>CM035841.1:234962748-237362748 GCA_020510985.1 Pholidichthys leucotaenia
AACCTGAACACTGGAGGGTATTCGAGCATGAACCGCCTGTTTAAGGTCATGCTACAGCATCTCAATCGGATTCAGGTCAGGACTTTGACTAGGCCACTCCAAAGTCTTCATTTTGTTTTTCTTAAGCCATTCACAGGTGGACTTGCTGGTGTGTTCTGGATCATTGTTCTGCTGCACAACCCAAGTGCGCTTCAGCTTGAGGTCACAAACAGATGGCCGGACATTCTCCTTCAGGACTTTTTGGTAGACAGCAGAATTCATGGTTCTATTTACCACAGCAAGTCTTCCAGGTCCTGAAGCAGCAAAACAGCCCCAGACCATCACACTACCACCACCCTATTTTACTGTTGGTATGATGTTCCTTTTCTGAAATGCTGTGTTACTTTTACACCAGATGTAATGAGACACACACCTTCCAAAAAGTTCAACTTTTTTCTCATCAGCCCACAGAATATTTTCCCAAAAGTCTTGGGGATCATCCAGATGTTTTCTGGCAAAACTCAGACGAGCCTTTATATTCTTTTTGCTCAGCAGTGGTTTTCATCTTGGAACTCTGCCATGCAGACCATTTTTGCCCAGTCTCTTTCTGGAGTCATGAATACTGACCTTAACTGAGGCAAGTGAGACCTGCAGTTCTCGTCGCTGCGCTCTTGGGGTAATTTTGGTCAGTCGGCCACTCCTGGGAAGGTTCACTACTGTTCCATGTTTTTGCCATTTGTAGATAATGGCTCTGACTGTGGTTCGCTGAAGTGCCAAAGCTTTAGAAATGGCTTTTAAACCTTTTCCAGACTGATAGATCTTAATTACTTTTTTCTCATTTGTTCCTGAAATTCTTTGGATCGCAGCATGATGTCTAGCTTTTGAGGATCTTTTGGTTTACTTTGGTTTGGTTTACTTCACTTTTCCAGGCAGGTCCTATTTAAGTGATTTCTTGATTGAGAACAGGTGTGGCAGTAATCAGGCCTGGGTGTAGCTAGAGAAATTGAACTCAGCTTTCCAAAGATGTGATAAACCACAGTTAATTTATGTTTTAACGGGGGGTGGGGTGGGGGTGGAAATCACTTTTTCACACAAGGTCATGTAGGTTTGGATTTTTCTTTACCCTTAAGAATAAACACCTTCATTTAAAAACTGCATTTTGTGTTTACTTGTGTTATATTTGTCTAATTTTTAAATTTGTTTGATGATCTGAAACATTTAAGTGTGACAAACATACAAAAAAAAAAGAGAAATCAGAAAGGGGGCAAACACTTTTTCCCACCACTGTATACACATATATATAAATGACAAAAGTTTAACCAGATCAGACTACTGAACACCATTTTGTTGCCTTTAGAGACTCGAGTCATTTTGCAGTATACTTTGTATGCACAATAATATCAGCATGTTATTGTATTGACCAATAAAGCATTTTTTCTGCAATTAATATTTACAACCAATAAAATATAACAGCGTTGTGCTTTTTCTGGGATGAGAAGGAATGACATCATCATGCAGGGTGGGCATGAACGTGTGGAGGGTTCCAGAGGCATGAAGAACCCAGGAAGCCCAAACAAGAGAAAGACACAATGGCAAATATTTAAAAAAGCCAGAGAAGCAAAAGTGAATATAAAACCTAAAAAAAAAAGCAAAAAAAAAAAAAAAAAACAACCCAAACACTTTTTATTGATGTAGGTTGAGAGAGCACAGTGCTGATCTGTTTTTTTTTTTTTTTTTTTTTTTTTTTTTTTTTTACTACAAAGATGTTGCCTTTAGCAGTTAGGGTTGTTCCATGCTGATCAGAGACTGAATTGTATTTCCACCTCAGTAAATGTGGCCAACATCTGTTCCTGGCCATCTTTGGAGGTGGTTTGGAAAATCTGATGTAAATATGTTCCAATTGCATTTTGAGTGTACATTGGGGCAAAAAAGTATTTAGTCAGCCACCAATTGTGCAAGTTCTCCCACTTAAAAGATGAGAGAGGTCTCTAATTTTCATCATAGGTATACCTCAACTATGAGAGACAAAATGAGAAAAAAAAAATCCAGAAAATCACATTGAATGATTTTTAATGAATTAATTGGTAAATTCCTCGGTAAAATAAGTATTTGGTCAATAACAAAAGTTCATCTCAGTACTTTGTTATATACCCTTTGCTGGCAATGACAGAGGTCAAATGTTTTCTGTAAGTCTTCACAAGGTTTTCACACACTGTTGCTGGTATTTTGGCCCATTCCTCCATGCAGATCTCCTCTAGAGCAGTGATGTTTTGGGGCTGTTGCTGGGCAACATGGACTTTCAACTCCCTCCAAAGATTTTCTATGGGGTTGAGATCTGGAGACTGGCTAGGCCACTCCAAGACCTTGAAATGCTTCTTATGAAGCCACTCCTTCGTTGCCCGGGCGGTGTGTTTGGGATCATTGTCATGCTGAAAGATCCAGCCACGTTTCATCTTCAATGCCCTTGCTGATGGAAGGAGGTTTTCACTCAAAATCTCACGATACATGGCCCCATTCATTCTTTCCTTTACACGGATCAGTCGTCCTGGTCCCATTGCAGAAAAACAGCCCCAAAGCATGATGTTTCCACCCCCATGCTTCACAGTAGGTACGGTGTTCTTTCTCCTCCAAACACGACAAGTTGAGTTTTTACCAAAAAGTTCTATTTTGGTTTCATCTGACCATATGACATTCTCCCAATCCTCTTCTGGATCATCCAAATGCTCTCTAGCAAACTTCAGACGGGCCTGGACATGTACTGGCTTAAGCAGGGGGACACATCTGGCACTGCAGGATTTGAGTCCCTGGCGGCGTAGTGTGTTACTGATGTAGCCTTTGTTACTTTGGTCCCAGCTCTGTGCAGATCATTCACTAGGTCCCCCCGTGTGGTTCTGGGATTTTTGCTCACCGTTCTCGTGATCATTTTGACCTCATGGGGTGAGATCTTGTGTGGAGCCCCAGATCGAGGGAGATTATCAGTGGTCTTGTATGTCTTCCATTTCTAATAATTGCTCCCACAGTTGATTTCTTCACACCAAGCTGCTTACCTATTGCAGATTCAGTCTTCCCAGCCTGGTGCAGGTCTACAATTTTGTTTCTGGTGTCCTTTGACAGCTCTTTGGTCTTGGCCATAGTGGAGTTTGGAGTCTGACTGTTTGAGGTTGTGGACAGGTGTCTTTTATACTGATAATGAGTTCAAACAGGTGCCATTAATACAGGTAACGAGTGGAGGACAGAGGAGCCTCTTAAAGAAGTTGTTACAGGTCTGTGAGAGCCAGAAATCTTGCTTGTTTGTAGGTGACCAAATACTTATTTTACCGAGGAATTTACCAATTAATTCATTAAAAATCCTTCAATGTGATTTTCTGGATTTTTTTTTTCTCATTTTGTCTCTCATAGTTGAGGTATACCTATGATGAAAATTGGAGACCTCTCTCATCTTTTAAGTGGGAGAACTTACTCAACTGGTGGCTGACTAAATACTTTTTTGCCCCATTGTATTTGCATCTGTACTTTACAATATCTCACAGTAATCCAATCACCAAAAAGTGCTTGTTAATGGCAGATGTAAACGGGATAAGAGACAGCAGTGCTGGGTGCAATCCATACCTCTCTGTCAAGTGAAGGCTTCTTAACAAAGAGTAATCCATTTCTGCTCATGTGGAACATGCCATCAGGTGGTTTCTGATCTATGATGCTATAGGCTATCTTAGAATTGTCATTTCCTGGTTCATCAGCATCAGTTGCAATGACTTTCATAACCAAAGTCTCTGTAAAAAAAAACCCAAAAAAAAACAGAATTGGGGGAAAAAAGTTATTTAAAGCCCGAAACAGAAAAAAAGACTGCAATCACACAGCACCATCCACCCACCCATCCATCCATCCATCCATGCTTTTCCAGGGGTCCATCAAATAATAAAAAAAAAAAAAATTCTTGTTCACACAAATCTCTTAATGCTGTGATAACAGCTGGAGTATGTATTCCAAGCCTGTACATGATTTTTTTTTAAAAATTTACAGTAATACTAGGAATGGATTCCTCTTCCGAGAGGGTAAAGCTACAGTCACAAAGATTCCTACGAATGATGGGTTTGTAAAAATCTCCCAGTTTTTTTTTTGTTTTTTTTTTTTGATTTTGTATACTTTATTGATCCCCAGAGGGGAAATTGAGGGCATCCACTTGGATGGATGAAGCAGCCACAGTACGGCGCTATCCCTTAACCATTCACACACACATTCACACCTAGGGCCACTTTAGAGTCTCCAATTAACTTAACCTGCATGTTTTTGGTCTGTGGGAGGAAACCGGAGAAATCCCGGAGAAACCCACACAGATACAGGGAGAACATGCAAACTCCACATAGATCACTGTTGGTCAGGGGCTGGGATCGAACCAGGGATCCCATGGCCAAGGGTGAGTTGCTGTGCTGCCGCAGTGCTAACCACTGCTCCACCGCACCACCCAAGTTCCTATGAATTCTGGAGTTCGCAGACATTCGTGAAGGGGGTCATAGTTTCTTACGGCTGCGGTTCATTTCGCAAGAGGAACTTGAGGCATTCTTGAGAGATGAGGTGCTTTCTGTGGTATGATGGCCCTAGAGTTCTCACCTTCTTCCTAAGGGTGCCTTGGGATCAGTGTTGCCAGATAGGAAATGAAGAAATATCGTACTGTTGCTTTAAAATTATCGTATTTTGACCCAAACCATTGTATATACTAAAACAACTTAAAAAAAAAAAATCACAGGACACTGCATTTAAAAACAAAGCTGTTTTATGTGCATGGAACTGCAATAACCTAAGGAATAAACGCATTTGCTGCAAACAGTTGGCAATGGAGGTTTGATTTGGAGCCAGAGACTATACATTTTGTGTGCATTTATTTTCTTTATACTAAATAAAGACTGTTGGCCTGCCACAGCACACAGAAGGATTTCCTCGAGACATGGATCCCACTGACATGTAATGTTTGTTTTCCCAAGCTAGATAGGTATTGTCACAGTCGGGGCATGGCTAGGACCGTGTCCACGCTTTATGTTCATTTAGTTTTGCTATTCTCTGTATTATTATTATTAGTATGATTTTTTTTCTAAGTGCTCCCATGTTCCTGGATCCTTCCTTGTCATGTCATGTCTTCCCCTTTTGACAACCATAAGACAGACAGTAAACAACTGTCTGTCTTATGGTTGTCTTTTTATATTTAATTATATTTTGTCTTCTCTGTTTATTTTTACTGTTTAGTATTTTGTCCTGTGTCTTTAGTCATGTTGTATCATCCCCACTGGTCCATAATGTCTTTATTAGTTCTTAAGTATCATGATTATGTACACAGTTATGTTTTTGCCACTGCCCTCTCTGTATTGTGCCTGCATGTTCTTTATGTCTCGTGTGCATCCCCTGTCTGTGAGTGTGTGTGCAGCCCCTGCCGTCCTGTGTCTTTCACCTGCTGCCCTGACTTGTCTCAGCTGTCTCTCGTTAGGTTCATTTTGAGTTTTCCTATATGCGTGAGTCTCTGTTCAGTGTTTGTTGAGAGGTCATTTCGTCATTGCCCTGCTATATCTCTGCTATGTTCGCTGTAAGTTTTTCTGTAGTACTTTGCCAAGTCTTTGCTTTGTGTTTGACAAGTTAGTTTAGCTGTTTCCTGCTCAGTTAAATTTAGTTAGCTCTCAGCCCATGCGCTGCTCTGTTTTGCATTGGAGTTAAGTTTTGTTCATTAAATCCTAATTATACCTGAACCTGTCTGCACATGAGTCCTTCCCACAAACCCACGTCTGCCCAGAGGGCAGACCATGACAGTATGCTGTTGGAATGTGTGCCATTGCGCTAAAGGGGATAACTGACAGGACTTCACTGAGATATCCATTCAGCTGTGAGATGCCCTTCTGTTAAAGTCCTCGGACGGTGACTTTTTTTTATTGAACCAATAAACTGATTGTATGAAAATATTCCATTCTGGCCATTCCCGTGATTTAATATGTGTCACCAGCCTCCATAAATGACTTTATTTGGTAATAGCCCATCTTTCACTTAGTGATGCTGCAGTACCGCCATCTGTCGATAGGGGCAGGCAGCAGTGACGTCAGCTCAGGAAGAAGTGAGGGTGATATTGCCTGCCTGTGCTGTGAGCCTCATCAGAGAAACATTCCCATCGGATCACTACAAGAGATTTTGCCTACCAAGATTAGATTTGTGAAAAATGATATTTAAATAAAGTTTTGTAAAATCATATATTGAGTTTATTAATGTTCATGTCAATTTTATAATTCTAATATTTCAGCATTCATCAAAGTCGCATGTCATATACATTTGAATAATTTTTCTACCATTTTATGGTATAAAATTCGGGTTCAATTCGGCACTCAATGTGGTGGGAACTCTGGCTTGTACATAGTGCCACTGCTCCCATAAGTGGGTTGGATCAACCAAGGTTTTGTTGAACAGAGTATTCATCAGATCATCCACATATTCTGAAAAAAATATATTCAATAAAAATTAGACATCCATTTGACTACAGTATGAAATACAAATTTGACCCAAATTAACATAATTTGATAAAAGCTATGAAATGTGAAAGTTGAATGAAGACCAACCCTCCACCCACTGTAAATATCATATACAAGCCTAGAAAATGATACTAATATTTCTTATACTCCCCGAAAGTTGGATTAACTTTCTTTGCTTGCAGTGTATATCCGCCTTTTTTGAATTTTGGGTACCTGATGATGAATACCGGCTCACCATCACGATTCTGTGCCTGCTTGCGGCCTGCATTTTCATTAAAGTGCATTGCAGCTAAACAAAGTCTGTAATTAGAATATTATCACAATGATTTATTTTTGGACATATAAGTGATCTATCAGCAGAAACTCTATGTAATTGGCACTGTTATTATAATTGCATTTCATATTTTTGGTCACATATTGCATCTCCTCACCTTGTCAACATTCCAAGGAATGAGAAGTGTACACTCTTTGGTGCAAAATGAATAATCAGACTGTGGAAAGCCTCCACATTTGAAGTTTGCTGCCCTGGACTCAGCTTTCGCACATCCCTGAGGACCCGTGTTTTGTTGATCATATCAACAACTTTTTCACAGCCCTTTGTCCCTGAAATAAATAAATTGTAGGTGTGAGATATGTGACCAAAAATGATGAAAATCAATGGGATAATAATTTTTATATATATATATAATACATGCACTGTTGTTTCATTGCGTGAAACTGTTTTTTGTGTTAGGTTGCAGTCTCTCAGGAGCTGCAGGATCGTATGTAGTGCTCGCATCTTTGTACTACGCAGGTGTGCGCGCAGCTGAAGCCGCTGATGAGCGGCAAGTCGTGACACAAATTGCATCTTATTCTCGAAATCGCTGTCAACGAAATGTCTACTGCACATGTTGGGTGAGTTACCGACATCATTCCAATTTTTTCGCGTTTTCTGAACGAATTTCACCCATGCCGTTCTGATTTTCCCAAGGACGGGAAATTCAAAAACACTCACCGCATGCTCCGCTGGTATAACGTCGCACCCGTAGACAACACAACGCCAAACCATAATTAATTCAATTCCTGAAATCCTAATCTTAATAAATAATCTATTTGTAATCCACAAGTACTCCGAGAAATATCCGTATTCGCCAATTTTAAAACGTAAACAACAAACAATGTCCGCCGAGCGTGTGCATGTCTCTCCCTGTGATGATGTCACACAGTCAGTGGCCATTTTAGCCGCTGATCGCTTGGCTGAGCCAGACAGCTCTCAAGGACAGCGTACTTCAAGAGCGCATTGTTACCTTATGCGACATTTGTTGACACCAAAACATGTGCGGTTCAAATTAGCTCGTCTCACACAAAAATTTAAGATATGATTTAGCAATATTGAATTTTCGTCCGGCCGACGCCTTTAAGCTGTTGTACAGTATGTCAACTTCCACAAATTACACGTTCCATATGGCATCTGCTCCCTAAGAAGCAACTTCAACAGGATTCCTCCATACAAATTTAACAACTTGCTATGTGCAATGCCGCTACACATCCTGTAAGGGCCCCTTTATACAAATGGAGATGGTTGAGTGACCACTGAGAGATCAAAAATTGAGCCGATCTCAATGATCTAAAACTATTTCTGTGAAAATGTTTAAGAGCTTGTTTTACGATTTTCATGGCAATCTATACAGATCTTTGAAAAATCCTTAAGAGATCAGGAGAGATCGCTGAGTGATCATTGAGAGTTTGTTAGGCAAACAAAGAGGTATCTAGGTATGTTAGCAGGCGACAGAAAGATCACCACGTCACAGTCCACATTACTGCAGGGGATTTTAACAAAGCATGCTTAAAGACTGTACTCCCTCAATTCCACCAGCATGTTAAGAGTCCCACAAGAGGGGAAATAACACTGGATCATGTTTACAGCAACATTAAGCATGCCTACAGAGCCACCCCCTCCCTCACCTTGGACAATCAGATCATCTCTCCCTGCTTTTAATTTTTTAACTGGCCATGCTTTCACGTGCCCCCAGTGGCACAGCGCAGCAACTGCGCCTGTCAACTCACTCTTGACATCCCTTTAACTCCCCAGCTATACTGCAGATTTGTACTGATCTGACAGTTCAGAAGGTGGCAGACACGCGTTGGAGGAATCATGGCTGACATGTAATAAACCAAAGAAAAAGAACTTCATTTCCTTTTCCTGTTTTCCTGCTTTTAGCCCAGAAAGCTAATATAGCCACCACCGATCGTCATTTTGTCGTCACATAGAGGATTCATATTCCCAAAACAGCCGTGGAATACAAACAAAATTTAGATCGCGGATACAAGCAGCTGAAATGAGCTTTCTCCGTAGGATTGCTGGACTCACCCTCAGAGATAGGGTGAAGAGCTCAGTCATCCGGGAGAGGCTCAGAGTAGAACCGCTGCTTTTTTTTTTTTTAAGATGGCGGCGCACCTAGACGCAGCGGCCCCTCTTGGCATCAGCGAGTGTGAGAGTTTTAATCATCCCAGACGTACATTCTGTAAAACTTACAACCGTGAGACCTTATTAAACATCAAGGTACTGCACGCTGCAAGAATCGCGGCGATCGGTTGTGATTTGGACATTCTACGCCAGCATGGAATTTTGGCGGAGTCCCCGCTGGAAGCTACCCGGGAGAGGAGGAAGCGCAGACGGTGTGAACGCAAGCAAGAGCGAGGAAAAACGGCCGGGATCCATGCTAGGCTAAAGGCTAACCCCTCCAGACCAGCGGTACCGTCGCTTCTTCTCTCAAACGTCCGCGCCCTCAAAAACAAGGTGGACGAACTGCGTCTGCTGAGAGAAACCCGGAGAGAGTGGAGGGACTGCTGTGTGTTTGTTTTCACCGAGACATGGCTCCACGACAACATTCCTGACGAGGCCATTCAACTGGAAGATATGGCGATGTTCCGTGCCGACAGGGAAACGGCGAGCTCCGGTAAGAGCCGAGGGGGTGGGCTATGCATCTATGTTAACAAGAACTGGTGCGTTAATGCCACGTTAGTGTCTAAACACTGCTCTCCGTTGGCGGAGTTCCTTATTGTTAATTGTCGGCCATTTTATCTGCCAAGGGAATTCAGCAACGTGTTTGTAGTTGGTGTTTACATAGCGCCGAGCGCTAACACTAAAGCTAATGCTAAGAAGGCACTCGGGGTACTACACAATGCAATCAGTGAAATCCAAACTTCACATCCGGACAGTTTTGTGGTGGTTGCGGGGGATTTTAACCACACCAGCTTAAAGACTGTGCTCCCCAAGTTTAAACATTGTGTAGACTTTAAGACCAGAGGAGAGAATATGTTGGACTTAGTGTACACAAACACAGATGCATATAAAGCGATACCCCGCCCCCATCTCGGCCGTTCTGATCACATGTCCGTGATGCTGGTGCCTGCCTACAAACCTTTATTGAAGCGCAGCAGGCCAGCAGCAAAACAAATCAGGATTTTGCCAGAGAGTGCAACCTCTGCACTGCAAGACTGTTTTCAGCACACAGACTGGAAGATCTTCAAAATAGCAGCCTCCCAGGAAGACAAGACAGATGTGGAGGAGTATGCTGATACGGTCACCAGCTACATCGCGAAGTGCACAGAGTATTTCACTACAGTGAAGACCATCACTATGCGAGGTAATCATAAGCCCTGGATGACTGCAGAGGTGCGCTCACTGCTTACAGCCAGAGATGCAGCCTTCAGAGCGAAGGACAGGATTGCCCTCCGCTCAGCCAGGTCTGCGCTTTCAAAGGGAATTAAGGCGGCAAAGCGCGCCTATGCGGAGAAAATCCAGGGACACCTCTGTGACACTAGGAACACCAAGCAGATGTGGCAGGGAGTTCGGACACTGACGGGCTTTAAGTCTAGGCAGGGGGTCGATGATGACGACGCTTCGCTTCCAGACAGGCTTAACGACTTCTTTGCACGTTTTGAAGCATCAAACTCAACAATCAGAGGGAGGGCCGGCCCACCCCCACCATCGGTCGGACCAGCTTTTACCATCAACACAGCGGACACACGGAAGACCCTAGCCAGAGTCAACCCACGTAAAGCTGCAGGTCCAGATAACATTCCAGGACGTGTGCTCCGAGACTGCGCGAGCAAGTTGGCGGATGTCCTGACTGACATTTATAACATCTCCGAGTCAGGCCATTGTTCCCAGATGCTTCAAGACCTCTATCATTGTACCGGTGGCAAAGAAACCAGTGGTGTCCTGTTTGAATGACTATCGTCCTGTTGCACTGACACCAATTGTGATGAAGTGTTTTGAACGGCTTGTCAAACCACACATTACAGCCTGCCTCCCTGCATCACACGACCCGCTCCAGTTTGCATATCGTTCAAACCGCTCCACGGAGGATGCTATAGTCACCACCCTACACTCTGTCATCACCCACCTGGACCTGAAAGACACCTACGCCAGACTCCTGTACATTGATTTCAGTTCAGCATTCAACACCATTATTCCCCAGAGACTGATGGAGAAATTACTCCTTCTCGGTCTGAACACCGCCACATGTCTCTGGATCATGGATTTCCTGACTCAGAGACCTCAGTCTGTCCAGGTTGGAAACAACATCTCCAACTCTGTCACGCTGAGTACCGGAACCCCTCAAGGCTGTGTACTCAGTCCACTGTTGTTTACATTTATAACACATGACTGTGTATCCAAACACGAGGGGAACCAGATTATTAAGTTTGCAGATGACACCACGGTGGTGGGACTTATTCAGAGGGATGAGGAATCAATGTACAGGGAAGAAGTGAGAGACCTGGAGGGCTGGTGCAGGGAGAACAATCTGGTGCTCAACGTGGACAAAACAAAGGAGATGATCATCGACTTCCGGCGGTCACAGCCTGAGCATGTCCCCCTCAGCATCGGCGGCCGTTTAGTGGAGAGAGTAGAGAACATCAAGTTCCTCGGAGTGCAGATCTCGCAGGACCTGACCTGGAGCAAGAATTCCTTGGAGATCAGGAAGCGGGCTCAGCAGAGACTACACTTCTTGAGGAAACTCAAACAGGCCTCTCTCCCCATCTGCATCCTCAGGACCTTCTACAGAGGTGTGGTGGAGAGTGTTCTGACGTACTGCATTGCTACATGGTACTCCAGCTGCAGTATGTCAGACAAAAAAATCCTGCAGAGGATAGTCAAGGGGCGGAGAGGGTAATTGGAGTCTCCCTCCCCTCTGTCCAAGAACTTTTTCAGAACAGTTGTAGGAGCAGGGCACTGAACATTGTCAAGGACCGTTCTCACCCTCTGCATAAACACTTTGAACTTCTTCTATCTGGTAAACGATTCCGGAGCATCAGAGGCAGAACCACCAGACTGATCAACAGCTTCCTCCCATAAGCTGTCAGGATGCTGAACAGCTGACCCGGAATCTCTCATACACACTACTGCACCTACGGACATTTTGTATATTATAGTTAGTTATTCTTTTTCCCCAAGTATGTCTCAGGGATGTGTGAATGGATGGGGGGGTGGGAGTGGGGGGTGGAGCTATGTGGGAGTGTGTCTTAATCATGCTGCTTCTTATATGGATGCCGAGAGAAACGCAATTTCATCTTGCCTGCACTACAGTTGTATGTACAGCAATATGACAATAAAGTTTGATTTGATTTGATTTGCTCCTCCATATTGAAAGGAGTCAGTTGAGGTGGTATGGACATCTGATTAGGATGCCTCCTGGACGCCTCCCACTTGAGGTGTTTCTGGCACGTCCCATTGCGAGGAGACCCCGGGGCAGACCCAGGACTCGGTGGAGAGACTATGTCTCCCAGCTGGTCTGGGAACGCCTTGGTATCCCCTCTGAAGAGCTGGAGCAGGTGGCTGGGGAGAGGGAAGTCTGGGCTTCTCTGCTTGAACTGCTGCCTCCGCGACCCGGACCTCCGGAAAAGCGGTAGAAGATGGATGGATGGATAATCCTAAGAGTTTGTAGATGTGGTAGAGAGTGCAAATGACCAACAGAACGCAAAACAACGACCACGAAGGACGAAAATGGGCCGGTCACGTGAGCGAGCGAGCCCCCACCAGCCACCGGTAAGTGACAAATTTATTTTCTTTCTTTTTACATTATACTGATTTTCTGGTTTATATACTTTGAAGATAAGATAAAAACATAACCCTGTAGAGACAACGGTGTCAAAAAACAGAACCATTCTTAGTGTAAATATGTCTAAAGTTCACTTTTGACTGAGTTATGGAATTTATATAGCTGCCGCAACATCATGCAAATTAGATGCGTAAATTTATTCCTATCTGAAACTTTGGATCATAATCTACATCTTTCTAATTGACAGTAAGCCATTATCTCTTGCAACTTTAAAGTTATAGCCTTGGAAATCTGAACTATTGTATTGACAAAAAATATTTACCACTCTTGACCACTAGGGGTTATGTCGCCATACGGCGACTGGGACAGTTACCTGCTTATGCCCCCTTAGGAAGAGTTCCCCCCTGCAACTCAGCCTTCAGGCAGAAGGATGAGTTGGACTGCTAGAACCAACCTGAGAAGAGGCATAAAACATGCCAAGAACACCTACAGGAGGAAGGTGGAGGGCTTCAGTGCTCAGCGGAGAGCGTGCTCACCAACTGTCTAGGTGTGTGGTACACCGGCTCCACGGCCGAGAAAAGGAAGGCTGTGCAAAGAGTCATCAACACCTCCCCAAAAATAATCAGCGGCCCTCTGCCCTCCCTGGAAGACATCTACAGATCCTCCTGTCTCAGAAAGATCAAGGCCATCACAGGAGACGCTTCACATCCCGCCCACCACCTGTTTGACCTACTTCCCTCTGGACAACGGTTCAGATCAATCAGGTCTCACACCTCCAGACTGACAAACAGTTTTTTTCCCCTGGGCCATCTGGACTTGAAACAGTCAGAGGTCCCACCCCCCTCCCTCCGAATGCTCACATGCATGATAATTAAAAGGACTGAGGTCCTTTTAATTATCACTATAACTCATCTGTCTTTGCACTCCACACTTTCATGTATATTGACCCATCCGTGAAGTCACTACCATACCTGTGTATATTTCCATAATCCTGGGATATTTTTATGCCTCAGTCAAATGTAGGCATACAGTAATCATTTAGTGCTTCTGTTTGTGGCTGTGTACCTGTCCGTCTGTCTGTCTGTCTGTCCGCCTCTCTGTTTCAGCTCACCCGATCAAAATTAAGTGGAACTAAAGGCTTGTATCATTGTATCACCATATTTTCTCGACTTTTAATTTGCCAGAATTACGAAATAATGAAATATTTTTGCTGGTCATTAACATCTGTTTGTTCTCTCCCCTAAATTGAGTCCCTGTCATGCTGTTTGCTCTATACATGTCTGTTCTTTTCCTATTCTTCTCTGTACCCTCACCCCCCAGCCAGTCACAGCAGATGACTTCCCCTTCCTGAGCCTGGTTCTGCTGAAGGTTTCTTCCTGTTAAAAGGGAGTTTTTCCTCTCCACCATCGCCAAGTGCTTGCTCACAGGGATCAGCTGATTGCTGGGGTCTTTCTGAAATTGTGGGGGTTTCCCCTACAGTTGAAAGTGCTATGAGATGACTGTTGTTGTGAAATGGCGCTATATAAACAAAGTTGAATTGAATTGAACCGAATTGAAATAACACTTTGTTTTGGAAATAAACACAAATTTAACTCATTATTTCTGTCAGTGCCACAGCGAAAAAAAATACTGTAATAACTATCCCGGGCCAGTAGAGGTTGGAGTGCCACTTTTATACAGCCGCCCATGCTACCATGCCACATGCACCAAGGCACAGCACCTTAGTGCTTTCATTATTTCAGTCATGTGTTTAATCGTGTGTACTGTAACTGTGTTTTATCTCAGTGGTTCCCAACCTTTTTCCCAGGAGCACCCCCTTGCCTCTGTCACAGTAGTGCGGGGCCCCCCTAGCCCACATGATCACGTCAGAGGAATTAAGTCATTTTAGAACATTTATTTAGGAAAAAATAACATCAGTTTTAAAATAACATCAATAACATCAGCACTTGCCTTTAAACAGGGGTCTGTTTCTGAGCTACAGGTTGCCACAAAGGAGCTGAAGGCCGAAATTTTAAGAGCAAAACAGAATTATAAATCAGAGTTGGAAAGCAAGATGGCAACAAAGAAACTTGGTTCAGCCTGGGCCAGTATGAAAACTATTGCAGGCCTTCAGAGCACAGAGCGCAGTAATCCTGTGTTTTTAGATGGTTTTAATTCAGACACAGAGCTGGCTAATGCTCTTAATTGTTTTTATGGTCGTTTTGACTCCTTTGATTTTAGCACAGAAACCCAAGATTTGAAAAAGAAACTCAAAGACAATCAGCACTTTAATATTGAGGTGCAGGATGTTAAAAGGGAGTTCTGCGCTGTAAAAGTGAACAAAAGTCAGGGCCCTGATAATATATGTGGGCGCTTGGTAAAGTCCTGTGCACATGAACTGAGTCCTATATTTCATTACATTTTCAATAAGTCCTTACAGACACAACATGTGCCTAAGATCTGGAAAGAAGCCGTGGTTGTTCCCGTTCCAAAATCCAGCTGTCCTAAAACGGTAAACGACTTTAGACCAGTTTCTTTGACTTCAATTTTAATGAAAATTTTTGAAAAACTGGTCAGATGTGAGGTCCTAAAGCAGACTGAGCATGCATTGGATCCTCTGCAGTCTGCCTATAGGCCTCACAGAGGAGTGGAGGATTCCACTGTCACTCTGTTTAACATGCTTTTTAAACATCTGGATTTTAATGGGACACACGCCAGATTTTTATTTGTGGACTTTTCCTCCGCCTTTAATACAATCCAACCTCATATCTTAGTTGAAAGGCTCCTGCAGCAATTTGATTTGAGCAATAATCTGGTGGGTTGGATTCTGGATTTCTTAACCAACAGAACGCAGAGAGTAAGGGTCAATGGTACATTGTCTGACCTAAAGTGCTCTTCTACTGGCTCTCCTCAGGGTTGTGTGTTGTCACCACTACTCTTCATCCTGTACACAAACATGTGTCGGAGCAGACATGACAACAGGCACATTATAAAGTATGCTGATGACTCAGTTATTGTCAGTCTCCTCCAGGATGGTGACAGTGGCCACAGCCCAGTAGTTGATGATTTTGTTCACTGGTGTGAGGATTCCTACCTGCAGCTGAATACGACAAAAACTAAAGACATGATTATTGACTTTAGGAGGAAAAATCCCAGGCACAAAGTCACCGTACTAAAAGGCCAGACCACCGAATGTGTACAATCCTACAAATATCTTGGGACGATTATTGATAGTAATTTAAACTTTGAAGAGAACTGTGAAAGGGTGTGCAAAAAGGGTCAGCAACATTTGCATTGCTTGAGAAAACTTGCACGCTTCCAAGTTGACCGAACCATAATGACAATGTTTTATCGGGCTTTTATTGAATCGGTTTTATCCTTTTCTTTAGTGTCATGGTTTGGTCAGATAAAACTGAAACAGAGGAAATCCTTGGATCAGGTAGTTAGATGGTCCAGTCGTTTGCTTGGTGAGCCACAGCTGAGCCAGACATCCCTGTACACCAGACAAGTACAGAAGATGGCTACCTCCATTTTAAATGATGACTCCCACCCTTTGCACTGCCACTTTCAGCTTCTTCCCTCAAGACGGAGGTTTGCTGTCCCAAAAAGTAGAACCCAGCGCTACAAAAACAGCTTTGTCCCTGCTGCTGTCAAAGAGTTGAACAAGCTGTAAAAATATATTGCACATAATTTAGGTACCTATTTATTAACTCCATTTTATATTCACTTATTTTTGTAGGATGTCACTTGGGTTCTAAATATTTTATTGGGTTTTAGACCTTTGAGTTTTTACCTCTTTGACTAGTTTTTAACTTTTAATATGACCCTTCTCTCTTACCTCTGGTTTTTCTACCATCTCTTTGTCTTTTTATACCCTGATTGATGGAGCCTTGAGTATTCTTATCATGTTTATAGTCAGCTTCATATGTGCCTGTGTTTGTGTCTATGTTGAATGTAATTTGTGGCTTGTAAATATGTATATGTATATATAAGATTTGTTTTCCTTTATACTTCAACTAAATTGAATTATATGAACATGTGTATCACACACAGACAAAAAGGAAATGTGGCAAATGACTGCAATGGTATAAAAATATTTGTCCTTTTGTTTTAAGACAGCATTACTTTTAAACATGGCCTTTTTGACACCAGAAGGCAGTCCTGAGTCTTCATTGTTCATTGTCAGTAACAAAGTTTTCATCTTTGCCAGAGGTATGAAACAGAAATGTCAACAAGAACATGTCCCTTGTGAAAGCAAAAATTTCTAACAACCAAAATAGTGGGTATACACACACAAGACAGCATAAATCAGTAAAGGCCTAAAAGTCAGTCAGTATGGGCTTAATGGCAGTAGGCCTAAAAACACCCGTCATACACAAAAAGCAAATATCCTTGACTGCTCTTTCTCATAACACTACCCAGTAATTAACATTGCAAAAAAATAATTCAGTGATTCTTTGCTTTTTACTCTCTCCAGTCTGTTGATTCAAAAAAGAATATTAAAGGGCTGATGACACAATTTTGACATTTTTTAGGATGTTGTGTAAACCCAAAAGTCATTGTCTATGATCAATATAACATTTACAACCGTGCCTGCATAAACTAGTTATCATCAAAAAACAGCAACTGCTGACTGGACTGTGGTGACACCCACCGAATTAAGGGCAGCACCCCCATGACGTAAGCGGGAGAACGGACTCCGGTGTTGTTGACTGGAATGACAGCAGCTTTGTAGCTCACAGTTTCTCTGGTTTCTTATTTTAATTTTAAGGCTGCGTCTTCGCGTTGTGTCGCAGGCTTAGATAAACAGCAAACCGTGAAAGACCACATCACACGCTTCAGCTCCAACTGTTATTAAGCCTCCTCGTGTGCTCCTCATGCGCTTTTATGCAGGAGGAGCGGAGGATGGGAAGGATTAATGGATTTACGCGCAGAATTCAACACAGCACTGTCAGCGATGGCCCTCACGAGCCATCGATAAGACACTATAGGCCAACCGGTGAGTTTGCAGGTTTTATTAACACAAGGTAAAGATGACAACATAAATAGCCATGTGGGGCAAAAACACGAACATAGAGTGAGGCTAAGGCTAAAGACACAGGATCATAAACTCTGAGGAGGAATAACACTTACTGAGCGTGAGGAATCAAAAGGAGACTGGAGTCAGGGTTAGGGACTCCAGTCCAACGTGGTGAGAGTCCAACGTAGTGTGAGGTTGCAGTGAGGAGTATGCCTCAGCTGCTTCCTTAAATACAAATACAATCCAATCAATAAAGGGGAATGTAATCGGTGTGATGTGATCGAGCTGTCACGGCGCAGCTCGGCTCTGACAGCCGGAAGTCCCGCCGTGATGCTGTCACAATAAAAGCCCAAGAAGGCCTTAAGGAAAACACAGAAGAACGGGGAGAATACTGGATGATCCAAGCGCGGACAATATCAGCACTCAGACCATGACAGTACTCCCCCCTCAAAAGGCACATTCCAGGCGCAACATAACATCCAAGCCCCCACCCAGAAGGCCACCAGGACCACCCCAGGGAGGGTGGAGGGGGAAACAGGCCAGGAGGGCAAGAACCAACAAGACGCCGTATCAAGGAGATGAGAAAAAAAAAACAAAGCACAGTAAACAAGGCACAGTAAATACCACAATAAACTGCCTTATGACTGAAAAGGAGACAAGAAAACTGAAATACAGGTACATAACAAAAATATACAGTACCCTAAAAATACCAGGGGACAGAAAAAAACCTCAAGCTTCAAAGTGGAGCAGTCACACTACAAATATTGTTCAAAAAAAAAAAAACATCACAGGCAAAGGAGAAAAAACAAAAGGACATCCCTTAAACTACAGAGAACGAAAATACAGGCACATAACAAAATACAGAGTACCCTATAACACTAGGAAAATAACTCAACATGCTACAGAGCAGCGATACTACAAATATTGACCATTATAAACAGGCAAAGACAACAAAAGAGCATCTCTCAAACTGCAGAGGAGGGAGAGAAAAAAAAATCACTACCGGGATGATGGCAGGTAGCGCACAAAGTGAACAAAGAAAAAACAGTTCTGGAGGTCCACCTGCATCCATAGTCCAACTCACAGGCAGGGAAAAAAAGAAACAGTTTGGGCGGCATACCCCAGTCCCAGGCCCGGAGAAACAGTACCTCTGGTGGCCGGACCAGGTCGCCGAACAGAGAAGGCAGTCCATCGGGTGGCCGACCCAGAATGCCGAATCGGCGAAGCAGTTTCCCGGGCGGCCCACCCGTGTCATTAGGCCACCAGGACCAAAGGGTAGAACTCGGAGGCGGCCTCCCTACCGAGAGGGACAGCGAGGGGAAGCCGAGCCAAATCCGGGGAACCCCAGTGGCACCCGGTGGAGAAGGATGGGGGAAAGATGAGGGGCCAGTCCGGTGTCGAACGGCGGAGGAACTGCAGCTCCTTCTCCGAACTTCAACCAAACCAGCGCTGTGCTCTTGCCGGACCCCGATCGGGACAGCGCAGCACCCACAACGGACCCTGACTGGGCCGGAACAGCGCCCACGACGGACCCCGACTGGGCCGGCGCAGCACCAGAGATGACCTCCGAGTACGGACCCGGAACCACCAAGACGACGACTGGAACAGGCTTGTCACCGGTGACCCTGAGAAAAGGCTCAGAGGAAGAGAGAAAACCGGGATCAGAATCACAGGCAGTGACAGAGCCCGGCGAGACAAGTTCGGATGCAGCGATTGGCTGCACTCGGCTCGTTCCCCCGAGAGACAGGCAATAATGCTCCAGAATAGAAAAGAGGAAAACAAAATAGAGCACTTGCCTGATCTCGGGTTCTACTGCCGTCCAGGACTTCGACGATCCAGGTTCAACGAGCTGGAAGTCCACTCCTGGTTCCCACTCGACTGTGGCGGGCTCCGCAGCCTGCATTATGGTCATCACAGTCTGGGGACTCTCTGGCGCTGAGGTCCACGCTGAATGCCCGCACAGCGTGGTGGCAGGGGATCCCTGGCCTGCTGGGTCGAACTGCCCTTCCATGGAGACCCGGGTACGCTTAATCGTCGGCGCAGGCTCCAAACAGCAGTCCGCTCTCCTCCTCTGCCCGTGACGTGGCTGAGGGGCTGGTACCAGGCTCTCCAGGGCCGCAGGCTCCTTCTTCGTCCGGCGGAGTATTCCTGGCACCGGGGGACGCTCACGGGAAGGAGACACAGAGGATGCAGGTTCACAATTAGTAACTGCAGTGGGTGGAAGGAGCACGGGGGACTGTGAGCCCCAAACTCCACCTCCAGGAGTCAGATAAGGCAATTCACACAGTGAAGGAAAAGAATGAAAAGACACTTGCCTGCTCCGCTGAAGGCTGATGGACACTGCTGCAGAGGGCTTGGTCCTCTCCTTTCCCCTCTGGATGGTGACGGAGGGCCCCCCGGGAAGGCGAAGAGGAGCTGCTCGCACCGGATCAGGAACGGGTACAGCCGGAGATGGACTCGTGGAGCTCACAGCAGCTGGGGAGAGCGTCAAGGAGAAGGGGGGAGCAGTCGTGACAGTCCCGGGACGAGGAGCTGACGGAACAGCGGAAACACCGCTGTTTCCACCTGGAGGTGGAGGCTGCTGTCTTTCTCTTTCGTCGAGACGCAGGGACGACAACTGGCTGGGAGCCAGAGTTCTTTCGGCTACCCAGAACTGGATCTGGACAGTGATCTCGCTGAGGCTTATCACAAGCATGTTGACGACGTTTACCGGCAGAGGGCGAGGCAAAGGTGAGGTCAGGGAAACGCCGCTCCTGTGCGGAGACAGAAGCTAGAAGATCAGCGTACTCGGGGTAGTCATGGAGTTCGGGACTGAGCTCCACCAGTCTGACTGCCGCCACCACATGCTTCATGATTTGAGTTGGATGAAAGGAAGAGTGAGCCTCAGCCACACAGCCCCGGATGAGCTCAGCTGTCCACTGCGTCTCTTTCGGGGGAATCCCGGCTGATGTCCTCCTCCGCTGTGGATGGGAACGGCCCTTGGGTGACGTAGACTCCTGGGCTTGATGAATGACAGGAACTGGTTCCCGCGGTGAGGAGCGGGAATGCCTCACCATCGGCTTCCTGCCGGAGTTTCCCTCCAGTCCACGGATCTTCTCCCTCGTCGGGATGACCATGTCCCGGAGATGAGGTGGAGGCTCCTTGGCCGCCCTCTCTATTTGTCCCCGCAGCGCCACTATCAAAGTCATTATCTCCTTTCCTTCTGGAAAGGACGTCAGATGATATCTTAATAACGTCCTCTGCGCGAGATCCAGGTGCTCATATGCAGCGTAGGTGGGCATAAGGAGACGGGCGTTGGCCAGGTAACCATCCACCTCCCACAACCACTCGGGGCAAAACCCACGCTCGAATGCTGACATTGTTTATCAAAAAAACTGGCACCCAGAGAAGGGGAAAAACTCAAGCCCAAAAACACAAACTCACGGCGACCGGCGTCTCGTTTTGGCTGTGACCTACTGTCAGCGATGGCCCTCACGAGCCATCAATAAGACGCTATAGGCCAACCGGTGAGTTTGTAGGTTTTATTAACACAAGGTAAAGATGACAACATAAATAGCCACGTGGGGTAAAAACACAAACATAGACTGAGGCTAAGGCTAAAGACACAGGATCATAAACTCTGAGGAGGAATAACACTTACTGAGTGTGAGGAATCAAAAGGAGACTGGAGTCAGGGTTAGGGACTCCAGTCCAACGTGGTGAGAGTCCAACGTAGTGTGAGGTCGCAGCGAGGAGTATGCCTCAGCTGTTTCCTTAAATACAAATACAATCCAATCATTAAAGGGGAATGTAATCAGTGCGATGTGATCGAGCTGTCACGGCGCAGCTCGGCTCTGACAGCTGGAAGTCCCGCCGTGACGCTGTTACAATAAAAGCCCAAGAAGGCCTTAAGGAAAACACAGAAGAACGGGGAGAATACTGGATGATCCGAGCGCGGACAATATCAGCGCTCAGACCATGACAAGCACATGTATTGAACATAAGAATGATGACAACAGTTCCCAAAAAGGTGAAGACCCACAAAAATAAGCAGAAACACCCACAGTTGGCATTCGGGGCCGACATCGCCCAGCAAACATGGAGAGGAGACGTGTTAACCACGGTTGCGCCCCAGGGCCGACATTGCTTCAAGGGGCGCAACAGAACCACGGCTGTGTGGAGTGGCCAACACATCGTGATAGTGTTGGCAATATTGGCTGGCTGACAACACGGCAGATGATGCACACAAACCATGAACAACTGACTGTCAAAGAGAGAGGGCGCGTGTGTTCGGATTGGCGAATCTTGGACAGTGCCCACCTGAAAGTGGCTCTAAACGCACATAAAACACATGTACAAAACAAAAACAACAGGAATTCAAAATATAATCCATAACAAACCCGATGCCTGAGCCACAGAGAATACACGGCTATGATTTTATTGAAGAATCGGGTTTAAATAAATTATATTTATGAACAAATAATTTGTTGCAATATCTGTAACAAAAGGATAACACTCGGTGTTCCCCTGCCATGTGTTTGTCGCTGCTGCTGCGGCGGGCATGTGTGCCTCTCCACTGTCACTCCCTAAGTGTGACCAGCTTGGCACAATGCCCACTTGGCACGGCTCAAACCTATACGGTCTGATGCCCCCAGATTTTTCATTATCATTTCATTTTTCAGAACTATAATCGTCTGAAGATTGGACAACACAAACCAATTCCAGACTACATGTGCTGGAACCATTGTCGATGTTTTCAACCACTTCCATCCTGTGTGTACAATGAGCAGCCAAGCGCTGTGTTCTCCCAATGACGTGACTACATGGCAGCGGGGTTTTCCAGCCACTGATGTAACTGGTGACATGGCGCTCATGAACACGTCGGATATTCATGTGAAAAAAGCCTGTTTGACTTAGAACTGCACAGACCAACCTATTTTCTCATATTGTATTATGTGCTGAAAAATTAGAGGAAATCAAAAATGTGTCATCAGCACTTTAATGTTTACCTTGAGCTTGCATGTCTCTGACCAGGGATGTGATGTTTGGAGTGATAGTGGTGATAGCCAGTCTAAAGTCCTGGTGGACATCCAGCCTGTTCCTTACTTTTGTTTTTATAGTTAGAAGGGCACTGAAAGCTGCCTCAGACAGGTATGTAGTACCAAAAGGAAGAATGACCTTCTTGATTACGTGTTTGACCAGTGTAAGAGCGACAATGCGTCCTTTGACGATCCAAAACTTTTTGTGTCCGTTTTCCTGGAAATATTTTTTTGACACTGAATCAGACTGAAGGTCACACAGCTCACCTTCACAGCCCAAGTATTCAACATCCTTGTGATTGGAAATGTAGGGGTCCATCACCCATGCTTCCTTGGATAAATGAATGAATGAATGAATTTATTTCGGATAGTACAGTACAGGTTAAAAGAAACTGTATAATATAACAACAAGGTCAAATTAGACAAAGACTCCTTCTTCTATACAATTCCACGTGAGTTATCCGAAATGGGTGATGGCTGAAGCCGCAGCTTATATTGCCCACCCATATTCCATCCAAGAATTCAAAAGAGAAAAAAGAGAAAACAAGACAAGAGCGATTACAATTTAAAACAAAGCTAAGACAAAATGTGACTGAGAGAAAAAAAATGAAAACTAAGCTAAGTTAAGCGGTTACTATTCAAAACAAATCTAAGACAAAATGTCACAGAGAAAAAAAGAAAAAAAAAACAAAAAACAAAAAAAAACTAAGCTACAACACAATACAGGCTGGATATGTCAATCCTTATGTGAGTTTACATGTCGTCTTGTAAATATGTTTGGAGTATTTCTTCCTTTAGTTTTTGTTTAAATTGTCCAAGCGTTGTACATGATTTTAATTCAGGTCCAAAATCGTTCCATAATCTGACTCCTTGCACTGAAATACAGTGTTGCTTGGTGGTTGTTCTCACTGTAGGCTTTTGAAATATACAGTACATGTTCCTCTGAAGTGATATCGTTTCTCCCTTGTTTGGAACAACTTTTGGATATTTGCGGGCAGTGATAAATTCTTCACTTTGAACATTATTATTGCGGTTTTAAAGTCAACCAGATCTTTCAACTTGAGAGTTTTTTGTTTGAGAAAAAGTGGGTTTGTTGGTTCCCTGTAAGCTGCTTTGTTTATTATTCTAATAGCTCTCTTTTGAAGCATAAAGAGTGGATATATGTTTGTTTTATATGTATTTCCCCATACTTCATTACAATATGTCATGTATGGGAGTATTAATGAATGATACAAGGTGTATAGTGTGGGTTGATTCAGCAAATATTTCACTCTGTGTAATATTGCAATTGATTTGGATACTTTACCTTTAATATAATTAATATGTGACTTCCAACACAGTTTGTTATCAATTATTACTCCAAGGAATTTAGTTTCAGATACCCTTTCAATCTCTACACCATTTACATTGAGTTTGGGTACTGGGTTGTTGTGATGGTTGTTAAAGACTATAAATTTTGTCTTACTTAAATTGAGCGTTAATTTGTTTGAATCAAACCACAGTTTAAGCTTTCCTAATTCCTTTCCGAGTGTATCCAGAAGTTGTTCCAAATTGTTTCCACTGCATAATAGATTAGTGTCATCGGCAAACAATATTAAGTCCATTTTTTCTGAAACTTTACATATATCGTTTATATACATATTGAATAATAATGGTCCCAAAACTGAACCCTGTGGGACTCCACAGGTGACCTTCAGCAACTCTGAGTTTTTGTTGCTAACACATACATACTGATATCTATTCTTTAAGTAACTACTTAACCAGGATAGTGCTACCCCTCTAATACCATAATTTTGTAGTTTCTTTAATAATAAATTATGATCTACTGTATCAAATGCTTTTTTAAGATCTAGGAATACTCCAACTGAATACTCTTTATTTTCAATGGCTGTTGATATTTTTTCTGTAAATTCCATTAGGGCATATGCAGTTGTCCTCTTGTGTCTGAACCCATATTGCTGCTCACATAATAAATCATTCTTCAGTATGAAGTTGTCAATTTTCTCATAGAATATTTTTTCAAGTATCTTGGAAAATTGCAGTAATAGTGAAATTGGTCTATAGTTTGAGAGTTCCCCTCTGTCGCCCGTCTTGTATATCGGAATTACTTTAGCTATTTTCATTGCATTGGGAAATATACCTGATTGGAGAGACAGGTTACAGATATACGTCAGTGGTTTTACTATGCATTCGATAACAGTTTTGACTAGTAGCATGTCAATACCATCACAGTCAGTAGATGTTTTACTTTTGAACGATTTAACAATTTCAATGACCTCTCTTTCGTCTGTGTTCTTTATGAAGATGGAGTCTTTTACAGCAGTGTTATTGCATATTGTATTACCTGTAGGCACCGTAGTGGGTATTTCTCGGGCCAGTTTAGGTCCAATGTTAACAAAAAAATTATTAAATTCATCTGCAGGTGAAGCTATATTGAGACTCTGAGTCGTTTTATTATTTTTTGGAATATTAGTTGGGTAGCTTGTATTTCTGCTTTTATTTCCAAGGATACTGTTGAGTATTGTCCATGTATTTTTAATATTGTCTTTGTTTTTCGCCAGTTCTTTACTGTAATAGTCTCTTTTACTACATCTTATTATATATGCTAACTTATTTTTGTATGTTTTATACCGCTGCTCTGCTTCTTTTGTTCTTTTCTTTAGGAAAGCTTTATATAATAAATTTTTCTTTTTACACGCCTTTTGTAGTCCTTTGGTTAACCATGGCTTATCAGCAAATTTGTGTTTAAGCTTTTTTTTTACTAATGGGCAGTTTTTTTCATAAAGAGTGGTTACAATGTTTATAAATGTGTCATAGGCTTCATTTACATCTGATACATAGACTTCTGTCCAGTCTTGCTTCAGCAAGTCCTCTTTAAGAGAACTGATTGCATTTGGGGATTTGTGTCTGAACGATTTTGAAATTATTTCTGCGTTGGGCCCCGTGTGGCCATGGATAAGTGCAAAGGTTGGCAAGTGGTCACTTATATCATTTATCAATAATCCACTTTCTATTTTCTTATCGAAAACATTGACAAACAGGTTGTCAATAAGTGTAGCAGAGTGAACTGTGATTCTACTGGGATGTGTTATTGTGGGATATAGACTCATGCTGTACATAGAGTTCATGAACTCTGTAATTACATTTTGTTGATGTGGATTCAGTAAATCAATATTGAAATCTCCACAAATTGCTACCATTTTCTTACTAGTAATATTATTGTACAGCTCGACTAATTTATCTCTGAATGTCTCAATGCAAGTTCCCGGCGTTCTATATATGCAGCTTATGATTAGATTTTTTGTTTTGTCTAGGTCAATCTCAACAGTAACACATTCCAAAATCCCTGGTAGTGCTGAGGACATTTCATTTACAAGCTTACACCTGTACAGGTCATCAATATATAGTGCAACACCACCACCCTTTTTTTGAGATCTGTTAATATAAAACATCTGATATCCCTCTATTGCCATCAGGGGAGCCAGTTCTTCATTAAGCCAGGTTTCAGAGACTGCAATAGCTGTGAATTTTCTGTCTAGCTGTATTAAATAGTCCTGAATCTGTGGAAAGTTTTTGTTAAGACTTCTGCTATTGAAGTGTATTATTGACAGTTTACCATCTAATTGCACTTGACTTTTGAATTGTTTTTCAGTGTAATATTCACAGTGGTTATGAATATTATTGAAAAAGTGGTTATCAGGATCAATATCATTCTCCATCTCTTGTGGTTTATGTTCAGCATAATGGTATATTTTCAGAGTTTGAGTTTCCTCATTCTGTGTCAAATGACTTCCTCCAACTGGGGATAATTGATGTCTACTCGAGTCGGTCATAAGTTTTTGTTTATTTTGCTTATTTTTTTTAAAGTACTTTGGCATGGTGTGTCAAAAGAACTATTCTCATCGTGTGTATGAATATGGATTATCATTGGCTCATAATTTTCTTAATCGGTGTTCATCTGTATTTATCTAAGTCAGTAGCATCTCTGATCATTATACTCTTTGCTTGCTCAGGTAATCCATTTAGTTTAATCCAAATTCTACAATTTCTTGTTCAGGTTGCTGGACAAATATTCGTTGATGTTGGCAAAGCAACTCCTCATCTCGTCACACAGCAGGTTCATGTGGCGCGTGAAGTCCGTGCGTAAAGACGCACGCATGGTGCCACCGGACTTCTTCTGCAGAAGTAGAAACTGCTGCAACTCCCCTTTTGACATTTTAGCGACCCTGTACTCCAGTTTTTGCACAAAAGCGTCCAGTGCATCTTTGCTTTGTAGGACGTTTGATTCAGGTCCCTGCATCTGCTTGTTTGTTTTGTTGAAAAGAGCGAATGTGTCCGCCAGGTATGCCGCTTGGATCCAAAACGCGTCTGTCAGCTGCTCATAAAGTGGCCGATTGTGGTCATGCAAGAATTCTTTAACTTTGTCTTGTAATTCAATAAAACACACAAGCACCTGTCCCCTTGACAGCCATCGTACTCCACAATTTTCACCACATTTTCTCCACAATTTTTTGGCATGCGGGCTTGATCAACTGCTCACCAATATTGTGTGGCTTTTTTGCTTTCGCAATGAGCAGCGCACAGTCGAACGATGCTTCAGTGGCTCTGAGTAAATCATTACCTGCCCGTTCAAAGGATTTTCTGATATCCTCGTGTCTCCTTGTGAAAGTTTCCTCTCAAAAAAATCCTGACTTACACCAATGGTCTCTTGGTGTTGAGTCTCCTGATGCCATCTCAGTTTGCTGGGCTTCATGCTGTCATTAGTTAGCTTTTCACCACAAATAACACATTCTGGCCAAAAACAGTCTTGTGCTTCTATAAATCCATAGTTCAGGTAACTGTCAATATATTGTCTTTTTTTCTTTTTTAACTCCACGGGGCATTATGCCAAGAATTGCTCACGTGCCGAGAATTGCATCTTATCTGCCAAAACTATAAAGTATAACACTACAGCCAGGCTTGTAACCATTTGTGCATTTTTAGAAGTACCCATTATACATTTTTAGATGTAAAATTATTATTATAAAATTATTATGTATATTATTATTACCTCTTGTAAACTATCTTTAAATTATGTTTATTCCCCAGACATTTTATTGTTTCAAAGAGGGCTAGAAATCATAGTGATCCAACTCCACGTTATACGATATTCAGAGTCAAGATTTTGCATATATGCATTGTTGGTAAAAAGGGTAATCACTTTTTCAAAGTATATAGTTGTATTGACTTGACTTACACTAAACACCTGTTTGCGATGATGGGATGCAATTCTCGGCAGACAAACAATTCTCGGCATTCTTGTATTGACTTTGACAGTATGGGGATGCAAGTTTTGGCATAACACAGGGTCCTCTGCACGTTTATGCTTCTCAGCTATCCTCTTTCTTTATTTGATGTCATTCAACATCCATCCATCCATCTTCTTCCGCTTAATCCTTTTCGGGTCGGGGGGGGGGGGGGCTGGAGCCTATCCCAACATCTTTGGGTGAGAGGCAGGGTACACCCTGGACAGATCGCCAGTCCATCACAGGGCCAACACAGAGAGACAGACAACCATTCACTCTCACAGTCATATCTAAGGACAATTTAGAATCCCCAGTTTGAGGCCAATTAACCTAACTTGCATGTTTCTGGCATGTGGAAGGAAACTGGAGAAATCCCGGAGTAAACCCACGCAGACACGGGGAGAACATGCAAACTCCACACAGATCACTGTTGGTCAGGGGCTGGGATCGAACCCAGGATCCCCCGGCCAAGGGTGAGTTGCTGTGCTGCCGCAGTGCTAACCACTCCGCCACCGCACTGCCCATGTCATTCAACAGCGATGAATAAATTCCTCATGTTTAGCGCTAGCTACAGTGTGAGACTAAACAGGTCAGAGGTCATACACATAATAAAAATAAAATGAAAAGCTTTTTTTCCAACAAATTTTATTAGTTAAATACATACGCTTCACAACATGTCCGCCTAGAAATGCGTGGATAAAAAAAATCCATATAGAATATATGCATTGGTTTTTTACCCACCCATTTCATGACCTCAAAACAGACAGAGCTCTGCTCCCCCCGTGGGCTCAGGCACCCCCCCCCCCCCCAGGGGGAACGTGGACCCCAGATTGGGAGACATTATTTTATCTAATCCTTCTCTCATACTTAATTGTGCAGTAGCCTGGTGGAGCACCCACAATTTTGTTGTACTGTACAACTGTACAATGACAATAAAGCTTATTCTATTTTATATATTTGAGAGTTTTCCAGTGCCCTTCTACCCCTTTTACACAGGGATGAAGGTCGTTGAGAGATCATTGAAAGATGAAAAATGGCTAAATCTCTCAATCCATCAATAATTTCTTACTGATTGCCAAGGTCTCTCAATGATCTTCCAGTGATTGCCACGGTTGCTGAGAGACTGTTTTGACTCAGTCCAAAACAATCTCCAACAATCATCAAAGGAAAGTGATCTCTCAACAAACTCTCAAAGAACTCTCAAGGAGTGATCATGGATCCAATTAATCTTCCAATGATGTCTCCGCAATCTTTCAATGAACTCTTCTGGTCTGTCATCGCACACTCACCATCTCTAATCTCTCAGCCATCTCTACCTTCGGGGGTGGAAAAATTTGGAATTCATTGAAAGGTTACTGAGAGATCAATGAAAGATCATCAAGCAACAATTAGGAGATTGATGAGATTGTTGAGATGTCAAGAAGAGCTTACCCTCAGTTTTCCAATGCCGTCAATAATTTTAATATAAACATAGTTGAATTCAATATGATTTAATCCCTTGTTTTTCAACTACAGGTCCTAGGATCCCCATGAGCTCATTGAGAGAATGCTCAGGGGTCCTCATAAAATTGTTTAATTTAACTCCTTAATCCATCCATCCATCCATCTTCTACCACGTTTCCGGAGGTCCGGGTCGCGGAGGCAGCAGTTCAAGCAGAGAAGCCCAGACTTCCCTCTACCCAGCCACCTGCTCCAGATCTTCAGAGAGGACACCAAGGCGTTCCCAGACCAGCTGGAAGACCTAGTCTTTCCAGCAAGTCCTGGGTCTGCCCCGGGGTCTCCTCCCAGAGGGACATGCCTGAAACACCTCAAGTGGGAGGCGTCCAAGAGGCATCCTAATCAGATGCCCATACCACCTCAACTGGCTCCTTTCAGTGTGGAGGAGCAGCGGCTCTACTCTGAGCCTCTCCGAATGACTGAACTCCTCACCCTATCTCTGAGGGTGAGTTCAGCAATCCTATGAAGAAAGCTCATTTCAGCCACTTGTATCTGCAATCTCGTTCTTTCGGTCATTACCCAAAGCTCATGACCATAGGTGAGGGTAGGAACGTAGATTGACTGGCAAATTGACAGCTTTGCCTTAGAGCTTAGCTCCCTTTTCACCACAACAAACTGGTACAACGTCTGCATCACTGCAGATGCTGCTCCGAGCCATCTGTCAATTATGCCACAAGTGGCAGGAGCTTGTCCCCAACCCAGAGAGGACAATCCTCCTTTTTCCGGCTGAGGACCATGGACTCAGACTTGGAGGTACTGATTCTCATCCCAGCTGCTTCACACTCAGCGGCAAACCATCCCAGTAAGACCTGTAGGCCATTGCTGGATGAAGCCAACTGGACAACATCATCTGCAAACAACAGAGATGAGATCCTATGGTCACCAAGCATGATACCCTCCATTCCCTGGCTGTGCCTAGAAATTCTGTGCATAAAAATTATGAACAGGATCAGTGACAAAGGGCAACCCTGGTGGAGTCACACTCTGACTGGGAATGAGTCTGACCGAGTGTTGGCAATACGAACCAAACTTTCACAACGGTTGTACAGAGACCGAGTAGCTCTTAACAACAAGCCTGATACCCCATACTCCCGAAGCACCCCCCACAAAAAAACTATGAGGGACGTGGTCAAATGTCTTCTCCAAGTCCACAGAACACATGTAAACTGGTTGGGCAAACTGCCATGAACCCTCGAGGATTCTCGAGAGGGTAAAGGGCTGGTCTGATGTGCAACGGCTAGAATGAAAACCACGTATGCCTTCTGAATCCAAGGCTCGACCAACGGACGGACTCTCCTCTCCAGTACCTTGGCATAGACCTTCAAAGAGAGGTTGAGGAGTGTGATCCCTCTAAAGTTGGAGCACACCCTCCGATCTCCTTTTTTTGAAGAGAGGAACTACCGCCGCAGTTTGCCATGCCAAAGGCACTGCCCCCAACCTCCGTGCAATGTTGCAGAGGCGTGTCAACCATGACAGCCCTACAACATCCAGAGCCTTGAGGTACTCAGGGCGAATCTCGTCCACCCCCGGGGCCCGGTCACCAAAGAGATTTCTAACCACCTTGGCGACCTCAGCCCCTGTGATAGACGAGTCATCCCCCTCATCCACAAGCCCTGCTTCCTCTGTGGAAGGCGTGTCAGTGGGATTGAGGAGATCCTCGAAGTATTCCTTCCACCGCCCGATGATATCACCAGTCAAAGTCAGCAGTGCCCCATCTGCACCATACACAGTGTGGACAGGGAGCTGCCTCCCCCTCCCAAGCCACCGGACAGTATGCCAGAATCTCTTCGAGGCCACCCGAAAGTCTTGTTCCATGGCCTCACCAAACTCCTCCCATACCGAAGTTCTTGCTTCAGCAACCACCCGAGCTGCACTCCACTTGGCTTGCTGGTACACCTCAGCTGCTTCGGGAGTCCCACAAGCCAACCAAGCTTGATAGGACTGCTTCTTCAGCTTGATGGCCCCCCTCACCCTGGTGTTCACCACTTGGTTCGGGGGTTAACACCACAAGATGCCCCGACGACCTTGCGGCCGCAGCTCTGGGCAGCCACTTCAACAATGAAGGTGGAGAACATGGCCCATTCAGACTCCACATCTCCAGACTTACTTGAAATATGGTTGAAGTTCTTCTGGAGGTTGCAGTTGAAGACTTCCCGGACAGAGGCCTCAGCCAGATGTTCCCAGCACACCCTCACTCTATGTTTGGGTCTACCAGGTCTGAACGGCATCCTCCCCTGCCATCTGATCCAGCTCACCACCAGGTGGTGATCAGTTGACAGCTCTGCTCCTCTCTTTACCCGAGTGTCCAAGACATACAGCCGCAGGTCTGATGACACGATAACAAAATCGATCATCGACCTGCAACCTAGGTTGTCCCGGTGCCAGGTGCACATATGGACACCCTTATGCTTGAACATGGTGTTCATTATGGACAAACTGTGATTAGCACAGAAGTCCAATAACTGAACACTGCTCAGGTTTAGATCGGGCAGGCCGTTCCTCACAATCACCCCTCTCCAGGTTTCACTGTCGTTGCCGACATGCGCATTGAAGTCCCCCAGTAGGACAATGGAGTCTCCAAGAGGACCACTCTCCAGCACCCCAGTGAGAGACTCCAAAAAGGGTGGGTACTCTGAAACAGCATTTGGTGCATAGGCACAAATGATGGTCAGGACCCGTTTTCCAACCCGAAGGCGCAGGGTAACCAACCCTTTCCTTCACTGGGGAAAACTCCAATATAGAGGCAGCAAGGTGGGGGGATACAAGAATACCCATCTCTGCTCGTTGTCTCTTACCCGGGGCAACTCCAGAGTAGGCCAAGCTGCAGCCCCTCTCCAGGAGACTGGTTCCAGAACCGGAGCTGTGTGTTGAGGTGAGGCCAACTATATCTTGCCGGTATCTCTCAACCTCATGCACCAGCTCAGGCTCCTTCCCCACTAGAGAGGTGACAATCCGCGTCCCAAAAGCCAGTTTAGGAAGCTTGGGATCAGACCGCCAAGGTCTCCGCCTTTGACCGCCACCTGATCCACATAGCACTGGACCCCCATGGTCCCTCCTGCAGGTGGTGAGCCCACTGCAGAGCAGACCCATGCAACTCCTTCGGGCTGAGCCTGGCCGGGTCCCATGGGCAGAAACCCAGCCACCAGACGCTAGCCATCGAGCCACTCCCCCAGGCCTGGCTCCAGGTTGGGGCCCCGGTAACCCCATACCGGGTGGGGTACACTGAATTGTTGTTCTAGCATTCATCATGAGAGTCTGTTGGATTGTTCTTAGTCTGGTCCTTCACCCAGGACCAGTTTGTCTTGAGTGACCTTACCAGAGGCAAATTGCCCCGGACAACATAGCTCCTGGGATCACTAGGCCACGTAAACCCCCCACCACGATAAGGTGATGATCCATGAGGGGTTCACTCCTTAATTCACTCCTTAATTTGTCCAAAAAATTGTCCTCAATTAAGTTGCATTGCTCTGCATGGTTGCCTGTAGTGGTTCTTCCATGTCAGTAGGTGGCAGTATGAATGCAATAATAATGCCTACCGTCACAAAGATTCTTACAAACAATGGATTCATAAGAATCTCCCAGTTCCTACAAATTCTGGAGTTCGCAGACATTCGTGGAGGGGAGCATAGTTTCTTACCATTGGCATTCAATTCATAAGAGCAAGTTGAAGTATTCTTGAGAAATGAGGTGCTTTTCTGTCGTACAATGGCCCTAGACTTCTTATGTTCTTCGTAAGGGTGCCTTGGGATCTTCTTACAGCATATTTACTGCCATCTTATGAAAATTTTTATGCAACTCATGGCATTCTCAAGTCACTGGTAGGAAGATCTTTCAGCTTTCAGCATATTTTGTCATTACAAATGTCACATGAATGATGTATTTCCACTTTATGAGCACCTCACTACCACCTTATGCACTTTGTACAAATCTCCATACGAACAGGGAGTCATACGGCGTTTCCTTCGACCTCTGTAAGGGGTCCTCAAGAACAACTTAAGGTGTTCTTGAGGCATACTTACCGTCCAAAATGTTGCATAGTTCTTACATTACTCCTATTGCATTCGTACAGCCGCCCTATAATGAGGGTTTTTCGTGGGGCGTTTGTAGGAATCTTGGACAAGATCACTGACCACAAAGTTACGAACGGTCTACAAATGCTGGATTCGCGTATGGCCACCTTAAGAAGGCCACATAAGATGGTTCAAAAATCATTCGTACGGTGTTCGTAGCCATTGGTATGGGTATTTGTGACCATACCTTTATGTATTTTACAAAGGTTAATGGCCATGACGTGCTAGAGGTTGCATTGGCTAGAGGAAAACAGTGATGGATAAATATTTGAGGAGAAAATATTCAGACTGTGAAATGGGCCCCGTATTGATGGAGCAGCCACCATGGTCAGCTGCACCAAAGACTCCATTATAAGAGTGAAAGAAAGACACCCAGATGTTGTTGTTACGCACTGTTTTTTGCATTGGGAGGCGTTTGTCGCCAAGACTTTACCAGCAGACCTAGCTCTTTTGATGTCATGTGGATGATAAACATTGCAAAGACAAAATCTCTGAAAAGCCGCATATTTGCATCTTTATGTGGGAGCAGAGCATAAAACCTTATTGTTCCATATGGAGGTCCAATGATTGTCCCATGGCCAAGTGATGGCCCATATGCATGAACCTTTTTCATTTTGTAACATTTTTGTTTGGTGGGGTTCCTTGAGATTTTTTTCAATGTAAAAAGGGTTCCTTGGCTGAAAAAAGGTTGCAAAACATGGATTTAATCAACATATTATGGGCAGATTTACTAAGGCAGTGCAAATTAACAAGTGTGCAAACTGGACAAAAAAGGGACAAAGGGAGTGGCCAATTTTTGCCAGTGATCTACTAACAACACGCAAAATTATTAACACAGACGCAGTCACTTCATTTCAATAATGACCACCCATCCACCAAGAACACCGCAAAATTGCACACTGGCACACCTGAGGAAGCGGGTCATCAACACAGGCACAGCCAGTTCGGAGGAGCATAATATAGGAGTTTTTTTGTTTTTTTTTAACTTTTAAAAGCTTTCGTTTAAGCGTAAAACCCAGTAAAATAATTTATTTTTATTCATCATATTTCAAAGTTTTGATTTTCATTTCACATGGCAGATTCCTTTGTTTAATATGTATAAATTTAGTATTTATATATAATTTAAAAAGGACTACTCATGAATAAACTGATTATTGACCAACATGTTTATTTTATTAACACAAGAACCATCAAGATGGTCTGATGGAGACTCTGGGGTTTTATTTTATGAATAGGTCGTCCAATAACCACATGGTTGGTGGTTAGAATCCCGCTGTCCCCAGATATCCTGCCGTTCTGTCCCTGGGCAACACACTTCACCCCCAATTGCTCCTGGTGGTTCTGGAAGCGCCATGTTAGGCAGCATGCCTCCATCAGTGTGTGAATGTGTGTGTGAATGGGTGGATGGCAGGATCTGTAAAGCGCTTTGGTCAGAATCAGAATCACTTTATTGCCAAGCATGTTTACAAAATAAACATATGAGGAATTTGACTTGACATTGGACGCTCTCTATAAGCGCATTCCAATGACGCGGCAGCCATGAAGGCGCCTGTCATACAGTGAAGGGTAAAGAGGGGAATGGGGGGGGTAATGACACAATGGGCAGAGAGAAAAAAACATAGCTCGTTATGAGCAAAATTGTGATTACATAGAAAAAAAACCCCTCAACCCCTCAAAACCCCTCAAATGTACAATTAGCAGACAACAAATCACACAATAACAAAGGAGCAAGAGAGACCAGTGTGTATAGTCAGCATATAATCAGTATGAATGCAGTGTGGATGTATCAGTTGCTGGTGAACAACAAAGGAGCGCCTCCTGGCAAAGGATAGATGTTATGTTCATGTATTCTAAACACAGATAAGCATGTCCAAGAGTCTATCTCTCTTCGTGCATGCCAGATGGCAAAGTTCTGTATTAGACACATGATAACGCTATCCTTGAAGAGCTCAGTCTGCTGAACAACAGCAATTGTTTGTTGATTGTTTGGGTTAAAGAGAAGCCAAAACTTTCTTCTGCTTTGTCTTCATCCAGGAGGAGAGTAACCTTCAGGGCGCCAAATCAAGGTCTAAAGGCACAGTTCACTCAGAGCATAGAATTTTCATCTCTCTTGCGATTCTGTGCTTCATAATTTCCATATACAGGCTTTAAAATCAAACTTGTCAAATTGTTGTTGAAGGAGCTTTGCCAGGTCCGCATTTTGATCAGCTCTCCCAACTTCTTTAATTTCTGATACATCAGGAAACTCCAGAGCCAAAGTAGAAATCCTGTGATCATAAGCCAAACAGATAGATGTCTTCCGCACCTCAGTCGAATCACACAGACACATGAGTTCCCAATTGTCCATGAGTCCCCCACTTGGGCTCCCCCTGGCCCGATCTTCTTTTGAAGTGGTGTCAATCGCATTTAAAGCCCACCAAATCCATAATTTTCCGTTTGGAATAAGATTCAGCCAGAAGAAGAGACACAGACAGAACACAGCAAGCAGGATCAGTAAGGGAATAGGAGGGAGTAGGAGAGGGGGAGAAAAGCGTCTGCTCTCTCTGAAAGCCAGAAGAAGAGAGATGAGAATCAAGAGATCATCTTTTATTCTCATCAAGAGATGAGAATAAAAGCGCTATATAAGTGAATACCATTTACTATAACTTTGTTTTAACAAAATCTACAGATCTCCCAGTCCATGACTTTTCATAAATGTGCGCTTTATGTTTTCTGAAGTCTGGAACTTAAAGTTAAACACACACAATTTCACTTATTCCTCAGACAGTCACAGCGGAAACTGCTGTCATACTACGATGTTGCAATTTTCGGGGGACATCTATGGGTCTGTGCTCTTTTTTTTTTTTTTAAATAATCTTATTGTTGTTTTCCTGCTATTGTATCATGAACTGGGAGAGAGAAGAGGGAACTGAATTATCGTTTTATACACAGCAAAAAGAAACAAATATAGAAACATGCATAGAGGGGAAAAAAAACTAAGAAAATTGACAATGTGGAAGAACTTTTGTTTCAAAAGTGAGGGGGAGTCTGATTAATGGAGGAGAGGAAACTCGAGAATGTTTGCTTTTATTTTTGTTCTTAATCCTATTTGTGTAGTACTTTGAGATTTTGCCCCAAACTATAAAGTGCATTATAAATTATTATTATTATTATTATTATTATTATTATTATTCTACTATACTGTATATAAACAAATTAAATTTTAAAATTCCTCTGCTGGCTGATGTCCAGTTCAGCACAACACAGATCTCTATGAGATTGTTTCTGTTCATATAATCTGTTCTGTCATGCCAAATAAAGTCACGCACAGAGAGACGCTTCTGTCTCCTCGGCCACGCGCCCTCAGTTCTCGCCGGTGTCTCAGCATGAACTATTACTGCCATGTCAGGCGCAGATGAAGTAAGACATGCTTTTTTTGGGCATTAAATCCTGGTGCATTTAGCAGGAGTTTGACAACTGCAAACTTTAGTAAATCACCTTGTGCCAGTCATTTAAATACTCTCCTCTCTCAAATTTGTGCTTTGACATGACAACTCCTACAAATACATATGCAACGAGACCAGGCGCAAAATTAACATAGTTCACACCTTTCCACCACTAATTTTGCCCTGTGCCCTTTAGTAAATCTCAACAGTAGTTTTTTAATGGCAAAACAGGGTTTTCCGATGGCACAGCACGTTAGTAAATCTGCCCCCAAGTCTTGTGACAAATCTTTCACTGTTATCATGATAACACAATTCTGGTATATTGGGCAGCCCTAACGTTTCTGTAGTGCCTTCAGTGACAGGACAGGGAGAAGTAAATGTCAGTTGCACATAAAGGGTAAACACTGACCTGCAGGACTGAGCTCCATCACCTCTCCCACAATCTTATTTGGAAACACGGGAGGATTGTCGTTCTCATCAATAACCTTGAATCGTATGACGATGTTTTCCTCTGCCGCAGTGCCATTACTGAACAGAGCAGCACCTGTCAGCTAAAATGAAAAGTTTTTCCATCAGCAGACACACTTATAAGCACTGATGGAGATAAAGTCCCGCACTGTAAATTGCTGTATAACTAAAATCAAACGGTATGTTGATCACTTACATTGTACCATGCTTTCACCTCTCTGTCCAGTATCTGTGTCACACAAATTTTTCCATTTTCAGCGTCCACAACAAATACGTGGAAGGGATAAAAGTTCGCACCAGGTCCAGCCATGGTGTAGCTAAGCTCTCCATCAACATTTGAACGAATCTGAAAAAGAAAGAAGCAAAAAATAACATGCTTATATGCAACTAAACTGCATGCCCAAGAAACTGAATGGACTTAAAAAGTGGAATACAAGGGTGGAGAATAGGGTGGAATATAAGGGTGGAGAAAACAAAGATATAACAGAAAAAAAATATTAGTATTTGATATGTTCTTCCTGTGTTCTCATGGGTTTCCTCCACTAATGCGCCTAAAACCCCTCAACATTCCATCCAGTTTCCCTAAAAATGCTTAAAACTAACATACCCCAAGTAAATCAAAAGCTGTTCTTCAACTCTTTGCAGTATCTTCATGGGGTTGGTCTCATTCAAAAGAAAACACTAATTTTTTGGCAAAATAGTCAGAATCCCTCTAAGTGCTTCTGCCCCTGAGGAACAGTACTAAACATACTAAATTTGAAGAAAAAAAAAGTTCTCCTGGATGTTTGGTTTTTTTTTTTTTTTAGTGCAGATGCCTGAAAAAAAAACAGCTGTTAGATATTGGCTGGAAAACACAATAGGAATGTAGAACCCAGTGTTATCAAGTTCAGGTCAAAATTTTGTAACAGTACCACACAAAACGATAATATTACAATTTCTTTCTCTCTCAGGTTGCAACCAGGTGTTTTTGAACAGGTTGGCACAGGTTGGCCACACACTTTGGAAGAACGGTTATTAGTTTTAAATGCTTAAACATAGAAGTGTCATCCTGGACTCTAATGAAAGGTAACACTCAGGGCTAGCCTGCCCCATAGTAATGACACAGAGTAAAGAATGTATAAACATTACACATGAGGTTGGTAGAAGTGACTCAGCTTTGTAGGAAGCAACTAAATATTACGTATGGGAGACGCACGGGCTTTATAGGGGGCGTGTGTGACAAACCCAGCCCTATCAGGTATTGCTACATTCAGAAATGAACTGGCTGGACTTCTGGTCTGGACACCATGGTGATAGCAGCTTAACGCTGAAGCTCCCAGACCCCATCCGTGAAAATACCATGAAAATCAGATTTAACGGATTTATGGAAGAGTGAAAATCAGAAGACAAAGTCATTATGCCTAAAGGAAAACGGAAGAGATCGACATTTACCAGGCCAAGACATGCATCGGCCGGAGAATCTGACCTGGAGGACAACAACCACTCGGAAATAGAGGAGCAGAATGAGGCTAGCAACACGGTTAGCTTAAAAATGGTACTTCAAGAATCAAGAGAATTTCGCCGTGAGTGTTGGGCCGAATTTTGTGAAATTAAAGACAAAATAAAAAGGACAAACAACAGAGTGGACCAGGCTGAGGCCCGAATCATGGAAGCAGAGGAAAGAATAAAAGGGCTGGAAGAAACCACGCTGGAATTACTCAAACGACAGACAAGACTGGAGGGTAAGCTAACAGACCAGGAAGGAAGACTAAGAAGGGACAACATAAGAATTCATGGTCTGAAAGAAGGAGTCGAGGACGGTTTCACCACAATGGCTGCATGTGTGGAAACCATACTGAGAGAGAAGTTGGAAATCCCCCAATTCACCGATTTGAAAATAGAAAGGGTGCACCATTCATTAGCCCCAAGGCCGTCGGCGGAAGCCCCCCCGCGATCGGTGGTGGTGAAGTTTTCCAACTTCAGAACAAAAGAAGAGGTTTTGAGACTGGCTTGGCAGAAAAAAGGATTTATGCACCAAGAAAGAAAAGTTTTTGTGGAGCATGACTACGCCCCGGAGGTCCTTAAAAAGCGTTGGGAATACAACAACGCTAAAAAGGTACTAAGAGAGAAGAAACTGTGCTTTCAAACTCCATTTCCGGGAAAGCTGTGGATTTTTTACGGGGAAGAGATGTGTCTCTACAACTCGGCAGAAGAAGCAACCAGGGATATGGCGAGAAGAGGGCTCCCGGTAACAGTGTATAAACCCACAGCAGACCCGATCGAAAGAATCAAGGCTCAAACTTGGTGCACACAGAGACCCTCAAAATTCACAGGCCAGCAGCGGGAAACCCAGCGCCAGGGCTATAAGGAAAAACTGAACGCTTTCAGGAAGGAATAACGACATTTTTAATCAATCTGCGCATCAAACCCTCCTCCTACAAGGTAACAAACATTAAAGGAGATGCAGAATCAGCAAGTATGAAGTGGTAAAACATTTCATGGAACAGTCATAATATTAGAAACAAATAAGTCTTTAAAAAAAAATTGTTAAAATAGAAATGTGACAATGAACCACATGAACTCTCCACACTAACAAATACTGTATTAATGTGATTGTTTGCTGTGATGGTGGTGGGAGGTTGCGCACAATTTCATAGGGTATAGGCATTAAAAAAAAAAATCATTACAAGTTCGGATTGGGATCTGAAACTCACGTTAAAAACATGAGACAATTTACAGGGGTAAGAGAGGGCCCTCAACACGTAACAAAGTTTGAGGAATTTCCCTCAGAGCCAACGCCGCTAAAAAGACCTCAGTTCAGGAAGATCTTTTGACAGTTTTTTTGTTTTAAAGTTTTATATACTATGTTCTCAATGTTTTTTATGTTCTTAATGTTCTTTCAGTTTCTGAGTAGCATAAAAGAGGGCCACTACACTGTTCTACTAAATAAGACAATACAATGGAGAAACAGGGTGTAACCAAAATAATCTCATATAATGTAAAAGGGATCCTGAATCCAGTTAAAAGATCCAAGATTCTCGGCAAAATGAAAAAAGACAAAGCAGGAATAATATTTTTACAAGAAACCCACCTAACAGACTTGGAGCACACTAAACTTAATAGACAAGGGTTTAAACTGATCTCTTCATCTCCATATAAGTCAGGGAGGAGGAGGGGGGTAGCGACATTGAGCTCAACCAAAATTATATTTGAAAAAAATTCAGAACACAAAGATAAAGAAGGGAGATTTAGCATGGTACTTGGTCGGCTAGAGGGAGAAGATATCACCCTGCTGAATGTATATGCACCTCCAGGGGCCAACTGGAAACTTTATAAAAATGTATTTGACCTTATGATAACTAAAGCCCAAGGTTTAGTGATATGTGGTGGAGACTTCAATCTAAGACTGAATCCATACTGGGATGCATCAGGTAATTCTCCACATCAAAATAACACTCAAAGTAGAAAAACTCAGATGCTACTAAAAGAAATGGGAATCTGTGATGTGTGGAGGCAATTCAACCCCAGTGTAAAAGATTATACATTTTACTCAGCACCACATTCATCGTACTCAAGGATTGACTATTTTTTTATGTTTAATAGAGACATTGGAAGAGTAAAAACATGTAAAATAGGACTGATGGATCTTTCTGACCACAGTCCGATCTATATGGACTTAACCTCTTGCACTTCGGTGTACCGCGGGCGGACACGTCTCTGCATCCTAGGGTGCACGAGGGAGTCCTAGGACGCACACTGTGCATCCTAGGAGGCACTGAAAAAAAAAAAAGCTGCATTTCCGTTCTTCCACTACAGACACAGCCGCGAACAGAAAGCCAAAGGAGTGCTTTGATTGGTTTAGATGTGATTGACCTCTCATTCGACTAATAAGAGCCTTGAATTGGGTTTCTGAAACCTTGAAGAACCAATGATTGAAAACCTAGCAAGAAGGACCCGCCTACCAACGGCTGCGAATACAGCTGTAGCACAGTAGTTCGAAAGCGTGCCTCCCTTGCAAAATCTGTTTTGTTTTAGCCGCTGGGTGACACACACACGTTCGCCAGTCTTTTTTCTTACTACTGTTCTTATTTGTTTTGAAAAATCGTTCGCCAAAACCGCAATAATGGAATTATGGTTTGAGTGGGTCGCGTGACCAGAACCACGAGTCCGTAACCAGCGGACCAGCGTCATGTTCAATGAGGAGGAGAAGTTCACCAGCGACACTGCTGTTGTGGACAGGTAAGTGTTATAAGCTAAATTATTCTTTATCCCTGAAAATTGTAATCAAAAAATGACTTTTGACTGATCAGTAAATTACAACTGTGCGTAGCAGACCACGGTGCACCGTGACCCCGGCGCACCGTGACTGTGGAACACCGGGCGATGTCCGTCCTCTGTAGCGGGGGGGGGGGGTTGTTATCTTCTACATTACAGATATTTTTAGTGCACAGTAGGTTATTTTTTCTTGTAAAAAAAGCCACACATTTTTTATGTGGCATGCTTCTTTGTGTGTGGGGGCTTGTTTGTTCATTCATTCATTCATGAATGAATAAACACCCCCCACCAACACACACACAGCCCTGAGTGTCACCTTTCATTAGAGCCCAAGATGAAGCTTCTATATTGAATCATTCAAAAGTTACAGACGTTTTTCCAAACTGTGCCATTTGGCACAATTTGGCACAGTTCAAAAACGCCTGGGAACAACCTAAGAAAAAAGCTGTGTAATATATTCATTTTTTGTGGTATTGTTACAAAATTTTGACCTCAGCTGGATAACACTTTGTCAGGAAATTCCACATACGTGTTATCATCTTTTGTAAGAAGCAAGCTTTGCTGGGAAAGCACTGATACGGGGTGCCCCCTGCAGAGCAAGAGGATACAGGGAGCCCCCTGCAGAGCGAGAGGGGGAGCAGGTTGCTTTGTTCTTTGAAGAAAGTCAATGCACGTGGTTCCGGTTTAACGAACTCTGTTAATAATGTGCCAGACCTGTTTCACTCCTTTTTGTCTGTGATGTATTCAGCCGAAACCATTTGTGTATTGCAACTGCCTCTCGCATATAAGCTTGCTTGCTGAAGGCAGCCTTCAGTACTGACCTCCTGCAACCTGAGGTTCGTACTCCTTGTATATAATTTATACAAGTAAAGCTCTTAAAAGAATATTCTTGTGTCTCAAATCTTTATTGAGGTAACGAACTAATATATGATCATATTCTGAGTGTTTTCAGAGATTCCTGACACACTTGGTTCTACATTTCTGTTGCATTTTCCAGCCCCGATCTGACAGCTGTGTGTTATTTGCAAGCATTTGTATCCAAAAAAACACCCAGGCGAAATTTATTTTCTTCAAGTTCAGTATGTTTAGATGACTGTTACTCAGTGGCCAGAGCACTTAGAGAGATTATGACTGTTCTGCCAAAAAATTCAAAGTGTTTTCTTTTAAATGAGACCACCCCCATGAAGATGCTGCAAAGGGTTGAAGAACAGCTTTTTTTTTTCCACAATATTTTTTATTGAACCTTTTTTTTTTTTTTTTTTTTTTTACAAACATGGCACAAACAATCAAACACTAACACTAAAGTAATTAAAAAAAAACACTAACTACAAAAAAAAATGTACTAAAAACACCAGCAACCACTAACAAAGGCAAGTCATCAACAATGCTCCTCTGTTTAGTCTAGGTAATCTATTACATACACTACCGTTCAAAAGTTTGGGGTCACTTAGAAATTTCCTTATTTTTGAAAGAAAAGCACTGTTTTTTCAATGAAGATAACTTTAAACTAATCAGAAATACACTCTAATATCTAATATACATTGCTAATGTGGTGAATGACTATTGTAGCTACAAATGTCTGGTTTTTGGTGCAATATCTACATAGGTGTATAGAGGCCCATTTCCAGCAACTATCACTCCAGTGTTCTAATGGTGCAATGTGTTTGCTTATTGTGTCAGAAGGCTAATGGATGATTAGAAAACCCTTGTGCAATCACGTTAGCACAGCTGAAAACAGTTTAGCTGGTTAGAGAAGCTATAAAACTGACCTTCCTTTGAGCAGGTTGAGTATCTGGAAAAAAATATTATTTCAAATACAAAACATTATTTCTAACCTTGTCAATGTCTTGACTATATTTTCTATTCATTTTACAACTCATGGTGGTAAATAAGTGTGACTTTTCATGGAAAACACAAAACAATTGTCTGGGTGACCCCAAACTTTTGAACGGTAGTGTAAGTATACATATTATACATTCACCAATTTGGAATTTGCAAGGTCCACACATATCATTCACCTTCTTCTTCAGAAGTTATGTTTAATTTCTTTACATAATCAATGAAAGGTCTCCATATATTCTCAAACACATTTTCCTTTGATTTCAGTATGTATGTTATTCTTTGTAGTGGAAGGTTTGTTAACATCTGTCTTAACCACTGAGTCACATCTGGTCTATGAGTCTTTTTCCACAGTAGTGCAATACATTTTTTGGCATTAAGCAAACTGAGGTCTATGAATGCTCTTTCACTCTTATTAAAGTTATGCTTTTCTGGATACAGACCCAACAAAAACAGTTTAGGGTTCAATGTGAATTGTTTTGAAATTATTTTTTCAATTGTTACCCTCACCTCTTCCCAAAACATTCTGATTTTTCTACATTCCCATGAACAGTGAAATAGGGTTCCTTTCCTTTCCATACATTTTGTGCATGTATCCGGTATGTTTTTGTTATATCTATTTAACTCCACTGGTGTAACATACATCTGCATTAACCATTTAAAATGTATCAATTTAAGACGTACATTTATTGATTTGGTTTGAGCTTCTGTACAAGCCAATTCCCATTGTTCCTCTGAAATTTCAATTTGCAGGTCTTCTTTCCAATAATTCAGTCTTTTCTGTGAGTTTTCACTTGAGAATAGTGTCAATGAGTTATAAAACTCTGAAATAATACCCTTTCTCTTACTCTCTTTTGTCAAAATTTTTTCCAAGGATGAATAAGTAGGTCAGGTGAGAGCATTATTTTGATTTGATCGAATAAAATTCCTAAGCTGAAGATATTTAAAAAAATGTGTTCTATTAAGATTGAATTTGATCCTCAGTTCTTCAAAAGACATTATGTTATCTGAACGTGACAAATATAAGTCTTGAATCTTTTGAATCCCTTTTAAATTCCATACTATAAATACAGCATCCGCTCTCCCTGGTGTAAATTATTGATTACCCCATATTGGGCTAAATTGTGACAATAAGTGTGGTTCTTTTAAATATTTTTTGGTTTCACACCATATTTTGATCATATGCTTTACAGTTGGATTTTTAACTTGTTTCTGTAATTTTTTAGCCGAGTCTGAGTATATGAATAAGGGAAGAGGTAAAGGTAAATTGTATGATTCCATTTCAGTCCAGTGAGGGAGATCATTTGATGAAAAATAATATGTCATAGACCTCAGTTGTGCTGACCAGTAATACAACATAAAGTTTGGACATTTCAGACCTCCATGATCAAATGGTAAATATAGTAAGGACAGACGTAATCTAGCCTTCCTATTGTTCCATATAAATTCCACTAACCTTTTTTTTTTAATTCTTGAGAATAGATCTGAAGGTGGTGGTAAAGGAATGTATTGAAATAAATAAAGTATTTTTGGTAAGATATTACTTTTAAGTATATTAATTCTCCCGATCATCGACATTCATAGTGACATCCATCTCTGAAGTAACTCATTAATATCTGTCATTAAGGCTTCATAGTTGGCACTGGTGACTGATTCTAGCTTAGGCAAAATTTGAGTTCCTAAATATTTAAACTGATTTACAACATTGAATTGATTTACCTCAGGAGCTGGGTGATTTCTCTGGGTCTCATTTAGCATTAATATTGAAGATTTAGTTTTATTTATTTTATATCCTGATATTTCCCCAAAGTTCTTTATTAAATTTAACAAGGTCGGAATTGATTTTATAAAATTCGACATAAACAAAATTATGTCATCGGCATACAGGGAGATTTTATGTTCTGTTGGTCCTACTTTAATTCCATATATTTGTGGATGTAAACGTACTGCCATCGCTAAAGGTTCAACTGCCATAGTAAACAATAAGGGTGAAAGTGGACAGCCTTGTCGACATCCTCTATTGATTTTTATTGATTTTGAGATATTGCTGTTTGTTACGATTTCTGCTGTAGCATTATTGTATATTGTCTGAACCCATTTTATGAAATTATTTCCAAGTCCAAACCTTTGTAGGACTTCAAAAAGAAAGGGCCATTCGACCCTATCAAAGGCCTTTTCGGCATCCAATGATAGGAGAGCTGTATCCGGTGCTTCTTTATTGGAATAAATAATATTAAATAGTCTTCTTACATTATGGAAGCCTTGTCTTCCCATTATAAAGCCATTCTGATCTCGGTTAATAATATCTGGTAATATTTCTTGTAGTCGTCTTGCTAAAATTCTACAGATTATCTTAAGGTCAGCATTTAATAGGCTTATTGGTCTCATGTTTTCACATTTATTAGGGGGTTTACCTGGTTTTGGCAACAGTATAATTAAGGCATTATTCATGTATGGTGGTAAATTACTATTTTGAAATGCTTCTAAAACCATTTCCAAAAGTGGTTTTATTAATTTATTCTTAAATTTTTTATAGAGGTCAACTGGAAGACCATCTGGTCCTGCTCTTTTTCCTGATTTCATATTATCAATGGCTAGCCCAACTTCTTCTTGACTAATTTTAGACTCCAGTATCTCCCTGTTTTCATTTGGAATACACGGTATAGATAATCCATCCAAAAACCCATTTAGTTTTGTTAAGTCATTTTCATTTTTTGTATCATATAGTTTTTCATAATAATCTCTAAAGGCACTATTAATGTCTAAAGTATCTATAACTGCCTGTCCATTACTTATAATACTGGTAATTGGTGTTTTAAATTCTAATTGTTTAATCTGCCATGCCAATAATTTTCCTGATTTTTCACCTTGTTCATAAAAAGTTTGCTTCAATCTTAGAAGACTCGAGGCAGCTCTATTTGCTGATTTTTTGTCATATTCAGCTCTCAGAATCAGTAATTCATTCTCTAACTGTGGGCTACTTCCTGCATACACTTTTTCTTGAAGAATTTTTATTTTATGTTCCAATTGGACTCTCTCCTCTCGAGTCTTCTTAGATTTTGAACCTGTATAACTAATAATATGCCCCCTTATAAAAGCTTTGAAAGCCTCCCACTTTATACATGCTGATGTTTGTGTAGTATTGATATCAAAGAACTCATCTATCTGTTTTTCTATGTACTTAACAAATTCCTCATCCTGAAGCCATTTATGCTGAAAATGCCACCTACCTGGATCCTTTGTCAATTTCTTATCTACATATATTAGACAGCAGGGTGCATGATCAGAGATCACGATGTTATCATAGAAACAGTTTTGAATCTTGGACCTTAATTCTGTGGAGATCAAAAAGTAGTCAATACGTGAGAATGTCTTATAGGTATTAGAATAACAAGAATAGGCTTTGACTTGTGGTTTCATTTCTCTCCATATATCTAGCAATCTCAGTTCTTTCATAAAATGATTAATGGTCATCCTGCATCCATTGTGCGTACAGTCCAGTCCTGTTGATCTAGCTATACTGGGATTCAATGTACAGTTAAAATCCCCTGCTATTATGTGTTGCCCTGTAAGTGATGATAAAGTAAGAAATAAATTAACGAAGAAGTTTTGATCATCAGTATTGGGACCGTATAAGTTCACCAGATTTATATTTTCTAATAACAAAGATCCTTGGATGATTAGATATCTTCCTAATTTGTCTCCAATTACATTTTTCACTTGAAATGGGACTGTTTTATGTATGAGAGTCATAACTCCCCTGGCTCGGGATGAAAATGATGAGGTGAACACATTTCCTTGCCATCTTCTCCTAATTCTTTTTACATCCTCCTCTATTAGATGAGTTTCTTGTAAAAACACAATTTTTGAATCTGTCTTTTATTTTATTCATAACTTGTTTAAGTTTTTTTAGATTTTGTAGACCTCTGCAATTCCATGAAGTTAAATTAAGATTAACACTTTGATCTATGATCAATAAGGAGTTTGAGATTACCTTGCAATATAAACATGCTCATACAGAGAAGCAAAAACATGGATGGTTGAACATTCATCCTACAAACTACACAAAAACAAATTCCCTTTCCCCACATTTGTGGTAATCCCCCCAAAATCAAAAAAAATTCTGTCTCCCGTTATAGCTAGTGACTGTTCCACACCTGCGAGGATCAGTCAAACTACTCTCTCTTTCTCCTCTCAATCACCCTGACTCTACTACTTTTTAAATGACATTAACTCTCTTCTGTAGTTTTTCCAACATAACTTCAAAGTTTTATAGCAACTTTGTAGCTTTTTTTTTTATAATACAATCTGTATTTTGTAGACATGTTATATGTTTCAGATCAATTAGATGCCTGTACAAATGCTTAAATGTTCTACCTTTGTCATGTTCATGCTTAGCTCCCACCAGTCTCCTTTTGGATCTGCTTAATGAGCTCCTGCGCCTCTTGAGGGGTCTTGAAGGTGTGGGTTCTCCCTTTATATGTGACCAGCAGTCTTGCCGGATGAATCACTCCGTGACGAATCCCGAGGTTGCGCAGCTCTTTACGGGCGGGGTCGAACTGCCTCCTTAATTGTTGAATTCCTGTGGCCAAATCTGGGTAGAACCGCACCTGTTGATCCTGGTACTTAATTTCTCCTTTAGCTCGCGCCGTCGTTGGTGACCGTCATCTTGTCTCTGTAGCTGAGGAACTTCATAATCAGCGTCCTCGGTGGTGTCTTATTATCTCTCAGTGGGCCGATTCGGTGAGCGCTCTCTAAGACGACCGATGACTGCAGGTCCGCGTTGTTCAGCACTTCTGGAATCCACTTTTCCAAAAAGGAACATGGGTCCCGTCCCTCCGCTCCCTCTGGGAGACCCACCAGCCTCAAATTATTCCGTCGCGAGCGGGATTCTAAGTCCAGGACATTATCTTCCAGACGTTTACATTTTAATTCCAGTGTTTGCACCTTTGATTGTAGGCTGGTGACGTCATCTTCAGCGCTTGAGATTCGGAGCGCCGCCTGCGATACTCGTTCCATACAGTCGCTTATTTCCTTTCTCATTCCTTCTATCGCTGCTATAATCCCATCAAATTTAGACGAAAAGTCTGCTCTCATGAGGCTGATGGCAGCAAGCACCGCATTTGTCCCCTCCTCAGCAGTTACCGCTCTGCCGCTGGCTCCTTCTTCCGCCATAGTCTCTGGAGATTTTTCTGCTTCGTCACGAGCGTGGAAGTCTGTTAGTTTGGATTGTTTTGTCGAATTACTTTTTCCTCCGCCTAATTTCCCAGCCTTGGTCTTTACCATATCCGCGCCTAAACGCTGGGATAGGTTTTTGTTCCAATTAAGAGAGTTTTAGCCTACTTTTTATTTTTAGGAGCAGAGCAGTGTGAAACACATCTTCCTACGTGGCCGCCATAACCGGAAGTCCAAGAACAGCTTTTGATTTACTTTGGGTACGTTATTTTTTGGCGTTTTTAGGGAAATTGACCAGAGTGCAAGGGGTTAAATATCCAAAAATACACAAATAATACATTTTCTTGGAGGTTAAATTCAAATGTGCTGAAAGGACCACTGAAAGATGAACTGGAATCAGATATTCTCAGATATTTGGAAGAAAATGATAATGGAGAAGTATCCCCTTTAATACTGTGGGACGCATGCAAAGCTGTAATAAGGGGAAAGATTATCGCAAAACTGGCACTCCAAAAGAAACTGAGACAAGAAAAACTAATCACTTTAGAGTCAGAACTTAAGAAACTAGAAAAAGAGCACAAAGACAACACTCATTCTAATGACTCGCTCAAAATTAAGGAAATTAAAAAACAAATAAACGGGATCTATACAATAGAAATCCAGAAGAAACTTACATTTCTGAAACAAAAAATACTATGAAACAGGTAGCAAATCGGCAAAATTACTAGCCTATAAATTGAGGGAACAACAAACGGAGAGAGCAATCTACAAAATCAGAGACCCAGTATCAAAGGAAATAAAATTTAGAATTCAGGAAATTCTTAAAAGCTTCGAGAATTACTACAAGAACTTGTACTCCCACAAAAAACACAAAAACGCATCCGAAGCCTTCCTAAATACATTAAATCTTTCCCAACTTACTGAGTCACAAAATAAAAAACTACTTTCAGAAATACAATCTAAAGAATTAGAAAAAGCAATTATGAAACTTAAAGCTAACAAATCCCCAGGAGCAGATGGCTATACAGCAGAGTGGTACAAAACCTTTAAACAGCAACTATCTCCTCTCCTCCTGAAAACATTTAACTATGTCCTCCACACAGGGGAAATCCCCCCCTCCTGGAAAGAAGGGGTCATTGCAGTCATACCTAAACCTGAAAAGGATAAACTAGACTGCTCCAACTACAGACCAATCAGTGTGTTAATCAGGACTATAAACTTTTTACCGCTATCCTTGCCAAAAGGTTAGAAAATATACTGACAGACTTAATTCATTTAGACCAAACAAGTTTTATAAGACAAAGACAGACACAAGATAACATTAGACCCACTTTATACATAATTCATCATATAAAAAGATATAATTTAAATGCAGCCATATTGGGATTAGATGTTGAAAAAGCATTTGATTCGGTTGACTGGTCTTTCCTATATAGAATCTTATCCAGTTTCAATTTTCATAACAACTTCATTAGAACTATCCAGGCATTATATAAAAAAACCAATAGCTAAAATAAGGATTAACGGTAAATTATCATCATCTTTTGAACTGGAAAGAGGATGTCATCAGGGCTGCCCCTTGTCTCCACTGCTCTTTGCAATCTTCATAGAACCTCTGAGCCAATGGATAAGACAGAATCAAAAAATTCAAGGTATTACACTTGGTCAGAAGGAACATAAAATAGCACTCTTTGCTGATGACATTTTAATTTACCTGGGGCAGCCGGACACCTCTTTTCCAGAACTAATCTCAGTTTTTTCAGAGTATGGAGAGTTATCGGGGTACGAATTAAACATGCATCAAACCCAAATTTTAACATTCAACTATGACCCAAATCAATATTTACTAAGCAAATTCAAAACTAACTGGGAGATGGAATCTATGAAATATATGGGGGTCAATATCCTGAAACAACTCAACAAAATTATAACACTTAACTATGATCCACTGATGGCAAAAATAAAATCTGATCTAGCAAGATGGAATATGATACCATTCTTGGGTACTGCACAAAGAATTGAAGCAGTCAAAATGAATACACTTCCACGTCTTCTATACCTTTTCCAAACAATACCGGTAGAACCTCCCAAAAAAACATGGCAAGAACTGGACAGAAGGATCTCAAGATTCATATGGCAGGGCAAGAGACCTAGAATCAGATATAGAACCCTACAGCTAAACAAAGACAAAGGTGGGCTCATGCTGCCAAATATCAGGAACTATTTTAAAGCCGCGCAAATTAAAACTTTAGTAGAGATATGTAACCCAGTCTACACTGCCCAATGGAAGGAGATAGAATGCCAAATAACAAGTGACATTCCCCTACAGGCGATAATAGGGAACAATGCCTTACCTAAACTTTTGAATAACACTAACCCGTGGATAGAGACTCCGCTAAAAATTTGGTTTAAGATAGTCAGAGGGAATCAAACTAAAGAATCCTATCGATTATTGCAATGGATTTCCTATGATCAGGACTTTACTCCTAATAAAACAGACACTACATTTACAAGGTTGTCATAGCCAGGAGCAGTACTGGGGTTAAGCTCCCAGTGCTCATAAAATGCTCCTTACGGCGTGCGTCTCGAAAAGCCTCTGACAACTAAGTCCAACTCCTAGCCTGCCCGTGTGGTTTAGTCTCTAAGCCCGGCGGAACTGTTTCTACTAATAGGAGAAGGGGCGAGGGTGGATCTCTGGTGCCTTAAAACCAGATGCTTCGGGTAGATGGTGGCTCGTCAACCTGGGAAGGTAGCCCATATAGGGGAAGGTAAACCCTGATTTCAAACCTCCGCTGCCTTGCGGCACACCCGGTCATGGGAAAGGCTCCGGGAGTCAACCCTGAGGAAAAATCTGGAGTCGGAGCCCCTAAGGCAGTTCTTTGTTGTGCTCAACATCGTTCTGGCAGCTCCTGCGACGGCGCTGGTGCCAAACTATGCAGCCCTGCTATTCCTTTGGATTCATCAGTGACGTGGAGAGGGGGGACATGCTGCATGGCTAACATCTTGTCCTCCATATCTTCCTGCCCAGGCTTGAATCCTACCAACGCCCAACGCTGGAAGGTAGAACACCGGTGCGCATCAGCCTGTTCAGCCACAGGCGGTGCTGTTCCAGCAGAGTAGACGTTTAGGATTCTCTTCCATGGTCATCATAGACCGACGGAGGCTGACGACGACGACATTTAAAAAGTGGAAAGAGAACGGACTGATAAAATATTATGATTTTTTTAAAGGGCAAACTTTAAGAAGTTTTGAAGATTTGAAAAAACAAGGTCTAGTAAATCAAGACCTTTACAGGTTCTTTCAGCTTAGACACCACATAAACAAAATACTTAAAAAGGAGGATTTGGAAAGGGCCCAGTCAGGTGTTCTGAAGGTTTTCTTAATGGCATATAAAGGGATCCCAGGGATCAGATACATTTCTAAAATATACCATGGTCTTCAAGACTTAAAAGGAGACAACACATCATATATAAAAGAGAGATGGGAAAAAGAGGGGAATTTCACTTTACAACTGGAAATATGGGAAAAGCTAAATAAACAACCTGCTGTGTAGAGAATTTGGATGGAAAAATTTGGTAAGATTTTTCAGAACACCTTCACAAAACAAATTTACTCGTAAAGGGTTGAATTGTTGGCGCTTGTGTGGTGAAAAGACTGCAAATCATTTTCATGTGTTTTGGTCATGCCCAGTTATCCACCAATATTGGACCAATGTACAGACAATATTGGGGAAAATTTTCAAAGTAACAGTTCCCTTTTCTTTTGTAACTTTGTATTTGGGTTTACTACCAGAATCACTGGAAAGACGAGGAGAAAAATACTTATTCACTGTTTCAATATTGGCAAGTAAAAAAGCTCTAACAAAAAAATGGATGGTGAAAGACTGTCCTACACCTGAAGATTGGATTAATGTGATTCAGGACATTTATTCGATGGAAAAGTTGACATTTGCACTGAGACAGGACATGGATGGGTTCTTGAACTTCTGGCAACCCTGGAACGCATATGTGTCTTTCATCAGATCTAATCTTTGACAAATACCATTTCAATAATGGCACCGCTCTTTGTTCCAACGCTACTCAGATGCTCTTTTATTTTTCTGCTATTTTGGGTTTTTTTTTGTTTTCTTTTGTTCTTTTTTAATTTCTCTTTTTCTTTCACTTAAAAAATGGGTGTTGTAATAATTTTTTTCCAATGCTGTCAAAAAACAAAAAAAGGAGGGAATATGTGATGAAAATGTAAACAATGCAATGCTGTAATGACATGTATACCCTTTACAAAAACTTAAATAAAAAAAAACAAGAAAAAAGAAATTAACTGGCTATGCGACACATCCATACTCAGCCTACTCAGTTGCAATTGACTTGTTTGGGGGGTTGGTCCTAATAACTACAAAGGCATAAAGTTGATCAGCCACATTATGAAGATAAGGGAATCAGAATCAGAATCAGAATCAGGTTTATTGCCATTGTTCATGTAGTACACAAACTAGGAATTTGTCTCGGTACAATGCTGCAACATTAAACATGATAGGATAAGAGAAATAAACTATACATGTAATAAAGTGTAGGATAAGATTAAGTGATACTGGTCAACAGTTAAAATATATATTAGCCAGCAGCAGATACTGTGGAGAACTATATAGTGCAGTCGGTAATGCAGGAAGAAAACAGTGATGATTGACATGAGTCTGGTTGAGCTGCTGTACATGGTGCACGAGAGTCAATAAGTCACTTAGTGTTCAGCAGTCTAATGGCGGAGGGGAGAGGGAAAGAGTTGTTAAAGCCAGATTAAGAGGAGAGGTGACAATCAGTGAGCAGCAGTACGGGTTCATGCCCAGAAAGTACTACAGATGCAATGTCTGCTCTAGAAGTGTTGATGGAGAAGTATAGAGAAGGTCAGAAGGAGTTGCACTGTGTCTTTGTGGATCTAGAGAAAGTATATGATAGGGTGCCAAAAGAGGAAGTGTGGTATTGTATGCGAAAGTTAGGAGTCACAGAGAAGTATGTGGTGGTGGTACAGGACATGTATGAGGACAGCAAGAAGGTGCTGAAGTGTGCTGTAGGAGTGACGGATGGATTGAAGGTGGGGGTGTGATTCCATCAGAGATTGGCTCTGAGCCCCTTCGTGTTTGCCATGGTGATGGACAGGCTAACAGACAAAGTCAGGCAGGAGTCTCCATGAACCATGATGTTTGCAGACGGCATTGTGATCTGTAGTGAGAGTAGGGAGCAGGTGGAAGAGAACCTGGAGAGGTGGAGGTATGCTCTGGAGAGAAGAGGAATGAAAGTCAGTAGAAGTAAGACAGAATACATCAGCGTGAATGAGAGGGAGGCAGGTGCAATGGTGAAGATGGAAGGAGTAGAGGTAGTGAAAGTAGATGAGTTTAAATACCTGGGGTCAACCATCCAAAGCAATGGAAAATGCACAAGAGAGGTGAAGTAGAGAGTGCAGGCAGGGTGGAGTGGGTGGAGATTTGTGACAAAAGGGTAGCAGCAAGAGTGAAAGGAAAGATTTACAAGACAGTAGTGACACCTGCTATGAAGTATGGTTTGGAGATGATGGCGCTGACAAAAAGATAGGAGGTGGAGCTGGAGGTGGCAGAGTTGAAGGTGCTAAGATTCCCATTGGGAGTGACTAGGAGGGACAAAATTAGAAATGAGTATATCAGAGGGACAGTTCAGAATGAGTGGTTTGGAGACAAAGTAAGAGAGGCAAGGCTGAGATCGTTTGGACATGTGCAGAGGAGGGATAGTGGAGATATTGGACAAAGGATGTTGAAGATGGAGCTGCCAGGCAGGAGGAAAAGAAGAAGACCACAGAGAAGATTCATGGATGTAGTGAAGGAAGACATAGAGGGGGTTGGTGTTACAGAGGAAGATGAAGGGATAGGGTGAGATGAAGGCAGATGATCCGCTGTGAAGACCCCTAAAGAAACCAGCCAAAAGAAGAAGAAGAACCTGTGGCATTGGTCCTTCATGCTAAATAGGCACTCACTGAGTATTAAAGGCTGTGAAAACACAAAGGAAGGGCCTATTGGGTCAAATGAGGTATCAATCAAATCTGAGACTGTCACGTGAGTCTGTTGGGCTTCCGTTTAAGTCACTATCGCTCGTCGGCCTCCGTCGGTCTATGATGACCATGGAAGAGAATCCTAAACGTCTACTCTGCTGGAACAGCACCGCCTGTGGCTGAACAGGCCGATGTGCACCGGTGTTCTACCTTCCAGCGTTGGGCGTTGGTAGGATTCAAGCCTGGGCAGGAAGATATGGAGGACAAGATGTTACCCATGCAGCATGTCCCCCCTCTCCACGTCACTGATGAATCCAAAGGAACAGCAGGGCTGCTATAGTTTGGCACCAGCGCCGTCGCAGGAGCTGCCTGAACGATGTTGAGCACAACAGAGAACTGCCTTAGGGGCTCCGACTCCGGATTTTTCCTCAGGGTTGACTCCCGAAGCCTTTCCTGTGACCGGGTGTGCCGCAAGGCAGCGGAGGTTTGAAATCAGGGTTTACCTTCCCCTAGATGGGCTACCTTCCCAGGTTGACGAGCCACCATCTACCCAAAGCATCTGGTTTTAAGGCGCCAGAGATCCGCCCTCGCCCCTTCTCCTATTAGTAAAAGCAGTTCCGCCGGGCTTAGAGACTAAACCACACGGGCAGGCTAGGAGTTGGACTTAGTTGTCAGAGGCTTTTCGAGACGCACGCCGTAAGGAGCATTTTATGAGCACTGGGAGCTTAACCCCAGTGCCGCTCCTGGCTATGACAACCTTGGAACCACTATCGCTAATGTAGTTTTTATAGCACTTTAACAAAAAAAAAAAAGAAAAAGAAAAAAGGAAGTTATCTGGCTGGGTTTCAAACAATGCTGCGATTTTACGGGCATTGCCCCCTGTAATCATCTAGATGAACAATAAAGCTTACTTAAATGGATCTATTGGACCTTTTCCAATAAAGCTGGACCACATTTGTTGAACAATCGTTAATAATAGGACTCCAAGAAAGCTTCATTGGTGAGTAAATCCTATTTCACTATGCTGTGCTAGCTTGTTTGATGCTCTATTTAATTCCAATGTTATGGTTAGGTTCAGGTTCAGGTTACTTTATTTGTACCCGTAGGTAGATTTGTTTTGCAGCCTGGTGACATCCATATTTACAAGCCACAATTACATTCAACATAGACACAAACACAGGCACACATGAAGCTAACTATAAACATGATAAAAATACTCAAGGCTCCATCAATCAGGGTATAAAGACAAAGAGATGAGAGAAAAACCAGAGGTAAGAGAGAAGGGTCATATTAAAAAGTTAAAAACTAGTCACAGGTTAAAAACTCAAAGGTCTAAAACCCAATAAAATATTTAGAACCCAAATAACATCCTACAAAAATAAGTAAATATAAAACGGAGTTAATAAATAGGTACCTAAATTATGTGCAATATATTGTTACAACTTGTTCAACTCTTTGACAGCAGCAGGAACAAAGCTGTTTTTGTAGCGCTGGGTGTCATGACTCGCCAGTCATCATTGGCTCCTGCTGCGCGCACACCTGTGCCTCGTCAGCGGCAAACTATTTAACCCACTCAGCCCTGTGCCTCGGCCTGAAGCCGTCTGTTCCCTTCAGCTCGTCTTCGCCATTGGAACTCCCAAGATCAGCAAGACAACGCTCCAAGTAAGTATCTTACCTTTTCTCTTCAGTCCTCTCCCCTGTGCACAGGTGGATTCCTCGGCGGCGGACTTCTCCCCTTCGCCACGCCAACCTCATCCTCGCACAAGCTCAGCAGGTCTCTGTCTCCTGGGTATTCTCCTTGCCAACGCCAGCCACCTGCCATAACAAGTAAGCAGCAGTCATTCCCTTCAGACCAGTATAATTGTGGTGCCCGTTACCTTGTCCCTCTGCTTTCTCATTATAGGGTTGCTCGGCTGTACGGTGATCTGCTCTGCTGCCTGCTCACTGAAGTTCTCCCACAAGACATCCTCATATCTCACACACGCATCCATTCATACCTGTTTGTTAATAAACGCTGTTAAATCTACTCTGAGCCTGCGTGTGTGTCTCCTGAGCCGGACATTATGTCAGTACGGCTTCAGCAGAGCGGTTCGGCAGACGGTGGGCTCGCACGCCGTCTTTCCACTCTCGAGGCTCGAGTAGACTTAATTGCCCACCAACAGCAGGTAATTTTAAATCAGTTAACTTCAATTACTCACCGGTTAGACCGCTTGGACCCCCAGCAGGCGTTCCCCTCGGCTCCCCAGGGAGGGTTAGCTCCTGCCGCTCCGGTGGCCGGCCAGTCTTCCGCGGGGACGCCGACCCGGCTCACACCAATCCGGACTCCGGCCCGTTTTAACGGGAAGCTTGGCGGAACTCGGGGTTTTATTATGCAGTGTGAGTCGGTGTTCATGCGCGTTCCTGGGGACTTCCCCTCAGACCACAGCCGGATTGGTTACATTGGTAATCTCCTGGAGGGGCGAGCGTTAACCTGGGCTTACGCCGTAATGGCGAAGCCCAGTTACGCGAACCTCTCCTATAACCAGTTCGTGCGAAACTTCCTCGAGGTGTTTGATCACGTTCGGCTCGATGGCGTCCTAACCGACCGTCTCCTTGCTCTCCAGCAGGGAAGCCGGTCGGCGGCGGACTACGCCATCGACTTCCGGGTCGCTGCAGAGGAAGTAGGCTGGGGCGAGGCGGCACTTTTTGGCATCTTTCTCCGCAGCCTCAGCTCCGGTCTAAGGGATGAATTGGCCGGTCGAGATCTCCCGGAGACTCTCGTGGAGCTAATCTCCGTAGCGGTTAGCTTAGATAACAGGTTGCGCGAGCGTTCCTCCGAGCGGAAGTCGACCAACCACTCGCGAGGAGGCTCCACTCACGCTCCTCAAGCTCGCCCCCTGGCGTTGCCGCCACCGGAGCCTTCCGAGGAGTCGGAGGCAATGGTGGTAGGCCGGTCAACGCTCCCTCCAGCGGAGAAACAATGCCGCTGGAAGTTGGGCCTGTACACGTATTGCGGAGGCAGCGAACACACCGTGGAGAGTTGTCCGGAGAAGCCAAACGGGGAGGTCCGCGAGTCACTGTAGGGGGCCTCGCGGACTCTAACTGGACAAAACCCCTCACAAGTCTCTCTTTGCCAGTCCGTTTTTGTCACAACTCCATTGGGCACACTACTCATGCACTGGTGGACTCAGGAGCAGAGCAGAGTTTTATTTCAAAGAGCCTGGCAACCCAATTGGGCATCCCCTGTCACCCTCTGCAAACTCCGCTCAACCTGGTTACCCTCTCTCACGCCCCACTCGGACGAGTGACACATCGGACCCAGCCTACTCCCATCATTGTCTCAGGTAACCATCGGGAGGATATTGTCCTGTATGTCCTGTCCTCCTCTGTCTCACCGGTCATCTTAGGCTACCCCTGGCTGCGCCTACACAACCCGGTTCTGGACTGGCAGGCCGGAAGGATCGCCGCCTGGAGCTCGTTCTGTATGGGCACCTGCCTTCAGTCCGCAGCATGCGCCCCGTCCGCTCCCCCTCTGGCCAAGGACGCCGCGCCTCCGGATCTCTCTCTGGTGCCCTCAGAGTTTCACGATCTGGGCCAAGTCTTCAGTAAGTCCAGGGCGATGTCCCTTCCCCCTCATCGGCCCTATGATTGCGCCATCAACATCCGCGCGGGGGCTCCCTTACCCTCGGGGCATTTATACAGCCTGTCAGCGCCGGAGAGAGAAGCGATGGACGCTTACCTTAAGGAGTCGCTCAGCGCAGGAATCATCCGCCCCTCCTCGTCTCCACTCGGTGCAGGGTTCTTCTTTGTCTCGAAGAAGGATGGGTCTCTCCGCCCCTGCATCGATTACCGGGCCCTAAACGACATCACGGAGAAGGACCGCTACACCCTGCCACTTATGGACACCGCCTTCCACTCCCTCCAGGGGGCGACCTGGTTTACCAAACTGGACCTCCGTAGTGCCTACCACCTCGTCCGCATCCGGGAGGGAGATGAGTGGAAAACGGCTTTCCGAACTCCGACTGGTCATTTTGAGTATCTGGTGATGCCGTTCGGGTTAACCAATGCCCCTGCAGTTTTCCAACGCCTCATCAACGACGTCCTCCGCGACTTCCTCGGCCTTTTTGTGTTTGTGTATCTGGATGACATACTAATCTTCTCCAGGTCACGGGATGAACACCGGGTCCATGTGAGGCGGGTCCTGCAGCGCCTATTGGAGAACAGGTTGTATGTGAAAGCCGAAAAATGTGAATTCTATGCCAAGACCACCTCCTTCCTGGGTTTTGTCATCTCCCACGACCAGGTCCTCCCGGATCCCGCTAAGGTTAAAGCGGTGGTCGATTGGCCAACACCGACGTCCAGGAAGCAGGTCCAGCAATTCATAGGATTCGCCAACTTTTACCGCCGCTTCGTCCCCAACTTCGGCGCCATCGTTGGCCCCTTGACCCGCCTCACCTTGCCAAAGACCCCCTTCCGGTGGACCGAGGACGCTGCAGCGGCCTTCCAGGCACTCAAGACGGAGTTCTCTTCCTCCCGGGTCCTCACCCAGGTCGACCCCGCGCTGCAGTGTTTGGTGGAGGTCGACACGTCGGACACAGGAATGGGGGCGGTGCTGTCTCAGCGGTCACCGGCCGACGGATCCAAACGACCCTGCGCCTTCTTCTCCCGGCGCCTGTCACCGGCCGAGCGTAACTATGACGTCGGGGACAGGGAGCTTCTGGCCAACAAGCTCGCCCTGCAGGAGTGGCGCCATTGGCTGGAGGGGGCTGCGTTGCTGTTCATCGTTCTAACGGATCATAAGAACTTGGAGTACCTAAGAACTGCCAAACGTCTGAATGCCCGCCAGGCGCGTTGGTCCCTGTTCTTTGCCCGTTTTAGATTTACCATCACGTACCGCCCCGGCTCTAAGAACGGCCTGCCGGACGCCCTTTCCAGGCAATTTTCCCCCGAGACATCTGAGAAGTCCGAGCATACCATCCTACCCAGCTCGTGTGTTGTGGGAGCCATGTCTTGGGCCATCGAAGACAGGATCCGGAAGGCGCAGGAGACCGAACCTGACCCTGGCGGCAGACCGGAGGGGAGGCTGTTCGTTCCATCCTCGGTCCGGGGGGAGGTTATCCATTGGGCCCACACCTCTAAGTTCGCCTGTCATCCTGGGGTTTCCCGATTGGTCGACCTTCTCCAGCGTTCCTTTTGGTGGCCAGGTCTACAGAAGGACGCTGCCAACTACGTCCGGGCCTGCCCTGCCTGTGCCACCGGCAAGTCTGGTAACGCTCCCCCCGCTGGTCTGCTCCACCCTCTGCCGATCCCAGGCAGGCCCTGGTCCCACATAGCCCTTGACTTCGTCACTGGTCTCCCCATCTCCAACACCTACGACACAGTACTGACCATCATCGACCGCTTCTCCAAGGCCGCCCACTTCGTGCTACTGCGGGGTCTCCCTACGGCTCGGGAGACAGCGGACCTCTTGGTCCAGCACGTTGTCAGACTACATGGGATACCAGTAGACGTCGTCTTGGATCGAGGGCCCCAATTCGTTTCTGAGGTATGGAAGTCCTTTTGTAACGCCCTGGGAGCCACAGTAAGCCTCTCCTCCGGCCATCACCTGCAGTCCAACGGGCAGTGCGAACGGGCCAACCAGGAGCTGGAGGCTGCCCTCCGCTGCGTCACCACTTCCAACCCGGCCTCTTGGAGCTCGCACCTGGCCTGGGTGGAATACGCCCACAACTCCACTCGGTCATCTGCTACAAGTATGTCCCCCTTCAAGGCGTCCCTGGGGTACGACCCGCCATTGTTCCTGGCGCAGGAGGGTGAGTTGGCCATCCCTTCCGTCCAGGCGCACCTCAGGCAGTGCCGGAGCCTTTGGTCCAAGACCCGTGACGCACTCCTGTGGACGGCAGCGCGCAACAGCGCCACGGCAAACCGCTACAGGAGACCTGCGCCTGCCTACCGAGTGGGGCAGCAAGTTTGGGTGTCCGCCCATGACGTCAACCTGAAGGGTGAGAAAAAGAAGCTGGCTCAACGTTTTATCGGTCCCTACCCCATCACCAAGATCATTAACCCGGTGGCTGTGCGTGTGGCTATCCCTCCTCCCCTCCGTATTCACCCCACCTTCCACGTCTCCAAAGTAAAAGCTGTGGTGTCCGATCCCCTCTGCCCCCCGCCCGCGGCGCCTCCCGCTCCCTTGATGATCGATGGCCATCCGGCCTGGAGAGTCACTGCCATCTTGGACTCCCGGCGCCGAGGTCGCGGGTTGCAGTATCTGGTGGACTGGGAGGGTTTCGGTCCTGAATGAAGGCGGTGGGTACGCCCGTCCTTTGTGCTGGATAAGGGTCTCATCACGATGTTCCATCGGGCAGCGCCAGGAGGTGCTGCTCGGGGGGGGGGGGAGTACTGTCATGACTCGCCAGTCATCATTGGCTCCTGCTGCGCGCACACCTGTGCCTCGTCAGCGGCAAACTATTTAACCCACTCAGCCCTGTGCCTCGCCCTCTGCCCCCCGCCCGCGGCGCCTCCCGCTCCCTTGATGATCGATGGCCATCCGGCCTGGAGAGTCACTGCCATCTTGGACTCCCGGCGCCGAGGTCGCGGGTTGCAGTATCTGGTGGACTGGGAGGGTTTCGGTCCTGAATGAAGGCGGTGGGTACGCCCGTCCTTTGTGCTGGATAAGGGTCTCATCACGATGTTCCATCGGGCAGCGCCAGGAGGTGCTGCTCGGGGGGGGGGGGGGAGTACTGTCATGACTCGCCAGTCATCATTGGCTCCTGCTGCGCGCACACCTGTGCCTCGTCAGCGGCAAACTATTTAACCCACTCAGCCCTGTGCCTCGGCCTGAAGCCGTCTGTTCCCTTCAGCTCGTCTTCGCCATTGGAACTCCCAAGATCAGCAAGACAACGCTCCAAGTAAGTATCTTACCTTTTCTCTTCAGTCCTCTCCCCTGTGCACAGGTGGATTCCTCGGCGGCGGACTTCTCCCCTTCGCCACGCCAACCTCATCCTCGCACAAGCTCAGCAGGTCTCTGTCTCCTGGGTATTCTCCTTGCCAGCGCCAGCCACCTGCCATAACAAGTAAGCAGCAGTCATTCCCTTCAGACCAGTATAATTGTGGTGCCCGTTACCTTGTCCCTCTGCTTTCTCATTATAGGGTTGCCCGGCTGTACGGTGATCTGCTCTGCTGCCTGCTCACTGAAGTTCTCCCACAAGACATCCTCATATCTCACACACGCATCCATTCATACCTGTTTGTTAATAAACACTGTTAAATCTACTCTGAGCCTGCGTGTGTGTCTCCTGAGCCGGACATTATGTCACTGGGTTTTACTTTTTGGGTCAGCAAACCTCCGTCTTGAGGGAAGAAGCTGAAAGTTGCAGTGCAAAGGGTGGGATTCATCATTTAAAATGGAGGTAGCCATTCTCTGTACTTATCTGGTGTACAGGGATGTCAGGCTCAGCTGTGACTCACCAAGCAAACGACTGGACCATCTAACTACCTGATCCAAGGATTTCCTCTGTTTCAGTTTTATCTGACCAAACCATGACACTAAAGAAAAGGATAAAACAGATTCAATAAAAGCCCGATAAAACAATGTCATTATGGTTCGGTCAATTTGGAAGCGTGCAAGTTTTCTTAAGCAATGCAAATGTTGCTGACCCTTTTTGCACACCCTTTCACAGTTCTCTTCAAAGTTTAAATTACTATCAATAATCGTCCCAAGATATTTGTAGGATTGTACACATTCGGTGGTCTGGCCTTTTAGTACGGTGACTTTGTGCCTGGGAGTTTTCCTCCTAAAGTCAATAATCATGTCTTTAGTTTTTGTCGTATTCAGCTGCAGGTAGGAATCCTCACACCAGTGAACAAAATCATCAACTACTGGGCCGTGGCCCCTCTCACCATCCTGAAGGAGACTGACAATAACTGAGTCATCAGCATACTTTATAATGTGTCTGTTGTCATGTCTGCTCCGACACATGTTTGTGTACAGGATGAAGAGTAGTGGTGACAACACACACCCCTGAGGAGAGCCAGTAGAAGAGCACTTTAGGTCAGACAATGTACCATTGACCTTTACTCTCTACGTCCTGTTGGTTAAGAAATCCAGAATCCAAACCACCAGATTATTGCTCAAATCAAATTGTTGCAGTAGCCTTTCAACTAAAATATGAGGTTGGATTGTATTAAAGGTGGAGGAAAAGTCCACAAATAAAAGCCTGGCGTGTGTCCCATTAAAATCCAGATGTTTAACCACTTGCACTCCGTTGTTCCGCGGGCGGGCAAGTCTCTACGTCCTAGGACGCACGAGGGCACACTCCTGCGCCCTCGTGCGCACTCGGACACATAGTCCAGATTGTGGTGATGTAGGTGGTGTTGGCGTCCAAGCGCCACTGAAAAAAAAACCTGCAGACACAGCCGCGAACAGATTAGTTCATCTGATTGACCTCTCATTCGACTAATAAGAGCCTTGAATTGGGTTTCTGAAAGCCAATGAATGAAAACCTAGGAAGGAGGACCCGCCTACTGTGAATGCAGGAGCCAATTGAAGCACAGAAATTCGGGCTGGGTGAAGAGATATTTACTGTTGCAGCAGATGAAAACAAAGGACGCTGGACGAACCTGCTACAGACCCAGGCTCACCCAGCAGCATGGAGAACACCCACAAGTGGGACCTGCACTCATTCCAGCAGAATAGACGTTTAGGATTCTCTTCCGTCATCATAGACCGACGGAGGCCGACGACAAAGGTCGTAAATCATTCACCAAAACCGCAATATTGGAATTATGTTTTGATCGGGATCCACGAGCGGACCAGCGTCGCGTTCGTCTGACAATGGGGAAGAGAAGTTCGCCAGGACTCTGCTACTGTGAAGAGGTAAGGTGTTATAAGCTAAATTATTATTTCTCCCTGAAAACTGTAATCCAAAAATGACTTTTGACCGATCGGTAAATTACAACCGTACGGCGCACGAAGTACGAAGTGCGTGCGCTGCGATAAACGGTTCATTTGCCGTGTTCGGACCGTGAACGCCCTCCCCCCCGCTGCAGAAGAGGAGCGGGGGGGGGGGGCGTTCACGGTCCGAACGCCCCCCGGTCCGCGGGGGGAAGCATATGAGTCTATTCCGTCAAGTAGCGATGGCCGTCTTCTGTAGCGACCCCACACACACAGTAGCGAGGGGGGGGGGGTAGCCGCTGTGAAAACATGCAAGGAGTGTAATCCGTCATGTAGCGAGGGCCGAACTCCGTCTTTTGTAGCGGGGGGGGGGGACAACCCCCCCCCCCCCCACACACACACACAGACACAGCCCTGAATGTGACCTTTCATTAGAGCCCAAAATGAAGATTCTACACTGAATTATTCAGAAGTTACAGACATTTTTCCAAACTGTGCCGTTTGGCACAATTTGGCACAGTTCCAAAACGCCTGGGAACAGCCTGAGAACAAAGCTGTGTAAAATATTCATTTTTTGTGGTATTGTTACCAAATTAGGATCTCAGCTTGATAACACTTGGTTCTACATTTCTGTTGCATTTTCCAGCCGGATCGGACAGCTGTGTGTTATTTGCAAGCATTTGTATCAAAAAAAACACCGTGTCCAAATTAATTTTCTTCAAGTTCAGTATGTTTAGATGACTGTAGCTCAGTGGCCGGAGCACGTAGAGAGATTATGGTTTTTTTGCCAAAAAAATTCAAAGTGTTTTCTTTTAAATGAGACCAACCCCATGAAGATGCTGCAAAGGGTTGAATAACAGCTTTCGATTTACTTTGGGCACGTTTTTTTTTTGGCATTTTTAGGAAAATTGCCCGGAGTGCAAGGGGTTAAAAAGCATGTTAAACAGAGTGACAGTGGCGTCCTCCACTCCTCTGTGAGGCCTATGAGGATCCAATGCATGCTCAGTCTGCTTTAGGACCTCACATCTGACCAGTTTTTCAAAAATTTTCATTAAAATTGAAGTCAAAGCAACTGGTCTAAAGTCGTTTACCGTTTTAGGACAGGTGGATTTTGGAACGGGAACAACCACGGCTTCTTTCCAGATCTTAGGCACATGTTGTGTCTGTAAGGACTTATTGAAAATGTAATGAAATATAGGACTCAATTCATGTGCACAGGACTTTACCAATCGCCCACATATATTATCAGGGCCCGGACTTTTGTTCACTTTTACAGCGCAGAACTCCCTTTTAATATCCTGCATCTCAATATTAAAGTGCTGATTGTCTTTGAGTTTCTGTTTCAAATCTTGGGTTTCAGTGCTAAAATCAAAGGAGTCAAAATGACCATAAAAACAATTAAGAGCATTAGCCAGCTCTGTGTCTGAATTAAAACCATCTAAAAACACACGATTACTGCGTTCTGTGCTCTGAAGGCCTGCAATAGTTTTCATACTGGCCCAGGCTGAACCAAGTTTCTTTGTTGCCATCTTGCTTTCCAACTCTGATTTATAATTCTGTTTTGCTCTTAAAATTTCTGCCTTCAGCTTTTTTGTGGGAACCTGTAGCTCAGAAACAGACCCCTATTTAAAGGCAAGTGCTTTCCTCTGTAAGCAGGATTTAACTGATTTTGTAACCCATGGCTTGTTGTTGGGACATATTTTGACACGTTTACGTGGAATGATTGTATTTTTACAGAAAGCCATGTATGAGCATGTGATGTTCACCAAAGAGTCCAAATCATCCCCGCAGGACAGTGTGAACATCTCCCAGTCTGTACAGTTAAAGCATTCCTGGAGGCTGTGCACTGAATCTTCTGTCCACACATCTATGTCTCTGGTCTCCACCTTGCCTCTTCTGAGAGCAGTTTTATATGTGGGCAGCAAATGTACACAGTTGTGATCTGAGGATCCTAAAGGAGGAAGGGGAAGTGATTTATAGGCCCTCTCTATGGATCCATAGCACAGGACCAATGTCTTTTTTCGCCTGGTGGGGCAGGAGACATACTGATAAAAGTTTTTAAGTGTCTTCTTTAAAGAAACATGGTTAAAATCCCCAAGAATAAAGTTTGGCGCCTCTGGAGAAATTGACTGCAGCCACTGGACCACATCAAAGACGGTGCTGGAGGCGGAGTCAGCGTCTGCCCTCGGGTGGATGTACACAGTGGTGATAAAAAGTTGGGGGAATTCGCGAGGCAAATAAAAGGGGCGTAGTGACACAGACAGAAGCTCCACATCGGGTGTACAGATGCGCTCTCTGACCGTGACAGATGTGCAGTACTGCTTATTAATATATAAACATACGCCGCCCCCCTGACGTTTCCCCGTTACCTCTTCCTGCCGATCAGAGCGGAGTGGGGCTCCAAAGCCGTCAAGCCACAGGTCCGCGTCCCGGTCATGCGCAGTAAGCCAAGACTCGGTATAAGCCATGACACAGCAGTTCTTAAAGTCCTTCTGGTAGCGTACATTCCCTTGAATTTCATCCACCTTGTTCCTCAGAGATTGTATGTTCCCAAAAATCATAGAAGGAAGAGGAATGTTACCAAACTGACGTTTCCTCAGGCGTAATTTCACGCCTCCACGCTTTCTGCGCTTCCTTCTCCCGTCTCTCTTTTCACCGCTGTGTCCATGAACGTCTCTCAAAATAAAGTCCGGCAGTTGCGGCATAGACTCAATCACAGACACTGCATCATCTGTGTTTAACCCCTTGCACTCCGGTCAATTTCCCTAAAAACGCCAAAAAATAACGTGCCCAAAGTAAATCGAAAGCTGTTCTTCAACCCTTTGCAGCATCTTCATGGGGTTGGTCTCATTTAAAAGAAAACACTTTGAATTTTTTGGCAAAACAGTCATAATCTCTCTAAGTGCTCCGGCCACTGAGTTACAGTCATCTAAACATACTGAACTTGAAGAAAATAAATTTGGCCTGGGTGTTTTTTTGGATACAAATGCTTGCAAATAACACACAGCTTCAGATCCGGGCTGGAAAGTGCAACAGAAATGTAGAACCAAGTGTTATCCAGCTGAGGTCAAAATTTTGTAAACAATACCACAAAAAATGAATATATTACACAGCTAGTTCCCAGGCGTTTTTGAACTGTGCCAAATTGTGCCAAATGGCACAGTTTGGAAAAAACGTAACTTTTGAATGATTCAATATAGAAGCTTCATCTTGGGCTCCAATGAAAGGTGACACTCAGGGCTGTGTGTGTGTGTGTGGGGGGTGTTTCCCCCCCCCCCCCGCTACAGAGGACGGACATCGGCCATCGCTACATGACGGAATAGACTCATGTGGCGATCGCGGCGCAGTCACCGCGGCTTCCCCCCCCTCGCTACAGAAGAGTAGCGGGGGGGGAGCATTCACAGTCCGGACGCGGCGAACGAACCATGTACCGTGGCGCACGGACTTCGGACTTCGTGCGCCGCACAGTTGTAATTTACCGATCGGTCAAAAGTCATTTTTTGATTACAATTTTCAGGGATAAAGAATAATTTAGCTTATAACACTTACCTCTTCACAGCAGTGTCCTGGCGAACTTCTCTTCCTCATTGTCAGACGAACGCGACGCTGGTCCCTTGTTACGGACTCGTGGTTCTGGTCTCGCGACCCGGTTCCATTATATTATAATTCCATTATTGCGGTTTTGCGCTTCCATGATTGCGGTTTTGGCGAATGATTTACGACCTTCGTCGTCGGCCTCCGTCGGTCTATGATGACCATGGAAGAGAATCCTAAATGTCTACTCTGCTGGAATAAAAAAAAAAAAAGCACCGCCTGTGGCTGTGAACAGGCCGATGCGCGAATGGCAGTCCCTGTCACACAGGTTGCACTTGTGGGTGGTCTCCGTGCTGCTGGGTCTGTGGCAGGTTCTTCCTGTGGGTCCTTTTTTCATCTGCTGCAGCAGTCTGCCTTCACCCAGCCTTACACAAAACAGCTCGCGAACTTCTGTGCTTCAATTGGCTCGCTGCATTCACAGCGTTGGTAGGCGGGTCCTTCTTGCTAGGTTTTCAGTCATTGGTTCGTCAAGGTTTCAGAAACCCAATTCAAGGCTCTTATTAGTCGAATGAGAGGTCAATCATATCTGATCTGTTCGCGGCTGTGTCTGTAGTGGAAGAACGGAAATGGAGCTTTTTTTTTTCAGTGCGCGCTTGGACGCAGCGCCCTCGTGCGTTCTAGAGCACACGAGGGCGCTCTCGTGCGCCCTCGTGTGCTCTGGGATGCAGAGACGTGCCCGTCCGTGGTACACCGAAGTGCAAGAGGTTAAATGCAGCAACATGTCCCTGGAATATTGTATTCTGCCAGGCATGATCCCAATCGCTCTCACCTCAGAGACACAGAGCCAGTGGAAAATTAGCAGCAGTGCAAAAATGGGGAGGAAATCCATATTGATGGAACCAGGGAGCTCTTCGCCATACAGTCCACAAACATTCCAGGACAGAAACGACACAGAGAATTTCGTTAAAAACAAATTAAAGTGCGTAAAAACAGACACACAGACGACGGACTTTTTCACCAGCTGCCGGTCGCTGCGTGCGCATGCGCCCAAATGCATTATATCTCAAATCTGTTTTATTCCAATCCAACTTTATTTATCAAGCACTTTAAAAACAATGACAGCCGACACAAAGTGCTGTATGTAACCCAGCTGAGAAAATGACCCTTTTTCTCAGATTTCATTTGTATTCATGAAAGTGTGTGATTTTATTTTGAAAACCGACTATCTTGGGGAAGAGGAAGTGCGATCCTCGTCATCCAACTTTTGAATTTCCGGTTCATGGTCACGTTGGGTAATCTGGGTCTTTCCATTCGTTAAGAGCGATATTAGCCCCGCCTTCCGAGTAGAGGCAGCGAGCGCGCACTCGGAATTCAGTTTTTCACGATATGAGCGCGGACGAGAGAGGTTGTGAAGCGGTCTGATTCACACAGATACCTCTTCTTGTTGTCTCAATTGAAGGACATCCCTCCTCTCTCCAGTGCACAACACTGAAGTGGTAACAACTCAAGCTGCCGCTTTAAAAGAGGAAAAGAAACCTGAGCCGGAGATACAAGATATCTTGACTGGTCAAACGGCTAAACCAAACAAACAAACAAACAAACACTGAGCTCAGTAGGACATTTTTGGGATTTTATTTCATGCCGGCCGTTGTTATATTTGTATATTTGTACATTGTTTGTATATTTTTCCCCTTTTATCTTTATTAATAACAGATATGAATTGCTCATTTCTTGCCTCCAGCTATTTCATTACACACTCACTCTAATTCCCTATTGTAACCCTTATGAACCTAGCAACTGGTCTACACTTAATTATTTCCCTTACCTAATTAACATAAGGCAAGGGTTACATGTACATCAACGATAAATAAAATATAAAAACATAAAACAACAAATACTAGGGATGAGCCAATCCGATCTGCCGTATCGGGTTTGATCCAGGCAAAATGGCTGGATCGGTATCAGTAAGGAATAAAAGTAATTTACCAATCTGATACATTAACAATAATAAAATGAAGGCACAATCATGTTCTCAGCCACTTTGCACGTGGCTACTGTAAACAGAGGCAACGAGTGTCACATCAGTGGAGCCTGTCTGTGGGACTCACCTCAGTATGTTGCTGTGTGGTACCAGCATTTACAATTTTACACCACCAACTTATAAAACACTTGCAAAAGTATCATGGCAAATGAGTATGCTGAATTCTGTCAAGAACCGAGCAGAAGGACGTGTTGAGCAGCAGCAGCTGCTGCTTTTCCATCTCAGGAGGCTGGACGCTAAAAGTGAAACCTAAAAATAACGAAACTGAAAGTAAAAACCTGACTGGAGCGTACCTTTCGGGGGAGAGTCTTACAGTTGAGGAGAGGTAGGTGACAGAAACATAAATACTGTAGCATTTTGTTTTGTATTTTGTATGTATTTTGTACACTATCAGTCCCAGAGGGTGCAAGGCTACATGAACATGAAATGAACAGGAATGACTTCAAAATAAGAGCAAACCTAAAATCTAAGAATGAACAGAGAATAATATCATAAACACTACTAAATAAACTGAGGAGCAGCAGAATACTTGTGATAATAATAATGGATGACAAAAATACAACTTAAAGGGTTAGTGTGGTGCACATATGTGGGTTTCATATGCTTCACATGTATATTACTGTATGCTTATTGTATGCTTCACGTCTCAGAGGAACAAAAGGACAACCTCCTAGGGGTAACAGGAGGATGTGAAATCTGGCCTTTTGTATGCAGAGAGATGGCCTTGAAGGATTTCCTGACCACCAGGACTTTAGGTGGAGGCGAGAAGACCTGGAGGGGGATGCATTGTGATTTGGGATTAAAAGACAATGTGACTATGTGCTTTGATGTCCTGGGGTATAAAAGGGACAGATGTAGGGGATTCATTCTCTTTCTGTTTTTGGATGTTGGAGAATGTGAATGCAAATAAAACTGGACTTGAGAAATAAACCCAGCCTCGTCCTTCCACATATCTCCACACTGGTGACCCTAAGACGTATCATGAGCGGAGACGATTCTCCCGAGGCAGACTCGTCAGGAGCCAGCCAAATGAATGCAGCCACAGTTCAGCTACCGGACTTCTGGCAGAACAATCCGCGCTCCTGGTTTAACGCAGTCGAGGCGCAGTTCAACCTCCGGAGGATTTCGGTAGACGCCACAAAGTTCTACCATGTGGATGCAAAGCTGGACAACCACACAGCCCAGCGAGTGGAGAGCCTGATCAACCACCCGCCGGACAGCAACAAGTACAGCACGTTGAAGGCTGCACTCATCCGTTACTTCACCCCCTCGGTGGAGGAGCGAGCAGAGGCGCTCCTGGTGCTGACTGAATTTGAGAGCGACAGACCTGCAGACCTGATGGGGAAGATGTTGAGTTTGAGAGACTCCGAAGATGATAACTTCATCTTCACCCACCTTTTCCTCAGGACCCTACCGTCAGCGGTGAGAGAGACCCTGGCCAGTTCACCACTGTTGGCCCGACGAGACTACCACGAGCTGGGCCAAGAGGCGCAATGACTCGTCAACGCCAATAAATGGCGCGCGGCTACGGCTGAGGCAGCGGAGTGTAGCGTGAAATAGATGGAAAATTAATAAATATGAAATATGAAATGATATGAATTATTTAATTTATATTGATGTATTGGAATCTGAGATCAAATCTTGTTTCATATAAACCAGAAAAGTCAATAACACTCGTAGGGGCACCAGCTTCTATCTTTAAGAAGCAATTTTAATTTTAATTTCACTTTATACCTGTTTAATCACTCAATAAATTAATTAATAATCAGTCTCAAAAATGTTTACGTGAATTCGATACCTGTGCTTGAACAGACTCAGAATGAAATAAATTCTCAACAACTTCTCTCATTTTCACCTATTTATTAAACGAAATGATTAACAGACATTGCAGTAATTTCATTAATCATAGAATCAATCTTGTAAATGATGGATTAACAATGTCAATATTTTCGGAACCAGGGTTAAACTGAGGAACCAATTTCTATCAGTTTGAGTTAACAGATTATGGAAACAACGCAAATTTATGGAGAAAGTTTACTAATTATATGAAAAGTCCTGGATTAATCTTAAGAAAATAAGAATGGAATTTTAATGAAAAGAAGAGTTATGTTAATGGCTTCTTAATTTGCATCTGATTAGATACACAAATTATTACCGAACCTCAGACGTTTAATTCAGCAGATGAATTAAAGTTACAGCTCACGTGATCCCTTGGTGATGATGGTTCTTTCGTCGTCCTCAGCCCAAGATTTCGTGGACGTTAATATCTGCCCGCAGATATTTTCAGGGTCCACATTTCGACCTTTAAATTCAAGCGGTCGAAGAGGCTGGATTCTGGGCTGTATGACCCACAGTTGAAACTGGGTTTGGAGCCAGATGATGACGGCGTTTCTTCAGCGTGTGATGAACAGCTGCGCATTGATTCCTCAGCTGCACGTGATGTGGGAGCTGCGTCTTCTAAGAGGCCTTCGATAATAATTAATTAAAGATATCTAATCCGATCTCAAATTAAAGAGTTTCGGACTTTAGATAAAAATAGTAGCTTCTGGTGTATGCTTGGTCAAGAAAAATATTATAAAAATAAAGTCAAGATTAAAGTTTACATTAAAATTAAACAAACGGTGATTTTACAGAAAGTTTAACAAAGAAAAGGAGATAAGTAAAAATTGGAGTTTAACTCCGATTAAGAATTGAGCTCAAAGAAATAGGAATTCCTAGGCATTTAAGAGAAAAAGAAAAGGCATTAAAATACAAAGTGACATAAACAAATTACGAGTTATCTGCTCTGTGTTCAGAAAAGCGACACGTGGTAGGAGTCTTTGTTCTTCCTTGCTCTTCCTTGCTGTGTGTAGACAATAGAGAGATGAACGTCGAAAGAGAAAAGAGATTGGTAAAAAGGGTGAAGAGAAAAGAGACTGAAGCAGGGGTCCCTCTCCTTTATATAAGTTCTGTTGAGCTATCGCGGGCTTCCGGACTGACCGGAATCTCAGCCAATGAGAGTCCTTTGTGGGAGGCCCGATGAACTTTCAGTCCAATGAACAAACAGTCTACAAGGGACCAATGGGGTGAAGAAGGTGGGGTCTCTCTGAAGACTGATGAAATGTGATATCGGTCCATATGAATACACAAAATTTTAGATACATTGGAATATGTTTTTACACACACTTATGTGAAACTAAACTACCTTAATGTATCTTATAAGTAGTGCTTCTAAATCAACATGCAGGAATAAACATTCATTTAAACATTTTTAACATGCGTATATATAAAATCACAGATTAATGCATTTCACACATATTGATTTTCCACATTAAAAACATCAGAGTCCATTTGCTTTTCATAGTCCTGAACAGAGGAGAAGGTTTAGAATTGAGTTTGTAATAATGTACTTTAAAATTCACTGGTTAAATCCAGCATGTCCCAGAGTTTAAGGAAATTTTATTGAGTTGTGGGTCTGTGTGGCCAGGTCTGTTGCATGTTTATGGGGGCAATAAAAGCAAAGCCGGACATTGGGGAAATTCCTTAGGCTGGTTTTTAACAAAGGAATGGGATTTCAGCTGTGGCCTGGGGGAGAAAATCCATTTCTTTGTCTTACTCCTGGGTGAAACAAAATGTCTTTAAGCAGAAGAATAATTATTGCTGAGCCAAAGTGAGATGATGCTACAGGAGCTAAGCGCAACGTCCGGAGATGGCAGGGGGCCAGAGGCTGCAGCACCAGACTCACCGACGACAGTGGCGGCAGGGGCCAGGAAACACGGAGCAGACGACGTCCTTTGCTTCTACCATCGCCGCTTCGCAGAGAGGGCACACAAGTGCATTCCACCGTGCCATTTCAAGCGCTCGGGAAACGCCAAGACTGGGGGTCGGTAGCAGCTGCAGCCCTCGGAGAGGAGAACAAGCTGCTCTACTTGAGGGATGCGAGCTCGGGGAGGCATTTCCTCATGGACACAGGCTCCCAGCTGAGTTTCATCACACCTTCCTACGCTGACCGGCTGGCGCCTTCCAGTGGTCCCAGGGTGTCAGCAGCGAATGGCTCGGCGATTAAGACCTTCGGTGAGAGGACTCTGTTTCTGTCTTTACACGGCCGTACATTCGAGTGGACTTTCGTCATAGCGGCAGTCAATTTCAACATGTTAGGGGCTGATTTTTTGTGCTCACATGGTTTGTTGGTCGATCTTCCTAACGGATGCCTGGTTAATGCACTCTCTTTTTATTCTATTCCCTGTACAGCTCGAGTGGCCCCGCCAACAGCACAAGCCAATGTCACAGCTGCAGGTGGTAAGTTCCACACACTCCTCACTCAGTTCCCAGCACTCACTGTCCCAACATTTTCGTCAACCGTGGCTAAACATGGGGTGGAACATTTTGTTACTACTACCGGACCACCCGTTTTTCCAAAAGCTCGGCGCTTGGATTCAGCTAAACTGACCATAGCATGCGAGGAGTTCGCCAACCTTGGCTGCACGGTGGCGCAGTGGTTTAGCACTGTGGCAGCACAGTTTTACCCTCGGCCGGGGGATCGCGGGGATCATGAGATCGTGGGTTCGATCCCAGCCCCCGACCAACAGTGAGCTGTGTGGAGTTTGCATGTTCTCCCCGTGTTGCGCGGGTTTACTCCGGGATTTCTCCGGTTTCCTCCCGCACACCAAAAACATGTAGGTTTAGGGCGCTCGCGCACGCAGCGACCAGCAGCCGGTGGCTTGTCACCAGACTGCAAACCAAGTCTACCTACGGGTACAAATAAGTAACAAAAAAAAAAAAACCTGGAAAGGTTGGGCATCATCAGGCGTTTGAAGAGCCCATGGGCTTCACCGCTTCACATGGTCCCGAAAACTGATGGCTCGTGGCGACCTTGCGGTGATTTCCGCAGGTTGAACAACGCTACAGCGCACAACCGCTACCCGATCCCGCACATCCAAGATTTTTCAGTTCATTTGGCGGGGGTGCGCATTTTTTCTAAAATAGACTTGGTACGCGGTTACCACCAGGTCCCAGTGCGCGCTGAGGACATACCCAAAACAACGGTAATAACTCCTTTCGGGCTTTTCGAGTTTTTGCGCATGCCGTTTGGGCTTAAAGGCGCGGCGCAGACGTTCCAACGCATGATGGACGCGGTTTTGCGCGATCTCCCTTTCGTGTTCGTCTACCTAGACGACATATTGGTAGCCAGCGCGTCCGAAGATGAACACGAAAACCACCTCACGGCAGTTTTCCGGAGGTTGGCAGAGCACGGGTTAATAATCAACCCAGTGAACTGTCAGTTCGGGGTGACGCAGATTGATTTTTTGGGGCATCGCGTCTCCCCAGAAGGAGCAGTCCCTCTGCCTGACAAAGTGCGCGCAGTAACAAATTTTCCCCAACCACAAACGGTCAAGGCGTTACAGGAGTTTTTGGGAATGGTGAATTTTTATAACCGTTTCCTCCCCTGCGCAGCGCAGCTCATGCAACCACTGTATGCTGCACTAAAAAAACAAAAACCCACAAATAAAGTTGAATGGTTTCCGGAGCGAGAGCGCGCATTCTCTGAAGTCAAAACAGCCCTGGCAAACGCTGCGTTGTTGGCACATCCAGTCCCAGTGGCCCGCATAGCGCTCACTACTGATGCGTCAGATGTGGCCATAGGGGCGGTTGTGGAACAGTATGTAGCTGGAGCCTGGCAACCGCTCGCCTTTTTCAGCAAGACCCTGCGCGACAGCGAACGAAAATACAGTGCATTCGACAGGGAGTTGTTAGCTCTCCACTTGGCCATTCGCCACTTCCAGTTCTGGCTGGAAGGACGCCGTTTCACCGCGTTCGTTGCCCACAAGCCGCTGACTTTCGCGATGGCCAAGATTTCAGAACCTTGGTCGGGCCGGCAGCAGAGACAGCTGGCTGCGATATCGGAGTTTACTACCGATATCCAGCATGTGGCGGGTAAACTTAATGTAGTGGCGGACTGCCTCTCGCGCGCCACGGCGGCTCCAGCCCGCGTAGAGGTAGATTCTGCAGCCATGGCCGTGGAGCGGGTTAGTGACGCGGAAGTGCGTGCGGCCCCGGTCCGCGTGGAGATAGATTATGCAGCCATGGCCGCGGAGCAGGTTAGCGACGCGGATGTGCGCGCACTCCAGTCTGGACCAACAGGGTTAAGGCTGGAGAACAGGGTGCTGCAAGACGGTATGCCCCCCCAATCTGCGATGTCTCCACTGGGCGGCCGCGTCCTGTGGTACCAGCCGCGTGGCACCACCGCGTTTTTGACTCGATCCATTCTCTGGCGCACCCGGGAGTGCGCGCGTCGGTCAAAATGGTAGGAGAGAAATTTGTATGGCCGAGCCTGTGCAAACAAGTTAGAGAGTGGGCGGCAGCCTGCGTGGCTTGTCAGTGAGCCAAGGTTCATAGACACACGAGAGCTCCCTTGGAGCTGTTTCACATTCCAGCTAAAAGGTTTGATCATGTTCACGTGGACCTCGTAGGCCTCCTCCCGCCCTCACAAGGGTGCACACATCTTCTGACAATGGTTGACCGCACCATGCGCTGACCGGAAGTGGTCCCGCTGTCGTCAACCACAGTTGAGGAGGTGGCGCGCGCGTTTTTAACAGCATGGGTAGCGCGTTTTGGAGTCCCGTCGGACATTACGTCCGACAGAGGCCCTCAGTTTGTTTCCGAACTTTGGTCAGTGATGGCCCGCAGCCTGGGGGCAACGATCCACCGCACAACCGCGTACAACCCGCAGGCTAACGGGTTATGCGAACGTTTTCACAGGTCATTGAAGGCGGCTCTCAGAGCGTCGCTTACGGATGCAAATTGGGTGGACAAGCTACCATGGGTTTTATTGGGGTTGTGTTCTGCACCTAAAGAGGATTTAGAAGCCTCCCCAGCTGAGCTAGTTTTCGCACAGCCACTTCGGCTGCCCGGGGAATTTCTCCCAGATAATCCAGCACCAGAGTGCTCCCCGGCTCAGCGGTTACAGAATAGCACGGGCCCGAGCATGCTACCTGGCCCCGTTCACCACAGTTTTCCGTGTGTTTTTGTGCCTAAGGCTTTAAAAAATGTGGAGTTTGTTTTTGTCAGACATGATGCCCATCATCCACCTTTACGCCCACCTTATGATGGACCATATAGAGTGCTGGAAACAGGGGATAAGCATTTTTTGCTAGATTTGGGGGGCAGAAAAGAAATGATTGGCATAAACAGGCTCAAACCCGCTTTTGTGGTAGCTGACAAAGTTGTGCAGTTGGCTAAGGCTCCTCGGCGCGGCAGACCCCATAGAGAGCATTCCCCAGAACACCCACAGAGGTTGACTAACAGTTCTCATCCCCAGGCAGCAGCTCCACAGCAGGAAGACGCCGCGGAGGTGGCACAGCCTGTTTACAGCAAATACGGGAGAAGGCTGAGGCCCAAGCGGCACGTGGACTGATATGTAGTGATTTTATTATGACATGCAATCTGTGGTTATGTTGTTCCATCTTAGACGTTTTGGGGGGGGGTCATGTGGTGCACATATGTGGGTTTCATATGCTTCACATGTATATTACTGTATGCTTATTGTATGCTTCACGTCTCAGAGGAACAAAAGGACTGAACCTCCTAGGGGTAACAGGAGGATGTGAAATCTGGCCTTTTGTATGCAGAGAGATGGCCTTGAAGGATTTCCTGACCACCAGGACTTTAGGTGGAGGCGAGAAGACCTGGAGGGGGATGCATTGTGATTTGGGATTAAAAGACAATGTGACTATGTGCTTTGATGTCCTGGGGTATAAAAGGGACAGATGTGGGGGATTCATTCTCTTTCTGTTTTTGGATGTTGGAGAATGTGAATGTGAATAAAAGTGGACTTGAGAAATAAACCCAGCCTCGTCCTTCCACATATCTCCACATTAGTTCCTTTATTTTCAGATCTACAGCATTTTTTACTTCATGCATAAAGTGGCACTCTGAATTTCATCTGAATGTTTACTTAAATATTCAGCTTCAAAGTTTTGTATAAACTTGCACTTAAAACTTCAGAATGCATGTTTACATGGGGCTGACCAGTGAAATGCTGCCAATGCTGCAAAGTTTAAAATAAAAAAAAGCAGCAGCGTTGCTGAACTGAGTCAAATTTGTAATATATTCTTTGACTTTTAGATTTCTGTTTTTATATGTGTGCAAAATGCAACCAGTCATTAACAAAGTATGTTCTGTATTTTTATTGTTTTAAATAAGAAAGACTGTATCGGGTTTGCATCGGTATTGGCTGATACTCAAAGTCACAGTATCGGTCTTGAAAAGTGGTATTGGCTCATCCCTATAAAATACAGCTAAAAAGTACAAAACAGCACAAACAAAATAGTAGTCATACAATAGAGAAAATAAAAACAAATAAAATCAATGTCTTAAACTGGGTCAAAAGCCAGAAAATAAAAATGGGTTTTAAGATTAGTTTTAAAACTGGACAGTGAAGAGGCCTGTCTGATGGACAAAGGCACATTATTCCACAGTTTAGGAGCAGAAACAGAAAAAACTCTGTACCCTCTGAGCTTCCTCTTTGATTTTGGTATCTCCAGGAGCAGCTGATAAGCTGACCTGAGAGACCGAGCAGGAGTGCACAGGAGAAGCAGCTCAGAGAGGTAAGGTGGGGCAAGGCCATTTAATGATTTAAAAACAAACTAGAAAAGCACTCGGAGAGCGCAGACCTCCGCCAAGCGCTACAGTTCCCCCCATACAGTGTTTGTGTGTACGTTTTGAGATTCCTTGACCACGAAAACATATGACTAGCAATTGGATTGACAATGATAGGATTAGTGGTTCAGTGGTTATTCACGAAAATGGCATTTTCCGTAATGGCGGCCACAGTTCCCCCCATACAGTGTTTGTGTGTACGTTTTGAGATTCCTTGACCATGAAAACATATGACTAGCAATTGGATTGACAATGATAGGAATAGTGGTTCAGTAGTTATTCACGAAAATGGCATTTTCCGTAATGGCGGCCACAGTTCCGCCCATACAGTGTTTGTGTGTACGTTTTGAGATTCCTTGACCACGAAAACATATGACTATCAACTGGATTGACAATGATAGGATTAGTGGTTCAGTGGTTATTCACGAAAATGGCATTTTCCGTAATGGCGGCTACAGTTCCTCCCATACAGTGTTTGTGTGTACGTTTTGAGATTCCTTGACCATGAAAACATATGACTAGCAATTGGATTGACAATGATAGGATTAGTGGTTCAGTAGTTATTCACGAAAATGGCATTTTCCGTAATGGTGGTTTTCTTCTGGATGGTGAACCGGATCATCCCCAAAATTTAATCAGTTCTTCCTTGTACCATTTCCAACAATGCCTGAAAGTTTCATCGAAATTCGTCCAAAACTTTTTGAGTTATCTTGCTAACCAACAGACAGACAAACAAACAGACAGACAGACAAACGCTGGCAAAAACATAACCTCCTGCGGCCTACGGCCTGGCGGAGGTAATAAAATAATTTTTAAATGAACCCTAAAGTGCACAGGCAGCCAGTGAAGGGAAGCTAAAATTGGTGTAATGTTGTCCCTCTTACGTGTTCCAGTTAAAAGACATGCAGCTGCATTTTGAACCAACTGGACACGTGAGAGGGAAGACTGGCTGACTCCAAAATAAAGTGCATTACAGTAATCCAGCTGAGACGTATTGAAGGCATGGATTACTGTTTCAAAGTGCTGCTTTGAAAGGATTGGTTTAACCTTTTCCAGCTGCTAAATCTACTACATATCCTCTCGCCAGCTCACTTTTCCTGCATTACTTAAAGGCCAAATGTCACGTAACAGGGTACTTTAAATATCTTGAAATTAGATATAAAAGGGAACCGATCCGTTCGGGTCTTGGTGCATATGCTTCAGTAACAACGGAATATTCGTTAATTTAAAACTGCCGCGCTTGGCCTGACACGGCCCCTGGAATCGCCTAGGGAAGAAGGCGGAAGTGACGAAATCGATTGTACCCGAGTTTGATGCTTGGGGTATTTCAATTGACTGTTTATATGGAGACTGGAAGGTTGAAGTGAGCAACAAGAAAGAAAAAATTGGATATTTCACCCATACCTTAAAACGGGACTATCAGGGACAGCTGGGTAATAAGGGACACTTCTCTGGGAAATGTTTTCATACCTGTCAAGTGAGACGTTTTCGCCGTACTTCAACACCGTAAAAAGCGGCTATAAGGGACGGCGGAGCAACAAGGGACACCTCTCTGTGAAATGTCCCAAATGCAACTCGTGTTGTTATTGTCAAATATTTTAAGGATTCATGGATATTTGACAATAACAACACAACTCAGCGTCCGGCGCAAAATAAAAAAAAAAGCAGAATTCTGTATTTGTAAGGCGATCTCTCTGTTTCGCAACCGCAGCACAGCTGAACGTGTTAAACCATTGTCCTAATGACTTCTCATTGTAGTAAGAATAGCTCACGCTGAGCAATCAGCCCGCCCCGACAATCAAACTAATGACTGACTCCACACTTCTCGTTGTAGTGATAATAGCTCAGGCTGAGCCATCTGCCAGCACCAGCTGTGGGGGATCACACACAGGACGTGTTCCTCAACACACTCAATTTTTTTTCCCGTATGTTTTTGTTTTGGGCGTACAGAAATGGCAATACGCCCGTTTTTGCTAAAATTGCATTTTCCCTGTGTTTTCCTTAAAATATTTGACAATAACAACACGAACTATATTTAAAACATTTCCCAGAAAAGTGTCCTCCACCACTGCGCCATCCCCCACAGCCGTGCTTGGCACCAAAATACGGCGAAAACGTCTCACTTGACAGGTATGAAAACATTTCCCAGAGAAATGTCCATTATTACTCCGCTGTCCCTTATAGCCGCGTTTTATGGTATTAAAATACGGCGAAAACGTCTCACTTGACAGGTATGAAAACATTTCCCAGAGAAATGTCCATTATTACTCCGCTGTCCCTTATAGCCGCGTTTTACGGTATTAAAATACGGCGAAAACATCTCACTTGACAGGTATGAAAACATTTCCCAGAGAAATGTCCATTATTACTCCGCTGTCCCTTATAGCCGCGTTTTACGGTATTAAAATACGGCGAAAACGTCTCACTTGACAGGTATTTTTTTTTTTTTTTTTTTTGTTACTTATTTGTACCCGTAGGTAGACTTGGTTTGCAGTCTGGTGACAAGCCACCGGCTGCTGGTCGCTGCGTGCGCGAGCGCCCTAAACTTACATGTTTTTGGTATGCGGGAGGAAACCGGAGAAATCCCGGAGTAAACCCGCGCAACACGGGGAGAACATGCAAACTCCACACAGCTCACTGTTGGTCGGGGGCTGGGATCGAACCCACGATCTCATGATCCCCGCGATCCCCCGGCTGAGGGTAAAACTGTGCTGCCACAGTGCTAAACCACTGCGCCACCGTGCAGCCAGGTATGCGCCTCCATTTTCATATTGATCTGGTCAATTTCTTGACAGCAACGGCTCTCCTCCACTGTAATAATAATGGCTTCCGAAAAATCAATATTTATGGGGCACCCTGGACAGACCCCCTTCGGCTTCGCAATTCTGGAGGCGATTAATGTCCAGTTCAGTGACATTTTCCACTGGTTCTGCTCTCTGGTCATCGTTGGAACTGTTGTCATCAGACAAAGCATCTGATTCCATCTCGGACGGCTCGAACCGGTAAGGTTCTATGCCTCTGTCACTGTCTGAACCACTGACAAAAAAAAAGACAAAAAAAAAAAAGACAAAACTAAACTAATTTGTTCACAATCGCTGTCACTTTCCGTCATGATTGTCCAATGTTGATAAGTGTGAATGTGGATAGGCAGGGCAGCCAGGGTACAACTGGTGATGTCAAAAACATGGGCGTGGTCTGGACTGGCTGTCACAAGCCAGCAAGCAAGGTGGGGCCTTCACCTGGTGTATTTTGTGCAATTATGTAAATACAGGTGGGTGATATGGTCTCCGGTATGAATATTTGGTTTAAGCTATGTGTATTTTATCTAAATTCGTTGTCATTTAGAAAAAAAAATTACGTGACATTTGGCCTTTAAGGTTAACCTCTTCCACTCTGGTCAATTTCCCTAAAAATGCCTAAAAATAACATACCCAAAGTAAGTACATAAATCAAAAGCTGTTCTTCAACCCTTTGCAGCATCTTCATGGGGTTGGTCTCATTTAAAAGAAAACACTCTGAATTTTTTTATACAACAGTCATAATCTCTCTAACTGCTCCTGCCACTGTGTAACAATCATCTAAACATACTGAATTTGAAGAAAATAAAGTTCGCCTGTGCCAAATGGCACAGTTTGGAAAACTGTGTTCCAGAGTTCACTATCTCAGCAGTTTGCACAGTAAAACAAAGGGGTAATAACCCAGACATACACAGCTCAGTTCCTGTTTCTTTTTTACAGGCAAAAATAGCCTACAGTGTAAGAAAAATTATGCTAAAAGTTATTTCACTAAAGTATACACAAAAACAACCCTCCCCCTCCAATTTTTCCAGAGTTCATTATCTCACCAGTTTACACAGATACAGGTCAACTGAACCCCTGACCAAGTGTGCACCCCAAGTGGACCACGGAATCCAATCTGTACATGTACAGGTGCATTCTCCATCCAGTGATTTATAAATGCTGCCCCAGATGAAAATCCAGTCTGTGGGACTATAATGTTCTGAATAAGGCTTTAGAAAATTGTGAATCACTTTGTAAATCATTGGATTGAAAATGTACTTGTACGGATTGGATACTGGGGTCCACCTGGGGTGCTCACATTAGTGTGCTCACTTGGTCAGGGGTCCATTTCACCAGATCCCGTTTACACAGTAAAACAAAGGCATAATAACCCAGACATACACAGTACAGTTCCTTTTTTTTTTTTACAGAAAAAAATAGCCTACAGTGAAATAAAAATTATACTAAAAAATTATTACATTTTTCTGCAATATACACAGTAACAAACACCCCCCGCTACAGAGGAACACGACACACAAAAAAACTTGTGGCCATGCAGGACCCTTGTAATTACCAATTGGTCAAAAGTTATTTTTATTACTGTTTTTATTGATAAAGAATAATTTAGGTTATAACACTTACCTGTCCACAACCGCACTGTCGTTGCGTAGCTTGAGATTTCTAATTGTTCCGTTGTTGCAAACTCCAATTGTTCTTTTACTGATTCGTCATCCCGGTCACCCGACCCAGTCACCCGATGGTCAACCATCTACGCTTTCATGCATGTACTTTCGGTTTAATTTGTGAACCATTTTTCAAAACAAGTAAAATAGTGGCTAATGTTACCCTTGTGCACAGGACTGCATGTCACACAGGACTGTGCATCACACAGCGGCTCAGTCAAAACAGATTTTACGCACAGGAACGCATGGCATTTTACTGGAAATATAAACACGGAACAAGAGCATGTAGGGTATCATTGAATTCAGAAATTGATTGGCTAAACGACACGTCCATCATCAGATTACTCTGCTTCAACTGGCTCGTTGTATTCGGGGTCGTTGGTGGGCAGGTCCTTCTTGCTAGGTTTTCGGTCATTGGTAATTCAAGGTTTTAAAAACCCAAATCAAGGCTCTTATTGGTCGAATGAGATGTCAATCAAATCTAAACCAATCAAACACTCCTTTGGCTTTCGGTTTACAGCTGTGTCTGTACCGGAAGACCAGAAATACAGCTTTTTTTTCATTGTGCACTGAGACATGCCCACCCGCGATATTGCTGAGTGGGAGAGGCACTGAACACTCTCATTTTGCTCTAGTTGACTCAGGGGCGAAGAAAAATCTAATTCCTAGTAGAGTGGTAGCCCAGCTCGAAAATTCCCACTGAAGACTTGGCTGTTACCATCCCTGTAGTCTCCCTTTCAGGGTCCAGGCTAGCTGTTTTGACCAAAAGAACAGTGCCCTTATCAGTGTCTGTGTCAGGCAACAATCAGGAGGACCTCGTCTTCCTGGTCTCACCCTCAAATACCACACAATTAGTTTCAGGTTTTGCTTGGCTATATTTACACAACCCCACTATCGACTGGTTGCAGGGTAAAGTTACTTCCTGGAGTAATTTTTGCCTGTCCTTTTGTCTTCGTTCAGGTCCCTGTTCGCCCTCCCTGCCACCATTTCCCCCCACAGAGGATGCCCCTGACCTATTTCTAGTCCCCAGTGAATTCCATGATCTTGCCCTGGTATTCAATAAGGCCAAAGCATTGTCACTCCCACCCAATAGACCATACGACTGCGCAATTAACCTCCAGCAGGGGGTGTGCCTCCCTTCCAGCAGATTATATAAGCTATCTGGCCCTGAGAGGGAGGCCATGGAGAAATATATTGAGGAGTCCCTCCAAGCGGGAGTTATTAGGCCCTCGTCTTCTCCATTTGGAGCAGGGTTCTTCTTTGTGAGCAAGAAAGATGCCACCTTTAGGCCTTGCACAGACTACTGGGAGATCAACAATATCACTATAAAGGATAAGTACCCCTTACCTTTAATCAATTCCGCATTTGATCTTCTCCAGGGCACCACTATTTCCACCAAGCTTGATCTAAGAAATGCATATCATCTCATTCACATTAAAGAAGGGCATGAATAGATGACCAGGTTCCCTACTCCCCTAGGCCAGTTTGAGTACCTGGTCATGCCCTTTGGGCTCACCAATGTCCCCACAGTATTTCAGAGATTAATCAACGATGTCCTCCATGATTTTCTCAACCTGTTTGTGTTTGTCTACCTAGACAACATTCTGGTGTTCTCCCACACCACGGAGGAGCACAGGATCCATGTCAGGAGGGTGGTGCAGCGGCTGCTGGAGAACAGGATGTACATCAAAGCTGAGAAGTGTGAGTTTTTTATCAATACCACTTCATTTCTGGGCTTTGTCATTGCTGAGGGACAATTAAAACCTGACCCAGAAAAGATCCAAGCCCTCATGGAATGGTCAACCCCATCCAACCGCAAGCAGCTTCAATGTTTCCTGGGCTTCGCCAACTTCTACCGGAGCTTCATCGAGAACTACAGCTTGCATTGCCAACCCCCTGACCCAGCTCACATCCACCAAGACCTGCTTCAAGTGGTCCGGTCCGGCCGAGGCTGCTTTCACTGAATTAAAGACTCACTTTTCCAAGGCTCCCATCCTCTCCCAGGTAGACCCCTCGCTACAATTTGCTGTGGAGATGGATGCATCGGATTGTGGTGTGGGGGCCATCCTGTCCCACAATCCCCCGCTGATGGGAGGATGCACCCTTGTGTGTACTTTTCTCACTGTTTGAATCCTACAGAGAGGAATTATAACGTGGGGAATCGGGAGCTCCTGGTGGTGAAGTTGACACTCGAAGAGTGGCGTCACTGGCTGGAGGGGTCAGCACAGCCATTCGTCGTCTGGACAGACCACCGAAACTTGGAGTTATCTGAGGTCTGCCAGGCGACTCAACCCACGCCAGGCTCGGTGGGCCCTGTTTTTCAATAGATTTAATTTCCCCCTGATCTAGTGACTTGGCTACAAGAATGCCAAACCCAACGCTCTTTCCCAGCTATTTTCCCCAGAGGTCCCCCCCCCCCCCCCCGTGAGACCATCCTCTCTACTTCATGTGTGGTGGGAACCATCTCCTTTTGAGATTGAGCGGAAGGTACGGACCACACAGCTGAACGAGCCCGACCTCAGAAGAGGTTTCCAGGGCAGGCTGTACGTCACTTCATCGGTCTGCGGCGAGGTTATCCACTGGGTGCACACCACCCAAATTACTCGTCATCCTGGGGTTGGTCGCACCACTCACCACCTCCGCCGAGCCTTCTGGTGGCCTTCACTCAGTGCAGATGTTCGAGAGTATGTACGGGCTTGCAACATCTGCACCGCAGGAAAATTGTCCAATTTGCCCCCTGCTGGTCTTCTGCAGCCCCTGCCTATCCCCAGCCATCCCTGGTCGCACATTTAGGTGGACTTTGTCACTGGTCTGCCCCCCTCTGAGGGGAACACTGTAATCTTAACCATGGTGGATAGATTTTCCAAGGTGGCCCACTTCATCACCCTGCCCAAGCTCCATTCAGCTAAAGAGACCACTGAGATCCTGACCCAGCAGGTCTTTCACCTCCATGGACTACCCTGTGACATTGTCTCTGACCGGGGTCCACAATTTACGTCTGAGATGTGGAAGGGGTTTTGCAAGGCCCTCGGCGCCTCGGTGAGCCTCGCTTCGGGATACCACCCCAGAACAATGGTCAGAGCGAGTTTGCCAACCAGAAACTAGAGACAGCCCTGTGTTGCGCTACCTCCCAACATCCGGCCACCAGGAGCAAGCATTTACAATGGATCGAGTACGCCCACAATTCTGCCTCCTTGGCGGCCACGGGGGTCACTCCATTCGAGGCCTCACTGGGCTATAATCCTCCACTACTACCCATTACTGAGGAGGAGATAGCTGTCCCCTCAATCCAGGCACACATGTGGCATTGCCGTCGGATCTGAAGGTCAACCAGGGCAGCCCTCCTTAGGACTGCCGAACGGAATTTGGTCATGGCCAACCGACGAATATCCATCGGCCAGAAAGTATGGCTCTCCACACACAACATCCCACTTAAGACCGAGTCTAAGAAACGTTCTCAGAGTCATTGGTCCTTTTCCCATCACTCACATAGTCAACCCATCTGTCGTCCGCCTGGAGCTACCTTCCCCACTACGTATTCATCCTGTGTTACATGTCTCCCTTATTAAGCCTGATTTCTCCAGTCCTCTTTGTCTCTCTTCTCCCCCCCCCCCCTTCCCGGATCATCGATGGAAGGCCAACCTACTTGGTACAACAGATTGTGGATGTTCGCTGTAGGGGTCAGAGCCTTCAGTACTTGGTGGACTTGGAGGGCAGTGGCCCAGAGGAGTGATCCTGGATTGCTCACTCCCTCATCTTGGATCCGGTGATGCTCGCCAAGCTCCATTGTTGGCACCCGGATAAGCCTAGAGCACCAGGAGGCACTCCTTGAGATGGGGGCCCTGTCATGTCAGCTGTGAGCATGCACACACACATACACACACCACTTTACCTTAATTGCCTGTGATTCCTTCCAGCTGCACGGCAGTCCAGCCCCACCCTATTTAAGGGGTGAGCTGGCATTCCATCAATCTGGGATTGTCTTGACGCCACCGCTCCTTGCGGGTGTGTGCTGATGCTTGCTCACTGCCAGCCATTCCTCTTGCCTGCCCTCCCCGCTGTCTGGACTTTTCCCTGGTCCCCATGTAAGCCTGAACATACAAGCTCTCACCTCAGTGCTTGCTTTGGATTGCTCTGGATCCTTCTTCACCTGAAAGCCCTGCAACCAAATAAGACACATACATTAACCTGTCAATCTCTATCTCCTTACCCTCCCAGGAGTAATCCCCAGGCCTGGGTACAATTCCCCCAACCCTGCCTCTTCACTGCCGCTGCTGCTGCGAGTCATCCTCTCCAGCTCTCTGCAACAGCTGTCAACAGTAATCACCAAGTAAGCCTCAGGTTACACAGTAAAAGATCCCATATATCCTGTCCCAGTTAAGATAAGATAAGCCTTTATTAGTCCCACAATGGGGAAATTCCAGGATTACAACAGCACAGGGACAGCAACACTCAGAGCAATAATTAAGAAGATATGAAAAATATAAATAAGAGCAGTGGATATATTTATTATTCATCTTTGTTATTCATCTTGTTTCCTCTCCTCTCTCCAGGGAGAGAGGAGAGGATACGTACCTTACCTTTGGATAGGATGCCTTTGGAGAGGATGCTTACCTTACCATTACCTTTGCACCTTACCTGCTGTCTCTCATTGTGGATTCAGTTATCAAGCTCCTCTCCTGTGGAATCAGCTGCCAATCTGGATTCGGGAGTCAGACTCGATCTCTGTTTTTAAGAATAGGGCTAAAACCTACCTTTTTGATATAGCCTACAATTAGGGAGGGATCATGTGTTTCTGAACCCTCCCTTAGTTATGCTGCTAATAGGTTTAGTCAGCCGGGGGACCTCCAGTAATGCACTGGGCCTCACTCCTTTCCTCACTCTCTATGAAATATTTTTTTTTTGCTGGTCATTAACATTTGTTTGTTCTCTCCCATAGATTGAGTCCCCATCGTGCTGTTTGCTCTCTACATGTCTGTTCTTTTCTTCTTCTCTGTCCCCTCACCCCCCAGCCAGTCGCAGCAGATGACTGCCCCTCCCTGAGCCTGGTTCTGCTGGAGGTTTCTTCCTGTTAAAAGGGAGTTTTTCCTCTCCACCGTCGCCAAGTGCTTGCTCACAGGGGATCGCCTGATTGCTGGGGTCTTTCTGCAACTGTGGGGGTCCTCCCTACAGTTGATAGTGCTATGAGATGACTGTTGTTGTGAAATGGCGCTATATAAATAAAGTTGAATTGAATTGAATTGAATTGAATTCTGTCATTGGGGTCCTGCAAAACAAACCACGTCATGCAATACGGTTGATCTCTGTGAATGATGATTTCCAAGAAGTATTTTAATCTATTAGCCAGGACTTTTAAAAACAGTTTGTAATCTGTGTACAGCAGAGCCACTGGCCTCCAGTTCTTAAGAAGGGTCAGGTCCCCTTTTTTTGGTAACAGGAAAACAACAGCATGCCGGCAGGACGATGGTAGTAATCCATTCTGGACACACTCTTGAAACACTTCCAACAAATCCGGTCCCAGCAACACCCAAAAACACTTATAGACGTCTGCAGATAGGCCATCCAATCCTGTAGCCCGGCCAGAGGCTATCTGGCCTACAGTAGCAGTTAACTCCTCCAGTGAGATTGTAGCATCCAGAACAGTTCTCTCGGCAGTGCTGAGCTGAGCTGAGGCAGCGCCCCCCCCGCCCCCAGCAACTTGGTTATGCAGTCTTTTTCACAATCCCCTTTTTTAAAAAGGGCCCCACAAGCTGTCATCTCTGCTGGAGTCCAAGTCCCACCCCATGCAGGACATGCTGAATGCACTGAGGAGCTCATTTAAGCCTTATTCATGCTGCACTTCCCCTCTGGTCCGCTTTGGTCCACGTGCGCTTTGGACAAGCCCAGCGCGCACGTGGCATTGTACATGCTCACTTTTATCATCTACCAGGCCAAGCAGTTGACGCATGCACACAACTGTTATTTGTAGTTTCACCCCAACTCTATGGGAAGTGCAAATGCGCTAATACGCCAGTTTGTTCACTGGCTATAAAACACGAGAGTGACGCGCATCTTTTTTGTTGCAACAACAATGGCATCATTTCAGGGAAAAGGAGGAATTACCGTTTTCCAGTGCTTTTTTTTCTGCCCAAGCTGCTGCTGCTGCTGCAAAAGGATTCATGTATGTTTATTCTTGTCTTCTGCCTCCTCATTGTCTTCCTCGTCTACTTTGTCTTTGTATGCTGGGTTGGTAGCACCATCTCGTGAATGGGACGTTCAGTCTTGTGCATGCTCTGTCAACGCGTTCAGATCTTGGGCAGGCTGCGCAGTCACAAAATTTGGGCCGCACGCGGTTGTCTGCCGTAGAGCCCTGTGTACACTAGTGGAGTGGAGACGATGATGTAAATTTCATCACACGAGGTTTCTGGTTGCACGTATGCAGGCAGCGGAGGTGCAGCATGAATCCAACTTCAGCAGTAGGCTGTGCCATCCTAGGTGCACGACGGAGAGGTTTCGCAAGTCCTTCCTACCTACGGCTGTCAGACTTTATAACCTAACCAGGGCTGCTCGTAGAGGTTGTAAACGTATAACTAAACATGTAACTAAACGTAACAACTAAACGTAACAACTTTGCACAATAGAGATCGTCCCCTCCAATACAGAACTAGGACAATAACAATCATTACTGAGGGTGGCAACAACACTGTTGATTCAAATGCAAAATATACTGTCTGGGTACACATTCATATTTTGCAGCTGACAATGCTCCTGTACCGTGTGTATATCTGTGTACACATGTACAGTCATGTGAAAAAATTAGGACACCCCATTAAATATTCAGTTCTTTATTAAGAAGTGTTGACATATCTGTGTCTAACCTTGTTTTTGTTTGTGCGGCGACACAGTGGTTAGCACTGTGGCAGCACAGCAACTCACCCTTGGGCATGGGATCCTGGGTTTGATCCCACCCCCTGACCAATGGTGATCTGTGTGGAGTTTGCATGTTCTCCCCATGTCCGCGTGGGTTTACTCCGGGATTTCTCCGGTTTCCTTCCCCAGGCCAAAAAACATGCAGGTTAGATTAATTGGAGACACTAAAGTGGCACTAGGTGTGAATGTGTGTGAGAATGGTGAAGGGTTGGCGCCGTACCGTGGCTGTTTCATCCATCCAGGTGGATGCCCTGAATTTCCCCTCTGGGGATCAATGAAGTACACACAAAAAAAAAAATTGAACATTTATTTTAGCCATTTTAAGTGGGAAGATGGGGGGGTCCTAATTTATTCCTCACTATTTGTTTAGAACTACATTTTACAGAAAATTTGAAAAAAGTTTAATTCATTTTTAATTGTTTAGTTGTATTACATGAATCTCCCAGTATTTTTAATATTGATATTAAATATCTATTTGTCCAAATTTGTTAAAAAAACACACAGGCTTGTTATGATCTGAGCACGGTGGATTCCGCCATGCTCAGTCTCATGTTTTTTTCTCATATTTGTATATTTGTTGTACTTTGTGTTCTTTGGTTCCTGTATTTTTATTCCATGGTTGATTTTCGTATATCTTGTATTGTTTCTGATTCGTCTTATTCACCTTGTTTATATCATCATAGTTTTGCTACTTCTTTATGTGGTATTTGTTTGCATTTATTCCTCAGTCCTTATTTGTTGGCATTTAGTTCTTTATATTGTACTGTTGTGTTTTCTCTCTCCCTCTCCTGGGATGCAGCTGTCGGTGGCACTTCTAGGTTTTTTGCTCTGTTGTGTGCGGTGCTCCTGTCAGCTGTCAGTCCTGTCTTCTCCTTCTCATTACTCCCAGCTGACCCCAGTTGTAATCATTGTTACCTCCTGCCTGCTTATGTGAATCACACCTGCTATCACTTGTTATCATTTGTTTCTGGCCCTATTTAAGGTCTGTTATTTCTCTTCTTCATTGCTGGAGTCTAAGCCAACTCCTCTCCACCAGAACCCTTCCCCTGTTCTGGTGAGCTCTGTGTCTCTACTTATTCATCCATTCGTAAGTTTCCTTTGTGTTCAGTTTGGATTTTTGCGTTGGTGCACCATTTGGATTTATTGTGTTTTTGTCAATAAATATCACAAACTACAGATCAGCATGTGGGTCTCTGTTCCTGCCTCGATGGGCAAATCATGGCAGTAGACTTCGGCCCGTAGGAGACCAAGCTGCTGCAGTTTGTTTTGTTTCACCCACTTGTTTTTCTGGAGCGGTCAACATGTCGCCAGCTTCCATGGACTCTGCAGGTGGGCACTGGTACGAGCCCGGGGTGGGAGTGCTGCAAAACCTTGTGGAGATGGATGGATGAATCTCCCCTGCTCGCATCGGTCCTACCCCAAACAACGCGTTGTGGTACCTGGGTCTCACAGAGGCAGCTGCTTGCCGATGGCCTCAGCGTAAGGAGCATGCTGAGGAGGTGGAAAGGATTTCTCTGGTGGAGGCTCTGCAATGCAAGAACGGAGAGATGGTGAGGAATTCCCTGAATAGGCTGGGGCCCATGCCAAAGGGGAGGCGTTCCTGAGCCTTTGCATTATCTGCTTCTCACCAGTCTCCGGCATGCGTTCCTGCTCTTGCTCCATCTACTCCAGGCTGCCGCTGGCCAGAGAAATCTCGCCAGAAGAATGCCTCCACCTCCTCGTCAGCAGTCCCTCCTTCGCCGAGGCCGAAGACTCCTGCAGCAGTCCCTTTACTTGGTTTTTCTTCTCCAGCTGTCCCGTCAGCCTCCTCCTCCTCTGCTGCTGCCTCTCCCTCCTCTTTGGTGATCCCTCCCGTGGCTGAAGGACTGGCCACTTCCTTCCCGGCTCCACCCGTCACCACATCTGCTGGGGTGGCTCCTCTACATTCCTCGGAGGGGTCCGCAACTACGGCAGCCCCAGGCAGATTCTACACCTGCTGCAGCAGAGAACATCATGCCCCGGGAACACAGGCAAGTGTCTCTTTATTCTCTATTACCAACACAAAAATTATCTTGCCTGATTCCCGGTGGTGAGGCTCAGCCTATGCAGTCTCCTGAGCTCTCACTGCCTGCTGCATCTAAAGACTTTTCACCTGCTCTCTCCGTGTGTCCTCCCTTGCCCCTTGAGTGTCCACCGGCTGCAGGATTGAGCTGCCGAACAATGGAGGAGCCTGCGGTCCTGGAGGACCTGATTCCAGCCCCACAGCCATGGTCTGGACGGAGGGAGAGCGCTGAGACCAAGCTGAAGCCTGCGCCGATGAAGGAACGTCCCCTGGCCTCAGCAGTGCAGGATCCAGCACCCGCAGAAAACCAACCTTCTGTGTCCACATCAGGCGAGCCACCTGCATGGGCCACTTCGCTGGGATGCCTTGGGACTGCATCCACCACCATACCTGCTGTAGGGGCCACTGCAGCAGGGCTGAAGTGGGACCTCCAGAGGACCCGGCCCGAGATGTCGCAGCCTGGATTGACAGAGTCCTGGATGGTGGTGGAGCTTGAGCTCAGGCAAGTGCTCTCCTTTGTTTTCATTGTTTCTATGTTGGAGAGATCTTGTCTGGCTCTTTGTGGGGAGAGCCAAGTGCAGTCGTCAGCTGCACCTGAGCTCACCTTGCCAGGCTCCACTACCGCCAGTGACCCTGACATTGTGTCTCTGTTCCCTTTGTCTGAGCCTTTCCCCAGGGTCACCGAGGTTTGTCCAGCTTTGCCAGAGGTCTCTGTGGGTTCACTCTCACCGCCAGAGATCTTAGTGGGCCCAGCTCCTCCTGTTGAGGTCGTCGCGGGTGCTTCGTCCCAGCCCAAGGCCTTCATGGGTGCTGCTCCCCTTCAGCTGAGGTCATCACGGGTGCTCCGTCCCAGCCCGGGACCTCCGAGGGTGCCACTACCCAGCTAGCTGAGGTCATCACGGGTGCTCCGTCCCAGCCCAGGACCTCCGTGGGTGCTGCTCCCCCTCCGGATGAGGTCTTTGCGGGTGCTCCGCCCCAACCCAGGGCCTCCAAGGATGCTGCTTCCCCTCAGCTGAGGTCATCACAGGTGCTCCATTCCAGCCCAGGACCTCTGTGGGTGCTGCTCCCCCTCCGTATGAGGTCTTCGCAGGTGCTCCGTCCCAGCCCGGGGCCTCCGAGGGTGCTGCTTCCCCATCAGATGTGGTTGTCGCGGGTCCTCTGTCCCGGCCCAGGATCTCTGTTGGTGCAACTCCTCCTCAGTCCAGGTCTCCGTGGGTGCTGTGTCCTAGTCGGGGACTATCATGGATGCTGCGCCCCAGCCTGAAACCAACATGGGTGCTGCACTCCAGTGTGGGCCTGTCGTGGACGTTACGCTGCAGCCCGGGGGCTACTGTGGGTGCAGCTCTGGCCTAGTCTGGGTCCACCAAGGGTGCAGCTCTGACCCAGTCCCGGTCCACCGAGGGTGCAGCTGTGCTCCAGCCCTGAGCCACCATGGGTGCTGCCTTGCTTCGGCTCAGAGCCACCACGGGTGCTGCTTTGGTCCGGCTTGGAGCCATCATGGGTGCTGACTTGTTCCGACCCGGAGCCACCACGGGTGCTGTCTTGCTCTAGCTCGGGGCCACTGCGGGTGCTGCGATATCCCAGTCCAGGACCACCGAGGGTATTGCAGAGCTGCCAGACGCCGTCGTGGCTTCCTCTCCTCTGCCAGACAGCGTCATGGTTCCCTCTCCTTTGCCCAAGGTCGTCGTGAATACCTCTCCTCTGCCCGAGGTCATCGTGGTTCCATCTCCTCTGCCCGAGGCTGTCGTGTGGTTTCCCCAACTACTCTGTGCCCTTCTTTGTTGGGCTTCCCTGTGGGGCAGCCGCCTACTGGGCCACCCCTTCTGTTTAGGTGGCTAAAGAACTCTGGCCGACCGCCTGACAGACTGTATCGCTGGGTTGGGTGGCCCACGTTCTCCGGCAGGCCACCCAATTCTTTCCATCACGCCATCTGCCAGGTCTGGGACTTGAGCCGACCACCTGAACTGTCTAGCTCTCTGGTCCAGGCGGCCTAGGTGCCTGGTTCCTCGTTGATGTGGGTGGGTTCTGAGCGGATTTGTTTTTTTTTTGGTTCCCTCCTAGCCTGTTCCCCCCACCACCCAGCCGGGGTGGTTTATTGTTATGCTCCTTTTTTTTTTGCGGGGGGGGTCTTCTTCTGTTTTGATATTACTCTGGGTGTCTGGTGTCCTGCCTCAAGGGGCAAATCATGACAAGGCTTATACAGGGTGTCCTAATTTTTTCACATGACTGTATATTCATGCATTTACTGCTTTGGCTAACCAGTTCTTATTACCTTATTAACTATTGCTCTGAGTGCTGCTATCCCTTTGCTGCTGTAATCCTGGAATTTCCCCATTGTGGGACTAATAAAGGTTTATCTTATCTTATAAACATCCACAGCAACTTGTTTTATTATAACTGGGTCAGTTGTAATGGCACCATTTGGAAGACGAAGACACACCAGTTGTTTACTGTTGAAAACAGACTTTTCTAAATTAAACAAAGGAGGTAGGAGCATCCATTTCCCTGACGCCGGTAAACCTGGATCTAATCAAAGCCCCTTTAGCTCTCTCATGGAGGAAAGACCCTAACTGTTATCTTTGCTGTTGTAATGTTTGACTGTCAGAGTTGCGTTGCTAAACTGTTTTCCAAATGAGCTATTTCCTTCTTCAAACCCTGAATCACAGCTTTAAAGGGGAAATTAATTGATTTTTAGTAATTAGACCGAATTTAGTACATATGTTTACACACAACATGATATAATTTCCTCGAATATCACCATTTTTTGGAATAAATTGTGATCCGGAGAGAGAAAAAGTCAGCGAAAGTGACAGTTTCAGATGACGGAAATTCACTGGGAATGTCGGCCTGAAATGCGTGAAGTCACCAATTGAACAATGAATTAATTACTAGTCTTGTTACAATCCGAAAACAATGAGATCGGGTTCATTTTTTGAGGAAAATGGAAGAAAACATTCTCGATCTGAGTTTCTAAGTGGATACCAACGAAGAGGAAGACGAAGGTGAAGAGTGATTTAGCAGACAGCGATAATGATGATGGAGATTTTCGAGATTTTGACCCTGAAAGCCAACTACGAAAAGCAAGCTAGTGCTAATGCTGTGGCTGTAGTCCCTGCAGCTTACCTGCATGAACTAGGTCCAAGACAGCTGGATGGTGAGTTCCTCTTTAATATGGCCCGGAGGTTTTCTTCACCATCCAGCTGCTCCCTGTTAGCCGTTAGCTCCAGTCCTCCTGTCCGGCTGCTCCTCCCACATCGTCCCGCCAGTGGCTGAAGCGGCTTTTAAACTTCCACCAAACCAATGTCCAAGTTGCACTGGCGGTCCCTCCTTCACCTCCGAGCCCCAGCGATGTGAGCCCCGGGGTGGCCACTCGGTCCTGTGTGAGCAGCTGGATCAGAGTGGAGCAACCCAAGCCAGTGCACCTCCCTCCAGGCGGAACCTCCGTGATGATGAACCAAGACGAGTCGCAGCTTAACCCTAACAACACTGTGAACTGGTATGTGTAAATGTATTTGTTGATGTTTCTTGTCTTACTTTTATATTACAGAAAATTTAGAAATCTACTTTACGACTGTCTTTTCTCTAAATTAAAGAAAAAAAGTGTCAAAGTTGTCCCTGAGTGATTGGCAACTCAGCCGAAATTATTCATCAGATTTTAGAAACTAGAGTGTTTCTTATTATCTACCAAATTATGTTTTTAGCAAGGGAAGACCTCATTCTTCAAATATACAGTTAGGCCCAGAAATATTTGGACAGTGACACAATCTTCATGATTTGGGCTCTGCATGCCACCACATTGGATTTGAAATGAAACAACTACAACGGAACTGAAGTGCAGACTTTAAGGTTTAATTCAAGGGGTTGAACAAAAATATATGATTAAACATGTAGGAATTGTAGCTATTTTTATACAAACGCTACTCATTTCAGGGGCTCAAAGGTAATTGGACAAATAAACATAACCCCAAGTAAAATGTTACTTTTCAATATTTTGTTGAGAATCCTTTGCAGGCAATGACTGCCTGAAGTCTGGAACCCATGGACATCACCAAACGCTGGGTTTCCTCCTTTGTGATGCTTTGCCAGGCCTTTACTGCAGCAGTCTTCAGTTGTTGCTTGTTTGTGGGTCTTTCTGCCTTAAAGGTGACGGACAGTGACATTTTTTTATTGAACCAATCAAATGATTGTATGAAAATATTCCATTCTGCCCATTCCCCTGATTTAATATGTGTCAACATCCTCCATAAATGGCATTATTTGGTCATAGCCCATCTTTCACTCAGTGATGCTGCAGTACCGCCATCTCCCGATAGGTGCGGGCAGTCGTGACATCATTTCGGTTTGGCCGAGAGGGTTATGTTGCCTGCCTGTGCTGTGAGCCTCATCAGAGAAACCTTCCCATCTCATCACTACAAGGGATTTTGCCTACCAATATTAGATTTGTGAACAATGTTATTTAAATAAAGTTTTGTAAAATCATATATTGAGTTTCTTAATGTTCATGTCAATGTTATAGTTCTCATAGTTCAGCATTCATCAAAGTCGCATGTCATATACATTTCAATAATTTTTCTACCATTTTATGGTATAAATTTTGATTTACATAAAAGTCCTGTTCATCAGCTTCCTCTGCTTGGTCAGAAACATCAACACTATTTTAAGGTTGAGTGACAGTTGATAAAATCTGCAAAAAAAGTAGATCATCATAATTTTATCCCAGAGGTCTCAAATGCGCAACACGGGGAGAACATGCAAACTCCACACAGCTCACTGTTGGTCGGGGACTGGGATCGAACCCACGATCTCATGATCCCCGCGGTCCCCCGGCCGAGGGTAAAACTGTGCTGCCACAGAGCTAAACCACTGCGCCACCGTGCAGCCAATTTGCAGTGAATATTAAATGCGGTATGGGGATGTGCTGATGAGGCGCAGGTGTGCGCGCAGCTGAAGCCGCTGAGGAGCGGCGAGTCGTGACACAAATTGCATCTTATTCTCGAAATCGCTGTCAACGAAATGTCAGTCCATTTTTTTTCGCGTTTTCTGAACGAATTTCACCCATGCCGTTCTGATTTTCCCAGGGACGGGAAATTCAAAAACACTCACAGCATGCTCCTCTGGTATAACGTCGCACCCGTAGACAACACAACGACAAACCATAATTAATTCGATTCCTGAAATCCTAATGTTAATAAATAATCTATTTGTAATCCACAAGTATTCCGAGAAATATCGGAATACTTGGCCACTGACCGTGTGCCTAACCGAAATGACATCACACAGTCAGTGGCCATTTTAGCCGCTGATCTCTTGGCTGGGTCAGACAGCTCTCCACAACAGCGTACTTCAAGAGCGCATTGTCACCTTATGTGACATACGTTGACACCAAAACATGTGGGGTTCAAATTAGCTCGTCTCAGACAACAATTTGAGATATGATTTAGCGATATTGAATTTTCGTCTGTCCGTCGCCTTTAAGTTTTGTCTTGAGCAAGTGAAATGCATGCTCGATTGGGTTGAGATCTGGTGATTGACTCGGCCATTGTAGAATATTCCACTTCGTTGCTCTAAAAAACTCCTGGGTTTCTTTTGCAGTATGTTTTGGATCATTGGTGAAGCGCCGTCCAATCAACTTTGCTGCATTTGGCTGAATCTGAGCAGAAAGTATATCCCTATACACTTCAGAATTCATCCAGCTGCTTCTGTCTTTTGTCACATCATCAATAAACACAAGTAACCCAGTGTCATTGGAAACCATGCATGCCCATGCTATCACACTGCCTCCACCATGTTTTACAGAAGATGTAGTGCTTTGGATCATGAGCTGTTCCAATTCTTCTCCAAACTTTCTTCTTCCCATCATTCTGGTAAAGGTTGATCTTAGTCTCATCTGTCCAAAGAATGCTGTTCCAGAACTGGGCTGGCTTCTTCAGGTGTTTTTTGGCAAAGTCAATTCTGGCCTTTCTATTTTTGAGGCTGATTCATGGTTTGCACCTTGTGGTGAATCCTTTGTATTTACTCTCATGAAGTCTTCTCTTTATGGTAGACTTAGATACTGATACACCTACTTCCTGGAGAGTGTTCTTCACTTGAGTGGATGTTGTGAAGGGTTGTTCTTCACCATGGAAAGGATTCTGTGATCATCCACCACTGTTGTCTTCCGTGGACGTCCAGGCCTTTTTGAGTTCCCAAGCTCACCAGTGCACTCTTTTTTTTCTCAGAATGTACCAAACTGTTGATTTGGCCACTCCTAACATTTCTGCTATCTCTCTGATGGATTTCTTCTTTTTTTCAGCCTCAGGATGGTCTGTTTCACCTCCATTGAGAGCTCCTTTGACCGCATGTTGTGTGTTCACAGCAACAGCTGCCAAATGCAAACACCACACCTGGAATCAACTCCAGACCTTTTAACTGCTTAATTGATGACAGGTTAACGAGGGAAGAGCCCATGCAGCCTTGTTATTTTTTTTTTGCAGCCTTCTGAGTCAATTGTCCAATTACTTTTGGTCCCTTGAAAAAGAGGCGGCTACGTATTTAAGAGCTGTAATTCCTAAACCCTTGCTCCAATTTGGATGTGAATACTCTCAAATTACAGCTGAGAGTCTGCACTTTAAGCCCATATTGATTATATAATTGTATTCTGAATATGTTTTCGTAAACAGCTAAAATAACAAAACTTGTGTCACTGTCCAAATATTTTTGGGCCTAACTGTATGTGCTTTATTGATCGGGATGATTTTTAGATAAGTCTGGATCATCATTTTTGCTTCATATCTTCACCCTCTCCTTGCAACTTGCATGCTTGCAGTGACAATAGTAATCTCTTCACCGAGTGAATGAACGATCAAAATCTTCACAAGGTCTATTGTCTGCAATATTAATTTATTTCTACAATTTAGATGCATAATCAAGAGTGCGGGTTGGATCCACTGGAGCCACTGAGCTTTTGTTCAATTTGTAACGTAACCAAAATCAGTCAGCAAATACAGAAGTCAGACCCTTGACGTGGGTGCACAGAATGAATGGGAAAAATTCAATTTATTTTCTTTCTAGACAAAATTAAGGCTACAAAGGTACTATGTTCATGTTTATTATGTTGTCATCTTTCAGTAGAAGTATAATATGCTTATTTTAGGATTCTCAAAGAATATTCCCATTACCCCTTACAGTAGAGCGACTGGTGTATTGCTGACAAAAAAACTCTAATTTGAGCCTTGCCCACTTCCCACCGTTGACTTAAAGATGTAAATTCTCTCCTCTTGTCCCTCCAAATGCCCCAGAAAATCTCAAAATTATGACAGAAATCACTGTCCTGTAAAAGTTTATTATTAAAGTGCCAGTAAGAGCTGCACTTTGTAGTTGGGGAGAGGTATGGAAATCTAAGGTTGATGAGATGGTGATCAGTGAAGCCTACTGGGTAGATAAAGCAACTTAATAACCTATTTTTGAAGGCGTCTGTTATATAAAACCTATCAAGTCTAGCTGCACTCACAGTTCCATCCACAGTTCCGATCCATGTGTACTGTTTAACCCCTTGCAGTCTGGTCAATTTTCCTAAAAATGCCAAAAAATAACGTACCCAAAGTAAATCAAAAGCTGTTCTTCAACCCTTTGCAGCATCTTCATGGGGTTGGTCTCACTTAAAAGAAAACACTTTGAATTTTTTGGCAAAACAGTCATAATCTCTCTAAGTGCTCCTGCCACTGAGTAACAGTCATCTAAACATACTGAACTTGAAGAAAATAAATTTTGCCTGGGTGTTTTTTTGGATACAAATGCTTGCAAATAACACACAGCTTCAGATACTGGCTGGAAAATGCAACAGAAATGTAGAACCAATTGTTATCCAGCTGAGGTCAAAATTTTGTAACAATATCACAAAAAAGGAATATATTACACAGCTTTTTTCTTAGGTTGTTCCCAGGCGTTTTTGAACTGTGCCAAATTGTGCCAAATGGCACAGTTTGGAAAAACGTCTAACTTTTGAATGATTCAATATAGAAGCTTCATCTTGGGCTCTAATGAAAGGTGAAGGGCTGTGTGTGTGTGTGGGGGGGGGGGGTGTTTATTCATTCATGAATGAATGAATGAACAAACAAGCCCCCACACACAAAGAAGCATGCCACGTAAAAAATGTGTGGCTTTTTTTACAAGAAAAAATAACCTACAGTGCACTAAAAATTATACTAGAATATTTGTAATGTAGAAGATAACAACTCCCACACCCCCCCACACCCCGCTACAGAGGACGGACATTGCCCATCGCTACATGACGGAAAGCGGTGACGGTGCGCCGCGGTCTAATACGCACAGTTGCACTAAAATATCTGCAATATATCTGCAATCCGCTACAGAAGAGTAGCGGTGGGGGGGGGGGGCGTTCGCAACATAATGGACCCGGACCGATCGGTCAAAAGTCATTTGGATTACAATTTTCAGAGATAAAGAATAATTTAGCTTATAACATTTACCTGTCCACAACAGCAATGTCGCTGGCGAACTTCTCTTCCTCATTGTCAGACGAACCTGATGCTGGTCCACTTGTTACGGACTCGTGGTTCTGGTCACGTGACCCGGTCAAACCATAATTCCATTATTGCGGTTTTGCGTTTCCATGATTGCGGTTTTGGCGAATGATTTTTCAAAACAAATAAGAACAGTAGTTAGAAAAAAAGACTGGCGAACGCCTGTGTGTCACCCAGCCTTACACAAAACAGTTTTCGAACTTCTGTGCTTCAATTGGCTGGCTGTATTCGCAGCTGTTAGTAGGCGGGTCCTTCTTGCTAGGTTTTCAGTCATAGGTTCTTCAAGGTTTCAGAAACCCAGTTCAAGGCTCTTATTAGTCGAATGAGAGGTCAATCACATCTAAACCAATCAAAGCACTCCTTTGTCTTTCTGTTCGCGGCTGTGTCTGTAGTGGAAGAACGGAAATGCAGCTTTTTTTTTCAGTGCGCTCTAGGATGCATCGCCCTCGTGCGCCCTCGTGCGCTCTAGGACGCAGAGACGGGTTCGCCTGTGGTACACCGGAGTGCAACAGGTTAACCTGTGGATGTTTAACTTTCCAGGCATCCACTAAACCTGACTCTTAAATGACCCAAGTTAAAAAGGTAGAAGACTGACTGTGAGCTTTCTGTCCTGTTTGGTCTAAAGTGGAGTTAGTTGTGCAGTTCCAGTCTCCCCTATCACTACACATCCATTGTTATCACACTGTTTTAGGAAAGCACAAATTTTCTGGGAAAAAAAAAGTGAGCCTATCAGCACCTTGGTTGGATAGCATAGATGTTGAGAAAACAAAAAGATAAATTTTCAATCTCTGCCTTAACAACTACAGCGTTTTCGATGACTCTTTCTGTGGTGGAGAGAATATTAACATTTAACCCTGGTGAAAAAGAATACCAACTCCAGCAGATAGACATGTTTAGTGAGACAGAACATACTGGCCCTGGTCTACTTCATTTTCTAAGTCACTATGTGTTTCCTGCAAAAACACTACATCCAGCTTTTTCTGGGCAATCATTTCTGAAATGACTGCCATTTTCTGCTGATCTCTCCGACCATAAGGCTGCGTGTCCACCAAATGCGTTTTTTCAGCTCTGGGCGGCTATTTTCCATTCATTCTCTATATAGTCCAGTGTTGAGCAGCCCACAACGCTGAAACGCTCTCGGTGGTGGCCGTTTTTTGTCAGAGCACTCAGAGTTGAAAAATGTTCAACTTTTCAGAGACTGCAGCTGCGCTCGTCAGTGTCAGACCTTAAGCAGCCAATCAGAACTGCTGCGTGGGCGGGACATAGGACACCAGTACTAGTCCGTACTCAGACTCCTGCTTTCCGTGTCATCATATTTTACATCCAGAGCTGCTAGAAAATGTTTCCTGTCCATTGTTATTTAGAAACTGATATTGAAAAAATCTGTAGAAAGTCTGACAATAGGAAAAGCGGGAGTGATGAGCTGAGAGTGACAAGCTGTTGCAAGGCTACAGGGCACAGACTTTTTTCCCTTCAGAGCACAGCGTACAAACGCTAAAAAAAAAAAAAAAAAAGCAAGCTCAGGGCGGTCGGGCAACAAAAAACGCATTTGGTGGACACGCAGCCTTAATGTTTAGAGAACCCTCCCTCACTTTGTGCGTAGGAGACAGAGAGGAGAGTGAACAGCAAGAAAACCAGTAAGAGAAAGAAATGTCAGTGCATCACAGCCATACTTTTATTTCTGAAGTCTTAGCCATTTTGAACTTTTTCCTTTATTTGCTTTTAACTGCTTTCTTGCACTTATTTGCTTTTTTTTTTTTTTAAATAAAATCTCTTCTTTTCATCCAACAAATCCAAACCAGCTACTTTCTGCAAAGTCAGGGCAGCTTTCATAAACTTCTCTATATCTGGAAAGTGATGTGGAAAGTGATCTGAAGTGATCTGAAGACGACATGTGTTGTAGCTTAGTTTTTTCTTTTTTTCTTTTTTTCTCTGTGGCACTATGTCTTAGATTTGTTTTTGAATAGTAACCGCTTAACTTAGACTAGCTCAGTTTTCTTTTTCTCTCAGTCACATTTTGTCTTAGCCTTGTTTTAAATTGTAATCGCTCTTGTCTTGTTTTCTCTTTTTTCTCCTTTGAATTCTTGGATGGAATATGGGTGGGCAATATAAGCTGCGGCTTCAGCCATCACCCATTTCGGATAACTCACGTGGAATTGTATAGTAGAAGGAGTCTTTGTCTAATTTGACCTTGTTGTTATATTATACAGTTTCTTTTAACCTGTAATGTACTATCCGAAATAAATAAATTCATTCATTCATTCATTCATTCATTCATCTGATATTTTTACTGACTTGCTGTAATTTTCATCTAAAACCTCATTAATTTCCTCTAGTGTATACAGATCAGCATTACGTGGCTTTGATTCCCCAGTAGATACACAGTCAGAGTTAGTGTCATAGTCCATATCCTCTTCCACCACAGCAGATTCAGAGACAGACCTGACCTCATCAGCCTCTGTCACAGACACAGTTGCAGCAGCCAAGACTCGCCCAGGCTCTGCGGTGCTGACGTTCGGACTGTTATCAATGTTTTTTTCATTTATCTTTCTTCTCCTTCACCTTTGAAACTATCTTCTCTGCACCATTCTATCCTGTGCACCCTTCATTTCCATGCCTATTTGTCCACTTGCTACTGCACTCCTTCACACCGTCAAGATCAGCTGTCTGGGGAGCCACGCCCCCTGAGGCGTACCTGCCTCCACTGATGTCTCAGTGGGCCAAACTGTCAAATCGACTCGCTTCTTGGCCAGCTTGTAATGACAAGAGGCCCGCTTGTGCCCTAAATCGCCACATTCAAAACACTGCATACTCCCTGTACTAGCATACACCATATACTGACCATCACCATGTTTTACCCTGAAAGACACAAAAACATGAACACTTGCCTCCTAAATGACTGAACATGTCTGAGCTTCTCATTTTTACATCCCGAGCCAACAGAGCAAAAACTGCTTGCAAATTTCCCAAAACGCTGCAGTTCACATTCTAGTGCTTCATTGGGGATAAACGGGGGTACACCAGAGACGGTGACCCGGGTAGATCGCACAGCCAGCGGTGAGACCTGCAGGTGCTCACCATTAACCGAAAAGCTGCTTGCTATCAACTCTGTCCCAAGCTGCTCCTCTTTCAAAAAAAAAAAAAAAACAACAACCCCTTTATTCATACTGGAAGCATAAGCCAGCTTGTCATGACACACCAGCTCCCCTACAGCCAGGAGAACAGTCTCCACTGGGACTATGGGGTTGGGCTGAACCCAGAAACCGTGTTTTAAAGACAGGGATGGCGTCTCCCCAGATGCCATCCCTGCAATGGAACACCGACTAAACTCAAACAACTACACACTAAAGTTTCAGCCTTACACAACAAAACAAAAACCTTATCAAAACACAATAGGTTACAAAAAATAGGATTACCTTAATTTCCCCTCCACACTTTCATTCAGACTCACTGCATGCTCCACCACCAGCTCCCAACATGCATTGCAGAAAGAAAGAAAGAAAGAAAGAAAGAAAGAAAGAAAGAAAGAAAGAAAGAAAGAAAGAAAGAAAATAGATTGTATAGAAAGTCTAAGACTAAAGACTCACCCTGGACACAAACTCTTCTTGTGTGTAGTCTATATTTTCTATCAGCTTTACTGGTGGGGGAATCCAGTTTCTTCTTACTCTTATCAGAGAGTCTCCAGACTTGGCTCTAACCACAGCAACAGTCTGGACCTGTAACACAACACACAATTACTGAACCTGACCTCTGCAGGATTATCAGTACTGCACAAGCATAACGTGCACATCTACATGAAAGAAAACTAAGAAATGTTGAACAAATGACCATCAAAAACCATGTGGGGTGTAGCCTTTTATTGAAAGGGTTAAACTGAAAATATGACATTGATCATAGCAGGACAGCTACAATTTTTTTTTTTAATTTATTATTTTTTTTTTTTTTTTACACACAGACCAGTATTTCACTGACTGAAAACTTTGAGGATAACATGGGGTCTGATCATTAAGACTGGGTTGAAGGATATGGAGTAAAAATGGGCTTTAAGATGAGTTTTAAAAATGGACAGTGAAGGGGCCTGTCTGATGGACAAAGGGAGACTCTTCCACAGTTTAGAAGCAGCAATAGAAAAAGCTTTGTCCCCCCTGAGCATCCACTTAAGGCACGTTCACACCAAACGCGAACGAGTGGCATGGATCCATACAAAGTCAATGGAGAGATATGAGTACACACGAAATTGCACATTTGTGCGTCCGTGTCCATGCATTAGCTAGCTAGCTGCTAGCTTTGAGATTCTGCCATTACCGCAGTTAAAGTATCACCATTGCAGAGTAAACTAGTTTGAAAATGAAACTCACTCATTGGGAGACAGGAGGACCGGGAGCTCTTCAGCTGAATTGGGATTTCGGAGTTATTTACCCATGGTTTCCGGCCACGGATGAGAGGGAGGGGTATCAAGGATCATACTTGTTTTGACAGGTGACCTTTGACCCAACACGCCCCCTGACCTGACCTATGTAATTATCAGGAGATTATCTCTAATGACATGGGGATTAGTGAGGGTATCGAATGTCAATTATAATTGACCTGTGGGATTATGTGGGTATAGAATGTCAATTATATATGCTTTTAAAAATGATCTTTGGCCTGTGAGATTAGTGTGAGAATGGAATGTTAACTATATATGCTTTTAAAAATGATCTTTGACCATAAGGGATTAGTGTGAGAATGGAATGTTAATTATGGGGGAAACAGCTTTCAAGGATAATCGATGACATGTTTTTAGTGTGTTCATTTTACAAAGCACACATCAGTCAGTGACCAAATAAGCACCAGAATTCTCTCTCACTCACTCCTCTCACTCACTCACTCACTCACTCACTCACTCACTCACTCACTCACTCACTCACTCACTCACTCACTCACACATTAATACAAAGGGAGCAAAGACTGTTTCTTCAAATTAGATTTTCTCAAAAGTGTAGCATCAACTTTTTGGATTTTCCTGAGCACATTCAGATAAGGGTTCCTACAGAAAAAAATATTGCATAAACAGCTGATGCGTTTAAATTTTCAATCAACTAAATGCTTAAATAAGAAAAGGGAATTGTCTTAGCTAAACAGATGAGCTCCATAGACATTGAATGTGACTGTAGGGGGGCCAGACCAAAGATATCCTGTTACTCTGACATCTGTCTGTCCCCGTGTAACATAAGCTATTGCTTGTATAAGGGGGATCACCAACCCCCTACCCTACCCCCCCCACACACACAAAGGAATACACTGCAGAAGTTCAGGCAGACAGTTCTCAGTTTCAAATGGCTACTTGTTTTTTCATGTGCTTTTTATTTGTGTATCTGTAGCAAATACAGCTATCACTGGGGAATATGGTAGAAGTGACAACAAAAGTTTGGTGCAGCAAGGTTTCATTTATTTGTTTATTCCCTCACAAGCATCGTATTTAATAAACTTCCCTTGGGGATTTGTGTAGTCAGCCGGGGACACGAGAGTAAGCTCGCCACAGTCAGGGTCACTATGACGGTTCAATATTAATATATATATATGAGAAAAAAGTCACAAAAACTTCTCTGCACAATGGTATTTTTATCTGTATTAACAAATTACAGTGGGGCAAAAAAGTATTTAGTCAGCCACCAATTGTGCAAGTTCTACCACTTAAAAGATGAGAGAGGTCTCCAATTTTCATCATAGGTATACATCAACTATGAGAGACAAAATGAGAAAAAAAAATCCAAAAAATCACATTGTCTGATTTTTAAAGAATTTATTTGCAAATTATGGTGGAAAATAAGTATTTGGTCACCTACAAACAAGCAAGATTTCTGGCTCTCACAGACCTGTAACTTCTTCTTTAAGAGGCTCCTCTGTCCTCCACTCATTACCTGTATTAATGGCACCTGTTTGAACTCGTTATCAGTATAAAAGACACCTGTCCACAACCTCAAACAGTCAGACTCCAAACTCCTGTAGCATCATTTCACTTTGGCTCAGCAATAATTATTTTTCTGCTTAAAGACATTTTTGTTTCATCCAGGAATAATGCAAAGAAATGGATTTTCTTCCCCCAGGCCACAGCTGAAATCCCCTTTTGTTAAAACCAGCCTAAGGAATTTTCCCCAATGTCCGGCTGCACTTTTATTGCCCCCATAAAACATGCAACAGATCCACACTCAGCTAATTTCCTTAAACTGTGAAAACGCTGGATTTAAACCACTTTAAAGTACATTATTACAAACTCAATTCTAAACCTTCATTCTTTTCAGAACTATGAAAATGCAGATGGACTCTGATGTTTTTGATGTGGAAAATCAATAATATGTGTGAAATGCATTAATCTGTGATTTTATATATATATGCATGGTAATGTTAAATGAATGTTTATTCCTGCATGTTGATTTAGAAGCACTGCTTATAAGATACATTAAGGTTAGTTTAGTTATACATAAGTGTGTAACAGTACATTCCAATGTATTTAAAACTGTGTATTCCTGTGGACTGATATCATGTATCAAAGTTTGCCTCTAAAACCATGTGACTCCCACAGCCAATCGCTGCACGACAGCTCTTCACCCCAAAGGACTCTGAACAATAGACTGTTTGTTCATTGGACTAAAAGTTCATCGAGCCCGCCCACGAAGGACGCTCATTGGCTGAGATTCCGGTCAGGGCAGAATCCCGCGAAACTCAACAGAGCTTATAAAAAGGAGAGAGACTCCGGTTTCAGTCTCTTTTCGTCAGCTCTTTCTGCTCCAGATTCTCTTTTCGCCTGCTCCCTTCTTTCTGATCTCCTCCATTGTCTACACACAGCAAGGAAGAACAAAGGACCACATGGCGCTTTTCTGATCACAGCAGATAATTTGTTTATGTAACTTTGTATTTTCTTCTTCTCTTAAATGCCTAGGAATTCCTTTTTCTTTGAGCTCAATTCTTAATCGGAGTCAAACTCCAATTCTTAATTTATCACTTTTTGTTAAACTTTCTGTAAAACCGCCGTTTGTTTAATTTTAAGGTAAACTTTAATCTTGACTTTATTTTTATAATATTTTTCTTGACCAAGCACCTCCCAGAAACTATTTTTATCTAAAGTCCGAAAGTTTCTTTTCTAATTTGAAATCGGATTAGATATCTTTTAATTATTACCGAAGACCTCTTGAAGAAAGACGCAGCTCCCACATAACGTGCAGCTGTAGGATCAACACACAGCTGTCCCACATCACTCTGAAGAGACGTCGGCACCATCTGGCTAAGACCCGTTTCAACTGTGGGTCATACAGCCCAGAATCCAGCCTCCTTCGACCGCTTGAATCTAAAGGTCGAGCTGTGAACCCTTGAAGTATCTGCTGGCAGATATTTCCCTCACATCCACAAAGTCTTGGGCTGAAAAGGGACGACAGAACTGCCATCACTGAGGATCACGTGAGCTGAAAAACTTTAATTCATCTGCTGAATTAAACTTGAGGTTCGGTACTAATTTATATATCTAATCAGATGCAAATTAAGAAGCCCTTAACATAACTCTCCTTTTCATTAAAATTCCGTTTTTATTTTCTTAAGATTAGTTTAGGACTTTTTCATAATTAGCAAACTTTCTCCATAAATTTGCGTTGTTTTTAATAATCTGTTAACTCAAACTGATAGAAATTCACCTCTCAGTTTAACCCTGGTTCCGAAAATATTGACATTGTTAATCTATCATTTACAAGATTGATTTTATGATTAATGAAATTATTTCGATGTCTATTAATCATTTCGTTTAATAAATATTTAAAAATGAGAAGTTGTTGGGAATTTATTTCATTCTGAGTCTGTTTCAAGCCCAGGTATCGAATTCACGGAAAATTTTTGAAACTGATTATTGATTAATTTGAGTGATCAAACAGGTATAAAGTGAAATTAAAGATCAAATTGCTTCTTAAAGATAGAAGCTGGTGCCCCTTACGAGTGTTATTAACTTTTCTGATGTATATGAAATGAGATTTGAGCTCAGATTCCAATACATCAATATAAATTAAATAATTCATACCTGATCATATTTATTATTTATTAATATCCATTTTGCGTTACATATATTGGTGCCCCGTGTGAGGCCTGGCTGAACTTGAGACAACTCAGAAGGAAATTAATACATAACCTGTGTGATTTTGGTCAATTTTAACTCAGAAAACAAAGGTGGTTCATTGTCTGCAGCCAGTCTATTGTCTGTCTCTGTGTCACGAGGGGGAGGGGGTGAATTCGCCCCCCTGATTACTCCTGATAACTGCTGAGTGTGTGTCGGCTGACCAAGAGAAGGTGGGGGTGAAGAGAACCCACTCTAGTCAGTTTTTAGTTTTTTTGTTGTTTAATGCATGCTTAAAAGTGATTACACGCTGAATAATTAAAATAGGCCTGGGAACAAAATAGCGAAGAAATCCTATTTGTTTTCCCCATTATTTCAACATCCCACAGGCGAAGCAAACCCTTAGGGATTTAATTGAATTAACCATTGTATAAACTTGTTGAATAAAGTTTAGGGAGACCAAAGTTTTCCCGCCTTTGGAAAGCAAGGCGTGGTTTTATGGACTGACGCTTGAACTGCATCCACGTGGCACGTGCACGCTCAATCGCGCGCGCAACCGTCAAGCTGTGCATGAAAAAACTGCGCATGTGTAGATCGGTTCAGCGACGCCATCTTAAGTCTAGGTAGAGTTCCCTGTAGCCGCCATTTTGAGTAGAGAGCCTTGACTCCTTGCGACGTCATTGGGTTTCCTCTTTTGGAAGTGCAGACGAAAACTGCCTCCATCTTGTGGTGAAACATAGGGACTGCAATTTTTATTTAAACTTATAATCTTTAAAGACGATTTATAACCAAATTAAGTCTTCAAAGTAACTTCAAAGCAATTCATATTATTCGGAATAAACTAAATTGAACACTAATCCAAACTTTTATGCCAAGAATAAAAGGAAAAGGACCTGTTGGCTTCTGAAAGTTTTTTCTCAGTGGTGAAACCCCACTAGCTGCATAGACACCTATAGCAGGAACATATATAAACACTCCTATTGTATTTAATCACTTATATAACCACATATTATAATCTTTTAAGCTAAAAGCAAACATATTTACACACTTTTAAGCAAAAAGTTACAAACTTTGAAGCTATATGTGTGCTTATTTTGCTGTTTTTAAATGTGATATGGTGTGATTCCCTTCCCACAGAAACCCAGTTTTAGCTTAAGGATTCTAATGCTGATGTTTACTCAAGAGTAGCATTAAAGTAGGATTAGTCCTGTGCATTTTAACAAATTTACAGACTTGGTGAATATTTATAATTTTTCCTCTTTCTCAAATTTAGGAAACCACATCAAACAATTAACACTTAAGAGAAGCTCTAGGTGTTATTTAAATTCATTGTGTCATTTCTGATTCATGTTTTATCTACAGGAAAAGAAAAACATTTAACCAACCTGCATAATTTTCAAATTTTTCCCAGGATTTAAAAGAAAAGTCAAAAAGGTGCAAACATTGATTATTCTGTAAATAAGAAATTTATAGATCACAATCAAGAGAGATCACTATTGGCTTCAATCCTAAGAAATCCTTGGATATCAAATACTCAAACAATTCACTTGTTTCTAATTTGTAAATAGTTTAAACATTTAATGCTTCAAAGGAAAATAGGCTTTAACAAATAAAACCAAAGGAAAGCCTTAACTTTAAAAGGAAGTGGAAACTTATAATCCTAAATCTTTAAAGCATTTAGCCTCTTTTGCTTTTGGATTTCTTTTGTAAATAAAATCCTCACTTTCAAAGTGACATTCTGCAAAATTCCAAAGCTAGTTATTGATGACAAATTCCCATACTAGACTTTGAAAATCAAAGGAAAGAAGTCAATCCACATAATTGAAATTTCAGTTTTGTTTTGCGAAACAAATTCAATCCAATTTCAATTCAACTTTATTTAACAACATAGTTTCAACGAACGAATTAATTGAAGCATTTCTACATTTCTAAATAATTTCAAAATTCTATTTCCCATCCTGCAAGCCTAAAAGTTGAAACAAATTCTAAAGGAACTTTCAACTATCACGGTTGTAAAATAAAACACTCAAGGTTAAATCTTGCTGAACAAATTTAAGAATAATCAACCAGTTGAATTTTTTTTTAATCTAAATAACAACAACGATCAAACATGATGAGTCATCAGACAACCGACCAATTTACCAAACTGGATGACCTTCAAACAACATTGGAAGCATGGACTTCTAATTTAATTTCTAGCTTCACAACACGGGTCAAGGAAACACAGCCCAAAGAATTGGAGCAACTCACTGAAGAACTTGTGAATGAACACACTGAAAAACCACCAGAAGGCAAGGACCTCACCAGTGTGTTAGGTAAGTTTGTGTTAACATTAGTCGCAAGATTAAAGGTAGCCGAGAATGAGCTAGCAAATCAACAAACAACGATCCTATCTCTCCAAGAAGAGAACGAGACCCTGAAAGGAAATTTGGAACAATCTCAAGAGGAGAATGACAAAACTCAAAATCAACTGGATGAAGCATTACAAGATTTGGACCATGCAGAGTCACAAAAGGAACGGCTGATGCATAACAATGACACGCTTCATCAAGACAACAATGAACTTGAAGATGCCCTTCAAGACACCAAGAAGGAACTCAGAAGAGTTGAAGGTCAACTTGAAAATGTGAGGAAGGATTACAAGGAATGTCAACTGCTCCTAAAGGAAAGACATGAACACCGGGACATCCACCGCGCTCCCTCGCCGATTCCCGTTTCGAATACGGACGACCGCGTGGACAGCGTGCGTGTGCCCCTTCAGACCGCGACCTTGACAAGATCGCGCGAAATATCACCAAATTTGATCCAGGACCTACGGGTTCACCTGATGCCAAAGTCTATTTACAGGACATTGATTACTACCTGCGTAAGCACCCCGATGCTACAATTGACGATCGCATCTATCTGATTAAACTAACATCTAACAGGTCAGTATCAAAATTCATAGACAGACAGCCGACAAACATCAAAGCAGATTACATGCTGCTCCGCGAAGCCATCGAAAAGGAGTTCTCCGACGACTGCCTACAGGCAGGGCTAACCGCAGCCCTAGCCGTGAAGCAAGTACGCTCAGAGCCAACACAAGCCTACTACCAGAGACTCCTACTTGCATATTTTGGATCTCAAAATACACCAGGGATGGAAGAAGACCACAATTTCAAGACCCTCTTCATCCAAAACCTCCATCCCACTGTGAGTCATTACCTAGGAGTTACAGCTAACCCAAGGTCAAACTCAATAAGTCAGCTGAGAGAGTTTGCACACTATGCATTCCAAAAACAGCAACAAAGTCGCAACAAGCATGCTGAGCCTGCCACAGTGCTAGCTATTAGCGATGCATCTAACACGGAGTTGGAAGGAGCCCCTCGCTCTACTCCACCTCTTACACCGCGAGTACATCAACAGCCGAAGCATTTTCCCAAGCGACCTCATCAAGGTCAAAACCAAACTAGGTCCTCTGGATACCACTTTGGACCAACTTTGCGAAAACCCGACTACCGTCGTAGACCATATCCATGGGATAGGTCACGAGAATGCGATACGGACTACCATGATGACAGATACCGATACGAAGACACGCGTAACCGCGACAAATGGTCTCCATCTCATCACAGAAGCTCAGAAGCAGAGACCTATCACAAACCCTGGAAGGAAGAAGAAACTTCTACATTCAGTAGAGAAGCTATTGAAATTGTCCAACACCTCCTAGCAGAGATTCAAAACTACAAAGAGAATAAAACTGCTAACATTCTAGCTATATCAGCTGTGCCAACTCAAAACAAGCGTTCCAAACGAAGGAAACGCAAGAAGAAAATCCCTCATGCAAATGAGGAAGGACCAAAGGACTCAACACAGTCCAGTGCTGTTATGGCAGCCCAACCACAGGTCACAGACCACTCCTCTAATGACATTTCGCAACTCTGTGCCGAACCACCGGTTCCACAATTCCTATGCGATTTAAACGAGAGGGGGGTGGCACGGAAATTCTACCTTCCACTGACCCTTGAAGACATGGTGTGTCAGGACGCTGTTTTAGACACCGCTGCTGACGTCACTCTCATGTCACACACCCTTTTTGACAAACTACGTGTAGCCGCTAACCGCGCTAACAAACACTTGAAACTGGAACCCTGTTCACTAGCTGTGCGACCATATGCGCTCACTAAAACAACCCTGTTGGGCGTATCACTACTAAACATGTCCATTGGACCCATGACCTTGACACATCCGGTCTACGTGTCCAAACTTGACGCCATTCCATTGCTTGTTGGCAAAGACCTACTGAATCGTTTTGAGCCACTGATTGATTTCAAGAACCTCAAACTATGGGCTCAAACGCAACACCCTCACCCATTTGACCCAACAAGAACAACTGAATCACAGTGCTTTGTTCTGAATACTTTGGACACCCCAAGTCTCACACAACTAGCACTGTTGGAACAACTGCAACTGAGTGAAAGCGACCGCCAAGACCAAGGTGAGTACTGTCCTAGAGAAGTCAAAAGTCACCTTCAAATACAAGGTCAAGCCAAACACTCAAATGATCTTGAAAACTCAATGGCCGAGCAGAAAACCCCAAACGGCCCTCTTAAAACCCTTGATACCCATGATTCAATGGTGGTGTCACATTTCGAAACCCTCCCACCCACCCATGAGGCCTGCATGGTCACAAGAGCCACACCAACCGGTTCTCTGTACCCTCTAAAACCTCAACTTTTTGCGACAATGAACCCAACTTTTGCAAACGCAAGGCGCACAGTCACTCAACCGTGCAACCAAATGATCCATAAAACCGTCAAACACCGGTCGGATAAAACGGTACATGCGCTATCCGCATCTAAACCCTATGACATACCAAAACTGAAACCACTTAATGCGACACAATCTTCTCTGCAGCTATGCAATGGCACTCCTGATCATGCTTCCGACGAACCATCATCGCCACCGCTCAAAGTTCCTCGAAACCAGAGGGGGGTGATGACTGCCAATGCCCATAACATTCCAGCTGCAGAACACAAAAACGTCAAAACGACATACAAAGCTCCCAAGTCTGTATGTCAAAACCATTCGGACCGATTCGCCAAACGACACAAAGCGTATAACGATCAAAAACTCTTGCATGACAAACTGCGAAGGGGGGACAAGATCTTCCACCCCACATTTGTACCACAGACACCTGAAATAAATTTACAGGAAAGGAAAATCACTCCTAAATTCTTGCCCAAGTGGATGAATCCACACATTGTCAACAACAAACTTTGGCCACTCAAGTGCCAAACCCAGGACCCCATTTTCAAATGGGCTCACCAAAATCAGAGTAACCTTTACCAAAACCCAATGGGACTTGTCGGGTACAACACTGTCAAAGTAAGTCCATAAATAAGATTAAAACCAAACCTACGTCTGAGAAATAACTGTAGCTAACTACTAGCCTCAGGTACACTCAGTCAAATTTCTCCAATCAGTTAACTGCATCAAAACCTCCAGAAAGGAAAGGGTATATTAAAACCAAATCAGCCCTTAAACTAATTTCAAAGACCTCTGTAAAATCTAATAAACTTCAATCAACTTACTATTACCAAATAGTATACACAAGACATTCAACACCATTAGCTTGAGCTAATAATCTTAAAACTCCCATCAAAGGTGAGAAAAACAAGCACAAGGTTTAGAGTTCAATCTCTTAAGCTCTATTCTGTAATTTCCCAGTTTTGGGATCAATAAAGTACATCCATCTAAATGAAATCATTCCACCTCTAAGAGGAATTTTCATTTGCCAACCAGGTATCTAAAGAAAGATCAACAAGAAGATTAAGATCCAAAACCACTCACTTTTGTTTGCCAAGATGATGGCCCTCCTGTTTATCAGTTTAGCCATCTGCCTAGCAATCACACCCACTGTTACCCAGTCAGAATTGGGCCAAGCCAAAACGAAAGGTCAAAGATCTTCGGATGGATTCTTAATAACAGCCTCATTGTTAGAGCCTCTAGTTAACCTTAGCATGCCCACTGTTAACTCGGTCAACACCGCTAAACCGAAACGCCAGGTTGTCGAACCACAAATCGTTACCAAAGTCTTACAAGACACTGTGTTGGTTTTGAATGCTTGCTCCGAAGCTTCAATCAAACTCAACAAGGTCTTGAACTCTTTGCTCTTTGTGTTAAGGGTTGACTATGCTCACACACAGCCAATGTCTATGTTACTCTCAGAAGTAGCTAGAAACATTAGCTTTTCAGTTAACGCTTTAGCAATGAATATGCTCTCTCATCATATCCTTTTTGCAGTAAATCCAAATTTACTTCTCATTGCCATCCAAAGAATGATAACGACATCCTATGCCCACTCAGTTTTTCTGAACAAAAGCCTCAAACACCCTATGATTTGGACATCTGTGGAACCATGGTTTAGTCTAACTAAACAAATTCAATTTGAACCTCCTTGAGTCACCTCAATATTGATTAGTCTGAATCTACCTCAAATATGAAAGAATTTTATTTTTGCTTTTGACTAAGATTTTTGGATACATGCTTGTGTATATACAAATAACCTTTTATACTTTATTTAGATTTTATGCACATTTAAACTGTTTTTGAAATTTTTACTAGATATTTTTCAGCAAACCCAAAACATTTATATCAAGTATGTCAAAACCCACATACTTCTAGTTCATTTTTTTTTACAGTCTTTACAGGCTTATACAGAACTTTAGTATATCCTAGACAATTATACAATGTTTATATTTGGTCATGCCAAAATTATTTTTGAAATTTCCAGAAGTTTTTCAAAAAAAAACCAAATTTAAGAACCTACACTTTGGAATAGATACTGTTTACAAGCTTAAGACTTACTGACATCAGAACTTTAGTTCAGCATTTGGATCAAGCCTCGCCAAATTGGGATTTGATGCCTAGGATTGCTATCAACGCTGAATCAACGTCACCATTGCTACCAGAGGGGGGACTGTAGCATCATCTCACTTTGGCTCAGCAATAATTATTTTTCTGCTTAAAGACATTTTTGTTTCATCCAGGAATAATGCAAAGAAATGGATTTTCTTCCCCCAGGCCACAGCTGAAATCCCCTTTTGTTAAAACCAGCCTAAGGAATTTTCCCCAATGTCCGGCTGCACTTTTATTGCCCCCATAAAACATGCAACAGATCCACACTCAGCTAATTTCCTTAAACTGTGAAAACGCTGGATTTAAACCACTTTAAAGTACATTATTACAAACTCAATTCTAAACCTTCATTCTTTTCAGAACTATGAAAATGCAGATGGACTCTGATGTTTTTGATGTGGAAAATCAATAATATGTGTGAAATGCATTAATCTGTGATTTTATATATATATGCATGGTAATGTTAAATGAATGTTTATTCCTGCATGTTGATTTAGAAGCACTGCTTATAAGATACATTAAGGTTAGTTTAGTTATACATAAGTGTGTAACAGTACATTCCAATGTATTTAAAACTGTGTATTCCTGTGGACTGATATCATGTATCAAAGTTTGCCTCTAAAACCATGTGACTCCCACAGCCAATCGCTGCACGACAGCTCTTCACCCCAAAGGACTCTGAACAATAGACTGTTTGTTCATTGGACTAAAAGTTCATCGAGCCCGCCCACGAAGGATGCTCATTGGCTGAGATTCCGGTCAGGGCAGAATCCCGCGAAACTCAACAGAGCTTATAAAAAGGAGAGAGACTCCGGTTTCAGTCTCTTTTCGTCAGCTCTTTCTGCTCCGGATTCTCTTTTCGCCTGCTCCCTTCTTTCTGATCTCCTCCATTGTCTACACACAGCAAGGAAGAACAAAGGACCACATGGCGCTTTTCTGATCACAGCAGATAAGATAAGATAAGATAAGATAAGATAAGCCTTTATTAGTCCCACAACGGGGAAATTCCAGGATTGCAACAGCACAGGGATAGCAACACTCAGAGCAACAATCAGAAGGCAAGAAAAAAAAACAAGCAAGCAAGAGCAGCTAATAAACATATGTACGTATTACTATAAAATATACACTCACCGGCCACTTTATTAGGTACACCATGCTAGTAACGGGTTGGACCCCCTTTTGCCTTCAGAACTGCCTCAATTCTTCGTGGCATAGATTCAACAAGGTGCTGGAAGCATTCCTCAGAGAGTTTGGTCCATATTGACATGATGGCATCACACAGTTGGCGCAGATTTGTCGGCTGCACATCCATGATGCGAATCTCCCGTTCCACCACATCCCAAAGATGCTCTATTGGATTGAGATCTGGTGACTGTGGAGGCCATTTGAGTACAGTGAACTCATTGTCATGTTCAAGAAACCAGTCTGAGATGATTCCAGCTTTATGACATGGCGCATTATCCTGCTGAAAGTAGCCATCAGAAGTTGGGTACATTGTGGTCATAAAGGGATGGACATGGTCAGCAACAATACTCAGGTAGGCTGTAGCGTTGCAACGATGCTCAATTGGTACCAAGGGGCCCAAAGAGTGCCAAGAAAATATTCCCCACACCATTACACCACCACCACCAGCCTGAACCATTGATACAAGGCAGGATGGATCCATGCTTTCATGTTGTTGACGCCAAATTCTGACCCTACCATCCGAATGTCGCAGCAGAAATCAAGACTCATCAGACCAGGCAACGTTTTTCCAATCTTCTATTGTCCAATTTCGATGAGCTTGTGCAAATTGTAGCCTCAGTTTCCTGTTCTTAGCTGAAAGGAGTGGCACCCGGCGTGGTCTTCTGCTGCTGTAGCCCATCTGCCTCAAAGTTCAACGTACTGTGCGTTCAGAGATGCTCTTCTGCCTACCTTGGTTGTAACGGGTGGTTATTTGAGTCACTGTTGCCTTTCTATCAGCTCGAACCAGTCTGGCCATTCTCCTGTGACCTCTGGCATCAACAAGGCATTTCCGCCCACAGAACTGCCGCTCACTGGATATTTTTTCTTTTTCGGACCATTCTCTGTAAACCCTAGAGATGGTTGTGCGTGAAAATCCCAGTAGATCAGCAGTTTCTGAAATACTCAGACCAGCCCTTCTGGCACCAACAACCATGCCACGTTCAAAGTCACTCAAATCACCTTTCTTCCCCATACTGATGCTCGGTTTGAACTGCAGGAGATTGTCTTGACCATGTCTACATGCCTAAATGCACTGAGTTGCCGCCATGTGATTGGCTGATTAGAAATTAAGTGTTAACGAGCAGTTGGACAGGTGTACCTAATAAAGTGGCCGGTGAGTGTATATATATACACACACACACAGACACACAGTGCAGAGCATTGTAGCTGGATGGAATAAATATATGAATATATGAACACACAGTGCAGAGCATTGTAGCTAGATGGAATAAATATGTAAATATATAAACACCCACAGTACGGAGCATTGCAGCTAGGTGGAATAAATATGCAAGTATATAAACACACACAGTGCGGAGCAATGTAGCTAGATGGAATAATATGTAGATATATAAATATATAAACACCCACAGTACGGAGCATTGTAGCTAGATGGAATAAATATGCAAATATATAAACACACACAGTGCAGAGCATTGTTGCTAGATGGAATGAAACAGCATAACCGTCTACTTAGTTATCCTACATGGTATGATTATGTGCCCATACATATTCTCACCCTCCATAGCGACCGGTATGTTCCTAGTTGTATGCCGGAGAGGACCATTGTGTAAGTCTATTGCATCTTTTGCATTCAAAAAACTATTAGTTTGTTACGTCTTTTTGCTATCTCTGCGAGCAGCCCTGCTTAGGTTGTACAGTCTGACAGCCGTTGGTAGGAAGGACCTACGAAACCTCTCGGTTGTGCACCTGGGATGATGTAGTCTGCTGCTAAATGAGCTCCTCAGTGCATTCAGTATGTCCTGCATAGGGTGGAACTCGGACTCCAGCAGAGATGACAGTTTAGCCACCGTCCTTCTCTCTCCTATCTCCTCCATCGGATCAAGGCGCTGCCCCAGGACAGAGCTAGCTTTCTTAATCAGTTTGTTCAGTCTCTTCCTATCGGCTGCAGTAATGCCACTGCCCCAGCAGACCACTCCAAAAGTGATGGCTGATGCCACCACCGTGTCATAGAATGACTTCAGCAGCGCCCCTTGTACACCAAAAGACCTGAGTCTCCTCAGCAGGAACAGCCTGCGCTGTCCCTTCTTGTAGAGTGCATCAGTATTGTGTGACCAGTCTAGTTTATTGTTCAGATGAATACCCAGGTACTTATAGGATGTCACCATCTCGATGTCTGTTCCCTGTATATTTACTGGTACTGTGAGGGGCTGCCCATGCCTGCGGCAGTCCACCACCAGCTCCTTAGTTTTCCTCGCGTTGATCTGGAGGCAGTTCCGATGGCACCAGTCCACGAAGTCCTGGATAAGCCCTCTGTACTCAGCTTCATCTCCATTGGAGATGAGGCCAACGATCGCAGAGTCATCAGAGAACTTCTGTAGATGGCAGTGTGTTGTGTTGTGTGAGAAGTCCGCAGTATAAAGAGTGAACAGGAAGGGAGCCAGCACCGTTCCCTGGGGGGCCCCCGTGCTACTGATGATCGTGTCGGACACACAGATAATTTGTTTATGTAACTTTGTATTTTCTTCTTCTCTTAAATGCCTAGGAATTCCTTTTTCTTTGAGCTCAATTCTTAATCGGAGTCAAACTCCAATTCTTAATTTATCACTTTTTGTTAAACTTTCTGTAAAACCGCCGTTTGTTTAATTTTAAGGTAAACTTTAATCTTGACTTTATTTTTATATTTTTCTTGACTAAGCACCTCCCAGAAACTATTTTTATCTAAAGTCCGAAAGTTTCTTTTCTAATTTGAAATCGGATTAGATATCTTTTAATCATTACCGAAGACCTCTTGAAGAAAGACGCAGCTCCCACATAACGTGCAGCTGTAGGATCAACACACAGCTGTCCCACATCACTCTGAAGAGACGTCGGCACCATCTGACTAAGACCCGTTTCAACTGTGGGTCATACAGCCCAGAATCCAGCCTCCTTCGACCGCTTGAATCTAAAGGTCGAGCTGTGAACCCTTGAAGTATCTGCTGGCAGATATTTCCCTCACATCCACAAAGTCTTGGGCTGAAAAGGGACGACAGAACTGCCATCACTGAGGATCACGTGAGCTGAAAAACTAATTCATCTGCTGAATTAAACTTGAGGTTCGGTACTAATTTATATATCTAATCAGATGCAAATTAAGAAGCCCTTAACATAACTCTCCTTTTCATTAAAATTCCGTTTTTATTTTCTTAAGATTAGTTTAGGACTTTTTCATAATTAGCAAACTTTCTCCATAAATTTGCGTTGTTTTTAATAATCTGTTAACTCAAACTGATAGAAATTCATCTCTCAGTTTAACCCTGGTTCCGAAAATATTGACATTGTTAATCTATCATTTACAAGATTGATTTTATGATTAATGAAATTATTTCGATGTCTATTAATCATTTCGTTTAATAAATATTTAAAAATGAGAAGTTGTTGGGAATTTATTTCATTCTGAGTCTGTTTCAAGCCCAGGTATCGAATTCACGGAAAATTTTTGAGACTGATTATTGATTAATTTGAGTGATCAAACAGGTATAAAGTGAAATTAAAGATCAAATTGCTTCTTAAAGATAGAAGCTGGTGCCCCTTACGAGTGTTATTAACTTTTCTGATGTATATGAAATGAGATTTGAGCTCAGATTCCAATACATCAATATAAATTAAATAATTCATACCCGATCATATTTATTATTTATTAATATCCATTTTGCGTTACACTCCACTATGACCAAGACCAAAGAGCTGTCAAAGGACACCAGAAACAAAATTGTAGACCTGCACCAGGCTGGGAAGACTGAATCTGCAATAGGTAAGCAGCTTGGTGTGAAGAAATCAACTGTGGGAACAATTATTAGAAAATGGAAGACATACAAGACTACTGATAATCTCCCTCGACCTGGGGCTCCACACAAGATCTCACCCCATGGGGTCAAAATGATCACGAGAACCGTGAGCAAAAATCCCAGAACCACACGGGGGGACCTAGTGAATGACCTGCAGAGAGCTGGGACCAAAGTAACAAAGGCTACCATCAGTAACACACTACGCCGCCAGGGACTCAAATCCTGCAGTGCCAGACGTGTCCTCCTGCTTAAGCCAGTACATGTCCAGGCCCGTCTGAAGTTTGCTAGAGAGCATTTGGATGATCCAGAAGAGGACTGGGAGAATGTCATATGAAAGGATGAAACCAGATGAAAGGATGGTCAGGATGGTCAGATGAAACCAAAATAGAACTTTTTGGTAAAAACTCAACTTGTCGTGTTTGGAGGAGAAAGAATGCTGAGTTGCATCCAAAGAACACCATACCTACTGTGAAGCATGGGGGTGGAAACATCACACTTTGGGGCTGTTTTTCTGCAAAGGGACCAGGACGACTGATCCGTGTAAAGGAAAGAATGAATGGGGCCATGTATCGTTAGATTTTGAGTGAAAACCTCCTTCCATCAGCAAGGGCATTGAAGATGAAACGTGGCTGGGTCTTTCAGCATGACAATGATCCCAAACACACCGCCCGGGCAACGAAGGAGCGGCTTCGTAAGAAGCATTTCAAGGTCCTGGAGTGGCCTAGCCAGTCTCCAGATCTCAACCCCTTAGAAAATCTTTGGAGGGAGTTGAAAGTCCGTGTTGCCCAGTGACAGCCCCAAAACATCACAGCTCTAGAGGAGATCTGCATGGAGGAATGGGCCAAAATACCAGCAACAGTGTGTGAAAACCTTGTGAAGACTTACAGAAAACGTTTGACCTCTGTCATTGCCAACAAAGGGTATATAACAAAGTATTGAGATGAACTTTGGTTATTGACCAAATACTTATTTTCCACCATAATTTGAAAATAAATTCTTTAAAAATCAGAAAATGTGATTTTCTGGATTTTTTTTTCTCATTTTGTCTCTCATAGTTGAGGTATATCTATGATGAAAATTGAAGACCTCTCTCAGCTTTTAAGTGGGAGAACTCGCACAATTGGTGGCTGACTAAATACTTTTTTACCCCACTGTACATGTTTGCACGGTGTTGATAGAAACTCTGACTTTGAAACCGGTAGTTATATTCACACAAACGTGCTTCATTAGTTTGAAAAGTCTATTCAATATCTGTATTCCGGAATTACCATAAAACCCCACCAATGTCTTTTCAAATTCTACCTCAAAATCTTGCCTAAATCAAGATGAAACTGTTTACTTTTTGAAAAAGGCTGGTTTGTGGTGACATTCCCCCCTCATATATAACCATTTTATATTTTCCACAGAATATTCTGTTACACAGGCATTTTTTTTTTAAAAAATACCACCCTACGCAGAGGTGTACTGTTGATTCAAACTCAGATGATAATTTTAAAGTTTCAGCACCAAGCATTGAAAATGAAATGGTTATGCTTAAAATGTGGTTTGATTAAAAAAAAAAGTCATTTTTAAATTTGGAGAAAACAAAGGTTATGGTAGATGCGTATAGATGGAATAACTTTAAAATAAATAAGTTTCTCTTCTTCCTACACTGCCGTACAAACCAAAAAAAAATGATTTTTTGTATGTTCTTATTTTTTTTTTTAATTTTGTCTGTATTATGAGGCACATGAACAAATAAAATGGAATGATATTAAATTCTCAGGTATGAAACAAAGCAAAACTTGCAACTTAATACATATATCTATCACAGCTAAGGCCTGAGGTCGTCTATAAAGTGGTTAAGGATCCTTCTGCTTAAAGAATTGTGTTACCGACACATTTTAGGCTATGAGAAAAACACAAACTGAATTCTGAAAATATTGGTTTAACTAGTATAAGCTTTAAACAACTAGAAATGAACACTTTTATGGACCAACATCTTGTATCTATCATAGCACACTGTAGCGATAGACAGTAGTGATGCCCAACAGATCGGGCATCGTGTTTATAGTTTATTGTTTTTTTCCTACAGAAATAAATATTGCATGACCAACTTTGTTTCTACCTTGGGCTCAACAATTTCCCAGACTGGTGACCTAAGGCCTGAGGTTGTCTACAAAATGGTTAAGGATCCTTCTGCTTGAAGAATTGTGTTACAGACACATTTTAGGCTCTGAGAAAAACACAAACTGAATTCTGAAAATATTGGTTTAACTCATATAAGCTTTAAACAACTAAAAATGAACACTTTAACGAACCAACATCTTGGCTCTTCCAAAAAGTACTTCTGTCTATGTATTTATCGACACCACAAAATACACCAATTCTATGTGTGCTGTTTAATAATTTTCAAATCCCACACCACTAACAACCCCTTCCCTCCCTCCCCTCAGCAGTATCATAACAGTGTCTCCTGGGGTCAGAAGGCTGCTTACATTTTTCAACGTTGATCGGTCATTCAAACAGTATTGTGTTATTTAAAAGGGTTTTTTTTCTGATAACATACATTTTTTAACATTCCATTCAGTTTTTCCAGTGATCCAAACAATATTTTTAACCCTACAGTCAGTAAATTTATTGTGTGAGCAGCAATATGGGTTCAGACACAAGAGGACAACTGCATTTGCTCTAATGGAATTTATAGAAAAAATATCAACTGCCATTGAAAATAAAGAGTATTCAGTTGGAGTATTCCTGGATCTTAAAAAAGCATTTGATACAGTGGATCATAATTTATTATTAAAGAAACTGTGGCGTAACATTATGTAGCTCACATATTCCTTGGCAGAGACCCAGACATGAGGGAACTTTGAGCTCACAGTGTGTATTGACATCACGCCCCAAATGGACATCGAGTCCGGACCCCCTGCGGACTAGAGGAGAGATGAGAAGATCTGAGAGTGAACCCGAAGAGACTGTCTGACTCCTAGGGTCAGACAGAGAAGCCGAGAGGACAATAGGAGGATTAGTTATGAATGGAATTCTGTGTTTGATGTGAATGTGATTTGTGTCTGTTGTAACAGTATAAAGGTATGTGGTTTATCTCAGCTCGTTCTCTTCATTCCCTGACTGAGAGAGGAGCTGTAGGACTTGAGATGGAATAAACCAATACTGAAAAATCATTCGGTCTCTTCATTTCGAGTTTCCTACATTGGTGACCCACACGTGAGAAATATGGAAAGACTTGGAGGTCGTCTCTCCGACTCCGAACCTGACTCACCGGAGACCGCCCGCACCGGCATAAACTCCATTAGACTCCCCGAGTTCTGGCAAGAGGACCCGCACTCATGGTTCCAACACGTGGAATCACGGTTCGTGCTTAACGGGGTATCAGAGGATGACATTAAATTCCACAATGTCATCGCAAGACTCGACAGCCGCACAGCCCGGTGTGTGCGGCGCCTGGTGCAGCAGCCGCCCGCTGCTGGCAAATATGACGCCCTGAAAGCCGCCCTTATTCGGAGCTTTGTGCCATCGGCCGAGGTGAGGGCCAGAACACTCCTGGACCTGCGCGACAGAGGAGGACGCAGGCCGACCGTCCTCATGGAGGACATGCTGCAGATGATCGGGGCAGACAATGATGCGTTTTTATTTAAGCACATCTTTTTGAGGACCCTTCCAGCGCACATGAGAGGCTCCCTGTCCAGCATGAGGTGTTTGGACCGGCAGGACTTCCGCGCGCTGGCTTTGGAAGTGGAGCGGCTCCTGGACGCATGCGGCGAGCAGGAGACGGCAGCGGCAGCAGCAAACCTCGGCGCGGCGGTCCAGGGCGATGGAGAACCGGTGGCAGCAGAGCCGACCCCAGTGACAACAGCGGCAGCGCGGTCCCGAAGCAGAGGAGAGGACGAGATGTGCTTCTACCATCGACGATTCGCGCACAAGGCTCACAGATGCGTCCCGCCATGCAACTTCAGGAAGCAGGGAAACGCAAAGAGCCGGAGGTCGTTAGCAGCTTCGACCCTCGGCGAACGGAACAAGCTGCTCTACCTGACGGACGCCAGCTCCGGACGGCAATTCCTCGTTGATACCGGAGCACAGAGAAGTTTCATCACCGCAACCTACGCGGACCGGGCGGCCGGTCCCCGCAGAGATGGAGCAACAGCCGCAAACGGCTCGTTGATCAAGACGTTTGGCGAAAGAACTCTGCGCCTGTCCTTGCACTGCCGCAGCTATGAATGGACCTTCATAGTAGCGGCGGTGAGTTTCAACATGTTGGGCACCGATTTTTTATGCTCACATGGCTTGTTGGTAGATCTGGCTAATAGACGCTTGGTTAATGCACTCTCTTTTTGTTCTATTCCCTGTGCAGCGCGAGTGTCCCCGCCGTCAGTACAGGCCAACGCCGCCGCAGCAGGAGGTAAGTTCCACACTCTCCTAAACCAGTTCCCAGCACTCACAGTTCCCACGTTTTCAGCTAAGGTGGCGAAGCACGGGGTGGAGCACTTTATAACCACAAGTGGCCCACCGGTTTTTGTGAAGGCTCGGTGCTTGGATGCAGCTAAGCTCTCCATTGCGCGTGAGGAGTTCACCAACCGGGAAAGGTTGGGCATAATTCGCCGCTCGAAGTCCGCTTGGGCTTCCCCCCTCCACATGGTCCCTAAGGCGGACGGCTCGTGGAGACCGTGCGGCGATTATCGCAGGTTAAACAATGCCACAACTTAGGACCGCTACCCAATTCCGCATATCCAAGATTTTTCGGTGCATTTGGGCAAGGCACGAATTTTTTCTAAAATAGACCTGGTCCGCGGTTATCATCAGGTCCCGGTCCGATCAGAGGACATTCCCAAGACAGCGGTAATAACCCCTTTCGGGCTTTTTGAATTTTTACGCATGCCTTTTGGCCTTAAAGGCGCTGCGCAAACCTTCCAACGCATGATGGATGCCGTTTTGCGTGACCTCTCTTTTGTTTTTGTCTACTTAGATGATATTTTGGTCGCCAGCGCCTCTGAGGAGGAACACGAAAGTCACCTCAGAACCGTTTTTCAGAGGTTGGGAGCGCACGGGATGATAATCAACCCAGCCAAGTGCCATTTCGGCGCAGCACAGATCGATTTTTTAGGGCACCGCGTCTCCCCAGAGGGTGCAGTTCCGCTGCCCTCCAAAGTACGCGCAGTGGCTGAGTTTCCCCAGCCACAAACGGTCAAAGCGTTGCAAGAATTCTTAGGTATGGTAAATTTTTACAACCGTTTCATACCTCACGCGGCGCAGCTCATGCAACCGTTGTATTTCGCGCTAAAAAAACAGAAGCCCTCCAATGCGATTGAGTGGTCCCCGGAGCGGGAGCGCGCATTCACTGAGGTTAAGAAAGCACTAGCGAACGCAGCACTGCTGGCTCACCCAGACCCGGCAGCCCGAATAGCGCTAACCACAGACGCGTCAGATGTGGCCATAGGAGCCGTGGTAGAACAGCAAGTTGCCGGAGTTTGGCAACCACTCGCTTTTTTTAGCAGAACCCTACGCGATGCTGAGCGAAAATATAGCGCGTTTGACAGGGAACTGCTAGCGCTCCACCTGGCCATTCGCCATTTCCAGTTCTGGTTGGAAGGGCGGCGTTTCACCGCGTTTGTCGACCACAAACCGTTAACCTTTGCAATGTCCAAAGTCTCTGAACCATGGTCAGGCCGACAGCAGAGGCAGCTGGCCGCAATTTCAGAATTCACCACCGATATACAGCACGTAGCCGGTAAATTTAATGTGGTGGCGGACTGCCTCTCGCGAGCGGTAACAGCACCTGTCCGCGCGGATGGGGGCTGTAGCGCCGCAGACGCGGAGCGCGGTAACAGCGCGGACGCGCACGCGGCTCCGGTGCACGTAGGGATAGATTACGCGGCCATGGCAGCAGAGCAGGGCGAGGACACAGACGTGCGCGCGCTCCTGTCTGGACCAACAGGGTTAAGGCTGGAGAACGTAAGTTTACGAACCGGTTCACCCCCGCTTATTTGCGATGTATCCACTGGGCGACCTCGCTCTTGTCAGAGCTATGGTCAGCCATGGCCAGTGGCTTAGGGGCAACAGCTCATCGCACCACTGCTTATCACCCACAGGCCAACGGTTTATGCGAGCGCTTTCACAGGTCGTTGAAGGCAGCCCTCAGAGCATCGCTCACGGATACAAATTGGGTAAACAAACTACCATGGGTTTTATTGGGGTTGCGTTCAGCACCCAAGGAGGATTTAGATGCCTCACCTGCTGAATTAGTGTTTACTCAACCTCTCAGGCTGCCAGGAGAGTTCCTGCCAGCCCATGCAGCACCCGAGCGACCCCCGGTGTGGGGACCTCTACGCGGCACGGGGGCAGAAATGCTCCCAGGCCCCGCTCATCACACTTTCCCGCAGGTTTTTGTTCCCAAGGCTTTGCAAAACGCAGAGTTTGTTTTTGTCAGGCACGACGCCCAGCGTCACAGTCTCCGCCCACCTTACGATGGTCCGTTCCGAGTGCTGGAAACCGGGGAGAAATATTTTGTACTGGACTTGGGGGGCAGGAAAGAGACAATCAGTGTTGACAGATTAAAGCCTGCTTTTGTCTTACGTGACGAGGGCAGGAAAGAGACAATCAGTGTTGACAGATTAAAGCCTGCTTTTGTCTTACGTGACGAACCTGTACGGCCGGCAGGGGCGCCTCGACGCGGCAGGCCTCCCAAGGGACAGCCCCTAGTCCCCCAGCAGGGGGTAAATAACCCTTCTCCCCCTTATTCCACAGTCGCACCGCAGGAAGGCACAACACAGGCTGCGAAGCCTGCGTTCAGCAAATTCGGGAGGAGATTGAAGCCTAAGCAACGGGCAGAGTAATGTGTATTTTGATCAACCCGTGTAAATTGTGCTGTAGATCCTGCAAAAGTGGGGGGGGGTGTAAGGGTGTAATGTGTATGACTGTCCATTATGGACACGAGGGCGGTGTGTGTGTGTCCTTTCTTGACATAGTGTGTATGACTGTCCATTATTGACTTAAGGTTGGTGTATGTCCGTTCTTGGGCGTTTCGGGGGGAGTGATGTGGCGTAACATTATGTAGCTCACATATTCCTTGGCAGAGACCCAGACATGAGGGAACTTTGAGCTCACAGTGTGTATTGACATCACGCCCCAAATGGACATTGAGTCTGGACCCCCTGCGAACTAGAGGAGAAGTGAGAAGATCTGAGAGTGAACCCGAAGAGACTGTCTGACTCCTAGGGTCAGACAGAGAAGCCGAGAGGACGATAGGAGGATTAGTTATGAATGGAATTCTGTGTTTGATGTGAATGTGATTTGTGTCTGTTGTAACAGTATAAAGGTATGTGGTTTATCTCAGCTCGTTCTCTTCATTCCCTGACAGAGAGGAGCTGTAGGACTTGAGATGGAATAAACCAATACTGAAAAATCATTCAGTCTCTTCATTTCGAGTTTCCTACAAAACTACAAAATTGTGGTATTAGAGGGGTAGCACTGTCCTGGTTAAGTAGTTACTTAAAGAAAAGATATCAGTATGTATGTGTTGGTAACAAAAACTCACAGTTACTGAAGGTTACTTGTGGAGTCCCACAGGGTTCAGTTTTGGGGCCATTATTATTCAATATGTATATAAATGATATATGTAAAGTTTCAGAAAAAATGGACTTAATATTGTTTGCCGATGACACTAATCTATTATGCAGTGGAAACAATTTGGAACAACTTCTGGATACACTCAGAAAGGAATTAGGAAAGCTTAAACTGTGGTTTGATTCAAACAAATTAACGCTCAATTTAAGTAAGACAAAATTTATAGTCTTTAACAACCATCACAACAACTCAGTATCTAAACTCAGTGTAAATGGTGTAGAGATTGAAAGGGTATCTGAAACTAAATTTCTTGGAGTAATAATTGATAATAAACTGTGTTGGAAGTCACACATTAATTATATTAAAGGTAAAATATCCAAATCATTTGCAATATTACACAGAGTGAAATATTTGCTGAATCAACCCACACTATATACCTTGTATCATTCATTAATACTCCCATACATGACATATGCATGGGAGTATTAATTAGTATCGGAGAGAGAGCTTAGACTTTCTGCTGCACATTCACCAACCAACCATAATGCTCTGCACTGTGTGTCTATATATATACACTACCGTTCAAAAGTTTGGGGTCACTTAGAAATTTCCTTATTTTTGAAAGAAAAGCACTTTTTTTTCAATGAAGATAACTTTAGACTAATCAGAAATACACTCTATACATTGCTAATGTGGTAAATGACTATTCTAGCTGCAAATGTCTGGTTTTTGGTGCAATATCTACATAGGTGTATAGAGGCCCATTTCCAGCAACTATCACTCCAGTGTTCTAATGGTACAGTGTGTTTGCTCATTGCGTCAGAAGGCTAATGGATGATTGGAAAACCCTTGTGCAATCATGTTAGGTCTGCAATGCTGTAATTGCTGCAAATGGAGGATTCTTTGACAAAAGCAAAGTTTGAAGGAAAAAATTATTATTTCAAATACAAATCATTATTTCTAACCTCGTCAATGTCTTGACTATATTTTCTATTCATTTTACAACTCATGGTGGTAAATAAGTGTGACTTTTCATGGAAAACACAAAATAATTGTCTGGGTGACCCCAAACTTTTGAACGGTAGTGTACATTTATAGTAATATGGACATATGTTTACTAGATGTTGTTTTTTCTTGCCTTCTGATTGTTGCTCTGAGTGTTGCTATCCCTGTGCTGTTGCAATCCTGGAATTTCCCCATTGTGGGACTAATAAAGGCTTATCTTATCTTATATTGTAATGAAGTATGGGGAAATACATATAAAACAAACATATATCCACTCTTTTTGCTTCAGAAGAGAGCTATTAGAATAATAAACAAAGCAGCTTACAGGGAACCAACAAACCCACTTTTTCTTAAACTAAAAGCTCTCAAGTTGAAAGATCTGGTTGACTTTAAAACTGCAATAATAATGTTTAAAGTGAAGAATCTATCACTGCCTGCAAATATCCAAAAGTTGTTCCAAATAAGGGAGAAACAATATCATTTTAGAGGAACATGTATATTTCAAAAACCTTCAGTGAGAACTACCACCAAGCAACACTGTGTTTCAGTGCAAGGAGTCAGATTATGGAACGATTCTGGACCTGAATTAAAATCATGTACAGCGCTTGGACAATTTAAACAAAAACTAAAGGAAGAAATACTCCAAACATATATACAAGATGACATGTAAAATCACATAAGGATTGTCATATCCAGCCTGTGTTGTGTTGTAGCTTAGTTTTTTTTCTGTCACACTTAGTCTTAGCTTCGTTTTTTTGAAGTGTAATCGCTCTTGTCTTGTTTTTTCTTTTTTTCTTTTGAATTCTTGGATGGAATATGGGTGGGCAATATAAGCTGCGGCTTCAGCCATCACCCATTTCGGATAACTTATGTTGAATTGTATAATCAGAGGAGTTATTGTCTAATTTGACCTTGTTGGATTTTCTTTCCCCCTTTGTTATATTATTCAGTTCCTTTTAACCTGTACTATCCGAAATAAAGATTAATTCATTCAAAATGTAAAAGTGATCGATCAATAAATCAGACTAAAGTGAGTTGAGGACAGATATTCACGGTTCACCCCAACAGTTTCCACACACGAGATAGTCAGTTATATTTAGTGAGTTTAAGTTTATTCAGTTTGGTTTCATAAAACATTAAAAAAAATATAAAAAAGGGCATCCAGATGGTAAAACATTGTACACGATATTTACCAATGGGTAAATTATTTTATTCAGTTTATTTCAAAACTTTATCATTTGCAAACGTATTTACCACAGCAAATTCTAATTAAAAAACCCTTTGTCTTTAAAAAAAAATAAGGTGATGACTTTTGCATTCTTTTCGAGTTTCTAAGTCTGCATTACTCGTGGGTAGGTAGAGAGCTTAAGAGTATTTATTTTCGGATAGATAAAATGTAAAGATTAAAAGAAAAGAACAGAATAGTATAACAAAGGGGGAAAAAAAATCTAACAAGGTCAAATTAAACAATAACTCCTCGGATTATACAGTTCAACATAAGTTACCCGAAATGGGTGATGGCTGAAGCCGCAGCTTATATTGCCCACCCATATTCCATTTAAGAATTCAAAAGGAAAATAAAATAAGAGTGATTACAATTCAGAACAAAGCTAAGACAAAACGTGACAAAAAACTAAGCAACAGCACAACACAGACTGAATATGATAATTCTTATGTGATTTTACATGTCATCATGTATATATGTTTGGAGTATTTCTTCCTTTAGTTTTTGTTTAAATTGTCCAAGCGTTGTACATGATTTTAATTCAGGTCCTTTATTGTCAGTCATTTATTGACTTTTAAAAAGGCATGTGACACATTAGATCATACCATTTTACCGTCTACATTAAAAAAATGTGGTATAAGAACCCATCCATCTACACAACGAACACAGGGTCGTTCTACCCAATGAACAAAGAGGGAGAGTCCTCCCCTATAACGGTCTACAGGCGGGCCCCTACCATCAACCAATGAAACTACAGGGTGGAGTGTGTGAAAATCGGATAAATAAGTAGCCCGAAATCGGAAAACTTAAACAATCTTTGGGAAAAAGACAGAAAAAAAAAACTCACCATGACTAAGAGGCCGAGCAATCTTCATCTGATCAGCGAGACACCTGTCTCCACCTTGCTACAGAGTGCTCCGGGATTAGTGCCGAAAAAGAGAATGTTGTACCTGTGGTGCATCCGGACGACTGCAACCAGGAGTCTTCAGGAGGAATGGCAGTTAGAAGCCCGAGGTAGATGGGGTTATGTGTTCAACTACGCAAGTAGCGAACTGTGTTTTTACCATTTGGATGAAGGAGAAACTTTTGGCCAGCTCTCCAGAAAAGCCACACTTTCGGCCATGGACTTTAGCGTACTGCGAAATGTGATTTACGTCGATCTGAAAACAAGCAACATACATCGTCAACAGACAGGGGTGGAAGACAAGCCTGCTAGAAAAGACCAACAGACCCAGACGCTTGTGCGAGTGAAAGAAAAGCAGCTACCAGCATTCATTACTGGAAGAGTGTTGGCGAGTAGTGTTTGGGAGACGAAGGCGTCCCCATCTGGGAGGTGGTACTTCCAAGCCACTCGTCAGTTATCAACGGGTGACGCCTCATCTGATGACAAATTTATCTTGCAGAATTTCAATTCCGAATGTGGTGTCTTCCAGACAGCATTACGCCTGCCTACAATGGTGTGGGTCAAAATGGTTGATGAGAAAGGGGAAAGCTCAAGGCCCTTTTCATTTCCGGCCGTACAGTGAGAGATGTGGTCGTGATGAAAAAAAACCCTAGCTTTTCCAGACCACGCCACCCCCACGACCTACCATGCCTAAATCCACCCTCCTAGCGATTTAAAAGATCACCGCCCACCTTCACAAACACGCTTCCTGGATATCGAGGGTCCTCCTCAACCGTCTTCACCTACCCTCCCTTCTGCAATGAAGTGGATCCGTTCTATGGATGCTGAAGAATACACCGCTGACCCTCCATACGATGCTCCCTCTACAGGCCTTGATGTGGTTTTTGAGGAAGATGACCCAATATACACGGTGGATCATCTACCTCCCGTGTTTCTGGATATAGTAAAATTTGGGTTGATAAGATTTCTGGATGCTGCCATTGGCAAATACAGACAAGAAATATGTGATGTTTATCGGATCAGCCACTTCGATCAAAAGCACCATGATTGCCCTGTGGAGTCTGAGTATTTCTTTCTGACCCACTTTGAAGAGATCACAAAAAGACTGTGGAACAGGCGCTTCATTCCAGCACTCCAGAGACTGACCGAATTAAACAACCTTCGCCTGACAGGGGCAGCATTTCTAACTAAAGGCCTTATCAAAGAGAAAACAGAAAAGATTTCAACTTGCTTTTGAATAAAGAGAGAATGTCTGCCTCCCGAACTGAACTGAGAAGATGCTTCTACAGCTTGATAGCTGAAAGCTCTACCTCCCAATCTATTTCTAGATACCTTGGGGACCACTAGTAGTTTGGATTTTTGTGAGCGCAGAGCTCTGGTTGGATGATAGGGAACTAAGAGTTCTTGCAGGTAAGAAGGAGCCATACCATTAAGAGCTTTATAGGTTAAGAACAATATCTTAAATTCAATTCTATATTTTATTGGGAGCCAATGTAAAGAAGCTAAGACTGGAGTAATGTGATCTCTTCTCCCTGTTCTCATAAGGATACATGCAGCTGCATTCTGAATGAATTGGAGAAACTTTATGGACTTACTAGGGCAACCTGATAAAAGTGAGTTACAATAGTCAAGTCTAGAGGTGATAAAGGCATGGACAAGTTTCTCTGCATCTTTATGAGACAGGGTGGAACTAATTTTAGAAATATCACGCAGATGGAAGAAGGTGGTCTTAATGGTTTGCTGTATATGAGAGTTGAAAGACACATCTTGGTCAAAGACAACTCCAAAATTCCTAACAGAAGACATAGAAGCCAGTGCAATGCCATCTAGTGTTGTTATCTTGCTAAAAAGATTACTTCAAGCATGTTTGGAGCCAAGAACGATGACTTTAGTTTTATCTGTATTCAGCAATAGAAAGTTGTAGTTCATCCAAGTTTTGATATCGTTAAGACACACTGGAGAAAACCCAATTGGCTGGGATCATCTGGATGATGGATAAATACAACTGAGTGTTGTCAGCGTAACAATGAAAATCAATAGAATGCTTCCTCATAATGTCTCCCAAAGGCAGCATGTATAATGTAAACAATACTGGTACAAGTACTGATCCATGCGGAACTCCATAGCTAACCGTGGTCTGAGTAGAGGACTTGTTATGGACATGAACAAACTGGGAATGGTCTGATAGATAAGACTGGAACCATCTTAGCATTGTTCCATTCAAGCCAATTTGCTGTTCAAGTCCCTCTAGCAGAATATGGTGGTCAGTGGTAACAAAGGCAGCGCTGAGGTCCAATAAAACAAGGACGGAGACAAGTCCTTTGTCAAATGCCATAAGGATGTCATCAGTAACTTTCACTAAGGTTGTCTCTCCTAAAACCTGACTGAAATTTCTCAAATATAGAATTTTTTTTCAAAAAAGGTGTATAGTTGATTGGCAACAACTTTTTCAAGGATCTTGGAAAAGTAGGGGAGGTTAGATATTGGTCTATAATTGGCCAAAATCCCAGAATCAAGCAAAGGTTTTTTAAGTAGAGGTTTAATTACTGCCACTTTAAATGACTGCAGTACATCTCCTGTCAATAGGGACATATTAATTATGTTCAAAAGAGATGGAGTAATCAGAGATAGTGATTTCTTCACTAGTCTAGCGGGGATTGGGTCTAAAAGACAGGTAGTTGGTTTAGAGGCTGACACTATTAGGGCTAGATGAGAATGATTAATAAGAGAAAATTTAGAAAAGTGGAGTTCTGAGCCTGTGGGCACAGCAGTGTTAAGTAGAGGCTTGGTATTTTTAGGGGAGGCTATTTTTTTTAATATTATTCCTAATACTGACAATTTTATCATTAAAAAATTCAAAAAGTCATCAGCACTAAGAGTTGGAGGTGATGTAGGGATCTATGGCATTGTGGCTCTCGGTTAACTGAGCCACAGTGTTAAAGAGAAACCTGTGGTTGTTTTTATTTTCTTCTATCAAGGATGAATAGTACTGTCACCTAGCACTACAGAGAGATTTCTTATAGGTGGTAAGGCTGGCATTCCAGGCTGAACAAGATTCTTCTGTCTTATTTCATACCTGCCAACTACTCCGGTTTTGCTGTAATGGTTACGGTTTTCAAGACCCCATTCCGGGTTACGGCTTTATTAATCAAAATTATGGTTTTTCACTAAAAATTCAGTCAAAAATTTTAAATCGTAAAAAAAACACGAAAGCAATTCCAAACACGAGATCGCTAGGAATCATATCTAAATTTAGAACATAGTAGCGTCAGTAGCGTTTCTTTTCGTGGTTCGCTGCTACGCTTTACCTGAAGCGTTTGCTAAGCTAACGCTATCGCTATTGAGGGTATTGAGGTTTCTATTCTCGCGGGAAATCCCGGAGAGGCGTGCGTACATGGCGAGATGTAAACACGATGTAAACTGCTGCAGACGTTCGCACGACTGCACTTCAACCCTGGCAAATGGACCGTGGATTCGACATCTAAAGGGAGAATACATTTTATATAATGCCTAAGATTCTGAAGAACATGTGCTGTGTAATTGCAAGCCTTGTCATGCTTGGTGTATCATGTAAACACATAAAATATCAGAGCGATTTTGCTGTCTTTTACGCGCGTGTCTGTTAAACAGTGCTAGTATACCCTGCTGATATTTCTAGTCTTCTAGTTACCTCCGCAAAGGAGGTTATGTGATCATCAGCGTTGGTTTGTCTGTTTGTCTGTTTGTTTGTTAGCAAGATAACTCAAAAAGTTATGGACGGATTTTCATGAAATTTTCACAGATTGTCAGAAATGGGGTATCCTACAGATGATTAGATTTTAGTGGTGATCCGGATCACCGTCTGGATCCAGGAATTTTTTAAAGGATTCTTTTTTTTTTTTTTTTTTAATTTAACATTGCGAGATAGGGCCATTTTCAATATTTTATTTATGATGTTAAACACTGTATGGGGGGGAACTGTGGCGCTTGGTGGAGGTCTGCGCTGTCCGAGTGCTTTTCTAGTATTCATAATACATCACATCTGGCCTATTCGAAGTTCTATGCAGTGTTAAGATAGTCTTTTGAATGCAAATTTAATGAATGAATGAATCTTTATTTCGGATAGATTAAAAGTAAAGATTAAAAAGAAACAGAATATAACAAAGGCAAAAAAATCCAACAAGGTCAAATTAAACAATAACTCCTCTGATTATACAGTTCAACATAAGTTATCTGAAATGGGTGATGGCTGAAGCCGCAGCTTATATTGCCCACCCATATTCCATCCAAGAATTCAAAAGAAAAACAAAACAAGAGCGATTACAATTCAGAACAAAGCTAAGACAAAATGTGACCAAAAAAAATTAAGTAACAACACAACGCAGACTGGATATGACAATCCTTATGTGATTTTACATGTCATCTTGTATATATGTTTGGAGTATTTCTTCCTTTAGTTTTTGTTTAAATTGTCCAAGCGTTGTACATGATTTTAATTCAGGTCCAAAATCGTTCCATAATCTGACTCCTTGCACTGAAACACAGTGTTGCTTGGTGGTAGTTCTCACTGAAGGTTTTTGAAATATACATGTTCCTCTGAAATTATACCGTTTCTCCCTTATTTGGAACAGCTTTTGGATATTTGCAGGCAGTGATAGATTCTTAGCTTTAAACATTATTATTGCAGTTTTAAAGTCAACCAGATCTTTCAACTTGAGATCTTTTAATTTAGAAAAGAAATCGACGTGGGTTTGTTGGTTCCCTGTAAAGCAGCTTTGTTTATTAATTCTAATAGCTCTCTTCTGAAACATAAAGACTGGAGTATATTTTGTTTTATATGTATTTCCCCATACTTCAGTACAATATGTCATGTATGGGAGTATTAATGAATGATACAAAGTATATAATGTGGGTTGTTGATTCAGCAAATATTTTCGCTCTGTGGTAGTATTGCAATTGATTTAGATATTTTACCTTTAATATAATTAATATGTGACTTCTATGTCAAAATGCTAATATTTGTTTGACACTGCGGCCCCTGGACCCCGGCTAGCTACTAGGCTTTTCAGGTTTGAAAGTTGAAGAAATATGAGGTTGTTAGCTACATTTAACTAGATTTAATGCTAATATTTGTTTGGCAAATATTAGCATTATTATTATTAGCATTAGCATTATTGTGGCGATATGGGATAATAAGCGGCGAACTGAGGAGTTTAAAGTGCCTTTATTAAGTCACATCGCCAACACGAGCTCACTCTGGTGCTGTGCAGAGCGGCCCAGAGCGAGCCCTGAGGGCTCTCAGTAGCGTGGAGACAAGTGCAATCAGTTGAGCAGTCGCAGAGAGAGAGTGAGTTACATGATACATGCGGTATTTATACCGGTTACAGACAAAGCATGAAAGAGCATGTGCATTTGCATATGAGAGAGACATACATATCAACTAGGCAGGTGCCAGCCCCTGCTCCAGCTTGCAGGACAAAGAGGTGACAAGTCACACCTACATATTGATCTGTCTCTATGTCAACAGTGAGGACAGGACGTGTGAACACAAAGCATGAATGGCACATTACATCACACTAGCGCTGTGGAAAATAACCAGGAGTAGCGAGCTGTCTGTCCTTAGTCTGTGGGGGGTTGTCCCACACTGCTCCCCCCCAGAGGGCTCGGCTGGGGGCCGAGACCTCGATAGTGCAGCATGGCAGCGAGCAGGGAAGGCTCTGTGCCGGTGAAGGTGGAGGGGGGTGGGGGTTGCCAGGGACGGTGAAATCGTCCAGGCCGCGCAAAAATTGCTTGTTGATCCGCGATGTCGAGGGGCTGTCCCGTTGAGCGTGCGGAGATAACAAGAAGAAAAATTAGTCTCTGGCTCCTCTCGTGGCCATGAAGAAAAGCAGGGGCGGCTGTGGGGGAAAAAACAACAGCAGAGGGACGTGGCATGTCTCTTTAGGTGCGGGCGCAGCCCTAAAGTCCTCGGGAATCGCAAAACAGCTGAATTCCCTGTGTGTGCCGTGGCTGAGACCATTAACAAATCCTTCGAGCATGCTGCATGCATGCCTCAGGTGAGCGAGCAACCCTGAAGGGCAGCGGCAAAGGAGGAAGGCAGTCTGTGGAGCCGTATGTGTCCCGTGCGTGGTGCGCCGTGCCCGTGACTCCCCGGTGCGTGTGTCGGGGTCCCGTGCGTGGGTGGGCCGCTGGAGAGGAGAACCAGGGTCAGGGAGCTTGCTGGAGATCATCCCTGTTGTCTGTTGCGTCGTTCGGTCGTGGTGCGTTGGAGCGGTGCGAGGAAGTAGACGATCTCTGTCCCTCGGGCTCGTGGAGATGCGTTGGAGCGGTGCGAGGCAATAGACGATCTTTGTGCCTCGGGCTCGTGGAGATGCGTTGGAGCGGTGCGAGGCAGTAGACGATCTTTGTGCCCCGGGCTCGTGCAGCTGCGTTGGAGCGGTGAGAGGGAAGAGACGATCGTTGTCGCTCGTGCGGCCATGGTGCATTCAGGTCCATGCGCTGCGCTCTCCGTCGGCCCTGGAGGTTGCCGTCGTGGAGAGAGGACGAGGTGCGTGCGCTCTCGTGTGGAGGAGCTGTTAGAGCGGCCGGTCCAGCGTGGATGTGCAGATCTCAGGCGTGCAGATCTCACCGTGAAGCGGTCACCAGTGTCGCGGTCCAGACCAGAAAGTTGCTTTGCACAAAGCGTGTGCTTTCAAGCGGGGTCACCAGTGTGGCGGAATGGTATAATAAGCGACGAACTGAGGAGTTTAAAGTGCCTTTATTAAGTCACATCGCCAACACGAGCTCACTCTGGTGCTGTGCAGAGCGGCCCAGAGTGAGCCCTGAGGGCTCTCAGTAGCGTGGAGACAAGTGCAGTCAGTTGAGCAGTCGCAGAGAGAGAGTGAGTTACATGATACGTGCGGTATTTATACCGGTTACAGACAAAGCATGAAAGAGCATGTGCATTTGCATATGAGAGAGACATACATATCAAATAGGCAGGTGCCAGCCCCTGCTCCAGCTTGCAGGACAAAGAGGTGACAAGTCACACCTACATATTGATCTGTCTCTATGTCAACAGTGAGGACAGGACGTGTGAACACAAAGCATGAATGGCACATTACATCACACTAGCGCTGTGGAAAATAACCAGGAGTAGCGAGCTGTCTGTCCTTAGTCTGTGGGGGGTTGTCCCACACTATTAGCATTAGCATCGGCCCCTGGACCCCGGCTAGCTACTAGGCTTTTCAGGTTTGAAAAGTTGGCAGGTATGTTATTTGCACGCCAAAGCCTTTCACAGGATCTAACTTTCTGTTTTAACTTACGGGTGTGGGAGTTGTACCATGGAGCTAGTCTCCTATTTTTAATAGTTTTCTTTTTAAGAGGGGCTGTGGAGTCAAGTGTTGACTGTAGTGAGGCTGCAGTACTACCAACTAAAAGGTCTAATTCTAATGGATTCAAGTAGTCAGTGCTGTCTGCTATATTGAGACATGGTAATAGAGTAAGTGCTGAAGGGATTAATTCTTTAAAGCAAGCCACAGCACTATCAGATAAGTATCTGGTAACTATATTTCTGCTTGATGCTGTAAAATCGAATAGCACAAATTTGAACGTTATCAAATAGTGGTCGGTCAGTGTAGGATTTTGAGGGATGACGAGCAGCTCATCAATTTCTACACCGTAGGCCAAGACCAGGTCAAGGATGTGATTATGATGATGAGTTGGTTTACTAACACACTGAGAAAAACCAGTTGAATTTAAGAGGGAGAGAAATGCTACACTATGACTATCGTTATCAACATCTATATGAATATACGGTGGCGCAGTGGTTTAGCACTGTGGCAGCACAGTTTTACCCTCGGCCGGGGGACCGCGGGGATCATGAGATCGTGGGTTCGATCCCAGCCCCCGACCAACAGTGAGCTGTGTGGAGTTTGCATGTTCTCCCCGTGTTGCGCGGGTTTACTCCGGGATTTCTCCGGTTTCCTCCCGCACACCAAAAACATGTAGATTTAGGGCGCTCGCGCACGCAGCGACCAGCAGCCGGTGGCTTGTCACCAGACTGCAAACCAAGTCTACCTACGGGTACAAATAAGTAACAAAAAAAAAAAAAAATATTAAAACCACCAGCTATGATAATCTTGTCTTAACTAAGAACTAAGGTTGTTAAGAACTCAAAGAATTCGGATATAAATTCAGCAAAAGAAGCATTGGGAGGGCAATATACTGTGGTAAATAAAATAGGCTGCTCTGACCTCCAGGATGGATGTGCTAAGCTAAAAATTAAGCATTAAAAAGAGTTACAATTTGAGTTTAGCTTAGGCTGAGGGTTCATTGGTTCATATATTACCCCGACACCACCACCTCGGCCAGTGTTTCTAGGAATATGAATATTACCATAGCTTGGTGGGGGGAGGGGGGGGCTCATTGATACTAACAAAATCATCGGGGCGTTCCTCCTCATAATTTAAAAAAATTAAATGTGGTTTGTTAAAAATTAGGTCTCTAGCTCCCAAGTCTCTGCTAGTCCATGATCTGTTAATTGATCATCAGATTGATTTAATATCCCTTACAGAGACTTGGTTAGGGCAAGAGGATTATGTTGGTTTAAATGAAACAACTCCCTCTGGTTATTTAAACTGTCAAAATCCCAGATGTTCTGGTCATGGAGGAGGAGTAGCAACAATTTACCATTCCAAATTACTAGTTAATGGAAAGCAAAAAAAAAACATGTTACAATTCCTTTGAGGGCCTGGTCCTCAGTATTGCACATTTTAGCAATTTTAGGTTAAACCTAATTTTATTTGCCATAGTTTATCATCCTCCCTCAGCCTACTCAGAGATTTTATCCGAATTTGCCAAATTCTTAGCAGATTTAGTGCTGAAATCAGATAGAATAATTATAGTAGGGGATTTTAATATACATGTAGATGTAGATAGTGATTGCCTTAATATGGCATTTAATTCAATATTAGACTCAATGGGGTTTTCTGAGAAAGCAGGAAATTCTACCCATTATCTCCACCACACGTTGGACCTTGTTCTGACATATGGCATAGAAATAGAAAATCTGGTAGTCTCCTCATAACCCTGTACTGTCAGACCATTGTCTGTTAACCTTTGATTTGACTACTTCTGACTATTTGGCTCCTAAAAAAATATTACTACAGTAGGTGCCTCTCAGATGATGCTGTTACCAAATTTAAGCAGATTGTTTCCTCTGTGCCATGTGTCAACATAACGGAGGTAAGCTATGGAGAGCTTGTTCCTTCTGTAATTGATAGCATGGTAGGTAGTGTTACAGCTTCTCTGCATCAGACTCTAGACATGGTGGCCCCTTTAAAAAAAAGAAAAAGTCTAATCAGAGATTTCTAACTCCTTGGTTCACCACAGAAACTCATAGCTTAAAACAGAAGACTTGTCAATTAGAAAGAAAATGGCACTCCACTAAATTAGATGTAATCTATTTAGCTTGGAGAAATCATCTTCTAATTTATAAAAAAAATCTCTCAGGAAAGCTAGAACAGGTTATTATTCTGCATTAATAGAAGAATAATCCCAGGTGTCTTTTCAGCACTGTAGCCAGGCTGACAAAGAGTCAGGACTCTTTCAATCCTAGCATTCCCTTAGAGTTTTCTAGTCAGGACTTTCAATAAATAAATTTAATCTATCAGAAATAAAATCAGTCAGATTCTTCCCACTGTTAACTTAAATACAGTAACTACTACAACTCCTTCAATTGATATCTGTTTGGATGAGTTTACTTCAATTGACCTTTTAGAGTTAGACAAAATAATTTCCTCATCCAAGCCTTCAACTTGTCTTTTAGACCCTATTCCTACCAGGTTATTTAAAGAAGTCTTCCCATTTATTGGTAGCTTTATTCTTCAAATAATCAATTCTTCATTAACTTTAGGCCATGTACCACAGGCTTTTAAAACTGCTGTAATTAGACCCTTACTCAAAAAGCCAACGCTGGATCCAGGAGTTTTAGCTAACTATAGACCAATCTCTAATCAGACTCAGATTCAAATTCAGATTCAAAGGCTTTATTATCTTGTGCACAGTTAAGAAATGCTACATTTCCTGAGCAATGAAATTCTTACTTTGCTCTCCGAACGAATGCCAAGTTAAATGTACAGAAACAACAATTCTATTAGGTCATGACACACTAACACAGTAACTCAATCCTAATACTAATGGATGCTAAGACACATACACCAACACACAGTTAGGCAGTAGAGGAATGAAAATGAAAGTCACCGGATGACTAAAGTGATAGTGGTATATCGATATCAGAGATGATGTGAACCTGAGATGGCATGAACCTATGTACAGTGTGCAAATGAGCAGTGTGCAACCTGATGTGAACCTGAGATGGCATAGACTTATGTACAGTGTGCAAATGAGCATTGTGCAACCTGATGTAACCTGAAATGGCATAGACTTATGTACAGTGTGCAAATGAGCATTGTGCAACAAACAGTGTATAATTACAAATTATTGATAAGTAGCAGCAGAGATGATATGGACATCAGACAGGTGATACTATATCTACTGTACAGGTGAGCAGTGTGCAAATTTAGCAGCCGGTGTGTGTTCCTATATGCAAAGCTGTGTTACAGAGTTTTGGGAGTTGTTGTCTGTTCATGAGTCTGATGGCAGTGGGAAAGAAGGAGTTTTTCAGTCTGGTTGTCTGGCATTTCACACTTCTGTACCTCCGGCCTGAGGGTAGAAGTGTGAACAATCTGTGTTGGGGGTGGGTGGGGTCCTGGAGGATGGCGTCAGCTCTCTTTTGGACTCTGCGGTGGTAGATGCTCTGCAGAGAGGGGAGTGGAGTCCTGATGATCTTCTCCGCTGTCTTCACCACTCTCCACAGGCGTTTGCGCTCCAGGGCAGTGGTGTTTCCGTACCACGCAGTCATGCCGTTGGTCAGGATGCTCTTGATGATGTAGCTGTAGAAATGGTTGAGGATCCTGGAAGACATGCCGAACTTCTTCAGCCTCCTCAGAAAGTACAGTTGCTGTTGAGCTCTCTTGACCCGCTCTGTGGTGTTGTGTGTCCACTTAAGGTCCTCGCTGATGTGGATGCCCAGTTATTTAAAGCTGCTCACCCTCTCCACCTCAAGCTTCCGGATGAACAGTGGCCGATGGGGTCTCCTCCTCCCTTTCCTCATGTCCACTATGATTTCCTTTGTCTTATCCATGTTGAGGATGAGATTGTTGTCCTCACACTATGACACCAGGTTGGCCACCTCCCTCCTGTAGGATGCTTCGTCATCACCAGTGATGTGTCCTATCACTGCTGTGTCATCTGCAAACTTAAGGATGATGTTGTCTTTGTGGGAGGCAACACAGTCATGGGTGAAGAGGCTGTAAAGGATGGGGCTGAGAACACAACCCTGGGAAACACCTGTGTTTGTGTTAATCCGCCTTTCATTTCAAAAATCATAGAGTTGTTGCTACACAATTATTTGACCACTTGCAGGGAAATGGTTTATTTGAAGAGTTTCATTCTGGATTTAGAATCCATCATAGTACTGAAACAGCTTTAGTGAAGGTCACTAATGACCTCCTAATTGCATCTGATAATGGACTTGTTTCTGTACTTGTCCTTTTAGACTTTAGTGCAACTTTTGATACTATCAATCATAATATTTTACTTGATAGATTAGAACACCATATTGGACTTAATGGAACTTCATTGCAGTGGTTTAGATCTTATTTATCTGATAGGTTCCAGTTTGTTCATGTCAGGAATGAGTTTTCTTCCAACTCAAAGCTCAGTCATGGAGTTCCACAGGGATCTGTGCTAGGCCCTATTCTTTTTAGTTTATATATGCTTCCGTTTGGCAACATTATTAGGAAGCACTGTATACATTTTCATTGTTATGCAGATGACACACATACTTGTCAATGAAGCCAGATGATAGTAATTAATTAGCTAAGTTAGAAGCCTGTCTTAAGGAAATCAAATCTTGGATGACTTTTGATTTCCTGCTATTGAATTCAGATAACACTGAAGTCATTCTTGTTGGTCCAAAAAAACCTTGGAAATACCTTTCCAAATCAAACTTTTAGTTTGGATATGGTTACTTTTCTCTTAATAGATCTGTGAGGAACTTTGGAGTTATTTTGATCAAGATCTGTTTTTTAATCCACATATTAAACTTGTTTCTAAGACTGCCTTCTGTCAGTTGCATAATATTGCCAAGATTAGGAGCATCTTGTCTCAGAGTGATGCTGAGAAACTGATCCACGCTTCTGTTTGCTATAGATTAGATTATTGTAATTCTTTATTATCAGGTTGTCCTAAAACATCTTTAAAAAGTCTTCAGATGATCCAAAATGCTGCAGCAAGAGTTTTAACAGGTACTGTACAAGAAAGAGAGATCATATCTCTCCGATTTTGGCCTCCCTTCATTGGCTTCTCATAGTTTAGAATTAAGTTTAAAATCCTTCTTCTCACTTACAAAGCTCTAAATAATCAGACCCCTTTTTATTTAAAAGATCTGATACTACCCTACCATCCTAACAGAACACTACGCTCCCAAAATGCAGGATTACTTGTAATACCTAGAATCTCCAAAAGTACAATGGGAGGCAGAGCCTTCAGTTATCAAGCTCCTCTCCTGTGGAATCAGCTGCCAATCTGGATTCGGGAGTCAGACTCAATCTCTGTTTTTAAGAATAGGGTTAAAACCTCCCTTTTTATATAGCCTATAATTCGGGAGGGATCATGTGCCCCTGAACCCTCCCTTAGTTATGCTGTTAATATGTTTAGACAGCCGGGGGACCTCCAACAATGCACTGGGCTTCACTCCTTTCTTCACTCTCAATGAAATATTTTTGCTGGTCAGTAACATCTGTTTGTTCTCTCCCATAGATTGAGTCCCATCGTGCTGTTTGCTCTCTACATGTCTGTTCTTTTCCTCTTCTTCTCTATCCCCCCCCCCCCAGCCAGTCGCAGCAGATGACTGCCCGTCCCTGAGCTTGGTTCTGCTGGAGGTTTCTTCCTGTTAAAAGGGAGTTTTTCCTCTCCACTGTCACCAAGTGCTTGCTCACAGGGGATCGCCTGATTGCTGGGGTCTTTCTGCAATTGTGGGGGTTTCCTCTACAGTTGAAAGTGCTATGAGATGACTGTTGTTGTGAAACGGCACTATATAAATAAAGTTGAATTGAATTGAATTATAAATGTATTATGGTCTATAATTTTGCACTTGTCTGTTTTTTTTGTTTTTTTTTTTTGTCAGGTCAGGAATTGGCTTGCTTGCTACTGGATAACCATGAAAACCGGTACTACCTGTCTCATGGGTCGGGCCGTCGGCGACTCAACCGGCATCCCCGCCTTTCCGAGGGCGTGGAGGGTGAAACTGGGCATCCTGGCAGAACTAAAAACAATATCTGCCACAGGTCTGTGGTGGACCACTTCCAGTTACACGGGGTGAGACTGCACATCCTGGCAGATAGACACATCTGTCGCAAGGTCTGTGGTGGACTGTGCCACCACAGACTTCTGGTCAGTCACTGCAACAGATACTGGAGTCAGTTTGTCTTGGCTTGTCCTTGCCACTGATAATACCTTTATGTACCAAGAATGTGCTGCTAGTCCAGCAAACGCTAGCAGTACTCAAATACTTTGCAAGCAGTTTCATGAAATGGTCAATCAGAAAGCAACTCATACCGGCTCAGACGTCACCCAGGCTTACAAGGTCCGCACTGATCTGTTCACACTCCGACAGGCAGCGAAAAGTAAGCTAGGAGCAGGAAGACAAACGAAGAGGAAAACAGCAGCCTTGTGTGTAGCAGAATGGAATGTAAGCACTCTGTTGGACAGAACAACATTACAGTGCCCAGAAAGATAGACCGCGCTTGTGGCCCTGGAAATGAACAGGTACAATGTAGACATAGCTGCACTCAGTGAAACAAGATTGCCTGGATATGACAGCTTGGAAGACCATGGGTACATCTTCTTTTGGAGTGGGAGATCAACTCAAGAAAGGAGAGAAGCAGGAGTGGGCTTTGTAGTTAGAAAGGAGATAGCAGCAATGCTTGATGAGGAACTGGTGCCAATCAACAACAGGATATTGACTATAAGACTCCCACTACAGCGGAAGATGTATGCCACACTCATCAGTGTATATGCCCCAACAATGACCAACACAGAGGAGGTGAAGGAAGAGTTCTACAGTGATTTATGTGAGACTATCAGGCGTGTACCGACTGATGACAGGCTGATACTCGTTGGAGATTTTAATGCCAGAGTTGGTTCGGACACTGAGAAATGGAAAGGAGTGCTAGGCAGTCATGGAGTAGGCAAGTGCAATGCTAATGAAGAACTTCTACTTGCACTATGTTCAGAATACAACCTTGTGATAACCAACACTCTATTTAAGCACAAGGACACACACAAGAAGACACAGATACACCCAAGATCCAAGCACTGGCACTTATTAGACTACATCATAGTCAGGCAGAGAGACAAAAGGGATGTATTGGACACCAGAGCAATGAGAGGCACGGACTGTGGTACTGATCATGTTATGCTGAGACCTAGATTAAGGATTTGGAAATGAAAACAGCACTTCAGGACGGGTGCGAAGCCACCACTGAAAACTTGAAAGACTGGGACAGCAACAACTCAGAGAATGACATAGAAGCGAAATGTGCAACACTGAAGGATACGGTGTATCAGACTGCGAGTGATGTATTAGGCCACCCTGAGAGGAAACATCAAGATTGGTTTGATGAGCATGATGAACACCTGAAGAAACTACTAGAAGCGAGGAATACAGCTAGGCAGGAAAACCTACAGTGTAACACAAGGTCAAAGAAGATGAAATACTCAAAGGCTGAGAGTGAGCTACAGAAGTACACCAAAGAGATGAAGTCCAACTGGTGGGATGAAAAAGCGGAGGAACTTCAATCTGCAGCAGACAGGAAGGACATGAAAACATTCTTCACAGGTTTGAGAGAAATCTATGGCCCTAAACCAAGAGGATTGATCCAACTAAAGGCTATGGATGGTGAAACGGTTTTGCAGGAGAAAGACAAGATGCTGGACAGATTTGCAGACCACTTTGACCAACTACTAAACAACCATGGGGATCTCACTGAAGAGGATAAAGAAGCTCTAGTGCAGCGACCAGCTGTATCAAGTCTGGATGAACCACCAAATTTTGATGAACTAATGGCAGCTATCAGGACAACACAGGATGGTAAAGCTCCAGGAAGGGATGGAACTCCAGCAGAAGTGTGGAAATTTGGTGGTGTTCAGCTGACCAACTGCCTGCACAAGCTCATCCAAGAGATATGGGATGCCCAGAAAGTACCTCAAGAATGGAAGGATGCAAGTATTGTGCCTTTGTTCAAGAAAGGTGACAGGAAAGATTGTGGAAATTACCGAGGTATATCACTGCTAGCCACTGTTGGTAAGATTCTCTCACGTGTACTACTGAACACACTCAATGAACACATCTCGCAGAATGTACTACCAGAAACCCAGTGCGGCTTTAGAAGTGGAAGAAGTCAAAGTCAAAGTCAAAGTGCCTTTATTGTCATTCCATTGTTAATGAACAATGCAACGAAATTGAGATGCTGCTCCCTAAAAACAAACTATAAACAAACTATCACACTCACAGTTCACTCATGCATTTAACATTCTTATAATTACAATAATAACTAATGCTTGAAACAATATTACCTAAAAGTTGAATACAATATGTACGTAGCAATAATGAAAACATACTGAGCGATAAATACAAAAGACCAGCTTATGCACACAGGGTTGTTGCTACAAAATAACCTAAAACAACAAAAAATATCAGCAGTCTGTGCGTGTTACATAAATCCGTTCAAAATACGTACTGCTGCTGGGAAAAAACTATGATTAAACGTGGTAGTCTGGGTTTTATGGGATCTGTACCGCTTTCCCGAGGGGAGCAAGTGAAAGAAGTCATGGCCTGGATGAGCACAGTCTTTAATGATGGCAGTAGCTCTGTTGAGGTACTGAGACCTAGAAATCTCTTCCAGAGAAGGGAGAGAACAGCCAGTGATTTTTTGCGCAGTCTCGATCACTCTCTGGAAGGCTTTGCGGTCTGCGGCTGAACAGCCCTCATACCAAACTCTGATGCCATATGACAGAATGCTCTCAATAGCAGAGCGATAAAATAAAACCAGCAACTGTGCATTCAGGCCATTCTTCTTGAGGAGCCTCAGAAAGTGTAGACGTTGTTGAGCCTTTTTTATTGTAGCTATGGTGTTAACTGCCCAGGTAAGGTTGTGAGAAATATTAACACCCAAAAACTTAAAAAGCCTCCACCCTCTCCACACGCTCCTTGCCTATATATAGAGGAGGCGGTTCACTGCTATGCTTCCTAAAATCAATAATGAGTTCTTTTGTTTTTTTGTATTCAATAGCAGATTATTATCTGAGCACCATCTCACCAGTTTCTGGACCTCATCTCTGTATGCGGACTCATCTCCTCCTGATATGAGCCCCACTACTGTTGTGTCATCTGCAAACTTCACTATAATGTTTGTGGGATGAACAGGTATGCAGTCATATGTGTACAATGAATACAAAGTGGGGCTCAACACACAGCCCTGTGGCGAGCCTGTGTTAAGCATGACTGTAGAGGAGGAATGGGGTCCGAGTCTGACAGTCTGTGTTCTGTTTGTTAGGAAGTCCTTAATCCAGCTGCAAGTGTGAGTAGGCAGACCAAGCTGAAGCAATTTGGTGATGAGAATGTTGGGAATAATAATAATAATAATAATAATAATAATAATAATAATAATAATAAAAGCAGCACAATGGACATGATTTTCTGCTTGAAACAGGTTCAAGAAAAGTGTATCGAACAGAATATGCTACTTTATGTAGTCTTCATAGACTTCAGTAAAGCCTTTGATACTGTTTCGCAATAAGGACTTTGGCAGGTACTCAAGAAATATGACTGTACAGAGAAGTTTGTCAGCCTCATCGAGGCACTCCATACAGGTATGCAAGCAAACGTGGCAATGAGTGGTTCAGTATCTAAAGACTTTTCAGTAAGCAACGGGGTGAAACAAGGGTGTGTGCTGGCACCTACACTCTTCTCGCTATATCTGGCAGCCATGCTTGAGGTGGCCTTCAAAGACACTTCAGAAGGAGTATACATTCAAACAAGGAAAGAAGCAGACTTGTTCAATGTGGCACAGTTACAGCCAAGAGTAAGACATCGATAAAGGTAGTAAGAGAAATGCTCTTTGCCGACGACAGTGCGCTAGTTGCACACAGTGTGGAAGATATGCAATCTTTAGTGGAGAAATTTGCAAGAGCAGCTAGCCAATTCAGCCTCCAAATCAACATCAAGAAGACAGAGTGCCTTTATCAACTACCAAAGTTCCAGTTATCAACATCACTACCAGAAGAGATCAGCATTGGTACAGAGCCACTAGTCAAGTGCAAGACTTTCAAGTATCTAGGGAGTACTGTTTCAGAGAATGCTAGGCTGGAGGATGAACTATCTCTCAGAATGGGAAGAGCAAGCGCTGTGTTTGGAAACTTGAGGGAGAGACTGTGGAACAATTGACATGTGTCGATCCGTGTGAAATGCAAAGTGTACAGAGCGACAGTACTGGCTACTCTATTGTACGGTGCTGAAACTTGGACTGTCTACAGAGTGCAGGTGAAGAAACTCCACGCATACATGATGAGACACCTTCGAGCCATCATGAACATCTCATGGAAAGACAAGATAACCAACACACAAGTGTTGAAACGAGCTGGTCTACCATCAATGGAGGACATGCTAATACAGATGAACCTGAGATGGCTTGGACATGTTGAGAGGATGGACCACCAGCGTCTCCCTCGGCAGTTACTCTACTCACAGTTATGCAAGGGCAAACGCAATCAGGGTAGACCAAGGCTCAGATTTAAAGACACTGTAAAAAGAAACTTGAAGAAGCTGGACACAGATAGGAGTTCCTGGCAGCGGAAGGCTAAGGACAGAGCTGTGTGGAGGAATCTGATCAAACCTAAATGAAACAGTCATTGCCGCCCACGACATACTGCTATGATGATGATGGTGGTTGTTTTTCAACAATCAATACATGTCAGACCCACTGAATTTTGATTTTTTTTTTTTTTACCCTGGAGGGGGGGACCTGATTAAGTCGAACGTGATTGGTGTGTGCAGTCCCCTACCGCAACCTCATTGGTTCATCAGCTAAAGTTGTTCTGAGAGATGCCAGAGAGGACTGACGATAAAAATGAAAGTTTATTTAAAAAAATGGGGGCAAACCGAGGTTGCCAACAAATGTTCTCAAATTTACCAAAAATAGAGAAGACTATATATAAAAAAAAATGGTGCACTCTCCCGATGCAGATCGATCAATGACATGAAAAACACACTTGGCCCACCACCTACACCACAAGACATAAAGGATAGAATTAAATGGAAAGCAACCACAGGGGCTTGTGAATCCCTATGTACTGGGCAAAGCAGGTTAAAGGGGTCACTGACTAAAAAATGGTGTGTTTGTAGGTTTTAACTGTCTGAAATGAGTCTGGTCTGGTCATGTAATTATGAAAAAAAGCTTTCAAAACAGTCAATTCTCTTAAAACACACACACACACACACACACACACACACACACACAGCCTCAATGTTGTTTTTCTCTCCTAGAAACTCCAGAAATGTTTTTGACTCTTCCGGTTAAATCGTGTAAGTCATAATTTGACAAAGCCTACCTACCGCTGTCCTTGAGACTCACCCACTGCTCTATTACTGGCCAGCCTAGCTGTCTGTCAAGTAGATGGAAGGGGTGCTAAATTTAGCCTATTAGCCCCCGAGCTAACACTCATACCAGGAGGCTATATTGCTATTTTCGTTCGTCACTCTGGCTCACCTCCAAGTGGTTATGTCATGATTCCATGGGGGATCACCAGCACCAGCACACCAGTCGCTACAACCAACCTGGCCCGGAACCCAAAGCTGCTGGCTGGAGGCTGCTGACTCTCACGGCTAGCTCCCCCACTGTCCACCGGGGCAGCGTAGGGTAGCCGTCTCGTAAGGGTGTGTCCACTGCCCTTTGAGATCCTGTGGCTCAGCAGCTCGGCTCGGCCTCCACCGGCAGCCTCAGATCCTGGGCCAGGTCAGCTGTGGTGACCGAGGGGCTGACCAGCACACTGTGTTGGCAATTTGCTGTGGAGTCACGGCGAGGTTGTTGGGGGGTGGGCCGAGGTGGCGTGCTGCGCCGTCGACTGTGAATCAGTGAACCAGCACTGCTTATCCGAACTAGAAAGACACTAAAGGCTAGAAGCTAGTCAGCCAGAGGTGGTGCACCAATAGAGGGCGCAAGTGCACCACTCTCGTAAAATATTCAGAGATAAAAATATTTCCTAAATAAATCAATCATGATACGCAATGTAAATTAGAGACATCCATTTGTAGTTGATATGCAAGTTTCTGGAGCAGCAGCCATTTTAAACAACATTTCAATATGTAGACTTGCATTATAGACCACTTCCTGGTTTGGGGCACCAGTCTAACTGAGAATCAATGAATCCAGCAAACTTTTTTGCTTTTTTTAAGCAGGAGCAGCTTTTCATTGGACATCCAAAACTCGATTCTGGGACGCATATCTGGGCACCCTGGATCCAATCGTAAGTTTTGTTTTGTTTTTTTTTTTTGTATTTTCATCTTGATGTGATTGGGAGTAAAGCCCGTCAATCATCAGATGCCTCCCACTAGTCAGGAAACTGACAGAGCAGCTAGCGGAGCAGCTAGAGTGAAGATTGCAGCGGAATTGAAGGAAAACTCAGTTGTTTCATTAAAACATACGAGGATAAAGGAGCTGGGATCCGATCATCCAGATTTAATCAAAGATCTAATCTGAGCTTCTGTCAGAATTAAGGAAAGTTAATGCACAGAGATACCAGAGGACTGACCCCCCCCACTGTAGCTTTCACTACTCACAGTAGCTGTGTGGCCTAGGATCAGTGAAACAGAGGTAGGCAATCAGTGTACTCTCCATTCTTTTAATATTTGATTATCTTGCACTTTTTTGAATACACAACTCACATCAAGTGTTGAGTTTTTTTAAATATTGTGGGGACACTAGACACAGCAGGTGGACATTCCTCTCACACCCAGAAGCAGGAAGAAGGGCAGAACAATGGACTGAAGGGGGTAGCCCCCCCAAGGAGTAACTTGACAGACAATTAGAGCAGAGGGGTGAATGTATGGTCAATGATGTAGCAAGTGTTATGTTAATGTGTCACACATTCTCTTTGTACACACACAAGCATAACGCAGTAGCCCAGCTCTTTATGCATACCATTAAAGCTATTTAAGCAGAATGCAGAGAGAGTTGGGGATCTCTTCTACTAAGACTCGGCCCCAGTGTGGCCGCTGGGGCCACAGGCTGTACATATGTTAGAGGGTCAATAAAGAATCTGTGTCGACCTACGCTCATGCCTCGCCTCCACATCCTTTCCTTTACACACTTTACATTGGTGACCTGACGTGAAATGGGCTATCTTTCCCTCTAACCGCGCTGTGGATTCCAGAGACCGGGGATCGCCTACATCCTTCGCATCCACACTGGAGGGCGTGCGCCTTATCCTCTCTCCACGATGGTGACCTCCAGGGCCGGACGGAGAGCGCGGTGCTGGGACCAAGACACACGAGGATCAGCGAGACGAGCACCACACAGAAACAGCCTGAACAGGGAAGATCATCAGCGCCGTCTGCATTGATTTCCATCAAGCACCCCGACCCTGACTCACCTCCCGACAGCGGACTTTCTGTGCACAGAAGCCACACCGCAGGATTACGAGGACAGCACAACTTCCAGCTATGTGGTCACTGCACCAGGCGTGTGGGCTCCACAGACTTATACATCATCCTCCACCGCTGCACAGGCCCAAGAAACACAGCCAATCGCCAGCCTCGGAACCTTTAGGGCTGCTCACGCACCTAAAGCAGATGTGCAGCCCCGCACACAGGACTGTATGGGTTTCTCAGCCATGGCGCACAACGGGAATTTAGCCGATTGCTTTCCCCGATGTCTTTAGGGCTGCTCCCGCACCTAAAGCCAAACCGCCAAGTCCCTCACACAGCTTCAGTTTTTTCACAGCCGCTACGCATCCTTGGGGAATTTGGCTGCTCACTTTCCCCACATCCTCGCAGGACTAAACTGCAAGAGGAGTCAGAGACTTAATTTTTTTCACAGCCGCTGCGGATCACCACCAGGTTTACCGGGAAAGTCCCTCACCCATGGCGGATCCACACGCAATTTTTGCGCGGCCCAGACACTTTTGACATCCCGGGCCAGCACTCACTTATCCCCCCCCCCCCCCCACATTGTTCTTCCCGCACCTCACTCCCTAAAGCCTACCGATTGCAGGTTTGTTCCATTACGCATGATGCGCACTGGCCCCGTGTGCCCACGATCCACGGCTGTTCAACGTGCTGGAACTCGGAGCGGAGCACACTGTCTTTTCCACCCCTCCCCTTTTCCCCCCACATACTTACATGCCCCCCGACACTCCTCACCAGCAGACAGTTCGACCGGAGCGGCAACCCCCCGCTGCAGCACCACTAGCGTCAACTTGAGCCCAAACGACAAGGGGTGGGTCACAGCCCTTTCTGGGTGTTCGGGGGGGCTGTGTGGGGACACTAGACACAGCGGGTGGACATTCCTCTCACACCCAGAAGCAGGAAGAATGGCAGAACAATGGACTGAAGGGGGTAGCTCCCCCAGGGAGTAACCTGACAGACAATTAGAGCAGGGGGGTGAATGTATGGTCAGGAATGTAGGAAGTGTTATGTTAATGTGTCACACATTCTCTTTGTACACACACAAGCATAATGCACTAGCCCAGCTCTTTATGCGTACCATTAAAGCTATTTAAGCAGAATGCAGGGAGAGTTGGGGAACTCTTCTACTGAGACTCGGCCCCAGTGTGGCCGCCGGGGCCACAGGCTGTACAGGTATGTTAGAGGGTCAATAAAGAATCTGTGTCGACCTACGCTCGTGCCTCGCCTCCACATCCTTTCCTTTACTCCCTCTACCTCTCCCTCAGAAAAAAATAGCCGTTATTGACTAGGTGTTTCCAACCAACCATTTGAGGAGTAATGTAGGAAACTGCAGTGTAACAAACATTACTTTCTACAACACAAACTCACCTCTGCAGCAATCCTTTTATGATTGCATTCTGAGAGAGTTAAGTTAATCCCTTCTACAGCATGTGGGACACCATGTGGTGTATGGGACGGAGCCTATAATCCGTGTACTCTTCGTTCTTTTAATATTTAATTTATGAAATGAAAACAGAACAACCAAAAATAGCTGTTATTTCATGCTCACCTTGTCAAAATAAAATTGAAATTGAGCAAAAACGACATAATGGATCTGATTCCGTTTGGTGTTGTTTTCCTTTTGTCGGTCACTGCCGGAAGTGGTGATGGCAGCAGCAGACCGCCGCCATTTTCAAACAAGCCTGAAAAGACTAGCTGCTAAATCTCACTTTAGACTTGGGAAAATGCCCAAAGTTGCCACATAGACTTATGCAGACATCGCCATCTGTTGACTGTGGAGACAGACGGTAGTCATATAAAAATGATTACTTGTATATTAAATTAGTTTTATGGAAGAAAAAAATTAAAGCTGTAACACTTGGAGGAAAACACAAAAACATCACTTTCTAAAGTGGGACATATTAAAATACAAAAGACAATCAAGTACAAATACCTTAGAATCCCCCAGAATTCAACAGTGAGCTGTGTGGAGTTTGCATGTTCTCCCCGTGTTGCGCGGGTTTACTCCGAGATTTCTCCGGTTTCCTCCCACACACCAAAAAAAACATGTAGGTTTAGGGCGCTCGCGCACGCAGCGACCAGCAGCCGGTGGCTTGTCACCAGACTGCAAACCAAGTCTACCTACGGGTACAAATAAGTAACAAAAAAAAAAAAATAAAAAAAAATGCAAATATCAACCCTAAATGGCACATAAAATCTAAGAGACTCCAGTCATATTAAAACTGCTGGAAACCTGCATCATCTTAGTAATCACGTACTCAGCCAACATGTGGAGCCCAAACTAATCTGAAAAGAGGGGAAAAAAAGTAGCATAAGCATAATTTATAAGTAAACTTTTCCTGTTGTAAAGTGGCCAAAACAGAGGCCGGTCAGGTCAACCTTTTATTTCTCCCAGGCCTTGTGGACAACTGGATAGGCCTTCGGTATCCATTTGTCCACAACATCCTGCTTTCGTCCTCTTTTTTTTTTTTTTTTTTTTTTTTTTTGTTACTTATTTGTACCCGTAGGTAGATTTGGTTTGCAATCTGGTGACAAGCCACCGGCTGCTGGTCGCTGCGTGCGCGAGCGCCCTAAACCTACATGTTTTTGGTATGCGGGAGGAAACCGGAGAAATCCCGGAGTAAACCCACGCAACACGGGGAGAACATGCAAACTCCACACAGCTCACTGTTGGTCGGGGGCTGGGATCGAACCCACGATCCCCGCGATCCCCCGGCCGAAGGTAAACTGTGCTGCCACAGTGCTAAACCACTGCGCCACCGTGCAGCCCCACGGTGGCTGATGGGAACTCTATAAACATATACAGTATTTCTGGCAGTCCTTCTCATCTTTCATCAGATGGTGATGTCTGCATGAGTCTATGCTGCAACTTTGGGCATTTTTCCGAGTTTAAAGTGAGATTTAGCAGCTAGTCTTTTCAGGCTTGTTTGAAAATGGCGGTGGACTGCTGCTGCCATCACCACTTCCGGCAGTGACCGACAAAATAAAAGGAAAACAACACCAAACGGAATCAGATCTGTTATGTCATTTTTGCTCAATTTCGATTTTATTTTGACAAGGTGAGAACGATATAACGGCTATTTTTGGTTGTTCCGTTTTTGTTTCATAAACGAAATATTAAAAGAACGAAGAGTACACGGATTATAGGCTCCGTCCCATACACCACATGGTGTCCCACATGCTGTGGAAGGGATTAATTTAACTCTTTCAGAATGCAACCATAAAAGGATTGCTGCAGAGGTGAGTTTGTATTGTAGAAAGTAATGTTTGTTACACTGCAGTGTCCTACATTACTCCTCAAATGGCTGGAAACGCTTAGTCGATAACGGCATTTTTTTTCTGACTACACTGTGAAGAAGAACTCTCTCTCTATATATATATATATGTATATATATATATATATATATATATATATATATATATATATATATATATATATATATAAAGAAAACCTCAACACTTGATGTGAGTTGTGTATTCACAAAAGTTCAAGATGATCAAAACGTTCTAAATTTTAGGCTCTTCAAAGGCTATCCTATACAGTAGCTAGGGGTAGGAACTACTGAGTGTGCTTGCCTTGTCTGCTATCTAGCCTACCTAAGCTTTCGTCTTTTATTGGATGAAGCTGCATCTTTTCACTTTGAAACACCATATGTTTAAGCCATTCCAAGGATTAAGAAAAAAATAGCTAGAATTGTGAATCTAAAATTCAAATTAAAGATCACAAGTTGATCCAAGGAATTTAAAACTACAGAAAATAATAATAAAAGTTAAAGAAGAGGCTTCTCTGTCTATAAGTGCAACTGATGCAGCAGTTTCCTCAAAAATGTTTATTTTGAATTCAGGAATCATACTTCTTCAATATAAACCAAAACCACAAGCAAAGTCACAAAAAGAGCTCTGCTTAAGTTTGACAGGAACCAAATCTCCTTGGTTTGAGAAGATCCAAACTGTAACATGCATCATTTGACCATGTATAATCTGTAAACGTAAATGGAATATAAGCAGAGGTGAGGATAGTAACAAGAAATTGTACTAAAGTAAAATTAGTGTTATATTAACAACACGAGTATAAGTAACAGTAGTTACCAAAAAATACTTAAATACTGAATGATAATGATTATTACAATGTCTACATTCCAAGCACAGCTATCTTTGGCCTGTATCTTGGGCTGCATGGTGGCGCAGTGGTTAGCACTGCGGCAGCACAGTTTACCCTTGGCCGGGGGATTGTGGGGATCATGGGATCGTGGGTTCGATCCCAGCCCCCGACCAACAGTGATCTGTGTGGAGTTTGCATGTTCTCCCCGTGTTGCGTGGGTTTACTCCGGGATTTCTCCGGTTTCCTCCCACATGCCAAAAACATGCATGTTAGGTTAATTGGCTGTTCTAAATTGTCCCTAGATATTTGTTTCCTATAGGCCCTTAGAATAGAGGGTTAGTATTAATGAAAACGCTTTGAGTGGTCTTTGTGACTAGAAAAGCGCTATATAAGTGCAGGTTAGTTAGTTAGTAGTTAGTTAAGCAGAGTAAAGAAAGTAAATTAACATGAACATGAAAAAAGTTGCAAAATTATATATAAAGTTTTAAAAAGTAATGACAAGTTGAAAATTTGAGTAAACACAAAGCAGCTGTACAAGGTAACACTCAAAAACATGAAAAAATTATAAAAGGAAGTTTCAAATTCATGACTAAAATGTTACAGATTAATGAAAAACTACAAAATATATGAGTCACAATTTTTTAATAGAGAAACCTCACTAAAATTAGTGAGAGTAAAGTTTTTACTACTTAAGTAACATTTTCAGAAGATACTCATATTTAAGTATTTTTCACTATAGTCAGTCCATTCGTGCCCTTCTGCCCTCTAGTGGTTATACATAGTAACTGTTAAATGTGAAATCCTTCCTTAGATAATGGGATTTTTCTTTATATCGCAGATTTTATTGGGAAGTCTTAATCAACATTATTCACATTTGATCCAGGTGAAGGCTTGTGAAATAACTTTTTAATTAAACTTTTTTTTTTTTTTTTTACTTAAGAGAATAACTTTAGTTTCCCATTTAAAAACTTAGCTGTTGCCAGTAGGTCTATAAATTTGGCCATTTTTTTCTCAGCATCATGTTTAAAAAAATCTCTCTGTCCCTGTAGGTCTGTGATACCATTCTAGGACACACCAGAGAATGCTTTGCATTTTCAGACCACCTGCTCAGTGCCACGTTGCTTCAGGGGGAATGGTTTGAAGAATACCACAAGGCATTCCCTGCAGTTGCACTGAGCTGCACCTTGAAGGCATATCCAGTGCTCAATGGAAGAAAGCTGAAGACAGAGCTTAGCCTCCTCTACAGCAAGGATGAACTCAAATCCTGTTGTGGTGCCATGGATCTGCAGGTTTTTACCTGTCAGAGGTATTCTCAGAGACAGTTACACTCCTGAAAATTATTATCACAACACCTATGACCACTGTGGGGGCTGAAAGGTGTTTTTGGACACTGAAAAAGATTAAAACATTCCTCAGGAACACCATGACTCAGGAGCGACTGAATGCCTTAGCCATTCTCTCCATGAGAAAAAGCTTGTGACTAACATGACTGACTTTAACCAGAAGGTCACAGAAAAATTTGCTAGCTTGAAATGCAACAGAGCTAAATTTCTGTACAAATAGTGGGCACTTCTACTGATGCCCATGCAATGCAAGAACCATTAGTACAAACAAATTCATAAATGTGATGTTTGATCGATTTGGTGAATCCTACAAGTTCACGTGATCTGTTGTATCTTAAAATTTAGTATAGGTACTGTGGTGTATGAAACTAGTGGGACATTTGGAGTGGAACGCAGCCTGCAGCTGACATCACCTCCACTATATATTGGGCGGTCCGCCATCTCACTGAGAGTTAGCAGGTTATCGTTAATGAAAGTTATCACTGAGTGCACATATGTTTTACTATTCGGCTTTAATAAAGTTCAATTCGACTGTAGCATCATCTGTCTTCATTCCAGGTTTGTGGACATAAAATTTAGCGAAGAAAATTACAAACCATGGAAGCATGCTTGAAACCGCTACGGCCCTTTGTCAAGTCCCCTTGTGAACCAGCCATCCTGTGGCCACGATGGCTGCACGTGTTCGAGACCTTCATTACAGCGCTGGACTTGGAGGAACTGGATGAAATCAAAATGCGGATACTACTTGTCCACCAGCTGGGTGCAGAAGGTCAGAGAATTTTTCACATGCTTGGTCCGATGTCCGAGTCCGAGGTCTGATGGACTATTATGAGGATGCTGTTGAGATGCTAACTAGCTACTTTGCTAAACCCAATAACGTAGCGCGGCACGCAAAATCCTGCCGCCGTCAACGAGAGGCTAACCTAGCTAACCCCACACCCTACGGACACGGTATAAACATTGTGGGCCCCGAAGGTTGGTCAGGACTGCAGCGTGTAGTGAAGTTAGACGGAGTGAGTGTGCCCATGCTGGTGGCCACCGCCGCCACACAGTCCATAGTAAATGAGGCCACGGTTCAGAGGCTAACCCCCCGGCGACCTGATGCGGTGAAACTACCAGACAATGGAAGCTGCAGTACTGGCAGGAATGTCACATTCGTGGTGAAGTATGGCAAAAAAGTGATTCCAGCATTCCGGTTCCAGGTGACACGCCAGGGTAAAAATGTTATGGGGTGGGATTTATTCTGCGAGCTGGATTTCACTCTCACGATCGGTGGGCAGACAACAGGCCAGGCCCAGTTTACCCAGGCTTTGCGGATGTGGGTGCAGCCGAAGAGCACAGCTCGGACAGTGAATGTAATGTGGAGAGTGGATACAGCATGGACAGTGAAAACGTCGTGGAGAAGGAACAGCGACCGGACTCGCCTCCATTCCTCGCCCGACCAGAGCTGGAGGAGAGGGAGCCCAGGTCTATCGAGGCCAACACTGACAAGGTAATTCAGAACAGCACCAACAACACACCATCCACCCCGTGTGCTCAGGAGGAGAGGTGCCCAGTAGGGGGGCAGCAGCCGGACTTGTCTCTGTCCCCCACTCAGTCAGAAACGGGGCTGCAGGAGAGGGAGCCCATGCCTATCAAGAATGACACCCACGAGGTAATTCGAAACAATGCTGACAGCACACCATCCACCCCAGGTGCTTAGGAGGAGAGCTGCCCAAGAGGGGGCAACAGCCAGATTCCAATTAAACTGTGGAATTTAATCATCTGTCTCCTGGAGTTTTTTGGGAGTGTTTAAACTTATTGGAAACGACCCATGACAGTGAAAAGACGGCATTACAGCTACAAAGGACACAGAGACCACCATCATATGGAGTTCTCCAATATCAAGAAATAAGTGACTAACACAACAGCATCCAGTCAGCTTCACGGTAGCCCCGTTCTCCTGATATCACAACCACGTTAAGCCGCAATGTCGCAGCGCAGCAACAACAGCAGAGAAAATGAAGATAAGCAGTCAGAGTATGCACACTCAAAGAAAAGCCACTCATCTAGTGCATCGTCCAGCGTGAGCATTAGCATGGCCATCGACAAGGAAAAGGTGAAAGCTGAAGCATCACAAGCTAGAGCGGCACACTCAAAGAGGGAAATTGAACTTAAAGTGGAGCAGGCATGCATCCAAGTCGAGCAGACACACATCCATTCCAGCCTTGATGCATTAAAAGATGAATAAGATGCTGCCATAGCAGAGGTGGATACCCTCATCACTAGCTTACAATATATGGGCGTTGGACTACACAGTGAAGCTAACAGCTCAGTCCGTCAAAGACCAGCACACCACAGCCTTCATGGCAGAGCAATCTAGCCTGCATGGAAGAAACTCGCCTGCTATTATAGACGGTGATGAAGCTCCTCCAGCATTTCATCCTTCACACCCTCATTCAACCGAAGTTACTCCATTAAGAATCCATCTGCCTGACACAAACTAAAACCTACATGCTGCTTCCAATACTACTATGTCTCACCATGCCAATCAAGCCCCTCAGCCAATCGAAGCACCACTGGCACAACGCTTCAGCCAGTCTCCTTATTTCCCCCCTAGCTCCTCAGCTTAACAGAGCACTTCCACGACAGAACGTCAAGCAAGATCCCTCATCTCCCGGTTACCAACCTGCTCCCAGGATGCCACATCGAATTAGCCACAATGACTCCACAACCACTGGAGACCTCATCAAATATCTTGCCTGCAACCGGCTGGTAACTTCAGGTCTCGCCACGTACGATGACCAGCCCATGAACTATTGGGCCTGAAGGTCATCATTCCAAAATGCCATGCTGACCTGGACCTATCTGCTGCAGAAGGACTTGACCTCTTGACCAAGTATCTGGGAAAAGAGTCAGCAGAACAGGCAAGAAGAATAAAAACAGTCAACATCAAGAACCTGCATAAAGGACTGTGTATGGCATGGGAGTGCCTTGACAATGTATACGGCTCACCAGAGGCCATCAAGCAGGCCCTCTTCAACAAACTGGAGGACTTTCCAAAGATTACAACGAAGGACCCACAGAAACTCCAAGATCTAGCCGACCTGTTGTCAGAGCGGTTAGCCGCCAAGGAGGATGGCTACCTCGCAGGCTTGTCATACTTGGACACCTCCAGAGGGACCAAGCCCATTATTGAAAAACTCCCACACAACATACAATAAAAGTGGCTGTATTATGGGGCAAGATACAAAAATGAACATTTCGTCAGTTTCCCACCTTTCTCTGCACTGGTAAACTTCATCCACACAGAGACAAAGGCTCACACAGATCCAAGCTTTAACCTCTACATGCAAGCCCCAGCAGAGAGAAAGCACAAATGGGAGAGACCCACAAAGACATCAGTGTATGTTCAGAAGACACAGGTCTCAGGAAGTGCAAAGTTTGAGTCTAAGGAAGCCAAACAACGAATTGAACCAAATAAGTTCTGTCCCCTGCATAAGAAACCCCACCCTCTGAGGAAATGCAGAGGCTTCCATGAAAAGAGCATAGAGGATCACAAACAACTCTTGAAAGAACATTTAATCTGCTTCCGCTGTTGCTCCTCCACAGAACATCTGACAAAGAACTGCATCGCTGAGATAAAATGTACGGAGTGTGATAGTACTGCACACGCATCAGCGCTTCACCCCAGCACACTCACCTGGAAATCCAAGTTGACCCCTCCCTCTTCAGAGGATGGCGGGGAGGAGGACAAAGTGGACAACCAGGAAGTCATGTCAGCATGCACACAAGACTGCGGAGAAGGTTTGAGCGCCAGAGCATGTGCTAAGATCTGCCTCGTCAGCATGTTCCCGAATGGATGTAGGAAGGAGTCTTAGAGAATGTACGCCATACTGGATGAGCAGCGCAATTGTTCCTTTGCACGGTCGGAGTTCTTTGATGTTTTCAAGATCTTCAGCAGCTCCTACTCCTACACACTCAAGACTTGCGCGGGGCACACAGAGGCAACTGGGAGGAGAGCTAGTGGCGACACCATCCAATCAGTGGACAAGAAAGTAAGCACTCCCCTGCCCATGCTCCTTGAGTGCAATCAAATTCCAAACGTCTGCACCGAAATGCCTATGCCAGACGCCACCATGCTCACCTGAAATGCATCACTGACCAGATACCACCTCTAGATTCAAATGCCAAGATACTCTACTGGGCAGAGACATCTTACAGGTCAACAACGTCTGAGAGCAGATAAATGGTCCAGGAAATGCCCCGTTCGCTCAAAGGCTTGACCTAGGATGGGTCGTCATCGGCAACGTGTGTCTTGGAGGTCCTCACAAACCACCGGAGATGAGAAATAATAAAACAGCTATCCTAGAGAATGGGCGTACAAGTCATCTCCAGCCATTCAACAACCAGATCAAAGTGAAAGAGGTGTTCGGTCAAGCACTTAAAACCTCTGCACCATCTATCAACAAACCTCACGCTCATCCTGACAACACTCACTGGAGACAGCTTGGGACAAACCGTCTTCGCTCGTACTCCCGACAACCACAGACTTGCTCCATCCATGGAAGATTTAGAATTCCTGAAGATGATGGAAGCTGAATGTTATGAAGACGACTTCGAAAGCTGGGTTGCACCTCTACCCTCTTGCTCACCAAGGCAGTGGCTGCCAAACAACAGGAAACAGGCTCTCGACCACCTCATCTCACTTCGACGCTTGCTGGAAAAAGGGCCGTAGATGAAAGCCGACTTCCTAGAGTTTATGGAAAAGATGTTCAAGAACACACACGCGGAGGCCGCATCATTGATGCAACCTGGACAAGAGTGCTGGTACCTGCCCTTGTTTGGTGTGTATCACCCCAGAAAGCCAGATAAGATCAGTGTGGTCTTTGACAGCAGCGCCTTATGGGAAGGAGTGTCACTCAACGATGTCCTACTTACCGGGCCAGACCTCAACAACAACCTGCTAGGTGTCCTCATGAGATTCAGGAAGGAACAGGTAGCGATCACTGCCGACATCAAGCATACAGTATGTTCCACTGCTTTCTTGTGAGGGAGAACCACCGCAATTTCCTCCACTTCCTGTGGCACAAGAATGACCCTACCTCTGACATCATGGACTACAGAATGCGGGTTCACCTCTTTGGGAACAGTCCCTCTCCTGCTGTCACTGTGTACTGTCTGCGACGAGCAGCCAAGGAAGCAGAGGCCAACTACGGCAACGATGCAAAGAGATTCATCGACCATGAGTTCCATGTTGATGACGCCTTAAAGTCCTTTAGCACAGAAGAAGAGGCCATCAGCGTCCTGAGGCAAGCACAGAAGATGCTTGCAGATTCTAACCTTAGGCTGCATAAGATCGCATCGAACCGACCCACAGTCATCGAGGCACTCTCATCCAAAGATCGCTCCAAGGACATTGAAAACCTAGATGTCTTCCCCAATGAGCCCCCTTTCCAACACAGTCTTGGGTTGTTCTGGAACATGCGCACAGACACGTTCATGTTTTAGATTGAAGACGACCAAAAATCCTTCACCTGCAGAGGTGTATTCTCAACAGTGAATAGTCTCTAAAATCCTTTGGGGTTCCTCGCACCCATCACGGTTCACAGAAGACTGATACTCAGGGAACTCGCTACGCAAGCGTAGGACTGGGATTCATCTCTCCCAAAGGAAATGTACATCGAGTGGACTAGATGGAAACAGTCACTCCAAGGTCTAGAAGGGCTCCAGATACCACGCCCTTACACATCCTTCTCCACCGCAGGTGCACTACGGAGAGAACTCTGTGTCTTCGCAGATGCATCAGTCAAAGCAATAGCAGCCGTGGCCTACATCAGGGTGATGAACCACGATGTACAGACCGATATTGGCTTTGTCTTTGAAAAGGCGAAGCTGGATCCTCAACCCAGCCTAACCATCCCAAGGCTGGCACGCTACACAGCCGTACTCGTTGTGGAGATCATAGAGGTGGACACTACATTCGACAACATCACCTACTACACAGACAGTAAGGCCATATTGGGATATATCCATAATCAATCAAGGAGATTCTCCGTCTACATACACAACAGGATCCAACGAATCCATCAATCATCCTGTCCTGACCAGTGGCAGTACGTCCCAACACACCTCAACCCAGCCAACATTGGGTCAAGAAACGTGACACCAGCCCTGCTTAGCAGCACGACATGGTTCAAAGGACCAGCCTTTCTTCATAATCCATCTCTGCACGGTCTCTGACGCTGAAGTGCGCCCCCAAGTGATGACAAGTCTCACACACATTACCAGAGATGTGATACACCCACGTTTTGAACGCTTCTCCAAATTCAGCACTCTCCTCACAGCCATAGCGCACCCCATCCATGTAGCTTGCACTTTCTCCCACTCCATCCAGAATATATGTAAGGGGTGGCACATATGTCTTCCAACCGAGGATGAGCTGCAGAGAGCTAAGGTGTGTATCATAAGGTGCCTCCAGAACAAATGTTATGCGGGAGAACTCAAATACATCAACTCAGGATCCAACATCCCATCCTCTAGCAGTCTGTGGAAACTGCATCCCATAATCAACCAAGACCAACTTCTTCTCATAGGAGACCAGTTTGGACAATCAAGTCTGAGCACAGACGAGGCACATCCCATCATCATCCCTGGAAGGCATCATCTTGAAAACCTTTCCAGGAGAAGATAGCCTGATTCGGAAGGTCAAAGTGGAAGTTGTCAAGGATGGAACTAAAAGTTTTTTCTCGTCCCATTACAGAAATAGTTTTGCTTTTCTCTGCTATGTCTGATTCTATTCATTAGTGTGGGCTCTTTAAAGACCCCAAGTGAGGAGTGTTATGCCCCCAGAAAACATGTTTAATGTGTGTTTTTTTATTAGGAGATTTGACCCAAAAAGGATTAAGCGGAAGAAGATGGATGGATGGATGGATGGATAGATGGATGGATGGATGTGTTATTATCACCACCTTATCGTGGTGGGGCACTTTGAGCGTCTCCATGACCCCTAGAGCTATGTCGGCCGGAGTCTCGTACTCCTGGCAGGGTCACCCAAGCCGAACAGGCCGAAGGGTAGAGGCCAGACTGAGTGATCCCGAAGATGAAGACCCCAATGGTAGAGCAGGCAGAAGCTGGTAGTAATGATAAACACCACAATGGCTGTAAAAGCGGACGAAGGCTAAGGGAGCACACCCTGACAAAAAAGCAAGCTGGTGGTGGCACGCTTTCAGGCGGTTTCCCAAAAATCTGGATTCCGGCAGCCTCCTGCAGTTGTGAGAAGATACCGGTCATCTAGGGTCTCCCTTGCCACTGGAATCATCTTCTCTACAATCAAGGTAGTGGCATCGGGAAAAGCGCACCCCCCATGCCACTCTAAAAACCATCACTGCGCAGGTATCTTCTTTACCTGAGTCTCCGACCTCTAAAGTCTGGCGACGATGGAGCATCCAGTAACGGGGGCAGGTCTGAATGAGCTGGAAGCTCCTAGCTGGAACTCGGCACGTCAGCGGCACAGGACAACGATCGTTAGCAGTCGGGATTGAGTGGCAGCTGCTTCCAGCAGACCCCTGTGCGTCTAAGCAGCCCTATTTAGGGACTGCACTGCTCACCCCAACTGTGGAAAGGCCTAGAAAAGGTGGCCTAAACATTGCCCACTCAGCACAGCACCCGGATAGGAAACCGCACCTGTCGGGACATTCCACTATGCGGTTGAAAAACAAAAACAATACCATTTAGAATTGTAGCATGGAATATAAGGACACTCCTGAATGCTAGTCTGGACAGACCACAGCGCAGAATAGCACTTGTTGCCAGCGAGCTGAAGCGCTACAATGTGGATGTGGCAGCACTCAGTGAGACCCGACTCCTCGAGGAAGGCTCACTCAATGAAGTAGGAGAGGGTTATACATTCTTTTGGAAAGGATACCCCATTGGCGGACAACTCCTTCATGGAGTTGGTTTTGCAATCAAGAACAGCCTCCTGCACAAGCTCACAGAATCACCAGTGGGTGTCAGTGAAAGGCTCATGACTCTTCGCATCCCCCTTGCAAAATGCAGGTATGTCACTTTGGTAAGTGCCTATGCACCAACTCTGCCATCGAACACTGAAGAGAAGGACCGCTTCTACCAGACACTTAATAACATCCTTAGTCACATCCCGAAGGATGACAAAATCATTCTGCTTGGTGATTTCAATGCAAGAGTCGGAAAGAACTTGCAAAACTGGAATGGCGTAATCGGTGCCCATGGCATTGGAAAAGTCAACCCCAATGGCATGAGACTTCTTAGTCCCTGTGCGGAACATGATCTTACCATCACTAATACAATCTTCCAGCAAAAGAACAAATATAAGGCATCCTGGATGCATCCCAGGTCCAAACATTGGCACCTGATCGACTATGTGATCGTGAGGAGGGCTGACCTCAAGGACGTGCTCACCACAAGAGCTATGCGAGGGGCAGACTGCTGGACCGACCACCGCATGATTCTGACAAAGGTCAGAATGCATATTCGGCCCCTAGCTCGCCACGGTGGCCCAAAGAGGAAAACACTCCACTGTGCCAGACTCTCCAGCAGCGACATCTGTGACAATTTCCGTCGCTCCCTAGCTGAGAGGCTGGCAGGTATTGAACAACTGCTCATCTCAGAGTCTGGGATGGATGAGAAGTGGACCACTCTATCCACCATCCTCTTTGACACTGCAGCCCAAGCCATCGGTTTCAAAACCAAGAAACATCAGGACTGGTTTGACCAGAATGCTGGAGAGATCTCCACCCTCCTGGACAGAATGCACAGGGCACACAGAGTCACCTTGAACAACCCACAATCCCAATTTCATAAGAAGCAATGGCAAGCCCTTCGTTCTGAGGTCCAAACAACTCTCAGGAAACTGCAAGATGAGTGGTGGATCTCAAAGGCCAATGAAATCCAGACTCATGCTGATAGAAACGATATGCACAGTTTCTATGATGCAGTCAAAACCATCTACGGCCCCAGAAACTGCTCCCTGGCACCTGTTAGATCTGCTGATGGATCTTCTTTAATCAAGGATCAGGCCATGATAGTGGAGCGGTGGGCTGAGCATTTTAACACCGTGCTTAACCAGCCCACCTCAGTGGATCCAACTGTCCTTGCAGAGCTCCCTGAACATCCTACCTTGCCAGATCTCAACCTCCCCCCAACCTTCAAAAAAATCCTGTATGCAGTAAAAAGCCTGAAAAACAATAAATCCCCTGGACCTGACGGCATCCCAGCTGAACTTCTCAAGGAAGGAGGCTACCTCTGTACTCGGACACTGTATCTCTATATCTCAGAGGTGTGGAGACGAGAGTGTGTCCTACAACAGTGGAAAGACGGCAACATTGTGACCATCTACAAGAACAAAGGAGACAAATCCATCTGCTCCAATAGTAGGGGTATCTCTCTGTTGGCCATTGCTGGAAAGGTCCTTGCTAAGGTCATGCTCCGCAGACTTATCTCTGCAATATCAGAGCGGGTCACCCCAGAGTCACAGTGTGGTTTTTGGAAGGACAGGGGGACAGTTGACATGATCTTTGTGACACGTCAGCTCCAAGAGAAATGTCGGGAGCAGCATAAGGACCTGTTCATTGCCTTTGTCGACCTGTCAAAGGCATTTGACACAGTGAACAGGGAACTACTGTGGCAAGTCCTGAAGAGATTTGGGTGTCCACCCAAGTTCCTCACCATCCTCGCGCAGTTCCATTCTGGGATGATGGCCCGAGTGGTAGTGGGAAGGCACAGCTCAGAACCTTTTGGAGTGCAAACCGGAGTGAGGCAAGGCTGTGTGCTGGCCCCAGTCCTCTTCAACATCTTCCTTGTCTGTGCAATAACTCTGCTACGTAGGAGGGTGGAGAAGCAAGCTGGAGTTATCATTGACTTCAGGCTTGATGGTAACCTGTTCAACATCAGGAGGCTACAGGCAACTTCCAAGCTGACATCAGAGACCATCATTGAGCTACAATATGCCGATGACTGTGCCCTGGTTGCCCATACACCAGATGCTCTACAAAACATCCTCTTGGCAGCTGTAACTGCATACACCAGAATGGGACTGACAATCAACACCCAGAAGACAGAGGTACTCTGTCAATCCAGTACTGACCCCCCACAAAACCCAATAACCCTCACAGCAGCAGGGCAACAGCTGCTCACAGTGCCCACTTTCAAATACCTGGGGAACATAATGTCTGACACCTGCTCAGTGGATGACGAGATCCAGAACCGCCTCAAGCAAGCATCAGCATCTTTTGGTCGTCTTAGGAGAAGGGTTCTTCAGAACAGCAACCTCAAACTCCACACCAAAGTGCTGGTCTACAGAGCTGTATGTATCACCACCTTACTATATGGATGTGAGGCATGGACTATTTACAGCCGCCACCTGAAAAGCCTGAAGACCTTCCATGTAAGATGTCTCCAGAAGATCCTTGGCATCACTTGGAAGGACAGAGTGCCACACACAGAAGTGCTGGTGAGAGCTGGCAGCTGCAGCGTGGAGTCCATCTTGGTCCAGCATCAACTCAGGTGGTTGGGGCATGTCATCCGGATGCCCAGCCACAGACTCCCATGCAGAATCTTGTATGGTCAGTTACACCGAGGCCAACGCAGCGCTGGTGGACAGAAGAAGCGCTTCAAAGACCAAATGAAGTCCATCCTGAAGAGATGTCAGATCAACCCCTCTTCACTGGAGGAACTCACTTCCTGCCGAGACATCTGGCACTCCCACTCCTCACAGGGAGTGGATTATATGGAGGAACAGCGCACACAACACCGGACAGCAAAGCGTGCAAAGAGGCATGCTCGCCAAGTCCCCCCTGCTCCCCCCAGCACCTCCTTCACATGCCCGGTCTGTAACCAAATCTGCAGATCCACGATCGGACTATTCAAACACCAGCAGACTCATAAATAAAGAAGATGGTCATCATCGATTCGATGGACTACTAGAAGATCACAGTTGGTACATTTATTCAGTTTTGCAGTTAAAAAACTACAAACATGGTGGCGGTGCATGCTGGGAATCAGGAAGTGACTTGCCATGTGGTAATCAGTGTAACTAGCTGCAGCTTCAGAGCACATACACACAGTTGCCAGCTCCTCAGACGCTGTTCTCTGATTCTCCCTCTGCTCAAGCAATGTCTGAGTATCAATTGTTAAAATGATGAGTTAACTACATGTTTTATCACTACTTGTTTGTTGGTTAAAAACCAATTTACTGCCTAAAATGTGTAGTTTGTTTAACTAGGCTGTCACAGTTTATTTGAAAGTCATGCTGTTTGACGTGCGTATTAATTCAATGTTGTACTGTATTGTGTTACAGTTTCACAAGACTCCAATTAAAGTGTGGAATTTAGTCATCTGTTTCCTGGAGTTCTGTGGGAGTGTTTAAACTGATTGGGCACCCCTTGTCATGGGTCATTTCCAATCATGTGCCATGGAGGGCCAAGACCCCTGCAGGTTTTCTCTTCTACCCAGTCTCTTCAGCAGGTGTTTACATTAATCAGCAATCAGTGGGAAGAAATTCAGTGGCATCTGCGGCTGAAGACACTGGTTGGAGGTAAAGCCTGCAGGGTCTTGGCCCTCCAAGACACATGATTGGACACTGCTGCTGTAAAGAAAAGAAAAAAAAACTGTTCAGGCAGAAGCACGGCTGAAATGGTGGCAGAACAACCCACCCAGTTACCTTGGGTCCAGCGGTGGTCTACCCGCAGACCCTAGTTTCTAGTTTTGGCTCAGAGTTTAAAAAAAAAAAAAGTCCTTTTAAAAAAAGTTATTTAAAAATAATAAAAGATGTTAAATATCTTGAGTAAATAATAATGTTAGGCATTTTGTCTAGATGAAAATGTTGACTGTTTTGAGATACATATACTAATGCTTAAAGGGCCTATATCATGCTATTTTAAGCCTTTCAGAGTAAACTATATGCATGTATGTGATAGTATATTACCTTTGGTACATTGGAGAATGAATTTCTTATGAAATATGAGTTATTTTCGCGAGCTACTTTTCCAACCTGGAAGTATGCCTCGATCTCTGAGGCTCCGCCTCTCCTTCTTGTGGCTGCCGCCCATTTCATGACGATAATAAACTCCAACCATTTCTGACGAGTAGGCTCTTCTTTAGGAAGGCTTGAAGCGGTTGATAAAATAAAGGCAGCGAAGTGAAGGTTTTAAATAGGTTTATTATCATACTGCCTTCACGGGGCTCGCTCCATGAGCGAGCCCGGAGAGGCTCTCCAGCAAAGAGACACAGGGTGTGTGTGTCAGCAGCCGTTGAAGGAATGAGAGGATGAGTTACAGAGCATGTGCAGTATTTATACCCAGTTACAGACAATACATGAAAGGCATGGGACATTTGCATCACAGTAAGAGCAGGAAGCCTGAATGTTTGCATTTGATTCATACAAAACAGCATGATACCAGCGGAAGGAGCTAGACACAGGAAGGCTGCCTGTTGTTCTGTTAATTGCTCCAGATGCGCGCTCTGCATGTCCCAGTCTGTTGTGGGGGTTACGCCACAAGCTCCCCCCCAGAGGGCTCGGCAGGGGGCCGAGGCCTCGATAGTGCAGCTTTGGCAGCGAGCAGGGAAAGCTCTGTGCAGGCGGAGGTAGAGGGGGGTGGGGGGTAGTAAGTGCTGGCCGGAGACGGTGAAATCGTCTGAGCCGCGCAAAAATTGCTTGTTGATCCACGATGTCGAGGGGCTGTCCCGTTGAATGTGCGGAGATCACAAGAAGAAAAATTAGTCACTGACTCCTCTCGCGATTAAGTCCTGCAAGGATTAATAGCGGCCGTGAAGAAAAAAACAGGAGCGACGAGGCTGCGTGGCGGCTGTAAGAAAAAAAAAAACAAGAGCAAGGGGACCAGGCGTGTTGACTTTAGGTGCGGGCACAACCTTAAAGCCTTCGGGGACAGCAGACTGCTGAATTCCCGTTGAGCGCCATGGCTAAGACCATAAAATCCAGTGAGCAAGCTGCGTGCCTCAGGTGTACGAGCAAGCCTGAAGGGCCAGTGTGCAGCGGCGAAGGAGGAAGGCGGTCAGTGGAGCCGTATGTGTCCCGTGCGTGGTGCGCCCTCCTCGTAACTCCCCGGTGCGTGTGCCGGGGCTCCGTACGTTGTTGGGCCAGCTGGAGAGGAGACAGGGTCAGGGAGCGTAATCATCCCTGTTCAATGTGTTGGAGCGGTGAAAGGAAGTAGACGATCTTTGTCCCTCGCGCTGGTGCAGATGCGTTGGAGTGGTGAGATGGAGGAGACGATCTTTGTCACTCGCTCGGCCATGGTGCGTTCAGGTCCACGCGCTGCATTCTCCGTCGGCCATGGAGGTCGCCGTCGTGGAGAGGGGACGAGGTGGATGCGCTCTCGTGTGGAGAAGCTGTGGGCGCGGCCGGTCCAGCGTGGATGTGCCGATCTAGGCGTGCAGATCCCACCATGAAGTTTGCTGCGGCTTTCCCGGTCGTGGGTGATGTCCGGAGAGTTCCCTGAAGCAGAAGGGAGCTGCTGCGTTCGCTTGTCGTCGGAGCATCACCGCCGGGTGCTGCGTTCGCCGGCAGCGTGGCTGTCCAAGCCAGAAGGTTGCGTCGCACAAAGCGTGTGCGTCTTCGGGGTCACCAGTGAAGCGGATGATAAATAGGCAGAGAAGTGAAGGTTTTAAATAGGTTTATTATCATACCGCCTTCACAGGGCTCGCTCCATGAGCGAGCCCGGAGAGGCTCTCCAGCAAAGAGACACAGAGTGTGTGTGTCAGCAGCCGTTGAAGGAATGAGAGGATGAGTTACAGAACATGTGCAGTATTTATACCCAGTTACAGACAATACATGAAAGGTATGGGACATTTGCATCACAGTAAGAGCAGGAAGCCTAAATGTTTGCATTTGATTCATACAAAACAGCATGATACCAGCGGAAGGAGCTAGACACAGGAAGGCTGCCTATTGTTCTGTTAATCGCTCCAGATGCGCACTCTGCATGTCCCAGTCTGTTGTGGGGGTTACGCCACAGGCTGAACAAACTCCTAAATCTCTCACAGCCAAAGACACATTTACGCTACTTAGAAGACATTGTCTTACGTAAAAAAGCAAACAGTTGTTGTCACTGAGCAGATTAGGTGCGAGAGGAACTACTTCTTCACAGCGTCAACGCTAAAGTGAAAGAGTTTTGCCGATCACCGCTCCGTTAGCTGCGCGGAGAAAGTGGGTGTGTGCATTAGCCTGGGGGCACTTCCTGGAGTGGGCGGCTCACCCACGTTCATACGTATGAATGTGGGGACCCAGTCGTTATCAGGGACAGGGCGGAGCAGCAGCTCAGAGAGCAGGGTTGAGGAGGAATACTCAGAGATGCGTGAATGGAGCAAAATACCACTTTGGGGGGTGTTTTTGGTGAGGAATTAACATTATAACATGCTTAAAAGCTCAAAAAAGTCAATTTTGCATGATATAGGCCCTTTAAGTGTGTATAGAAAATAAGAACTGTTGATAAGATGGGAATATTGTTATGCTAAATTGGGGAGGGCTGATCTGCTAAACTTTGGGTTATTGTGTTTGTATTTTTGCAAAGAGGGAAGAATGTGGTGTATGAAACTAGAGGGGCATTCGGAGTGGAACGCAGCCTTCGGCTGACGTCACCTCCACTATGTATTGGGCGGTCCGCCATCTCACTGGGAGTTCGTTCATGAGGGTTACCACTGAGTGTACATGTGTTTTACTATTTGGCTTTGTAATAAAGTTCAGTTCGACTGTAGCTGTCTTCATTCCAGGTTTGTGGACATAACGGGTAGTAACAAAATTTAGGAGTGGTCCAGACTAGTTGGAAGAGCTTTGTGTCAATAGTTTGCTGTTATTTCAACCTACTTTTCACTAAATGGCTTTGTATTTTGTCTGAATCAAGTATCTTATACCCTATAAACTTAATTAGTTGACAAAATTTAATACTTTGATTCAATTAATAATTAGAATTAAAGTACTTACAAATAATCAAAAGCAGTATAATTTCATCAATGTCCAAATGATACCATGCAAATATAAGGCTCTGTGTGTGTGTGTGTGTGTGTGTGTGTGTGTGTGTGTGTGTGTGTGTGTGTGCGTGTGTGTGTGTGTGTGTGTGTGTGTCTTCATGTCAGTCACTAACAGGACCATCTGAAATACTCCTAGAATCTGATGGATTCTTTCATTTCTGCCAGTTCTTTGATTCCACTGCTGATTCTACTTAAATTATATATATTTTTTTTACCTCTTGGATCTCAGAAAGGAGAACTCCACTTTCCCTCAAGAATTTTTTTTTCTTACACTTTGAAACCATTTTTGTGAATGAAACTTCTGGCCAGACGATGGAAAGCAGGGCCTTATACTGTATGGTAGTTTTAGGGCCTCAGTTATGCAAATCTTCAATACTAGTGAATGTGCTCACTTATACAGAGGTGTGATTCACCAGATTTACCTGGCCTGTTTACACACTTTTGTAGGAGGTACAAGTGTTTGTTGAATCTAAAGTAGTTTGTTCGTACTAACACAGCTTACTAACAAAAGTATGTGAGATTTTCACATACTAACATGTTTTTGCATGAGGCCCAATGTACCTGATGATAGGGAATTGTTCTTGTTAAAATTTTCAACTACTTTAAAACATCTGATAGCAAAGTACTTAACTTTTCATTATTAAAGTGTTCTGTTTTCTGAATTTATTCTGTTCTAAGCCTTTTGATTTTATATTTGTGTGTTTTACTCTGGTGTGTGAGGGTCCTTAGATGATTTCACCCATCACATCAAAGTGCGCCCCACACAAATTTTTTATCACCCACTGCCACTGTAGTCATCTAATGGCTGACGTAAGAGGGAGGGCGGAGTTGAATAGGATGTTTCTTAAAGTGTTAAATCTTAATGGCTTTAAATCACAGCATTTCAAGACAGGCGAGGGAAATGCAAAAATTTGTTTCAATAATTAAAAAGTTCAAGAAAATGTGAAGAAAATATGTCACAAACACTTCATTAAGACATGTGAGCTGTTAAAATGTGAACAAGTGCAGTCAGTGACCCCTTTAAATGAATAATGATAATGATGTGTTCCTAATGGCTCAATGTTTATACAGGTATACATAGGTAGTGTATACAGTGCATCCGGAAAGTATTCACAGTGCTTCACTTTTTCCACATTTTATGTTGCAGCCTTATTCTAAAATGGATTAATTTTTTTCCTCAAAATTTTACACACAATAGCCCATAATCACAACGTGAAAAAAGTTTTGAGATTTTTGCAAATTTATCAAAAATAAAAAAACTAAGAAATCACATGTACATAAGTATTCACAGCCTTTGCTCAATACTTTGATGCACCTTTGGCAGTAATTACGGCCTTGTCTTTTTGAATATGATGCCACAAGCTTGGCACACCTATCTTTGGGCAATTTCACCCATTCTTCTTTGCAGCACCTCTCAAGCTCCATCAGGTTGGATGCGAAGTGTTGGTGCACAGCCATTTTCAGATCTCTTGAGATGTTCAATTGGATTCAAGGCTGGGCTCTGGCTCGGAGGTACAGGAGTGTGAACTGCAGGACAACCAGACTGAAGAACTTTCCCACTGCCATCAGACTCCTGAACAAATAACTTCCAAAACTCTGTAACACAGCTTTGCATGTATGAACTCACACACCTAAATTTGCACACTGCTCACCTGTACAATAGAGTCTCACCCGTCTGATGTCCATATCATCTCTGCTGCTACTTATCATGCACAGTCTACTGGTACTACCGTCACAGAAATTAGCACCGGGTGCAAATTTGTAATTATACAGTACTCATTGCACAATGCTCATTTGCACACTGTACATAGGTTCATGCCACCTCAGGTTCACATCATCTCTATCAATATACCACTATTACTTTAGTCATCCAGTGAATTTTCAATTTCATTCCTCTTGTCTGACTGCTTTAACTGTCCAAACTGCCTAGTGTGTGTTATTAGTACTCATTTGTTTTAATATTTAGTATCAAGGTGTGCTTAAGGAGTCCTAACTGACTGTGTGTTGGTGTGTGTGTTATTAGCATCCATTAATATTAGGACTGGGTTACTGTGTTAGTGTGTCATGACCGTATTAGAATTGCTCTTTCTGTACCTATTGCCTTGGCATTCGTTCAGAGAGCAAAGTAAGAATTTCATTGCTCAGGAAATGTAGCATTTCTTAACTGTGCACATGATAATAAAGCCTTTGAATCTTGGCTGGGCCACTCAAGGACATTCACAGAGTTGTCCTGAAGCCACTCCTTTGATACCTTGGCAGTGTGCTTAAGGTCGTCCTGCTGAAAGATGAACCGTCGCCCCAGTCTGAGGTCAAGAGCGCGCTGGAGCAGGTTTTTACCCAGGATGTCTCTGTACATTGCTGCATTCATCTTTCCCTCTATCCTGACTCATCTCTCAGTTCCTGCTACGTTAAAACATCCCCACAGCATGATGCTGCCACCACCAAGCTTCACTGTAGGAATGGTAGTGGCGTGGTGATGAGTGGTGCCTGGTTTCCTCCAAACATGACGCCTGGCATTCACACCAAAGAGTTCAATCTTTGTCTCATCAGACCATGGTCTGAGAGTCCTTCAGGTGCCCTTTGGCAAATTCTCCATGTGCCTTTTACTAAGGAGTGGCTTCCGTCTGGCCACTCTACCATACAGGCCTGATTGGTGGATTGCTGCAGAGATGGTTGTCCTTCTGGAAGGTTCTCCTCTCTCCACAGAGGAACGCTGGAGCTCTGACAGAGTGACCATACCACGACCAGCCAGCTCTAGGAAGAGTCCTGGTGGTTCTGAACTTCTTCCATTTACAGATGATGAAGGCCACTGTGATCATTGGGACCTTCAAAGCAGCAGAAATTTTTCTGTACCCTTCCCCATATGTGTGCCTCGAGACAATCCTGTCTCGGAGTTCTACAAACAATTCCTTTGACTTCATGCTTGGTTTGTGCTCTGACATGCACTGTCAGCTGTGGGACCTTATATACTGTAGACATGTGTGTGCCTTTCCAAATCATGTCCAATAAACTGAATTTACCACAGGTGGACTCCATTTAAGCTGTAGAAACACCTCAAGGATGATCAGTAGAAACAGGATGCACCTGAGTTCAATTTTTTTGATTTTAATAAATTTGCAAAAATCTCAAACTTTTTTCACATTGTCATTATGGGGTATTGTGTGTAGAATTTTGAGGAGAAAATGAATTTAATCCATTTTGGAATAAGACTGTAACATAACAAAATGTGGAAAAAGTGAAGTGCTGTGAACACTTTCCGGATGTCCCAGTGCCACTTTCTACTGTCAGGAGTAGGTAAACGGCTCTTTCACTGTAATGCTCCCACAGCACGGCAGGGACTTAAACTCTTTCACGCTGTGCCCCTAAAATCATGTATTCAGAGGAAAATGCCTGTGGACTTTAAGTAAAACTAGCATGTCATCACTATATTATACACAGTTTTCTTTAGGCAGCATAAGTGCACCCTGGTGAAAGTTATATTAATCCACAGCAGCAACACAAACAAAACATTTGAGATTATCAGAGAATATTCCCACAGAAAGAAACACTGACCATGTATGTTAGTGACAGCAAAGAGTGACCTGAAAACTGGCAGGAAATTAGCACATCCTGATAGTTTTAAATACATAAAATTGAACTCGATGAGCCAATATGCCTGCACAGCCTTCAAGCAGAGGTCAACAACCTTACGGCAACCATCTCACGTAGTTCTTACATTGTTCCTCTGGCATTCATATGAACACGCTACAATGAGGGGTTTTTGTGGGGCATTCATAGAACTCTTGAACAAGACCATCAGCCTGGCCATGAACGGTCTACGAATGCTGGATTCTCCTACGGCTGCCTTAAGAAGGCCATACAAAAGCACAATAATTCATTTGACCAGATTAAACTGGTTCTTATGAGCATATGCTGTACTATATACCACTGCAGAACATTCATGGGAGTCTAAAAATGTCTGCACTCAACTTGTTGACAAAAGACAATTTTTTTTAATTATAGAATAAACATTACTATTCAAAGGCAACATGTGGCTCGAGATCAGACAAGAAGCTGCACTAGGATAATGGCAAGTTGCTAGCAGCAACAGCTTAGATACACTTTACAACATTACAACTCTGTAATGTTGTAATGGGCTGGAACGTGAATAAGACAAAAACAAGATTCAAACTCCCCCACTGTCAGCTGAAAAGACTGCCTGACTTGGCCAAAGCGAAATGAAGATTTCATATCAGATTGATGTGTGGAGAAAAAAGGAGGGAGGATTGTCCTCACTGCTACTGTGCATTTTTACTAGTGCTGTCAATCGATTAAAACATTTTACTTAATTAATCACACCAATTTTCAAAAATTAGTTGTGATTAATTATGGTTAAAGGTTTTAGCTAATTTATTAGTTAACTGTGATTAATCACAAGGGGAATGGGGGGGAGGGGCAGGGTGCCATAAGCGTGCATATGCTCAATACACAAACGTTTTTTTCCCCCCCAACACACACACTTCTTTGCCTCAGAATGAGTTGACAACACTCCGTCTATCCTTGTGCTTTATCCACACCCACAGGCAGTCCAAAAAGTGAACATCTGCCAACAGAAAAGAGGGAATAGTTGGTCTGCTGCAGCTAGCCTCACGCTAACTTCCAGTTAGCAGACAGAGATCAAAGATTCATTCCCCACAGTCACTCGTTTCAGTGTCTAATTAAATGTAATCTATGGTCAAAATGTCCACATAGTATGATGGCAATACTCTAGCAAACTGATTTGAACACGCAGAATTAAATAACACCGGCTTCATGTGACTCGATTGTGTGTCGGAACAGTAAGTGCCATGGGGGTGTTTGCATTAAATATTTTTTAATCCATTAATTGAACTGGCATCATTAACTATGTTAACATGTTAATATTCCCAGCACCAATTTTTATATGGAACAGTGTCAAACAGCAGAATTTCCTGTCATCTTTATGCTTTTGTGGTGTTTGGGTTGGAGTTTGCTTGTGTTAGGCTCCATCTAGTAGTGAAACAGTGACTTCTGTTAGTCCTGCACTGGGGCATGGACAGTCACTCGGCAGAGCCCACAGTACATCATTTCTGCAGAAAAACTGGCCTGAGGCCCAATAAAGGCAGATAGCGACAAGAGAGGAAAATAGGTTACTCACTTTGCTTTCAATGCAAAAGTGGTAGATTTGATTAAACAAAAAAGTTAGGTAGAGCTCTTAAGCAGATCAGAAACTGGCCTTTAAATGGCATCATCTTATTCAGGTGACCTTACTTGGGTTAATATAATAATCATACATCAGATTTATATAGCGCTTAATGGAAACTCAGGTGCTTTACAAGAAGAAAAAAATTGTTCCGGTCCATTAATAGTTGAAAGCTTTCTTGAAAAGGTATTTAAGTTTTTTCTTAAAGGAGGGGAGTGAGTCTGTATTGCGAATATCTGAGGGCATGGAATTCCAGAGGGTTGGGGCGGCAATGGCAAAAGCTCTGTCCCCACGTTGTTTAGTCCTGGTGATGGAGGTCAGGAGGTTTGCATCGGATGATCGGAGTTGGCGAGTGGGGGTGTGATGTTGGAGGAGGTCTGTCAGGTATGGAGGAGCAAGGTTGTTGAGGGCTTTGTAGGTGATGAGCAGGATCTTGAAGTGAATGCGTTGTTATACCAGTAAGCAGTGTAGGTTTTTCAAAATGGGTATAATGTGGTCTCTAGAACGGGAGTGGATGAGCAGTCGTGCAGCAGAGTTCTGTACATATTGCAGTTTTTGGAGGTCAGAGGAGGGAAGGCTGTAGAGTATGTTGTTGCAGTAGTCCAGTCTGGAGGTTATGAATGCGTGGATAAGGATTTCAGCAGCAGAAGGGGAAAGCATGAAATGGAGATGTGCAATGCTGCAAAGGTGGAAAAAAGATGCTTTTGTGACATTGTTGATATGTTGTTTGAAGGAGAGAGTTGGAAATTTTGGAACTTGGTTAAAGTACTTAAAGATGCATTTTGGTGGCTATAAATCACCTATAAAAACAAATCTACATTGCCTAAAATGGTATCTTATGCCCTTTTTCCTACAAACAAAATCTTTCATTGTCTTACAGTTTCATGTCACCCCCCCCCCCCACCAAAAAAAAAAATCTCAAACGCCAGAATTGGTGACTAAGCCCAACCTGCATATCACAAGGCTAATAGTGGCTAGCACTAGATTAAACAGCATAAATCCTGTGATAAAAAGACTTACCAGTTGAAGGACATGCCCCAATTGCATTGGTCCTTAAAAGCAGTTTAATGGTAAAACTCATTTTAAAATTTTCAAAGCAGCTACAGTAGCCCAGAAATGCTAACTGGCTGGAGGCAAACTTCAGTTAGGGCAGAGAATCCCAATTGGCTCAACACTACAGACTTGCCAGTGGCTGTATATCGGTACATCACCAAAAATGCTCCATCTAAACTCTTCTTTTTTCAGGGGGCGGGGTTTACACACGTGGACAAAATTGTTGGTACCCCTCTGTTAATGAAAGAAAAACCCACAATGGTCAAAGAAATAACTTGAATCTGAACAAAAGTGGTAATAAATAAAAATTCTAGGAAAATTATCCAATGAAAATCATACAATGCTTTTGAATTGTGGTTCAACAGAATTATTTTAAAAAACAAACTCATGAAACAGGCCTAGACAAAAATGATGGTACCCTTAACTTAATATTTTGTTGCACAACCTTTTGAGGCAATCACTGCAATCAAGCGATTTCTGTAACTGTCAATGAGACTTCTGCACCTCTCAGCGGGTATTCTGGCCCACTCCTCATCAGCAAACTGCTCCAGTTGTCTCAGGTTTGAAGGGTGCCTTCTCCAGACGGCATGTTTCAACTCCTTCCACAGATCAGGGCTCATAGAATGCCACTTTAGAATAGTCCAATGTTTCGCTCTTAGCCATTCTTGGGTGTTTTTAGCTGTGTGTTTTGGATCATTATCCTGTTGCAAAACCCATGACCTGCGACTCAGACCAAGCTGCCTGACACTGGGCAGCACATTTCTCTCTAGAATACCTTGATAGTCTTGAGATTTCATTGTACCCTGCACAGATTCAAGACACCCTGTGCCAGATGCAGCAAAGCAGCCCCAGAACATAACAGAACCTCCTCCATGTTTCACAGTAGGGCCAGTGTGCTTTTCTTGGTATGCTCCGTTTTTGCGTTTTGATGTGCCTTGCCAAAAAGTTCCAGTTTTGTCTCGTCTGTCCAAAGAACATTCTCCCAGAAGCTTTATGGCTTGTCAACATGCAGTTTGGCAAATTTCAGTCTGGCTTTTTAATGACTTGTTTTCAACAGTGGTGTCCTCCTTGGTCATCTCCCATGAAGTCCACTTTGGCTCAAACAACAACGGATGGTGCGATCTGACACTGATGTACCTTGACGTTGGAGTTCACCTTGAATGTGTTTAGAGGTTGTTCTGGACTCTTTTGTTACCATTCGTATTATCCGTCTCCTCCTGCGGCCATGTCCAGGGAGGTTGGCTGCAGTCCCCTGGATCTTAAATTTCTGAATAATATGTGCAACTGTAGTCACAAGAACATCAAGCTGCTTGGAGATGGTCTTATAGCCTTTACCTTTAACATGCTTGTCTATAATTTTCTTTCTAATCTCCTGAGACAACTCTCTCCTTTGCTTCCTCTAGTCCATGTTTAGTGTGGTACACACCATGTCACCAAACAGCACAGTGACTACTTGTCACCCTTTAAATAGGCCGACTGACTGATTACAAGTTTGTAGACACCTGTGATGTTAATTAGAGGACACATCTTGGTTGAACATGTCCCTATGGTCACATTATTTTCAATCTTTTCTAGGGGTACCATCATTTTTGTCCAGGCCTTTTTCATGAGTTTGTTTTTTAAAGTAATTCTGTTGAACCACAATTCAAAAGCATTGTCTGATTTTCATTGGTTAATTTTCATAGAATTTTTATTTATTACCACTTTTGTCAGATTCAGGTTATTTCTGTGACCATTGTGGGTTTTTCTTTCATTAACAGAGGGGTACCAACAATTTTGTCCACAGCTGTAAGTGAAACTTTAAAGTAGAACTGAACTCACCTTTTTGCCAAAAAAGTAGAATAGCAGATTAATTCCTTATTACCTATTGTATTTTTCAACACATAAAAGAAATTTTTAGGCCGTGCGATGGCCAAGCTATAAGCCGATAAACTTTTGCCTCTGGCTGGCAGTGCCAAACAAACCAGAAGTAGTGCAGACGACGCTGCGTGACGTCACGAGTGTGACCCTTATCAAAACAACAATGGCAGATGATAGCAGTTCCAGCAGTCAAGAACCCCAGAGTTTTCAGAGTGAAGAGGCATTCAGGATCGGTGACAAGACAGAGGAGGATGCAGGAGTGTCAAGTGAACAGGAAGAGAGCGAGGGAGGCATCGAACCGTACAGATTAGAGCCAGAATTTTCGGGGGATTCCGGCACCGACTCAGACCGCAGCAGTGATGGGGAGGAGAGTCGCTTATTGAATACAGAATGGTGAGTCTTTACTTTGGCATGTTTGGGGTGTCGGGATAAGGAAAATTAACAATAAAAAAGAAAGGGGAAAAAAAACATCAGCATTTTTCCAACTTATTACAGTTATCCCTCAGTTATCGCGTTTAATGCGGTCTTCCTTCGCTGGGTATAGGCGCTCGGCAGGGAGCGAAGCTGGGTAAAACGTCTTGGCCAATCAGCTTGCGAGATAAAACGTCTCGGCCAATCAGCTTGCGAGGTAAAACGTCTCGGCCAATCAGCTTGCGAGATTCCCGAGCGGGCTGGGGAGCCGGGGAGAGCGGGCTCTCTGTGTTGATACCTGATGTTCTAATGTAGTCTCCCTGCCTTCTCATTAGAGCATCAGGTATCAACACGGAGAGCCCGCACAGCTCAAAATCTACCTCTCTGACCACCGCTCCACTCCTCTCCGCTCACCTCTTCACCGCTCGGGAATCTCGCAAGCTGATTGGCCGAGACGTTTCACCTCGCAAGCTGATTGGCCGAGACGTTTTACCCAGCTTCTCTCCCTGCAGAGCACCTTCTTTATCGCTCGTGTTGCTTAGTGGCACTTTTCGCTGTTCTCTTGTGCCTTTTTGTGCAAAATAGTGCTTGTGACGCCCTTGGGGGGGGGGGGGGGTGACGCTACTTCGCAGTTTTTCACTTTTCGCGGTCGGTTCTGGTCCCCATTAAACGCGATAAGTGAGTGATCACTGTATATCTAGAAACGCATCGCTTCCCGGTCGCTTTTCCTCCCCCTTTCTTTTCTTTCGTCGCCATGACAGCTTTCCTTGGCCACTGAACAGATCTTCCCAGGTGTTGGAAGTGTTTTGTAGTCGACTATCACGACAAAATGCACCAAAAACAACCAGTGTCGACGTGCTCGCAATGGTAAACATGAGGACTGGGTCACACTCGTGACGTCACGCGGAACTCCGGCTGCGCTTCGGCGGATTTGTCTGATTTTTCAGGGCGGGAAATTCTAAATCGCGATTTTCTCCAAGATTCTAGGATTTGTGGAGGGGGTGCCAATGATAAATTATCTTTATAATTGTATGCACTATCACCCAGTGCCGTTCAATGCCGTTCAGTTCAGTTCTACTTTAAAGCAAAAAAACAGAGACATGAGACATTTGAGTGATTTTGCACTTGATATGTTTTGTAAGTTGTAAAAACATGTTACAGATATGTTTACAAGAAAAAAAAAAACAGCTTGATTTTTGGTGGCGTGTCACTTTTAAGTGCACAGTCAAATTCACCTTATAAAAGCCTGCTGTAAACATAACCACCTGTTGGCAGATTAAAGAGGACTGTGGTAAGCAGCCATTACACCCTGCCACACCTACAGTTTTAACACTTGAGCAAGGTGTGGAAATGTCAGAACTAAAAGAATAAATGGGAGTAGTTTTACTCTTCCCAGTAAAACGCAAGAAGCCAGTCTAACAGGAAAGGTACATACATTCTTTTGGCTGTGCACAAACACCATAGGTGATGAGTTTATTTGACAAAGTATTGCATGAGAACGCTGCTTTCATTGCCTTCCTTCTATCGTTATGCAGTTGAAACAAGTCATAAGCACTAACATAATTCAGTTCATCTTTGTTTATATAGCATAACAGTCATCTAATATTTTAAACTGTGAAGGGGTGGAGGGAGCTATTTTTCTTAAGGGGGAAGACCTCAATCCATTTTAAAGGGGAAAAAAATCTCCTCTTTCATCAAAAACAATAAATATATAGTTATAGTTTATTGGTTTATTTGTAAGGGACCACATACAGAAAAAAAAACACTAAACACAACGTAAAGATGTTCTGTGCCAGATTATAGCGTTCTCACTAATTTCCATCTGTAGTCCCTGACACAGGCAAGAAGATTTTAAAAGAAAAACAGCACATATAGAAAGCAATTCAAGTCCTATTTCAAAATCTGTTGTCCCTGAAACAAGCAGGGACTAAGTTTAAAAGATAAAGACAAGAAAACAACACACATAAAAACAATTTAAGAGTACAATTTCAAATCCCATTTAAGGGAGAGAGTCAATGCTGGCAGACTTGATTTATCTTTGTGGAAAAGTCTGTAATTTGTTCTGGTCTTCAAAGTAGTGGGGAGCTTGTTCCATTCAGTTATAGCTTTGTATGAGAAGGCCGATTGTCTGAAAGGAGTTTTACGTATGCAGATGGAGATGCTGGAGAGGGAAAACGGCAAAGGTTGACCCATTATAATTTGTATCAATACTCTTTCTGCTTTCTCCTTTCCATCTGACGACAACATTTATTCCTCACTCCAAACACGTAACACCTCCCCCATGTGCTCACTGCTGGCCCCTCTCAACAGCTCCCAAAAAAATTCACTTTACAGAATAGCGATCCCCAACCTCTTTTGCTTCAAGGACCAGTAGCAAGTTTTTAAAAAATAATGCGCGACTAGACCTGAATAGTGTGGAAAACCACATGCCCAGTGCCAGTGCCAAAGACATTACGACCAAGTGCCCCAAAAAACTACAGACCCATGGCATTGACAATACATGTCATGAAAACAATGGAGAGTCTAATCCTGGATCAGCTTCGAACCATGGCCAGACCACTTTTAGATCCCCTCCAGTCTGGCTACCAGCCCCAACTTGGAGTTGAGGATACGGTTATCTACCTATTGAACAGTGTATATGCTCACCTGGACGAGCCAGCTAGCACTGTGAGGATTATGTTTTTTGATTTCTCCAGTGCTTTTAATACTATTCAGCCTGCCTTACTGGGAGAGAAGCTGACAGCAATGAAGGTAGATGCCCCCCACCCCCATAGTGACCTGGATTGTAAATTACCTGACTGGCAGACCACATTACGCGTCAGGCAGGGTGGTCAGCAGCACTGGAGCTCCACGGGGGACTGTCCTCTCCCCATTTCTCTTTACTCTCTATACCACAGACTTCAACTATTGCACAGAGACCTCCCATCTTCAGAAATTTTCTGATGACTCTGCAGTGGTTGGGTGTATTAGAGACAGTGAAGAAGAGGAGTACAGGACTGTGGTGGACAACTTTATCACATAGTGCGAACAGACACATTTACATCTTTAATGCGGCAAAAACAAAAGAACTGGTGGTGGATTTCAGGAAGATGGGAACACCAGTGATTCCTGTCATCCAAGGGGCCTGTGTGGAGACAGTGGGGGACTATAAATATCTGGGTGTTTATATTGACAATAAACTGGATTCTGGTACCGTCTTGTTTCCCCCAGGCCTTGGTTTTGTGTATGTCTTTAGTCCATCCCCTGTGTGTGTTCTTGTCCATCTATTGTTCCCGGTCCCTCGTGTTTCCCGTGTTTATAGCCAGTTTCCCTCATGTGTTACCATTTAGCCCCTGATTGTCTCCACCTGTCCCGTGTTTAATTATCAGTTACCCTTTATATGTTGGTTTGTTTCTCAGTTCTTTGTGGCATCATTGCAGTATTTCCCTCTGGTCCTTCTTCATCGTTTGTTTCCTCGTTAAGTGTTTAGCATTACCTGCTCATTTGTTGTTTGACAGCCCTTGAGCTGTATTCATTTGTGTTCTGCAATAAACCATCTTGCACTGAAGTCTGTCTTGTCCTGAGTCAATTATTCCTGTTCTACTGAAGGTAGTTTGTGACAGAATGATGCCACCACAAGACTGTGGGTATGGACTACAGTGTGTATGGCCTGGACAAGGAGTGTTGGGTTGCGGCCTTGGTGGAGGACTTCATCTCAGGTATCTGCACTTCCCACACTCCAGAGGCAGCCCCAGGGTACCTGGATGGGGCGACGGAGGTTATTGAAGCATACCCCAGCCTGCGGAGCTATCCAGGACTCACTGGGCTCCTCATCTCTGTTCCTAATTTATAACGGATGCTCCATGGGCTGGTGAGAAGCTCTTCCCTGTCTGTACCTGTGCCGACGAAGACGTGTCCCCTGGTGAAAACGCCTCCCACTTCTTGCCGTCCTCCAGCTCCGGGATCTTCACCATGCTGCCCTCCAGCTCTGGTACCTCCACTCTGCATTCTGCCAGCTCCAGCCCCAGCCTCCACTCCTCACCATTATCCGGAACCAGCTCTTCGCCACTCCCCACCAGGTGCGCTCCACTGCCGAGCATTTTGCCTGGCTTTCCTTTGGCGGCCCCAGCGGTAGCAGCGTTCCCAGCAGCAATGGAGTGGGAGTCATGCTGCATTACTCCAGCAGCTGCTGTTCTGCCAGCATCTCCTAAGGCCGTCACACCTGCTCCTGAGGCTGTCGTTACTGGATCAGCTGAACCACCAGGGTCCTCGCCGACAGTTGAGCAGGAGTTAAGGCGAGTTCTCGTTTTAGTATTTTTAACATCTATACTTGCGAGAGCTTGCCTTGCTTCTGGTGGGGAAGTCCAGTTGCAGCTCCCATCTGCTTTTGGACTCCCTCCGCCAGGCTCCACTGCTGGTTCCTGTATGGACCCAACACCTACCTGTCTTTTTTCTTCCCCATCTAAGGTGGCTGCATTGGGGATGGGGTTCCAGGCTCCTGAGCACGCTGCTCGCCAGCCTTCATAATCGTCTGGGCTCGCCATTTGCCAGCCTTCATCACCTGAGCAGTCTGCTCCATCGTCATTGTCTGATTGTGAATACTTTGTGGATGCAACTTTATACAGGGCTTGACATTAACTGTTTTACTCACTGGCCACTGTGGCTAGTGATTTTCTAAAGTTACTAGCCACTCAGCCTTTTCATTAGCCACAATTTTGTGGTTGGAAAATTATGTTTAATATGGTCAAATTTGACTATTGCATGCTAAATTTTACTGGAACTAAATTTACAATCTTTTTAAATGACCCTTATACATACATAAAAAATAGTGAGAGAAACACTGTTTAATTATTAACAGGAGTAAATACTGTAAAGCAATCGAGAAAAATATTTGCAATACGAGAGTGAAGTATAGGTAGATTTGGGGTCCATCCCACTTCTCATTTGTACCCCTACACCTTCCCCTTTGCCTACCCCCACCCCTTGGTCCTTGAAATCAAAGGCCAACGGGTAGGGGTTAAAAATGACCCCCATGAATTCGGACACCCCTTTAGGGCTGCACAATGTCATTAGCAATTGCTGATGGATTGAATCTAAATGGACACTACCTGTTTTCACCAGAAAAAAAGAAGAAAACTGATGAGAAAAAAGTCTTATCTTGAGGAGAAAAATGTCTCAAATTTATATGAACAATTCTAATCAGTAGAAAAAGTCAGAAATTTACTAGCAAGAAAGCTGTAAATTCAGAGAAAAACTTGGACCCCCTGGCGGGCCGTTTTTGGCCCGCAGGCCACATGTTTGACACCCCTGGACCAGCACATTAAAATACATAATTAGAGGCTTTACTTCCATGAAATAGCTGTAAATCACAGATATCATAGATAATCAGATAAACAAAAGCTCACCTCAGAAGAAGCTTCATTTGCTCTTTACAGCAACATAACGTTTAGTCACTTTTTCTCCCCGTCATATGAAAGCTTAAATTTGCACAACTGTGGACAGTAAATGGGAACTTATTGCTCTAAAAATAATCATATTTAACCACAGAGTAGTAGCTAATGTGGGGGTAGAACAGAGATTATTCTCACCACTGGGACAACAGGAGATCAGGCACACTGGTGATCTTATCACTGAGAGTGGCTGCTGTCTGTTCATCGCAGTTTCTCCAGACTGGCAACCAAACCGTGGCGCCAGACTCCGTCTGTGTCTTCTCTTGGGCTGCAGCTGGCTGACAGTGGACCATTGAAAATACACTGTGTGCGCGCAGATAGTTCTTATGTAAGTTGTAGTTTTGCAGTCTCACTTTGGTGGGTTGTAGTTTTCTCAAACAGCAAAATAATAAATGTATCGCAAAGTGGCTAGTGGGAGTGGCTGTCTTACTCACCACCGGTGAAATCTCTCCATCACTAGTGTTAATGTCAATCCCTGTATGTACAGTGGATATAAAAAGTCTACACATCCCTGCTCAAATGTCAGGTTTTTGCAATGTAAAAAAATGAGATCAAGATAAATCATTTCCAAACTTTTTCCACCATTAATGTGACCTATAACCTGTACAACCCAACTGAAAAACAAACTGAAATCTTTTTAGGGGGAAAAATAAGAGACAAAAAATATTTAAATAAATATATATTCATAAATAGTTAGGAACATTTTCTAGAAAGTTCTGATGAAGTTCCTAATATGTGTGTCGGTATTTTGAGCAACCAATGGCTGCGCCGTTGCTTGGTCACGCCAGCCAATGGGGTCACGCGTTCCCTCGCTCGGTCTGTGTGTAATATGCAGAACACTGTCAGACACTGCCGAGACACGACCGAGAGAACGCGATTCCTCACGGAGATGATGAGCTAACGTGCTAATAGCAGCCTTTGCTTGGACAAAACTTGAGATTGGTAAGCCTGAATAAACACCTGCAATGAGACATTGCTGTATTAGCAAATTCTAATGCCCCATTTATTAAAGTTTAAGATTGGGATCCAAAGGCTGTTGACGCCGTTGAGCGCGGGAATCCCATTGACGCACGTGTCACCGAGCTTGGTAAGTGCCATTCATTGTGTATGGGAATGCTAATCGCTAGCTTGTAATGCTAACCGTCGATGCTAATTTCGGCTAGTTTTTCCATCGGAAAAAAGCATTTTTCAGAGCTGTAGTGGTTAGTAAAGGTCCCAGCTCCCTTGCCATTGATTGGTACTTAATGGTGAAAGTTATATCTGTGGTTTACAGGTGTTTGGATGTGCAAAATTGTGCTAAATTGTTGTGCTAGCACACTTTTCTGTTTATCTTGTCAAGTGCTTTCCAATGCACTTGACTTAGATTATAGATTAAGCTTTTTGTTCTGACCTACTCTGTAGGTCAGGTTTTTGTGCTGGATTCAGAGGACTGTGGATTCTCAAGATCTGGATGGCGAGCCGAAGCCCGAATCCTAGTGACTGGTAAAAGTGACCCAACTAGTCACCTGGACTGATACCAAGGACTGTATATATTCTAAATATATTTTGGGGTATTGTATTTTTATTTTTCTTATTATTGTGACAAGTGGTGTGTGTTTTTTTATTAAGTGTACATGTCTGTAAATAGGTTCAGGTTCAGGTTACTTTATTTGTACCCGTAGGTAGATTTGTTTTGCAGTCTGGTGACATCCATATTTACAAGCCACAAATTACATTCAACATAGACACAAACACAGGCACATGTAATAGTACACAACTTGAAAAATATACATAGTTGCAAGTTCATACACTGTGTGTAAGTGTCATCTGTTGTTACGCCCTCCAGGCTCCTACAAATCTAGGGTCTACCTGACCTGGCCCAATTATCCCTTTTGTCCAGGTAGAAAAGTTACGGCAACTACATTGCCATAACACAACACTACCAAAAAGGGTACTATACCTAAAGTGAGTAGGTGTTAGTGGGTGTTACAAAAGGGAGAATTTTGTGAAGACATTTTAGGTATCAAACCCCTCCATAGTCACACAAGGGGTGAGGATATTTATGAAGGCATCATGCAGCTGATGAAAGAAAGATAAATTGACCTCAAAATGGTGGTGTCCATTGCAATGGGTGGAGCTCCAGCCATGAATGGGAGAGAGATGGGAGCTTTCCAACGCATGAAAAAGCACCATCCAGACCTGCTGTCACATCACTGCATCATTCACCAGACAATGCTTGTGCGCCAGTCTTGGAAAAGAATATTCAGAAGTGATGGAAACTATTATGAAACTTGTGAACTACCTGAGATCCTCTTCAGCTCTTCAGCACCGCCTTTTACGTGCATTTCTGAATGAGGTGAGTGGACCATTTACCTTGTTTTATAGGTGCAGTTCATTAAATTAGAATATCATAATTTAATAAAAAATATAATCATTAAAATTAAAATCAAAAAAGGCTTGAAATATTTCCATGTTCATGTAATTAATATTAAATATAAAAGTTTCCTTTTAAATTATATTGTAAAAATTGCAATTTATTGAAATGCACCTCTATTGTAATCTGGTCAGGTTTATGTTAAATAAATGTGGGCCTTGTGTAAAAACATTTGTGTACCCTTGACTTATAGTGTCCAATAACTATTTACTAAGAAGAAAATTTTCTGTTTATTGTCCCTCCCAACATCAAAATGAAATATTCACTGATGCACTGAACTGTGTTAGTATTGCTCTGGACCACCGACCCACTGGAAAAAAACAAATGTGGACCCCTTCTCTAGTGTCACTGTCTGAGAGAAGCATGAGTTTATAAAAGTACTTCAAACACGGAAAAACATCAGAAGAGGTATGTAAGCACTGGAGGCATTTATAGTGGTTTTAACCACTGGTAACGGGAATAATAATGAAGAGTTGCTTAGCTAACAGGTGTGGTTAGACTTCATATGCAGGGAAAGACAAGAGTGACTGATGAAATGCTGAGGATTTACTTCCCCAGCCACTACAATATTAAAAAACTAATTTATGTTCATTATTATGTACCTCTGAGATGGATTGGCGATCTGTTCAGGGTGTACCCTGTCTCTTGCCCAATGACACCGGGATAGGCTCCAGCCCCCCGTGACCCGAAAAGGATTAAGTGGTAGAAGATGGATGGATGGATATTATGTACCTGGCTAGTTAAGATGACCAGAATTCACGAAGTCAGCAACTTTAATCCATCAGCAGCTTTCAGACAAACTAAACGTGCCAACATTTGGATTTCAAAGTAAGGGAGGTTTTTCCTGCTGTGTCTGGTTGGTGAGGAGATTTCTAAAAAAAAAAAAAAAACTATAAATACATAGAAATATTATAACGGAAATAATTGCATCTTTGGTCATTTAAGTTAATTTATTTCATTAAATACAATTTTATTTTTTTTTTTGAAATCAGAGTTAAATTATTGTTCTGTTCTGACTGCAAAATTACGGTCAAAAATGTAAGTTGTTATAAGGAAAAAGTAACAGTCTGTTTCAAATTTATTAAAAAAAACAGTAATTTTATTTAAAAAAAATAGACACAAACTAGCCATAAAATAATCCATAAATTTATAATAAAGTCTCAAATGTACAAGAAAAGTCAATTTTATAAGAGGAAATTACAAATTTGATGAAAATGGTTTAAAATTTAGATAAATTTACAGAGAAAAGTAGAAAACTATAAGAAAATTGTTAGAAATTTTGGAGACAAACCTCAAACCTTCAAGACTGAAGTCATTACTCAAGTTTTTTAACTGGGTGCTCTTTGTACCCTTAACTAGAAATTTTTGGTTGTCTACTTTTAATTATTAATTTCAAAGCACTGCTTTTACATGAGTAGCATTTCTGGCTACTCTACCCACCTTTGATCATATAATTTAAGTATGCATGAGTAAATTACTATTATGTATGTTTTTTCCCCCTTCCCTACTCTTTCAATGGAAAAAAGAAACACTAGAAAAAAAATACACATATTTTTGTCATTTTTGTAAACCATGACAAAAAAAAAAAAACTGCAAGATAAAACATGACACGTGGTGTTTTCTAAACTGTTTGTATACCACCACAGACAGAGAGAGAACCTCAATTAGACAGGGCTCAGATAGAGAAAGATGAGACAGAAGAGAGGAGCCAAGGAGACGAAAGTGTTCAGGCAGAGTGTCCAGGAGAGGTGAGAGCAAAGGAAGGAGAGAAGGATGACACCAGTAAAAAGGCCAAACACAGGACATCTGGGTGGGACCCCAACTGGCCCAATATTCCAACATTCAAGCATTGGTTGTACAATACTTTAAATGACAAGTTCCATATGCAAAGTTACTATGCAAAATTTAAAAAAAAGAATAGTATAAAAGTAACATATTCCAGTTACAATAGTGTCATGTGTTTCCTGCCCTACTCCCCCCGCCCCACAGGAAAAATATGTTGCCACTGCGCCAAGGTCTTTAAGCCAGAGGAAACACTGCACCATTTAAAGTGCCTCTGATTAACCCCAAATAAATTTCAGCTGTTCTAGTAGGCCTTTGCTGACATTTTTGTAGACACATCTTACAGCACAAGCCATGGTCCACAGAGCTACCAAAGCATCAGAGGGATCTCACTGATCAAAGGCATCAGTCAGGAGAAGGGTACAAAAGTATTTCCAAGGCATTAAATATACCATGGAACACACTGAAGACAGTCATCATCGAGTGGAGAAAATATGGCGCAACAGTGACATTGCCAAAAACTGGATGTCCCTCTAAAATTGATGAAAAGACGAGAAGAAAACTGGTCAGGGAGGCTGCCAAGAGGCCAACAGCAACATTGAAGGAGGTGCAGGACTTTCTGGCAAGTACTGGCTGTTTAGTACATGTGACAACAATCTCCCATCTTCTTCATACTACGCCTGGGCTGGAAGCCTTATCTTATGAAGAAAAAACATCCAAGCCCAGCTACATTTTGAAAAAACACATTTGAAATCTCCCAAATGTATGTGGGAAAATGTGTTATGGTCCAATGAAACCAAGGTTGAACTTTCTGGCTATAATTCCAAAAGGTGTATTTGGCGCACACACAACACAGCTCATCACCAAAAGAACACCATACCTATAGCGAAGCATGGTGGTGGCAGCATCATACTTTAGGGCTGTTTTTCTTCTGCTGGAACTGGGGCTTTAGTCAAGGTGGAGGAAATTATGAACAGTTCCAAATACCAGTCAGTGTTGGCACAAAGCCTTCAGGCTTCTGCTAGAAAGATGAACTCCATCTTTTAGCACGGCAATGACCCAAAGCACACATCCAAATCAACAAAATAATGACTTCACCAGAAGAAGATTAAGGTTTTGGAATGGCCCAGCCAGAGTCCAGACCCGAATCCGATCAAACATCTGTGGGGTGATCTGAAGAGGGCTGTGCACAGGAGATACTAGGGCTGGGAACGATCCCTAATTTCCAGAATCGATCCGATTCTTGAGATTCTGAATCGATTCGATTCGATTCCGATTCAATCCCGATTCGATCTGGGGAATTACCATTTTTAATAGCCATTTTACTTCCCATGAAACAAAAATCTTCGAGACCTAATGCTGCAAATTGTACCAAGAATCTTCTAACTTTGTTAATTCATAAATTATCACATATAGAACTGACCCAAAATCAGTTACAATGATGCACTTTTTATTATTTAACTTATCATTTCATAAAGTGCTCACAGGTGCTTTCTTTAGTGCAAAGGGTGTGTCGTGTCAAGTTAACCACCCAGAGTAAGTAAACAAATTCAATGCATGAACCATGCATTCATAATCTCATTGTATTTCAGTCCCTCCAGGATTTTGTCAGCTGTTTTTGTGATTGTTGTGGCCCAAAAAGCCTGGATTTGTGGGAGCTTTTCCAAAAAGTTATGGCACTTTTAGAGTTTTTTTGCACTCAAAGTTGTGTGAGGAAGTACAGATTTTAAAGCAGCCGCTTTTTCCATAGTTTAGTGATGCTGTTCTATGTAACACCACAAGAAAAGTACAGGATTGCCAAAAATTTCTTGTTAAACAGTGATTTATTTAGAATTAAATGCTCAGTAAAATTGTAAAAAAAAAAAAAAAAAATGACCAATATTGTGTTCTTGCTGAGAACTTTAAAAAAAGAAATAAAAGAATTTGTCATTCCAACAACTAAATTGCATTGAATGCATGTCAGTGTGGAGAAAGTGATGGCAGCACCTCCTTGAATCTTGAAGGTCTTCTTCTGTGCTGAAATCCACATGAAGCAGGGATGGTTCCTCCACTGACGACCTCTGACCTTCAGAAGGTCTCATTGAGAATGAAGCTTCCAGTCTTCACACATCTGAAGGCAGATAAAAAGAATAGATTTCACAGTAAAATTAACATTCATATTTTTAGATCGCCACACCACAGTAGGGTTTAATAATTTAGGTTTTTTTTTAATATTTTAACTACAAATTAACTTTCAATGTTGGAAAAGGGTTTCAGTTCATTTCCTGAGAAGGTTTGTTCATTTCAATTTAGTTCTACTGAGTAACAATAGCTTGTTGTACTGCAACCTTTATTAATTTTATTGTGATTTATTCTCTTCACATCGCTTAAGTGGCAGAAGTCCATAATCTCATAAAATATACCTTAATTCTGCATTTATTCACAGCGCTTAACCAGCAGTTCTCTCTGTGTCCATAGTTTGTAAAAGAAACCACCATCATGCCAGATAAATTATTAATTGACGACATAAACGTTAAAACAAACAAATATTATACTTACAGTCTCAGCAGCTCCAAGTCTCCCTCTGCTTCACGGGTTTCAGTCTCCGCATTTTCCCTTTATCAGTCGTCAACTTGATGTTCCAATACAGCGCTGCACAGAGTAAAAGTCCGTTTATCCCCGCTTTATGAAAAATATTCAGAAGCTGTTGAGGACAGTCTATACGGTGACTTTTGCTGCTAAATTAAGAAACGCACGTTATTAACTCTGCGTCATGTAAACACAAAAGACGTGTGCACGCGCCGCAGGGAACACAGAAGTTTTATTTATGAAAAATATTCAGAAGCTGTTGAGAACAATCTTTACGGTGACTTTTGTTGCTAAATTAAGAGACACACGTTAATATCGCCGCTCGTGTAAACACGAAAGAGCACATGCGGCAGGAAACTCTTGCCGGATGAGAACCGTTTTAACACCACAGAAGAAGAACTAGCATATCCGTTAGCTTGCTAGCTCCGTTAGCGCGTCAGTTGTTTATGGTTCTCGGCCGTTGTTCCTGGCTGACTGACCCGGTTTCGACCCGATTATACTCAGCAGACGTTCACAAACGTAAAAATATTATATTAAAACATATTAATATTAAAAGATCGATACGCGGATTTTGTGGATCGATATCGGCTCAGTCAAACATGTATCGATACATATCGATATATTGATCTTTTGAACCCACCCCTAGGAGATACCATCGCAATCTGACAGATTTGGAGTGTTTTTGCAAAGAAGAGTGGGCAAATATTGCCACATCAACATGTGCCACGCTGATAAACTCCTACCCAAAAAGACTGAGTGCTGTAATAAAAGCCAAAGGTGCTGCAACAAAGTATTAGTTTAAGGGTGTGCATATTTATGCAACCAGGTTATTCTTTTATTTTTCCCCTTAAAAGATTTCAGTTTGTTTTTCAATTGGGTCGTGCAGGTTATATGTCACATTAATGATGGAAAAAAGTTTTGAAATGATTTATCTTGGTCTCATGTTTTTACATTACAAAAACCTGGTATTTGAACAGGGGTGTACAGACTTTTTATATCCAATGTATGTGTATGTGGCCCCTGAACTTCAGTGAGTTTGACACCCCTGCAGGGATGTTAATGATTGACTTTCAATTAATGGTCTAAGAATTTAGTTGACTAAATTTAATTAGCTGTCAATTAATTGATAACTCAGCAGTCCTTTTCAATGGGAGCTTATTCCATGAAATGTAGTGACTTCGCCGTCCAGGCGAGGGCGCACGCAGTCACCCACTGCTGCATTTCAACCGAAAAAGCAGAAGATGCCAAGCCCCCAGAGCGCATGTGCCGAAAAAACTCACCCTTCTGGGTTACATCAGAGAGCCACAACAAGTTCCAAAGTTCCAACGTGCCGTTCCAATGTCCACCTGCCTACTTCAAATCAACAGGGTGGAGAAATGGACAGCAGGCTACATGAGCACAAAAACCTATCTCCACTAGATGAGAAAGCAGACCGGACTCAAGTCACCACTGAGGTAACGGACAACAGAGGGAGACCAGATCGTTCTGGGTTTGTTTAGATTGCCGGGGTACTGTGATAATGTTTAACATTCAACAGATGAAGCAGCTCACAATTTATTTTCCTGTTAAAACAGTCTACCAGTGCATCTCAGTAAATTAGAACATGAAATTTATTTTTAATATAACTGAAAAAGATTAATTTTATGATATTGGTTATAGTTTTTAAAATAAATTAAAAAAATCATAACATTTGTAATTTACTGTGCTGTACCAGCACTACACAGCCCTACACAGTAAATAATTTGTTAAATTACAAAAAATGCCATTGTCTGCAGTAAAAAAATGGAAATGTACAATAAGTCATTGAGGAACATGATGTTCATGTTTTATTCAGTATAATGTTTTATTCAGTATATGAAAAAACAGCAACTTTTTATATGTTGACGATAGACCATATTGTACAGAGTGAAATTCAGATTCTCAAGAAAAACGCTGTTTATCAATTAATCGTTAATCGATCGATAAGGTGAATCAATTATCAATCAATGACTTAATCGATAACGTGCATCCCTACACCCCTGGTTTACAGCAAGAATAACTTACAGGGCTAATATGGTAATATTCTCCATAAGAAACATTTTGAAACATTTGATAATACAATGCAATACAGTACAACTGATTTTTACCAAAGTGATCTATTCAGCATCATTTGTAGTTTACATAATACAAACTATTTTTGCATTGAGATAGGATTTTTGAGCCATATCGCCCAGACCTACCACTTGGTGACAGACATGGATGCAGGTGGGTAGACGTGGCAATAGTATAAATGCACATGTATGGGCATGTAGCACATATAGACAAAAGCATACATGTAAAAACTTTGAAATTTGCCTGCTTGTTCACTGTTTGCAGATGCACAAATGTGAGCATGACTGTAAAGACAGGTGCAGACAAGTGAAGTCACATAAACCAAAATTATACAGGCATGAGTCCAGGTAAGAAAGCGGAACTCCACAACTCCAAACTATAATCATACTGCACACAGCAGTTATCAAATGCATAAAAAAAATCCTCCCATAAAAAAAAAATAAAATGGTAAATGGCATTCACTTATATAGCGCTTTTATTCTCATCTTTTGATAACCAAAGTGCTTTATAGATCCTGCTGTCCACCCATTCACACACACATTCACACACACTGATGGCGGCATGCTACCTAACTTTTAACTTCTCTCTAATCAAACTATTTATACACAGAACAAAGGTGGAGGCTGATATAGTCCAGATACATTTCCACATAAGTTCCAGTCACACAGTAATCCTAGACATGAACCCAAAACTGCATTTTTCTACTTTTGTTGCCATGCATTGCAGATGCATACACAGGTATAGGCTTGTTTGACTGGAGCTTAAGGGGAAAACCAAACAAATGACAGGACAAAGCTTACAAAAGAGTGTGGGTGTAAAAATTGTAAACTGCCGTTTTTAAAGGTCAGTGCAAGTTGGCGAACATTGATATCAATCAATGTAAACTTGCCAGATTGTAGCCAGTGGCTAATTTACACCAGTTGCTTGTGGGTTATAATTTTTCCTACCCCATTCTATTATGCTGAGCACCAAACTAAAGGGCAGGAAGTACCATTTTTAGATGGTCTTTGGTATGACCTGGCTGGGGCTTGAACCCATGACCTGACCATGGCTGAGGGCCGGGTGCTCTACCACAAGGCCACCACTCCAATGTGTGTACATTGTGGAGTTCTCCCTGTGGATGAAAGGGTTGTTTTCCTGGTCCTTCGGGTTGGGAAATGGGTCCTGATCATCATTTGTGCCTATGCACTAAATGATGGTTCAGAGTACCCACCTTTTTTGGAGTCTCTGACTGGGGTGCTAGTGGGTGCTCCTCTTGAAGACTCCATTATCCTACTGGGGAACTTCAATGCACACGTGGGCAATGACATTGAAACCTGGAGGGGCGTGATTGGGAGGAACGGCATGCCCAATCTGAACCCGAGTGGTGTTCAGTCACTGGACTTCTGTGCTAACCACAGTTTGTCCATAATGAACACCATGCTCCAGCATAAGGGTGTCCATATGTGGACCTGGCACCAGGACACCCTAGGTAGCAGTTTGATGATTGATTTTGTTATCATGTCATCAGACCTGTGACCATATGTCTTGGACACTCAGGTAAAGAGAGGTGCAGAGCTGTCAACTGATCACCATCTGGTAGTGAGCTGGATCTGCTGGCAGAGGTAGACACCACTCAGACCTAGCAGACCTAAACGCACAGTCAGGGTGTGCTGGGAATGTATGGCTGAGGCCCCTGTCCAGGAGTTCTACAACACCCACTCTCAACTCCGGAAGAACTTCGACCACATTCTGAGGAAGTCTAGAAACACGCAGTCTGTATGGGCCATGTTCTCCACCTCCATTATTGAAGCAGCTGCCCAGAGCTGTGGCTACAAGGTCAAAGGTGTATCTCATGGTGACAACCCCCAAACCACGTGGTGGACACCAGTGGTGAGGGGGACCATCAAGCTGAAGGAGGAGTCCTATCAAGCTTAGTTGGCTTGTGGAACTCCCGAAGCAACTGAGGTGTACCAAGTGGCCAAGCAGAGTGCAGCTCGGGTGACTGCTGAATTAAAAACTCGAGTGTGGGAGGAGTTTGGTGGGACCATGGAAAAAGACTGTTGGTTGGCCTTGAAGAGATTCTGGCAAACTGTCCGGCAACTCAGGAGGGGGAAACAGCTCCCTGTCCACACAGTGTATGGAGCGGATGGGGTGCTGCTGACTTTAACTAGGGATATCGTCGGCCGCTGGAAGGAATACTTCGAGGAGCTCCTCAATCCCAATGACACACCTTCCAGAGGGGAAGCAGAGTTTGAGGATGAGGGGGACAAGTTGCCCATCACAGGGGCTGAAATCACCTAAGTGGTTAAAAAACTCTTTGGTGCCCGGGCCCTGGGAGTGGATGAGATTCACCCTGAGTACCTCAAGGCCCTGGATGTTGTAGGGCTGTCATGGTTGACACGCCTCTGCAACATTGCATGGAGGACAGGGACAGGCCCGTGGCATGATAAACTGGGGTGGTGGTTCCTCTCTTCAAGAAGGGGGACCGGAGGGTGTGCTCCAACTTTAGGGGGATCACATTTCACTGCCTCACTGGGAAGGTTCGCCCAACCAATCCACATGAGCTTTGTGGACTTGGAGAAAGCATTTGACCACGTCCCTCCTTCTTCACAGTTTGAGGGTTTTTGTAAATTAAGGACTTTTTTTGTTGTAAATTTGAAAGATTTTTATCATTTAAATTGTGAACTTTTTCCCTCATAAACTTCAGACATTTTTCTTGTAAATGTATTACTTTTTCCCCACATCAATCTGTGTATTTTTCAATGAAATTTATGTCTACTTTAAAATGAATTTACTGTTTTTCCACATGAATTTGAAAAGCTTGTTTTAAAACTGTGACTTTTTCACATATAGCCCATCTTAAACTTACTTAAACTTAATTTGCAGAGCCAGAATAGAATAATGATTTCAACTCTGATTCTCAAAAAAATAAATAAAATAAAAATGAATTCATAAAATTAATTAAAATGACCAAAGATACAGTCCTTTTTGTTATATTATAAAACTTTAAGCCTGAAACTCCCCATACCCCAGTGAAATCTTCCTATTTCTTTTAAAAACTAAATATTGGCAGGTATGCATTTTCCACTATATTGAATAATTTTTTTTGAATGAATGAATCTTTATTTTGGATAGATTAAAAGTAAAGATTAAAAAAAAAACAGAATAAGCGAAAAAATCCAACAAGGTCAAATTAAACAATAACTCCTCTGATTATACAGTTCAACATAAGTTATCCGAAATGGGTGATGGCTGAAGCCGCAGCTTATATTGCCCACCCATATTCCATCCAAGAATTCAAAAGAAAAACAAAACAATAATAATAATAATAATAACAACAATAATTTCAGAAAGTCCCTAAAATATTCAACATTTTGCATAATAATAAAAGCAGAGGCTGACATCATAATGTGAATTACAAGCATAGTTTACCTGTGGAAGAGCTACAGCCGGCCTGTCTGCTGTCTCACACTCTCCCGCTGTTCGGGAAGGAAAGGGTGTGTAATCTGATGCTGCATTTAGTTACATTCAGAAATTTGACTATCTATTGGAACTTTTCATAAATATAAATTAATTAATGAAACAACATTTGAACTAAACCATTTCTGAATTCTGTAATATTCCGGGGGCTGGATGGAAAGCTCTGGCGGGCCAGATGTGGCCCGCAGGCTTGCAGCTAATGTAATGCAAAACAAAAATCAGGCCGTAGTGGCTCAGGAAGTAGAGCAGGTTGCCCAATAACCGAAGGGTTAGCGGTTCAAATCCCACTCCCCGCACTTTGCAGTTGTGTCCTTGGGCAAGACACTTTACCCACCTTACCTCCAGTGTGTTCATGGTTCATGACACTGATGTGTGAATGTGAATAAATGTTCAGTGGTGGTCGGAGAGGCTATTGGCATGGATTGGCAGCCATGTTTCCTTCAGTCTGCCCCAGGGTAGCTGTGGCTACAGAAGTAGCTTACCACTTTCACTGACTGTGGAGTGAATGAATAATGGACTCATTGTAAAGTGTCTTTGGGTGTCATGAAAAGTGCTATATAAATGCATTCCATTATTAAAAACATAGCTATTACACATTTTAAAACAGATTCTGTATTCTGTAAAATCTGAAATTGGACGGTGTGAAAATATGAACATATCATACCCATTCTGAAATCACTTCACTGGCTTCCTGTTTCCATCAGTATTGAATATAAGGTCTCCCTCCTCACTCACCAGTGCATCCATGGAAATGCCCCCTTACCTCAAAGAACTGCCAGCTCCACTAACACTAACACCTTCCCTCCATTCCACTCACTCAAACCGCCTTCATACACCCAGGACAAGGCTTTTTGTGCTGCTGCCCCACATCTATGGAATGACCTCCCTGGCACCTTGAGGGCATCACAATCCACAGATTGTTTTAAAACAGGACTTAAAACCTTCTTTTTAGCAGGACATTTGATCATTGAGTGGCTGTTTGAAACTCTTCTCTTTTTTTATTGTTTTTATCTTCTTATCCCATTTTTTTCTTTTATGAATTGCACTGAGATTTTTTTAATGTAAAATGAGTTACAAATAAAATGTATTATTATTATTATTAGCTCCAGGGCCACTGTACAACAGAAAAGCACCGTATTTCTCAAGAATGCCTCAAGCTGCTCTTGCAAATTGAACGGCAGCCATAAGAAACTATGCCCCCCCCCCCACGAATGTCTGCAAATTTCAGAATTTGTAGGAAGTGGGAGTTCTTATGAACCCATCGTTCGTAAGAATCTTTGTGACCGTAGCTTTTGGTGCACAAAAGCACAGAAATTTGAAATTTTCATCATATGTTTCCTTTAAGAAATTGAAAGAACCAGAAAACTGAAGCTCAGTAACTGGTAAATCTTTTGTAGATACTAGTTTTGAAACTTCAACTATGTGGGAACAAACCCAAGCGAATATCCCAGAGCAGGGCGTTATTTTCCATTGTGCAAAACACTTTGTGTTTGGCATACAAGATACAACAACAGGCCACTGGGGATGTGAAAAAAATGTGTAAAAATGAGTGTGTGTGTGTCAGTCTATGTGCTACACCTTATGGAGTGTGAATAGCCTCATACACACACCTTTTGGTTGCTCCCTCTTCAGGGTTGCCACAGCTTGGGACTGGCACTAGGAGAAAAGTGGTTTTTGTGCTTCCCCCTGTGAGTAGCCTATATACAGTATATATATATATATATATATATATATATATATATATATAAAGACAAAGGGGAAACCCCTTTATCTGCATCGTAATGAGTACCTTAGATTAACTGCGGCTAACCAGTCTCCCTTACTTTAGGAAGTTGAAGGTAGATCTGGCAGGTTGTCTTTGACAAAGGAGGAAGCTTCTTCAGGCGAGGAGAAAATTAGTCTCTATCCATTTTTGTGAGTAACCTGAAGTTTAGCCGAAAAGAGCATCCTGTAGCCAAATCCAATGTTCCTCCGTTGTAGTTTCACTGGCAAGAATGCAGCTCTTCTCCTGGAAACCTCAGCGCTATAATCAGGGTAAATATGCATCTGTGATCCATGGAAAGAAAGAGAACCACCTTCCCTTGTCAGCTTCAGAGCATGCTTCTTATTCTGAAAATGATGAATCTGAACAATAAAAGGCCGTGGAGTCGAGTCCATCCTCACCTCCTCCATAACTGTGTGGTATGCAGGAGCCACTGCCAGGGACAGACTAAGGCTGCAGCGCGTCATGCGCACTGCTGAGAAGGTGATCGGCTGCAAGCTCCCATCTCTCCAGGACCTGTACATCTCCAGCACCCGGAGGCGTGCTGGCCGGATCATAGCCGATCCTTCACACCCTGGTCACGTACTGTTTGCCCCCCTCCCCTCAGGTAGAAGATTTCGGTCCATTCGGACTAAAACCTCCCGGCACATGAATAGCTTTTTCCCCTCTGCCATCAGACTGCTGAACATTAAGTGACTTATTGACTCTCGTGCACTATGTACAGCAGCTCAACCAGACTCATGTCATTCATCACTGTTTTTTCTGTTGCATTATCAACTGCACTGTGGTACCCCATATTATCTGCTACTTGCTAATTTTTTTAAAACTGCCTTGACTAGTATTACTCATTATTACTATTATTATTATTATTATTATTACTTATTTTTCTACACTTATTGCACGTTTTTAGTCCTTTAGTTTTTTAGTTTATCTCTTTATCTCATCATGTTTTTAATGTTGCAGCATGGCACCGAGACAAATTCCTAGTTTGTGTACTACATGAACAATGGCAATAAATCTGATTCTGATTCTGATTCTGATTCTGGAGGATTGTCTAGTTTCTTTCGGGAAATAGATGCTCTGTGGGCCCTGTCAATTATCAGAGGAGTAGAAAAAGCTTCAGGACCAAACATCGCCCTCAGTAATCCCTCAATGAAAGCGGTTGGCTGTAAGCATTCGATCCTCTCAGGTAAGCCAGTTATGCGGATTTTATTTCGTCTGAGTCTATTTTCCATATCATCCACTTTACATTCAAGAGCTTTGTTTTCTTGTAACAGGGTAGGACAAGTGGACTCAGGTTGTTAAATGAGTCTCCATGTCATTTAATGATTGCATTAGCTGAATCGTGTGTTCATGTCAGCTGATAGTCTCCCAGTCTGCTGAGAATTGAGCTGAAAGCGTTGTAATAACGCAGTCCTCCACTGACTTTAAGAGTTTCTCCATGTCTGCCAAAGTTAGTGCCATATTGCTAGCTTGCTGGTCACATTGGCTAGCAGTGGCTAACTCTTCGGCATCCTGCCTTTTGTCGGGATTTTGTTCATCTATAGTATGAAACAGAACTCGATTTCTTAGGTCTGTGCATACTTAATAATTTTCACCTGTTTGCACAGATGAATACAAAGTATTAAGGCATTCTGTTCAAATATAAAAAAGGATTTGGATCAGAGTTCTCCCGGAATGTGTCCTACTCCGCCATGCTGCTAAACTGGAATGATTGGATTTCTGGAGTTATCCGATTATTCAGGTGGTGTGGTCTATATTAATCATATATTCCATAACCTACATATGTTGAAGCATGTGGAAATGTTTAGTAATTACATATGTAAAGGACTTCACACCTCTGAAAGGACAAAGGCTCTCAACCGCCGAGTGAAGAACAAAGACGTTCCCAGACACGGCGCAGGAGACCGGAGGAGCCACCCTCACCCCCTAAGGCGAGGAGAGGAAATACCAAGACAATGGGGGGATTAAGATAATGAGGGATGTCAGCCTTTGTTATGCATGTCTTTTGTTGTGTGCAAGTATAAAGCCAGTGAGCCGGAGACATTCTACCTCTTTTCCTTCTGCCACTCTGCACCAGATGAGACTTGTTAGGAGAGCTGATTATTAAACTTTGTTTATAAATCAAATCGCCTCTTCATTTCCAAGCTCTTCTACACTGGTGACCCTGACGCGAGTATGGACCTGAGGCGTTCCCCCGCAATCGACTCATCCGTGGCGACCCAGGCAGACGCCAGCGACCACGCAGACGAGGGAACAGATGGACAACTGTTCCCCCCGGCAGAAGAGATTGAGAGGGCTCAACCGAGCACCAGCACCGCCGTGAGAGCCGAGGCAAGGCACTCTCACCCGGCGGGCACAGCAGTGATGGTATGCACGAATGCCGTCGCTGTCAAGCTGCCAGACTTCTGGCAAGAAGACCCCGCCTCTTGGTTTCAGCAGGCTGAAGCCCAGTTTACACTGGCGGGCATCACGGCTGACGATACCAAATTCTACGATATCGTCTCCAAACTCGACGCCGCCACTTCCAAGTGTGTGCGGAGCATGATCTGGCGACCACCGGCCCGGGACAAATATGAGACGCTCAAAGCAACCATCGTGGCGAACTACGTCCCATCAGCGGAAGAGAGAGCCGAGAAGATCCTGGCGGTCTACGGCCACAGAGGGTGCAAACCGAAGGCCCTCATGGAGGATTTGCTACAGCTCAAAGAAGAGGACAATGACAACTTCCTCTTCCAGTTTATATTCCTCAGCACGCTGCCGCCACACATGAGAGGGACACTCGCCAGCATGAAATGCAACAACCACCAAGACTTCCGCGCACTGGCCAACGAAGCTCATCAGCTCGTCAACGCCTGCAAGGAGCTGACACCCACAGCAGCATCCGCAGACCTCAAAGCTGACGCCCCGAGCCACGAGGAGCCACAACCCACTGAGCAGACCCAGCCCACGGTGACAGCTACACGGCCAAAACGTAACAGACAGAGCGACGTCTGTTATTATCACCACCGCTTCGCCGAGAAGGCCCGCAAATGCGTTCCCCCCCCTGCAAATTTGCGATTTCGGGAAACGCCAAAGCCGAGAGCCGTTAACGGCAGCGGTTCTCGGCGAGAAGAATAAGCTGTTGTACGTGACGGATGGACACACAGGCAAGCAGTTCCTCATCGACACAGGAGCCCAGCTGAGTTTCGTCATGCCCTCCCACGCAGATCGAGCCACGGGCACCCGGGGCAACGGAGCCGTGGCAGCCAACGGCTCTAGCATTGACGCGTTCGGCGAAAAGAGCCTGCACCTCCTCATCCACGGCCGCAGCTACAGATGGACATTTGTTGTAGCGGCGGTGAGTTTTAACTTATTAGGCGCAGATTTTTTGTGTGCACATGGGTTATTAGTGGATCTAGCAAATAGGCGCCTGGTTAATGCACTGTCCTTTGCTTCTATTCCATGCTCAGCCCGAGTTTCTCCACCACCTGTGCAGGCCAACGTCACCACGGCAGGAGGTAAGTTTGAGCAACTCCTCACCAAATTTCCAGCACTCACAATTCCCAAATTCTCAGCCACTGTGGCTAAATACGGGGTTGAACACTTCATTCCCACAACGGGACCACCCGTTTTTGCCAAAGCTCGCCGCTTAGACGCGGCCAAGCTCAACATAGCACGGGACGAGTTTACAACTCTTGAAAAATTGGGCATTGTTAGACGCTCGAAGAGCCCCTGGGCCTCACCACTTCACATGGTTCCGAAATCCGACGGTTCTTGGAGACCGTGCGGAGATTACCGCAGATTAAACAACGCTACAGCGCATGACCGTTACCCAATTCCTCACATTCAAGATTTTTCACTACATCTGGCGGGTGCGCGCATTTTTTCAAAAATAGACTTAGTCCGCGGTTATCACCAAGTCCCAGTCCGAGCAGAAGACATACCTAAAACAGCGGTAATAACCCCTTTCGGCCTTTTTGAATTTCTGCGAATGCCTTTCGGCCTCAAAGGCGCTGCTCAAACTTTTCAACGAATGATGGACGCGGTCCTACGCGACCTTCCTTTTGTCTTCGTCTACCTCGACGACATGCTGGTAGCCAGCTCGTCTGAGGAAGAACACGAGCAGCACCTCACTACGGTTTTTCAGAGGCTAGAAGAGCACGGGCTAATAATCAATCCAGCCAAATGCAAATTCGGCGTGTCACAAATTGATTTTTTAGGACACAAAGTCTCTCCGAAGGGGGCAGTTCCACTTCCAGACAAAGTTCACGCGATAGAAAGTTTCCCACGGCCACAAACGGTCAAATCGCTACAGGAATTTTTAGGGATGGTTAATTTTTACAACCGCTTCCTCCCCCATGCAGCTCAGCTCATGCAGCCCCTATATGACGCGCTCAAAAAAAAGAAAGCTTCCAACGCGGTCGAATGGACCCCGGAGCGCGAACGCGCTTTCGCGGAAGTAAAAAGCGCCCTAGCTGACGCCACATTGTTAGTTCACCCAGATCCCTTGGCCCGCATCGTGCTAACCACAGACGCTTCAGACCTAGCTATAGGGGCAGTTGTAGAACAACTTGTCAGCGGCGTCTGGCAACCTTTAGCATTCTTTAGCAAATTGCTAAACCAAACTGAGCGTAAATACAGCACTTTTGACAGAGAGCTGCTGGCGCTTCATTTATCCATCCGCCACTTCCAGTTCTGGTTAGAAGGGCGGAGTTTCACGGCTTTTGTAGACCATAAACCGCTCACCTTTGCTATGGCTAAAATTTCAAAACCATGGTCAGGCAGGCAACAAAGACAGCTAGCTGCGATTTCAGAGTTCACCACAGACATTCGACACGTGGCAGGCAAACTTAACGTAGTAGCAGACTGTCTCTCTCGCGCTGTGACACCACCAGAGCGTGGGGAGACAGATTATACTGCCTCAGCAGCAGAACTCTTCACTAACGCAGACACATACGCAGCACCTATCCATGCAGGGATAGATTATGCAGCCGTGGCGGAGGAACAAAGCGGTGACGCGGACGTGCGCGCACTCCTGTCTGGACCAACAGGGTTAAGGCTGGAGAAAAAGGGTTTACGCGACGGCGTACCCCCCCAATATGCGATGTTTCAACCGGCCGACCTCGCCCGTTAGTACCAGCTACATGGCGCCACCGTATTTTCCACGCAATTCACTCCCTCGCGCACCCAGGTGTGCGCGCCTCGGTTAAAATGGTCGCCGAAAAGTTTGTGTGGCCAGGCCTGCGCAAAAACGTAAAAGAATGGGCAAAAACTTGCATTTCTTGTCAACGCGCCAAAATACACAGACACACAAAAGCCCCTCTGGAGCCTTTTCCAATCCCTGCTAGAAGGTTCGACCACGTTCATGTCGACCTCGTGGGGCCACTACCTTCCTCCCAAGGTTTCACACACCTGTTAACAATGATAGACCGCACCACACGCTGGCCAGAGGCAGTCCCTCTAGCGGCAACCACAGCGGAGGAAGTCGCTCGCGTTTTTTTTGACAAACTGGGTGGCACGTTTCGGCGTCCCATCAGACATCACGTCCGGGACATCACGTCCGATAGGGGACCTCAATTTGTCTCAGAGCTCTGGTCAGCCATGTCCAACAGCTTAGGGGCAACAATTCATCGCACCACCGCTTATCACCCTCAGGCTAATGGGTTATGCGAGCGTTTTCACAGGTCTTTAAAGGCTGCCCTCAGAGCCTCACTAACGGACACAAATTGGGTAAATAAACTTCCCTGGGTTTTATTGGGGTTGCGTGCTGCACCTAAAGAGGATCTAGACGCCTCTTCCGCAGAATTAGTCTTTGCACAACCTCTCAGGCTTCCAGGTGAATTTTTACCAGAGAACCCAGAGCCAGGGCACCTTCCAGTCCCAAGGTTTTTAGGCAGCAACGGACCGGGCTCTCTCCCCGGTCCAGCTCATCACTCCTTCCCACGGGTTTTTGTCCCCCAAGCTTTAAAAAACGCTGAGTTCGTTTTTGTTAAGCATGAAGCTTTAAAACCAACTTTCCGCCCAGCATACGATGGGCCATTCAGAGTGCTGGAACATGGTGATAAACACTTTGTGCTTGATTTTGGGGATAGAAAAAAAACGGTCAGCATTGACAGACTTAAACCTGTCTTCTTGTTGAAAGACGAGCCTGCACAGTTGGCGAGAGCACCTCGGCGGGGTAGACCCCCCAAGAGAAAAGACTCAGCCCCCCGGCAGGGAACAATTAGCCTCTCTCCTTCCCACACCGCAGATTCCTCACAAGAAGGTCCCAGCAGGGCGCCTAAACCAACCTACAGCAGTTTTGGGAGAAGATTAAAACCCAGACAGCACAGGGACTGATACAAACCACTCCACAATTGTTCACTAATTGTGCTGCAACAGTTTAGGACTGACTTATGATTTTACTATGCTGTTATGATTACCACTGAACTCTCTTAGGAGCATGGCTGCTGGGAAGTTTCTTCCGTGGCAAGCGATGTAACACTTAGTATGTCATAGTAACTATCTTAGACTGTGAACCTTTCTATTGTCCTTTCTTAGTTGTTTGGGGGGCCTGTGGTCTATATTAATCATATATTCCATAACCTACATATGTTGAAGCATGTGGAAATGTTTAGTAATTACATATGTAAAGGACTTCACACCTCTGAAAGGACAAAGGCTCTCAACCGCCGAGTGAAGAACAAAGACGTTCCCAGACACGGCGCAGGAGACCGGAGGAGCCACCCTCACCCCCTAAGGCGAGGAGAGGAAATACCAAGACAATGGGGGGATTAAGATAATAAGGGATGTCAGCCTTTGTTATGCATGTCTTTTGTTGTGTGCAAGTATAAAGCCAGTGAGCCGGAGACATTCTACCTCTTTTCCTTCTGCCACTCTGCACCAGATGAGACTTGTTAGGAGAGCTGATTATTAAACTTTGTTTATAAATCAAATCGCCTCTTCATTTCCAAGCTCTTCTACACTGGTGACCCTGACGCGAGTATGGACCTGAGGCGTTCCCCCGCAATCGACTCATCCGTGGCGACCCAGGCAGACGCCAGCGACCACGCAGACGAGGGAACAGATGGACAACTGTTCCCCCCGGCAGAAGAGATTGAGAGGGCTCAACCGAGCACCAGCACCGCCGTGAGAGCCGAGGCAAGGCACTCTCACCCGGCGGGCACAGCAGTGATGGTATGCACGAATGCCGTCGCTGTCAAGCTGCCAGACTTCTGGCAAGAAGACCCTGCCTCTTGGTTTCAGCAGGCTGAAGCCCAGTTTACACTGGCGGGCATCACGGCTGACGATACCAAATTCTACGATATCGTCTCCAAACTCGACGCCGCCACTTCCAAGTGTGTGCGGAGCATGATCTGGCGACCACCGGCCCGGGACAAATATGAGACGCTCAAAGCAACCATCGTGGCGAACTACGTCCCATCAGCGGAAGAGAGAGCCGAGAAGATCCTGGCGGTCTACGGCCACAGAGGGTGCAAACCGAAGGCCCTCATGGAGGATTTGCTACAGCTCAAAGAAGAGGACAATGACAACTTCCTCTTCCAGTTTATATTCCTCAGCACGCTGTGGAATATAAACGCTGTGGCCTTTGTTATGTAATTCACATTACCTCAGTAGCAGAGGTAAAAATTCTGAACTGAACTTCAGTTTGCCATTGCAACCTCACACAGTTTTAAAGTGGTCATTGATTGCACTTTTTCCTCATTTTAACAGCTCACACATGTGTTAATGAAGTGTTAGTGACATATTTTGTTCACACTTTCTTTAATTTTTTTTTTATTTTGAAGCAAATTTGTTTTGTATTTTTCCTGGCTTTCTTGAAACGCTCTGATTTAAAGCCTATCCCTTCAAGAAACATCATTTTCATTTGATTTATTTGAACATCAAGACAAAAGATTAAAAAAAAAGAGATCAAACCAAAAAATAAACATAACAAAAAATGTCCTTGTTCAAAAGGAGAGGGAAGAAGCCAACACTTATATAGTCCAACCCCTTCTCCATACCCAATAAATTATAATATCATCATAGTCATTATCCATCCCACAATTACATTCATTATACAACACCATAATAAATAATGCATCTTATTATTAAATTATGCAGTAGAAATAATACAATGATAATTTATAATGATAATAATATCAATATTTAATAATAACTGTAATAATAATAATAAGTAACTACTTCTGGTATGTTTAATATAATTATAGACAATATTACTGCCATCATAATCACCATATATACCACCATATACTCCCACATGGCTTACAATATAGTGTAGGTACAATAAGTAACCATATAATAACAGGTATCGAAATTGTGGCAGGCTAGTCCAGCTTACTCAGATTAAAAATAGCTATCTTTAGCACTCCGTCTATCTACATGACAGACAGCTAGGTGGGCCAATAATAGAGCAGTGGACAGGTCTCAAGGACAGCGGGTGGGTTGGCTTTTTCAAATCATGACGTATACGATTTACCAGGAAGAGTCAAAAATGTTTCTGGGAGAGAAAAACGACATAAAGGCTGTTTTGTTTTGTTTTGTTTTGTTTTGTTTTAATAAGAGAATTGACTATTTTGATATTTTTGGGATAATTACTTGACCAATCCACCTTATTCCTAGTCTCCATGCTGCCTTGCGTGAATTCTGTGCACAACTTCCCGTACTAGTTTAGAACGTGGATTTGTCATTGAAATGGGACGCTTTTCCTTGTTTAAAACAATGACTTTGGCATCAGAAATGTGGGTGCACGATCTTTTACACGTCAGAAACAGTAATATAATCATACCACTTCCCATGACTATCTGGGTGATGGAAAGATGACCTTAAAAAGTGGCCTGGCAGTCTGTAGCTCCGCTAGTTAGCTCCACTGCTAAGATGCTAATGCTGTAAACAAATAAAAGCTATGAGATATATCAATATCTCCACCGCAATAAAGTTGGTCACATTTGGTTAAAAGATGTTGGACATAATCTTAATTTCCCTTACAGTAGACGTAGAATCTAGTCAGAGCCACAAAGAACCACAACACTGCTTGGATGTCGTGGTAGCTGTCCATTTTACCATGACATTAAAATGCTCATGCTGCTGTCATGCTGTGAATGCTTGTTATTTAACTTAATATGTACATGCAAATTGTTGAAAATTTTATTGATTTATATTTTGTGATAATGTCAAAATTAATTAATGCATGCCAAAGATGTTAATATCAAGTCCACATCATTGCAATACAAAATTAAGCACAGCAAGCAGTGCAACAAAAAACTATTTGATATCTTTCTTTAATCATTAAGCCTTAGGAAGCAAACTGATAAATATTTTTATTTATTTATTATTTTACTTCATGCAGCCTGGCATGAAGTAAAATATCTGTACAATCTGTGACATTCATACAAGTGAAAACGACATGCCTGGTGCTCTTGTGTCTGTCCTGTGTATGTACCACCGATCACTACCAACCAACAGTCCTCTTTAATTTTCGGTGCATGACCTACACATTGCTGTTGAAGCCACAGATTTAGCTGTGCTTATTTCTGAGGAGCCTCCATTTATCCAGTCTATGGCACAACCACGAGCAGCAGCAACAAGTACTAGAACTATGCAAAAACATTCAAAAATACAAAAATGACAAGTGTGGAAATTAGCTGCCACTTGACTGCAAAACATGTATGTGGACTACATATTAAAACCAATTTGAATTTAAAAAAAAAAAGCTATTTTAAATGCCCCGCTACTCCATTATTGCTGACTGACTTAACACTACTTATGGCTGAAAGTGGAAGTTCAATTCAATTCAACTTTATTTATATAGCACCATTTCACAACAACAGTCATCTCATAGCACTTTCAAATGTAGGGGAAACCCCCACAATTGCAGAAAGACCCCAGCAATTAGACGATCCCCTGTGAGCAAGCGCTTGGTGACGGTGGAGAGGAAAAACTCCCTTTTAACAGGAAGAAACCTCTAGCAGAACCAGGCTCAGGGAGGGGCAGTCATCTGCTGCAACTGGCTGGGGGGGTGAGGGGATACAGAAGATGAAGAAAACAGACATGTAGAGAGCAAACATTAAAGGAGTGAAGCCCAGTACATTATTAGAGGTCCCCTGGCTGTCTAAATATTAAGACAGTCACTATCAATATCTACATGTATATTAAAATCCCCTACTATAATTATTCCATCTCTAAATCAGCTAAGAATTCGGCAAATTTGAATAAAAACTTGAGTAGTCTGAGGGATGAGGACGATAAACTATGGCAAAGAAAATTGGGTTTAACCCTTTGAGTGTTAGAATTTGCGTGCCCCTAGTGGCAGAGCGCGGCACTGCGCCTGCCTTCTCACTCTGACTTTGTCAAAGTAAGTGAGAAATTTCTAGGTTTTTTTTTTTTTAAAAATGTACTGATTTCTTGTTCATATACTTTGAAAATAAGATGATGAGGTACTTCTGTACAAAAAACGGTGTCAAAACACTGAACCATTTTTTGTGTAAATACGTCCAAAGTCCAGTTTTGACTGAGTTATGGAATTTAAATAGGTGCTGTGACATTATGCAAATGAGATGCGTAAATTTATTCCTATCTGAAACTTTGGATCATATTTTACATCTTTCTAATTGACAGTAAGTCATTATCTCTTACAACTTTCAAGTTGTAGCCTTGGAAATCTGAACAATTTTATGGACAAAAAAAATTTACCAATCTTGACCACTAGGGGGTATGTTGCAGTTCTGCACCATACACACTCAGAGGGTTAACCTAAAATTGCTAACATGCCCAATACTGAAGATCAGGCCTTCAAAGGAATTAAAACATGTTTTTTTGCTTTACATTAACTAGTAATTTAGAATGGTAAATTGTCGCTACTCCTCTTCCACGACCAAAACTTCTGGGATTTTGATAGTTTAAATAACCAGAGGGCGTTGATTCATTTAAACCAACATAATCCTCTTGCCCTAACCAAGTCTCCGTAAGGGATATTAAATCAATCTGATGATCAATTAACAGATCATGAACTAGCAGAGACTTGGGAGTTGGAGACCTAATATTTAACAAACCACATTTAATTTTTAAATTATGAGGAGGAAGGGATGCCAAATCATTAAATTTAGAGACTTGATGTTTAATTTGAGTTTTACCAACTGTTTGTTTAATCACTTTGGGATGCTTATACCTTATATTTTTATTAACTTCGGAGGAAGCAGACAATGATTCTATGATGGGGAAGACAGGGGCTAAGTTGAGGGGTGGCGGATGAAGAGGAGCTGCGGAGAGGCGTGTATTTATCAAGTTTTGTTGTATTTGTCTTGGGTTATAATGTTTTGGGTAACGGGAGACAGACACAATCTCTATGGGGTTATGAATTGAAGACTGATCTAAACAATGAGAATTATTTGGATTAATATGAGAAGTGGAGGCAAAAAAGGGCTGGTTGGCAGACCCAGGTACTTCAGGGTGAGTTAACACACCAAATTTCAATCACTGTACTAAAAAATGCGGAATGGAATAAAACAGATTGTCCCTTAGAACAAGTGCACCGAGTCTATTTGGATGGATGCCATCTGGCCTCATAAATGATGGGCGGTTCCAAAACAGGTTGAAATTGTCTATAAAACCAATGTTAAAAGTAGGACAATTGGACACAACCAGGTATTAAGGCTAAGAGTTCTGCTAAAATAATTGCAACCTCTTCTAAAAGGAGCAAGAGGCCCAGAAATAAACACACGTCTGCCACAGTTCATAAGAATGGACAGAAGGTACCTGAAGTCACTCTTTAAGATCTCCGACGTTTCATCTGGGATGTTATTGCATCCACCGTGCACAATAACAGTTTGAGCGTGGGGGTATTCATTTAACAGGTCAGGGGTAAGAGCCTCAATGTCTGATACTTTAGCCCCAGGAAAAAATTTTGTAACAGTACCTGCTTCTGACGTTCCTCATTACTGAATCACCAATTACCAGCGTTGTCTGGGGAGTGCTTTGTCAGTGGCTTGTGAAATGGTAATTTTGCTGTTGTTGCAGCAGTGGCGGCAGGGTGCCGATGCGGGGGGATGTGTTCTCTTCTTTTTGGAGCTGGTGTATAGTTTGACACACCTAAGGTAGTTTTGATCTGGGGCTTGTGGTTTGGGGCCGCTGCTGAAGTAGTAGGGGCGCCATGGGAGGAAGATCAACATCCAGGTGGGGGAAATCTTCCAGGGAAAGGATGTCGAATTTTTCCAGCAAACGGGGAAGGGAGAAGGCGCAGCCATGTCTGGTCAATCCCCGACATTTGCTATTTGGCCCAACCGCAGTCCAGGGCATGCATTGAGGCTGTGATGAACCACCTGGGGCTTTGGGTTTAGCTCCGAGCTGAAGCCAGTGTTTGATGCTGGAGTCCTGGACAGCTGAGGTGACCGGAGCATGGGTGGAAGTGGATGGCGATGTGCTAATTTCACCCAGGTAAGTAGCCGTTTCTGCTAGCTGCGAGTCCATCGCTGGGGCCAATGTCCGTCCAAAAATAATAGTGTCCAGGTGGTTTTCAGCCTCTCGAATCTTATAAAGTTTAGAGAGTCTCAATTTCAACTCAGAAACCTTCTTAGTGACATAACGCACGGCTCAGGAGACGCACACACACAGGCTCAGAGAAGTTCAAATAGTTTATTAGCAACAGGAGTGAATGGATGTATGTCTGCGGGATGTAAATGTATTGGTGGCGGCGTCTGCTTCGGGCACAGAGGCAGGAGACCGTACAGCCGGCAACCCTATGGGAGAGAGCACAAGGAGAAAGGGTGACGGGCACACACCAACACAGGAGGAGAATGAGCGAGAGAGGAGCTTACTTGGAAGAGACAGATGACTGGCACCACAAGGACGGGACCCGGTAGACAGCCACCTGCAGGACTCGGTGCAGCAGCGAGGAATGGGCGAGGGAGGGACATCGTCCGCCGCCGAGGAATCCACCTGTGCACAGGGGAGCAGACTGGGAAGGAAAGGAGGTAAGGACTTCTTACCAAAATGTTGCGCTGAAGAATAGGTTTGACTCACGATGATGAGTGACGAAGTCTGACGGCTTCAGGCCGAAGCTCAGGGCGAGGCGGCTTACATCCCTCGCCGCTGATGACGAGCAGGTGTGCGAGCAGGTGGCGCCGCTGATGAGCGGCGCGGCGTGACAGTACTCCCCCCTCTAGCAGCGCCTCCTGGTGATGGCTTCTCTGGGTGCGCTCGGTGGAAGTCAGCGATGAGCGATGGGTCCAACACGAACGACGAGGGTACCCACTGTCGATGCTCGGGCCCATAGCCCTCCCAGTCCACCAAGTACTGCAACCCACGACCCCGGCGCTGGGAGTCCAGGATGGAGGCGACGGACCAGGCCGGATGGCCATCAATCATCCGGGGCGCGGGTTGCGCAGCAGGAGGAGGGCAAAGGGGGTCGGAGACTGCCAGCTTCACCTTGGACACGTGGAAGGTGGGATGGATGCGGAGGGAGGGGGGAATAGCCACACGCACAGCTACCGGGTTGATGATCCGGGTGATGGGGTAGGGTCCCATAAAGCGCTGTGCCAGCTTCCTCCTCTCGCCTTTCAATGTCACGTCCTGGGTTGACACGTAGACTCGTTGCCCAACTCTGTACGCCGGGGCAGGTCTTCTGTGCCGGTCCGCCACAGTTCTGTTGCGCTCCGCCATGCGTAAAAGCGCATTACGCGCTGATGCCCAGATGGAGCGGAACTGCCTGAGATGCGCCCTAACTGAGGGGGACAGTTACCTCACTCTCCTGCGCCGGGAACAGCGGAGGGTCATAACCCAGGGACGCCTTGAAGGGGGACATCCCTGTAGCAGAAGAGCAAGCGGTGTTGTGGGCGTATTCAACCCAGGCAAGATGGTTACTCCAGGACGTGGGTTTGGATGCTGTTACACAGCGGAGCGCAGCCTCCAGCTCCTGGTTGGTCCGCTCACACTGCCCGTTGGATTGGGGGTGATGGCCGGAGGAGAGGCTCACCTTGGCTCCGATGGCGTTACAAAACGATCTCCAAACCTCAGAGGAAAATTGGGGCCCCCGGTCCGAGACCACGTCCACCGGAATCCCGTGCAGCCTGACCACGTGTTGGATGAGGAGATCCGCCGTCTCCAGGGCAGTTGGAAGACCTCGTAGGGGAATGAAGTGCACAGCCTTGGAGAAGCGGTCCACGATGGTCAGGATGGTGTCGTAGGAATTAGAGACTAGGAGTCCGGTGACAAAATCCAAAGCGATGTGCGACCAGGGCCTGCCAGGGACGGGAAGGGGCTGGAGCAGACCCGCTGGAGGGGCGTTTCCCGACTTGTTGGTGGCACAAATTGGACAAGCCCGGGCGTAGCGGGCCGCATCCCTCCGCAGGCCCGGCCACCAAAAGGACCGCTGGAGGAGGTTTATCATCCGGGAGGAGCCAGGGTGACAGGTGAGCTTGGAGGTGTGTAGCCAGTGGATGACCTCTCCTCGAACCGCAGATGGCACGAACAGCCTCCCCTCCGGTCCGCCGCCAGGGTCAGGTTCCACTTCCTGCGCCTTCAGGATCTTGCCCTCAATGTCCCAGGAGATGGCTCCCACGACGCATGACCTGGGCAGGATGGTGTGGAGCGTGTCCTCCGACTCCTCGGGGGCGAACTGCCTAGAGAGGGCGTCGGGCAGGCCGTTCTTGGAGCCAGGCCTGAAGGTGATGGAAAACTGGAACCTGGCGAAGAACAAGGACCAGGGCGCCTGGCGGGCGTTCAGGCGCTTGGCAGATCGAAGGTACTCCAAGTTCTTATGGTCCGTCAGGACCACGAACGGCAGGTCCGCCCCCTCTAGCCAGTGGCGCCATTCTTGCAGCGCGAGCTTGATGGCTAGGAGCTCTCTGTCCCCCACGTCGTAGTTTCTCTCCACCGGGGACAAGCGCCGGGAGAAGAAGGCGCAGGGCCGTTTGGCGCCGTCATCTGGCGACCGCTGAGATAGCACCGCCCCCACTCCCGTGTCCGAGGCGTCCACCTCCACGATGCACTGCAGCGCGGGGTCGACCTGGTGAAGGACCCGGGAGGAGGAGAACTCCGCCTTCAGCGCCTGAAAAGCAGCTGCGGCCTCTTCGGTCCACCGGAACTGGACCTTAGGGGACGTGAGGCGGGTCAGTGGTCCGACGATGGAGCTGAAGTTAGGGACAAAGCGGCGGTAGAAGTTCGCGAAACCAACGAACTGTTGCACCTGCTTCCTCGATGCAGGTGTAGGCCATTCTACCACCGCCTTCACCTTCTCTGGGTCTGGATGCACCTGGTCGTGTGAGATGATGAATCCCAGGAAGGATGTAGTCTTAGCATAAAATTCACACTTTTCAGCCTTCACGTATAGCCGGTTCTCCAGCAGTCTTTGGAGGACCCGCCTCACATGGACCTGGTGCTTGTCCCTGGACTTGGAGAAGATGAGTATATCGTCCAGGTAGACGAACACAAAGAGGCCGATGAAGTCCCGGAAGACGTCATTGATGAGGCGCTGAAAGACGGCAGGAGCGTTGGTCAACCCGAACGGCATTACCAGGTATTCAAAGTGGCCGTTCGGGGTACGGAAGGCTGTCTTCCACTCATCTCCCTCCCGGATCCGGACGAGGTGGTATGCGCTGCGAAGATCCAGCTTGGTGAACCAGGTCGCCCCCTGGAGGGAGTGGAAAGCAGTGTCCATGAGGGGCAGGGTGTAACGATCCTTCTCCGTGATGTCATTTAGAGCCCGGTAGTCTATGCAAGGGCGGAGGGATCCGTCCTTCTTTCCAACGAAGAAGAACCCTGCCCCCACGGGTGATGACGATGGGCGGATTATCCCCGCGCTCAGCGACTCCTTAAGGTAGGCGTTCATCGTCTCCTTCTCCGGCGCCGACAGACTGTAGAGCCGACCAGAAGGTAAGGGTGCCCCCTGGCGGAGGTTGATGGCGCAGTCATAGGGCCGATGAGGAGGGAGAGACATAGCTTTGGTCTTGCTAAATACCATACCCAGGTCGTGAAATTCCAGAGGCACCAGGGACAGGTCCGGGGGTGCAGCGTCCGTAGCGGGGGAAGAAGCAGACGGAGAGCAGGCAGCGGACTGAAGACAGGTGCCCATGCAGAACGTGCTCCATGCCGACACCCCAGCTGACTTCCAATCCAGGACAGGGTTGTGGAGGCGTAGCCAGGGATACCCCAGGATGACGGGCGACACAGAGTTGGGCAGGATGAGAAAGGTTATCTCCTCCCGGTGGTTACCAGAGATGATCACCGGGACCGGGATGGTCTGGTGCGTGACTCTCCCAAGGGAAGCACGGGAGAGGTTGACCAGGGAGATGGGGTTTTTGAGCGCCTGGCAGCGGATGCCCAATCGGGTTGCCAGGCTTTGTGAAATAAAGCTGCCTTCTGCGCCCGAATCCATCAGTGTGTGGGTGAGGTGCCCAATGGGATTGTGGCAGAAATGGATGGGCAGCTTTAATTGAGTGAGGGGATTTAACCGATTGACGTCCGCGAGGCCCCCTACAGTGACTCGCGGACCCCACTGTTTGGCTTCTGTGGACAAAGCTCTACCGTGTGTTGACTATCTCCGCAATACATGCAGAGATTCAACGCACGGCAGCGTTGTCTCTCCGCCGGGGAGAGCTTCGTCCAACCCGTCACCATCGGCTCCGACTCCTCGGGGTGCGATGGTGGCGGCGTCACCAGGGGGCGAGCTTGGGGCTGGCGCGACGAGGCTCCGCGAGGGCGAGAAGATGACGACTTCCGCCCCGAGGAGCGCTCGCGCAGCCTGTTGTCCAAGCTGATGGCAAGAGAAGACAGCTCCGCTAGCGTCTCAGGGAGGTCCCGCCCAGCCAGTTCATCCCTCAGATCGTCATTGAGGCTGCGGAGGAAAAGGCCGCAGAGGGAGCGTTCCTCCCAGCCTACTTCCTCCGCTGCTACCCGGAAGTCGACCGCATAGTCCGCGGCCAACCGGCTTCCCTGCTGGAGGGCGAGAAGCCAATCGACCTGGACCGTCTCGGTACGCGAGTGGTCAAAGACCTCCAGGAAGCGCCTCACGAACTGATCATAAGTGAGGGTGGCGTAACTGGGCCTCGCCATTACGGCGTAGGTCCAAGTCAACGCTCGCCCCTCCAGGAGATTCCCGATATAACCAATCCGACTATGATCCGAGGGAAAATCTCCGGGCACGCGATGGAACACGGACTCACACTGCATGATGAACCCCCGCGCTCCGCCGAGCTTTCCGCTAAAGCGGGCGGGGGTCGGAATGGGTGTGAGCTGCACCGGTGCTACCGGAGCCTGCTGGACGGCCACTGGAGCGGCAGGAGCCGCGCCACCCTGATGAGCCGGGGGGAACGGCTGCTGGGGGTCCAGCCAGTCCAATCAGTTATTTATGATAATCAATTGATTTAGGATAACCTGTTGCTGATAGGCTATCTGATCCACCCGAGCCTCGAGATTGGTAAGCCGGTGTGTGAGCCCGCCGTCTGCCGAGCCGCTCTGCTGAAGCCGTACTGACATAATGCACGGCTCAGGAGACGCACACACACAGGCTCAGAGAAGTTCAAATAGTTTATTAGCAACAGGAGTGAATGGATGTATGTCTGCGGGATGTAAATGTATTGGTGGCGGCGTCTGCTTCGGGCACAGAGGCAGGAGACCGTACAGCCGGCAACCCTATGGGAGAGAGCACAAGGAGAAAGGGTGACGGGCACACACCAACACAGGAGGAGAATGAGCGAGAGAGGAGCTTACTTGGAAGAGACAGATGACTGGCACCACAAGGACGGGACCCGGTAGACAGCCACCTGCAGGACTCGGTGCAGCAGCGAGGAATGGGCGAGGGAGGGACGTCGTCCGCCGCCGAGGAATCCACCTGTGCACAGGGGAGCAGACTGGGAAGGAAAGGAGGTAAGGACTTCTTACCAAAATGTTGCGCTGAAGAATAGGTTTGACTCACGATGATGAGTGACGAAGTCTGACGGCTTCAGGCCGAAGCTCAGGGCGAGGCGGCTTATATCCCTCGCCGCTGATGATGAGCAGGTGTGTGAGCAGGTGGCGCCGCTGATGAGCGGCGCGGCGTGACACTTAGAGAGGGAAGCACAGCTGACACAAGTTGGGGATGGAGCCATGGCTTTCTAGGCCAGAAGTGTCTAGCTAGCTAGCTAAAACAGGTTGGCCTAATCCGGTGAACAGCCCTGCCTGGGGTCTGATTCACCTGTGTGCCTGATCGGGCTTTTGTATTTACTAAGCTAACACTAAGTAAAAAGTTAATATCAGTAAAAGAGATAAAAATTTAAAATGGAGCTAATACAACAAACAAAAACAGACAAGATAATGCTTTGACAGCGTTGTGACAGTTTACAAACAGACGCCGACACATGCACAGTTGGTGGCAGTTGCACACATAATCATTTCTACAGCAGCACCCTCAGAAATAAGATGGATAGACACATTTCAGACAGTTAAATGGTTAATGGCGTTAACTTACTGTATATAGCGCTTTTTCTCATCTCTGGATGACCAAAGCGCTTTACAGATCCTGCTATCCACCCATTCACACACACATTCGCACACTGATGGTGGCGGAGCTGCCATGCACCGGCGCTGGCCTGACCCACCAGGAGCAACTGGGGGTCCAGTGTCTGGCTCAAGGACACTTCAACATGCAGACTGCAGACAGAGCGGGAATCAAACCACTGATCCTCCGATCAGTAGTCGGCCGCACTACACCTGCGTCACAGCCGCACCCAATTTAAATGTTCTGGATCATTCCAGAAAATTTGGAGCCCAAAACTGATATTCAGAATAGCCCATTTACTTAGTATGTATCTGTGTGTGTATATACATGAGTAACACCTGTGAAAGGTGATCCTGTTGATGAAAAATGAAAATGAATTGTTAACAGTTATTATAAAACAGCACAACTCTTAACAATTCATTTTCATTTCTCCCCAACAGGATCACCTTTTACACACACACACACACACAGATGCATACTAAGTAAATGGGCTATTCTGAATATCTGTTTTGGGCTCCAAATTTTCTGGAATGATCCAGAACGTTTAAATATTCTGTCCTGTCTTTCTTCTTCCACAGTAAAATGCAACGTTTTACAGAAAAGACCCTTTTTATAAATTTTGAACTTTTTCACATAAGTCAGCAACTTTACGCAGTTAAAAAAAATAAAAAATTTACACTAAAAATTTAAATTAAAAAAAATTAGAAAATTTTTTTAAAAAATTAAAATTTAAAAAATTAAAAAAAAAACACACGAGGTTTTTCACTGATTGATTTTCCTGTTTTTTTTTCCCCTTAACTTTGCAGCTTTTCTTATAAATTTTACAACTCTTATTGTAAATTAGCATATTTGGTCATACTTTCCACCTAGATTCCTACAAATTTGTACCTAATTTATGTTTATACATTTGTGTCTTAGGTTAAATTTTTGAATCCTTCCCAATCATCACCGTCCCTTTTGTTTAAAAAAACAAATCCCCTCACTGTGTGTGAGGCAGTTAAAATGAGAGAAGAGTTTAAGGTGGTAACAGTAACAACATTGTGTGTGTGCTGGTCTGTATTTATCACAGGGTAAAGTTCTAACTTGTCTCATTTACTGACATACATCTCAGGGCTTACAATTTTCTATGAAGTGGTTTGTTTGTTTTTCTCAAAAAATTGAGAAAGAAAGGAGTGACTTTGTTATCTTTGAATGAAACTGGAATGATGTGGGAAAATAGCAATGACACTTCATCATTCAACAAAAAAAGGAAAATTAATTGGCAAGACTGTTTTTTCCTTTTTTCTTAAAAAAAAGGATTTCTTTGTTATTTCTTATTTATTTATTCTGTCCACCAATGAGGGAATGTGATTGTGTGGGTCCGTCTGTATGTTAGAAGGATTACACAAAAGCTGCTGGACAGAGTTTGATGACATTTTCACCAGAGCTGGCCCCGGGGCTACTGAAGAACCCCATCAGCTTTTGAAGGTGATCCATGGGTGCATACCTGCACCAGGACCCTATCTCTCAAAGTACGCATGGACGGAGATACGGAGGGACTGATGGATGGGGTAACGATCAGAAGGAGGGACCGTGCCTTGTTGGGGGTATACGCTCTCTGATTGCCCTCTAGTTTGTCTCTTTATTGTTTTGAAACAGTTTTTATTTCAGTAAGTATTTAAATTGAGTGTTTAAGTGCTTCTTCGCATAATCTGGATTGATAATATAGCCAATAATTATTTTTTTCCTCCCACCAACCTCTAAATTTAGAAAAAACTAATTATTGGGGGTGAAGTTTAAAACAATACAAAACAGCTGCAAATTGCTGACTAAAAAGTTGTAAATCTGTGAAAAGGGTCACAAAAAGTTGCAAATTTATGATAAATAAATTTATTAGGAAAAACATGGCTGCGCGGTGGAGGAGTGGTTAGCACTGCGGCAGCACAGCAACTCACCCTTGGCCGGGGGATCCTGGGTTCGATCCCAGCCCCCGACCAACAGTGATCTGTGTGGAGTTTGCATGTTCTCCCCGTGTCTGCGTGGGTTTACTCCGGGATTTCTTCGGTTTCCTCCCACATGCCAAAAACATGCAAGTTAGGTTAATTGGCATCAAACTGGGGATTCTAAATTGTCCTTAGGTATGACTGTGAGAGTGAATGGTTGTCTGTCTCTCTGTGATGGACTGATCTGTCCAGGGTGTACCCTGCCTCTTGCCCAAAGATGCTGGGATAGGCTCCAGCCCCCCCTGCAACCCAAAAAGGATTAAGTGGAAGAAGATGGATGGATGGATGGAACATGGCAAAACTTAAGGAAAAAATCACGGAGAAACCTATTTTTGAGGGGGGTAATCAAATTTTATGACAAAAACTCACAAAAGAAAAAAATCACAAATTGACAAGAATGAAGTCGTTGCTCACTACTAGTGTAACTTTTTTGTGGATAGTACATTTTTGGTTACTTATACTTGAGTAATTAATATCACAATGTAACGCTTCGTTTACTTGAGTACAGTTTCTGGACGCCTGACCGACCTGTGCATACAACAAGAAAAGGGTGTATTCAAATTTTTTTTTTACACCCTCCGTGCTTGACGATGCTTTTCGCCTCTGGCGTACACAGGGATTAGTTTTTTTTAAAGGATTTATTCCTGGGAAACACTTTTTTTTCCTTTTAATATGCTTACAGAAGATTATGACATACCCAGATCCCATTTTTTCAGATATCTTCAAATTCGTAGTTTTGTAAAAAAAAAATGCTTCCCTCTTTTCCTTTGTTGACACCGACTAATCAACTAGATGAAATCCTAGATTTGGATCCTTGGGCCAAGAAACGTATTTCTACGATTTATGGGATTATACAAAATTTAGTGGCGATATCATGGGATAAAACAAAAGCAGAATGGGAAAAAGATTTAGGGATAAAATTCTCTGAAGGGCAGTGGCGTGAAAGTCTGACAGGCTTCTTCGTTGTGTGTCCGTCACAGGCTTATTCAATTTAAGGTGCTTCACCGTCTCCACTATTCAAAGGATAAGCTTGCTAAGATCTTTCCCACTATTGACCCCAGCTGCCCAAGATGCAGCCATGCCCCAGCCTCGTCAGGACACAAGTTCTGGCTGTGCCCCGCTCTCACAAATCTTTGGGCATCTATATTTGAGGTCTTTTCATATATTTGCAAACAAGAAATAATCCCCAGTTCCCACATAGCTATTTTTGGCATAATACCCCCAGATTGCAAACTCACACCTTATCAAGGTAACGCTCTGGCATTCGCTTCTTTACTTGCCCACAGGCTTATTCTTTTCCAGTGAAGTCAAATAACCCTCCATCTTTCTGGCATTGGCTAAAGGAGGTGCTCTCCTTTCTACCACTAGAAAAACTTAGATATAATGTTTGCAGAACCCATAGGAACTTTGCCTTGACATGGAGTCCTTTTATAGATTATATTGAGAGCTCTTCTTTGTGTTGAAAATTATGTAAAATAATAATAATAATAATAATCAACGAATGTTTGGTTGGAAAATCATAAGGTGATTACAAATGTGTGTTGTCTGGGATAAGTTAAAACACAGCAGGGTGACCCTGTCTCTATTTTTCTTTTTTTTTTCTTCTTTTTTTAAGCCTTGAGGAATTGGGAGGGACGGGTTTTCTGTATATATGTAAGGGTTTTTTTTTTATACGTTATAAAAAAAAAAGCAGAAGGAAAAAAAATATTGTACACTAAAGGGAGATGGGGAAAAAGTGAAAGTAAAATGGTCTTGTGCGGACCCATCAATATTTTTAGGGTGGATAGACATTGTTAAAGAAATCTACATGATGGAACGATTGACTTTCCCTTTACATTTGCCTATGGGAAAAAAAATGGATCTAGTACCTGAAATACACAAAAGAAAATTGTAAATTTTATTTCTGCTTGTTTGAGATTTTCTTTTTTGTTTTCTTTTTTTGTTGTTGTTGTTTTTCATGTGAAAAATGAAAATGCTAAATAAAAGTGTCAAAAAACCAAAACAAACAAACAAGAAAAGGGATCATTCAAATGAGGTGAGAGCTAAATCCAGCCGGGTTAAAGGCTGAGGGTGTTGGCGTGAATCCACGGACTTACCGCTGTCAGGAGCAGCGCCAGCAGCCGCCGAGAAAACCTCATTCTCGCCGTGGAGGAAAAGCCGGTGAGTCAGCGATGATTCGCCAAGGTTCGCAGGAAGACGCACACGGTATTAATAAGCACGCGCTTACCGGGGGAGGAGTCCCGGCGGCCGGGGTCTCTACCCGTGGGCGTGGCCTTGGCTCAGTCACTTATTATTATTGGTTAGAGACCCAGCGCTGATTTGTTTCAGGTCAGTCATGCGCCGTGACATGTTAGCAGAAAAGTCACACACATGGAATCCGGGGTTTCCAGGTCTGACTCAGGCCTCGTTCACATGTGGGCATAAGTCCCCAAAAATCTGATCTCGGCCCAGTAGATCAGCTGTGATCCATCACTACCAGCCTCCCTGCACTGAAGATGCAAAGTCCTGCATGTACGGTTGCCGCCTTCAATGCAGAAAAATGAACCCTTCCCCGCCCCGTGGTGATGTGCGGGCTTCTAGTTGTGGTTTATCGTAACTTAATCATTGTTTAAATATTAACATAGTATTCATAGGCCAGAGTTTGAAGTATTTCTTTGACAATGTTTATAACCTTCAAGTTCAAAAGTCAAAATGTTCCTGTTTACTACAAATGAAAGAACCCCTTAAAAATCTGGCTGTGCAAAAAACATTAGAACTGTCAACTTGTTTATCAACTTTTTTTTTTCTATTTGTGTAGAGTACAACCATGGTAAAAACAGTCCACAGCCTTCTTGTTTCCTAACTGTTACTACTTTTTCCCACGTGTATTTCTTGTAACTTCTTGCAGACATGAGTAGATGTTTGTCTTTCAAAACACTGCAGTAGAAGTTGAGAGTACTTTAGTTTGCCTTGTACTCGTTGTCTTTGATGCTTTCAAAGTACCACTCACATCAGTACTTTTCAAACAATTCTGATGCACTGCTGCTGCTGCTGAGCCCGCCGGGCCAGAGCCGTATAATGAGAGTTGCGACACTCTTTGATGTCGCCGCTGCACGGTCATGTGGTTCATGGCGCTCCAAATAGTTCCAAATAACGGCCTTTCTACAATGGTGTGTGAATAGTAGCTGTGACAATCTGCTGTATTAACAGCATTTTTAGCTATATTAGGTAAATATTCAGAATGCCTATTGGTAGGTACTATTATGTCCATGAAACGTGGAACAATGATGAGGCGAGTGGTGAACTACACAGGACTTTATTATATGCTCACAGTATACAGACACACTTGAATGAATGAATGAATGAATGAATGAATTTTATTTATTTCGGATAGTACATTACAGGTTAAAAGAAACTGTATAATATAACAACAAGGTCAAATTAGACAAAGACTCCTTCTACTATACAATTCCACTCACATTAGGTTGAGAGGTGGTCGAAGAGACCGCAGTCTAGCCCTCTTATACTCCGGGTGACGTCATCACCTGTGTTACACCATAATATGTCCTACTAATAACACTCTCCCCCCCCCCTTCAAAAAGGTTCAAAACATACATACAATCGAGACCCACCCTAATTTGGAAAATGAATCACACTCTACTACAAACAGAAAATTTGAAAAGCCTTATCACATTCACACAAAACAACTAACACTAGTAGAGGACAGGTGGACTCCCGTCCCACACCCACACAGCTATACGGATTATTCTGCCGTCTTTAGTAAATGCAGTCTCTCAAACACAAAAGTGCTGTGCTCCTAAAATAAATGTCAAAGCAATCCCATTTTCTGAACACATATACAAAGATTATTTCTTATTACTATAATATCAAACATCATTCATATTAAACACCATGCATAACTCGTCAACTTGGGCAATTTATACCAACAACAATATATTTTAAACACATTACCCCCCCCCCCCCCCAAAACTACCAGACAGTCACTGTGGAGAACCCACCCACCGGAGACCTGTCAGGCAGGTCCTGACCAGAGTATCTTCTTTTCTTAGCGCCCGGGGACGATCCACGGCAGTACCAAGGCACTTCCCTGTCCTCGTAAACATGCCGCAGCTCATTGGGAGGTCTCTCTGTACCATCGGACAGCTGAAGATATCAGTCTTCCTGGACAGCCACCACCTGCAGCCGCCCCTGGTCCTCCTGTCGTTTCCACTTCCTGTGAACCCCTCTCGACCAGGCCTCCTCTCTGGGTCGGACCAAATCAGCGACCCCCAGAGGAGCCCTACTCGGCTTCCAGTGTTCCTGAGTGGTATGTTGTTTAACCGTGCCAGCCGGTCCTGCCCCGCTTACTTTCATTTGAGACGCTGGCGAAGCCATTGTGATCTGCTTCTCGGTACCTCCCAGCCGAACTCCGGAAGCAGGATGAGTCAGCCACTCGGCTATATCCGCCGTCATGGACGTCCCACGGTGCCGCCCAGTTCCCTCAGCTAGGGCTACTTGGGCTCTGGCGCAGCAACCCTCCCGCGATGGCCCTGGTTGGGGTTGGCTTTGCTCACTTCCCAGATTACTAGGCCAAGGTTCATCCCATACTGCATCATCCACCACTCGCGGCACCGGTCCCACAAACCACAGCCCAACCACTCCTCACTAACACCGCTGGTGATGGTAAATCCCAGTCCATAAAAGAGATCATAGCCCATTATATTCTCGCCACTGGTAGTTACGATAAACTTCAGGTTGGCGACCTCTGCTGACTTGTATTGAACCGTCAGCTCCACCAAACCCACAATAGCCAGCCATCTTCCTCCGTAGCTGCATAATGGCTTTGAATGATCTCTCACCTGATAGTACGGGAAGAAACTCCTTATGGTGCGCCAACTCAACACTGACCTCACTGCGCTCGTGTCAACCAGCAGCAGTACTTCCACTCTGTCCAGTTTCACCATACAATATGTACGGCCGTCGGTGTCCGGGGAAACGATGTGGATAGCTGTAGGAGTTGGAGCAGGGATATCCGCTTTGTGTCGCCGTTCCCCTCGCTCGAACCTGTTACAGGCCCTGGCAAAGTGATGCAGGAGTCCGCACTTGCCACAGTGTTTATCTCTCTCCGGACACTCTCTAGCCTTGTACTGGTGCCTAGTGGACCCACAACCCGAACATTTGGGTGATCCCAGGACAGACCTCAACTTCACAGCTGTAGTGCATTCCTCTTGTTCGTTATCTTCGCTGTCCGGGTCCACAGCCTGCGTCATTGATTGTGGATCAAAGCGGTGCAGCGTAGCTCTTTCACCAAGGTCGCGTGATAGCTTGTCCGCTGCTTCACATTGTTGAGCTGTTTCCACAGCAGTGGCTAGTGTCAATTCGCCGGAGTGCATGAGGAGTCTCGACCATGCTAACGAGCACAGCGTGTGCTCCGCCAACTGGTCGCGGACCATTTCTTCCTCCAAATCACCAAATTGGCAGTCTCCAGCCAGCTGTCGCAGGTCCACAAAATAGTGTTGTACTGACTCACCGATACGCTGGTATTGCTGCCGAAACTGGATCCTCCTGATGATGACATTTGCAGGCGTGCTAAAATGTCGCACCATTAGCTCAACCACGTCCTCAAAGCTATTGCTAGCCCCTGAGGTAGCAAGAATACGTTGTCCTTCCAAACCTAAATTGTGGACCAGAATTGCCCGTGCTCGTACCTTCTTCAGTTTGCCCAGGTTCAGTGCCACCAAGTAATTCTGAAAAGCGGTGAACCATCTCGACCAAGGCACCGGAGGCTCTCCCGGAGACTCCAAAAATGGCCGAATTGAAGACACGCCAGCATCCATAACTTTATCCTCATCGCCAAGTGTTATCAATCAATCAATCAATCAATCAAACTTTATTTGTATAGCATTTTTTAAACATTAGATGTTGTGCAAAGTGCTTTACATAGATAAAAACAGGAGACACATTTAGTTACATATTTTACATATGTCCATAAAACGTGGAACAATGATGAGGCGAGTGGTGAACTACACAGGACTTGATTATATGCTCACAGTATACAGACAGACACTCCAGTTAGGCTGAGAGGTGGTCGAAGAGACCGCCCCTCTATCACACAGCCCTCTTATACTCCAGGTGACGTCACCACCCGTGTTACACCATAATATGTCCTACAAGCAACACTACAGTTACATTGTTTAAACTTGTAATGAACAGATTGAAATGGATTACAATATAAAGAGCAGCTTTAAAAAGACTGTCAGAGTATGTTTTGGAGGGAAGGAGAACTGCTGATTCACACTGATGAAAGCTGCAGTGTAAATATCACTGCTTAGTGTCATGATTCAGTGCGGATGAGGCTCAAGTTCAGAGCTGCCAGAAAGACCACTCAGGCTCGGTTGTAAAAAGTTCACCAGTTCATCGTAAAAATAAAACTAACACACAACTCTAAAGGTGCACAACTGAAGAAAAGCGCATCACAAAAATGCACACTTAAATTAACACAAAAGCGGTGCCCACTGGAGTGCACGTAGCCTACAGGAGAAGAGCAGACAGAGGTTATTAATGACAGAATCTTCCGAAGGAGAGAATAATGGGAGAGCACTGTTACTCGGAGAGCAGAGGAGCCTGGCAGGGAACTCCTGCGTGGACTAGGGGGACAGGGGGAAGACAGTGACCTGGGTGGATGTCCGGCATGTTCTTGGTCAGGCGAGCGTGAGCAGGTCCGGAGTACACACCTATGGGTGGCAGCAAACCTGGGAGACAGAAAGACACAGGAGTTCAAAACACAGACCAACCAGAGGGAATAACATTTGAGCACTTGAACGTTTCATAAGATAAGATAAGCCTTTATTAGTCCCACAATGGGGAAATTCCAGGATTGCAACAGCACAGGGACAGCGACACTCAGAGCAATAATTTAGAAGATAAGAAAATAAGAGCAGTGAATATACATATGTACACATAAATATAAAAATGTATATACACAGTGCGAAGCATTGTAGCTAGATGCAATAAACAGCATAACCGTCTACTTTGTTATCCTACATAGTATGAATATGTACCCATACATATTGTCACCCTCCGTAGTGACTGGTATTGTCCTAGTTGTATACTGGAGGGGACCATTTGTGTAAGTCTGTTGCGTCTTTTGCATTCAATACTATTAGGTCGTCACGTTTTTGTTTTTGTTTTTTTGCTATCTCTGCGAGCAGCCCTGTTTAGGTTATACAGTCTGACAGCCATAGGTAGGAAGGACCTGCAAAACCTCTCGGTCGCGTACCTAGGATGATGTAGTCCACTGCTAAATGAACTCCTCAGTGCGTTCAGTATGTCCTGCATAGGGTGGGACTCGGACTTCAGCAGAGATGACAGTTTAGCCACCATCCTTCTCTCTCCTATCTCCTCCACTGGGTCAAGGCGTTGCCCCAGGACAGAGCTAGGTTTCTTGATCAGTTTGTTCAGTCTCTTCCTATCGGCTGCTGCAATGCCACTGCCCCAGCAGACCACTCCAAAAGTGATGGCTGATGCCACCACCGTGTCATAGAATGTCTTCAGGAGCACCCCTTGTACACCAAAAGACCTGAGCCTTCTCAGTAGGAACAGCCTGCGCTGTCCCTTCTTGTAGAGTGCGTCGGTATTGTGGGACCAGTGTAGTTTATTGTTCAGATGAACACCCAGGTACTTGTAGGATGTCACCATCTCAGTGTCTGTTCCCTGTATGTTTACTGGTGCTATGAGGGGTTGTCCTTGCCTGCGGCAGTCCACCACCAGCTCCTTAGTTTTCCTCGCGTTGATCTGGAGGCAGTTCCGATGGCACCAGTCCACAAGTCCTGGATAAGTCCTCTGTGCTCAGCTTCATCTCCGTTGGAGATGAGGCCGACGATCGCAGAGTCATCAGAGAACTTCTGTAGATGGCAGTGTGTTGTGTTGTGTGAGAAATCCGCAGTATAAAGGGTGAACAGGAAGGGAGCCAAAACCGTTCCCTGAGGGGCTCCCGTGCTGCCGATGATCATGTCGGTCACACAATCCCGGGTTCTCACAAACTGTGGCCGGTTTGTGAGGTAGTCCAGGATCCGTGACGACAGGTGCTGGTCCACCCCTGCACACAGCAGCTTGTCCCTCAGGATCATCGGTTGGATGGTGTTGAAAGCACTACAGAAGTCAAAGAACATGATCCTCACCGTGTTCCCAGGCTTCTCCAGGTGGTCCAGGGAATGGTGAAGGAGGAAGATCACTGCATCTTCCACCCCGATGCCATGCTGGTAGGCGAACTGGAGTGGATCCATCGCTGGTCCCACCAGGGGGCGAAGGTGAGCAAGGAGCAGTCTCTCCAGGGTCTTCATCATGTGAGACGTCAGGGCCACTGGTCTGTAGCTGTTCATGTTAGCAAACCTAACAATCCAATGATGGGTACTGCACATGCTGGCTCTTAAATATAATCATGCAGGTGTGTCTGATCCTCTGGAGCTGAGATGACAGGAACACGTGGGGAAGGGGAGCACGCTCGCCGGATCATCACAGTGCCCCCTTCTTAATGGGCATCTCCTGGTATCCCACTGGACTTGCGGGGATGGGTACAGTGGAATGCCCACATCATCCGTTTGTCCAGGATGTAGGACCCCAGAATCCAGGACCTCTCCTCCGGCCTGTACCCTTTCCAGTCCACGAGGTACTGGCACCCCCGACCCCATCGACGGACGTCCAGGATCCTCTCCACTGTATATGTTGTCTGGCCGTTGATAATCCGAGGGGGGGGGGGGGTCCGGAGGACGGCAGAGAGGACTGGCAGAGAGGGTCTTGATGCGGGAGACGTGGAATGTTGGGTGGATCAGCATTGAAGGTGGCAGGTCCAACTGAACAGTGACATCATTGATCAACCACTTGATGGTGAATGGGCCCAGAAAGCGGGGTGAGAGCTTCCGTGACTCCGTCTTGAGCGGGATCAGTTCAGTGGACAGCCAAACCTTCTGTCCCACCATGTACTTCAGCACCAGCACGTGTCTGTGGTTAGTATACTGTTGGTTGCGCTCCACAGAACGGAGGAGGACGTCTCTTGTGGCCCTCTACAGATGGCGACACTGGCGTGCGTGGACCTCCACAGATGGGACGGGGAGGCCCCTCTCCGCCATGGGCAGCAGAGGTGGTGTATAGCCCTTCGAGGTCTTGAACGGCGTGAGCCCAGTGAAGGACCAGACAGCTGAGTTATGGGAGTATTCCACCCAGGTCAGGTGGGAACTCCAGGTGGAGGGATTCCTGGATGCTACACACCTTAAGGTGGCCTCCAGAGACTGACTGGCATTGACATGACCATTACTCTGCGGATGGTATCCGGACATCAGGCTGGCAGAAGCACCAAAAAGCCAGCCAAACATCCTCCACACCTGGGATGTAAACTTTGGCCCCCAGTCCGAGACGATGTTTGTCCACTGGGATTCCATGCAGCCGGATGACATGCTGCGTCACCAGGTCAGCTGCCTCATCACATAATTGTGGAAAATGAATATTTTCCTTCAGTGTCAGAAGGGTTTGTCTTCATAAATTGTATTTTTATGCCAAAAACAACAAAATCCTAACATTTTCACAGATCAGGTTCTCAGTATGACTTTCTGTGCAGCTTATAGGTGCACAAATCAAGCTGAGGAAGTGATCCAGATGTTTGGGTTTCTATCTCCAAGCTCAAACATTTATGACTGCACATAAATTGTGATTTTTTTTATGTTGAAGTAAAACAATGATATTATTGAGGAAATTAAACTGAATCAATGTGCAGGCCCATTTTAAGAGGGAGTAATTCACAAGACCCAAAACTGACAAACCCAGACCGAGGACTGATGCTGTCCTCCCAAACACAAGACCAGGAAGAGTGCAACAGTGACCATGTAACTATGGTCATTAACTCAAGTGGATAACCCTCCAATAATCCATTTAATCAGTGCATGTAAACACAACAAAACAATTATCAGTTTATTCCCAGTGATCGGTTTATTGTGACCATGTAACCAGGGTCAGTGACGTGTGTACCAGAACCTCTACTGCATGTGATGAGAGACCACATGTACTGTTCTCAAAATAACTTTGGTTTGGCTATGAGTCACAAAAATTAACCAAAATATCTGAATTCAATGAATATGTCACATCCATCTGTCCTGTAACACTAACACATCCATGTTGTCATTTCAGAGATCAAAAACTTCTTTAGAATTAATTTAGTTTAGTGTCAGAGGAATTTAACTATTTCTACACAATACTGTGTTCCATTTTACTCTGATAGATTTAATCATCATCAAACCACAGTTCCTTCATCATTCCACTGTTCCAGCTGCCCCACAAACCCTTACTGTGAATTCACTTCCCACAGTAGTGAAGACTCCACCAGCTCCGATGGTCACTTCTCCAGTCTCCAACAACCCTCTGTCAGCTGAAACTCAACCAGCTCCAGTGGTCATTGCTCCAGTCTCCAACAACCCTCTATTAGCTGCAGAGAAATGACAGAAAAAAACCCCCACAAAAAACCCCCCACATCACTGTGTCTTAATACTTGATGATTCCTGCTCAAATAGGAAGGTTTTCTCACGAATCTCTTTTCTCTTTTAATTCTACTAATTTTATTTATTACTCCTAAATTTGAATCCTTTTTGCATAGATTTGCTACTTTTGAGATGCTTTTTATATTGAAATAAAAAAATAAAAAAATATTTTAAAATAACTTGTTACTTTTTTCTTAATTTTTATATTAAATGTGCAACTTTTTCATTCACACTTTTAGTTTTTATGCATACATTAGAGAACTATTTGGAAAACTTTACATTTTTCTCTTAAATGTGTTCACATGAGAAAACAAATATGATGAGCTATTTGATACAAGATAATATTTTACATTTATAAATATGCCAGTAGTTTCCAGAATGTTTTTGATTGGTTTTAGCATTCAGTTCTTGATTTACTGTTAAAATAAACACACATCATGAACACAACTTCCATTATTTCTATTCCATTAAGTTGTGTAGATCTAAATTGTTTCCACTTGGTTTACAACTGCATTAAATAATTAAACCAGTCTTCATCCTGAGTACATTTATTATCATGTTTCTCACAAGTATAGACTATTTCAGCAGAATCTTAAAATATTAATAGTGCTCATTCATAGATTTTAAAAATAACATTGCCATTATCAGGGTTGACACTAATGAGGACTTTGGAGGATGTAAAGAACTATATCTGGTCATTTCCTACCTTGTTCCACGTTTCCTCCTTGTAGAAGGCAGGTTTGCTGGTAAACATGTCAGTCTCTCATGGTTTCAGAGTTTCCTCTGTAAAAAAGCAGAACAATTTCATTTTTGTAAGCCGTCTTTTAAATCCACCACCATAGTCCTGTCGTGCTGCTAATGCTACTACAATTGCTATGAACAAAATAGTAAGTCACAGCTGCTCTGTCACAGGTTTCAATGCCATGTCCCATCATGTAATGCTACTGCCAATCTCTGTCTCTCCGAAACTGTGCCTTCACCCAAGAACTGAACAACAGATTTTTTGAAATAAGGGTTGATCTGGCTAGCTAGTTGAGTGAGCACAGGCTAATAACATCCATCCATCCATCCATTCTGTGGTTACCTTCCGGTGGTAACGTATCGTCACTTCCTGTCACTTCCTGTGTTGCTGACTGTCTGTCTGTGGTTAGCTCTCCTCGTTCTCCCGAGGATTTTGCCATTAATTGTATTTTAATCACTTTTTTCCATCTACCGTTAGCTCTCACTTCTGTTTATCAAGCCTCTTGCACCTGTGTGCACACTCAGTGTCATCTAATCACCCTCTTTAGCCTTCTGTTCACCTTTCATCGGTGGTTTTGTTAGCTTCGGGTTAGCCACTAGCTATGGCTACTAGCTCTCTTTCCCCTCCTCCTCTGGTGTGCACTCTCTGTCAGATGTTTAGCTACACCTCTGCCTCTTTTAGTGATAATGGTAAATGTAATAAATGTTGTCTTTTTGAGGTGCTCGAGGTGAGGTAGTCTGATTTGGAGTCCCGGCTCTGTTGCATTGAAACACCGTCTGCACCAGTTAATCTTAACAGACGTCCCCTAGTTGCAGCGGAGCTCCCTAGCATAGGGCGGCCTGTTAGCGGTCCTCCGGTCCTCCTCAGCAGCGAGGAGACTGGGTGGGTGAAGGTGAGAAGGAAGCCTAGTCGCAAGGCCCCGGTTAACCACCAACCTGTTCATGTTTCTAATCGTTTTTCCCCACTCAGCGACATACCCGCTGAGGAAAAAAACTCTGATCATTGGCGACTCTGTAGTCAGAAACGTGAACCTAGAGACTCCAGCGGCCATAGTCAAATTCCTGGGGCCAGAGCAGGCGACATCGAGTCAAATTTGAAAATGCTGGCTAAAAGTAACTGTAAATACTCCACAATTGCTATCCACGCCGGCATTAATGACGTCCGACTCCGGCAGTCGGAAGTCACAAAACTTAACGTGGAATCAGTGTGTGACTTTGCCAAAACAATGTCTGCCTCTGTAGTATTCTCTGGGCCCCTCTCCAGTCTGACCAGTGATGACATATTTAGCCACTTGTCATCCTTCAACTGCTGGCTGTCTGTGTGGTGTCCTGCAAACAACGTGGGCTGCATAGACAATTGGAGCTCATTTTGGGGAAAACCTGGTCTTATTAGATGAGACGGCGTCCATCCCTCTTTGGATGGTGCGTCTCTTTTATCTAACAATCTGGCATCATTTTTATCCAAATTTCCAAAACCTTGACTACTCAGAGTTGGTTCCAGGAAGCAGAGTCGCAGTCTTAAACGCCTCTCTGCAGCTCCTCTTCATCCGCCACCCCTCAACTTAGCCCCTGTCTTCCCCATCAGAGAATCATTGTCTGCTCCCTCCAAAGTAAATAGAAATATAATGTATAAGCATATGGGCAGCACGGTGGCGGAGTGGTTAGCACTGCGGCAGCACAGCAACTCAGCTTTGGCTGGGGGATCCTGGGTTCGATCCCAGCCCCCGACCAACAGTGATCTGTGTGGAGTTTGCATGTTCTCCCCGTGCCTGCGTGTGTTTACTCCGGGATTTCTCCGGTTTCCTCCCACATGCCAAAAACATGCAAGTTAGGTTAATTGGCATCAAACTGAGGATTCTAAATTGTCCTTAGGTATGACTGCGAGAGTGAATGGTTGTCTGTCTCTCTGTGTTGGCCCTGCGATGGACTGGCGATCTGTCCAGGGTGTACCCTGCCTCTCGCCCAAAGATGCTGGGATAGGCTCCAGCCCCCCCACGACCCGAAAAGGATTAAGCGGAAGAAGATGGATGGATGGATGGATGGATGGATAAGCATCCCAAAGTGATTAAACAAAAAGTAGGTAAAACTCAAATTAAACATGAAGCCTCTAAATTGAATATTCTGGCCTCTGTTCCTTCTGATAATTTAAAAATTAAATGTTGTTTGTTAACCCCTTGCACTCCGGTCAATTTCCCTAATTCCCAATTTCCCCATTTTCCCTGTTTTGCCAAAAATTAATGTGCCCAAATTAAATCAAAAGCTGTTCTTCAACCCTTTGCAGCATCTTCATGGGGTTGGTCTCATTTAAAAGAAAACACTTTGAATTTTTTGGCAAAACAGTCATAATCTCTCTAAGTGCTCCAGCCACTGAGTTACAGTCATCTAAACATAGTGAACTTGAAGAAAATAAATTTGGCCTGGGTGTTTTTTTGGATACAAATGCTTGCAAATAACACACAGCTTCAGATCCGGGCTGGAAAATGCATCAGAAATGTAGAACCAAGTGTTATCCAGCTGAGGTCCAAATTTTGTAACAATACCACAAAAAATGAATATATTACACAGCTTTGTTCTCAGGTAGTTCCCAAGCATTTTGGAACTGTGCCAAATTGTGCCAAATGGCACAGTTTGGAAAAATGTCTGTAACTTTTGAATGCTTCAATGTAGAAGCTTCATTTTGGGCTCTAATGAAAGGTCACACTCAGGGCTGTGTCTCTGTGTGTGTGTGTGGGGGGGTTGCCCCCCCCCTCGCTACAGAGGATGGACATCGGCCATCGCTACACAACGGATTAGCCTCATGTGGCGATGTGGGACAGCAGCGCAGTCACCGCGGCTCCCCCCCCCTCTCGCTACAGAAGAATAGCGGGGGTGGGGGGGCGGCGTTCGCGGTCTGGACGCGGCGAACAACCCCTTGTACCGCGGCGCACGAACTTCAGACTTCGTGCGTCGCACAGTTGTAATTTACCGATCGGTCAAAAGTCATTTTGGATTATAATTTTCAGGAATAAAGAATAATTTAGCTTATAACACCTTACCTCTTCACAGCAGTGTCCTGGCGAACTTCTCTTCCCCATTGTCAGACGAACGCGACGCTGGTCCGCTCGTGGTTCTGGTCTCGCGACCCGATCAAAACATAATTCCATTATTGCGGTTTTGTGCTTCCATGATTGCGGTTTTTGGCGAACGATTTTTCAAAACACATAACAGTAGTAATTAAAAAAAGACTGGTGAAGGCGTGTGTGTCACTCAGCCTTCGTCGTCAGCCTCCGTCGGTCTATGACCATGGAAGAAATCATAACGTCTACTCTGCTGGAACAAAAACAAAATAAGCACCGCCTGTGGCCGAACATGCCGATGCGCGAATGGCACTCCCTGTCACACAGGTTGCATTTGTGGATGGTCTCCGTGCTGCTGGGTCTGTGGGGTTCTTCCTGCGGGTCCTTTTTTTTGATCCGCTGCAGCAGTCAGTCTTCACCCAGCCTTAAATAAAACAGCTCACGGACTTCTCTGCTTCAATTGGCTCACTGCATTCACAGCGTTGGGAGGCGGGTCCGTCTTGCTAGGTTTTCAGTCATTGGTTCTTCAAGGTTTCAGAAACCCAATTCAAGGCTCTTATTAGTCGAATGAGAGGTCAATCAGATGAACTAATCTGTTCGCGGCTGTGTCTGCAGCTTTTATTTTCAGTGCGCGCTTGGACGCCATACACCACCTACATCACAATCTCCATCATGCGTCCTAGAGCGCACGAGGGCGCTCTCGTGCGCCCTCGTGCGCTCTAGGATGCAGAGACTTGCCCGTCCGCGGTACAACGGAGTGCAAGAGGTTAAATATTAGGTCTCTAACTCCCAAGTCTCCCAAGTCCATGATCTGTTAATTGACCATCAGATTGATTTACTATCCCTTACAGAGACTTGGTTAGGGCAAGAGGATTATGTTGGTTTGAATGAATCAACTCCCTCTGGTTATTTAAACTGTCAAAATCCCAGAAGTTCTGGTCATGGAGGAGGAGTAGCAACAATTTACCTTTCCAAATTACTAGTTAATGTAAAGCAAAAAACACGTTATAATTCCTTTGAGGGCCTGGTCCTCAGTATTGGGCATGTGTCAGGAATCTCTGAAAACACTTAGAATATGATCGTATATTAGTTCATTACCTCACTAAAGATTCGAGACACAAGAATATTCTTTTAAGAGTTTTTACTTGCATAAATTAAATACAAGGAGTACGAACCCTCAGGTTGCAGGAGGTCAGTACTGAAGACTAGCTTCAGTAAGCAGGCTTATATATCAGTTGCAGTACACAAACGATTTCAGCTGAATGCATCAAAGACAGAAAGGGGTGAAACAGGTCTGGACAGAGTTCGTTAATCCGGCTTAAGAGAACAAAAGGGGCCCTGCTCCCTTTCTCGCTCCGCAGGGGGCTCTTTGTGTCCTCTTGCTCTCCAGGGGGCTTCCTGTACCTTTCCGGCAGTACTGGCTTCTTAGTGTTAATCCAGAGGAACACGCTTCTCCGGTACTTTTCCACACTTCTACACTTGTATAAGGCTTAGACATTAAAAATGATAACATGTGTGTACATTTTTCTGACAATTCCCTCCTGTTTTATCATTTTATCATTGTTGTATTCACATGCAAACATCAGTACAATGTATCTTCTCATGTTTTTCTGCATTGAGCATCACTTCCAAATCTAAACAGTGGTTCTGTCATCACAATCACCATCACCTCGTTGTCTCAAGGCAAAATAGTACACAAGATAGAATCAATGCAACTGTTACTGGAGTTTAACTTCTTCAACAGAACTTGCCACCATTGACCAGAAAGGAACCAAAAGGACAGGTCCCAATTTTGTGGCACATCCTTCAAGCCATTCAAGTGTTGTTGCAGTCCTCTCAGCCAATCGATTATGCCTCCTTTCTCTCAGTGAGGTCCTCCAAGGCCCAAAATACACCATTCATTCTGCGACTCAAATAGGCCACTCCAAATGAGGGGAATGCTGTCATAGGCTGTCGTCTCCCTCCTGGTTATCAAGTTGGCGTCAGGGGAAGTGATCCATATTATTCCTGCAAACACACCTGTCACACCAGCAGCAAGTAGCAGTGCCTTCATTTTTACTTCCACCTGAGAGAGTACCCCTCCGGGCCTCTGTCTTCACTAGCTTTGAGACGGCCGTGTCCTTAAAAGGACACGTCCCCCTTTGTAACTGGACTTACTCAGGGAAGCAGGTTAGTTCACTTGCAGGCACTTTTAGTCTCTTCACGTGTGTCAGGTGCATCCAGGATGGTCGTTCAGCGACCCTCACTGAGCCTCAATGCTGCTGGTGATGATTTTTCATGAAGATAAAGTCACCAGGCTGCAGTGGGTTTATCACTTCCTCCTGTGGAGTGGAGAGAGCTCTAACAGAATCAATGTATTAGTAGTGACAGACCCGGCAGTCCATAAGGGCAGTGAAAGGCACAGTCCCATTTTCTTATCTGGGATGGTATTAATTGTTAATTTCACTATCTTAAGAGCTTCAGGCCACGTAGTGGCCTTACCATGCATGGTTTTTGCCAGCATGTGTCTGATTGTCTGCATAAATGATCTCTGGTATTCCAAAAGTTGGGAATATACTATTTTGCAAAAACCTTACGGAAAAACTTTTGCATCTGCCTAAGTAGTAGGATGTATATCTGTCCATTTTGTGAATGTGTCAATGAGAACAAGGCAGTGTTGGGGTTGACCCACTATAAAACCATGCACCATTGAGAAAAGGGTGCTTTTGGTAGTGGAAAACTCCTCTGTCTAGTTCTCATTGCACCTTGGGCATTATTTTGACTGCAAACTTTTTCACTTCTTTTAGAATTCCTGGACAGAGGAAGTGTTTTTCAGCTATCTTAATCGTATACTTCTTCAGCTATCTTAATCATATCCCTCCTGTTGGCACATCCTGCCATCCAGCACAATTTTGTCATTGGCAGTGCAGTAAAGTTTGTTGGCATTTAAGTATGTGTGTGGTGGCATAGTCATGTTTTTCAGCTCATACTAGCATGCAAATTTCCTTGTGGGCCCTGAAGTAGTGTGTACAGTGGAGCCGTGTGTAGTGAGAGGTTTGGCAACCACTGGCAGCAGTAGTTCAAGGTACCTAATAGTGCCTTTTTTGTTGTAAAGTTGCCACTTTTTCACATGCATTTGCTATTTATTTTCATAAATCTGCAACTTTTTTTTTCTCATACATTTTATTTTGTCTTGTAAACATGTAACTTTTCTCCTCATAAATTCACACATTTTTTCATCATAAATCTACAACTTTTTGTTGTACATTTATGACTTTTTCTTTTAAATTTGCTGATTAAGTTTGCTTTTTTGTCTGTGGCAAAGGTAAGTTTTGAATGGTCTTTATTCTATCTGGTTCCAGTGTTTTCCCATTGGCAATGAGCCTATGGCCAAGGAATTTTAACCTCAGGTTGACAAAACTGCAGTTTTTTCTTGCCACATTTTAGTCCATGTTCACACAGGAAGTGCAGCAGGGCCAAAGAGTCCTGTCGACATTGTTCCTCAGTGGGGGAGGCAACCAAAATGTCATCCACATATAACATAATTTTTGAACCGGCTGGTGGGCTAAGTTTGGCCATTAGAGCAGTCATTTCCTGGGTGAAAATGGTCGGACTTTCACAATAACCTTGAGGTAATCTGATGTATGCATATCTTTTTCCCTCAGACGTAAATGCAAACTAAAACTGGCTTTCTTCATGCACAGGGATAGTAAAAAAAATGCATTACTCAAATCTACCACAGAGAAAATGGATGAATCGTGACCCAAAGGGTCATGACCACTTGTAAAGTCTTTCCGGTTCCGGTTCCGCCGGACCGGCGGCGCCACACGAGTCGGCTGCCTGTTGCAACAGCCTTTTTTTTAATCTTCCTTCTTCTTTCTACACCTTTCACTCTGTATATATATCACGGACGCACGGATCGCCCCGGGGGTCTCCCGGGTCGGCGGACAGAGCCACGGTTTGCAGCGGGAGACGTTACAGCGGGGAGGAGCTAGTGCTAGCTAGCACTTGGCCGCCGCCCGGTGCTAATGGGAAACTCGACATACCGGGAGCTGTAGCGAAAACGAAGCGGGTGCCGGGCTGGAGTTTAGGCGGCGTGAAAGAAATATAAGACAGAATAATAAAGAGCGATGGCAAGAACCAAGCAGACCGCCCGTAAAATCTACTGGAGGAAGAAGCCCCCCAGGAGACAGCTAGCCACAGGGCTGCTCGGAGAGGCGCTCTGGCCACCGGCAGAGTGAAGAGGCCTTGCCGTCACAGGTCCGTGGCTCTGAGAGAGATCCGTCGCTACCAGAAATCCACGGAGCTGCTCATCCGTAAGCTGCCCGTCCAGCGCCTGGTGAGGGAGATCGCTCAGGACTTCAAGACCGTCCTGCGTTTCCTGAGTTTCGCCATCATGGCTCTGCAGGAGACCAGCGAGACCCACCTGGTGGTCTCTTCTTCGCTAAGGGGGTCACCATCATGCCCAAAGACTTCCAGCTGGCCCGCTGCATCCGCGGAGAGAGAGCTTAGACTTTCTGCTGCACATCCACCAGCCATAATGCTCTGCACTGTGTGTCTATATATATACATTTATAGTAATATGGACATATGTTTACTAGATGTTGTTTTTTCTTGCCTTCTGATTGTTGCTCTGAGTGTTGCTATCCCTATGCTGTTGCAATCCTGGAATTTCCCCATTGTGGGACTAATAAAGGCTTATCTTATCTTATCTTAAAGTCGCCATAAATAGTCCTGTGGATTATGAGTATTGCACATTTTGCTTAGGAGTTTTCACCCAATCGGTTACATGATTTGCCTTCTCAACCATTTGTCCACAAGCAGCCCAAAAGTAATTGTCTGGTCCCCATAGGGAGTGTTAACATAATGCAAGGAGGTAACATCTTCGGGCAATTTCACCGACAGTGCAGCTGCTCCTTGCTCATTGAAAATCAAATTGTCCATCTGCACTGTGATGACATCTTTGTCATACAATTTGTCAGCCAAGGCACAATCAAAAAGTTCAAAACATCTGATATATTTCATAGTAACGTGCAGTGGCTGTGGACTTCCTAGTCCTTCAAGGATATGACCTGGCAGTACAGCAGCCATGAGGGCGGTGCTTTTTCACACGATGTCGTGACTGCTGCACTGTCTTCTTTTAAGTTATAGCCAATGTGCCTCACCCTTGATCATTGGGTTTGTCATTGTTTGCCAGAAATGTCTGCTCTGTTCTTAAAACGGTATAATCATCTTTTAATTTATATAGAAAATCTTTTAGAAAGGATAAAACAAGTCATTATCAGTTATTGATCATTTTTATGTATTACCTATTTTTCTGAGTATTGCCAATTATTTGCTAATTAATTCCCCTGATACCCCCTGTTTTGATACATGGAGGCACACATGCAGCAAAGTTACAGGGTATTTACTCGATTCTTCTGCTGAAAGGAAGTGTGCTACCATTTTTAATTTTAGATAAAATTTGCGGGTATCCCAGTTCCCTCAAAAATAAGATTTCAATAGTCACAGCTTAACCAGTTTACAAATTTCATTTAAGAAAAACAAAATAACCACCTGTGCATTTTTGATATGCTTCAGCATTGATAAATAAGATCAGTTTGTCCAGTTGAACACAGACGGGTTGAATTTGAATAAATGAATAAAAATTGCGTCACACGCTTTCAGTCAACGGAAAGGTGGACGTTTTGCCTAATTAAAATTTGATTCAAATTTTTCCTTGAATGCCTCATTTTATATATTCCTTGGTAAATTGTGGAGTGAATGTAGTTTACCCTGACCCAGCTTGGCCACCGCCGAATCAGGAAAAAACACATTCCTCATTACTGTCATATTCCTGAAATATGATGTATCATATATCACATATATCACATATCACACCATTATGTGGTGAGTAACATCAAATGCATACCCTCTGTTGGGGAGGAACATAACTGGGGTGTTAGACTGATTTTAAATAACCGAGTATATAACAAGGCTATAATCTTCGCTGTGAGTGTTTGCTCATTACTAAAATAAATGTTAATATTCACAATTAAGGAAATGCACTGAAAGAATGGACACCTAATGCCTCACTGCTGCTTTAAGTATTTGGAAACATTTAAGACGGCTGCCTGCATTTGTGCCTTCTTCCTGGCGCTCTTAGCCAAAAATTTAATTTATTTATTGTTGGTTTTCTGTTTGTTTGGTTTTTAAAGCTACAGCTTCAAATCTTACGTGGATCTTATTTTTCTAATGCTCCATGCAAGATCCTGAACATAAAAGTGATCGGTTTCATTCTGGAAAGTCAGCTTTATACCAAACCAACATAGCTCAATTCAAAATTCTGTTTTTTGTGACAGAACTCATCTCTTGATTTCTACCCTGGCATTGGGTGCCTTTCCTTTTGAATTTGTTTTGGAATTAAATAATGCCTCTGGGTCTGAACATCTGCCTTTCAAGGAATGTATTAAAATAAGACATCTGCTGGTTGCTCTGAAAATTAAAGTTAACAGAGTCATCTGTATCTTGGTGTGGTGGAGTCTTATAACAGATAACTCCACATGAGCTAACACCATGCCTACAAAGCTATAATTTTCTCACTACCTTCAGGCTCCCCCTTAGCTGTTTGTGACGACCTGTTTTTAATCACCATCAGGGGGGCCATTATTGTGGGTGCTGATTGCATAGCCAGGTCCCCCTGGTTGAGGGAAGGGGGGGGCTGTTTTCACATCCTGCAAACATTCCTCTGTCCTGCATTTGTTTGACCCATCTGGCAAATCTCTTCCTTCCTTTCTTTTGATCTATGACTGGGACCTTTGTCTGATGATCCATAGCCTCTGGCAGATAATATGCACAGACACATTAATTATCAATCTCTTTTGAACCTCTGTGCTCTAAATCTCACATTGTCACACGTCAGTCCTTCCTATAAAGTGCACTGTCATGCTTCAGTCAAAGAAAAAGGTCAGTTACAGCACTTCAAAACCTGCTTTTTCAGCAGCCCCTGCTTTCACATTTACTGTTCATGCTTCTATTTTTTACAGAGCAAGCCTGTCGCTTGCCTCTCTGATCATTCTGAAATCTTCTACCTCTACTTGGTATCATGCCTCCAAATCCACCTCTTTGGCCAAACCTGCAATCACGGGCCCAGTGACCAGGCTTGCCACAGTTAAAACAAACATCCCTATTTCCATCATTCACTTGCATTGACCTGCCTGTCTTGGGTCTAACCCCACAGAGTTATTGAAAAAACAAAAACCCAAAACCTTGTAAAAGTACCCATATTTAGACCATTTTCTTCACAGATCAACCACATACACACAAACAGAGAACAGAGGAGTTTTGTTCTCTCTACACTGCCTCTGTCTAAGGCTCACACACAAAGAATAGATAAAATAAGTGTTTCTCATTGTCCATTTTAACGTTATCCGGTTCTGTTGCCATTTAATCCGTCCGTCTTTAAATATTATGGTCTAATTATTATGATTTTATTTGCTTCCTCCTTTTCCCAACCTCTTGGGCTTCTTTTAATAATTTGCTATATGGACCCTCCTTAGGATCATGGCATTGATAAGTTGGGGGAGGATTATCTTTTTCATTTAATAATGGTTTGATGCTTGGTTGATTTTGATATTTATCTCTTTTTGTTGTAAGTTTTTCCTTCGACGCTAAGACTGTGCATTCATCCACATCCAGTGTGGGTTTAAGGAATGATCTTTTTTCCCATTTGTTTAAATATTTTTCAGGATCCTTTATCTGATCTTTTTTCTTTTAACCGGTTATTGTAATTTTTTACTGTTCGGCGTGCAGTTTCCTCTTTTTTCTTTTGCTTATTTTTCGCTTTATTTGTTTTTCCTGTACAGTTACCCATTTTTTTTTTGTTGTTTATATAGTCAGGAAGGTTGTCAGTATGCCCACTGCAACAGTTACTACTGCCCAATTTTTTTGAAGTGCGCTCACTTGTTGCTTGGGACTAGATCTTACGCCCTCAGGATACGCTCACTTGTTGATGGGATTAGATCTTACGTAACCTATAAAATGTGCTCACCTGTCGATAGGACTAGGTGCCCACGCATTAGGACTTCTGTAGTTTCCTACAGAATCATTACCTGGTATGATCAGATAGGAAAAATATATAGGATGCCGCCTTATATTACCATTACTTAGCTAAAGCTTGACCTATCAGTCAATACGCAGCACCTTTTACTTTTTGAAACCTGACTCTTCGGCTGGAAAACAATACAATCGGGACTTTAACCTGAACAAACCTTTTTTTATTTTCTCGTTGCAACTACTCGTCCGCGCGCTTCACTCTCTTATCGCGTTAGTCACTCGTGGTTGGGTTTAGGAGGATCTTGTAACATATTTAGGAGCGCATCCTATGTTACATTAGTAATATGTTGGAGCGGCCTATTTCATATTAGTAATATTTTTAGGAGCGCATCCAATTTCTCATATTGAAGCGGCCTATTTCATTAGTAATATATTTAGGAGCACATCCCATTTACATAAGTGACATATTGGAGCGGCCTTATTTTACATTACTCACTCAAGGCTGGATTTGGGAGGATCTTCTAACGCATGTAGTATATACCATATCTTATTTTTCTTTAATAATAAAAAGACGTCACTTACTTTATGACCCTACTAGTGAGGATGACCGTCACTTAGACAGAGTCAGGAGCCAGTCTCCTCCCCGGCGTTCCCTGAAGGCGGGTTTTCCAAAACTGACCGTTGGTCAGACCATGCATGGGGTTTGAAGACCGGAGAAGGCTTGGTTGTCCTGGCCCGTCTAGGGTATTGGTCATCCGGGTCACAGCACCACGTATGTCAGGAATCTCTGAAAACACTTGGAATATGATCGTATATTAGTTCATTACCTCAATAAAGATTCGAGACACAAGAATATTCTTTTAAGAGTTTTTACTTGCATAAATTAAATACAAGGAGTACGAACCCTCAGGTTGCAGGAGGTCAGTACTGAAGACTAGCTTCAGTAAGCAGGCTTATATATCAGTTGCAATACACAAACGATTTCAGCTGAATGCATCAAAGACAGAAAGGGGTGAAACAGGTCTGGACAGAGTTCGTTAATCCGGCTTAAGAGAACAAAAGGGGCCCTGCTCCCTTTCTCGCTCCGCAGGGGGCTCTTTGTGTCCTCTTACTCTCCAGGGGGCTTCCTGTACCTTTCCGGCAGAACTGGCTTCGTAGTGTTAATTCAGAGGAACACGCTTCTCCGGTACTTTTCCACACTTCTACACTTGTATAAGGCTTAGACATTAAAAATGATAACATGTGTGTACATTTTTTGACAGCATGCTAGCAATTTTAGGCTAAACCCAATTTTATTTGCCATAGTTTATCGTCCCCCATCAACCTACTCAGAGTTTTTATCTGAATTTGCCGAATTCTTAGCTGATTTAGTGCTGAAATCAGATAGAACTAGAAAAACACTCGGAGAGCGCAGACCTCCGCCAAGCGCCACAGTTCCCCCCATACAGTGTTTGTGTGTACGTTGTCAGATTCCTTGACCATGAAAACATCTGAGTAGCAATTGGATTCACAATGATAGGATTAGTGGTTCAGTAGTAAAAGCATTACCTCCTTGGCAGAGGTAATAAACTGAAGTGTTGGTGTTGTGTCCATGTCCTGCATCTGCAAACTCCCAGGCTGGGGGCGTTGCAATTGAATGAATGAATGAATTAATCTTTATTTCGAATAGATTAAGAGTACAGGTTAAAAGAAAGTGAATAATATAGCAAAGGGGGTAATAAAATCCAACAAGGTCAAATTAGACAATAGCTCCTCTGATTATACAGTTCAACATAAGTTATCCGAAATATATGATGGCTGAATCCGCAGCTTATATTGGCCACCCATGTTCCATCCAAGATTTCAAAAGAAAAAACAAAAGAAGTCATGACACAACTGCGTACAACCCACAGGCCAATGGGTTATGTGAGCGTTTTAGATCACTGAAAGCAGCACTGAGGGCTTCACTGACGGATGCCAATTAGGTAGACGGGTTGGCGTGGGATTTATTCAAAATTCAAACGTTTATTTCAAACTCAGGGTTCATATTAAATGCAGAACTAAAAGGAGTAGAAAATAAATAAATAAATAAATAAATAAAAGTATATACAGATCAGCAGACAGTCGGCGGTCTTGTAACAACAATAACATACAATATTGGACTCAGTATAAAATGGAACGCCACCACTTCCAAATGCTGGAGTGAAGTGTGAGTGACGAGTTGACAATTGCTGATATAAGATGATTGTTACATGGCAGCAACCTTCTCATCAAACTGTAAACATTGTTACGTATCAACTCGCCAAAAGACGGAATGTTCACAGACACAAACATCTTGCTTGCACTCGACCTTCGTGGTACATCTAATCTTTATCTTTATTGGGGTTGCGCTCCGCGGCCAAAGATGATTTGGAAACTTCCCCGGCAGAGAGCTTCTTTTTGTGGAGCTACTATGGCTGACCGGGGAATTTCTGCCAAATAATCCAGCGGAGGACAGCTGGCCGTCTGAGCTTTTGCAGCGTTGCGCAAACACAGGCACACAGCACACTGCCGAGCAGCTCGTTTTTGCGCAGCGCCTATGGCTGGGCAGGGAATTTCTGCCAAATAATCCGGTGGCGGACAGCTGCCCGTCTCAGCTTTTGCAGCGTCGCGCAAACACAGGCACGGTGGCGGGCCCAGCCCACCAGTGTTTTCCGCGTGCTTTTGTGCCTAAAACGTTGAAGAACGCGGAGTTTATGTTGGTCAGACACGATGACCAGCGCCCTCCATTGCGCCTGTGCACATGTTGAAAATAGCCGTATGTCACAGTGTTAAAGAATGCTTTAAAAAATTCCTGTATCCAGACGGTGATCCGGATCATCCCCAAAATTTAATCAGTTCTTCCTTGTACCATTTCCAACAACGCCTGAAAGTTTCATGGAAATCCGTCCAAGACTTTTTGAGTTATCTTGCTAACCAACAGACAAACAGACAGACAGACAGGCAGACAAACAGACAAACACACAGACAAACCCCGGCAAAAATATTACCTCCTCCTGGCTTTTTCGGCCTGGCGGAGGTAATAATTATAGTAGGGGACTTTAATATACATGTAGATGTAGATAGTGATTGCCTTAATTTGGCATTTAATTCAATTTTAGACTCGATGCGGTTTTCTCAGAAAGTAGGAAATTCTACCCATTATCTCCACCATACGTTGGACCTTGTTCTGACATATGGCATAGAAATAGAAAAGCTGGTAGTGTCTCCTCATAATCCTGTACTGTCACAACATTGTCTGTTAACCTTTGATTTTACTATTTCTGACTATCTGGCTCCTAAGGAAAAATATTACTACAGTAGATGCCTCTCAGATGATATTGTTGCCAAATTTATGCAGATTGTTTCCTCTATGCCATGTGTCAACACAACGGAAATAAGCTATAGACAGCTTACTCCTTCTGTAATTGATAGCATGGTAGATAGTGTTATAGCTTCTCTGCATCAGACTCTAGACATGGTAGCTCCTTTAAAAAAGAAAAAGTCTAATTAGAGATTTCTAACTCCTTGGTTCAACACAGAAACTCGTAGCTTAAAACAGAAGAGGTCAATTAGAAAGAAAATGGCGCGCCACTAATTTAGATGAAATCTATTTAGCTTGGAGAAATCATCTTTTAATTGATAAAAAAATCTGAGAAAAGCTAGAACGAGTTATTATTCTGCATTAATAGAAGAGAACAAGAATAATCCCAGGTGCAGCGGCATGAAATAAAGGGGCGTTGTTGGAGGTTTTAAGTAGAGTTTTATTATCATACCGCCGTCACGGGATCCCCTCTCCAGCCCAAGTGTGTGCAGGCTGGATGGGGATCCTCTGGCTCTCAGAGAAGGAGAGGAGAGGCGGACACAAAGTCTGTGTCCTGCAGCAGAGGCTGAAGTGTGTGTGTGAAAGTTACAGAACCTGTGCAGTATTTATACCCAACTCAAACAATACATCAAAGCAGATTCACAGCAGTTTGTCTGATCAAAGGGACTGCAGAACAGGCATGAGATATTTGCATTTGTGAGACATACATCACAATAGGCAGATTTGCTAGACTTTGCTCCAGCTGCAAAACAAAGAGGTTAACAGGCACACCTACATATTGATCTGAGTCTCTAGGTCACAGTAAGGACAGGACGCATGAACACAATGCATGAAAGGTGACATTATCACAGTAGTGTAGCGGAAAAAACCAGGAGTAGCGAGTTGTCTGTCCTTAGTCTGTTTGTGGGGGTTTTCCCAAACCGCCACAGCTCCCCCCCCAGAGGGCTCGGCAGGTGGTCGAGACCTCGATAGTACAGCTTGGGCAGCGAGCAAGGAAAAGCTCTGTGCAGGAGGGGGTGGAGGGGGGTGGGGGTAGTAAAAGCCGGCCAGAGACCATGAAAACGTCTGGGCCGCGCAAATATTGCTTGTGGGTCCGCAATGTCGAAGGGCTGGTCCCGTTGAACGTGCAGAGGTCCACAAGAAGAAAAATAAGTCACTGGCTCCTCCCGCGATTAAGTCCTGCAAGGATTAATAGCGGCCGTGAAGAAAAGACGAGGCTGCTTGGCGGCTGTGATGAGAGCAGAGGGACTGGCATGTTGACTTTAGGTGCGGGCACAGCCTTAAAGTCCTTGGGGATTGCAAAACCGCTGAATTCCCCATGTGTGCCGTGGCTGAGACTATTAACAAATCCTTCGAGCATGCTGCATGCGTGCCTCAGGTGAGCGAGCAGCCCTGAAGGGCAGCGGCGAAGGAGGAAGGCAGTCTGTGGAGCCGTATGTGTCCCGTGCGTGGTGCGCCGTGCCCGTAACTCCCTGGTGCGTGTGCCGGGGTCCCGTGCGTGGGTGGGCCGCTGGAGAGGAGAACCAGGGTCAGGGAGCTTGCTGAAGATCATCCCTGTTCAGTGTGTTGGAGCGGTGAAGGAAAGTAGACGCTCTGTCACTCGCTCGGTCATGGTGCGTTCAGGTCCACGTGTGCTCCGTCGGCGGTGGGAGTCGCCGTCGCGGAGAAAGGACGAGGTACATGCGCTCTCGATGTGGAGGAGCTGCGAGCGCGGCTGGTCCAGCGTGGATGTGCCGATCTAGGCGTACAGATCTCACCATGAAGTTTGCTGCGGCTTTCCCGGTCGTGGGTGGTCTCCGGAGAGTTTCACCTGGAAACTCTGCGTCGAAATCTCCCTGAAGCAGAAGGGAGCTGTTGCGTTCGCTTGTCGTCGGAGAATCACCGCCGGGTGTTGCGTTCGCTGCCAGTGTGTTCGTTTCAGCGTCGGGTCACCAGTGCAGCGGCATGAAATAAAGGGGCGTTGTTGGAGGTTTTAAGTAGAGTTTTATTATCATACCACCGTCACGGGATCCCCTCTCCAGCCCAAGTGTGTGCAGGCTGGATGGGGATCCTCTGGCTCTCAGAGAAGGAGAGGAGAGGCGGACACAAAGTCTGTGTCCTGCAGCAGAGGCTGAAGTGTGTGTGTGAGAGTTACAGAACCTGTGCAGTATTTATACCCAACTCAAACAATACATCAAAGCAGATTCACAGCAGTTTGTCTGATCAAAGGGACTGCAGAACAGGCATGAGATATTTGCATTTGTGAGACATACATCACAATAGGCAGATTTGCTAGACTTTGCTCCAGCTGCAAAACAAAGAGGTTAACAGGCACATCTACATATTGATCTGAGTCTCTAGGTCACAGTAAGGACAGGACGCATGAACACAATGCATGAAAGGTGACATTATCACAGTAGTGTAGCGGAAAAAACCAGGAGTAGCGAGTTGTCTGTCCTTAGTCTGTTTGTGGGGGTTTTCCCAAACCGCCACACCAGGTTTCTTTTCAGCACTGTAGCCAGGCTGACAGAGAGCCAGAACTCTGTCAATCCTAGCATTCCCTTAGAGCTTACTAGTCAGGACTTTATGGACTTTTTCAATAATAAAATTTCATCCATCAGAGACAAAATCAGTCAGATTCTTCCCACTGTTAACTTAAATACAGTAACTACTACAACTCCTTCAATTGACATTTGTTTGGATCAGTTTACTCCAATTGACCTTTTAGAGTTAGACAAAATAGTTTCCTCATCCAAGCCTTCAACTTGTCTTTTAGACCCTATTCCTGCCAGGTTATTTAAAGAAGTCTTCCCATTTATTGGTACCATTATTTTTCAAATAATCAATTCTTCATTAACTTTAGGCCATGTACTGCAGGCTTTTAAAACTGCTGTAATTAAACCCTTACTCAAAAAGCCAACGCTGGATCCAGGAGTTTTAGCTAACTATAGAGCAATCTCTTATCTCCCTTTCATTTCAAAAATCTTAGAAAGAGTTGTTGCTACGCAATTATTTGACCACTTGCAGGGAAATGGTTTATTTGAAGAGTTTCAATCTGCGTTTAGAATCCATCATAGTACTGAAACAGCCTTAGTGAAGGTCACTAATGACCTCCTTATCGCATCTGATAATGGACTTGTTTCTGTACTTGTCCTTTTAGACCTTAGCGCAGCTTTTGATACTATCGATCATAATATTCTACTTGAGAGATTAGAACACTATGTTGGATTTAATGGAACTTCGTTGCAGTGGTTTAGATCTTATTTATCTGATAGGTTCCAGTTTGTTCATGTCAATAATGAGTTTTCTTTCAACTCAAAGCTCAGTCATGGAGTTCCACAGGGATCTGTGCTAGGCCCTACTCTTTTTAGTTTATATATGCTTCCGTTAGGCAACATTATTAGGAAGCACATTATACATTTTCATTATTATGCAGATGACACACAATTATACCTGTCAATGAAGCCAGATGATAGTAATCAATTAGCCCAGTTAGAAGCCTGTCTTAAGGAAATGAAAGCTTGGATGACTTGTAATTTCCTGCTATTAAATTCAGATAAGACTGAATTCATTCTTGTTGGTCCAAAAAACCTTAGAAATACCTTTCCAAATCAAACTTTTAGTTTGGATGCAGTTACTCTTACTCTTAATAGCTCTGTGAGGAACCTTTGAGTTATTTTTGATCAAGATCTGTTTTTCAATTCATATATTAAATTCGTTTCAAAGACTGCCTTCTATCATTTGCATAATATTGCCAAGATTAGGAGCATCTTGTCTCAGAGTGATGCTGAGAAACTGATCTACGCTTTTGTTAGCTCTAGATTACGTTGTCGTAACTCTTTATTATCAGGTTGTCCCAAAACATCTTTAAAAAGTCTTCAGTTGATCCAAAATGCTGCTGCAAGAGTTTTAACAGGTACTAGAAAGAGAGATCATATCTCTCCGGTTCTGGCTTCCCTTCATTGGCTTCCCATAAAGTTTAGAATTAAGTTTAAAATCCTTCTTCTCACTTTTAAAGCTCTAAACAATCAGGCCCCTTTTTATTTAAAAGATCTGATATTACCCTATTATCCTAACAGAGCACTATGCTTCCAAAATGCAGGATTACTTGTAATACCTAGAATCTCCAAAAGTACAATGGGGGGCAGAGCCTTCAGTTATCAAGCTCCTCTCTTGTGGAACCAGCTGCCAATCTGGATTCGGGAGTCAGACTCAATCTCTGTTTTTAAGAATAGGGTTAAAACCTTCTTTTTTGATATAGCCTACAATTAGGGAGGGATCATGTGTTTCTGAACCCTCCCTTAGTTATGCTGCTATTAGGTTTAGACAGCCGGGGGACCTCTAATAATTGCACTGGGCTTCACTCCTTTCTTCACTCTCAGTGAAATATTTTTTTTTTGCTGGTCATTAACATCTGTTTGTTCTCTTCCATAGATTGAGTCCCCATTGTGTTGTTTGCTCTCTACAAGTCTGTTCTTTTCACCTTCTCTATCCCCTCACCCCCCAGCCAGTCGCAGCAGATGACTGCCCCTCCCTGAGCCTGGTTCTGCTGGAGGTTTCTTCCTGTTAAAAGGGAGTTTTTCCTCTCCACCGTCACCAAGCGCTTGTTCATAGGGGATCGCCTGATTGCTGGGGTCTTTCTGCAATTGTGGGGGTTTCCCCTACATTTGAAAGTGCTATGAGATGACTGTTGTTGTGAAATGGCGCTATATAAATAAAGTTGAATTGAATTGAATCCATCTTCTTCCGCTTAATCCTTTTTGGGTCATGGCGGGCTGGAGCCTATCCCAGCATCTTTGGGTGAGAGGCAGGGTACACCATGGACAGATCGCCAGTCCATCGCAGGGCCAACACAGAGAGACAGACAACCATTCACTCTATTGCAAGTTTATGAGCTTTTACTGCACATAAACAAGAAAAAAAGCTGATGAAATAAAAGAAGATCACAGACTACAGAATCTACCTGTTAACTTAAGTGATAGAATGACCAAAACAATGGCCATTTATTAACTTACCCGGAATTATTAAGCAGACACTCCGTGAAATGAATGGTGGTCTATGGGGAAAGTTCCTTTACTTGGAACTATTCGCCTGTCCATGACCCACGTGACTTCCACCTTTCACAGTTTCTATAGAAGTCTACCGGAGTGTCGCAACTCTCATATCATACGGCGCTGTGCTGGGCTATCTCTTGCCCAATCACTGTCAAGCAATGACTTCACGTGCAGTGCGTAAAAGTAAACAAATCAATAACTACTGAGTAGAAAGGCAATATGCAAAATGTCGATGCGATGATGCTGCGTTAAAGGCACCTAGTAAATACAGAACAAACCGCGTCCTGTATTGATTCAATACAGGACACTGTGGTGAACACACATGGGACCTGTTGGATCGGTTTTGTGACTCACATTTTAGGTCAGAACAAAGGCAGGAATCTTAGCCTTGGTATGCAAGACTGGAGACTGTGGGGGGTCAATTAAGGGATTAAGGAAAGGATGCATGGGAGACAGTGGAAGTGATATCATGGAGAGAAATGCATTGTGACTGTCTTTATTATGCAAGGTGGTGAAATGCATTGTGACTGTCTTTATTATGCAAGGTGGTCTGTGTGACATGTGATCTATGAGGTGTGAAGTCACTGATATTTAAGGACGAGAGTTTACTGTTTCACTCTCTTTTTTCTCTGCTTTGAAATGATGGAGATGTGAATAAAGCTGACTCTGAGAAAGAACTCTGCCTCGTCATTTTCACATCCTCCACAACACGTTCTTTTAGTGTAAAAAACAGGACGATACTGTATTTTACAGGATGGTTGGCAACCTTATCTACATGTGTGACCAAGCCCCTTGGGTTTAGCCCCCTTGGTCACACATACCTCCTGAGCCACTGCCACCTACATTTCGCTCCTCTGTTCCATTTTTGCTGAACGACAGGAAATTCCATTTTTTTTATACGGTCTTTGGCATGACCTGGCCGGGACTCGAACCCTGACCCTCGTGGTGGTGGGGCAGATGCTGTACCTCTAGGCCACTGGTGGCTTAGGAGGTAGAGCGGGTCATCCAATAACCAGAAGGTTGGTAGTTCGAATCCCACTCTTCTCTGACATCCTGCCGTTGTGTCCCTGTGCAAGACACTTTACTCACCTTGCCTCCAGTGTCCATGACACTGTGTATAAATGTTTGGTAGTGGTCAGAGCAGCCGTTGGTACAGATTTGCAGCCACATTTCCGTCAGTCTGCCCCAGGGCAGCTGTGGCTACAGCAGTAGCTTACCACTATCAATGTCTGTCTGGAGTGAATGAATAGTGGAGTCATGTTTACATACACAAAATTTCGTCAGTCTGATTACAGTTCAGATCAGAGCTTTACTGTTTACATGGATTCTGAAAAAGTTGATCTGATTATAATGTTCGTTTACATGTGTCACACATTTGAATGGACTAAATCATTTTGGCGTGCAGAATTATCTGACATTCTGGGAATAGTAGAAGAAGAAGCAACTTCTGATGTAAACAAACACCGCTTCATGTATTTCTCTTTTTGAAATGGACCTGTATTGTGTTATTCAGACTGTATTTTTGCTTCTGCTGGTCTCTGTAATGAAGCTACAAGTCCAGCAGTACATACTTCTGCATATGACGAACAGAGGGAGAGAGCAGGACAATACAGACCAGTTCTGTTTTACTCCCACCATGTCTTCTGCTAGGTGCTGTAAAGGCCGAAATACATCATGTCGACGTGTGGCTGATGTACAGACATGCTCAGTAATCATATTTTCTACCCAAACTTCGAAATAAGTGTTTATCTGTTTACCAATTAACAATTGGCATAACCCACCTATCTCAACTGGAAGGAAATTTTGATCCAAATGAGTGTATTCAGGTCAGAATATTCAGATTGGCGTGTTTACATGAAGCATTTTTATTCCAATCAGGCTTTTAATCTGGTTACTTGTGTCCAAGTAAACATGGCTACAGTAAGCGCTTTGAGATGTCACTTGACATGTAAATCTAATACATTATTACTATTAGTTGTTTTTAATTAAATGACAAATCATGGTTTTCTAATTTACTGAGATGCACTGGTACAACTTGGATGAAAGCTGAAGATGGAATCTGTTCTACTGCTGCTGACAATCAATGAGCGTCATCATCCTACAGAAAGTTAAAAACTAAATGTCAGAGCTGATACAAGGAATAAAATATAATTATTTAGCTACATAATGTTAAGATAAGACGAGCATTTATTATTCCCACAATGGGGGAAATTCCAGCATTACAGCAGCAAAGGGATAGCAGCACTCAGAGCAATAATAAATAAGATAAGGAGATAAGAACTGGTTAGCCAAAGAAGTAAATAAATATACATATGTACACAGTTATATACATAGTGCAGGAGCATTGCAGCTAGATGAAATAAACAGCAATATGGTTTATTAAACTACCCTCAATCAATCAATCAATTTTATTTATAAAGCAGTTTAAAAGCAACACTCACTACACAAAGTGCTGTACCGCAAGAAAACATAAAAGCAGGAAGCAGGGCATTAACACAAAAACAATATAGAACCAGAGTTAAAAAAACAACAATAAAACAACAATAAAATAAAAGGTAAAATAAATAAATAAGAATCCATTTCATTCAATAAAATCAATGTCTCACACTGGGTCAAAGGCCAGGGAGTAAAAGTGTGTGTTAAGACGGGTTTTAAAAATGGACAGTGAAGGTGCTTGTCCAGGGGTAAATTATTCCCTAACCTGGGTGCCATGATCAAAAAGGCTCTGTCCCCTCCGAGCTTCTGCCTCACCTTTGGTACCCCCAGAAGCAGCTGTTCAGCTGACCTGAGGGACCGGGTGGGAGCGTAGGGATGCAGAAGCTCAGAGAGGTATGGTGGAACAAGACCGTTCAAGGATTTAAAAATAAATAAAATAATTTTAAAATGAACTCTAAAATGCATGGGCAGCCAGTGGAGTGAAGCTAAGATTGGTGTGATGTAATCTCTTCCACGTGTACCTGTTAAAAGACGAGCAGCGGCATTTTGAACCAGCTGCAGATGCAAAAGAGATGACTGGCTGACACTGGCGTAAAGTGCGTTACAGTAATCCAGCCGAGATGAAATAAAAGCAGACCCTGCAGAATATGAATATGTACCCAGACAGTATATTCTCCATTTGAATCAACAGTGTTGTTGCCACCCTAAGCAATGATTGCTGTTGTCTTAGTTGTGTATTGGAGGTGATGAGCTCTATTGTGCAAAGTTGTTATGTTTAGTACATTTAATATGACCTCTGCAAGCAGCCCTGGTTAGGTTATAAAGTCTGACAGCCATAGGTGACATGGTGTATAGACCCAGTGACCAGACTCAGACTCAGGAATAGATACAATTGAGTTTATTAACAATAATGTGTGTGTGTGTGTGCGTGCGTGGATGTGTAGTCAGAAGCTGCTGGGGGAGAGCAGAACACCGTACCACCCAGCAACCCTAGGGACAAACAGAAGCAGGGACAGTTAGAGGTTATCACCACTGGGGATGTGCAGTTTAGACCAAAGCTTACTGTTTGTAGAGATGTTAAGCGGCTCAGGTTCAGCTCGGCAGCTACGGCCAGGAGGACAGTGTTCTCCATTCTTGTTGCGGCTGCTGGAGGTGAATGTGTGCAGGATGAGTGGTGAGGCATTGTCCGCCGCTAGGAAGGAAGGAAGGTGGTCCGCTGCCACAGAGAGAGGAAGATCTGCCACCACGGAGCTCCGCCTGTGCACAGGGGACTGAGAGAGAGGTTAGAGGGAATGAGCGAGGCTTACTTGAGCTGGAGGGGATTTCTTCCAGACGCAGGTAGGCAGGAGGCTAGGAGCGAGGACAGGGTTAGGCTTAGACTGGAACTCAGCAGCGATGACGAAGGCAGGAGAAGGTCGTGTGGAGAGACAACAGATGACTCCACACTGGTCCCAGGGCATCGCAGTTAATATAGCCCAGACCATGATGAGGAGCAGGTGTGCGCGCAGCTGAAGGGAATGAGCACTGGAGCAGACATTACAGTGCCCCCCCCCCCCAACGAGACGCCTCTCGGCGGTTGATCCAACCTACCTGGGTGCGCCCAATGGAAATCCCTGATGAGGTCTTTATCCAAGACGAAGGAGGGACGCACCCAAGACCTCCATTCTGGCCCGTAGCCCTCCCAGTCCACCAGGGAGGTGGACTGGGAGGTCCAGTAGGCTGCCGTCACCGTCACCGGGGTTGCAGGTAGGCTGCAACCCCGGTGACGGACATCCAGGATGGCATTGACCTTCCATGCCGGGTCGCCGTCGATCATCATCGGCGGAGGTGGAGACCTGGGAGGGGGACACAGAGGGCTGGAACAGAAGGGTTTGAGCTGAGAAACGTGGAATGTAGGACAGACGCGGGGGGGGGGGGGGGCTAGGTGCACAGACACAGGATTAATAATGCGGGAGATGGCAAAAGGCCCAATGAACCGTTGGGACATCTTCTTAGACTCTGCCTTCAGGTTAATATTTTTGGTGGATAGCCATACCTGCTGACCCACCTGGTAGGAAGGGGCTGGTGTCCTGCGGTGGTTGGCAACCGTGGAATTGCACTCTGCCATGCGCTGTAGCGCGGTCCGGGTTGCTTTCCACAGCCGGCGGCAGTGCCTCAGGTGTGCCCGGATGGACGGGACGGCGATGTCTCCCTCCTCTTCAGAAAACAATGGGGGGTTGTATCCGAGCAAAGCCTCAAATGGGGACATGCCAATAGCCGAGGAGACCATCGTATTGTGGGCATATTCAATCCACTGTAGATGCGTGCTCCATGATGCCGGGTTGGCGGTGGCCACACACCGCAGTGCAGCCTCCAGCTCTTGGTTAGCCCGCTCACATTGCCCGTTGGACTGAGGGTGGTATCCAGATGACAGGCTCACTGTAGCCCCAAGGGCATTGCAGAAAGACCTCCACACCTGGGAAATGAACTGGGGACCCAGGTCGGAGACGATGTCCAGGGGGATCCCATGCAGTCTCACCACATGCTGGACAAGCAGGTCCGCCGTCTCCTTCACCATAGGCAGCCCCTGCAGGGGAATGAAGTGAGCAGCCTTGGAAAACCTGTCGACAATGGTGAGAATAACAGTATGGTTATTAGAAGGTGGGAGGTCGGTTTGGTGTTTTTGGACCCAGGGCGGTACGTGATGGTAAAGTCGAAGCGTCCAAAGAACAGGGACCAGCGGGCCTGGCGTGCATTCAGACGTGTAGCCATCCGGAGATATTCCAGGTTCTTGTGGTCCATGACCAGCTGAGAGGCCCCCTCCAACCAATGGCACCACTCCTCCAGCGCGAGCTTGACTGCCAGGAGCTCTCTGTCACCGATGTCGTAATTTTGCTCCACAGGGGACAGCCGAAGAGAGAAGAAAGCACACAGTCAGATCCTGCCATCTGTTGGGGACCATTGAGAAAGAACGGCTCCCACCGCCTAGTCTGAGGCATCCACCTCCACCAGGCACTGGAGAGCAGGGTCCACCTGAGCCAGGATGAGGAAGTCAGAGAACTTCTTCTTGGGGACCGCAAAGGCCGTAGCCGCCTCCTCCGTCCACTGGAAGGGGGCCTTGGGAGAAGTGAGGCGTGTCAAGGGGAGAGCAATAGTGCTGTAATTCTCCATGAAGCGGCGGTAAAAATTGGCGAACCCCCAAAACTGCTGCAACTGTTTCCTGGACGAGGGAGTGGGCCATTCTACCACGGCCTTTATCTTGCTGGGGTCTGGGAGGATCTCGTTATGGGAAATAACAAAGCCCAGGAAGGATGTCTTGGAGGCGAGGAACTCGCACTTCTCGGCCTTGACGAATAGTTTATTTTCCAGGAGCAGCTGCAAAACCCACCTCACATGCACCCAATGCTCGTCCAAAGACTGTGAAAAAATTAGGATATTGTCAAGATAAACAAACACAAAAACACCCAGAAAATCCCTCAGCACGTCGTTGATTAGGCATTGGAACACAACGAGGGCATTGGTCAGACCAAACGACATTACCAGGTACTCGAAGTGTCTGCTGGGGGTCCGAAACCCCGTCTTCCACTCGTCGCCCTCTCGGATCCGCACCAGGTTGTAGGCATTACGGAGATCCAGCTTAGTGAACCAGGAGGCCCCCTGGAGGGAATCGAATGCCGTGTTTAGAAGAGGAAGGGTGTATTTGTCCTTGACGGTGATGTTATTTAATTCTCTAAAATCAATGCATGGTCTCAGTGAACCGTCCTTCTTGCCAACAAAAAAACCCAAAAAAAACGCCCCCACCGCTGAGGATGACGGACGAATTATCAGTCAAAGTGCCTTTATTGCCATTCCATTGCTAATAAATAATGCAACGAAATTGAGATACTGCTCCCTAAAAACAAACTATCACACTCACAGTTCACTCATGCATTTAACATTCTCATAATAACAACAATAAATAGTGCTTGAAACAATATTACCTAAAAGTTGAATACAATATGTATATAGCAATAATGAAAACATACTGAGCGATAAAGATATAAGACTAGCTTATACACACAGGGTTATTGCCACAAAATAACCTAAAATAACCTAAAATAATATCAGCAGTCTGTACATGTTACATAAATCCATTCAAAATACGTACTGCTGCTGGGAAAAAACTATGATTAAACCTGCTAGTCCATGTTTTATGGGATCTGTACCGCTTTCCCAAGGGGAGCAAGTGAAAGAAATCATGGCCTGGATGAGTGCAGTCTTTAATGATGGCAGTAGCTCTGTTGAGGTACCGAGACCTGGAAATCTCTTCCAGAGAAGGGAGAGAACAGCCAGTGATTTTTTGCGCAGTCTCGATCACTCTCTGGAAGGCTTTGCGGTCTGCGGCTGAACAGCCCTCATACCAAACCGTGATGCCATATGACAAAATGCTCTCAATAGCAGAGCGATAAAATAAAACCAGCAACTGTGCATTCAGGCCATTCTTCTTGAGGAGACTCAGAAAGTGTAGACGTTGTTGAGCCTTTTTTATTGTAGCTATGGTGTTAACTGCCCAGGTAAGGTTGTGAGAAATATGAACACCCAGAAACTTAAAAGCCTCCACCCTCTCCACACACTCCTTACCTATATATAGAGGAGGCGGCTCACTGCTATGCTTCCTAAAATCAATAATGAGTTCTTTTGGTTTTTTTGTATTCAATAGCAGATTATTATCTGAGCACCATCTCACCAGTTTCTGGACCTCATTTCTGTATGCGGACTCATCTCCTCCTGATATGAGCTCCACTACTGTTGTGTCATCTGCAAACTTCACTATAATGATTGTGGGATGAACAGGTATGCAGTCATATGTGTACAATGAATACAAAGTGGGGCTCAACACACAGCCCTGTGGCGAGCCTGTGTTAAGCATGACTGTAGAGGAGGAATGGGGTCCGAGTCTAACAGTCTGTGTTCTGTTTGTTAGGAAGTCCTTAATCCAGCTGCAAGTGTGAGTAGGCAGACCAAGCTGAAGCAATTTGGTGATGAGAATGTTGGGAATAATTGTATTAAATGCCGAGCTATAGTCCACAAACAACATTCTTACATAGCTCCCCTTGTCTTCTAAATGGCTGAATGCCGAGTGGAGAGCTATAGCAATAGCATCTTCAGTGGATCTGCTCCGCCTGTAGGCAAACTGGTACCGATCAAAGTCTGGGGGGAGACTAGGCAAAAGATGTTTCAATACCATTTTCTCAAAGCACTTCATAACAATGGGTGTTAATGCTACTGGTCGATAGTCATTCAGACTGCTAATAGTATGTTTTTTAGGCACAGGAATAATGACTGCAGATTTTAAACACTGTGGAACAACGGCTGCCTTGAGAGACAAGTTAAAAATGTCAGTCAAAACAGAGCATAGCTTATCTGCACATGCTCTGAGCACCTTTCCTGGCACTCCGGGACCAGTAGCATTTCTGGCAATTATGCCAGAGTTCAAAGATTCTTTAATATAAGCCTCCATGGCTTCCCGCTCCGGAGGTGACAGGCTGTACAGGCAACTTGACGGCAGCGGGGTTCCGACACAAAGGTTGATGGCGCAGTCATATGGGCAGTGAAGGGGAAGGGAAAGAGCCTGGGTCTTACTGAAGGCAGCCCCAAGGTCATGGTACTCCGGCGGAACTTTGGACAGATGGGGGGGGGGGGGGTTGATGGGAGCACCCAGGGGCATGGATGGCAAGCAGGCGGCAGATTGAAGACAGGCGCCGAGACAGAATGAGCTCCAAGACATCACGTTCACAGAGCGCCAGTCGATGGAGGGGTTATGGAAGCGTAACCAGGGGTAGCCAAAAATCACTGGGGAAGAGGGGACCGGCAACACAAAAAACTTCAACTCCTCCTGATGGTGACCAGAAATAATGACAGACACTGGGGCGGTCTGCTGAGATACTATGGCAAGGGGGCTTTGGACAAAGTGATGAGTCTCAGTGGGGTCTTAAGCGATTGACAGGAAAGACCCAACCAGGTTGCCAGATCCCCTGACATAAAACTCTGCTCCGCCCCCGAATCAGTTAATGCCTGTGTAACAATTTCCCTATGGTTGTGAATGAAATGAACGGGGAGAAGAAACTTGGAGAGGGGATTAGATTGAGGTGAGTCCGTGAGTCCCCCTACTGTGACGCACGGACTCCCCCTTTTGGCTGTAGAGGGCATGACGCTACCTCGTGCTCCTCGGTCCCACAGTAGAGGCACAGCCCCAACTCGTGGTGGTGCTGTTTCTCCGCTGGAGGTAACCTGGACTGTCCCACCACCATAGGTTCCGGGGCCTCGGGGAAATCTGAGGGAGGTAGAGCCAATAGGGAAGGATGAGGGGCGTAGCAATACTGGGCACCTGAGCGACCGGAAGCTCTGCGTTTCACTGCCCGTTCCCTTAGTCTGTTGTTCAGATTTATGGCCAGGGAAATTAACTCGGTCAGCCTACTTGGTTTTTCTAAGGGGGCTAGCTTGTCCCGCAGGCTAGGGCTAAGACTTCTGGTGAAGATGCTGCACAGCGAAGTGTCCTCCCACCCCACCTCAGTGGCCACCACCTGGAAATCGACGGCGTAGTCAGCCACGGACTTGGTACCCTGTCTCAAATTCAACACTGTGGAGGTAAGCACACTATTGCGGTCAGAGTGGTCGAACACTTCCTTAAACTCACAGATGAACTGACTGTATGTCAGGCTGGTATAGTTCGCCCTAGCCATAATGGCGTAGGCCCATACTAACGCTTGCCCTTCCAATAGGTTAATTATGTAGCCAATTTGGCTGTGATCAGTGGGAAAGTCCTTGGGCACCCGCTGAAAAACTATCTCACATTGCATAATAAATCCCCTAGCCTCCTCTAGTTTACCACTAAAACGGGTAGGAGTGGGAATGGGGGTTAGCCGGGAAGGAGACTCCTGCCCGGATTGGCCGGCAGGGGAGCTAGCGGGAGCTGAGGAGCTGCTTGGGACAGAAGTAGCCGGAGGAAATGCCTGTGGACCTGCCAGGCAATCCAACCGGTCCATTACATGGGCTAATTGGGTGAGGATAATTTGCTGTTGATAAGCTAATTGATCTATCCGAGTCTCCATGTTGTTAACTCTGCGCACCAAAGCGCTGTCAGCTGGGTCATTCTGGCGGAGTCGTACTGACATGGTGTATAGACCCAGTGACCAGACTCAGACTCAGGAATAGATACAATTGAGTTTATTAACAATAGTGTGTGTGTGTGTGTGTGTGTGTGTGTGTGCGCGTGTGCGTGGATGTGTAGTCAGAAGCCGCTGGGGGAGAGCAGAACACTGTGCGACCCGGCAACCCTATGGACAAACAGAAGCAGGGACAGTTAGAGGTTATCACTGCTGGGGATGTGCAGTTTAGACCAAAGCTTACTATTTGTAGAGATGTTAAGCGGCTCAGGTTCAGCTCGGCAGCTACGGCCAGGAGGACAGTGTTCTCCGTTCTCATCGTGGCTGCTGGAGGTGAATGTGTGCAGGGTGAGTGGTGAGGTGTTGTCCCCCGCTAGGAAAGAAGGAAGGTGGTCTGCCGCCACAGAGTTCCGCCTATGCACAGGGGACTGAGAGAGAGGTTAGAGGGAATGACTGAGGCTTACTTGAGCTGGAGGGGATTTCTTCCAGATGCCGGTAGGCAGGAGGCTAGAAGCGAGGACAGGGGTAGGCTTAGACTGGAACTCAGGAACGATGACGAAGGCAGGAGAAGGTCGTGTGGAGAGAAGACAGACGACTCTGCACTGATCCCAGGGCAGTGCGGTTAATATAGCCCAGACCATGATGAGGAGCAGGTGTGTACGCAGCTGAAGGGAATGAGCACTGGAGCAGACCATTACAATAGGTAGGAAGGACCTGCAGAACCTCTCCGTTGTGCACCTATAATGACACAGCCTACCGCTAAATGAGCTCCTCAGTGCGTTCAGAGTGTCCCACATGAGGTGAGACTCGGACACCAGCAGAGATGACAGCTTAGCCACCATCCTCCTCTCTCCTATCTCCTCCATTGGGTTGAGGCATCAACCCAGAACAGAGCTAGCTTTATTGATCAGCCTGTTCAGTCTCTTCCTGTCGGCTGCCATGATGCCGCTGCCCCAGCACTCCAATTGTGATGGCTGATGCCACCACAGAATCATAGAAGGTCTTCAGGAGTGCCCCTTGCACTCCAAAAGACCTGAGTCTTCTCAGGAAGAACAGCCTGCACTGCCCCTTCTTGTAGAGTGCACTGGTGTTGTGTCACCAGCCCAGTTTATTGTTCAGGTGAACACCCAGGTACTTGTAAGATGTTGAGGTGGACACACACATGGGACCTGTTTTGTGGCTCACATTTTAGGTCAGAACAAAGGCAAGAAGCTGCAGGAATCTTAGCCTTGGTATGCAAGGCTTGAGACTGTGGGGAGTTCAATTAAAGGATTAAGGAAGGGATGCATTGGAGACAGTGGAAGTGATATCATGGAGAGAAATGCATTGTGACTGTCTTTATAATGCAAGGTGGTCTGTGTGACATGTGATCTGTGAAGTGTGAAGTTCCTGATATTTAAGGACGAGAGTTTATTGTGTCATTCTCTTTCTCTGCTGTGAGATGATGGTGTTGTGAATAAAACTGACTTTGAGAGAGAACTCTGCCTCATCATTTTCACATCACCACAATGTCACCGTTTCAATGTCTGTTCCGTGGATGTTAACCGGTGTTGTGGGGGGCTGTCCTTGCCTGCGGCAGTCCACCACCATTTCCTTGGTTTTCCTTGCACTGATCTGGAGGCAGTTATGCAAGCACCAGTCCACAAAGTCCTGGATAAGTCCTCTGTACTCCGCATCATCCCCATTAGAGATGAGGCTGACGATCGCAGAGTCGTCGGAGAACTTCTGTAGATGGCAGTGTGGTGTGTTGTGTGAAAAGTCAGCAGTGTAGAGGGTGAACAGGAATGGAGCCAGAACTGTTAAATGACCACAAATGATAACAGCAAATTGTCATATTTTTCATTGGTATGTAATTCAGAATATATTTTAGAGTTCAATCTAATCGATACACATTTAAAATAATAAAAAAAAATAATTTAAGATAAGATAAGTTAAGATAAGCCTTTATTAGTCCCACAATGGGGAAATTCCAGGATTGCAACAGCACAGAGATAGCAACACAGAGCAATAATTAAGAAGATAAGAAAATAAGAGCAGTGAATATACATATGTGTTACGTATGGCTCTTGCGAGCCATAAATAAGAGCCAAGGGCTGACCGGTGAGTTTGCGTTGTTTATTAACAATAATGAAAGGAACAAAGGAAAATAGCCTTGTGGGGCAAAACGCAAACAATACAGAAGTACACTTACGAATAATGATGAAAAGGTTGAGAGGAGGACTGGAGCTGGACGTAGGAGTTCCAGCCTTACCCACACCGGAGAAGAGTGTGGACAATAAGCGCGAGGTCACAGCACTGAATAATCAGGACCGCTCCCTTTTGTAGTGGTTGACAGCGCCTCAGCTGATGAGAGGTAATTGGCCTCCAGCCGTCCCATAGAGCTTGACAGCTGGAGGCCCGCTGAGACGCTGTCAAAGTCAGAGCTGGGCTGAGGAGGAATATGGTCTGAGCGTGGATGGCATCGGCGCACAGACCATGTGACAATATGTACACATAAATATATATACACAGTGCAGAGCATTGTAGCTAGATGGAATAAACAGCATAACCGTCTATTTAATTACCCTACATGATATGAATATGTACCCGTACATATTGTCACCCTCCGTAGCGACTGATATTGTCCTAGTTGTATGCTGGAGGGGACCATTTGTGTAAGTCTGCATCTTTTGCATTCAATACTATTAGGTCGTCATGTTTTTTTGCTATCTCTGCAAGCAGCCCTGCTTAGGTTATACAGTCTGACAGCCGTAGGTAGGAAGGACCTGCGAAACCTCTCGGTTGCACACCTAGGATGATGTACTCTACTGCTAAATGAGCTCCTCAGTGTGTTCAGTATGTCCTGCATAGGGTGGGACTTGGACTCCAGCAGAGATGACAGTTTAGCCACCATCCTTCTCTCTCCTATCTCCTCCACTGGGTCAAGGCATTGCCCCAGGACAGAGCTAGCTTTCTTGATCAGTTTGTTCAGTCTCTTCCTATCTGCTGCTGTAATGCCACTGCCCCAGCAGACCACTCCAAAAGTGATGGCTGATGCTGCCACCGTATTGTAGAATGTCTTCAGCAGCGCCCCTTGTACACCAAAAGACCTGAGTCTCCTCAGTAGGAAAAGCCTGCGCTGTCCCTTGTTGTAGAGTGCGTCGGTATTGTGTGACCAGTGTAGTTTATTGTTCAGATGAACACCCAGGTACTTGTAGGATGTCACCATCTCAATGTCTGTTCCCTGTATGTTTACTGGTGCTGTGAGGGGTTGTCCTTGCCTGCAACAGTCCACCACCAGCTCCTTAGTTTTCCTCGCGTTGATCTGGAGGTAGTTTTGATGGCACCAGTCCACGAAGTCCTGGATAAGTCTTCTGTACTCAGCTTCTTCTCTGTTGGAGATGAGACCAACGATCGCAGAGTCATCAGAGAACTTCTGTAGATGGCAGTGTGTTGTGTTGTGTGAGAAGTCCGCAGTATAAAGGGTGAACAGGAAGGGAGCCAAAACCGTTCACTGGGGTCCCCCCGTGCTGCCGATGATCGTGTCGGACACACAATCCCGGGTTCTTACAAACTGTGGCCAGTTAGTGAGGTAGCCCAGGATCCATGATGACAGGTGCTGGTCCACCCCTGCGCACAGCAGCTTGTCCCTCAGGATCATCGGTTGGATGGTGTTGAAAGCACTGAAGAAGTCAAAGAACATGATCCTCACCAGGTTCCCGGGCTTCTTCAGGTGGCACAGGGAATGGTGAAGGAGGAGGATCACTGCATCCTCCACCCCGATGCCATGCTGGTAGGCGAACTGGAGTGGATCCATCACTGGTCCCACCAGGGGGCAGAGGTGAGCAAGGAGCATTCTCTCCATGGTCTTCATCATGTGAGACATTAGGGCCACTGGTCTGTAGCTGTTCAGGTCTTTGAGGTGGCAAGTCTTTGGTACAGGTACCACACAAGATGTTTTCCACAACTGTGGTACCCTCCCCAGCTTCAAGCTCAGGTTGAAGATGTGCTCCACAATCCCACACAGCTGGTCTGCGCAGAACTTGAGGAGCTTCGCGCTGATGCCATCCGGTCCTGAGGCCTTCCTCGCCTTGATCTTCCTCAGCTCCGTCCTCACCTGGGTCTTAGTGAGGGTCAGGTTGGGGGGCTGCGTGCTGGGAGTGGGGGGGTGTTGGTGGAGTGGGGTGTGGACAGCAGGTCTCGATGACTTTAGAGGCAGCAGTGGTTGTTGTGCAGTCGGGGGGGGGGGGGAAGGGCAGTTGGTCAAACCTATTAAAAAACAGGTTCAGATTGTTCGCCCACTCCCTGCCCCCCGTGGCCTGGGAGGAGGTATTCTGGATCCCAGAGATGGTTTTAAGGTTTCTCCAGACCCCACCGATGTCGCTCTGTTGCAGCTTGTCCTCCATCTTCTTCCTGAAGCTGTCCTTGCCTTCTCTGATCTTCCTCCTCAGCTCCCTCTGTAAGGACTTCAGCATCTCCCTGTTCCCCGACCTGAAGATCCTCTTCTTCTCTCTTAGAAGTGTTTTTATCTCAGGGTTGATCCAGGGTTTGTTGTTTGAGCAACACCGTATGGTCTTGGTGGGTACGGTGTTGTCCACACAGAAGTTGATGTAGTCCGTGATGGTGTGAGTGAGGCCATCGACGTCCTCACCATGTGGATCGCAGAGCTGCTCCCAGGCAGTGGTTTCAAAACAGTCCTTTAGAGCGTCCATTGCCTCCATAACTTCACTGTGCGCATGACCGGAGGTTGTCTGTGTACTAGGGGTTTGTACACTGGCAGGAGATGAACCAAGTTGTGATCCGATCTCCCGAGTGGGGGGAGTGGTGATGAGGTGTACGCCTCCTTAGTGTTAGCATAGAATAAGTCCAGTGTTTTATTGTCTCTAGTGTGGCATGTGACATACTGGGTGAGCGTGGGCAGAATGGGGGACAGTGAAATATGGTTGAAATCACCTGAGATGAGTAGGAGAGCATCTGGGTGTTCTGTCAGCAGCCCGCCAGTTTCTAAGTGAATGGCGTCACGCTCTGTCCCCGCGTTCGCCGTCGGATTTGCATAAATAACAATGCAGATCACGTGTGAGTATTCCCTCGGGAGATAGGTAGGCCGCATGCTAACAGCTAGCAACTCAATGTCTTTGTTGCAGTGTTGTTGTTTAACCGTGATATGTCCCGGTCTGCACCAGTTGTTATTGACATACATTATCACTCCTCCGCCCCTTGCCTTCCCACTGTCTGGTGTCCGGTCTGCCCGTATTGCGTGGAAACCCTCCAGTTCGATGTTAGCATCTGTTGCTAGTTCTGTTAGCCATGTCTCAGTAAACAACATCAAGCTAATCTCTCTGAAGACGCTCTCGTAGCGGGAGATAGCCGCTAGCTCATCAGTCTTATTGAGTAGCGATCATACATTCCCCATAACAACGGATGGGAGGACGGGTCTGCACCTTATATTCCTCGCCCGCCATCTTACTCCAGCTCGACATCCACACCGTTTCCGTCTTATTTCTCCCGGTATGTCGAGTTTTTGCGTTAGCATCGTGGGCTGGTTAAATGCTAACAGCTGGTCTCTATTGTACTGCCTCCAGCAATAAACAGTGGCTCCACCTGCTGGCTCAGGAGACGTTTGGGTGATCTATGTGTCTGTGATGGATAAGGTTAATTTATGTATTTTGTGGTTTTAATTTCTTATTTTAACTGTTGTTTACTTGCTGACTTGAGCATAAGTTAAAGTCTGATTTTATCTGGTCATGGTCTTCTCTGTGTCTGGTAAAGTTTCTCCAATAAAAGGTAAAGAAAATAGAAAAATAAAAAAAAAATAAAAAATAAAGTTCTATCGCTTTCAAAAAATGTCAGAAAAAAAAAATCTCTCAACTGAAGCTGTCATGGTTGCTAGGCAATGTGGTAGTGTGTCTTCACACAAACATACTATTATACTGTATATAATAAGTGGCACCTTTATTGTGAAGTACAGTGTGGTGACGTGCACTTCCCGTCACGTCACCACACTGCCCTATACAGTGGGGTAAAAAAGTATTTAGTCAGCCACCAATTGTGCACGTTCTCCCACTTAAAAGATGAGAGAGGTCTCCAATTTTCATCATAGGTATACCTCAACTATGAGAGACAAAATGAGAAAAAAAAAATCCAGAAAATCACATTGACTGATTTTTAAAGAATTTATTTGCAAATTATGGTGAAAAATAAGTATTTGGTCAATAACAAAAGTTCATCTCAATACTTTGTTATATACCCTTTGTTGGCAATGACAGAGGTCAGACGTTTTCTGTAAGTCTTCACAAGGTTTTCACACACTGTTGCTGGTATTTTGGCCCATTCCTCTATGCAGATCTCCTCTAGAGCAGTGATGTTTTGGGGCTGTCGCTGGGCAACACGGACTTTCAACTCCCTCCAAAGATTGGGGTTGAGATCTGGAGACTGGCTAGGCCATTCCAGGACCTTGAAAACGGAGCAGACTTTCCCGGACTCTCTGGTTATTGTGGTCGGCGACTTTAACCAGAGTAACCTGAGCCACCATCTCCCCCGTTACAAACAGTTTATTAAATGCCCCACCAGAGGAAAGAACACGCTGGATCACTGTTACACTACAGTGAAGGATGCGTATCGCGCTGTTCCCCGCGCTGCGCTTGGACTATCTGATCACGTGATGGTTCACTTGATTCCCACATACAGACAGAGACTGAAGCTCACTAAACCTGTTGTGAGCACTACGAGGAAATGGACCAGTGAAGCTGGGGAGAAGCTGAGCACGTGCATGGAAATAACTGACTGGGGCATGTTTAAAGGAGCCACGCATGATCTGGATGAGTACACGGACACTGTGAACTCATATATCCACTTTTGTGAGGAGAGCATGCTTCCATTGCGCACCAGGGTGAGGTACTCCAATGACAAGCCCTGGTTCACAGCTAAGCTCAGACAGATCAGGAAGGAGAAGGAAGCAGCGTTGAAAAGTGGAGACAGGGACTGCTACAGGGAGGTCAAATATCGGTTTAGCAGAGAACTGAGGAGAGCTAAGTCTGTGTACTCTGAGAGACCCCAGCAGCAGTTCACTGCTGACGACTCTGCTTCTGTGTGGAGAGGACTGAGGCAAATCACCAACTATCGGCCTCAGGCTTCTAAAGGTCATGGTGACAAAGCCCTTTGTCAAAGACTGTCCCAACACTATGCCCGTTTTGACACCTCGTCAGCTGTGTCCATCTCCCCCCCTCCCCCCAGCGCCACTGCCTCCACGGTCCCCACTTCATCAAAGGCGGCCCCCCCTCCTCCCCCACTGCCCTTGTCATCAGTGAACAGGACGTGCACAGACAGTTCTCCAGACTGAACCCGCGCAAGGCCCCCGGCCCGGACGGCGTGTCTCCCTCCACCCTGAGACACTGTGCGGAAGAGCTGTCTCCTGTCTTCACAGACATTTTTAACACCTCCCTGAAGTTATGCCACGTGCCGACCTGCCTCAAAACCTCCACCATCATCCCTGTCCCCAAGAAGCCACGGATCACTGGACTTAACGACTACAGACTTGTAGCGCTCACCTCTGTAGTCATGAAGTCCTTTGAGCGCCTGGTCCTGCCCCACCTCAAGACCATCACCACTCCCCTCCTGGACCCACTGCAGTTTGCCTACCGAGCCAACAGGTCTGTGGACGACGCAGTCAACCTGGCCCTCCACTCCATCCTGCAGCACCTGGACTCCCCGGGAACCTACGCCAGGATCCTGTTTGTGGACTTCAGCTCTGCATTCAACACCATCCGCCCCACTCTGCTCCAGGACAAGCTGTCCCTGCTCAACGTGCCTGACTCCCTCTGCAGGTGGATCACCAACTTCCTGACGGACCGGAGGCAGCATGTGCGGCTGGGAAAGACTGTCTCAGACTCCGTCAGCATCAGCACTGGATCACCCCAGGGCTGTGTCCTTTCCCCCCTACTCTTCTCCCTGTATACCAACTCCTGCACCTCCAGCCACCAGTCTGTCAAGCTGATCAAGTTTGCGGACGACACCACCCTCATCAGGCTCATCTCCAACGGCGACGAGTCCGTCTACAGGAGAGAGGTGGCCCAGCTGGCGTCCTGGTGCAGCTACAGCAACCTGCAGCTGAACGCTCTGAAGACAGTGGAGATGATCGTGGACTTCAGGAAAGTCACAACCCCTCTGCCCCCCTTACCCTCACAGGCTCTCCCATCACCACTGCAGATTCCTTCCGCTTCCTGGGCACCACCATCACCCGGGACCTCAAGTGGGAGCCGACCATCAGCATCCTCATCAAAAAGGCCCAGCAGAGGATGTTCTTCCTGCGGCAGCTGAGGAAGCTCAAGCTACCCACCAAGATGTTGGTGCAGTTCTACACAGCCATCATCGAGTCCATCCTCACCACCTCCATAACCGTGTGGTACGCAGGAGCCACTGCCAGGGACAGACTAAGGCTGCAGCGCGTCGTGCGCACTGCTGAGAAGGTGATCGACTGCAAGCTCCCATCCCTCCAGGATCTGTACATCTCCAGGACCCGGAGGCGTGCAGGCTGGATCATAGCCGATCCTTCACACCCTGGTCACATACTGTTTGCCCCCTCCCCTCAGGTAGAAGACTTCGGTCCATTCAGACTAAAAAATCTCGTCACATGAACAGCTTCTTCCCCTCTGCCATCAGACTGCTGAACACTAAGTGACTTATTAGACTCTCGTGCACTATGTACAGCAGCTCAACCAGACTCATGTCAATTCACTGTTTTCTTTTTGCATTACCGACTGCACTATGTGGTACCCCACAATATCTGCTACTCGCTAATATATTTAAAATTGCTTTGACTAGTATTACTCATTCATATTCTACATTTTATTGCATGTATAGTTTTATTTCTATCTTTTATTTTTTCATGTTTAATGTTGCAGCATCGCACCGAGACAAATTCCTAGTTTGTGTACTACATGAACAATGGCAATAAATCTGATTCTGATTCTGATTCTGATTCTGAAATGCTTCTTACGAAGCCACTCCTTCGTTGCCCGGGCGGTATGTTTGGGATCATTGTCATGCTGAAAGACCCAGCCACGTTTCATCTTCAATGCCATTGCTGATGGAAGGAGGTTTTCACTCAAAATCTCACGATACATGGCCCCATTCATTCTTTCCTTTACACGGATCAGTCGTCCTGGTCCCTTTGCAGAAAAACAGCCCCAAAGCACGATATTTCCACCCCCATGCTTCTCAGTAGGTATGGTGTTCTTTCTCCTCCAAACACGACAAGTTGAGTTTTTACCAAAAAGTTCTATTTTGGTTTCTTCTGACCATATGACATTCTCCCAATCCTCTTCTGGATCATCCAAATGCTCTCTAGCAAACTTCAGATGGGCCTGGACATGTACTGTCCAGTACATGTTAATGACTTGCCGTTACACTGCTCAGCTGCAACATGCCAACTTTATGCAGATGATGCAGTTATTTACACAGCTGCCAAGACTCCAGCACAGGCTGCAGATGTACTGTCTACAAGTATGGTTGATGTCCAAGAGTGGCTCCTCAAGAACCATCTATTGCTGAACCTTCAGAAAACAGTCTCAATGTGCTTTTCAATCAAAAAATGTAACCTGCAACATTTTAAAGTTAATATACATGATCATGACATCAGTTTAGCTACAGAATTCAAATACCTTGGCATTGTACTAGATCCTCAACTCAAATTTAATCTTCATATAAAGAAAATTTCAAAAACAGTAAAAAAAAATCTGAACTGCTTTAAATTAATTAGATATTACATACCTTACGAAGCAGCTGCACTGTATATGCATTCTATGGTTTTTTCTCATATATCATACTGTTTGACAGTCTGGGCTCAAGCAGCCCCTTCCACAATAAGACATATAGGTTCATTATATAATCAAACCCTAAAAATCTTGGACAAAAAGCCCATTAGGTGGCATCACTGTAATGTTTTAAAAAAATACAACCTATTGAGTTTTGAGAGCTTCATTGACCTCTGTCTTCTGAAATTAACGTTCAAATGTTTCCATAAATCAGCACCCGAGCCACTTGCTGGTTTCGTCCAAAGACAGGACAGCAGCAGAGCCACCAGGAGTTCTGTTAACAATAACTGTAAAATATTCCACCGCAGAACCACATTTGGACAAACAGCTTTCTCTATAAAGGGCAGTCACATCTGGAACACAATGCCAAATGAAATTAAAATAATAACGGACTTTAAAACATTCACTAAAAATGTTAAAAACTGGCTGAAAAATAAACAAGAATGTACTCATGTATGAATTATTTGTCTGCAAAGTGAGAGTGAATGAAGGGAAGGAATAAATGTGTTTGTTTATAGTGAGTGACGGAGGGAGGAAGGCCTGAAATAGGCAAATGTGAGTTATGTTATATGTGTTAAAGGTGAGTCAGGCTGTTATATTTGTGTATTTATAATATTTATAATATTTATAATTGTGTATTTATAATTTTTCTGCATTGATGTATGTGGTTATTGTGTATATTTTTATCTTGATTCTTTTTTCTAAAGCCCATCCAGGGACAAGAGTTGCAAATTAGCTAATAGCTATACACTCTATGTGCAACACATCAGATTGATTGTCTTTGATTAATTGTCTATGTTTATTGCACTGTCCCTGTCAAATAAACTAATCTACTACTACTACTACTGGCTTTATTTAGCGAATGCAAAGTCCTTAAGCCAAGCAGTTGCCTCCTGGTTTGCTGTATGGAGGGTGTGTAATCCTCCTTCCAGTCTTTGGAGCGGGCAAGCCTCTATGATGTGTTCCATTGTTTGCTCCTCTCCACATGCGCACAGTGGGCTAGGGCTACTGCCCCATCTGTAAAGGCTGGCCAAGCAGGGGCCATGTCCAGTCCTGAAGCGATTGAGTGTAGACCACTGTCTCCTTGGGAGGTTGGTGCCCGGGACCTGTTGGTTGGGGTTTATCACCAGCTGTTTGTTTGGGACCTCCTTGGTCTCCCATTCCTCTTGCCAAGCTGTCTGGATGGTAAAGTCAGCTGGGGGAGGGTTTTTCCAAATCGGCCGTCTGGATGAAAGTCGGGCAGTGGGTGGAGTGTAGATATCTGCATGGATTGGTAAGTGAGGAGAATCTTTAACTTTTTGGAGCATCCTTTGAGTTAATGCTACTCGCCGGATGTGTGGAGGGGCTATGTTTGACAGTACAGAGAGCCAGGGGAGTGGTGTTGAGCGGATTGTTCCAGTTATAGTTCTCATGGTTGTGTTGAGCTGGGTGTCTACATGGTGTGTGTAAGATGACCTGGACCAGACAGGGGCACAATATTCTGCTACAGAGTATGAAAGGGCCAGTGCTGAGGTGCGCAGGGTGGAGACTGCCGCCCCCCATTTTGCACCAGCGAGCTTGCAGAGCAGGTTGTTTCGTACCTTCACCTTAGCAGCCGTCCCCTTTAGATGTTCCTTGAAGGATAAGGTCCTATCAAGGGTCACTCCAAGATAAGTTGGATTTGGGGCATGCTTAAGCTTGAGTCCGCTCAGGTGGATGTTTAGTTCTCTGGCAGCTTTTGCATTGTGGAGATGGAATACACTGGAGACGGTTTTTGCTGGGCTTGGTTTTAGGCGCCAGATTTTACAGAACTGGTCCAGTTTGGCAAGATCTTCCGTGAGCACCCGTTCCAGTGGTTCAAAGTCTGGTGCTTGGAATGCCAAACAGATGTCGTCTGCATAGGTGAATTTGCGGGATTTTGTAGTAGGCAGGTCGTTTATGTAGAGGTTGAACAGAGTTGGAGCTAGAACTGAGCCTTGTGGGAGTCCGTTTTTCTGCATTCTCCATGCACTTGTCTTCTGACTGAGGTGGACTCTGAACCTTCGGTTGGTCAGCAGGGTTTTTATAATTGCTGTTGCCCAAGCAGGGATCGCCTTTATAAGTTTCAGGAGGAGGCCTTTGTGCCAGACCGTATCATAGGCGGCTGTAAGGTCGAGAAACACAGCCCCTGTCTTCAGTCTGCTCTCGAAGCCATTTTCGATGAAGGTGGTTAGGGCCAGTACTTGTTCTCCTGTACTGCGGTCCTTGCGGAAACCTGCTTGATCCACACTTAGAATATCCTCTACCTCTGGGGAAATGCGTTGCAGAATTAGGCGCTCCATGATTTTGTAAGGAACGCTGAGTAGGGAGATTGGGTGGTAGCTTGCTGGTAATTTGTGGTCTTTGCCAGGTTTTGGGATGGCAATGACCTTTGCTGTCCGCCATTTCTTTGGGATCGAGTTTGTTTGTGTGATCCTTGTGTAGAATTGTGTCAACCAGGTTAGGGCTCGGGGGCCAAGATTTTTCATGAATTCTGGGAAGATGTTATCGTATCCTGCTGCCTTTCCACATTTCAGGCTCTGTAGGACTTTCTCCAGTTCAGCAGCCTCGAAGGGTTCAGGGTTCGTTTCCTCTACAGGCATTTTTTGGTGTTTTTTTTAGCTCAGTTGTAACTGCTCTTTTGGTGTCTTTGTCTTGGGGTGCTTTGGCGATAGTCAGTAGGCGGGATGCAACTTGGTTGGGTGTGACGGATGCTCGGCTTTGGCTAGGGGGCTTCTGTGCAGCTCCTAGGCGACGGATGAGGCTCCAACATTTCCTGCTAGAGTGGGTAAAGCTCCGGTCAGCAACTGTCTCCTCCCATTTCTTTCGCCGAGCTGTATTTAGCGATTCAATGAGATGGTCTGCTATCTCTGGGTCCCCTGATGTTTGATAGGATTGTAGGAGGGCAGCACTTTCTCCGTCCAAACATGGGACATAGAGGGGTCGGTAGCCTCGTGGGATTGCAGTATGGGCAGCCTTGAAGATTGCGCTGCAGAAGCGGTTGTATGCTTCATCTACAGTGATGGTGTGGAGTGGGATGGTAACAACGCTCCGGTCCAGAGTTTCACTGAATTTCTTCCAGTTGGCTTTGCGGAAGTTCCAGCGCATCTTCCTTGGGCTGTATATGACTGGAAGTTGTAGGCCAATGTGTACAAGCAGGGGCCGGTGTTGGCTGTGTGGAAAATCATCAAGAATGAGGATCTGTGTAGGATATGGCTCCCCATTCAAAGAGCTGACCCAACACAGGTCAGGAGAATAGTCCTTCTTCCACCTAGCAGAGTGGAAGGTTCCTCTTTGTTTGGGGTCGTATATCAAAGCGAGGTCATTTCTGGATGCCCAGTCTGAAAGTGCCTTCCCATCACTGTCCACTGCTGGGTACCCCCAGTCAGGGTGATGGCTGTTAAAGTCCCCCACATAGATGGCAGGGTGGGGTAGGGTGGGTAAGACCTGCAGATCCCAGTTGGCATTAGGGGGCTTGTACACATTGACAATATGGAAGCCACCAATGATTATGGGGTCTGAGAAATGTGTTGTTATCAGGTGATTTGCTTCAACTATGTCAGAACGCACATAGGTGGCACGTCCATGTTTAGCATGTAGAACATAGCACAGGAGGTCAAAGCCTTTGATGGTGAAGCGGCCAGCTTCCTCTGTGCCAATATGAGTCTCTTGGAGGCAGATTACATCAATCGAATGTTGGAAGGCGAGGACTTCGATAAGGCTTCGCTTGGCTGCAGATAGGCCTTCAACGTTTAGTTGTAATATGCGAAGGGCCGATCCTACCACAAAGTGCTCTTGGGGCTGTTTGCTTTCGGCTTTAGGACTGTGACTAGGATTCTTCTTTGACTTGGCACAGAGGCGTCGTCTCTTCGAATTTAGTCTGCTGGTAGGATCATTAGCTTCCCCAGGCGAGCCCGGGTACTGGCGGAGGGCGCGACGAGAACGCTGATCCATTGCCCCCCATGTACTGGCTTAAGCAGGGGGACACGTCTGGCATTGCAGGATTTGAGTCCATGGCGGCGTAGTGTGTTACTGATGGTAGCCTTTGTTACTTTGGTCCCAGCTCTCTGCAGGTCATTCACTAGGTCCCCCCGTGTGGTTCTGGGATTTTTGCTCACCGTTCTCGTGATCATTTTGACCCCACGGGGTGAGATCTTGCGTGGAGCCCCAGATCGAGGGAGATTATCAGTGGTCTTGTATGTCTTCCATTTTCTAATAATTGCTCCCACAGTTGATTTTTTCACACCAAGCTGCTTACCTATTGCAGATTCAGTCTTCCCAGCCTGGTGCAGGTCTACAATTTTGTTTCTGGTGTCCTTTGACAGCTCTTTGGTCTTGGCCATAGTGGAGTTTGGAGTCTGACTGTTTGAGGTTGTGGACAGGTGTCTTTTATACTGATAATGAGTTCAAACAGGTGCCATTAATACAGGTAACAAGTGGAGGACAGAGGAGCCTCTTAAAGAAGAAGTTACAGGTCTGTGAGAGCCAGAAATCTTGCTTGTTTGTAGGTGACCAAATACTTATTTTCCACCATAATTTGCAAATAAATTCTTTAAAAATCAGACAATGTGATTTTCTGGATTTTTTTCCCCTCATTTTGTCTCTCATAGTTGAGGTGTACCTATGATGAAAACTGGAGACCTCTCTCATCTTTTAAGTGGGAGAACTTGCACAATTGGTGGCTGACTAAATATTTTTTTGCCCCACTGTATAAGGAAGGGACATCCACGTTGCAGACTCTTTGATTGGTGCCCTATGCCAGGTGCCTGCTGTGTAACCACCATTCCTGTTAGACCAATAAAGCTGTGTTCACAAACTCATCTTGCCTCATCCTTTGCCCAGGTATTTTCCATACATAACATTTAGTGATCAAGGATTATCACATGGGGGCATGTATCACACCACTTCGTCACTTTCTCGAGCTTCCGGACAAACTGCTGGTGCCTTGGCCCATGTGGTTTGAGGCCCTCCAGACCATCATCACCACGCTGGACCTTGGTAAGCTCGACAAGCTAAGGTCATCTGTGCTCTTTGTCCATAACCTGGGTATTGAGGGCCAGCGAGTCCTGCGCACACTCAGAGCTTCGGATTCCTTTGAGGACGTAATGGAGCTGCTTGCCAACCATTTCCACACCCCGGATAGCGTGACTGTCCAGAGGATTTGTTTTCAGCAGCGACATCAGTGGGTAGGTGAGCCTATTCACCAGTTTGTCGCCGACAGAGTTTTGGGAGTTGTTATTTGTTCCAAAACTCTGCTTCTGAACAAATAACAACTTTCAAAACTCCGCAACACAGCTTTGCGTATAGAAAGTCACACACTGGCTGCTAAGTTTGCACATTGCTCACCTGTACAGTGTATATAGTCTCACCCGTCTGAAGTCCATATCATCTTTGTTGCTAATTATCATCTCTGCTGCTATTTATCTTGTACAGTCTACTGGTACTATTGTTACAGAGAAATTAGCACTCGGTGATAATTTGTAATTTTAATTTGTAATTTAGAATTAAATACTGCTCGCTGCACAATGCTCATTTGCACACTGTACATAGGTTCATGCCATCTCAGGTTTACATCTTCTCTGATATCAATATACCACTACCACTATAGTCATCCAGTGAATTTTCAATTTCATTCCTCTTGTTTGACTGCATCAACTGCTTTAGCTGTCCAAATTGCCTAATGTGTGTTACTAGCACTCATTAGTATTAGTATTTAGTATCAAGGCATGCTTAGGAGTCCTAATTGCCTAACTGTGTGTTGGTGTGTCTGTTTATTAGCATCCATTAGTATTAGGATTGAGTTATTGTGTTATTGTGTTATTACCTTATTAGTATCGTTGTGTACCTATTACCTTGGCATTCGTTTGGAGAACAAAGTAAGAATTTCATTGCTCAGGAAATGTAGCATTTCTTAAATGTCCACATGATAGTAAAGCCATTGAATCTTGACTTTAGGCAGCGGGCTAGCAAGTGTCACTTTGGGCCGTTGGAAGATGAAATGGTATGTGACCAGCTCGCGGAGCACACATGCAGCGCCACATTGCGGGCTAGGTTACTCATGGTGCTGTTATGGAAATGTATTTGCCTTGTCCCTGGGTCCTGAAATAATTAACATCAAAGATCTGCAAAAGTTGGACAGCCTTTATTTTCTTCATGCAGGAGAGGAGTGAATCAAACAGGGATTCAGTCAGCACTGCTCTGCACAGAAATAGGGAGCAGATTTTTTTATAACCTGAGCAGGACACTCACCACATTGCCTTACCTAGTAACACATCAGATAGTGTATAACCTTGACATACCAACAGTCTTCATGCTGCACAAAGAAGGAAGACAGTATTTCAGCTTCTTAAAATCACACCCTAATAAAGCATGCTAAACATCATTTAGTGACATATCGGAATTTCTGGCATAGAAACAGAATAAAGGAGCACACCAACAGTAATATCAGTACATTTCCATTTCATTTCCCCTCTTCTGATCATATATAAGATAAGATAAGATAAGCCTTTATTAGTCCCACAATGGGGAAATTCCAGGATTGCAACAGCACAGGGATAGCAACACTCAGAGCAACAATCAGAAGGCAAGAGAAAAAAACAAGAGCAGCGAGTATACATATGTACATATATATATATATAGACACACAGTGCGGAGCATTGTAGCTAGATGGGATAGGTATATAAATATATAAACACAGTGCGGAGCATTGTAGCTGGATGGAATATATATATATGAGTATATAAGCACACAGTGCGGAGTATTGTAGCTAGATGGAATGAATATGTGAATATATAAACACACACAGTACGGAGCACTGTAGCTAGATGGAATAAATATGTAAATATATAAACACACACAGTGCGGAGCATTGTAGCTAGATGGATTGAAACAGCACAACCGTCTACTTAGTTATCCTACATGGTATGATTATGTACCCATACATATTCTCACCCTCCATAGCGACCAGTATTTTCCTAGTTGTATACCGGAGGGGACCATTGTGTAAGTCTATTGCGTCTTTTGCATTCAAAACTATTAGGTTGTCACGTCTTTCTGCTATCTCTGCGAGCAGCCCTGCTTAGGTTGTACAGTCTGACAGCCGTAGGTAGGAAGGACCTGCGAAACCTCTCGGTTGTACACCTAGGATGATGTAGTCTGCTGCTAAATGAGCTCCTCAGTGCATTCAGTGTGTCCTGCATAGGGTGGAACTCGGACTCCAGCAGAGATGACAGTTTAGCCACCATCCTACTCTCTCCCATCTCCTCCACTGGGTCAAGGCGCTGCCCCAGGACAGAGCTAGCTTTCTGATCATATAATATGATCATATATATATGATCATATATATACAAGAATGTCATATAATATCATATCATATAATATGATCATATATACTGTATATGATCATATATATACAAGAATGTCAATGTAAAACATCTGCTGTTGTACCCCGTTATACAATTTTAACAAGAGCATCATAAACATTAACATGTGAAAATTGGCAATGTGTAAGGGAACACAAGAGGCTGTTTTTTTTACGAGCACAGATACTCTGATTGTGGGCAAGCCAAATAAGTGGAAAGAGGGGAGCTGGGGCTGTTGGTCAGGATCAGATATGGTTAGGGAGGAGTGGTGTAGCATATTAACAGCAAACATTTATTTTTACACACTAGCATTATCATAGCCATCAGGAAAAGGTAGGTGTGACATATCTAGGACAGTGTGATTCAACATTTTCTGCTGGATGGTGTCTGAAGCTTGTTCAGCTGTGGGGAGAGCTGTTTAATGCATCATGTTAATAGCAAACATTTTCAGCATCATATTGCGGATAATTGGAATCAAGCAGCAACCACAAAACAACAAAATTAACAGAATCATTAACAGTATCATACCTATCCGCATCAGCCATTCCCTCCAGCCACCACTGGTAAGCCAGGACCACACATCCCAGCCACAGAATGGGGTCACATCTTGTTCTAGCTGTCGTGAAAGTAGGTCGTTCAAATGGCTCACAGCATGTGTCATGTTATCACCTTCATCAGGTATGTAAGTACAGCAGTCTTGACCTACAATGTGACATACCCCACCCTGTGCTGCCAAAGTTATATCTAAAGCCAATCTATTTTGTAACACTTCATTCCGCAAAGCTCGCATTTCAATTGTCATTGTTGAGAATCCCATTTCTGTCAATGCGGTGAGATTTTCTAAATCAGTAACTAGTCTGTCAATGTTATGTGCATTATTCACAGCACCCCAAGAAGGTATTAGTGCACCAAAGAGTTTCACTCCTGGATGTATTCTAACCCTATTTGTCTGTGTCTCCCGTCTTCAACGGTGATGCTGGTGTGGTGGAAAGTAATGTAAATATGAATAGTGGGCGTGATAAGTGAGATTAGTCATGATGCGCATGGTTGGAATCAACTTAGTCATGTAACATACAGGTTCAGGTTCAGGTTACTTTATTTGTACCCATAGGTAGATTTGTTTTGCAGTCTGGTGACAGCCATATTTACAGGCCACAAATTACATTCAACATAGACACAAACACAGGCACATAAGAAGCTGACTATAAACATGATAAGAATACTCAAGGCTCCATCAATCAGGGTATAAAAAGACAAAGAGATGGGAGAAAAACCAGAGGTAAGAGAGAAGGGTCATATTAAAAGTTAAAAAACTAGTCAAAGAGGTTAAAAACTCAAAGGTCTAAAACCCAATAAAATATTTAGAACCCAAGTGACATCCTACAAAAATAAGTAAATATAAAATGGAGTTAATAAATAGGTACCTAAATTATGTGCTGTGGCGGCATGAAATAATAGGCAGCCTCTGAGAGTTTTTAAGGGAGTTTATTAATCATACCGCCATCACAGACTCACTCTGGCGCCGTGCATGCGCGCCAGAGCGAGCCCGGAGGCTCTCCAACAGATAGGCAATGCGTGCAGTCAGATGAACAGTGAGAGAGAGTGAGCATATGATATTCAGTCACTTAAATACCCAGTTACAGACAATACATGAAAGGCATGTTATCATCAAAGAAACTGCAGGAAGGCATGGGACATTTGCATTTGAGTACAGAGCAGGAAGTCATACATAACAGCAGGATACTGGCGCCTGAACTAGACAAAGAGAGGCTGCCTATTGATATCAGCCATTGTTCTGCCAATTGCTCCAGCTGAGCGCTCTGCTTGTCCCAGTATGTTGTGGGGGTTACCCACAGTGCAATATATTGTTACAGCTTGTTCAACTCTTTGACAGCAGCAGGGACAAAGCTGTTTTTGTAGCGCTGGGTTCTACTTTTTGGGACAGCAAACCTCCGTCTTAAGGGAAGAAACTGAAAGAGGCAGTGCAAAGGGTGGGAGTCATTATTTAAAATGGAGGTAGCCATCCTCTGTACTTGTCTGGTGTACAGGGATGTCAGGCTCAGCTGTGACTCACCAAGCAAACAACTGGACCATCTAACTACCTGATCCAAGGATTTCATCTGTTTCAGTTTTATCTGACCAAACCATGACACTAAAGAAAAGGATAAAACAAATTCACTAAAAGCCCGATAAAACATTGTCATTATGGTTCGGTCAATTTGGAAGCGTGCAAGTTTTCTCAAGCAATGCAAATATTGCTGACCCTTTTTGCACACCCTTTCACAGTTCTCTTCAAAGTTTAAATTACTATCAATAATCGTCCCAAGATATTTGTAGGATTGTACACATTCGGTGGTCTGGCCTTTTAGTACGGTGACTTTGTGCCTGGGAGTTTTCCTTCTAAAGTCAATAATCATGTCTTTAGTTTTTGTTGTATTCAGCTGCAGGTAGGAATTCTCACACCAGTGAACAAAATCATCAACTACTGGGCCGTGGCCACTCTCACCATCCTGGAGGAGAGTGACAATAACTGAGTCATCAGCATACTTTATAATGTGTCTGTTGTCATGTCTGCTCCGACACATGTTTGTGTACAGGATGAAGAGTAGTGGTGACAACACACACCCCTGAGGAGAGCCAGTAGAAGAGCACTTTAGGTCAGACAATGTCATTGACCCTTAGTCTCTGCGTCCTGTTGGTTAAGAAATCCAGAATCCAACCCACCAGATTATTGCTCAAATCAAATTGCTGCAGGAGCCTTTCAACTAAGATATGAGATTGGATTGTATTAAAGGCGGAGGAAAAGTCCACAAATAAAAGTCTGGCGTGTGTCCCATTTAAATCCAGATGTTTAAAAAGCATGTTAAACAGAGTGACAGTGGCATCCTCCACTCCTCTGTGAGGCCTATAGGCAAACTGCAGAGGATCCAATGCATGCTCAGTCTGCTTTAGGACCTCACATCTGACCAGTTTTTCAAAAATTTTCATTAAATTGAAGTCAAAGCAACTGGTCTAAAGTCGTTTACCATTTTAGGACAGCTGGATTTTGGAACGGGAACAACCACGGCTTCTTTCCAGATCTTAGGCACATCCCAGATAGCAAAAGGCATTAATTCAATGTTGGATTTTGGTCAGGTTGGTTATTTTTGGTTGAGTTTGAAAAATACGGCAAATTGCTGCACCTGTTTCCGGGACGCAGGTGTGGGCCATTCCACCACCGCCTTTACCTTCTCTGGGTCGGGGAGCACCTTATCGTGGGCGATGATGAACCCCAGGAAGGATGTACTCCTGGCGTAAAATTCACACTTTTCTGCCTTAACGTACAGACGATTCTCCAGCAGCCTTTGGAGGACCCGCCTCACGTGGACCTGGTGCTCATCCCTGGACTTGGAGAAGATGAGAATATCGTCCAGGTAGACGAACACGAAAAGGCCAATAAAGTCCCGGAGGACGTCATTAATGAGGCGCTGGAAGACTGCAGGAGCGTTGGTCAACCCGACCGCCATCACCAGGTATTCAAAGTGGCCGTTCGGGGTAAGGAAGGCCGTTTTCCACTCATCTCCCTCCCGGATCCGGACGAGGTGGTAAGCGCTGCGTAGGTCCAGCTTGGTGAACCAGGTCGCCCCCTGGAGGGAGTGGAAAGCAGTGTCCATGAGAGGCAGGGTGTAACGGTCCTTCTCCGTGATATTATTGAGGGCCCGGTAGTCGATACAAGGGCGGAGGGACCCATCCTTCTTTCCCACGAAGAAGAACCCTGCCCCCACGGGTGACGATGATGGGCGGATAATCCCAGCACTTAATGACTCCTTCAGGTAGGCGTTCATCGTCTCCTTCTCCGGCGCAGACAGGCTGTAAAGGCGACCAGAAGGTAAGGGAGCCCCCTGGCGGAGGTTGATGGCACAGTCATAGGGCCGATGAGGGGGGAGAGACATAGCTTTCGCTTTGCTGAACACCATACCCAGGTCGTGAAATTCTGGGGGCACCAGAGACAGGTCCGGGGGTGCAGCGTCCGTCGCAGGGGGAGGAGCGGACGGAGAGCAGGCAGCGGACTGAAGGCAGGTGCCCATACAGAACGTACTCCATGCCGATATCCCAGCTGATTTCCAATCCAGGACCGGATTGTGAAGGCGGAGCCAGGGATACCCCAGGATGACGGGCGACACAGAGTTGGGAAGGACGTAAAAGGTCATCTCCTCCCGGTGGTTTCCCGAGATGATGACCGGTAGGGGGACAGTTTGATGTGTCACTCTCCCAAGGGTGGCACGGGAGAGGTGGACTAGGGAGATGGGAGTGTTGAGTGCCTGGCAGCGGATGCCCAATCGGGTTGCCAGGCTTTGTGAAATGAAGCTGCCTTCTGCGCCCGAATCCACCAGTGCGTGGGTGAGGTGCCCAGTGGGGTTATGGCAGAAACGGATGGGCAGCTTCAATTGAGTGAGTGATCCTAACCGATTGATGTCCGCGAGGCTTCCAACAGTGACTCGCGGACTCCACCGACTGGCTTTCCGTGGACAACGCTCCACGGTGTGTTGGTCGCCTCCGCAATACATGCAGAGGCCCAACTCACGGCGGCGTTGTTTCTCCACAGGGGAAAGTTTAGTCCAGCCCGTCACCATCGGCTCCGACTCCTCGGGGCGCGATGCTGGCGGCGCCGCCAGGGGGCGAGCTTGGAACAGGTGCGGCGAGGCTCCACGAGGGCGAGAAGAAGAAGACCTCCGCCCCGAGGAGCGCTCGCGCAGCCTGTTATCCAAACTTACCGCTAAGGACGTCAGCTCCGCTAGCGTCCCAGGGATATCCCGACCAGCCAGTTCATCCCTCAGATCACTATTGAGGCTGCGGAGGAACAGGCCACAGAGGGAGCGTTCCTCCCAGCCCAGTTCCTCCGCCGCTACCCGGAAGTCGACCGAGTGGTCCGCTGCCGACTGGCTTCCCTGCTGGAGAGCGAGAAGCCGATCGACCTGGACCGTTGCGGTTTGAGAATGGTCAAAGACCTCCAGAAAGTGCCTCACGAATTGGTCATAGGTGAGGGTGGCATAACTGGGCCTCGCCATTACGGCGTAGGTCCAAGTTAACGCACGCCCCTCCAGAAGATTCCCTATGTAACCAATTCGACTGTGATCCGAGAGAAAATCTCCGGGCACACGGTGGAATACGGACTCACACTGCATAATGAACCCCCGCGCTCCGCCGAGCTTACCGCTAAAGCGGGCGGGGGTCGGAATCGGTGTGAGCCGAACCGGTGCCACTGGAGCCGGCTGGACGGCCGCTGGAACAGCAGGAGCCGCGCCACCCTGGCGAGTCGGGAGGAACGGCTGTTGGGGGTCCAAGCGGTTCAATCGGTTAGTTAATTCTAATAATTGATTAAGAACCACCTGTTGCTGATAAACAATCTGATCCACCCGAGCCTCGAGGATGGTAAACCGGTGTGCGAGCCCGCCGTCTGCCGAGCTGCTCTGCTGAAGCCGTACTGACATAACGTTCGGCTCAGGAGACGCACACACACAGGCTCAGAGTAGTTCAAACTGTTTATTAACAACAGGGATGTTTGGGTGCGTGTCTGCGGAATGTTAATGTGTTGGTGGTGGCGTCTGCTTCGGACCCAGAGGCAGGAGACCGTTCAGCCGGCAACCCTATGGGAGAAATCAGACACAGGGAGATGAGCACACACCAACACAGGAGGAGAATAGGCGAGGGAGAGAAGCTTACTTGTTGGGACAGATGACTGGCGCTTCAAGGATGGAAGCCCGGGAGACAGCCACCTGCAGGGCTCGGTGCAGCAGCGAGGAGAGACGAGGGACGGGATTGTCCGCCGCCGAGGAATCCACCTGTGCACAGGGGAGCAGACTGGAGAGATGAGGTAAGCGATTTTCTTACCGGTGACGAGGATGCTGAAGAGAATGTGGTAGAAGCCCATGGAAGGGAAATGAAGTCTACGGCTTCAGGCCGAAGCTCAGGGCGAGGCGGCTTTTATCCTTCGCCGCTGACGAGTAGCAGGTGCGTGAGCAGGTGGCGCCGCTGATGAATGGCGCGGCATGACAACATATAGCTATGTGATGCCCTCAGCCACTCTTATTGTGTCTGAAGTCTGTTTAGATAGGAGGCAGTATTTTCTCTATGGGGGATTACTAGTCTTACCTCACTGGAGACCTTACACTGACTGGAAAAAAATTAAATCGGTGGAAATGTTAGTTGAGTGCATAATACAGTCGCTTATTCAGTGTCTCACTATTTTGCAAGGAGCTGTTTGCATTGGCATGATATCATGAGTTATTTTAACTTGACTAATTAGGTTTATTAGAATCCATATCAGGAGGGCACCATACTGGACAAGTAAGGAATGGTATGTCTGTTGTCCCTTGTCAAGAGCGTTTTTATAGATTTGTGATTATTTTATTAGCTATCACTTAACAGTTGCTGTGCCTATGTTGCTATTGCGCCCTGACATACAGGACTGTAACTCTATTAAGGACTTAAATATTTGAACTTGTAGCTCCTGACACTCTATCCAAACTTTAAAACATATACACGGTCTTGATAAATTGTATCCAAGCTTTTTTCTTTCTCACCAAATTAAATCCTCTTGAATAATTTGATTGTCCTCTTTTTAGACTTTGCTAATCACCATCACCACCCCCAAGGCTATAAAGGTGAGTTAACTAACAAATTTTCATCACATTTTTAAAATTTATTTTTTTACCACCATACATGCCAGCCAATCTCAAATGATGCCATTCATTGTTCAATCAATCTGGGCATCCTTAGATGTTGTTTGTGCAGAATTCCACAAGTCATGTTCAATGTAATTATTAATGATGTGTGTCCTTTCTTTTAGACATCAGTTCCAGCTATGCAAATGGCTCCAGATCAGCTGACTTCAGATCACCTGGCCTGGGTAAAAATACCTGTATTCCCATTTACCCCCCAATACACAATGACCTAATGTGCAATGCCATTTGTGATGCCAGGTCATTGGTTTCTTAAAGGTTCAGCTCCAGAAACACCACAGGGAAAATTCTATGCAGTGGAGCCCAGCCAAATGTTGCAAGGTAGTATCATTTTCTGATCAACTTCTTAACCTTCTTAACCTATCTGATGCCATCTGAATTGAGAAACATGTCCCTTGTGATTTTACTGTCTTTGTTAGGCTTAACATTTAAGCGCTTAACGGTTACTTTAAGTTAGGAGTGCAAACATTAGTGAGTTGCTCAGTGTCATTCTAAATTATTGAAAATGGTCAATCTATCCTTGAAATTTAATATAAAACCAATTGTTTTTCTTTCAAGACATTGCTGCCAACAAAAACACCAAGATGCTTACAGAGCTACTCATAAAGGTGGAGCAAATGTCACGGGACATTCAGTTTATAAAGACTGAAATCGCCTTAAATATTCCTGGAGCTGATCCTGAATCACAGAGAGAAGAACCCTTCCCCATCATTCTGCCACTTGCCAATGAGGAGCAGTTTGATGAGGCTGAAGCTGCACTGAAGGAGGAAACAGTCCGTCGAAAGATGGTGAATCATTTTTACACTCAGATTTTTTAAAATTTACTGTCAGGAATTGTAGGAGTGGAGATATTAAATTAGTTTTTCACTTGGATGTGTTTGGCATAGAAATATTGTGAAAATAGCCGATCTACAAGTTCATATCGCCTTGCGATCATACGTGGAATGATCTTTCTTTCTTGGTCAGTATTTGACCATTTGTTTTGTCAATTTGTTTGATAGCATTGTTTGTTGACTACCGGTAGTTTTGAACAATAATGGTCTTATTTCTTCCTTAGAGGTAATAAGGATGTCTTAAATGCAGTACTCTGTCCATTTTACATGGCACATTGTACACTTTAGCAAACTAAGCATTTCCTCTCTAATCTGTTAAGATTACCCGCCTGGCATTAGTTGGAGGGACCAATTCTGAAAATATGATCCGGTGAATGCTATCTGCTACCTTGGCAAACAGTCTAGCCTGCATCTTCAACTGGGCGGGAAAGGGACTGAAGAGGGCCTTCAAGGACACATTAATGCAGGACTGCATGTTTGGTGAGTCTGCACATCAAAATACTAGTTTATTGCTACTTTACAACGGATTTGGCAATTTTGATAAGTGATGTTGAATTTAATTCATAAGTATTTTAAATTTCTATCTGGAGTAAATAAGAATGGATGCATTTTCCTCCCCATGGAAGGAGCTTGATAAATGGCTCATTCCATGTGGAGGAAAATGCATCCACTCTTAAAGAAGCACTTCACCTATTTCCAGTGTTTATCTTCATGTAATGGTCCTCTAATGCAGCGGTTCTCAACCATTTCAGGCAGTGATCCCCCAAAATAATCACATTTGACCTGGAGACCCCCTAAAATAATAATTGAACTGGGGATCCCCTACCCTGACAAGCACTTGGAATTGTGGTGTTGAGGCATTAAATTTAGTTTGACAGATAAATATTGTGAAAATAGACGATCTACAAGCTCGTAATGTGAAGGCACTGTGAGCTTGTAGATCGGCTATTTTCACAGTTTTTGCCTCCTTCTTATAGATAAATCCACAGAGCGCAGCGCTCAGCACAATCATTCCTGCTGTGTTAATCAGGCCTATGTTCCTATACAAGACTATACAAGACTTCTGGTGGACTGTCTCTTCCACCTCTGTAGACATCTATAAAGGTAGTACTCTTATTCTGAAGAGATCATCTGCTGGAAGTCCAATATTGATGTGATGTCACTGGTAGGCAGGTTTCAGAACTGTCCGTCCTCTGAGACACAGAGTAGGCATAAACTGCCATTTGTTATGAGTATTAGTGTGGATCATTTATATGAAGATAGGGTTGATTTTCAGGGTCCGCCTGAAAATCTAGTACACCAAAAAGGACACACTGGACATTTATGTCACTTTTGAATGGAACTGCAGCTGCAGAACTGCATTTTTCTTATTTTTAATTTTACAAATTTATAACCCTTTTTTTCTTTCTGTTTGTTTCAGCAAGTGCTCGTCAATTTGACCGCAAGTTGACAGAATTGCAGTACAGGGAGGCACTGCAGAAGTGGCTGCGTTATGCACCTGAGAGGAGTGGCGGGGTACCAAGGAAAGGAAAGTCAAAAAGTTAAAAGGACAGCGCTAAGCTGTTATGTTCTATTCATGTTGAACTGAGTCTATTGGTTCTTAAGGACTGCCTGATTTCCAATATTGTTGCAGGACAGTGCTAAGCTGTTATGTTCTGTTTCTGTTCATGTTGAACTGAGTCTATTAGTTCTTAAGAACTGCCTGATTTCCACTGAGTATGACAATATTGTTGCATTTATATGTTTGTGTCCCCTGGATTTTCAGGGGATTTCTTCTCTTTCTTTTAATAAACAACTAAATGAATAATGGTCAGTTAATTGTTTTTCTGTTAATAGAGATGCAGTTAAGCAGCTGTTCTCAACCTTGGTTTCTTAAAAAAAAAAAAAAAGAAATAGCCAATCTACAAGCTCACAACACATTTTTCAAATGTTCACCTATGACACAATTATAATCAAGTATGGGGTCCCCCAAAGCATGTTTCAGTAAAGTGGGGTCTTTGTATAAAACGGTTGAGAACCACTGCAATATAGCATACTTAATGGACTGGCATTTTTCAGCATTTTAAGCTTCATCTGTATGGTTTTAATATGCCTCATTTAAAAAATAAAAAAGTGATTATTTTTTAATGAGGCATATTAAAAACATAGAGAGGAAGTTTGGAAAGTGTTGAAATGGCCCTTTAATAATAACATTGTTTCAATATACGTATAATGCAATGCATATATACTGTATAGTTGAATCAGTGTTGATGCAGTTCTACATTCTTTCAATGCTGGTCATATCATAGTTGAATCAAGGTTGATTCATTGTCAGAATTGATTGAAAATTCAATGTTATTTCAATGTTGGGCTGCACGGTGGCGCAGTGGTTTAGCACTGTGACAGCACAGTTTTACCCTTGGCCGGGGGATCGCAGGGATCATGAGATCGTGGGTTCGATCCCAGCCCCTGACCAACAGTGAGCTGTGTGGAGTTTGCATGTTCTCCCCGTGTTGCGCGGGTTTACTCCGGGATTTCTCCGGTTTCCTCCCGCATACCAAAAACATGTAGGTTTAGGGCGCTCGTGCACGCAGCGACCAGCAGCCGGTGGCTTGTCACCAGACTGCAAACCAAGTCTACCTACGGGTACAAATAAGTAACAAAAAAAAAAAAAAAAATTTTGATCATAGCGAGCACTTTCAATGTTTTTTTCAATATCTGATATCAGTGTTGATTCAATCTTCAAGCCTGACAATATCTCAATGTTGATTCAATCAATTTTTGCTATCTGGGATGTTGTGTCTGTAAGGACTTATTGAAAATGTAATGAAATATAGGACTCAGTTCATGTGCACAGGACTTTACCAAGCGCCCACATATATTATCAGGGCCTTGACTTTTGTTCACTTTTACAGCGCAGAACTCCCTTTTAACATCCTTCACCTCAATATTAAAGTGCGGATTGTGTTTGAGTTTCTGTTTCAAATCTTGGGTTTCTGTGCTAAAATCAAAGGAGTCAAAACGACCATAAAAACAATTAAGAGCATTAGCCAGCTCTGTGTCTGAATTAAAACCATCTAAAAACACACGATTACTGTGCTCTGTGCTCTGAAGGCCTACGATAGTTTTCATACTGGCCCAGGCTGAACCAAGTTTCTTTGTTACCATCTTGCTTTCCAATTCTGATTTATAATTCTGTTTTGCTCTTAAAATTTCGGACTTCAGCTCTTTTGTGGCAACCTGTAGCTCAGAAACAGACCCCTGTTTAAAGGCAAGTGCTTTCCTCTGTAAGCAGGATTTAACTGATTTTGTAACCCATGGTTTGTTGTTGGGATATATTTTGACACGTTTACGTGGAATGATCTTATTTTTACAGAAAGCCATGTATGAGCATGTGACGTCCACCAAAGAGTCCAAATCATCCCCGCAGGCCAGTGTGAACATCTCCCAGTCTGTACAGTCAAAGCATTCCTGGAGGCTGTGCACTGAATCTTCTGTCCACACATCAATGTCTCTCGTCTCCACCTTGCCTCTTCTGAGAGCAGTTTTATATGTGGGCAGCAAATGTACACAGTTGTGATCTGAGGATCCTACAGGAGGAAGGGGGAGTGATTTATAGGCCCTCTCTATGGATCCATAGCACAGGTCCAATGTCTTTTTTCACCTGGTTGGGCAGGAGACATACTGATAAAAGTTTTTAAGTGTCTTCTTTAAAGAAACATGATTAAAATCCCCAAGAATGAAGTTTGGCACCTCTGGAGAAATTGATTGCAGCTGCTGGATCACATCAAAGATAGTGCTGCAGGCGGAGTCAGCGTCTGCCCTCGGGTGAATGTACACAGTTGTGATGAAAAGCTGGGGGAACTCGTGAGGCAAATAAAAGGGGCGTAGTGACACAGACAGCAGCTCCACATCTGGTGTACAGATGCGCTCTCTGACCGTGACAGATGTGCAGTACTGCTTATTAATGTATAAACATACGCCGCCCCCCTGACGTTTCCCCGTTACCTCTTCCTGCCGATCCGAGCGCAGCGGGGCTCCAAAGCCGTCAATCCACAGGTCTGCGTCTCGGTCATGCGCAGTAAGCCAAGATTCGGTGAAAGCCATGACACAGCAGTTCTTAAAGTCCTTCTGGTAGCGTACATTCCCTTGAATTTAACCCACCTTGTTTCTCAGAGACTGTACGTTCCCAAAAATCATAGAAGGAAGAGGAATGTTACCATATACCGCACCATCCTGGCGGTAAATACTGATAAACTTGTGACCCACACACCCAAACATGGGCTGTGAGGCTGCCATAACCATCTGAGCTAGGGAAAAACAATTGAGGGTTATCAGAACATTGGCTTTTATTCTGATGTTCACATGTGGCCCTCGGTAGAGTGAGGTTTGGAGTTGTGAAAAATGGCACCCTCAGTGTATTTAAGCATGGGGTACCAGTCACATGAAAACCACAGGTGGCATTAAGGGTGGTCTCACACCGTTGTGTAGTGACCAAATATGTAGACCCATTGTGATTACACTTAAGGTGAAAGCATACTGGGGCTGTAAAAAGTGTGGGGTTGGCAGTGAATACACGTTTCTGAGCCTTCTTGTTTTTTTTTTTTTGTTTTTTTTTGTTACTTATTTGTACCCGTAGGTAGACTTGGTTTGCAGTCTGGTGACAAGCCACCGGCTGCTGGTCGCTGCGTGCGCGAGCGCCCTAAACCTACATGTTTTGGTATGCGGGAGGAAACCGGAGAAATCCCGGAGTAAACCCGCGCAACACGGGGAGAACATGCAAACTCCACACAGCTCACTGTTGGTCGGGGGCTGGGATCGAACCCACGATCTCATGATCCCCGCGGTCCCCCGGCCGAGGGTAAAACTGTGCTGCCACAGTGCTAAACCACTGCGCCACCATGCAGCCCAGTTTATGCAGGTTACATTGTGAACCCTGACCTGACAGAAAGTGAAATCTGTTACACTGATATTTAACCACTTACGATATTCTGTTGTGTTCCCCGCAAGTTCAATAGTAAACCCCTCATCACATTCAGTGTCATTGTGGTGTACCTTTTCAGTTGCAGTCTGCGCTAACAATGCTCCATCATTTCTGATCTGTTTAGAGGATAAGGAATCATAGGCACAGAGTGAGTAACATGATGTGGTAGATATGTGCAGACATAACAAGACCCAGTCACATTTGCTTTTCTAACTGACAAACACACCACCTGATACCATGCATTGTTGTCATATGTGTCACTGGAATAGTTGTCAAAGTTATACTCCAGGGGGCTTGCCTCGCGTCTTGTCTGGAAAGGATTGTTTTGTGGGGTACAACACTGCATCAATAGGTATATGATTGCCCCAAGCAGGAAAGTGATAAGAAAGCACACCCACACCATGTCCGTTTTGGTCCAAAACTGACAGCACCACTGGCATCTTCAGTGGTGTTTCTCTTCAGCAGCCTGACACTGCTGTGAGTCTGAATTGTCTGTCATATCAGTATAAGTGTGCATATGTGCTGTATGTTTCTGCTGAGCAGCGTTCGGTGTACATTCAGGTTGCTAAGATGGCTGTCAGGTGCAGTGTTATGCAGTCTTCTGTCTTCACACGGCTCGGCTACTTCTCATCCTAGTCTACAACATAGGGTGGTGATTGTGGCTAATCACTTACTTCTGCTTCTCGTCCTCATCTGGTCTGGATTCTTCTGGCTTGACTGCTGGGACCTTCCTGCAGCGTGTTGCATGGATCCACGTTGCCCTTTCCGTGATCGTTACAGCCATGAATGTCATCAGCAGGACTTGGTAGAGGCCCAACCACCATTTGCTATGAAAGTTCTTTCTTTTGAAGCTTTTGATCATCACCCAATCACCAGGACTTATGTCGTGAAGAACAACCTCAGCAGGTTTGGGCAGCACAGCTTTCACCTGTTGAGAGATGTTTTGCAATTGGCAGGACAGAGCAGAACAATAGGCTAACATAGCATTTTCAAAATGTGATGTGGTTAGTGGGGGTGCAGGTCTCTTTTCCATGGAGAAACCTAAAGTTGGGGGACAAGCAAACAGGATTTCAAATGGATACATGTTGTGCCTCTTTCTAACTCGCATGCGCATGTACATGAGTGCTAATGGGAGGCACTTAGTCCAGGGCAGGCCAGTTTCATCTTCAATTTTTGCCAGTTTATTCTTTAGAGTGCCATTTTCACACTCGACAGTGCCACCTGACTGCAGGTGGTAGGCACAATGTTTTCTCAGGCCAAAACCCAGTGTAAGGCTCAAATCAGTTAGAACTTCATTAACAAAATGTCTACCATTATCACTGGAGATTTTCTCGGGTATTCCCCATCTGGGAGTGATTTCTGACAACAGTGCCCTAGCTACAACTGTGCTAGTGGTGTGTTTAGCTAGAAAGGTTTCTACCCATTTGGATCACATGTCAACCATTACCAAACAGCACTTTTTACCCTCTGCTGGTGAGAGTTCAATGAAATCCATCATCAGGTGTTGGAAAGAACCTGTGGAAGGTGGATGAGCAGCTGGAATCTGTTTGGAGAGTCTGTGAGCATTGTTAGTGGCACAGATTAGACATTTTTTGCAAAAATTGTCAGCATAAGCAGTGAAACCAGTGGTAAACCAGTTAGCATGAAGTGGTTGTATCATTCCCTCTTTTGACACATGATCTCTTCCATGTGTCAACTTAGAAAAATGATGGAAAAAGTGAGCTGGGAGGCAAGGGAGAGCATTTGAGCCTCTCCACACACCAGCCTGGTCTTTGTAGCATCCTTTCTTTGTTCACTTCTGGCATTCCTGTGGGGAGGAAAAAGACTGCATAGACAAAAGGGAATCAATAGGTGAAAGGAGGGGACACTGAGAGGAGGGGGGGGAAGGTAAACAAACAGTAGTGAGCAACAGAGCTGCAGCCTTTGCGGCAGCATCTGCATGAGCATTTCCTTTTGAGATCAAGTCTAAGGATGAAGTATGAGCAGCACATTTGCATACTGCCACAGAGGAGAGAAGAAGGATAGCTTCAAGAAGCCTGAAGACATAAACAGAGTTTTTTACAGGCGTACCTGCAGATGTGAGAAAGTTGCGCTTATGCCAGAGGGTGCCAAAGTCGTGGACAACACCAAAAGCGTAGCGAGAGTCAGTGTAAATGGTGACAGATTTACCAGAGGCATATGTGCATGCCTCCGCCAATGCAACAAGTTCAGCAGCCTGGGTGGAAAGATGGGATGGCAAAAAGCCAGACAGCAATATGCAGTGATCATCAGACTGCCCAACCAACCTTATTATGGCCCACAGATGGATCAACAGAAGTAGAACCATCAACATAAAGAACAAGGTTAGGATTAGTCAGGGGCATGTCCAAAAGATCCGTTCTAGGACTCATGACTAGTTGAACCAGTGAAAGGCAATCATGATCACAATCACTGTTGTCTTCACAGGAGGGGGTGGGAAGATGTGAAGCCGGGTTCACTGACTGAGCACAGTGTTTGACGTTGAGATTTGGTGACTCGAAGAGGGTGGAGTCACTAGCCACCTAGCATGGGAGAGATGGGAAGACTTTTGCTCCTCTATTAGAAGGAGAGCAACTGCATGAGGAACATATAGAGTGAGAGGAGAGTACAAGACTATGTTGTTGATGCAGCCACAGCACGGAGGCACAGTGAAAGGCCTGCAGCAACAGAGTCAAGTTTGCATGAATAGTATGCAACAGGCCGAAGTTTGTCTCCATGAGGCTGCAGAAGAACAGAGGTCATGCATCTGGACTTTTCATCAACATACTGAACAAAAGGTTTCAAGGGGTCAGGGAGAGAAAGAGTGGGAGGAGATAGGAGAGCCTTCTTCATGTTATCAAAGGAATCATTAGCAGCAGGTGTCCACTCAAGTGGAAAATGTGAGGGACCTTTTGATGGAATGATATCACGCATTGGTCTTTCAATGCATGAGAAATCAGGAATGAAAGAGCGGCAATAGGAGGCCATGCCAAGAAAAGAAAGAAGCTCCTTTTTGGTTTTTGGTTTGTCCATGTGGCAAATTGCATCCACACGTTTGGGAGAAAGAGATTTGCCCTGAGCAGAGATTTGGTAGCCCAGTAGTGTGACCATTGGTTTACAGAATTGCAATTTGGGTTTGGAAGCTTTGTGGCCTTCTGCAGCTAGGTGACACAAAGGCTTCAGTGACTGAGATTGGCATTGTGGTTTGTTTGGCACACACAGCAAGAGGTCATCAACATATTGAATCAAAGCAGAACCTTCTGTCAGCTGAAGAGAACTCAGAATCATTTGAGGGCTGCATCATAAATGGTTGGGCTTTCACAGTAGCCTTGGGCTAATCTAGTGAAAGTGTAGAGTGCCCCATTGAATTGGAATGTGAAACAAAACTGAGTCTTTATGGACTGGGACACTGAAAAATGCATTGGACAAGTCCACTACTGTAAAGCAGGTGGAGTTTGGTGGAATTTGGCTCAAAATGGTGTGAAGGTTTGGAACCACAGGCGTGCGCTGAACAACTGCAGTATTCACTGCCTGGAGATGAGATGAGATGAGATGATGAGATTCAACTTTATTGTCATTACACATGTATGAATACAAGGTAACGAAACGTGACTTGGCATTTGGGCACGCTCTGCAGAGTGCATTCAAGGCCGGGGCAGCCGCTAGGCGCCAGTCATAAAGAAGAAAGGAAAAAAAGAAAAAGAATGGATATGACACAGTAGGCGAGAGAAAAAAACATGTTTTATCAAAATGGCGCTCGGCAAGTGAGCGAAATTTTGATTGCAGGCAAAAAAACCCTCAATGCACATTTAGCAGACATTTAGCAGGAGATCACACACAAAAGTTGAGAGGCATTGTATTGTATGCATGTAATGTTGTATGCATTGTGTAGTGTAAATGTGACAGTTGTTAGTGAGCAGCAGAGGGCGCCTCCTGGCAGTGGATAGATGTTATAATCATGTGACTTATAAACAAGTCCAGAGTCTATCTCTCTTGCTTGCAGAAGGCACATGGGCACTGTCCTTGAGGGTCCAATCCGCTGATACGACAACAACTGATTGTTGATTGTTTGGGTTAAGAGCCGGTCCTTCCGCTTATCTTAATCAGGAGGAATGTAAACACGGGGCACCAAACAAGGTCAAATCAAATCAGCACAGTGCACTCAGAGAATAGAATTTGTCCTCACCCGTGCAATTCTGTGCTTTCATATGTGCAGGCTTAAACTGTTTTTCCATGGAGAGCACAGGGCTCCAGATGTATTCCTCCACTGAATCACTGTCATTCAGTTCACCGTTTGCCGCTACTCGTGCCCTCCCCAACTGGTCGAATTTGATGAAGGAGCTTGCCGGGTCCGCTTTGATCAGCTCTCTCACCTTCCTTCAATTTCTGATGCATCAGGGAACTTCACAGCCAAAAATAGAAGTCCTGAGATCATAACCAATAATGTTTCCACAGACGCATGAATTCCAATGTCCATGAGTCTCCTCGCAGGTTCCAATTCTTGGGCTCCCCCTTGGCCCGATTCTTGTTGAAAAATAGTGACAATAGCACATTTAAGCCACTTCCAAATCCATAATTTTCGTTTAGATTAAGATTCAGCAGAAGAAGAGTGACTAAACACAGACAAAAACGCAACATTGCAAAGCTGGGAATAGGTCAGGAAGGCAGACGAGAGGAGGGAAGAAAAATGCGACTGCTCTCTCTCAAGGCAAGAAGAGAAAAGGCAAGATCCTGAACAAACCTCCATTCAACAGGTTGACCCTTGTCTCTGATCTTTTTTACAGGAAAAGTTGGAGTGCATACGGGTGAATCAGAAGCTGGGACAACAATACCTTCTTTCAGGAGAGACTCAAAAACTGGGGTGATACCATCACGTGCTTCAGGTCTGAGTGGGTACTGTGAGCATTTGGGTCTGAAATCAGACTTGAGAGTTATTACCACAGGAGGGCAGTTTCTTATTAGCCCAACATCATACTTGTGTGCAGCCCACAGGGACGTGAAAGTATGGAATCAGGGTCTTCCGACTGAATGGGTTGAGTGACAGGGCGAACCCATCTGTACTGCCTGTTCTCATCTATCGTCTGTATGAAATGTTCACAAGGGAGTGAGACTGTGTATTCTGCAAGAAACATCTGCAGAGATGGTGAAAACAAGATGGCATTCAGGCCTAAATGAGAGAGTGGCCTTGACGATTCCCAATCATCAGCATAAAACGCAACCAGAGCTCGTGGACCCATGCCACGCCATGCTGAGGATGGGGTTTTTGTAAGTGAAATGTGCGAGTGGCTGCTGGAAACTGAAAGCAAACTGTTCATAACAGGTGTGAGGTTAATCAACAAGAAGCTGAAATCAGCATTCCAAATGATGTGGGAGCTTCGCAAAGGAGTGGGTTTAATTTGTAACCACTTGCTCTCATAATGTGTGTCAGGCCCCTGTGAGAGATGTGCAGTGTGTTCAGTGCTGAGGCATGGAAACAGTGGAATTTGGAGATAAGGCCCTCCCTAGTTTTACAAGGTCAGAGCTCTGTTTTTCATCTGACAATCTCCACTCATAAATGTACAGTGATGTTGGAGTTTTTGCAAAAATCAAATCAGGGGTCTCTATCTTTGTCCCATGCGGTGTGCAGGTGACTGAGAGAGACAAACTGCACATTAGGTCTCTACCTAACAGATTAAAGGGACATTGTGGTGAAAAAAGGAACTTGTGAGTGAAATCACATCCATCCACTACACATGACAGTGGCTCAGTGAAAAATTCATGTGTAAAACCTCCACTTGTCACTTGTGATGTGAGTGAGTGGGAGGTGAGAGGGGGCTTTAGGCCTGATGATGATGACAAAACTGAGTTAGTAGCCCCGGAATCTACCATAAAATCTATTAGCTTCCCTGAAATTGTAACTGGCAAAATAGGCAGATCCCTAAAGTCAGAGGTTGAATACTTGGCTAAGGTAGCATGAACATCAGTGTGGTGGTATGTGTGTGCATGTGTGGCTGCAGGGGTTTTTTTTATTAGCAAGCTCATGTGCGGCGTCTGCTGGGGGTTAAAGTGAGAGGGGCGTGCGTGTACCAGTCTTATCTGCCTGGCGTCACTGTTGCTGCTGTATCAGCCCCTGGTCTTGTGCTTGTGAATGGGGCTGTGGCTGTGGTGTGGTGTGCTGCTGCCAGGCCCGGCATCCTCCACACTGAAAATTGCCTCTGCCCCTTCCTCTGCCGTGGAAGGTATTCCTGGGCTTCACTGGGCAGTCCTTTGCCCAATGTCCACCTTGTTTACAGTAGTTACAGCTGGAGAGCTGTGGGCATTCTTTCACCCAATGTCCTTCCCCACAATAGCGATATTGGTTCCGGCCGGCCATAGCCCCGGGTGGGGGTGAGTTTGGGACCCATTTGGCCATGGTCAGAACTGCTTTCTCCAAGTTGTCCTCTTTAGTCTTGGTCTTCTTCTTAGTGGCACTCTCAGCCTTTCTGTGATGGTGTTCTGCATGGCGCAGTATTTCCTGTGATGTCTGGGTTTCCCATCCTATGCACGTCTGTTTCACATCTGCAGCCAGGCTGGAGAGAAGGCTCGCCATAAACCACATGTTCAAATGCGTGCCGTATGGTCCTGTGTCTTTCATGTAGTCCTTGGGGGGGAGGAATGGCGGCTGCTCCATTAAAGACTTTTCTCAGTCTATGGAAGTAGACTCTCGGGGTCTCATCGTCTTTCTGTTTGCAATTTGACACCTTGCCCAAGTCAGAACATTTTGCACAATCACGAATGATTGCTCTCGTCAAGTGTTCAAGCACCCCTTTGTAATCTTTATTCTTGCCATCACCATCAGTGCCCCAGTCAAGATCGGTTGGCTGGACGTCCTCCTCCATTATGGGCATTAGCTTTGCCATATTAGTGGGGGTGCACTTCTGTGCTATGATCCTTCGAAGCTCATGGAAAGTTGGCCGATAAGTTTGGCAAAATGCCAGCAGCTGTTCACAGAAATACATTGGATCATTTTCCAGCTGGGGAAGTGTTGCTGCAAACTTGGGTATGTCTTCAGGCATCCATGGCCTGAATACAGCCTGGGGACCTGCCGGGCCCATTACTTCCACCATGGGCAGCGTGGCATCACTTGTCTGTTCGGTTTTGGGTGGGTCCCTCCTGGTTGGCCCCGACGGGGGGGTCCCATGAAAGGAGGCCTGCCGCAGTTGCTGTACTTCTGTTTTTCCCTTGTGCTTCATGACACTTGATAGGATGGGGAGCTCTGTTTCTTCCTTGTCCCGAGGCTGTTTCTTAAACCCTTGGGGAGGACTATCATCCTCTAGCATAAAGGTATTGGGCCCGGACCCAGGCAGAGCTGGATACAACACCACCGTGAAAGGGTTAGCAGGATGGGGGGTAGTGGGTGCCGGTCTGTTGCATTCGTAGGGAGGGAGAAAGGGGTCCCCAGCAGAGTGTAAACATTGCTGTTGTGCACGGTGTTCCCTGTCTTTCTTTACCTGTTCATTCTTTTGTCTACCTGTTTCTTGCTTATCCCATCGCTTCTTAGCTTCAGTTAATCACATTTCGGCTACACCCTTCTCTGACTGTAACTGCATCATTTTTTTTCTCTGTCTTTCTTGCTCTGCTTCTTACATGTCTGAACTTTCTGAATTTCAATTAATCTTGTCCCTCAAAGCAGTAATCACTTCAACAGAAAATGAACCCCCTGAAGGAAATCCACTTTTGCAGATCGATTTTCTCAAAAACTCAACACTATCAGGACCATAATTATCAGTCATGAATTTCACCTTAGGACTTGGGAGACTGCTTTGATTTAGCAGTCCCCATTACTGGTTTCAAATTTGACCACCGGGTGTCCCCGCATCCGTCCAGGCAACTGATGTTATGTCCCCGACCCCGTAACTTGACAGGCGTTGTATACAACTAAACAATCAGTCCTGCCATGGAGTTAACCCACCGGACTTCACAGAAACGATCCTGCCACAGGACAATATCCTGTCGGACCTCACAGATGTAGGCCAACAAAAGGTGAGATAAATAACTGATTTAATTTAACTATATCATGTATCACAGAAAAATATATTTAAATTTCACTTATGGAGAGCTGGAGGCTGCGTCCTTTGAGAATCCAGTGCCGTTCCCCTCCTCCCGCCGAGTCCCCATCACTAACTCGAGTCGAAAGAATCAGACAAAATTTGTGTCTGAGAGGATCAGTCCACGGTGGAAGAAATCGGGATTGTGGTCTAGGATCCCACTTGCTGACACCAAGATATTATGGAAATTTATTTGCCTTGTCCCTGGGTCCTGAAATAATTAACATCAAAGATCTGCACAAGTTGGAGAGCCTTTATTTTCTGCATGCAGGACAGGAGTGAATCAGACAGGGAGTCAGTCAGCAGCGCCCAATGATTTAACATTAGCCAGAGCCGTCAAGCTAGCTCTCCCGCTGGAGGCCGCAGACAAGCTAGCTTCAGAGCTAACCTAGTGCCTGTTACAGTGGCCGCTGGAGCCACCAGCAAATGTTACAGACTCAGAAAGTGAGGATAGCTTGGATGACGTTACGGAAACCAATGCTGCCAGCCGAAGGTCTGCCCCGGGAAAACCATCCAAGGGTTGTGGGTCTGCAATGCACTGAAACAAGGTGAAGGACTGCCTGGCTAGGTGAAAATGTTGTAGCAGATGTGGACGCTTGAACCATTATGCTAGAGTGTTCTGTATATCTGAGCTGGAGAGCCCACAGAAGAAATCACTCTGCCTACCCCCAACAACCATCCATACGGTGTCCCCCAGCACAAATGGGTGTACATACTGCACAGTGGAACTGGACGGCGTGGAGATACCGCTGCTGCTCAACACGAGGGTGGAGGGGTCATTGCTGAATTGGGCCACGGTGAGGAAGTTTTTTTCCCCCACTACAGGATTAGAGGTAACCTGGCGCCGTTGTATAGTTATGGAGGTGGCAGGCTTTGCACAGTATTTTGGAGTTAACGGTCCGGTACAAGTCTGCAATGATGGTTGACGTCACGTTCCATGTGACGACGCGAAGCGATAACATAATGGGCTGTGATTTGTTTTATGGACTGGGTTTCGCCATAAAAGACGATGCCAAGAATGAATGGTCGGGTTGTAGCCGCTGGAACCCTCTGGTTCCGGTGGTCGATGAGGACATCGTGTGGGACAAAGAGCTAACAGACACCACGGCGATCAAGCAGGACCAGTTTCACTCAGGTTAGGTGCAGGAGAGTCTCAATGCCAGCACTCGGGACATGATAAATGGGGGTACCGAGCATGGTGGCGAGGTGCCTGCATTGGCAAGTGACACCAATGTGCTAGGCCCAGACGCCTCTGGAGCTTAGCTGCAGGGGGATGGGGGATCTGCAGCTACGATGGTGACCGCTACGATGGTTTTGGAAGAGGATGGGGCCAGACCGACTAGCATGGAGTTACCGCATGCTCAGCAGCACCGTGTTAGGCTGAGCTGGGCTCTGCTGAGGGTTTTGCACTTGGTTCGGGTTCGGGGTGAAGAATGTCCACGGCGAAGATGGGCCAAGCAACATCCAGCAAAACATCGAGGGTGTCTGCACATAGTGGCAAAACTGGGCGCAACATGCTTCCGGATGTCCGACGGCTCATCGAGGCACACCAATCAGCTTCGGTGTGTCCGGGAAGAGGCTCCGGGTGATAAGGCTGGACGGGAGTCAGTGTTGGTCATGAAGGAGTCAGGCTCCATCATCCAGAAGATCAGCCATTGTCCTGGAGGTTTGCTGCTTCCAGGGGCGTGCTTGCTGAGAGGTTGCCCTGGCCGCCTCCCCACGCCAATTCTACCTCTTGCACCCAAGTGACTGTGCTGTAAATTTGTTTGTTTATTGTTCTAATGTTTTGCATGCATGTTATGGCATGGGGTTATTTTGTGTGTTTATCTTTTAGTTTAGGAGCACGGTAAGTAATTCTAGTTTAATAATGGACTTTTTTCTTTTAGATATGGGTGGCAGAATAATCCACCATGCCGTGCGGGCTGTGCTGTGGTCCACCTGCCGGCCCTGTTCTGGGTTGTTTTGAGTGAGTGTGTTAGGCCAATTTAGTACATTAGTTTTTGTTATTTTAGAGTGTGATTCGGGTCCTAAATGGGGGGGGGGGGTCAATTGTGTGTGTGGTTTTGGACTTTTCTAAAGGGGGGGGTTGTTGTGTATAATAAATGGCACCTTTATTGTGAAGTGCAGTGTGGTGACGTGCACTTCCCGTCACATCACTGCACTGCCCTATATAAGGCAGAGGCATCCATATTGCGGTCTCTTTGACCGGTGCCCTATGCCAGGTGCCTGCCACGGAGTCAGTGGAGTCAGTGTTGGTCATGAAGGAGTCAGGCTCCATCATCCAGAAGATCAGCCATTGTCCTGGAGGTTTGCTGCTTCCAGGGGCGTGCTTGCTGAGAGGTTGCCCTGGCCGCCTCCCCACGCCAATTCTACCTCTTGCACCCAAGTGACTGTGCTGTAAATTTGTTTGTTTATTGTTCTAATGTTTTGCATGTATGTTATGGCATGGGGTTATTTTGTGTGTTTATCTTTTAGTTTAGGAGCACGGTAAGTAATTCTAGTTTAATAATGGACTTTTTTCTTTTAGATATGGGTGGCAGAATAATCCACCATGCCGTGCGGGCTGTGCTGTGGTCCACCTGCCGGCCCTGTTCTGGGTTGTTTTGAGTGAGTGTGTTAGGCCAATTTAGTACATTAGTTTTTGTTATTTTAGAGTGTGATTCGGGTCCTAAATGGGGGGGGGGGGGTCAATTGTGTGTGTGGTTTTGGACTTTTCTAAAGGGGGGGGTTGTTGTGTATAATAAATGGCACCTTTATTGTGAAGTGCAGTGTGGTGACGTGCACTTCCCGTCACATCACTGCACTGCCCTATATAAGGCAGAGGCATCCATATTGCGGTCTCTTTGACCGGTGCCCTATGCCAGGTGCCTGCCACGGAGTCAGTGGAGTCAGTGTTGGTCATGAAGGAGTCAGGCTCCATCATCCAGAAGATCAGCCATTGTCCTGGAGGTTTGCTGCTTCCAGGGGCGTGCTTGCTGAGAGGTTGCCCTGGCCGCCTCCCCACGCCAATTCTACCTCTTGCACCCAAGTGACTGTGCTGTAAATTTGTTTGTTTATTGTTCTAATGTTTTGCATGCATGTTATGGCATGGGGTTATTTTGTGTGTTTATCTTTTAGTTTAGGAGCACGGTAAGTAATTCTAGTTTAATAATGGACTTTTTTCTTTTAGATATGGGTGGCAGAATAATCCACCATGCCGTGCGGGCTGTGCTGTGGTCCACCTGCCGGCCCTGTTCTGGGTTGTTTTGAGTGAGTGTGTTAGGCCAATTTAGTACATTAGTTTTTGTTATTTTAGAGTGTGATTTGGGTCCTAAATGGGGGGGGGGGGTCAATTGTGTGTGTGGTTTTGGACTTTTCTAAAGGGGGGGGTTGTTGTGTATAATAAATGGCACCTTTATTGTGAAGTGCAGTGTGGTGACGTGCACTTCCCGTCACATCACTGCACTGCCCTATATAAGGCAGAGGCATCCATATTGCGGTCTCTTTGACCGGTGCCCTATGCCAGGTGCCTGCCACGTAACCGCCGTTCCTATTACACCAGTAAAGCTGTGTTCGCCAACTCATCTTGCCTCATCCTTCGCCCAGGTATTTTCTATACATAACACATACGTCCTCCGAAGACTAGACTGTCTCATTTTAACAGCCGTAAATCAGCCTATAGATGGAGTCTACCGATCTTTGAGTGTCCGGGCCTACTGGGCTGTGGTTTATGAGGCTTTAACACATGAACTGAGACACAGCCTGTGTCTCCTTAACATTTCCTGGTTCTTGTCTCTGCTCTACTCGTTCACTGCAGTGCAACTTTCAAAGCGAGTCAGATAAACTGAATATATAAGGATATTGAGGAAGTTAGCAGATATGGAACATTTGTATGACTCATCCTAACACCATTAATTACACATATTGTCAAGAAACAACAGTAGCAGTGGTCATACATGACCTTTTCTCTCACATCTTTTTCTCTGTTGCAGCAAACATATGAAAAGTTGTTTTTTTTAACATTTATTATCTACAACTCCATCACAATGTGCTCCTGACCATCACTAATACACAAACACACACGATGAACACAAATCACTCCACACATAAGCAGAAACCCATTTTTGCAACACAACGATGCATTCAAACCAGCGCACAAACAGAAATTTCTGACAACAGCGTTGGCCATGCATGGAGCAGTAAGCTCAATGGAGAGGCATAAATCAGGCTTAGAATGAAAAAAATGCTGTACATGCCGATGTGCCACAATGGCTTATTTGTGTTTCTTTACCTGGTCAGTGTGATGGCTGTGCTTGGCCAACTTGGCTGTGCTTGGCCAACTGTGACTAGCTTGGTGGCAAGTGATATCCTATCAAGTGTTTGATTATGTCTGTTACCAACAGTGTTGGGTGTAATGCATTACAAGGTAATGCATTACAGTAATCTGATTACTGTTTGATGTAGCACAGTAATATAACGCTTTAGTCTGATAAATGTAGCAATCCCGTTAGTTACTAATCCAAAAGATCGCATTACTAGCATTTCTTTTAAACCATCCATCCATCTTCTACCGCTTTTCCAGGGGTCCGGGTCGCGGAGGCAGCAGTTCAAGCAGAGAAGCCCAGACTTCCCTCCCCCCCGCCACCTGCCCCAGCTCTTCAGAGAGGATACCAAGGCGTTCCCAGACCAGCTGGGAGACATAGTCTCTCCACCGAGTCCTGGGTCTGCCCCGAGGTCTTCTCCCAATGGGACGTGCCCGAAACACCTCAAGTGGGAGGCGTCCAGGAGGCAGCCTAATCAGATGCCCATACCACCTCAACTGACTCCTTTCAATGTGTAGGAGCAGTGGCTCTACTCTGAGCCTCTCCCGGATGACTGAGCTCCTCACCCTGTCTCTGAGGGTGAGTCCAGCAATCCTGCTGAGAAAGCTCATTTCAGCCGCTTGTATCCGCGATCTTGTTCTTTCGGTCATTACCCAAAGCTTGTGACCATAGGTGAGAGTAGGAACGTAGACTGACTGGTAAATCGACAGCTTTGCCTTAGAACTCAGCTCCCTCTTCACCACAACAGACCGGTACAACGTCTGCATCACTGCAGATGCTGCTCCGATCCATCTGTCAATCTCTCGCTCCATTTTCCCCTCACTCGTGAATAAGACCCCAAGATACTTAAACTCCTCCACTTGGGGCAGGAGCCTGTCCCCAACCCAGTGAGGACAATCCACCTTTTTCTGGCTGAGGACCATGGACTCGGACTTGGAGGTGCTGATTCTCATCCCAGCTGCTTCACACTCAGCAGCAAACCGTCCCAGCAAGAGCTGTAGGTCATTGCTGGATGAAGCCAACAGGACAACATCATCTGCAAACAACAGAGATGAGATCCTGTGGTCACCAAGCATGATGCACTCCATTCCCTGGCTGCGCCTAGAAATCCTGTCCATAAAAATTATGAACAGGATCGGTGACAGCCCTGGCGGAGTCCAACTCTCACTGGGAATGAGTCCGACCGAGTGTTGGCAATACGAACCAAACTCTCACAACGGTCGTACAGAGACCGACTAGCTCATAACAACAAGTTCGATACCCCATACTCCCGAAGCACCCCCCACAAAAAACCTCGAGGGATGCGGTCAAATGCCTTCCACAAAGGCATTTGACCGCAAATGCCTTTGTGGTAAACGCAAGTCCACAAAACACATGTAAACTGGTTGGGCAAACTCCCACGAACCCTCGAGAATTCTCAAGAGGGTAAAGAGCTGGTCAGTTGTGCCACAGCCAGGACGAAAACCACATTGCTCCTCCTGAATCCGAGGTTTGACCAACGGCCGGACTCTCCTCTCCAGTACCTTGGCATAGACCTTCCCAGGGAGGCTGAGGAGTGTGATCCCTCTAAAGTTGGAGCACACCCTCCAGTCCCCTTTTTTGAAGAGAGGAACCACCACCCCGGTTTGCCATCCCAAAGGCATTGCCCCCGACCTCCACACAATGTTGCAGAGGCGTGTCAACCATGACAGCCCTACAACATCCAGGGCCTTAAGGTACTCAGGGCGAATCTCGTCCACCCCTGGGGTTCTTTTAAACCACTTAACAAAATGGCAAAACAACTGCACTCTTTTGTTTTTTTGCCATTTCCTTTTAATGATTTTTTCATTATACTGTGATGTTGTAAGGGTTCACTCAAGAAGGAGAGATAACTGTGATGAAACAGGCTTTATTTGTACACACTCACAACACAGAATGGAGGGAAGGTCATTTACACAGACCCCGTCTCACTTATGGTGACACAAACACATGATCGATCACAATGCTAACTGGTCTTATAACACTGCTGTGCCATTGTAAGGCAGTTATAATGACACAGCAATAACACTTAGAACACACGAATAATACTCTTTGAATCCTCCGTGGCGCAAGCATGCCGGGAAAATCCCCGCCCCCCTTAACACAGCCCTGACATTACACTGTCCCCCCCGGACTGGTTTCTGTCCCCAGAATAATAAAGTCCAGCTCAAAAGTCCAACACAAATCCATCCAGGTGTTGGGGCAGTCGCCGTTGTCGGCGACCAGCACGTACAGGCCCGTTAGTGTCCATTTGTTGCCTCGGCCGGAGTATCTGGTCTGGATGAAGGCCTCGGCTCGACCACCAGCGGGGCAGATGGCTGGTACGGGGTGAGACATCACGGTGGAGCACCACGACCCGGTTCTTTTTCTGCAGCCTCACCCTGTACACTACATCTGGTAAGGGTCTGGTTGACCAGTTCGACCAGGCCGTCGCTCTGCGGGTGCAGCGGGGTGGTCCAGGTCTTCCGGATGCCCAGCCGCTTGCAGACCTCCCCAAAGACCACTGCCTCAATGTTCCGTCCCTGATCGCTGTGCAGCTCTTCCGGTGCACCGAACCGACAAAACATCTCATCCATCAGTTTTGATGCTGTGGCGGTGACGCTCTGATCAGGGACCGCGTACGCCTCTAGCCATTTGGTGAAGTAATCCATTGCAACCAGCACGTAGCAGTTCCCCCAGTCCGTGGTCGGGAAAGGGCCCAGAATGTCCACTCATACCTGCTCCATCGGTGCTCCCACCCGGTACTGCTGCAAGGGGTTGTGGTATTGCTGAGTCGGCCCTTTCTGAGCCGTGCAGGTGTCGCAGCGATGGACATGGAACTCTATGTCCTGGCGAAATCCAGGCCAGTGGAAACGGGCCCGAAGACGCTGCAGAGTCTTTGTCACCCCGAAGTGGCCCGCCCCCACCGCCCCATGGACCAACTGGAGTGCGTTGGGCCGGAGCTGCCGGGGAACTAGCAGCTGCCAGACGTGACGCTGCCCAGCTGGAGTCTGCCACTGCCGATACACAACACCCTTGTTACAGCGGAGATTGGTCCACTGGGAGTGTAGGGCCTTGGTCTCTGGGTCCAGCATGGACCTGCGTCCAGCCACTGCCAAACCCAGGAGATGACCGGATCTCTGTCCTGCTCGCTCTGCAGCTGCTGAGCGCTGAGGGCCTCTGTGACATCATTGCTGGGGAGAGCTGACTAATTATCCGAGGGGGAGCTGTGCACTCCTGTGTTATTCCTGCTCACAGCGGTCCAGAGAGCAGCAGCCCGTGGGATGACTTAGTTTCGATCCTCTGCCCGCTGGCAGTGCCGACAGTCCTCCGCAGCACAGGGACGCCGAGACAGCATGTCAGTGTTGGCATGGAGACGGCCTGCCCAATGCACAATCAGAAAAGCATAATCCTGCAGTGTCTCCAGCCATCTCGCCAACTGTACATCCGGCTCTTTAAAGTTCAGCAGCCAGGTCAGGAAAGCACGATCCATCCTGAACTGGAAACTCCCTCCGTACACATACGGGCGAAAATGACGAAGCCCTTGGATGACAGCCAACAGCTCTCTGCAGGTAACACAATAATTCCTTTCGGCTCTGCTGAGAGTGTGGCTGAAAAAAGCAACTGCCTGCTCTCCGTGCTCTCCCTCCTGGGATAATACCGCCCCGACGCCCTGGTTGCTGGTGTCCATGTCTACGATGAAAGGGCGGTTTGGGTCAGGATTCTGCAGGATGGGGGCTCCGATGAGTGCCAAGCGAAGTTGGGAAAAAGCAGCGGCACAGTTCTAACTCCACTGAAACGCACGGCCATTCTGTGTCAGCTGACGCAGAGGGCTGGTGATAGTGGTGAAGTCCTTCACAAATCTCCTATAATAGGAGACCAGTCCGAGAAAGCTCCATAACTCTCCCACATCCTGCGGCACTGGCCAGTTTTTCACCGCTGCCACTTTCTCTGGATTGGTGGCGACTCCCGCTGTGCTGAAGACGTGGCCCAGGAAGGTGGTCCTCGCCAAAATAAGTGGCATTTTCGCGTGTACAGCCGCAGCCCGGCTTGTCGGATGGCATCTAATACCTCCCAGAGGTTGGACAGGGCACCGTCAAAGTCAGCTGCATGAACCAGCAGGTCATGCAGGTAAACAATGCAGTGGCTCCGGAGCACATGAGCCAACACTCACTCCATCAGACGTTCAAAGGTGGCCAGGGCATTGCAAAGTCCAAACGGCATCACCTTGAACTGATACAGTCCCTGCCCGATGGAGAAGGCTGTTTTCTGGCAGGCCTCAGGTGACAGCTCTACCTGCCAATAGCCGCTGCGGAGGTTCAGCGAGCTGAACAGCTGGAGCCAGTGATGTAATCCAGCGCGTCATCAATGCGTGGCAGGGGGCAGGAATCCTTGTGGGTGACGTCATTCAGGTGCCGTTAATCCACACAGAACCGCCACGAACCATCCTCCTTCTTAACCAGAACCACCGGTGCCGCCCAGGGGCTGCTGGAGGGCTCAATAACATCTACCTCCAGCATTTCCCATTGTTAGGTCAAAATTGAATTGATTGAGACTGAATCGGTAATCGACAGGTGGTTTCCAAGTTTTGAGTATTTATTTTCTCTCTGATCAGAGGAGAGAAAAAGTCCAGCAAGGAATGTCTCAGAGCCTGCTCACGTTCTCTCTGACATGCATTACAAAGGTGGGGCTTTTTATACCACAGGCAAACAGACCTTGAGCTTATCAATAGCCTGAAGACAGCTGGAGCCATCTCCCTCGAGACCGCTCCAATCTATGGATGACACTGAACATTCTGCTTTGATCTTTACATGACCTGGTCAACCCAACTCAACCTAACTCCGGACATCCTGAACAGAACAATTTGGTATGATAGAGCAGTAAAACCTTCGTCATTATTTATAATCTTGTTCGGCCTAATCTCAGTGAAAAACAGACATTTCCTTCAGGCTCTGAGACAATGGAAAATCAGAGAGAATCAGACATTGGCTCATTATATACAACAGATACAAATATAATATAAAATAGAATAATACAGCATTAAATTCATATAGAATAAATAATATAATGAAACATGAAAATATCCTCCTATCACCCGTATTTTTGTTCTGCTGCTGCCCGCCTTGAAAAAGGCAGACGGCGGGGGCGGAGCCGGATCGGCCTGGTCTCACTGGTGTCGATCCCGTGCTGCACCAAGCTGGTTTGGGTGTACTCCTCATCCTTGGCAGCGAAGACGTCAATGTAGCAGGCCAACAGCTCCCGCAGCTGGCACCTCTGTCCTGATTCTAGTCCTCTGCAGGTCTGCTGGAACAATTCCTCGACCGCCTGCTGCATTTCTGCTGAAACACTGACCTGCTCTGCTGTGGCCCTCCCCCTTGCTGTCTCTATTGGCGATTGTGCTCCCTCTATTTGTGTTGGTGGCGCCGCTGTGTTCAGTTCTGGCGGCGGTGGCCCCTCGATCACGCAGGGCTCTGGGTTCCTACTCTGGGTCCCACTGCAGAGCGTGATGGTCCCCAGCAGGAGGGACGATCTGGCAGTGTCAATTTTTGCGCCCCATCCTGCGAGCAGATTGAGTCCAATAAGGCAGGGATCTTGAATGTCAGCCAGCCAGAACGGGTGGTTTGTGTTCTGGCTGGCCACCCCCACCACAAGAACTCGCCGCCCTCCCAGTCTGGCGTGCTCACTGGTGGCTGTGGTGATGCAGCGCCTGGTGGGTTCCCACCCCATGCGGTGCTGCCTCGTCCGTACCTGGCAGCACTCCGGGTTGGACCAGGGAGATGGTAGAACTGGTGTCGATCAGGGCCCAGATCGGCGTGTTGTCCAACCTGCACTGTAGGTACATCCCTAGCAAGTGTCTAATTCGGCCCACACGTGGTGATAGTTCATCGGGGAAAATGTCTGTGGGAGGCAGCAGGTCCCCGTCCATGCCACCTCGCTCTAGTTTAACGTTGGTGAGGGGCCGGTTTGTCGAGGGGTGGGTGCCGGGCAGTACTGTGTGATGTGTCCTGGCTCCCCGCAGTGGAAGCACCCTTCCTCATGCCGCTGTTGCTGTCTCCTCCCTGGCCACGCCGCTGTGGTCTGGCGCAGTTCCTCCTCCTCCTCCTCGCTGTCAGCTGTGGCCTGGAAGGTTCTCTTCCTCGGTGCTGACGCATCAGCTGCACAATCCATTAGCAGTCCCACCCACTCCGCTTCTGCCACAGCCATCTCCCAGCTGCTCGCGGTGTGAAGCCGAATGTGGTTCTGGAGCTGAGCCGGGTGGAGCCCCCGGATGAAGTTCTGGAGGGCGAGCTTCTCCACTGCCCTCGGCTCGAAATCCCGGTAGCCACACCCTGTCAGCAGCCGTATGTCGGCTGCGTAGGCTTCCAGGCTCTCTTGGCTGCCTCGCTGGCAGTTGGCCAGCTGTTCTTGGGCAGGCTTAGTGTTGGCTGCTCTCCCAAACTGCCTCCAGAGCGCTCCTTGTAGTGCTGGCCAGCTGCGACGTTCCTCGGCCCAGAGATCGGACAGCGTGCGGAGAGCCCTTCCCTCCAGGGCCAGCACGAACTGCACGGCGGTCTCTTCGGGTGGCCAGCCGTTCAACGCAGCAGCCAGCTTGACCTGGACCAGATAGTCGTCCAGCAGGGTTTCGCCGTTAAAGCGGGGAAGTTTGGCCCGCTGGCGGATTGGTGGGACGGTCGCCTCTTGGTCGATCGCCGCCTGTCATCCATCCCCAGCTGAGCAATGAACCGCTCCAGCTACTGAATCTCCACTCTGAGTCTGGCTTCCATCTGCTCCATTATCCCACTTCTGACACCAATGTGTTGTTGTAAGGGTTCACTCAAGAAGGAGAGATGACTGTGATGAAACAGGCTTTATTTGTGCACACTCTCACAACACAGAATGGAGGGTAGGTCATTTACACAGACCCCCGTCTCACTTATTCAATTCAATTCAATTCAATTCAACTTTATTTATATAGCGCCATTTCACAACAACAGTCATCTCATAGCACTATCAACTGTAGGGGGGAACCCCCCACAGTTGCAGAAAGACCCCAGCAATCAGGCGATCCCCTGTGAGCAAGCACTTGGCGACGGTGGAGAGGAAAAACTCCCTTTTAACAGGAAGAAACCTCCAGCAGAACCAGGCTCAGGGAGGGGCAGTCATCTGCTGCGACTGGCTGGGGGGTGAGGGGATAGAGAAGAAGAAAAGAACAGACATGTAGAGAGCAAACAGCACGATGGGGACTCAATCTATGGGAGAGAACAAACAGATGTTAATGACCAGCAAAAAAAAAAAATTTCATAGAGAGTGAGGAAAGGAGTGAGGCCCAGTACATTACTGGAGGTCCCCCGGCTGACTAAACCTATTAGCAGCATAACTAAGGGAGGGTTCAGAAACACATGATCCCTCCCTAATTGTAGGCTATATCAAAAAGGTAGGTTTTAGCCCTATTCTTAAAAACAGAGATCGAGTCTGACTCCCGAATCCAGATTGGCAGCTGATTCCACAGGAGAGGAGCTTGATAACTGAAGGCTCTGCCTCCCATTGTACTTTTGGAGATTCTAGGTATTACAAGTAATCCTGCATTTTGGGAGCGTAGTGCTCTGTTAGGATAATACGGTAGTATCAGATCTTTTAACTAAAAAGGAGCCTGATTGTTTAGAGCTTTGTAAGTAAGAAGAAGGATTTTAAACTTAATTCTAAACTCTATGGGAAGCCAATGAAGGGAGGCCAGAACCGGAGAGATATGATCTCTCTTTCTAGTACCTGTTAAAGCTCATGCTGCAGCATTTTGGATCAGCTGAAGACTTTTTAAAGATGTTTTAGGACAGCCTGATAATAAAGAATTACAATAATCTAATCTCGAGCTAACAAAAGCGTGGATCAGTTTCTCAGCATCACTCTGAGACAAGATGCTCCTAATCTTGGCAATATTACGCAAATGATAGAAGGCAGTCTTAGAAACAAATTTAATATGTGAATTGAAGGACAAATCCTGATCAAAAATAACTCCAAGGTTCCTCACAGAGCTGTTAAGAGAAAGAGTAACCGCATCCAAACTGAAAGTTTGATTTGGAAAGGAATTTCTAAGGTTTTTTGGACCAACAAGAATGACTTCAGTCTTATCTGAATTTAATAGCAGGAAATTACAAGTCATCCAAGCTTTGATTTCCTTAAGACAGGCTTCTAACTTGGCTAATTGATTACTATCATCTGGCTTCATTGACAGGTATAATTGTGTGTCATCTGCATAACAATGAAAATGTATACAGTGCTTTCTAATAATGTTGCCTAACGGAAGCATATATAAACTAAAAAGAGTAGGGCCTAGCACAGATCCCTGTGGAACTCCATGACTAAGCTTTGAGTTGAAAGAAAACTCATTATTTACATGAACAAACTGGAACCTATCAGATAAATAAGATCTAAACCATTGCAACGAAGTTCCATTAAGTCCAACATAGTGTTCTAATCTATCAAGTAGAATATTATGATCGATAGTATCAAAAGCTGCACTAAGGTCTAAAAGGACAAGTACAGAAACTAGTCCATTATCAGATGCAATGAGGAGGTCGTTAGTGACCTTCGCTAAGGCTGTTTCAGTACTATGATGGATTCTAAACCCAGATTGAAACTCTTCAAGTAAACCATTTCCCTGCAGGTGGTCAAATAATTGCGTAGCAACAACTCTTTCTAAGATTTTTGAAATGAAAGGGAGATTAGAGATTGGTCTATAGTTAGCTAAAGCTCCTGGATCTAGCGTTGGCTTTTTGAGTAAGGGTTTAATTACAGCCGTTTTAAAAGCCTGCGGTACATGGCCTAAAGTTAATGAAGAATTGATTATATGAAGAATAAAACTACCAATAAGTGGGAAGACTTCTTTAAATAACCTGGTAGGAATAGGGTCTAAAAGACAAGTTGAAGGTTTGGATGAGGAAACTATTTTGTCTAACTCACAAAGGTCGATTGGAGTAAACTCATCAAGACAGACATCAATAGAAGGAGTTGTAGTAGTTACAGTATTTAAGTTAACTGTGGGAAGAATCTGATTGGTTTTATCTCTGATGGATGAAATTTTATTATTGAAAAAGTTCATAAAGTCCTGACTAGTAAGCTCTAAGGGAATGCTAGGATTGACAGAGTCCTGACTCTTTGTCAACCTGGCTACAGTACTGAAAAGAAACCTGGGATTATTCTTGTTCTCTTCTATTAATGCAGAGTAATAACTCGTTCTAGCTTTTCTAAGAGATTTTTTATAAATTAGAAGATGATTTCTCCAAGCTAAATAGATTTCATCTAAATTAGTAGAGCGCCATTTTCTTTCTAATTGACGAGTCTTCTGTTTTAAGGTACAAGTTTCTGTGTTGAACCAAGGAGTTAGAAATCTCTGATTAGACTTTCTTTTTTAAGGGGGCCACCAAGTCTAGAGTCTGATGCAGAGAAGCTGAAACACCATCCACCATGTTATCAATTACAGAAGGAGCAAGCTGTCTATAGCTTATTTCCGTTGTGTTGACACATGGCATAGAGGAAACAATCTGCATAAATTTGGAAACAGCATCATCTGAGAGGCATCTACTGTAATAATATTTTTCTTTAGGAGCCAAATAGTCAGAAATAGTAAAATCAAAGGTTAACAGACAATGGTCTGACAGTACAGGGTTATGAGGAAACACTACAAGATTTTCTATTTCTATGCCATATGTCAAAACAAGGTCCAATGTATGGTGGAGGTAATGAGTAGAATTTCCTACTTTCTGAGAAAACCCAATCGAATCTAATATTGAATTGAATGCCACATTAAGGCAGTCACTATCTACATCCACATGTATATTAAAGTCCCCTACTATAATTATTCTATCAGATTTCAGCACTAAATCAGCTAAGAAATCAGCAAATTCGGATAAAAATTCTGAGTAGGTTGATGGGGGACGATAAACTATGGCAAATAAAATTGGGTTTAACCTAAAATTGCTAAAGTGCCCAATACTGAGGACCAGGCCCTCAAAGGAATTATAACATGTTTTTTGCTTTACATTAACTAGTAATTTGGAATGGTAAATTGTTGCTACTCCTCCTCCACGACCAGAACTTCTGAGATTTTGACAGTTTAAATAACCAGAGGGAGTTGATTCATTTAAACCAACATAATCCTCTTGTCCTAACCAAGTCTCTGTGAGGGAAATTAAATCAATCTGATGATCAATTAACAAATCATGGACTAACAGAGACTTGGGAGTTAGAGACCTAATATTTAATAAACCACATTTAATTTTTAAATTATGAGGAGGAACAGAGGCCAAATCATTCAATTTAGAGGCTTTATGTTTAATTTGAGTTTTACCAATATTTTGCTTTATCACTTTGGGATGCTTATACATTATATTTTTATTCACTTTGGAGGGAGCAGACAACGATTCTCTGATGGGGAAGACAGGGGCTAAGCTGAGGGGTGGCGGATGAAGAGGAGCTGCAGAGAGGCGCATAAGACTGCGACTCTGCTTCCTGGTCCCAACTCTTGAGTAGTCATGGTTTTGGAAATTTGGATAAAAAAGATGCCAGATTGTTAGATAAATGAGAAGCACCATCCAAAGTGGGATGAATGCTGTCTCGTCTCATAAGACCAGGTTTTCCCCAAAAAGAGCTCCAATTGTCAATGTAGCCCACGTCATTTTTAGGACACCACACAGACAGCCAGTGGTTCAAGGATGACGAGCGGCTAAACATGTCATCACTGGTCAGATTGGGGAGGGGCCCAGAGAATACTACAGTGGCTGACATCGTTTTGGCAAAGTCACACACCGATTCTATATTAAGTTTCGTGACTTCCGACTGCCGGAGACGGATGTCATTAATGGCGGCGTGAATAACAATTGTGGAATATTTACAGTTACTTTTAGCCAGCATTTTCAAATTTGACTCGATGTCGCCTGCTCTGGCCCCAGGAATGCATTGGACTATGACCGCTGGAGTCTCTTGGTTCACGTTTCTGACTACAGAGTCGCCAATGATCAGAGTTTTTTCCTCAGCGGGTGTGTCGCTGAGCGGGGAAAAACGATTAGAAACGTGAACAGGTTGGTGGTGTACCGGGGCTTTGCGACTAGGCTTCCTTCTCACCGTCACCCACCCAGTCTCCTCGCTGCTGAGGAGAGCCGAGGGACCGCTGACAGTGGGACCTAAGCTAGCTAGCTTCGCTGCAGCTAATGGGCGTCCGTCAAGATTAACTGGCGCAGACGGTGTTTCAATGCAGCGGAGCCGGGATTCCAAATCAGACAACCTCGCCTCGAGTGCCTCAAAAAGACAACATTTATTACATTTACCGTTATCGCTAAAAGAGGCAGAGGTGTAGCTAAACATCTGACAGAGAGAGCACACCAGAGGAGGGGAGGAAAGAGAGCTAGTAGCCATAGCTAGTGGCTAGAGAGCAAACCACACAGGCAGACAGCAAAACAGGAAGTGACGATACGTTACCACAAGGAAGTGACGATCCCCACAGGTGACACAAACACATGATCGATCACAACACTAACTTGTCTTATAACACTGCTGTGCCATTGTAACACAGTTATAATGACACAGCAATAACAATTAGAACACATGAATAATAACAGTCTTTAAATCCTCTGCGGCGCAAACATGCAGGGAGAATCCCCGATCCCCTTAACACAGCCCCGACGTTACAGTACAAACAAAGAGACAAAACATGAAACATGAACACAAAGACCTTTTAAGAATGTACAATACAAGGGAGATTAAAAAAGGAAGAAAAAACACATAAAAGTTATTGGTAGACCCCGCCAATTATGAAGAGGGAAAGAGAATTAAAGATTTGAACCTGGTTTACATGAAGTCCCATCTAATGGTAGAGACCTATGTAATCCATTTCTGCTAATTTTCAATATATAGCATTTCTTTTTGTGTTCTTAGATTAAAAGTAATTCTTTCCATCAATACCATGTACCAAATCAGTCCATTCATCTACACTGGGTGCTTCTTTTTTCAGCCATTTCTTGGTTATGGACTTTTTACAGGCCACCAATAGCATTCTTAACAGATATTTATCTTTATTCCTCCATTCAAGTTTTTCTCCTAGATCAACCAGATACAGCAGGTTGAAACTTAAGGTAATTTTTGTTGAAAACACAGTTTCTAGAATTCACTGTATTTTTGACCAAAATGGGATCACAGCAGGGTATCTCCAAAATACATGAAAATGATTTGCCTCTTTGCTTCCCCAGTGTCTCCAACAATTTTTCTGGTTTGAGTATGATTTCTTCTGATACGGAGTGCAGAAATAACGGATGACATTTTTCCATGTAAATTCTCTCCAAAGTGGGGAATTTGTTGTTTTCCACTGCTGTTTAAACATTTCTGTCCAGTTCTCTTGTGTAGTTGTAGTGTTCCCCTCTGTTTCCCATCTTGATTTAATATCAAGTGTATTCTCTTTAAGTGATTGGAGACTCGAGTATAAGTTTGAGATTATTTTCTTACAAGGTCCATCTTCATAAGCTTTTATAAATACCTGTAGTATTTCATTTCCAGATTCATATTTTTTTATTTTTATTTTTTTTCCGATATAATCTCTTATTTGCAGGTATCTGAAATGGCCCTGGTTTTGTAGGCCAAATTTGTCCTTAAGATCTTGGAAACTCCTAGCTGTACCTTGATTTATGAATGAGTAATATGTTGTGAGTCGTAAGGAGGTCCATTCTTTAACTCTATGATCAAGTCTATTAGGTGTAAATTCTGGGTCATATGCAAACCATTTCAAGATTGCAAATGATTTTTTTTAAGTTGAATTGCTTTAATAAATCGTTCCAAAGCTGTAATGAGTTAATAATTCATGGGTTGTCTTTATCTGTAAGGTATTTATGTAACGATGGGTCTCCAATCATTGCATTAACTGGTATTCCTCTTCCCATTGTTTGTTCGATATCTTTCCATCTGGTTTTGTAGCTAGGGGTGCACCAACCTGTTAAGGGCCTGAGTTGAGCTGCCTTGTAATAGTCTTTCAGAATTGGGAGAGCTAGTCCTCCTTTATCTTTTGGCAGCTGTAATATCTTATATTGTATCCTTGGCTTTTTCCCAAGTAAGTATCTAGATGGGCAGCGCGGTGGCGGAGTGGTTAGCACTGCGGCAGCACAGCAACTCACCCTTGGCCGGGGGATCCTGGGTTCGATCCCAGCCCCCGACCAACAGTGATCTGTGTGGAGTTTGCATGTTTTCCCCGTGTCTGCGTGGGTTTACTCCGGGATTTCTCCGGTTTCCTCCCACATGCCAAAAACATGCAAGTTAGGTTAATTGGCATCAAACTGGGGACTCTAAATTGTCCTTAGGTATGACTGTGAGAGTGAATGGTTGTCTGTCTCTCTGTGTTGGCCCTGCGATGGACTAGCGAACTGTCCAGGGTGTACCCTGCCTCTCGCCCAAAAGATGCTGGGATAGGCTCCAGCTCCCCTGCGACCCGAAAAGGATTATGTGGAAGAAGATGGATGGAAGTATCTAGATTTTAATCTGTCCCATTCTTGAAATTATTTATCCGATGCACCTATGGGTATTGACAGTAAAGTGTACATGACCCTTGGTAAAATGTTTATTTTGATGGACTCTATACATGAGCTAAGGCTTTAATATGGTATCAAACTCCATCTATGAATATCTTCTTTCTTTGTTGAGGGGTTTATAATTAATTTCCGCAATTCTTGATAGATCTTTAGGGATGTGGATTCCTAGATATTTTATAGATCTTTTATTGCAATTTAGCTAGTATTCCTGACAAAGGTCTTGAGGAGGATTGTAATTAAAACTAAGAACCTGTGGGGTTTTTTTACATTTAATTTATAGCCTGAGAATGAACCATAGTCGTTTAGGGATGTCATTAGTGCTGGCAAAGATTGTGCTGGATTACCTAGATATATTAATACGTCATCGGCATATAATGCCAGTTTCTGTTCATCATTTGGATTCCTTCAGTTGCTTCATTTTGTCTTATTCCTTGAGCCATGGGCTCAATAAAAATGGCGAAAAGAAGAGGACTCAGTGGGCATCCTTGTTTGGTCGATTGTTAAATCATGAAGGATTCTGAGAGTTCTCTGTTTATCTTTAGCCGATGGACTTCTATATAATGTTTCTATTGTTTGTATTATTGTCACGCTAAAGCCAAATCTTTCCATTACTTTGAATAAGAAGGTCCATCTCACAGAATCAAAGGCTTTTTCCGCATCCAAACTCAGTATCACAGCTTGGACATCATTTTGAGTGATATGTCTGATAATCTGTAATGCTCTTCTGATATTGTCTTGAATCTGTCGAGTCTGGATAAACCATGTTTAATCTAAATTTATAATTAGAGGTAGAATCTTGTCAATTCTTCTAGCCAATATAGAAGTAAACAATTTATAATCTAAATTTAGTACACTTATTGGTCTATAATTGATGAGTTCTAACCTTTCTTTTCCTGGTTTTGGTATAACCAATATTGTTGCCTCCTTCCAGGAAATTGGAATGTCTTTTTCCGTTATAACTCAATTGAAAGTCTTTGCTAGGGTAGGAGTCAGGACATCTCTTAGGCTTTTATACCACTGTGCTGTCAATCCATCAGTGCCTGGGGATTTTTTTGTTTTTAGTCTTATTATGGCGGCGTTGATCTCTTCTATTGTTATTGCAGAAGTCAGTGCATTATTTTGATTTTCTGAAAGTACTGGCAGATTTACTGATTATGCAGTCTTCCATTTTGCAATTGTCATCTATCTAGTATATAATTTTTCATAAAAAATTTTAAAGCATCTTTTAATATCATCAGTGTCATAATACATTTGTTTAGTTATAGGATCCCTTATAGAATGAATTGTATTATCAGCTTGTTGTTTTCGTAATTTGAAAGCAAAGAGTCAAGCATGTTTACTGCGTCCTTCATAATATTTTTGTCTGGTATATATTAATTTTTTCTGAATTTCTTGGCCATATATTTCATCTATCTCATTCTTCTTCCTTTTCATTTCTATTTTTAGGTTTGGGTTCAATAAATTCTTGTGCTGTAATTCTAGTTGTTTTAATTCACTATTCAGTTTATCCAGTTTTTCCTTCCTGTGCTTTTTAAGCTGGGATGTTACAGCGATTAATTTACCTCTTATCCCTGCCTTACATGCATCCCACATCACAGTTGGTGACACTTCTCCGTTATTGTTTAAAAAAAAAAAATCCCACATCACAGTTGGTGACACTTCTCCGTTATTGTTTCATCTTAAATACTCCTCTATTTCCAGTCTTAAATGTTCAACCAAATCTTTGTTTAGAATGCTGTGACATAATGCACGGCTCAGGAGACACACACGCAGGCTCAGGGTAGACTTAATAGCTTTATTAACAACAAGTGTGTATGAGTGTGTGTATGCGAGATGTAAATGTGTTGGTGGTGGCAGGAGGCCGTACAGCCGGACAACCCTATGGGAGAAGCAAAGGGAGAAGGGTAACGGGCACCACACCAACACGGGAGATAAGACAATGATCACAGGCTTACTTGGTTATGGCAGGTGGCTGGCACAGCAAGGGCGTAGCCCGGTAGACAGCGACCTGGAGCGCCCGATGCAGCAGCGAGGAGGCGGTGGCAGAAGGAAGTAGTCCGCCGCCGGGAAATCCACCTGTGCACAGGGGAGCAGACTGGAAGGAGAAGGTAAATGATTCGTACGTGTATTCTTGCTCGACGAAAGGGATTCCTTGCAGCAAGGGAAGCCAACGAACACAGACGGCTTCAGGCCGAAGCCCAGGGCGAGTCGGCTTAAATCCCTCGCCGCTGACGAGGTGCAGGTGTGCGTGCAGCTGGCGCCGCTGATGGGCGGCGAGGTGTGATATGCTGGAGTTCAGCTTATAGAGGGTTTCTTTAAATCATGTTCCTATTTTTACTGATATGTTGTAGCGATCTGCTCTGTGTGCCTGCTGCCCTAATTGTCTCCACAGCTGCGCGCACACCTGCTCTTCCAATTAGGCAGCCTTCTTAAGGAGCGCTGCCTCTCATTCGGCACGGAGACATCAGTGCTCCACTTCGTTGTAAAACCTCTGAGCGAGAGTCTACTTCTTCTTTGGCTAGGGAGTTTCGCCTCCCTCATCTATCCTGCACACCTGATCATCATGCCTAATTATGTCACTAGTGTACTTTTTTTTCGTTGTATTTTTGGACTGGAAGATTCTTGGACTAGAGGAATCCATCTTGGGATTTAAAGTTATATTAAAATCTCTTCCACAGATCATCACACCCTGTGATTCCATTACTATTTTGTCAAAAATTTGTTGGTAACATTCCCACCCCGGCCCTGGAGGTGCATAAACATCGTACGTAGCCACTAAAACTCCATCGCTCTTTCCCTTAATCAGGATGAAGGTACCTTCCTTGTTTGTTTTTTGTATTAGATGTTCATAAATAATATTCCCTGAAATCAGAATGGCCACACCTCTATTATGTTTTAATCCATTCCGGGATGAGAATACATGTTTGTGTCATGGTAGCAAACTTGAGAGACAGGAGGACAAGGACGTGAAATGAACATCAACCGAACAATAATAAAGTAGCAGGCTTAGACGTGGTTTGAGGTTGCAAACCCTAACAATCCAGCGACGGGCTCTCCACACGCTGGCTCTTAAATACGCTGGGTCATCAGGACGCAGGTGTGTAATCATGCAGGTGTAGCTGATCCTCCGGAGCCGAGAAGACAGGAACAGGAGGGGAGGAGGAACATGCTTACCTGATCATCACAGTGCCCCCTCCTCAAGGGACTCCTCCCGGCATCCTACTGGGCTTGCGAGGATGGGACCGATGGAATGCCTGCACCATTCATTTGTCCATGATGTAGGACCCCGGGATCCAGGACCTCTCTTCCAGACCATACCCTTTCCAGTGAGCAAGGTACTGACATCCTGACCTTGTCGACGGATGTCCAGGATCCTCTCCGCTGTGTAAGTAGTCTGGCCGTCGATGACCCCGGGAAGGGGGGGGGGGGGGCTCCGGAGGATGGCAGAGAGGGACTTAATCTGGGAGACATGGAACGTTGGGTGGATCCGCATTGAAGACGGCAGGTCCAACCGAACAGTGACATCATTGATCAGCTGCTTGATGTTGAATGGGCCCAGATAGAGGAAGAAGAGCTTCCGAGACTCTGTCTTCAGCGGGATCTGATCGGTGGACAGCCAGACCTTCTGGCCCACTGTGTACTTTGGCGCCGGTGCGTGTCTGCGGTTAGCATATAGTTGGTTGCACTCCGTAGAGTGGAGAAGGGCAGCTCTTGTGGCCCTCCACAGACGGTGGCACCGGCACGCGTTTGCCTCCACAGATGGGACGGCGAGGCTCCTCTCCGCCATGGGCAACAGAGGTGGTGTATAGCCCCTTGAGGCCTCAAATGGTGTGAGCCCAGTAGAGGAGGAGCTTGTTGAGTTGTGGGAATACTCCACCCAGCCCAGGTGGGAGCTCCAGGTAGAGGGGTTTCGGGATGCTACGCACATTGGGGTGACCTCCAGAGACTGATTAGCACACTCGGCTTGACCGTTGCTCTGGGGATGTTATCCGGACGTCAGGCTGGCAGTAACACCCAAAAAGCGGCAGAACGCCTTCCATACCTGGGATGTAAATTGGGGCCCCTGGTCCGAGACGATGTCCACCGGTATCCAATGCAGCCGGATGACATCACCAGGTCAGCTGTCTCCGTGGCTGATGGTAACTTGCCGAGAGGGACCAGATGGATGGCCTTGGAGAACTGGTCGATGATGATGAGGATCACCGAGTTACCTTGGGATGGAAGGAGGCCCATGACAAAGTCCAAAGCAATGTTTGACCATGGGTGACTCGGCACTGGGAGGGGATGGAGAAAGCCAGCAGGAGGGGAAGAGTCAGCTTTGTTTTTTTTCCACAATATCTTTATTGAACCTTTTTTTTTTTTTTTTAACAAACATGATACAAACAATCAAACACTAACGCTAAAGTACTACAAAAAAAAAAAAAAATGCACTAAAAACACCAACAACCACCAACAAAATCAAGTCTTCAACAATGCTCCTCTGTTTAGTCTAGACAATCCAATACATAAGTATACATATTATGTTCACCAGTTTGGAATTTACAAGGTCCACACACATCATTCACCTTCTTCTTCAAGAGTTATGTTTAAATTTTTTACATAATCAATAAAAGGTCTCCATATATTCTCAAACACAATTTCCTTTGATTTCAGTATATATGTTATTCTTTCTAATGGAAGGTTTGTTAACATCTGTCTTAACCACTGAGTCACATCTGGTCTATGAGTCTTTTTCCATAATAGTGCAATACATTTTTTGGCATTAAGCAAACTGAGGTCTATGAATGTTCTTTCACTTCTATTAAAATTATGCTTTTCTGGGTACAGACCCAACAAAAACAGTTCAGGATTCAGTATGATTTGTTTTGAGATTATTTTTTCAATTGTTACCCTCACCTCTTCCCAAAACATTCTTATTAATCTACATTCCCATAAACAATGAAATAGGGCTCCCCCACTCCCCACGCATCCCGTGCATGCATCTGGCATATCCCTGTTACATCTATTTAACTCCTCCGGTGCAACACGCATCCGCACCAACCATCCGAAATGCATCAATTTAAGGCGTGCATCCACTGATTTGGCTTGAGCCTCCGTACAAGCCAACCCCCACTGCCCCTCCGAAACCCCAACCCGCAGATCTTCTTTCCAGTAGTTTAATCTTTTCAGTGAATTTTCACTTGAAGATAGCGTCAACGAGCCACAAAACTCCGAAACAACACCCTTTCTTCCACTATCCCTCATCATCATCTTCTCCAAGGATGAATAAATAGGTCGAGCGAGAGCCCCATCTTGATTCGATCGAACAAAGTTTCTAAGTTGAAGATATTTAAAAAAATGTGTTCCACTGAGATCAAACTCGATCCTCAGCTCTTCAAAAGACATTATGTCGTCTGCACATGGCAAATATAAATCCTGAATCTTTTGTATCCCTTCCAAACTCCACACTCCAAACACAGCGTCCGCTCTCCCTGGTTTAAAACATTGACCACCCCACATTGGACCAAACTGCGACAACAACCGTGGCCCTTTTAAATAGTTTTTAGCTTCACACCATATCTTGATCACATGCTCCACAAATGGACCTCCAACTTGTCTCTGCAATTTCTCTGCCGAATCTGAGTACATGAATATGGGAAGAGGCAAAGGCAAACTGCATGATTCCATTTCAGTCCAGCGAGGGAGATCATCCGATGAAAAATAATATGTCATAGACCTCAGCTGTGCCGACCAATAATACAACATAAAATTTGGACATTTCAGACCTCCACGATCAAATGGTAAATATAATAAAGACAGACGTAATCTAGCCCTCCTGTTGTTCCATATAAATTCCACTAACTTTTTTTTTATTCTTGAGAATAGATCTAAAGGTGGTGATAAGGGAATGTATTGAAATAAATAAAGTATTTTAGGTAAAATATTACTTTTAAGTATATTGATTCTCCCGATCATCGACATTGGTAGTGACATCCATCTCTGAGTTAACTCATTGATATCTGACATTAAGGCTTCATAGTTGACGCTGGCGACTGATTCTAGCTTAGGCACAATTTGGATTCCTAAATATTTAAACTGATTTACAACATTGAATTGATTTGCCTCAGGGGCTGGGTAATTTCTCTGGGTCTCATTTAGCATTAATATTGAAGATTTAGTTTTATTTATTTTATATCCTGATATTTCCCCAAAATTCTTTATTAAATTCAACAAGGTTGGAATTGATTTTTTTAGATTCGACATAAACAAAATTATATCATCGGCGTACAGGGAGATTTTATGTTCTGTTGGTCCAACTTTAATTCCATATATTTGTGAATGTAAACGTATCGCTATCGCTAAAGGTTCAATTGCCATAGTAAACAGTAAAGGTGAAAGTGGACAGCCTTGTCGACATCCTCTATTGATTTTTATTGGTTTTGAAATATTGTTATTTGTTAGGATTTCTGCTGTAGCATTATTGTATATTATTTGAACCCATTTTATGAAATTATTTCCAAGTCCAAACCTTTGTAGGACTTCAAAAAGAAAGGGCCATTCAACTCTATCAAAGGCCTTTTCGGCGTCCAATGATAGGAGAGCTGTATCCGGTGCTTCTTTATTAAAATAAATAATATTAAATAGTCTTCTTACATTATGGAAGCCTTGTCTACCCTTTATAAAGCCATTCTGATCTCGATTAATAATATTTGGTAAAATTTCTTGTATTCGTCTTGCTAAAATTTTACAGATTATCTTAAGGTCGGCGTTTAATAGGCTTATTGGTCTCATATTTTCACATTTATTAGAGGGCTTACCTGGTTTTGGCAGCAGTATAATTAAGGCATTATTTATGTATGATGGTAAATTATTATTTTGAAATGCTTCTAAAACCATTTCCAAAAAAGGTTTTATTAATTTATTCTTAAATTTTTTATAAAGGTCAACTGGAAGACCATCTGGTCCTGCACTTTTTCCTGATTTCATATTATCAATGGCTAGCCCAACTTCTTCTTGACTAATTTTAGACTCCAATATCTCCCTGTTTTCATTTGGTATACACGGTATAGATAGTTCGTTCAAAAACCCATTTAGTTTTGTTAAATCAGGTTCATTTTTGGTATCATATAATTTTTCATAGTAATCTCTAAAGGCTCTATTAATTTCTAAAGGATCTATAACTACCTGTCCGTTACTTATAATACTGGTAATTGGTGTTTTAATTTCCAATTGTTTAATCTGCCATGCTAATAATTTTCCTGATTTTTCACCTTGTTCATAAAAAGATTGTTTCAATCTTAGAAGACTCGAGGCAGCTCTATTCGCTGATTTTTTGTCGTATTCAGCTCTCAAAATCAGTAATTCATTCTCCAACCTTGGGTCACTTCCTGCATACACTTTTTCCTGAAGACTTTTTATTTTATGTTCCAATTTAGCTCTCTCCTCTCGAGTCTTCTTAGATTTTGATCCTGTATAACTAATAATATGTCCCCTAATAAAAGCTTTGAAAGCCTCCCACTTTACACATGCTGATGTTTGTGTAGTATTGATGTCAAAGAACTCGTCTATCTGTTTTTCTATATACTTGACAAATTCCTCATCCTGAAGCCATTTATGCTGAAATTGCCATCTACCTGATTCCTTTGTCAATTTTTTATCTACATATATTAGACAACAGGGTGCATGATCAGAGATCACGATGTTATCATAAAAGCAGTTTTGAATCTTGGACCTTAATTCTGTGGAAATCAAAAAATAATCAATACGTGAGAATGTCTTGTAGGTACTGGAGTAACAAGAATAGGCTTTAACTTGTGGTTTCATTTCTCTCCATATATCTAACAATCTCAATTCTTTCATAAAATGATTAATAGTCATCCTACATCCAATGTGCGTACAATCCAGTCCTGTTGATCTATCCACACCTGGATTCAATGTACAATTAAAATCCCCTGCTATTATATGTTGCCCTGTAAGTGATGATAAGATGAGAAATAAATTAGCAAAGAACTTCTGATCATCTATATTGGGACCATATAAGTTCACAAGATTTATATTTTCTAATAGCAAAGAACCTTGAATGATTACATATCTTCCAAATTTGTCTCCAATTACATTTTTCACTTGAAAAGGAACTGATTTATGTATGAGAGTCATAACTCCCCTGGCTCGGGATGAAAATGAAGAGGTGAATACACTTCCCTGCCATCTACTCCTAATTCTTTTAACATCCTCCTCTATCAGATGAGTTTCTTGTAAAAACACAATTCTTGAACCCATGTCCTTTATTTTATTCATAACTTGTTTAAGTTTTTTTAAATTTTGTAGACCTCTGCAATTCCATGAAGTTAAATTAAGATTAACACTTTGGTCCATGATCAATAGAGAGTTTGGGATTACCTTGCAGTGTAAACATGCTCATACAGAGAAGCAAAAACATGAGTGGTTGAACATTCATCCTACAAACTACACACAAACAAATTTCCCCTTCCCACACTTGTGGCAAACCCCCCAAAATCAAAAGAAAAATTCTGTCTCCCGATATAGCCATCGACCGTTCCACACCCACGGGGAACAGCCTAAGCCACTCCTTCTTCATCCTCCCAATCACCCTAACTCTACTGCTTTTAATGACGTAACATTAACTCTCCTCTGTAGTTTTCCAACTTAACTCCAAAATTTTTAACAACTTTGTACATCATAGTTTTTTTTTTTGTTGTTTTGTTTTTGTTTTGTTTTTTTAATATATAATACAATCTATATTTTGTAAACTTACTATTTACTTCAAGTCAGTCAGATGCCTGTGCAAATGCTTAATTATTCTACCTTATATTTTGTTCATGCTTAGCTCCCACCAGTCTCTTCTTCTTCTTTGATCTTCTTGATGAACTCCTGCGCCTCCTCTGGGGTCTTGAAGATGTGGGTTCTGCCCTCATACGTGGTCAGCAGTCTCGCAGGATAGATTACACCATGACGAATCCCAAGGTTGCGCAGCTCCTTACGTACAGGATCAAACTGCTTCCTCAATTGCTGGATTCCTGTGGCCAAATCTGGGTAGAACCGCACCTGCTGGTCCTGGTGTTTAATCTCTCCTTTTTTAGCTCGTGCAGCGTTGAAGATCTTCATCCTGTCTCTGTTGCTAAGAAACTTCATAATTAAGGTCCTCGGCGGTCCCTTATCTCTCCGTGGGCCAATACGATGTGCTTTTTCCAGAACCACTGCTGATTGCAACTCCTCGCTGCCCAGCAGAGTCAGCTTTGTTGGCGGTGCAGGTGTGACAGACCTTCACATACTCCCGCACATCCCTCCCGACTGCAGGAGTATGTGAAGGTCTGTCACACCTGCACCGCTAACAAAGCTGACTCTTTGCTGACTGCGCCTCTTGGCCCCTCTGCTCAATCTCCAATGAGAGTGTCCCGAGAAAGCAGGAGGAGGGGAGAATAGTCTCCAGGGGAGACGGAGTAGCTGTGGAGGGGAAGGTGGAGGAGTCAGGAGAAAACTGGCGTGAGAGAGCGTCAACCTTGGCATAATGGGACCCTGGTTGGTACGAGATGGATAATTCAATTCAATTCAATTCAATTCAACTTTATTTATATAGTGCCATTTCACAACAACAGTCATCTCATAGCACTTTCAACTGTAGGGGAAACCCCCACAGTTGCAGAAAGACCCCAGCAATCAGGCGATCCCCTGTGAGCAAGCGCTTGGTGACGGTGGAGAGGAAAAACTCCCTTTTAACAGAAGAAACCTCCAGCAGAACCAGGCTCAGGGAGGGGCAGTCATCTGCTGTGACTGGCTGGGGGGTGAAGGGATAGAGAAGATGAAAAGAACAGACATGTAGAGAGCAAACAGCACGATGGGCACTCAATCTATGGGAGAGAACAAACAGATGTTAATGACCAGCAAAAAAAAAATAAATATATATTTCATTGAGAGTGAAGAAAGGAGTGAAGCCCAGTGCATTATTGGAGGTCCCCCGGCTGACTAAACCTATTAGCAGCATAACTAAGGGAGGGTCCAGAAACACATGATCCCTCCCTAATTGTAGGCTATATCAAAAAGGAAGGTTTTAACCCTATTCTTAAAAACAGATCGAGTCTTACTCCCGAATCCAGATTGGCAGCTGGTTCCCCAGGAGAGGAGCTTAATAACTGAAGGCTCTGCCTCCCATTGTACTTTTGGAGATTCTAGGTATTACAAGCAGTCCTGCATTTTGGGAGCGTAGTGCCCTGTTAGGATAATATGGTAGTATCAGATCTTTTAAATAAAAAGGGGCCTGATTGTTTAGAGCTTTGTAAGTAAGAAGAAGGATTTTAAACTTAATTCTAAACTCTATGGGAAGCCAATGAAGGGAGGCCAGAACCGGAGAGATATGATTTCTCTTTCTAGTACCTGTTAAAGCTCATGCTGCAGCATTTTGGATCAGCTGAAGACTTTTTAAAGATATTTTAGGACAACCTGATAATAAAGAATTACAATAATCTAATCTAGAGGTAACAAAAGCGTGGATCAGTTTCTCAGCATCACTCTGAGACAAGATGCTCCTAATCTTGGCAATATTACGCAAATGATAGAAGGCAGTCTTAGAAACAAATTTAAGATGTGAATTGAAAGACAGATCTACATCAAAAATAATTCCAAGGTTCCTCACAGAGCTATTAATAGAAAGAGTAACCGCATCCAAACTGAAAGTTTGATTTGGAAAGGTATTTCTAAGGTTTTTTGGACCAACAAGAATGACTTCAGTCTTATCTGAATTTAATAGCAGGAAATTGCAAGTCATCCAAGCTTTGATTTCCTTAAGACAGGCTTCCAACTTGGCTAATTGATTACTGTCATCTGGCTTCATTGACAGGTATAATTGTGTGTCATCTGCAGAACAATGAAAATGTATAAAGTGCTTTCTAATAATGTTGCCTAACGGAAGCATCATCATCATCATCATCATCATAGCAGTCTGTAGTGGGCAACTCCTGTCTGTGTCCAACTTCTTCAGGTTTCTTTTTACAGTATCTTTAAATCTGAGCCTTAGTCTACCCTGAGTGTGTTTGCCCTCGCATAACTATGAGTAGAGTAACTGCCAAGGGAGATGCTGGTGGTCCATCCTCTCAACATGTCCGAGGCATCTCAGGTCCATCTGTATTAGCATGTCCTCCACTGATGGTAGACCAGCTCATTTCAACACTTCTACTGTATGCTAGTTATCTTGTCTTTCCATGTGATGTTCATTATGGCTCGAAGGTGTCTCATCATGTACGCGTGGAGCTTCTTCACCTGCACTCTGTAGACAGTCCAAGTTTCAGCACCGTATAATAGAGTAGCCAATACTGTCGCTCTGTACACTTTGCATTTCACATGGATAGACATATGTCGATTGGTCCACAGTCTCTCCCCCAAGTTTCCAAACACAGCACTCGCTCTTCCCATTCTGAGAGATATTTCATCCTCCAGCCTAGCATTCTCTGAAACAGTACTCCCTGGGTATTTGAAAGTCTTACACTTGACTAGTGGCTCTGTACCAATGCTGATCTCTTCTGGTAGTGATGTTGATAACTGGAACTTTGGTGGTTGATAAAGGCACTCTGTCTTCTTGATGTTGATTTGGAGGCTGAATTGGCTAGCTGCTCTTGCAAATTTCTCCACTAAAGATTGCATATCTTCTACGTTGTGTGCAACTAGATCACTGTCGTCGGCAAAGAGCATTTCTCTTAGTACCTTTATCGATGTCTTACTCTTGGCTTTAAACTGTGCCATATTGAACAAGTCTGCTTCTTTCCTTGTTTGAATGTATACTCCTTCTGAAGTGTCTTTGAAGGCCACTTCAAGCATGGCTGCCAGATATAGCGAGAAGAGTGTAGGTGCCAGCACACACCCTTGTTTCACTCCGTTGCTTACTGAAAAGTCTTTAGATACTGAACCACTCATTGCCACATTTGCTTGCATACCTGTAAGGAGTGCCTTCTGTCACCTTTCTTGAACAAAGGCACAATACTTGCATCCTTCCAGCCTTGAGGTACTTTCTGGGCATCCCATATCTCTTGGATGAGCTTGTGCAGGCAATTGGTCAGCTGAACACCACCAAATTTCCACACTTCTGCTGGAATTCCATCCCCTCCTGGAGCTTTACCATCCTGTGTTGTCCTGATAGCTGCCATTAGTTCATCAAAATTTGGTGGTTCATCCAGACTTGATACAGCTGGTCACTGCACTAGAGCTTCTTTAGCCTCTTCAGTGAGATCCGCAGGGTTGTTTAGTAGTTGGTCAAAGTGGTCTGCAAATCTGTCCAGGATCTTGTCTTTCTCCTGCAAAACCGTTTCACCATCCATAGCCTTTAGTTGGATCAATCCTCTTGGTTTAGGGCCGTAGATCTCTCTCAAACCTGTGAAGAATGTTTTCATATCCTTCCTGTCTGCTGCAGTTTGAAGTTTCTCTGCTTTTTCATCCCACCAGTTGGACTTCATCTCTCTGGTGTACTTCTGTAGCTCACTCTGAGCCTTTGACTATTTCTTCTTCTTCGACCTTGTGTTACATAGTAGGTTTTCCTGCCTAGCTGTATTCCTCGCTTCTAGTAGTTTCTTCAGGTGTTCATCATGCTCATCAAACCAATCTTGATGTTTCCTCTCAGGGTAGCCTAATACATCACTCACAGTCTGATACACCGTATCCTTCAGTGTTGCCCATTTCTCTTCTATGTCATTCTCTGAGTTGTTGCTGTCCCAGTCTTTCAAGTTTTCATCCATTTCCTGTGTAAGTTCTTCCTGCTTCTTTTGGCCTTTCAGTGCACTAGTGTTTAGCTTCCGTGGTGGCTTTGCATCCATCCTGCAGTGCTGTTTTCATCTGCAAATCCTTAATCTAGATCTCAGCATAACATGATCAGTACCACAGTCCGCGCCTCTCACTGCTCTGGTGTCCAATACATCCTTTATGTCTCTCTGCCTGACTATGATGTAGTCTAATAAGTGCCAGTGCTTGGATCTTGGGTGCATCCATGTCTTCTTGTGTGTGTCTTTGTGCTTAAATAGAGTGTTGGTTATCACAAGGTTGTACTCTGAACATAGTGCAAGTAGAAGTTCTCCATTAGCATTGCACTTGCCTACTCCATGACTGCCTAACACTCCTTTCCATTTCTCAGTGTCCAAACCAACTCTGGCATTAAAATCTCCAACAAGTATCAGCCTGTCATCAGTCGGTACACACCTGATAGTCTCATGTAAATCAATGTAGAACTCTTCCTTCACCTCCTCTATGTTGGTCATTGTTGGGGCATATACACTGATGAGTGTGGCATACATCTTCCGCTGTAGTGGAAGTCTCATAGTCATTATCCTGTCATTGATTGGTACTGGTTCCTCATCAAGCACTGCTGCTATCTCCTTTCTAACTGCAAAGCCCACTCCTGCTTCTCTCCTTTCTTGAGTTGATCTCCCACTCCAAAAGAAGATGTACCCATGGTCTTCCAAGCTGTCATATCCAGGCAATCTTGTTTCACTAAGTGCAGCTATGTCTACATTGTACCTGTTCACTTCCAGGGCCACAAGCGCAGTCTGTCTTTCTGGGTGCTGTGATGTTGTTCTGTCCAACAGAGTGCGTACATTCCACTCTGCTACATACAAGCTGTTTTCCTCTTCTTTTGTCTTCCTGCTCCTAGCTTACTTTTCGCTGCCTGTCGGAGTGTGAACAGATCAGTGTGGACCTTGTCAGCCCGGGCGACATCCAAGCGGGTATGAGTTACGTTCTGATTGACCATTTCATGAAACTGATTGCAAAGTATTTGAGTACTGCTAGCTTTTGCTGGACTAGCAGCACTTTCTTGGCAGATAAAGGCATTTATCAGTGGCAAGGACAAGCCAAGACAAACGGACTCCAGTATCTGTTGCAGTGACTGACCAGATGATAGGTTTGTTTATCTCTGCTGTTTGTGTAGTGCATGTCACAATACACCAACTGGCACAGTCCACCACAGGCCTTGCGACAGATGTGTTTATCTGCCAGGATGTCCAGTCTCACCCTGTGTAACTGGGAGTGGTCCACCACAGACCTGTGTCAGATATTGTTTTTAGTTCTGCCAGGATGCCCAGTTTCACCTTCCACGCCCTCGGAAGGGTGGGGATGCCGGTTGAGTCACCGACGGCCCGACCCATGAGACAGGTAGTACGCCTAACAGAAGCATATATAAACTAAAAAGAGTAGGGCCTAGCACAGATCCCTGTGGAACTCCATGACTGAGCTTTGAGTTGAAAGAAAACTCATTATTGGCATGAACAAAGTGGAACCTATCAGATAAATAAAATCTAAACCACTGCAACGAAGTTCCATTAAGTCCAACATAGTGTTCTAATCTATCAAGTAGAATATTATGATCGATAGTATCAAAAGCTGCACTAAGGTCTAAAAGGACAAGTACAGAAACAAGTCCATTATCAGATGTGATGAGGAGGTCGTTAGTGACCTTCACTAAGGCTGTTTCAGTACTATGATGGATTCTAAACCCAGATCGAAACTCTTCAAGTAAACCATTTCCCTGCAGGTGGTCAAATAATTGCGTAGCAACAACTCTTTCTAAGATTTTTGAAATGAAAGGGAGATTAGAGATTGGTCTATAGTTAGCTAAAGCTCCTGGATCCAGCGTTGGCTTTTTGAGTAAGGGTTTAATTACAGCCGTTTGAAAAGCCTGCGGTATATGGCCTAAAGTTAGTGAAGAATTGATTATATGAAGAACAAAGCTACCAATAAGTGGGAAAACTTCTTTAAATAACCTGGTAGGAAAAGGGTCTAAAAGACAAGTTGAAGGCTTGGATGAGGAAGCTATTTTGTCTAACTCTAAAAGGTCAATTGGAGTAAACTCATCAAGACTGATATCAATTGAAGGAGTTGTAGTAGTTACTGTATTTAAGTTAACGGGAAGAATCTGATTGATTTTATCTCTGATGGATGAAATTTTATTATTGAAAAAGTTCATAAAGTCCTGACTAGTAAGCTCTAAGGGAATGCTAGGATTGACAGAGTCCTGACTCTTTGCCAACCTGGCTACAGTGCTGAAAAGAAACCTGGGATTATTCTTGTTCTCTTCTATTAATGCAGAATAATAACTCATTCTAGCTTTTCTAAGAGATTTTTTATAAATTAAGAATTAAACCAATAAATTAAACCTATTAAAGAACAGGACCCACCGAGCCTGCCGAGGATTAAACTGTCTGGCCAATCGAAGATATTCAGAATTTTTGTGATCAGTCCCGACAATGACCGGTTGGCTAGCTCCCTCCAGCCAGTGTCTCCACTCCTCCAATGCCAGCTTAATGACCAACAGTTTGCATTCCCCAACATGGTAATTCCTCTCAGCTGGTGCTAGCCGCCAGGACAAATACATGCACGAATGGAGTTTCTGGTCGGAGGAGGAGTGCTGGGAGAGGACAGCGCCCACCCCCGAATCAGAAGCATCCACCACGAACTGCGCCATGGGATCCACCTGTGCCTGGACGTGTGTTGGTGAAAAGGTCTTTCAGGGTCACAAAAGCTTGTTCAGCGGCCTCAGACTACTTGAACGGGTTTATGGTCGACCTCAACTGCGTAAGCAGTTGCACCATCTTACTATAATCACGGATAAATTGGTGGTAGAAGTTGGCGAAGCCCAGGAAGCGTTGGAGGTCCTTCCTGGACTGGGGTGTAGGCCAGTCTACTAGCACCTTGATTTTTGCCAGATCAGCCTTAACCATGCCCTTGGTGATGAAGGAATGAAGTAGAGCGAGTGGAAAATTCGCACTTCTCCACTTTCACTAAAAGCTGATTCTCCAGCAGCTGCTGCAGGACGGACCGATCATGGACCGCGTGCTCCTCCAGCATGCGGGAAAAAAAATCAGAATATTGTCCAAATACACAAACACAAACTGGTTCACCATATCTCGCAAGACGTCATTGACTAACCGCTGGAAGACAGCAGGGGCGTTGGTCAGCCCGAATGGCATGACCAAATACTCAAAATGGCCCAACGGTGTTTTAAATGCCATCTTCCACTCGTCTCCCTCACCACTGCAGACCAAGTGGTACGCATTATCGAGGTGGAATTTGGTGAAAAAAACGCGCCAGTTGGAGTAGCTCAAACGCTGAATTAAAAAGGGGCAGCGGATACTTATCCTTACGGGTAATTGCGTTAAGCTCACAGTAATCAATACACGGCCACAGAGAGCCGTCCTTCTTCCCTACAAAAAAGAACCCAGCGCCGAGAGGGGCGGACGACAGACGAATAATGCTGGCGCTGAGGGTGTCTTTAATGTAGGTCTCCATCGCCTCTCTCTCCAGCCAGATAAACTGTCGAGCTGGCTGGATGCCAGCCGATAGACTGAGCCGCTGGTTTGGGTGGCCTATGTTCTCTGGCAGGCCACCCAACTCACACCATCTGGCCATTCGGCTGGTCTGGGGCTTTGGTCGGCCACCCAAACTGTTTGGTTCTTTTGTCTAGAGGGACCCAGGGGACTGGTGTTGCTCAGGTGTGGGTCTGGAGCGGGTTTGTGTTTCTCTCCTAGCCTGGTTCCCCCACCTCCTACCCGGGGTTGTTTTGTGATGTACCTCTTTCTCTCGGGGATGGGGGGGGGGGTCTTTTGGGTGTTACCTGGGGGTGTCTGGATTCCACCCCTTAAAGAGGGGGCTCTGTCATGTGTCTGAACTCATGTTTTCACTGAGCTCAGACCCCCACTTTATTCCTAAGTATTGTATGTCTGATTAGTTTGATTTTGTTAGTTTTCTGTATATATTTTTGGGTTTGTGTTCATTTGGGCCTCTCCTTTTTCCAGACACTCCCTCTAACTGCTCAGTCTGCTCCTGTCTCAGCTCAGTTATGGGCAGTTGGTCTAATTAGGTTACCTGCTCACTCAGTGACTTACACCTGCAGCTCATTCACTTCCGTGTATTTAAGCACTGCCTATTCACTGTGTTATTGCGGCAGTCTTATATGAATGTGGACTGGATTCCTACTGTTTCCATCTCTCCAACACTCGCAGGGCGATGTCAGCCCTGGAGTATTTTTTCCTGTAAGTTATCCTCATTTGTGTTTTTGGGTTCTCCATGCGCTGTTTGGATTTCTGTTTGTCTTTTTGTTGAATAAATGTCACAACTGCTGTTCAGCATGTGGGTCTGCCTTTCTGCCCCTGAGGGGCCATTCATGACAAAACCTTATTCCCTCAAAATCCATGTTGGTGGGTAGAGGGATATATCTCTTCCAAGGACTGGGGCCCCCCTAGGGGTGGAGTATTCTCTTCCATTCCTCCTAGACATGTCCAACATTAGTCAATGTATAATCCAAACAGTCGGGTATTGTTTAGTTTTCAGGTCTTTACATTATTTATATGAATTTTGTAGTGACCAGACAGTTTCATAGAGATTAAAAAGGGCTGTATTTACAGAAAAGCCTGGAAAAAAGGTAAAACTCAAACTGAGTGACCAACTTTTAAATTACAGTATCTCACAAAAGTGAGTACAACCCTCCTATTTTTGTAAATATTTTATTATATCTTTTCATAGGACAACACTGAAGATGTGCACTTTGATACAATGTAAAGTAGTCAGTGTACAGCTTGTATAACAGTGTAAATTTGCTGTCCCCTCAAAATAACACACAGCCATTAATGTCTAAACCGCTGGCAACAGAAGTGAGTACACCCCTTCTCCCACAATGGGGAAATTCCAGGATTGCAACAGCACAGGGATAGCAACGCTCAGAGCAATGATTTAGAAGATAAGAAAATAAGAGCAGTGAATATACATATATACACATAAATACATAAATATATATATACACAGCGCGGAGCATTGTAGCTAGATGGACTAAACAGTATAACCGTCTATTTAGTTACCCTACATGGTATGAATATGTACCCATACATATTGTCACCCTCCATAGCGACTGATATTGTCCTAGTTGTATACTGGAGGGGACCATTTGTGTAAGTCTGTTGCATCTTTTGCATTCAATACTATTAGGTCGTCACGGTTTTTGCTATCTCTGCGAGCAGCCCTGCTTAGGTTATACAGTCTGACAGCCGTAGGTAGGAAGGACCTGCGAAACCTCTCGGTCGCGCATCTAGGATGATGTAGTCTACTGCTAAATGAGCTCCTCAGTGCGTTCAGTATGTCCTGCATAGGGTGGGACTCGGACTCCAGCAGAGATGACAGTTTAGCCACCATCCTTCTCTCTCCTATCTCCTCCACAGGGTCAAGGCGTTGTCCCAGGACAGAGCTAGCTTTCTTGATTACTTTGTTCAGTCTCTTCCTATCGGCTGCTGTAATGCCGTTGCCCCAGCAGACCACTCCAAAAGTGATGGCTGATGCCACCACCGTGTCGTAGAATGTCTTCAAGAGCACCCCTTGTACACCAAAAGACCTGAGCCTCCTCAGTAGGAACAGCCTGTGCTGTCCCTTCTTGTAGAGTGCGTCGGTGTTGTGTGACCAGTCTAGTTTATTGTTCAGATGAACACCCAGGCACTTGTAGGATGTCACCATCTCAATGTCTATTCCCTGGATGTTCACTGGTGCTGTGAGGGGTTGTCCTTGCCTGCGGCAGTCCACCACCAGCTCCTTAGTTTTCCTTGCGTTGATCTGGAGGCAGTTCCAATGGCACCAGTCCACAAAGTCCTGGATAAGTCCTCTGTACTCAGCTTCATCTCCGTTGGAGATGAGGCCGATGATCGCAGAGTCGTCAGAGAACTTCTGTAGATGGCAGTGTGTTGTGTTGTGTGAGAAGTCCGCAGTATAAAGGGTAAACAGGAAGGGAGCCAAAACCATTCCCTGGGGGACCCCCGTGCTACCGATGATCGTGTCAGACACACAGTCCCAGGTTCTCACAAACTGTGGCCCGTTAGTGAGGTAGTCCAGGATCCATGATGACAGGTGCTGGTCCACCCCTGCGCACAGCAGCTTGTCTTTCAGGATCATCGGTTGGATGGTGTTGAAAGCACTGGAGAAATCAAAGAACATGATCCTCACCGCATTCCCGGGCTTCTCCAGGTGGGACAGGGAATGGTGAGGGAGGAAGATCACTGCATCCTCCACCCCAATGCCATGCTGGTAAGTGAACTGGAGTGGATCCATCGCTGGTCCCACCAGGGGGCAGAGGTGAGCAAGGAGCAGTCTCTCCAGGGTCTTCATCAGGTGAGACGTCAGGGCCACTGGTCTGTAGCTGTTCAGGTCTTTGGGGTGGGAAGTCTTTGGTACAGGTACCACACAGCTGGTCTGCGCAGGACTTGAGGAGCTTCACGCTGATGCCATCCGGTCCCGAGGCCTTCCTCGCTTTGATCTTCCTCAGCTCCGTCCTCATCTGGGTCTTAGTGAGGGTCAGGTTGGGGGGCTGTGTGCTGGGAGTGGGGGGGGGGGGGTGTTGGTGGAGTTGGGTGTGGACAGCAGGTCTCGATGACTTTAGAGGCAGCAGTGGTTGGTGTGCAGTTGGGGAGGAGGGCAGTTGATCAAACCTATTAAAAAACAGGCTCAGATTGTTCACCCACTCCCTGCCCCCCGTGGCCTGGGAGGAGGTATTCTGGAGCCCAGAGATGGTTTTGAGGTTTCTCCAGACCCCACTGATGTCGCTCTGTTGCAGCTTGTCCTCCATCTTCTTCCTGAAGCTGTCCTTGCCTTCTCTGATCTTCCTCCTCAGCTCCGTCTGTACAGACTTCAGCATCTCCCTGTTCCCCAACCTAAAGATCCTCTTCTTCTCTCTCAGAAGTGTTTTTATCTCAGGGTTGATCCAGGGTTGGTGTTCGAGCAACACCGTATTGTCTTGGTGGGTACGGTGTTGTCCACACAGAAGCTGATGTAGTCCGTGATGGTGTGAGTGAGGCCATCGATGTCCTCACCATGTGGATCGCAGAGCTGCTCCCAGGCAGTGGTTTCAAGACAGTCCTTTATAGCATCCATTGCCTCCTCCGACCATATCTTCACTGTGCGCACACCAGAGGTTGTCTGTGTACTAGGGGTTTGTACACCGGCAGGAGATGAACCAAGTTGTGATCCAATCTCCCGAGTGGGAGTGGTGATGAGGTGTACGCCTCCTTAGTGTTAGCATAGAATAAGTCCAGTGTTTTATTGTCTGTAGTGTGGCATGTGACATACTGGGTGAATGTGGGCAGAATGGGGGACAGTGAAATATGGTTCGAAATCACTGGAGATGAGGAGAAGAGCATCTGGGTGTTCAGTCAGCAGCCTGCCAGTTACTGAGTGAATGACATCACACGCTGTCCCTGTGTTCGCCGTCGGATTTGCATAAATAACAATGCAGATCATGTGTGAGTATTCCCTCGGGAGATAGGTAGGCTGCATGCTAACAGCTAGCAACTCAATGTCTTTGCTGCAGTGATGTTGTTTAACCGTGATACGTATGTCCCAGTCTGCGCCAGCTGTTATTGACATACATTATCACTCCTCCGCCCCTTGCCTTCCCACTGTCTGGTGTCCGGTCTGCCCACATTGCGTGGAAACCCTCCAGTTCGATGTTAGCATCTGTTGCTAGTTCTGTTAGCCACGTCTCAGTAAACAACATCAAGCTACTCTCTCTGAAGACGCTCTCGTAGCGGGAGATGGCTGCTAGCTCGTCGGTCTTATTGAGTAGTGATCGAACGTTCCCCATAGTAACAGATGGATGGACGGGTCTGTACCTTTCTTGCCCGCTGTCTTGCTCCAGCACAGCATCCACGTCCGTTTCTGTCTTATTTCACCTGTCGAGGTGTATGTCGAGGTCTTGTGCTAGTATCTTGGTCCGGTTAAGTGGCTAGCAGCTGGTCTCTGCTGTAATATATAAATATATAAACCACACCAGGGTGTGTGTTTATATATTTATAACGTATCCTGCTAAAAACAGTGGCTCCGTCTGCCGGCTCAGGAGACATTGGGTGATCCATGTGTCCGTCCAATGTATAAGGTATCGCCGGATCAGAAAGATTAGCAAGAGAAGCCGAGATAGTAAATAGAAATAGGAAGAAATTGATCCTGTCCAAAAATGTCCCAAATTGTGCCCAAAGTGTCAATATTTTGTGTGGCCACCATTATTTTCCAGCACTGCCTTAACTCTGTTGGGCATGGAGTTCACTAGAGTTTCACAGTTGCCACGGGAATCCTCTTCCACACCTCCATGATGACATCACGGAGCTGATGGATTTTAGAGACCTTGGCGCTCCTCCATCTTCTGCTTGAGGATGCCCACAGATGCTCAATATGGGTTTAGGTCTGGGGACATGCTTGGCCAGTCCATCACCTTTACCCTCAGTCTCTTTAGCAAGGGCTGTGGTCATCTTGGAGTTATGTTTGGAGTCGCTATCATGTTGGAACACTGCCCTGCTGCCCAGTTTCCAAAGGGAGGGAATCATGCTCTGCTTCAGTATGTCACAGTACATGTTGACATTCATGGTTCCCTCAGTGAACTGTAGCTCCCCAGTGCCGGCAGCACTCATGCAGTCCCAACTATGACACTCCCACCACCATGCTTGAGTGTAGGCAAGACACACATGCCTTTGTACTCCTCACCTGGTTTCCATCACAACACTTGACACCATCTGAAACCAATTAAGTTTATGCTGGTCTCATCAGACCACAGGACATGGGTTCCAGTAATTCATGTCCTTAGTCTGCTTGTTTTCAGAAAACTGTTTGCGGGCGACTTCTGGGACATCAGCCATTGCAGACCAATTTGATGCAGTGTGCAGCATATGGTCTGAGCACTGACGGGCTGACCCCACCCCCACCCCTTCATCTCTGCACCATGCTGGCAGCACTCATACATCTGTTTTCAAAAGACAACCTCTGGATATGACGCTGAGCACGTGCACTCAACTTTTTTGTCGACCATGGAGAGGCCTGTTTTGAGTAGAACCTGTCCTGTTAAACCGTTGCATGGGCTTGGCCACTATGCTGCAGCTCAATTTCAGGTGTTGGCAATCTTCTTATAGCCTAAGCTATCTTTATGTAGAGCAACAATTCTTTTTTCAGATCCTCAGAGAGTTCTTTACTATGACGTGCCATGTTGAACTTCCAGTGACCAGTATGAGAGAGTGTGAGAGTGATAACACCAAATTTAACACATCTGCTCTTCATTCACACCTGAGACCTTGTAACATTAACGAGCACATGACACCAGGGAAGGAAAAGGGATATCTGTGCACAATTTGGACATTTTCACTTAGGGGTGTACTCACTTTTATTGCCAGCGTTTTAGACCATTAATGGCTGCGTTGATGAGTTATTTTAAGGGACAGCAAATTTACAATACACCGTTATACAAGCTGCACACTGACTACATTGTATCTAAGTGTCGTATCTTCAGTGTTGTCCCATGAAAAGATATAATAAAATTATTTACAAAAATGGTGAGGGGGTGTACTCACTTTGTGAGATACTGTAACTAAAAGTATAAGAAACAACGTTATGTTTTATATAACTTAGAATTATCCCGTTCTCTTTTCTAAACCTGTATCTTTGTGTTTTTCCACAACGTCTTTTCACATCCCCACCCCCACACACACATATCTTTATTGATCAATGGTCCACACCAGTCTAGCCCTTCGTGTTTCAAAGGTTGACTTACTGTCTTGCATGGTCACTTGTCTTTCTTCAGTGCTGTGCGTCTCTTCTGAACTCATGGAGTCTCTCCCTTGCGCGTGTTGCCGTTTGGTTTCCATTGCTTCTGGGCACCACCGGTTTGCCATGGAAATATCTTCCGTATGTGTTCTCTATATTCAGGGTCGCGGCATGTCCCACAGAGTTTCTACCTCGATCCTGTGTGCCATCGAATCGAGTGCAGCCTCCAGGGCGTCTCGTAGGTCTGGGGTTCCAGTGTTCCAATGAATACGAATTCTTGTGAGGGGGTCTGGAAGCGTATTTCTTTTTCTTTTAAGGCTTTCTTGATCCCTTTGTAGGGCTCAGCGTTTGAGCATTACTTCATTTGCATCAAAAAAGATCGGTTTATCACCCAGCCGCACTTTTTTTTCCAAGTTGATTTTAGCACCGTCTCTTCAGTTTCGAATCTTTGAAAGTTCACAATAACACATCTAGGTGGTGAGCTCGGGTTTTGCCACCAGTACTCTGTGTGCTCTTTAAATCTCTAATTTTACTCCATCCAGCAGGGGCAAGTTTGGTGGTGAGTAGGTTATTGATAAAATCCACCACTGAGGTTCCTTCTATGTTTTCTGGTATTCCATAGATCCTTATGTTATTTCTTCTGGATCTATTCTATAAGTCTGTCAACCTTTCTTTTAACTTACTGTGTTGTTTTAGCAGTATCAGGAGGGCGTCTTTAGCTACCGCGCCTCAGCTTGAAAATCTTTAAAAGGCTTTTTGCATATCATGCTTAAATTCTCATAGATCTTGGCAATGGGTATTGTCATGAATGTCCCTTGCGGGGCATCATTGAGACGCTATAGACCAACCAGTGAGTTTGCATGTTTATTACAAAAGACAACACTGACAAAATAAACAGCCACATGGGGAAAAAACACGAACATAAGCTTAGACACAAGATAACAGACTCTGAGGAAGAACACTTACAGGGAACAATGAATCATAATTGAGACTGGAGTTGGGGTTAGGGGCTCCAGTCACGTACACGGAGGAGCACGTACTGTTATGTAGGTCGCAGCAAGGAGTAAGCCTCAGCTGCTCCCTTAAAATGATAACTCTGAACCAATCAGAAAAGGGGAATGTAATTAAATGAAATGACAAACAGCTGTCACAAAGCGACTTGGCTTTGACAGCCGGAAGTCCTGTCATGACGCTGTCAAAATAAAAGCCCAGATGAAGGCCACAATAACAAGGCTCGAAACGGGATGAAATGGGGAAAATACTGACAACCCGAGCACGGATGGAATCAGTGCTCAGGCCATAACAGATATTAGCTCCTCAAGTATTTTGCTAACTTGGGTTTTCTCCGCTAGCATCTTGCCACCATTTTCTTCCTCCTCAGAGACCCCCATTTCAGGCTGAGCAGCCGATTGTGTTATATTCCCTCCTTTTTGTATATTTTTTTTGTCCTTTATTTATCTTCCCTCCTTCCATCACGTCAGAACACAGCCTCTGAATTATCAGTACCCTCGAGTAATAATTAGTTTAGCAGCCGACTGGTAGGGAGCTGTTACCTACCGCTGTATTCCGCCACGCTGCCTCACCGGAAGTCCTCCAACTGCACTGTTTTGAATTGCCAGCTGCAATAAATAGTAGAAGAAGAAGCAGGAGGAAAAAAAAAACTACTCAGGTTTATGTAGGACCTCCAAACAACGGGTACTTGCAGTGGCCAAGGGGAATCACGCAAAAGGAAGAGTTGAGTAACTCGGCGTTTGGTGGCTGGAAATATGCTTATTACTTTGAATATGTTGAGCGAAAGGACAAGAACATGACGGTAATGTGCAAACTTGTCCGGCAAGAAACAGCTTTCACTGCTGTGAACTCAACATCTAATCTCTCTAAACACCTCCAAAGGCAACATGCTAATGTTAAAGCTTGTTGCCGCGAGGGATCGAGGAGCACCTGGTGACCTGTGAGGAAAAAAAGCAAGGTTCCACCGGTCAAGCAGCCATGGCTTGATTTTCAACACCAGGTATTGACAAAAGCAGAGATAAATAGGCTTGAAGCAGCGTACATTGTGGAGGAAATGTTGCCTGTTTCGACTGTTGAATCTCCGTCTTTCAGAAACATACTAAGTAAAATACCTATGGCAAGAAACACCTCCTGAGTTTGGACAGGAAAACTTGCTAACTACCTAGATGAGTATTATATTGAGATGAAAACTGAGCTGAAGAAAACATTCGAGAGCTTGGAGTATGCGTCAACAACCGCTGACATTTGGACTAGCCACACTAAAAGCTATTTAGGCATGACAGCCCACTGGATCAACTCAAACAATTACCAGCATGAGAAAGCTGCCATTGCCTGTTAAAAGAATTAAAGGACAGCATACACATGATGTTGCTAGTGAAATTGAACAGGCTCACTGAGCATATGGACTTACACACAAGGTGACTGCTACTGTAACTGACAATGGGTCAAATTTTGTTAAAGCTTTCAAGATGTATGAGACTGTAGCATCTGATTCAGAGGAGGAGGAGGGTGGAGATGAAGATGTTGCATTTGCTGATGTGGAAGAAGTGCTCTCGGTAGTACACCAGAGGGACAGTATTCTTTGCCTCCTCATTTGAGATGTGCCCTTGCACACATTGAATTTAATTTTTAGTAATGATTGTTGACAAAGGGCTTGACAGCAAACTCTAACTCCAAATTGGTGTACAGATGTGCAACTGCAAAGTGTTCTGCCCTCTGGACAAAGACCAGCCGTTCTACTGTAGCCTCTGAACTTGTTGAGGATACATGTAAAAGGAAGCGTATTGTGCCTACAACAACAAGGTGGAACTCCTTCCATGATGCTCTGTCTCGCATCACTGACATTCCATCCCTGAACTAAACTCCATTTGCTGTCGACTACAAATTAAACCCTTAGCTGAACGGGAGTATCAGTTTCCTTAAAGAATACTGCTCAGTCATGAAGCCACTCACTGTGGCTTTGGATATATTGCAAGGTGAACATAACTGCTACTATGGAGTTTCCTGCCAACGCTGAAGATTTTGATGTCAAAGACCTTGGCATTACAAGATGGACTCTCTGGGATGACAGTGGGTCTGCCTAATGCCATAGTACAGGTAGGCCTTGCAATTTAAAATATGAAAGCCAGATATGTACTTTTAAAATGTTTCAATGAATCCTTATGTTTTATAGTCCTTTATGTGGCATAATTATTCCTGTTTAGTTAATTTAACCTAATACTTTGCAACACAAATTACAATAAATGTGTCAAAGCTCATTTAATCTTTCTATTTCACATTTACAGGCCATCAAGGTTCGATTTGGTATGGTGTTGACAGCAAAAATGCTCTCCTTGCCGCTGTCACACTGCCAAAGTTTAAAGTGCACTGGCTGAAGGAAGAGACAAGGACAGCTGCTTTAAAGGCACTGCTGACCAATGAATGTCGCATGTACCCACACATTAAGCAGGTGGTACGTGCACCACACACAGCCACCTCCAGCGGAAGTGAGAATGACTTTTTTGCTTTTGATGAGGAAGATCTCACACCAGACACTGAAGTAATGAACTATTTGAAGTCAGGTTCAGAAGTCAGGTTCAGACACTGAAGTCCTGAACTGCGATGGACTGGCGATCTGTCCAGGGTGTACCCTGCCTCCCGCCCAAAGATGCTGGAGTAGGCTCCAGCTCCCCGCGACCTGAAAAGGACTAAGTGGAAGAAGATAGATGACTGGATGAAGTCCTGAACCGCTTCCCCACAATAAAACTATATGCATGAAATACAATACTGCGATACCCTCAAGTGCCCAGTAGAGAGACTGTTTAGCAAGACATCGAGTCCTGCTGCCCACACCCCACTCCACCAACACCCCCCACTCCACCAACACCCCCCACTCCCAACACACAGCCCCCAACATGACCCTCACTAAGATCCAGGTGAGGACGGAGCTGAGGAAGATCAAGGCGAGGAAGGCGTTGGGACCGGACGGCATCAGCGCAAAGCTCCTCAAGTCCTGTGCAGACCAGCTGTGTGGGATTGTGGAGCTCATCTTCAACCTGAGTCTGAAGCTGGGAGGGTACCACAGTTTGTGGAAGACATCTTGTGTGGTACCTGTACCAAAGACTTCCCACCCCAAAGACCTGAACAGCTACAGACCAGTGGCCCTGACGTCCCACATGATGAAGACCTGGAGAGACTGCTCCTTGCTCACCTCCGGCCCCTGGTGGGACCAGTGATGGATCCACTCCAGTTCGCCTACCAGCATGGCACTGGGTGGAGGATGCAATGATCTTCCTTCTTCACCGTTCTCTGTCCCACCTGGAGAAGCCTGGGAATGCGGTGAGGATCATGTTCTTTGACTTCTCCAGTGCTTTCAACACCATCCAACCGATGATCCTGAAGGACAAGCTGCTGTGCGCAGGGGTGGACCAGCACCTGTCATCATGGATCCTGGACTACCTCACTAACGGGCCACAGTTTATGAAACCCGGGACTGTGTGTCTGACACGATCATCGGTAGCACGGGGGCCCCCCAGGGACGGTTTTGGCTCCCTTCCTGTTCACCCTTTATACTGCGGACTTCTCACACAACACAACACACTACCATCTACAGAAGTTCTCTGATGACTCTGCGATCGTCGGCCTAAATCTCCAATGGAGATGAAGCTGAGTACCGAGGACTTATCCAGGACTTCGTGGACTGGTGCCATTGGAACTGCCTCCAGATCAACGCGAGGAAAACTAAGAGCTGTGGTGGACTGCCGAAGGCAAGGACAACCCCTCACAGCACCAGTAAACATACAGGGAACAGACAGTGAGATGGTGACATCCTACAAGTACCTGGGTGTTCATCTGAACAATAAAACTAGACTGGTGCACACAATACCGACGCACTCTACAAGAAGGGACAGCGCAGGCTGTTCCTACTGAGGAGACTCAGTCTTTTGGTGTACAAGGGGCAGTGCTGAAGACATTCTACGACACGTGGTGGCATCAGCCGGCACTTTTGGAGTGGTCTGCTGGGGCAGTGGCAGTACAGCAGTCCAATAGGAAAAGACTGAACAAACTGATCAAGAAAGCTAGCTCTGTCCTGGGGCAGCGCCTTGACCCAGTGGAGGAGATAGGAGAGAGAAGGATGGTGGCTAAACTGTCATCTCTGCTGGAGTCCGAGTCCCACCCTATGCAGGACATACGAACGCACTGAGGAGCTCATTAGCAGCAGACTACATCATCCTAGATGCGCAACCGAGAGGTTTTCGCAGGTCCTTCCTACCTACGGCTGTCAGACTGGTATAACCTAAGCAGGGCTGCTCGCAGAGATAGCAAAAAAACGTGATGACCTAATAGTATTGAATGCAAAAGACGCAATAGACTTACACAATGGTCCCCTCCAGTATACAACTAGGACAATATCAGTCGCTACGAAGGGATGACAATATGTATGGGTACATATTCATACTATGTAGGATAACTAAGCAGACGGTTATGCTGTTTTATTCCATCTAGCTACAAGGTGCTCTCACTGGTGTGTATAATAATTTATATATTTATTCCATCTAGCTACAATCTCCGCACTGTGTGTTTAATATTTTATATTTTATATGTACATATGTATATTCGCTGCTCTTGTTTTTCTTGTCTTCTTGATTGTTGCTCTGAGGTGTTGCTAGCCCTGTGCTGTTGAGCAATCCTGGAATTTCCCCATTGTGGGGACTAATAAAGGCTTATCTTGTCTTATCTTAGCCTGGGTAATCTTGTGCTGACTCCAAGGAGAAACAAGTTGTCTGACAAAAGATTTGAGAGACTTGTCCTCATGAGATATAACCACTACTTTGAAAAACATGTCCAGTAAGAATCTGCTGTAAAGTGCAAGTAAATTGCAGTGAGTTCGGGAAGAATCTACCCTGGTAGCTTAGTTTAAAAGTATATTTAATAAGCCACAATGTTTTCCTTAAAACTGTCATTGTAACTTGACATTCAAGGGTAGTGTTTTATTTTTATTTCAAACAGTAATTTATGTTTACACTGTGTGGTGTATTGAATAAGGGCCGAGACTTAGCATTACGTTTCGTGTTGCCTTTTACTTCGCCATCTTTATACTCAGACAGACAGTTACTGCACATGCGTGACTTGCGGCTCAAACTGTACGGCAAGTGCCAAGGTTCAAGCACATTGTTAACCTTATAAACATTATGGTCAATACACTACATCATCCCCCTTTTAAATGAGTGTTTACCCCTTAAAGTGTGACTCACCATGTCCTATTGAACTTCCATGGTGTGCTTTTACCAATACTTAACTGTAACTGTTGCGTAGGTCAGTCATGAGAAACAAGATACTTTATCTTAAACCTTTTTTCTGTTCTAACATGCATGTGTAATAAATGCACTTCAACTGGTAAGTGACAACATTATCAATGAAATAGCACATTCTCATTGCATAAATCGTTTAGGTGGTCTATGTACTCGTGTTGAGTAGCCTTAAAGCCACAGGATCAGGCTGAAAGGGCTCTGATTTCTGCTGAGTAGGATCAACAGTTTCTTGAGAGCTGCTGGCAGTTCTTAGGATCAGACTGTTCAACCCTGTAGATCAGTACCACCCGTATCAAGTTCAGCAGTGGCTCTCAGATCGCAGCTGGTCTCCATGGGCGGTCTGTGCACTGTCTCTGAGTCGCGTTCTGTGACTTCATACGACACTGGGCCAGTCTGTTCACCACCAGTCCTGGAATCATTTTAGTGGGATCCTCCTCCAGTGTTTTGCAGATACATCTCGTCATCCACTTTGAAAAAAGCAGTCTGCCGCCCTGTGGTCATGGTGTTCCTTTTGTAAATACTGTTTCTTTGCGCACGGTTTCTTGAGTGCATGGCTTTAGGAATCCAGCCTTGTCCTGACGTGTCTGTGGGAGAAACAGATCTGCTGGAGACTGTCCTGGTTGTGCAGCTGGGGTGTAGTGCGATAGCTGCAGCAGGAACAATGAAATCTTGTCCTCAACATTCAAATTAGTATTAGCCAGTTTTTTCATTCCAGCTTTGAATGTTTGAACAAATCTCTCTGCAAGTACCATTAGTTGCAGGATGTCCTGGTGCACTTGTCATATGCATATTCCATTTTGTATGACGAAAAGTTTGAAACTCCTCCGATGTAAAAGTGGTTGCATTGTCCGTCACAGTTTGTTCAGGCAAACCATAAGATGCAAACAGTCTCTTTAATCTTTTAATGGAGCTTGTGATGTGATCTGTGACATGCGGACACTTCCAACCATTTAGTGTATGCGTCAACAACAATCATGAACATGTTATTCAGAAATGGCCCAGCAAAGTCTATATGCAGTCTTTTCCAGGCTTCACCTGGGAACTCCCAAGGGTGCAGTGGAATGTGCCGAGGCATTTTTTGTTCTAGCTGACATGTCTCACGTTCTTTGCAACACTGCTCCACGTCTGAGTCTATGTTTGGCCACCATACATATTTGTAAGCAAGAGCTCTGGATTTCACTGTACCTTGATGTCCAGAGTGAATCTCTTAACACTGCTGTTCTCATCTTTGAAGGTATTGTGACTCTGATTCCCCATAGGACACAGCCTTGCTCTGTTGACAGCTCATTTCTCTTTGCGAAAAACACCGTTAAGTTTTCCTCGATTTCAGTAGGCCAACCTTCCATGACATATTTATAAACTCTGCAAAGCTCACTATCTGTACGAGTTGATTTTGCAATCTATGTAGCCTTTAGCAGTGCTTCCTGTAAATGCTCTACTAGCAATGAGTGGACTACAGCTGAACTCTCTGCAGTTCCTGCATCACTGGTCTCCGGTAACGGACAATGGGAGAATCCATCTGCATTACTGTGCTCTTCAGACTTGCAATAAACAATGTGATAATCATATGGTGATATTATTGCCCATCGCTGAATGTGTGCAGCAGCTACTTTAGGCAGACATTTGTGTTCCCCAAACAGTGTCAACAGTGGGCGGTGGTCAGTCTCTAATTCAAAATGTCTTCCCCACAAGTACTGATGGAACTTTTTTTCACCAAAAATCAGTCCCAGAGCCTCTTTTTCCATTTGAGAATATTTCTTTTCTGCTGCAGACAGAGTTCGGGATTCATATGCGATTGGCCTTTTTTCACCATTTGGCATGGTGTGCTGAATCATGCGCCAACACCAAATGCGGAAACATCACATGCTAATGTGAGTGGCAGGCTGGGGTCATAGTGTGCTAGGACCTGATCACTGGTCAGCATTTCTTTGCACTTGACAAAAGCAACCTGCTCCACTTTAGTCCATTTCCAAGTTATCTGTCCTTTGAGCAGTCTGTAAAGTGGGATTGAGGGATAAGATTGTACTTTGCTGTGGTACAAATCTTCCATAATAATTAACAAGTCCCAAAAAAGCTTGGAGCTCTTTAACATTTGTAGGAGCAGGAGCCTCCTGGATTGCTCTCACTTTGTCTTCAGAAGGGTGAATACCATATTCATCCAACACGTGACCCAAGTATTCAATTTGAGTTTTGCTGAACTCACATTTGGAGCATTTCATTCCCATGTCCCATGATAAGAAGGTCATCTAGGTAAACTACCACCTGTAAGTCTTTCATCAGGTTTTCCATTATACGCTGGAAGATGGAAGGAGCAGCACTTATTCCAAAAGGGGGTCTGTTGTACATAAAAAGTCCCTTGTGAGTGTGGATAGTTGTGTACGTTTTGGAGTCATCATCCAGTAACACTTGTTGATAAGCTGCTGCTAAATCTATTTTAGAGAAGACTTTGCCTCCACTAAGGGTTGCCAAAAGCTATTCCAGCCTAGGTAAGGGGTAAATGTCTGTTTCAACAGCCAGATTTACTGATACTTTATAATCCCTACATTAACGGATTGATTTATCTCTTTTTTTCTACTGGCACTATAGGTACTGCCCATTCACTGTGCTTAACTGGAGAGCTAATGTTTGCTTCTTCCAACCTTTTAAGCTCTCTCTCCACCCTGTCTTTCATTGCAAATGGGAGGGGTCTGTACTTACAAAATCTGGGACAAATGTCAGGTTTAACATTAATGGATGCTTTAATGACGTTTAGTGTTCCCAACTCCTCAGTGAAAACAGAGTATTTATCCAGTACTTCTGTGAGTGAACAGTCATCTATTTCTTTCAGGGCCTTAATCTGCTGCCAGTTCAACTTTAGCTTCCTTAACCAATTTCTGCCACACAGGGTTGAACCATCGCCCCTTACAATCAATAGTGGTAGATTTTCAGATTGCCCCTCATAGACTACTCTGGCTGTAATCTGTCCTAAAACAGGGATTATGCCTCAATTATAAACTTTAAGTTTAACCTTAGCTTTCTCTAGTGGCAGATGTGAGAATTTCTTTCTGTATGTTGCCTGTGATGTTACACTCCTAGCTGCTCCTGTGTCAATTTCCATCTCCAAATCAACATCAGCTACAGAGAATGTTTCCTTATACAAGTCTTCATTCTCGCTCATGACCGTCAGATTGGTAAACATCCCAGTTCTGTGTCCTCTTCAGCTTTCACATACCTAGTGTGTTTACTAAGCTTTTCTCTGCTCCGTGAAGTTTTTGCACTTTCAGTTTGTGACTTAGAACGACAGGCCTTCTTTATGTGTCCAGTTTTCCCACAGTTATGACATTTGGCCTCTTTAAAATGACATTCACTTGCATGGTCATTCTTCCCATTGCACCTGTAGCATTTTTTAGTTGTCTGTGGCTTTACTTTGTGAACACTTTCAGTGCCGGCTTTTTCAACTTCCATTCCTCTCAGCTGCTATCGGCTGTTTCCATGTTGAGGGCTATCTCAAAAGCTTTGGCAAAGGTGAGCTCATTATCTGTCAATAATCTCCTCTGGCATGCTTCATTTTTATTCCGCTAACAAATCGGTCTAGTAATGATGAATCCAAGCCAATCCAATAAAAATTGGTCAGTGCAGCCAATTTTTTTTTCTCTTAAACATATTAGTCTGTGGAAAATAAACTCTCCACATTCACCTTCTAATATAAATCCAGATCATAAAAAGTACTATATTTATTTACTAATGTAGCAGAACTGATACCAGGGAGACCAACTTGCCTCAGGGACCTTTATCCACAACGAGACCAAGGGAACTTTGACTTCTACTCACCAACCCCCAACTCATTTTTCACAGCCCTTCAAACAATGAGGTGCAAAGGGCACATTGTGTTTCTCTTCTCTTAACACCCACACATTGCCACAGGACAACTGAAAACAAGCACTCAAAGTCACATGAACTGGGGCATTGAGTGTCAGAATTCTAATCTTCATGCATCTGGACTTCTAATATACCCTACACATGTCTGCCTTTTTGTAAATATCTGCATACTTTATGATCAAGTCGTTTTAGTGAAGCTAGATAATTAACCAAACAGAATCGCTTAGTTGTAGACAAAGGTGCCTTAGGACTAATTATAATATTAACTAGTACATACCCGTGCATACCCATCCCTGCCCGTAGAAACCAAGTCTAAGCAAGTATTTCTGCATGCCCGTTGGTGAAGGGTCTCTCTCCTCCTGTCTCAGATGCTTGTGTTGTTCACAGTCATGCCTGCGGTGTACTGCTTGAATCTGAGGTGTTTCATCTTCACCACATCTTTTCTGACGTGCAGCAGTTCTCCTCACTCTATTGCTCTCCATCTGGTGGGTCTTCTTCTTCTGCTTCGTTGAGACCACTGTTTGAGGGATAGGTGTGTCGTAATTCCAGTTCACGGACAGGATCATGAAAATAGATCTGAGCAAAAAGTGGCTTTCGACCCTGTCCAGGAAGACCCGTGCACGCCTGTAGAAACAAAGAAACCGGAGCCACCGGAGAAAATCAGCGCTTTGCTTGGCATTTTACACATTTGCAGTGTAGACTGCCATTCTTCAAGGTTACACATTTTTACTGTGTCAGCACCTCTTTAAAAACAACATTGCTCAGAAAGTGACGCTTTTTCTTAGTTTCTTCATCTTGAGCAAGAATATGTCGGTAAAATGACATGATTGCTCTGTCTTTCTCCCACTTCTTTATCTGCTTGCTTCACACGCTACACTGCAGAGTTTAGTTTACACCCTATAATTCATTTGCTGAAATCAGTAGTTCTGCACTCAGCAGAGCTGCCACATATGCGGAAATGTATTATTGATACAATGAGGTAAAACCCCTCCTTCTTGCATGAGGGAGTGGTTAAGCTTATAAAAACTATAGGGCACACTCTTGGGGAATTGCCTAGAGCTGTATCCCAGCGCTGCTTGTATCCGTATCTCACTTTCAGTAAAAAAAGGAAAATATATTTCATCTCTTAGCCGGGTTATTTGGCCGTCGTATGAAAGAACTGGGGTTTAAGGTATTTTAGACCCAACAATTTGGTGTTTCCGCCCGGTTACGAGGCTAAATTTTAGTTTTGGTTTTGTAAACGGTGTGAGGATTTTTTTCTCTACAGACTGGTGGCCGCAACATGATAAGAGGTGAGCAGAAAACCTTTTTCAATATATTTCTGCCTGTCCCTTTGGGGACAGCCCTTTCTGTAGAGAATAAATATTCATGCACGTGTGATTTTATTTGTGGAATGAAACTGAGATATGGTCTTGAATTCATGATATTAGAGCTTGGGTAATCGGTTTAAACCCCGCAGTGACAAGTATTTATTTGAGGTCACTGAAAAGTAGAATTACCCCATTTGCGTTTGTTGCTTGGGTAATCGGTTTAAACCCCGCAGTAGCAAATATTTATTTGAGGTCACTGAAAAGTAGAATTACCCCATTCGCGTTTGTTGCTTGGGTAATCGGTTTAAACCGCGCAGTGGCAAATATTTATTGAGGTCACTGAAAAGCAGAGTTACCCCATTTGCATTTGTACCTTGGGCAATCGGTTTAAACCCCGCAGTGGAAAGTATTAATTTTGGTTCACTGAAAAAGAAGTGTTGCCCCGTTGAGCATTGCATAGTCCGGGTAAAAGGTTTTAACCCCGAGGTAACTGATATAGGGTTGCCAAAAAAGAAGTGTTACTCGGCTGATGCATAGCTTTGCCAAAAGGTTTTAACCCCTTGGAATCATTGCTTGATTTCAAAAAGTAGAGTTGGCACCCTTCGCGTATTTAGCTCAGACCAAAAAGGTTGAAACTCCCAGAGAAATTGCAACGAGTGCGTTTCTAAAATATAGTTGGTCTTACTGCATTAGATTGGGACCTACTGTGTGTGAAATAAACGCATAAGTTTTGAGTAACCCGATCGGGATGATCGGTTCATAGGTGATATATAATAATATAACTCCACTAATTATAGTAAAAAACACAGTGATGTGTGAAGCAATATTGTCGTGAGGAAGTGGAAATGAACAAAATCATAATAATTTCATTCTATGCTATAAGCTATTGATATTAGACTATAACATTTAAAGACGGTTGGACTAAAAGGGCAACAAAACTGGATAACGATAAAAGACAATGGTAAAATGGATAATCATAAACGCAGCTCTGAATATCCATTGGGTAGTCTGGGTTATGCTATAAATTAAATGGAGGAAGTGCTGAAAACCACTTTGACAATGAAGAGTGAAAACAGCTTAAAACATGGATAAAAAGGTTATAAATAGATGGCTTGTTTGGCAATGTGGGGGCCCCCTAACAGATAGATTAGACAAAGCCGTTTATGTGGATTATTGCAGTTTGGGTTGTTTTGTCTTTCTGGAAGATTGCTGCTTCGACCTTGTGGAGATAGGAGAGAGAAGCAATTCTGTGTTTGTGTGTGTGTGGTTGTTGTTGTTTTTTTTTTTTTTTTTTTTTTTTTTTTTTTTTTTTTTAAAGGAGACTGAAAAACAGGCTGTGTGGAAGAGAAGTAATCTAAATATGGGTATTTTTACAAAGTTTGGGGGTTTTACTTTTTCAATCTAACTTTGCAGGTTTTTAACTAATGTTACGTACGTGATAAATTATTTAAATATTTTTAAAGCAATTTTTGACATATTACTGACCTTTTTTCTTTGACTGAAGCATAACAGTGCACTTTACAGGAAAAAAGGACACAGGACATGACGATGTGACCACAGGCACATAAGAACACCAAGTTAAGTATAAATGTTTACATCTTAATCAATGTTACCAGCATGACAATGATGAAATTGAATATTACAATATCATGATGTCACTTAATAATGCCTAATCACTGAAGGCTTTATGTATACCCTATATTACATGATTTAAAGCATAGAGTTTCAAAAGAGATTGATAATTAATGTGTTTGTGCATATGATTTGCCAGAAACTATGGATTATCAAACAGAGGTCTTGGTAATTGTATGTTATATTGTTGCTTTGTTTAAATAATACTAGACTCACCTTTTAATAAATGACATATGCAATCTTACTTACATTTCAACCTTAGGCCTGACTTTTTCCCTCCTGGAGAAAATAGCAAGATGATGATGAAGTTTTTATTATTGGGAGATGGTAAATTTATGAACAGAAAAGACAGAAATACCGCAAGAATTTTTATAGATACTGAGACTGATTAGTGGGTTGTGTCAGTCTGACCTAGATAAGAATAGACAGAATCAGCCTTCAAAAAAAAAAAAAAAAAAAAAAAAACAGGCCATAGACTGTGGCTCTGTGTCATAAATTCTTGAAAACAGAGATTAGGTTTATATCTACAGTTATTCATTCTAAAATGCAACACTGGTCTAAGGCTTTTAATATAGGATATTGTTTTGTAGTAGTAGATTAGTTTATTTGACAGGGACAGTGCAATAAACATAGACAATTAATCAAAGACAATCAATCTGATGTGTTGCACATAGAGTGTATAGCTATTATCTAATTTGCAACTCTTGTCCCTGGATGGGCTTTAGGCTTTTCCCATGGGGGAAAAAAAAAATATATATATATATATATATACAATAACCACATACATCAATGCAGAAAGATTATAAATACACAATTATAAATATAAATATTATAAATACACAAATATAACAGCCTGACTCACATTTAACATAAATATTATAAATAATATAAATACACAAATATAACAGCCTGACTCACATTTAACTCATATAACATAACTCATGTTTGCCTATTTCAGGCCTCCCTCCCTTCGTCACTCACTGTAAACAAACACATTTATTCCTTCCCTTCATTTACTCTCACTTTGCAGACAATTAATTCATACATGAGTACATTCTTGTTTATTTTTCAGCCAGTTTTTAACCTTTTTAGTGAATGTTTTAAAGTCCGTTATTATTTTAATTACATTTGGCATTGTGTTCCAGATGTGACTGCCCTTTATAGAGAAAGCTGTTTGTCCAAATGTGGTTCTGCGGTGGAATATTTTACAGTTATTGTTAACAGAACTCCTGGTGGCTCTGCTGCTGTCCTGTCTTTGGACGAAACCAACAAGTGGCTCGGGTGCTGATTTATGGAAACATTTGAACGTTAATTTCAGAAAACAGAGGTCAATGAAGCTCTCAAAACTCAATAGGTTGTATTTTTTTAAAACATTACAGTGATGCCACCTAATGGGCTTTTTGTCCAAGATTTTTAGGGTTTGATTATATAATGAACCTATATGTCTTATTGTGGAAGGGGCTGCTTGAGCCCAGACTGTCAAACAGTATGATATATGAGAAAAAAACATAGAATGCATATACAGTGCAGCTGCTTCGTAAGGTATGTAATATCTAATTAATTTAAAGCAGTTCAGATTTTTTTTTACTGTTTTTGAAATTTTCTTTATATGAAGATTAAATTTGAGTTGAGGATCTAGTACAATGCCAAGGTATTTGAATTCTGTAGCTAAACTGATGTCATGATCATGTATATTAACTTTAAAACGTTGCAGGTTACATTTTTTGATTGAAAAGCACATTGAGACTGTTTTCTGAAGGTTCAGCAATAGATGGTTCTTGAGGAGCCACTCTTGGACATCAACCATACTTGTAGACAGTACATCTGCAGCCTGTGCTGGAGTCTTGGCAGCTGTGTAAATAACTGCATCATCTGCATAAAGTTGGCATGTTGCAGCTGAGCAGTGTAACGGCAAGTCATTGATAAAAATGCTGAAAAGTAAAGGACCAAGAATGGACCCTTGTGGGATACCCATGCAGTTGTTTAAAAATGAGGATTTATCCTGGTGAACTTTTACACACTGTTCTCTATTCTGGAGATAAGATGCAAACCATTCTAATGTATTTGGGGAGAAGTTAAAAGATGCCATTTTGGATAAAAGCAAACTGTGGTTTACAGTATCGAAAGCCTTTTTGAGATCTAGAAAAACAGCTCCTACCACATTACCCCTGTCCAAGGACTGTTTGACGTTTTCAATAAGGCAACAATTTGCTGTTTCTGTTGAGTATCCTGGTCTAAAACCAAATTGATGTGGATGAAGAAGTTGACTATCTTGTAAGTAGTCTATCAGCTGTGTAGCTACAACTTTTTCAAGAACCTTAGATAGGACTGGTAAAATAGAGATTGGGCGGTAATTGCATATATCGTCTTTACTGCCTGATTTATGAACTGGTATGACGACAGCTTTTTTCCAGCCAGATGGAAATGTACTAGACCTAATGGAGAGATTAATGAGATGAGTCAGTGGTTTGATTAATATTTTGCTGTGCATTTTGAGAAAGAAGGTGCTCATATTGTAGATATCATTAGTTTTTGAGTTTGAGTTTTGAGTTTGTTTGAATATAATCTTAAACTAAGTGATTACCCATGTCAGTTGGTAAAACCTTAATTGATTCATAGAATATTTAGTGAGTAGCGAACTCACATTCAAATTGTGGAAGCTTTAGGTGTGATTTAAAGGTTTTTCGGCTATTCCTTATTCTTTGTTTCCCTTTGAAAGGGAAAAACATTCAAAAAAAAAATTTTTTAGCTTTCACCAGGAATTAGATTTGCCAAATTAACAAGGAATCATAACATCATCATTACCTTTTAATTTAATAAATCTTTGGTGACATATGCAATATGTAATAAAATAATAAAAAAAACAATAGTTGGCATTGACTGACCCAGGAGAAAGGACCTCTAAACTGATAAGCATTTTTTGAAGTATGACTTAGCGTGACATTGTAAATGACATAAAGCATAATGATTTAAATGACTCTGACTTTACAAATGTAATGTTTATATGATTTTATACTGCAGGATACATTTGATGTTACACACCACATAATGGTGTGACAACATATTTCAGAAATGTGACAGTAATAAGGAATGTATTTTCCTGATGCTCAGCCGTGGCGAAGCTGGGCCTCGGGACTACATTCCACCCCATAATTTACCAAGGAATGTATAAAATGAGGCATTCCTTGTACAAAATTAAGCCAAATTCTAATTAGGCAAAATGTCCACCTTTCTATTGACTGCAAGAGTGTAACACAGTCTTTGTTCATTTATACAAATTCAACCTATCTGTGTTCAATTGGACAAACTGATCTTATTTATCAATGCTAAAGCATACCAAATATGCACAGATAGCTATTTGTTTTTCTTAAATGGAATTTGTAAATTAGTTCAAGAGATGTCACAAAAGAAGCCATGATTATTGAAATCTCATTTTGAAGGAGCTGTACTACTCACAAATTTTCATCTAAATTAAAAGTGATAACACACTTCCTTTCAGTAAAAGAATCAAGCAAATACCCTGTAACTTTGCTGCATGTGCATCTCCATGCATCAAAAAAGGGGGGTATCAAAGAAATTAATTAGCAAAAATAATTAGCAATCCTCAAAAAAATAGATAATATATAAAAATTATCAATAGATTATCAATAATGAAGAGAAAAATACAAATGAAACCGCTTGGTAATGAAATCACAACATTCAATAGGAGAAGTTAAAAGTTACATCAATAAATTTCCAGATATTTAAGGAAATATCTGTAGATTATTGTAAAGGAAATATCATGTCTATAAGGAACAAGGTAAACTGATAAGGAAGAAAACCATGCAAATTTAAAAGTTGCAAATGTCTAAGGAAGGTCCAACTTGTGCTGAATTTATGTTTACTGTGGGACTAGATTTAAAAATCTACTACAAAGACAATACAGATTTTTACAGTTATTAAAATTGCTTTACAAAAATTAAGTGGACACTGGCACAAGTCCCACTGTATCAAATGCACAGTGCCTCCAGGAACTCAGATATTGGCAGAAGTCTGTGATTCATTACCTTTGTAATGCTAAAATTCTAATCAGATGCAAAAAGACATAGGATAACATAAACATACACTTCCTAAAATTTTTGAAATTTAAAAGGGCTCTCAGAAAACAGGGGAAAATACAGTCAACATGGACAAAGAAATGTAAGGTAATGACTAGAGAAAGGGAGGAATTAGATAAATTTAAACCGTAGTTCTGATGTATGAATAATAGTGCAGTAAGATTATGAGTGGAGATTTTTGTGTTCTTTTTCCTTAGTGTTTCTTCTTTTTTTCCCTTTTTCTTATTTAATAATGGAAGTGTATTAGGGCAAATTAAAGCTGAAACCTTTGTTAATACTGAACAGCAACCACAAGACATTTTATTGACCCAGATAATAACTATTTTAATCATATTAACAATAAGTGTGTTTATTATGATAACAATTAAATGGAATTATGAATTCAGATCAGACATTGACAATAATGCATATTAATAGTAGGAGTCTATGCAAACTTTGATAGCATTAAGGAGTTTTAAATCAATTTAACATCCCATTTAGGATTATTGCAATAAGTGAAATATGGATTAATGAAGAAAAATATGTAAATTTTGAATGGTTATGAGATGTACACACAAAAATAGGAAATGTAAAAGTGGTGGTGGGGTTAGATAGAAAATTAAAAAGTAAAAAGTGGACACAACTGACACATTTTTTCAAAAATTTACAACCTCTGCCCCATTTAGCTGCTCCCCAAGGACAACATTTGTCAGGCAATAGGGGCAGACAGAGGAGGAGGGGAAGAGACGATATGCAATCACTGCCAGTGCATGCTATGAGCTTAAAGACATAACAGGCCTTTAAAGAATGTATATCAGCCCACAGAGTCAGTCTACCACACTGGAATGTTTGGAATAATGAGAGAACCATATGAGGACGGAAATTTATCGTGGAACACAAAATACAATAGACATATCAAACAGCTTGTTAATATAGCATATTAAAACAGTTCATATATGGATAAAAGCTATAGTCATATGTTGTAACACACACACACACTTATAAAATATGTGACTTTAACAGATAAATGCATAACTAGTGAATTTCTATTACAAGGTAATATTAGATGATAAAAGTAGTTGGAAATCACAGGTCAGATAAATACAAAACGAAGTTGCAAGAATATTACAATCATAAATAAAATTAAGCAAGTCCTACATTACAAATCACTTTATATCTTGATTTATTCATTGATATTTCCATGCTTGACCTATTGTATAGAGGCCTGGGGTAACAATTTGTACAGAGAGAGAGCAAGATGGCGACCGGGACGGTCACACTTTTTCAGTGCTGACACAAAGTTGCTGATTTTGCCATTAAAATAACTAACCAACAGTGATCGGCATTTGTGACGCACACGCACGGGCTGAATTTCCACCTCCGTTGGAATACCCCTTTAATCGCCTTTCACCGGCCACTGTGAGTAAACTGACTAGCGTTTCTTTTGTGGTTCGCTGCTACGCTTTACCCGAAGCGTTTGCTAAGCTAACGCTAGTTAGCTTAACACTAATGCCAGGCGTATCACCTAACACTGACACGAAGCGACTCAGTCCCCGGTGAGGGCTCGCCGGAGGAACTAACCAAGGCAGCAGTTGGACGGGAGCCGGATCGGAGTTCGGGGGCAGCGGTGGTGGGAGACGGGGACCAGTGGAGGACCACCGGGACCCAACCAGACAATAGCCTGAGTCGGAGCCCAGTTGCGAGGCCCAGCGGAGGAACTACCCAGGCAGACGGCGGTAGGTGGCGGGGCTCAGCGGAGGATCTACCGGGACCCCAGCGGAGCTCGGCTGCAGCGGCGGTGTGCGGCAGGACTCGGTGGAGGAGCCAGACAGGAGCTCGGTTACGGCAGCGGTAAGCAGCAGGACTAGCAGCAGAGGGGGCTAGCTGAGGCCCAGCTGGATTCGAGGTCGGTCGGATCGGGATACCGGCGACACAAGCAGAGATTGTTTTTACTATCCACAGGTCAGTAAAAATGCCACCAAAGAAGGAGGAAATGGAAGAGATCAAAAAATCTCTGAACTTCTTGTCAGAAGAAGTGGCCAAAATGGTTAGCCAGCAGGCCAAAATAATAGGCCTAATGGAAGAAGAATGAGACTTAAAATTAACAATTCAGGAAAAAGACAAAAAATTACAGACTTGGAGCGACGCGTCGAGGATCTTGAACAAGGTTCTTGTATGGATGACCTAGTTATAAGTGGACTAGACATCAAATATCAGTCATACGCTCATGCTACAACAGGACTGAGAGGTGAGGAGGCTCCCCTGAGTGAATCAGTCTCCCTAGAAAACCAGGTGCTTCAGTTCCTTGACAGTAGAGATATAAAGGTAGAAGCAAATGCAATTTCAGCCTGTTATGCTTTACCCAGGAAAGATAATAAAACAAAGAGATCAATTGTGATGCGCTTTGTGAACAGAAGGGTAAAGAATGACATACTGAGGCAGGCCAGAAAGCTGCGGGGAACAGAATTTTACCTAAATGAACACCTAACAAAAACAAATGCTGAAACAGCACGGCAAGCACGGATTATGAAAAGACAAAATAAGATACAGGCAACATGGACAAGTAAATTGTAGAGTTTGGATCAAACTAAATGGAACACCTAGGGCAAGCAAAGAGTATAATGATCAGAGATGTTACTGACGTAGATAATACAGATGAACACTGATTAAGAAAAATTAAGAGACAATGAAAATCCATATTCCACACACTACGGTAAGATAGTTCTTTTGGACTTACCATGTCAATGTACTTTAAAAAAAAATAAATAAGCAAAAACAATCATAAACTTATGACTGACTTGAGTAGACATCAATTTCCCCAGGTTGGAGGAGAGTCATTTGACCTACATGTAAGGACTACTCAAACTCTGAAAATATGCCATTATGCTGACATAACCACAAGAGATGGAGAACTGATATTATCCTGATAACCACTTTTTCAATAATATTCAGACCATTGTGAAGTATTCCTGAAAAGCAATTCCAAAAGTCAAGGTGCAACTAGATGGTAACCTATCAATAATACACTTCAACAGCAGAAGTCTTAACAAAGACTTTCCACAGATTCAGGACTATTTAAAACAGCTAGACAGAAAATGTACAGCTATCGCTGTCTCTGAAACCTGCTTAAAGATCAGCAGGCCTCCCCTGATTGGCTATAGAGGGATTCTATATGTTTCATATTAACAGATCTCAAAAAAAGGGGGTGGGGTGTTGCACTGTATATTGATGACCTGTATAGGTGTAAGCTTGTAAGTGAATGTCCTTTGCACTACCTGGGATTTTGGTAAGGTGGTTACTGTGAGATTGACCATGATAAACCAAAAAAATCTAATTTAGCTGTATCTATAGATTGCACGGTACTTGCAGTTGAGACATTCAGGAGATAACTTTAGGCGAGCTGACAATAATATTACTAGTATGTAAATGGTAGTAATTTGTGGAGATTTCAATATTTTATTTACTAAATCCACATCCAACAAAATGTAATTACAGAGTTTGCATGACCTCTATGTACTGCATGAGTCTACTGTATATCCCACAATATCACATCCCAGTAGAATCACAGTTCACACTGCTACACTTATTGACAACCTGTTTGTTAATATATTGTTAAGAAAATAGAAAGTGGATTATTGATAAATGATATAAGTGACCACTTGCCAACCTTTGTACTTATCCATGGTCACACGGGGGCCAATACAGAAAAAATTTTTAAAATCGTTCAGATACAAATCACCAAATGCAATCAGTTCTTTTAAAGAGGACTTGCTGAAGCAAGACTGGACAGAAGTCTATGTATCAGATGTAATGAAGCCTAGACACATTGATAAACATTGTAACCACTTCTTTATGAAAAAAATTGTCCATTAGTAAAAAAAAAAGCTTAAACATAAAGTTGCCGATAAGCCATGGTTAACCAAAGATTACAAAAGGCGTGTAAAAAGAAAAATTTATTATATAAAGCTTTCCTAAAGAAAAGACAAAAGAAGAGAGCAGCGGTATAAAACATACAAAAATAATTTAACATATATAATAAGATGTAGTAAGTAGTAGAGAGACTATTACAGTAAAGAACTGGAGAAAAACAGAGACAATATTAAAAATACATGGACAATACTTAACAGTATTCTTGGAAATAAAGCAGAAATACAAGCTACCCAACCGATTTTCAAAAAATAATAAAATGACTCAGAGTGTGAATGCAGCTTCACCTGCAGATGAATTTAATAACTTTTTTGTTAACATTGGTCCTAATTTGGCTCAAGAAATACCCATTACGGGCGCCTTACAGGTGATACAATAAGCAATAACACTGCTATAAAAGACTCCATTTTCATTAAGAACACAGATGAGAGAGAGGTCATTGAAATTGTTAAATCGTTTAAAAGTATAACATCTGCGGACTGTGATGGTATTGACATGCTCTTAGTTAAAACTATTTTTGAATGCTTAGTGAAACCACTGACGTATATCTGTAACCTGTCTCTCCAAACAGGTATATTTCCCAATGCAATGAAAATAGCTAAAAGTAATTCTGATATACAAGATGGGTGACAGAGGGGAATTCTCAAACTATAGACCAATTTCACTATTGCCGCAATTTTCCAAGATACTTGAAAAAAATATTCTATGAGAGAATTGACAACTTCATACTGAAGAATAATTTATTGTGTGAGCAGCAATATGGTTCAGACACAAAGGACAACTGCATTTGCTCTAATGGAATTTATAGAAAAAAATATCAACTGCCCTTGAAAATAAAGAGTATTCACTTGGGGGTATTCCTGGATCTTAAAAAAGCATTTGAACAGTGGATCATAAATTATTATTAAAGAAACTACAAACAGTGGTATTAGAGGGGTAGCACTGTCCTGGTCAAGTAGTTACTTAAAGAAAAGATATCAGTATGTATGTGTTGGTAACAAAAACTCACAGTTACTGAAGTTACTTGTGAGTCCACAGGGTTCAGTTTTGGGGCCATTGTAATTCAATATGTATATAAATGATATATGTAAAGTTTCAGAAAAAATGGACTTAATATTGTTTGCCGATGACACTAATCTATTATGCAGTGGAAGCAATTTGGAACAACTTCTGGATACACTCAGGAAAGGAATTAGGAAAGCTTAAACTGTCGTTTGATTCAAACAAATTAACGCTCAATTTAAGTAAGGACAAAATTTATAGTCTTTAACAACCATCACAACAACTCAGTAATCTAAACTCAGTGTAGAATGGTGTAGAGATTGAAAGGGTATCTGAAACTAAATTTCTTGGAGTAATAATTGATTATAAACTGTGTTGGAAGTCACATATTAATTATATTAAAGGTAAAATATCCAAAATCAATTGCAATACTACACAGAGTGAAATATTTGCTGAATCAACCCACACTATATACCTTGTATCATTCATTAATACTCCCATACATGACATATTGTAATGAAGTATGGGATATACATATAAAATAAACATATATCCAGTCCTTTATTGCTTCAGAAGAGAGCTATTAGAATAATAAACAAAAGCAGCTTACAGGGAACAAAACAAACCCACTTTTTTCTTAAATTAAAAGCTCTCAAGTTGAAAGATCTGGTTGACTTTAAAACCTACAATAAATAATGTTTAAAGTGAAGAATGTATCACTGCCCGCAAATATCCAAAAGTTGTTCCAAATAAGGAGAAAACAATATCATTTCAGAGGAACATGTTATATTTCAAAAACCTTCAGTGAGAACTACCACCAAGCAACACTGTGTTTTCAGTGCAAGGAGTCAGATTATGGAACGAATTTATGGACCTGAATTAAAAATCATGTACAACGCTTGGACAATTTTAAACAAAAACTAAAGGAAGAAATACTCCAAAACATATATACAAGATGACATGTAAAATCACATAAGGATCGTCATATCCAGCCTGTGTTGTGTTGTAGCTTAGTTTTTTTTTTTTGTCACATTTTGTCTTAGCTTCGTTCTGAATTGTAATCGCTCTTGTTTTGTTTTTTTCTTTTGAATTCTTGGTGGAACATGGGTGGGCAATATAAGCTGCGGCTTCAGCCATCACCCATTTCGGATAACTTATGTTGAACTGTATAATCAGAGGAGTTATTGTCTAATTTGACCTTGTTGGATTTTCTTTCCCCCTTTGTTATATTATTCAGTTTCTTTTAACCTGTACTATCCGAAATAAAGATTCATTCATTCATTCAAATTATAAAAGTATACTTAATTCATTGCTAACATTACAAAAAGGGCTGTCCATGTTATACACAAAGTTGGGTATCTTGAACATATTAATTTATTGCTTACACATTTAAAGTTATTGAAATTGCGGGATTTGGTTGATTATTATATAGCACAATTAATGTTTAGAAAAAAGAAAAAGAAAAAACTTTTGCATAATTAATCAGTTAACTTACTAAAATAGTTACAAAATCCATAAGTTGCATATTTTAATAAAATTATTATAAAGTATAACTTAAATTTTAGAAAAATTAAAATCTTTATAAGACCTAAAAGCTCAATAAAGTTTAATCTGGCATTGGCAGTCATGTAGGTAGTTGGTTTGATAATACAGTTAGGCCCAAAAATATTTGGACAGTGACACAAGTTTTGTTATTTTAGCTGTTTACGAAAACATATTCTGGATACAATTATATAATCAATATGGGCTTAAAGTGCAGACGCTCAGCTGTAATTTGAGAGTATTCACATCCAAATTGGAGCAAGGATTTAGGAATTACAGCTCTTCAATACGTAGCCGCCTCTTTTTCAAGGGACCAAAAGTAATTGGACAATTGACACAGAAGGCTGCAAAAAAAATAAAAAAAAAATAACAAGGCTGCATGGCCTCTTCCCTCGTTAACCTGTCATCAGTTAAGCAGTTAAAAGGTCTTGAGTTGATTCCAGGGGTAGCGTTTGCATTTGGAAGCTGTTGCTGTGAACACACAACATGTGGTCAAAGGAGCTCTCAATGGAGGTGAAACAGACCATCCTGAGGCTGAAAAAAAAGAAGAAATCCATCAGAGAGATAGCAGAAATGTTAGGTGTGGCCAAATCAACAGTTTGGTACATTCTGAGAAAAAAAGAGTGCACTGGTGAGCTTGGGAACTCAAAAAGGCCTGGACGTCCACGGAAGACAACAGTGGTGGATGATCACAGAATCCTTTCCATGGTGAAGAACAACCCCTTCACAACATCCATCTCAAGTGAAGAACACTCTCCAGGAAGTAGGTGTATCAGTATCTAAGTCTACCATAAAGAGAAGACTTCATGAGAGTAAATACAAAGGATTCCCCACAAGGTGCAAACCAAGAATCAGCCTCAAAAATAGAAAGGTCAGAATTGACTTTGCCAAAAAACACCTGAAGAAGCCAGCCCAGTTCTAGAACAGCATTCTTTGGACAGATGAGACTAAGATCAACCTGTACCAGAATGATGGGAAGAAGAAAGTTTGGAGAAGAATTGGAACAGCTCATGATCCAAAGCACTACATCTTCTGTAAAACATGGTGGAGGCAGTGTGATGACAAGGGCATGCATGGCTTCCAGTGGCACTGGGTCACTTGTGTTTATTGATGATGTGACAAAAGACAGAAGCAGGCGGATGAATTCTGAAGTGTATAGGGATATACCTTCTGCTCAGATTCAGCCAAATGTAGCAGAGTTGATTGGACGGCACTTCACCAATGATCCAAAACATACTACAAAAGAAACCCAGGAGTTTTTTAAAGCAACGAAGTGGAATATTCTGCAATGGCCGAGTCAATCACCAAATCCCAACCCAATCGAGCATGCATTTCACTTGCTCAAGACAAAACTTAAGGCAGAAAGACCCACAAACAAGCAACAACTGAAGACAGCTGCAGTAAAGGCCTGGCAAAGCATCACAAAGGAGGAAACCCAGCGTTTGGTGATGTCCATGGGTTCCAGACTTCAGGCAGCCATTGCCTGCAAAGGATTCTCAACAAAATATTGAAAACTAACATTTTACTTAGGGTTATGTTTATTTGTCCAATTACTTTTGAGCCCCTGAAATGAGGAGCGTTTGCATAAAAATAGCTACAATTCCTACATGTTTAATCATATATTTTTGTTCAACCCCTTGAATTAAACCTTAAAGTCTGCACTTCAATTCCGTTGTAGTTGTTTTATTTCAAATCCAATGTGGTGGCATGCAGAGCCCAAATCATGAAGATTGTGTCACTGTCCAAATATTTCTGGGCCTAACTGTATATTTGGCAAATGGGGAAAAATAATTCAAGGAGCCCTTATAAGTATAATTATTAGTTTATTGATCTTTGTTTTTGCAGATGTTGTTGTACTCCCATGATTAAAGAATAAAAATTAAAAGAATAAAAATAAAAAATAAAAGAAAGATCTATTTTAGTGGCCTTTTCTTCCAAGGACCCACCTCCATATCAAGGGGACCCACCTGCCCACCTATTGCCAGGACGATGAGGAGGTTGCGCCACGACTGAACCTAGATGGGGATCTAGAAGACGCCAATGAGATAGTTTAGGGTCTGCAATAGGGTCTACAATGCACATTCACATGGTGTTAGATTTTGCTCTGCTGTGCTTCTGCCCTACAGGTTTCCTTTGTGATAAATGATTAATGAAAGAATAGATGCATGTATATGAATGTATTCATATATGCATATAATCATACTGTATATGCATATATGCATTTTCACATATATATTCATATATATGCATAGATGAGGATAGTTTAGTTTTGAATATATTTTACATATATAGGATTGTTAGCTATATTAACTCATGATGTCTGCACCACACCCGATGTCCTCTGGAGAAATGGCGACCTGAGGGGGGCAGGTCTATGTGAATGCCGGAAGGAGGACATCACACACATATAGAACTTTATAAACACTACACGCAGGGGATAGAATAGGGTTATGAGATGGTTTTTTAGACCTATCTCAACAGGGGGAGATGCAAAAATGTAGGTTTAGGTTACTAGGTTATAGATAGATAGATAGATAGATAGTGAGGTGCCCCATTAGGACACCTCAACAGGGGGTATTGTCGGTAAAATGACATGATTGCTCTGTCTTTCTCACACTTCTTTATCGGCTTGCTTCACACGCTACACTGCAGAGTTTAGTTTACACCCTATAATTCAGTTGCTGAAATCAGTTAAAATCAGTTCTGCACTCAGCAGAGCTGCCACATATGCGGAAATGTATTATTGATACAATGAGGTAAACACCCTCCCCAAGTGGTTAAGCTTATAAAAACTATAGGGCACACTCTTGGGGGAATTGCTTAAGAGCTGTGTCCCAGCGCTAGCTTGTATCATATCTCACTTTCAGTAAAAAAAAAGGAAAATAGACTTCATCTCTCAGCCTGTTTATTTGGCCGTCATATCAAAGAACTGGGGTTTAAGGTATTTTAGACTCAACAAAAACGAAGACTGCTTGACCTGTCAACTGTGCCTTGTGGCAATGTAGAATTGGCCATGGCTGAAGAAATGTCTTATGCAGAAAACACCAATGCGCTGTAAAGACTGGCCCTGTGACTTATTCACAGAACCTCAGCTGTGTCATCTTCATGGCATCTTTCCTGACATGCAGCAGTTCTCCTCACTCTATTGCGCCCCATTTATGTCGCATCTGGTTTAAATTAGTGTGTCCTGTCATAATCAGGTGATGAGTATCTCTTCTTTCCTGTTTCGGGCAACTCCCATACCCACAGTTTACGTGCTTTTGAATATCATAAAGATGTCTTCCTGTATCTATTGAAGTCTCCCAATATTCTTGCCATTTTTTGACTATATAATTTTGTAATATATTGATTTGTCTTCTGCCTTACTGAGTGAGATTTCCAGATTTACTGCTTCGAATGGGTGTGGTTTAAAGTACTGTATCCTATTCTTAATTGGGTGATGAGTATGTCTTCTTTCGTGAGTGATGGTCTATATGACTTCAAAAAGACATCAAGGCAGGCATCATAGGACATATCATAGGACATGCACTGCTTCGAATGAGTGTGGTGTAAAGTAATGTGTCCTATTGTTAATCGGTAATGAGTAAGATTCCAGATTTACTGCTTCGAATGGGTGTGGTTTAAATTGTTTGTTGTCTTATTCGTAATTGGGTGATTTAGTATGTCTTCCTTGGTAGAGTGATGGTCTATCTGACATCATAAAAACATCAAGGCAGGCATTGTGAGTGATGGTCTATATGACATCATAAAGACATGAAGGCAGGCATCATAGGACATCATGCAGACATCATAGGAACATCATACACTGTCCTGTGGATCTATATGACATCATAAAAGACATCAAGGCAGGCATTATAGGGCATCATGCAGCCATCATAGGAACATCATAGGCTGTCCTATGATTGTGACACACTGACAGACACACACACTGGACACATACTGACAGAGTGATGACAGTGATGACAGTGTTGATGACAGTGAGTCCTATGTTACCTGATATCATAGGACATCATGCAGACATCATAGGCTGTCCTATGATGTTCTAATGATCGTGACACACTGACAGACACACATGACAGACAGACACAGAAATTTTTTTGCTTTAATAGAAGTGATGATATGATGTGCTCACTGTCTTTTGTTCTCTCCCAGCTCAGTGATCACACCTTCTCCCCCTTCTGTCTTTCATTGCTGGGTAACCATAGTAACAAAGCTGGCCTCCGTGCAGTCACCCACTGACCCCAGCAATCAGACGATCTCCTGTGAGCAAGCACTTGGCGACGGTGGAAAGGAAAAACTCCCCTTTAGCAGGAAGAAACCCTCCAGCAGAACCAGGCTCAGGGACGGACTGTCCATCTGCTGCGATTGGCTGTGAGGGTGAGGGGATAGAGAAAAAGAAGAAAATAACAGACATGTAGAGACCATACAGCACAACGGGGACCTCAATCTATGGAGAGAACAAACAGATGTTAATGACCAGCAAAAATATTTCATTGAGAGTGAAGAAAGGAGTGGAAGTCCAGTGCACTGTTGGAGATCCCAGGCTGTCGAAACCTATTAGCACCATAACTAAGGGAGGGTTCATGGGCACCTGATCCCACACTAACTATAGGCTATATCAAAAAGGAAGGTTTTAACCTTCCAACACTCGATTGGATTCATTCCCAGTGAGAATTGGACTCCGCCAGGGCTGCCCTTTGTCACTGATCCTGTTCATAATTTTTATGGACAGGATTTCTAGGCGCAGCCAGGGAATGAGAAGGTGTCATGCTTGGTGATCACAGGATCTCATCTCTGTTGTTTGCAGATGATGTTGTCCTGTTGGCTTCATCCAGCAATGACCTACAGTTCTTGCTGGGACAGTTTGCTGCTGAGTGTGAAGCAGCTGGGATGAGAATCAGCACCTCCAAGTCCGAGTCCATGGTCCTCAGCCGGAAAAAGGTGGATTGTCCTCTCCAGGTTGGGAACAGGCTCCTGCCCCAAGTGGAGGAGTTCAAGTATCTTGGGGTCTTATTCACAAGTGAGGGGAGAATGGAGCGAGAGATTGACAGATGGATTGGAGCAGCATCTGCAGTGATGCGGACGTTGTACCGGTCTGTTGTCATGAAGCGGGAGCTGAGTTTCTAAGCAAAGCTATCAATTTACCAGTCAGTCTACGTTCCTACTCTCACCTATGGTCAAGAGCTTTAGGTAATGACTGAAAGAACGCGATTGCGGATACAAGCGGCTGAAATGAGCTTTTCTCCATAGGATTGCTGAACTCGCCCTCAGAGATAGGGTGAGGAGCTCAGTCATCCGGGAGAGGCTCAGAGTAGAACCGCTGCTCTTCCACATTGAGAGGAGCCAGTTGAGGTGGTATGGGGGTATCTGATTAGGATGCCTCCTGGATGCCTCCCACTTGAGGTGTTTTGGGCACGTCCCACTGGGAGGAGACCCCGGGTTGACCCGGGACTCACTGGAGAGACTATGTCTCCCAGCTGGTCTGGGAATGCCTTGGCATCCTCTCTGAAGATCTGAGAGCAGGTGGCTGGAGAGAGGGAAGTCTGGGCTTCTCTGCTTGAACTGCTGCCTCTGTGACTCGGACCTCCGGAAAAGTGGTAGAAGAGGATGGATGGATGGATGGAGGTTTTAACCCCTATTCTTAAAACAGAGATTGAATCTGACTCCCGAATCAGATTGGCAGCTGGTTCCAAAGGAGAGGAGCTTGATAACTGAAGGTTTCTGCCTCCCATTGTACTTTTGGAGAGTCTAGATACAAGTAATCCTGCATTTTGGGAGCGTAGTCCTCTGTTAGGATGATAGGGTAGTATCAGATCTTTAAAATTATTTTTTATTTAAAATTTATTTATTTTTTTATTTTAAAACTTATTTGTGAAGTACGGTGTAAGGCATCCACTTCCGTTTCCACCACTACACCGTGTCTATAAATAGCAGCAGGCAGGAAAGGCGGGTCTCTTCGCCAACACCCCTGCCTGGCGGTTGTAGTGTGAAGTTTGGGATTACAATAAAGCTAAGTTCAGTTGTGCACCTGGCCTCATTATTCTAAGTCTGTTTACAGACATATCATTTTGGCGACAAGGAAAACAATGGAAGTGTGCCTGTCTCCAATTCGGCCCTTCCTGAGCTTCCGAGTGAGCCGCCTGTCCCTGGCTGAGATTGTATGCTGCCTTTGACACATACATCATGGCACTAAATCTGGGCGAGATGGACAAGCTGAGTTGCACGTGCTCTACTGGTGCACAATTTGGGAATTGAAGGCCAGCCGATACTGAGCACACTTGGTGATTCAGATGAGGTCGAGGATGTGGTTGAGCTGATGGCATGCCATTTTTGCGCCCAGACAGCATCATCATCCGGAGGATAAAGTTTTGGCTACGCCGCCAACAGGTGGGTGAGCCTATCCAGCGGTTCAATCACCGACCTGAAACTACTGGCTAGTGAGTGTCATTTTGGGCCGCTGGAGGAGGAGATGGTTTGTGACCAGCTGGCGGAGCACACCAACAACACTGCGATACAGCCGAAGCTGCTCACAGTATCAGGTGACTTGACGCTCGCTAGGGCCATTGAGTTAACTCTCCAGTTGGAGACAGCGGACAAGCTAGCTCTAGAGCTGAGTGAGTGTCTTGTCACAACGTCAGCTGAAGTCACAAGCAACTGGGTCACAAGTAACTGACCCAGACAGCATGGCAGTGTGGAGGACGATGCTGCGGAGGATGATGCTGTGGAGGCCAACGCTGCAAAAATTTAGGTCTGCCCCGAGGAAACCCATGTGTTTGGGTTGTGGGTCCGTAAAAACACCGCTTCAAGGCTAGGGACTGCCCAGCGAGAGGGGAAGCACTGCGGCAAGTGTGGATGCTTGATCCACTATGCCAGGATGTGCCATAGGTGCGAGCAAGAGAGCTCACAAAGGGAATCAACCCCTCCCCCCATCCTGACAATCATCCACGCGGTGTCTCTGAGTTCCAAAGAGTGCACGTTTTGCACAGTCGAGCTTGATGGTGTTGGGGTTCCGCTGCTGATCGACACAGGGTCAGAGGGTTCTTTGCTGAATTGGGCTACAGTGAGAACATTCTTTCCTGACTATAGAATTGCAGGAGACCCGGCGCCGCTCTATGGTTACAGAGATGGACAGCTGTGCACAGTTGGGATGCTGGTGCAGACGGTGCGGTACAAGTCGGCGGAGATGGCTGACCTCAAGTTTATCGTGATGGCCTGAGGCGACAACATCATGGGCTGTGACCTATTTTATGGTCTGGGGTTTGCCATTAAGAGCAGTGTTGGGGAGGAGTGGTCTGGTTGTGGACTGTGGAACCGGCCGGTTCTGAGAGTGGAGGGTGATGCAGTTGTGGGACGAGGAGTTGCTGAGCACCCTGGAGGTTCGGCAGGACCAGCCTCGCTCAGGGTCGTCGCAAGAGGGCATCAGTGCCGGAGCTCAAGTCACCCTGGACGAGGGTACTGGTCATGACGACGAGGTGCCTGCGTTGACGAGCAACGCCGAGAAGCTAGCTCCAGTTGTTCCCAGAGCTTGGCTAAAGTGGGCCGGTGAATCTGGGGCTACAACGGTGACAGCTGCAGCGGATTTAACAGAGGTTGGGGCCAGACCATCAGGCATGGAGAAACTGTGTGCCAAGCAGCGACACTGCAAGCCGAGCAAAGACCCTCTGGGAGTCACGGATTTAATTTCAGGCTCGTGAGGAGGACAACCACAGCGAGTACGGACCAAGTGCCAGTCTGAAGATCACCAGGGTGGCTGCACATCATGGCTCTAAACTAGGCACTGCCTATTTTCAACTGTCAGACAGTTTGTGGAGGCACACCAATGAGCTGCGGTGTGGCCGGGAGGAGACTTCGGGGTGGCAGGCACGGACGAGAGGGATGCCCAACGGTGAGGAAGAGGAGATGCATCCTTGTTTATATGATCAGCTTTGGCCCAGGAGGCATGCTGCCTCCAGGGGCAGACTTACAGAGAGACGGTCTGGGGGCCCCACAGGCCAGTTCCTCTCATACCTAGCCGTGTGAACTGTGAGTCTGTATATATATGACTGAGTGAAAAGAGTTATAATAGTGTGGGTTTTTTTTTTTCTGATAAGGGGCTTGAGGTGACAGAAATAATAATAATGGGAAAACCGGAGTTCTAATGTTGTGATATTAGTAGGTTTACAATTGTTTTGAAGTAATGTTCATATGTGTGCATGTGCTTAAACAAAAAAAGAGTGTTTTGTTGTGCATGTAACTGTATGTAGTTCTGAGGATTATTTTTATGTGTTTTGTTTATTTTAGGAAACACGGCAGTGATTTTGTGTTATTATTGGGACTATAATTATTCTTTTTAAAGGTGGCAGAATAATCCACCTTGCCGTGTGGGGGCTGGACGGTAGTCCACCCGTCCCCCCCTAGTTTTAGTTTGTTGTATGAATGTGATAGACCCTTTAGTTATTAAAGTTTAGTTTAAGTGCGTGATTCAAGTCCTAAATTGGGGAGGGTCTCAATTGTGTGTGTGGTTTTGGACTTTTCTACGGGGGGAAGGGGGTATGTGGAATAGTTTAAGATGCTCTTAATTGTAAAGTACGATGTAGTGGTGCCCACTTCCGTTTCCGCCACTACACCGTGCCTATAAATAGCAGTAGGCAGGGAAGGTGGGTCTCTTTGACAACACCCAGCCTGGCTGTTGTAGCATGGAGTTTGGGATTACAATAAAGTTAAGTTCAGTCGTGCACCTGGCCTCATTATTCTTAGTCTATTCACTGACATAACAGTCAGAACCAGAGAGATGTGATCTCTTTTTCTCGTACCTGTTAAAACTCTTGCTGCAGCATTTTGGATCAGCTGAAGACTTTTTAAGATGTTTTAGGACAGCCTGACAATAAAGAGTTACAATAATCTACTGTAGAGCTAACAAAAGCGTGGATTAGTTTCTCAGCATCACTTTGAGTCAAGATGTTCCAAGTCTTGGCAATATTACGAAGTGATAGAAGACAGTCTTAGAAACAAGTTAAATATGTGAATATTGGCGGGTTGAGATCCAGGACCAGGTCTCAACCCGGTCCTGATCCAGGACCAGGTCTCCCCACTTCCCTGGAGCAAGCCTGCCTTGAGTGACCTAGGAGTGAAGCCATACGGATTTTGCAGGCCAAAATCCCCAATGAGTCTCTGAGGAGGACCGTCTTCCCCTTGGCCTGAAGGGAAGACGGATATGTGGATATGAAAACCCTTGCCAGATTTTCATATCCACAGTAGGCACCCACCATTTTTCCCCTCATCTGTTGTGGTGGTCATGCTGGTTTAAATTTGCTCCATCAGAAAAGCAGCAGCAAGCCCACTGGTTAGACCCCGATGGTGCTTGGTCTCAGATAACATTCCTGATTCTGCGCATCCCCTCTCTCTCCCTCTCTTTCTTTAAATCTGGTTAGAATCCAAATTCTACACTAAATTTTTGTAACTATTTTTCATTATAACTGTGTAAATATTCTTTAATCTCAGGAAGACTGCACAAATCAGACCTTTATGTACCACAGCTTAATCATGATAATAATGTGGTAACAACTCAGTGTCAAGAATTCTGTCTCCAGACTATGAGACTGATTAAATATTGCCAATAAAATTACTAATGCTTAACTTATTAATTACCAAATTCTTAAGCTAAGTGTTTTCAACAGGGTCCTCATCAACCCTGTTCCAAAGATGAGTGGTGCCCCACCTAGTGTTACAAAGCAGTATTACAAGTATTATTAATAAGCTATAAACTTAGTTTGATAATTATTTACAACTAGTGCATACCTGTGCATGCCTGTAGAGGGGATGCATTGGAATAGAATTCTTGCCAGTTACAGGACAGTGGTATAGCAACACAGCACTAAGTGACAATCACATGCGATGGCTTTTGTATGCAGCGAAACATAAAAATCACACAAAATATGCCCTGCCATCTGGGGCTGCTTGCCCCTGCTTGTTACTTCTTCTCCTGCCTGTCACTGTTCTGTGTTATGTTGCTTACCTGTGTCTATATACTGTATATGTCTTGTAGGGAGTCATGTGCTCTGTCTATGTGCCGTCATATAGACATCATCTGGTAGGTCTTCTTCTTCTTCATTCAGACCACTAAAGGATCTCCTCCTGTCTCAGACGGCTGTGTTGTTCACAGTCATGCCTGCGGCGTACTGCTGGAACCTGAGGTGTTTCATGTTCATGGCATCCTTTCTGATGTGCAGCAGTTCTCCTCATTCTATTGCTCTCCATCTGGTGGGTCTTCTTCTTCTTCGTTAAGACCACTGGTTGAGGGATAGGTGCGTCGTAATTCCAGTTCATGGACAGGATCATGAAAATAGATCTGAGCAAAAAGAAGCTTTCCGGCATGGACTCACTGAATATGACATCATAAAGACATGAAGGCAGCCTTGATGAATATGACATCATAAAGACATGAAGGCAGGCTTGATGTACATGACATCATAAGACACATTTGTCTATGTGCCATCATATAGGCATCACGAGTTGTCCTATGATGCCTGAGTTCATGGTCTATATGACATCATAAAGACACTGTCAATTTTTTTTTTTGCGAAAAATAAAAATGACTTTTTTAACAGCGAATATTTGTCAAGTCTCATGTTTTCAATTTGATTGGCTTTTAAAATTTATTGCTTTAATTTTGGATAACCATGCAGTAATGCTGCAGATGTTTATGAACTGCTAACATACAAAAGAAATAAATCAGGATTAAAAACACGTTAAGATCAAGATCATTCTTCACTCTGTATAAATATACAGTGGGGCAAAAAAGTATTTAGTCAGCCACCCAATTGTGCAAGTTCTCCCACTTAAAAGATGAGAGAGGTCTCCAATTTTCATCATAGGTATACCTCAACTATGAGAGACAAAATGAGAAAAAAAAATCCAGAAAATCACATTGAAGGATTTCAATGAATTAACCACTTGCGCTCCGTTGTTCCGCGGGCGGGCAAGTCTCTGCGTCCTATGACGCACGAGGGCGCACAAGAGCGCGCTCGTGCGCCCTCGTGCGCATGATGCATGATAAGGATATTGATGGTGGTGGTGTAGGTGGTGTGCCCTCCAAGCGCCACTGAAAAAAAAATCTTGCAAACACAGCCACGAACAGATTAGTTCATCTGATTGACCTCTCATTCGACTAATAAGAGCCTTGAATTGGGTTTCTGAAACCTTGAAGAACCAATGAATGAAAATCTAGGAAGGAGGACCCGCCTACTGTGAACGCAGGAGCCAATTGAAGCACAGAAATTCTGGCTGGGTGAAGAGAGATTTACTGTTGCAACAGATGAAAACAAAGGACGCTGGATGATACTACTACAGACCAGGCTCACCCAGCAGCATGGGAACACCCACAAGTGGGACCTGCACTCATTCCAGCAGAATAGACGGAGGCCGACGACAAAGTCGTAAATCATTCGCCAAAACGGCAATAATGGAATTATGTTGATCGGGATCCACGAGCGGAGTAGCGTCGCGTTCGTCTGACAATGGGGAAGAGATGTTCGCCGCGACTCTGCTGCTTGAAGAGGTAAGGTGTTATAAGCTAAATTATTATTTATCCCTGAAAACTGTAATCCAAAAATGACTTTTGACCGATCGGTAAATTACAACTGTACTGCGCATGAAGTGCGTGCGCCGCGATAAACGGTTCATTTGCCGTGTTCGGACCGTGAACGCTCCCCCCCCCCCCCCCCGCTGCAGAAGAGGAGACTATTTTCCCATCAAAAATGAACTGTCTGAATGCAATGGAATTATCACCAGAGGAAGCCATATGCTGATTCCGGATGTGCTCAGAGCAGACATCTTGATCGAATACATGATGGACGTCAAGGTCTGACAAAATGTAGAGAGCGGGCCTGCACATCTGTGTGGTGGCCTGGCATCTCATCTGAAATCAAACGCAAAGTCCAGTCCTGTCAGGTGTGTCGTGAGATGAGACCAGCTCAGCGAAAAGAGCCTCTCATGTCAACCCCTCTACTGATCGACCCTGGAAAAGACTTGCTGTTGACCTGTGTGAGCATAACAGGCACACTTACCTTGTTGTGTCAGACTATTTTTCTCGGTTCCTCGAGATACTTCATCTGCCAGTAACCACTGCTTCTCAGATGATCTTAAAGCTGAAGGCAGTGTTCGCGAGGTTTGGTTGTCCAGATGTGGTTGTATCTGACAATGGGCCTCAATTCTCATGCCAAGAGTTTAAAAAGTTTGCAAGGGAGTTTGACTTTTTGCACATCACCTCAAGTCCACACAACCCTCAAGGAAACGGACATGCAGAGAGAGGAGTTCAAACAGCAAAAAGAATCCTAAAGCAGCAAGACCCTTTGCTCGCTCTCATGTGCTTTCGGTCAACGCCCGGCACTACCACAGGCGTGAGTCCTGCGGAGCTACTTATGGGTCGAAAGATCAAAACAACTCTTCCTACACTGGAAGTGAATCTTCAGCCCCGATGGCCTGATCTGGAAGTCGTCAGGAATAAGGATGCAATGGAGAAACAGAAACAAGCATTCTACTTTAATCAGCGCCATGGAGCTAAACCCCTACCTTCGTTAAAGCCAGGAGATTCAGTCCTCACAAAGCTGGACCATCAGAAATCCTGGAAAACACCCGCTGTTGTCACAGGAGAAAGCATCACACCTCGCTCCTTTCTTATTGAAACACCCCAGGGAGCAACTTTGCGACGCAACCGCCGTCACTTGCAACATGCTCCTGAAACAGCCAGAGAGGACACACTCTTCAGCTCCAAATGACCTGCAGCCAGAGATCGTCAAACAGCAGCCTGAAACTGCAGCTGCTGCTGACACTATTTTACCTGTATCCAGTGTCAAACCGCCAGACCCAAAGCATGGACTGTTGTTTACCCGGTCTGGTAGAATGATCAAACCTGTGCAAAGACTAGATTTGTAAAAAAAAAAAAAAAAAAAAAAAAAGAGAGAGAAAATCACGTGTTCACTGTGATAAGTGTGGTTATATTGTTCAATGATTAAGCCATGGGCTGTGGGGAAGGGTGAAATGGAAATGGAAAAAAATGTTTGAATTGAAAATTGTTTTGTTCTGAAAAAAAAAAAAAAACTAAAAAGGGGAGATGTCATATAATGTGATAATTATGTGTGGTGTGTCTTTAAGACTGTGGTGACACCACAGGTCAGAGTTGACCTTCACCGAGTGAGTATATATGGAAAATGGCGATGTGTTAATGTTGCCGCCTGTTTGTGTTCCCGCTCCTTGTTTTAATAAAGAACTTTGTTGAAACCACTATTCGTGTGGACCTCAGTTCTTTACATCCCCCTGCCAGTACATGTCCAGGCCCGTCTGAAGTTTGCTAGAGAGCATTTGGATGATCCAGAAGAGGATTGGGAGAATGTCATATGGTCAGATGAAACCAAAATAGAACTTTTTGGTAAAAACTCAACTTGTCGTGTTTGGAGGAGAAAGAACACCATACCTACTGTGAAGCATGGGGGTGAAAACATCATACTTTGGGGCTGTTTTTCTGCAAAGGGACCAGGACGACTGATCCGTGTAAAGGAAAGAATGTATCGTGAGATTTTGAGTGAAAACCTCCTTCCATCAGCAAGGGCATTGAAGATGAAACATGGCTGGGTCTTTCAGCATGACAATGATCCCAAACACACTGCCCAGGCAACGAAGGAGTGGCTTTGTAAGACGCATTTCAAGGTACTGGAGTGGCCTAGCCAGTCTCCAGATCTCAACCCCATTGAAAATCTTTGGAGGGAGTTGAAAGTCCGTGTTGCCCAGCGACAGCCCCAAAACATCACTGCTCTAGAGGAGATCTGCATGGAGGAATGGGCCAAAATACCAGCAACAGTGTGTGAAAACCTTGTGAAGACTTTCAGAAAACGTTTGACCTCTGTCATTGCCATCATAGGGTATATAACAAAGTACTGAGATGAACTTTTGTTATTGACCAAATACTTATTTTACTGAGGAATTTACCAATTAATTCATTTAAAATCCTTCAATGTGATTTTCTGGATTTTTTTTTCTCATTTTGTCTCTCATAGTTGAGATATACCTATGATGAAAATTGGAGACCTCTCTCATCTTTCAAGTGGGAGAACTTGCACAATTGGTGGCTGACTAAATACTTTTTTCCCCCACTGTACATAGGAACATACAAAACTGAAAAATAAATATTGTAATAAGTAAATATTGTAAATGAACTGGTGCAACTATGCATTTATTTCCAATTAATTGTCATAAAAACATGTGGAGCAGATATCACAGTTTCAAAAATCTGATATGGCTCCTTTGAAGCAAAGCCTAAAACAGACTGCTGGTAAATTCAGTACAATAAACAACAACAAAGAAAGTTAAAAACAATTTAAGAAGAACATTCACACACAGATCTTGCTCTATTTGCTCTCTATGGGAACTCGTCAACAGGTAGTAGCATCTGTACAAGAAACAGGTCGGTTTTGATTGAACTTGGCAGACACTAAACAATTGTGTGTATTCAAAAACCATAGACTGCTTGTAAGCTCAGTATCATTATCTAAAACACAACTGAAGAAAAAAAAGCCACAGACAAACTGACAGATCTTGCTTTCATTGGTCCCTGTGGAAACTCATGAACTGGTTGCAGCTCTAAAAGGTAACAGCTCTATTTTGAACAAACTTGGCAGATAATAAAAAGCTGTGCATCTCTTTCGTTATCAACAATACATGCATCTCCATTTCTCAAGTGCAGACATACTATACTGTGTTAACCTCTTGCACTCCGTTGTACCGCGGGCGGGCAAGTCTCTGCATCCCAGAGTGCACGAGGGCGCTCTCATGCGCCCTTGTGCGCTCTAGGACGTATGATGGAGATGGTGATGTAGGACGCATGATGGAGATGGTGATGGCGTCCAAGCGCGCACTGAAAATAAAAGCTGCAGACACAGCAGCGAACAGATTAGTTCATCTGATTGACCTCTCATTCGACTAATAAGAGCCTTGAATTGGGTTTCTGAAACCTTGAAGAACCAATGACTGAAAACCTAGCAAGAAGGACCCGCCTACCAACGCTATGAATGCAGTGAGCCAATTGAAGCAGAGAAGTTTGCGAGCTGTTTTTTTTAAGGCTGGGTGAAGACAGACTGCTGCAGCAGATGACAAAAAGGACCCGCAGCGGGCGGCTGCACCCGGCTCATCTCCCCTAGAGACAGGCTAAAATGCTCAAAGATATAAAGGGAGAAAAGAAAGGAGAGCACTCGCCTGATCTCGGGTTCTGACGCCGTCCAGGACTGCGAAGATCCAGGATCCGTCGTCAGGAGGTCATTGTCAGGCTCCCATCCAGCCGCGTCGGGCCCCGCAGCCAGCACGATGGTCAGCGCAGCTTGAGGTTCCTCCAGCTCCGGTAACTCCGCCGACGATCCACTCGGCGTGAAACCAGAAGAATCTCGTCCCGCTGGACTGAACCGCTCCTCCGTGGAGACCCGGGGACGCTTAGGTCGTCGGCGCAGACTCCACGCAGCAGTCGGTCCTCCTCCTCCGTCCGCAACGTAGCTGCGGAACCACAGGCCCTCTCCTTATCCCACCACGTTGACCCGGAGCCAGGGATCGCTCGATGGAGAGAGACACAGAGGATGCAGGATTAGGAACCAGGTTACAGCAGGTGGGGGGAGTTCAGGGAGCTGCGAACCCTGAACTCCTCCTCCAGGAATGTGACAGAGCAAATCATTAAGCAAGATGTAAATAAACTATGACTTGTCTGTCTCCTGGAGGGTTGAATATCGCCTGCTGTGGTGGACACTGCTTCTTCCTCTCCCCGCCCGGCGATAACGGAGGACCCCCTGGGAAACCGTCTGAGGATCGCTCGCGTAGTCCTCCAGCAGAGAGCTCACCAGGCCGAGATTCCAGGCACACACAGCAGTCGGGAAGCGCGTCGAGGAGGAAGGGGAAACAGCCGGGATGAGCCAGCCCGAATGTCCTGGAGTGACAGCGGAGGAACGGGGCTCAGGGAACGAGGCTGTGAAATCTCCACACTGACGAGACGAGGAGGTGACAGCTGCATGGGGGGAAAGGTCCTGGCGGCAGCCCAGAACTGGATCCGGACGGGGTTCGTGCAGAGGTGACCGGCGATGTGATGACAGCTATTCCCAGGGGACGAAGCGAGGGGGGAAACCCAAGAATCGCCGCTCCTGATCGGAGATCGAGGCGAGGAAGGCGTCGAGCACGGGAAAGCTTCGTAGCCCTGGAGTCCTCTCCACCAATCTCACTGCCCGCCGCCACATGCCCGAAGATGGTGACAGGATACACAGTGGAGCTCGCGACAGCCGCTCGGCCCCAGACGTAACTGCTGTCAGCTGCGGCTCCTTGGAGGGAATCCCGAGTGACGTGGTGCAGGTCGGGGGAAGCCCTCTGGTTGGCGCAACTCCCGGGCTGGAATGGCAGCAGGAACGGGATCCCGAAGCGGGGGGCAACGTCATCCACTTCGGCTTCCTGCCGGGATTTCCATCCAACCCACGGAGCTTCTCTCGCTGTGTACCTGTGGCGTCTATCCTGGCACTGTCCTCAAGATGGAACAAAGAATGAGGGTAACAGTCCAGGAGATCCCTCAGCACGGCCCGGATGCCAGCGTCTCAAGTTGGAGGCGTCGTGCAGGGTGAAGAGCGTCCTGTCGACAGCCCCCGAGATGGACCTCAGCTCGTCGCCCTGGCGTCGGGAGTGACTCCTGGAAAACGGCATGCTAGCAGCGCTGACACCCGGACAGAAAGGTACAATTCCATAGCGACTCACGGCCGCCGGCAACTCGTCTGGCTGCGACATACTGTCACGCGGGGCTCTAGGGAGCCACGCAATAAGAGCCAAGGGCGAGCCAGTGAGTCGTGATGTTTTATTAAAGGTAAGGGGTGAGGGATGAGGAAAGCACAGATACTCGTACAGAGGTACACTCACGAGTTGCACAGCGCAGGGAGCAGGGAGCTCGTACCGGACGTAGGGGTAACAAGGCATACATACTCTCAGCGGGTAACAATCACAGGAATGCTGTAAGAGGAGTAGAGACTGACACCAGACGAAGGGGCTTCAGCCTAGCAGTGCTTATGTCGCAGCCCCGAGTGATCGAGGCTGCTCCTATTTTATTCTCATTGGCAGCGCCCAGCTGATGAGGATTAATTGGCCCCAGCCATCCCGTAATGCTGCCAGCTGGGAGCCTGCTGAGACGCTGCTCAATGAGAAGCAGGGATGAGGAGAAACATGGGCTGAGCGCCGAGACGGCGTCTCATCCCATGGTGACACTGCCCAACATAACCCTCGAAAACAAAACATAACCTTTGAACTGATTACAGATTTCACCTGAAAATATCATTTTGTAAAAGCTCTAAAAGTTGTTCACAAGATCTCAAGCTCCAAGTTTCAGAAGTCCATGACTGTTCCCAAAGTTATCTCTCTATTTTTTAATTGACAAACTCAATACTGAAATTTTTATATTTTTTGATGGTCTAAAATTAGCCAGTGTTACTGCTGTTAGGTGTTTCCTTAAACTTCACATTCGATATTTATTTTTCATGTTACAGTGGCATACGACTCTGGAAAAATACAATAGACCACTACAAAATCATTCCTAAATTTGCGTCACTAAATGTATGGCAGCCATTCAATTTGAGTATCTGATGAATTCCAACCCAAGGACACCTCAGTCTACTGAAGCGGGTAATGATTAGGTGAGCATCTAAGTATGGTGAGATGCATGAAAGCTGTGAATAAAAATCAGAGTTATTTCACATATACAGATTTGAGTTCTTTCTAAGTTACAACTTAATTCTTGTGGTATTTAACCTCTTGCACTCCGGGATACCGCGGGTGGTCACGTCTCTGCATCCTAGTGCGCACTGAAAAAAAAAAGCTGCATTTCCGTTCTTCCACGACAGACACAGCCATCAACAGAAAGCCAAAGGAGTGCTTTGATTGGTTTAGATTTGATTGACCTCTCATTCGACTAATAAGAGCCTTGAATTGGGTTTCTGGAAACCTTGAAGAATGAATGACTGAAAACCTAGCAAGAAGGACCGCCCCTACAATGGCTGCGAATACAGCGAGCCAATTGAAGCAGAGAAGTTCGACGATTGAAAGTGTGCGTCCCGTGCGTAAAATCTGTTTTGTGTAAGCCGCTGTGTGTAACGTTAGCGTTTGCCAGTCTTTTTTATTACTACTGTTCTTATTTGTTTTGAAAAATCGTTCGCCAAAACCGCAATCATGGAAGCGCAAAACCGCAATAATGGAATCATGGTTTGGCCAGGTTGCGTGACCAAACCACGAGTCGTAACAAGCAGACCAGCGTCATGTTCGTCTGACAATGAGGAAGAGATGTTCGCCAGCAACACTGCTGTTGTGGACAGGTAAATGTTATAAGCTAAATTATTCTTTATCACTGAAAATAGTTAATTAAAATGACTTTTTTGACCGATCGGTAATTACAACTGTGCGTCATCGCCACATGACGGACGCATGGACCGGACCGTGTGCCGCGCTACTCTGTAGCGGGGGGGTGGGGGGGTGGAGTTGTTATTCTCTACATTGCAGATATTTTAGTATAATTTTTATTGCACTCTAGGTTATTTTTTCTTGTAAAAAAAGGCCACACATTTTTTACGTGGCATGCTTCTTTGTGTGTGGGGAGCTTGTTTGTTTATTCATTCATTCATGAATGAACAAACAACCCCCCCCACACACACACACAGCCCTGAGTGTCACCTTTCATTAGAGCCCAAGATGAAGCTTCTTTGTTGAATCATTCAAAAGTTATAGACGTTTTTCCAAACTGTGCCATTTGGCACATTTTGGCACAGTTAAAAATGCCTGGGAACAACCTGAGGAAAAAGTTGTGTAATATATTCATTTTTTGTGGTATTGTTACAAAATTTTGACCTCAGCTGGATAACACTTGGTTCTACATTTCTGTTGCATTTTCCAGCCCGTATCTGACAGCTGTGTGTTATTTGCAAGCATTTGTATCCAAAAAAAAACATCAAGGCGAACTTTATTTTCTTCAAGTTCAGTATGTTTAGATGACTGTTACTCAGTGGCAGGAGCACTTAGAGAGATTATGACCTGTTTTGCCAAAAAATTCAATGTGTTTTCTTTTAAATGGGTGAAATGTGGGTCAAGGATTATTCCCACGTTTACCTTCCAGGTTTCATGCCAGGGAGCGACTTGCTGGGAATTGATTTGCTGGGTGAACTGGGTGAACTGTCTCCATCACAGACCCAGTGGCCTCAATGGTGCTGACTGTGTCCCCTGAATGGCATATCTGCTGGCCGGCATTGTTCGTGGGGCCTAGGATGTATTAAAGCATTCTACCACCGCCCGCTCATCGACCCAAGCATGATGCCCAAGATCCAACCATTATAGCGACTTCTCCTCGCCCTGCGGGACAATGTCACAGCAGAAACTGAGCAAACTGCTTAAATCTGCCATCATCGAGAAAGTAGATGCCTCTCCCTGGATATCGAAACATCGTGGTGACCAAGAGGAAGATGGGCAACATCCGGCCATGTATTGACCTTAGGATGGTTAATAAAGGCAATTGTCCCTGGACAAATATATGCTTCCCACGATGGAGGAACTTTCTACAACATTCAGCGGCTCAAGGGTGTTCATGAAGCTAGACCTCCGCCAGGGTTATCTACAGGTGCCCCTTCACCCAGCCAGCAGGGACCTGACGGTGTTCGTGATCACATGGGGCATTTTCACGTTCACCTGCAAGCCTTTTGGTCTGAGCCCAGCACCTAGCTGCTTCAGAAGATCATCTCCACAATTCTGGCCAGTCCTCCGGGGTGTAGTGGTGTACCTGGACAACTTCATGGTCCACGGTGCGTTGCCGGAAGAACATGAGAGTCATTTGAGACAGGTGATGGAGGTGCTGCTGGAGCACGGAGTCACACTGAATGGGGGAAAAGTGCATTTTCATGGTGGACTCCATTGAGTTTTGTGGGATTCCGGCTGGCAGCCAAGGGCCTGAGGCCCCTGTACTTGAACATGGAGGCGGCTCCTGCGTCTCCCTGATCCCACGACACCCACACAAATCTCCTCATTCTTGGGCATGGTGAACTTTTACAGGTGTTTTATTCCTCATTATTCAGAGACTATCAAACGACTCTGGGCCCTTCTGAAACAGGACAGTACCGTGGCAGTGGACCCTGGCCTGCTCAGCTGCAGTCACTAGGCTGAAGTCTCAAGTCACCTCCCCTACAGTGTTGGCCCACTTTGATCCAAAATGGCTGACTTTTGTGACCTGTGATGCATCTGGTGGTTGGCGGTGGGGGCGGTTATGTCTCAAGTGCAAGAACGGTACTGAATGCCCAGTGGTGTTCACGTCAAGGTCCCTTTCAGCGGCTGAACAGAAATATGCCATGGGTGAGAGGGAGGCGCTCGTTGTGTCTGGGCGTTTGTGAACGGGTGGCACATCTATCTCTACGGGCGTCACTTCACCCTGCGAATGGACCACTGGGCGCTGATGACACTGCTGGAGATGACAGGCTCAGGGACACAGGCCCCTGTGGATCCACAGGTGGACTGAGCAGCTGAGGGCCTACAACTTTACTACCCAGTTCACTCCTGGAAAAGAGAATGGGGTGGCAAACCTCCTGTCTCGTGCCACGGCCAACACCGTACAACTGGACAACAACGGCAACAAACCCCATGGAAGCGGATCTGGTCAACACGCTGCATGGGATCCCTCCGGGACATGGTATCCCTCCAGGAGCTCCGGGCAGAGTTGGAACGGGACCCCACGTTGTTACAACTGTGCTCGTTCATCAGGGAGGGTTGGCCTGTGAAAGTACAGAGCGATCTGGCACCTTTTCACTGGTTCAGCAATGAACTGAGTTGTTGGAATGGGGTGTGTGCAAGGGGACACTGCACATTGATCCTGGTGTCTCTGAGATCACGAGTATTCCTGGCGATGCTCACGAGGGTCACCTGGGCATGGTCAGGGTGAAGCAGCGTTGCAGGGATTCAGTTTGGTGACCTGGTATCGATAAGGACATTTAAACTATGGTCAAGAACTGTGTCCTGTGCTTGGAGATCGGAAAGACCGGCGGCCTACCCCCACCAACCCCTGCGACCAATACCGTTACCCAGAGGGTCCCTGGAAGCACACCAGTTGGACAATCTGCGGTGAACTACATACTGTTGTGTCCATAACTCAGGCAATAACGACAGAGCGGGGAGTACTGTTAACAGAGCTTTATTAACAGAACTCACAGACAAGATCATACAGACTTTCGGCACTCTCTTGCACGCCAGGGTGTCTACTAGGTGAAGAGGGTGAACCCCTTCCACCCGTGCCCTTCATACTCTGAGTGGCATCACTACCGGAACCGGCAGTTCACCACCCCCATCTTTTTCCCCCGGCCAACCCTGCCGCCATCTTACTACTACTAACTATTTCCATATGTAACATCCTCCCCCCCTTCAAAAAATGTAGGCACATGGATTGGCCCACCCCAATTTGTCTCCCGACTCACACTCTAACAATAAAACGTATGTACAAAAATAAATAAACACCTATCCATTCACACAACTAAGGCTGGGGACACTGGGTAGACTACCAGCGCCCCCTACACGGCCAGGCAGATTATTCTGCCGCCTCATCCTTTACAGTCCAGCAAGGCAAAATGCCATGTCTCTAAATGAAAATTAATCCCAGAACAATCATACTATGTACAAGAAACAGTGAATAATGAACATAATAATGAACCAAGCAGACCGCCCGTAAATCTACTGGAGGAAAAAGCCCCCAGGAAGCAGCTAGCCACCAAGGCTGCTCGGAAAAAGCGCTCCGGCCACCGGCTGAGTGAAGAAGCCTCACCGTTACAGGCCCGGTACCGTGGCTCTGAGAGAGATCCGTCACTACCAGAAATCCACGGAGCTGCTCATCCATAAGCTGCCCTTCCAGCGCCTGGTGAAGGAGATCGCTCAGGACTTCAAGACCGACCTGCGCTTCCAGAGCTCCACCGTCATGGCTCTGCAGGAGGCCAGCAAGGCCTACCTGGTGGGTCTCCTCGAGGACACCAATCTGTGCGCCATCCACGCCAAGAGGGTCACCATCATGCCCAAAGACATCCAGCTGGCCCGCCCCATCCGCGGAGAGAGAGCTTAGACTTTTTGCTGCACATCCACCAACCACAATGCTCCACACTGTGTGTCTATATATATATTTGTATTAATATGTACATATGTATACTAGCTGCTCTTGTTTTTTCTTGCCTTCTGATTGTTGCTCTGAGTGTTGCTATCCCTGTGCTGTTGCCAATCCTGGAACTTCCCCATTGTGGGACTAATAAAGGCTTATCTTATCTTAAATGAGACCAACCCCATGAAGATGCTGCAAAGGGTTGAAGAACAGCTTTTGATTTACTTTGGGTACATTATTTTTAGGCTTTTTTTAGCGAATTGACCAGAGTGCAAGGGGTTAAGAATGAACATGAATGTGTTTTCTTTGCATTATTTCATCAAAAAGCACATCTACAAGCAACATGTTTTCTGTTGCTTTGGTCAGTTGTCATTTTCTGTAATAATGCTTTAAATCAGTTCTTTTTTTTTTCAACCAGGGTGCCCTGCAACTAATTTGCAACTGATATACATGGGTGCCTACAGAAACCATGCACAACAAGGGCAAATTATTTGTATTTTTTGGGACAAATTAATAAGTGGAGATTAGATAATTTCTCCCACAAACTTCAACATACAGGGCACCTTGGTGAAAACACTGCTCTAAATTACGATATTTTGACTTGGAATTTTGGGGGAGCTGCTTTCAGTAGCTTAGAAAATATAAAAAAATTGTTCATTTTACTCAAACATGTACATATAAATCATAAAACCAGATAAAGCAATTTTACAGTGGTATCTTTGGTCTCTTAATTTTTTTCTGGAGCTGTATAGGTAAATGGCTCAAAAGAATTATTTTATATGTCCATTAGTCCTTTTTACTGAATGTCTTGGTACCTGAAAGATGAACTTGACCTAAGCTATACTGAACTCATAAGAACTTTCAGCAGTTAGCACACTGTGCATTTCAGTACGTAGCTCTGGGTACGAAGTGTAGGTCCATGGCAGTTCCAGAGTTGGCTCACAAGTAAGCGCTACTGGTCGTCGTTCCAGTCCATCTAATGGTGTAAACAGAACCTCAATCTTGTTAACACAGATACGGTAACATCTGAGCCTGTGACAAACCTTAACATTTTTCGGAGTCCGACATCATCCAGTCCTCTGATGTACTGTTGTAGAAAACGAAAAAATCTGATTCTCTGCTTGAGTTTGTAGGAGATGCTTTCACCAACCTTCAAAACCGTTCTGTTGTTGGCTTTTTTACCCTCATACATTTGTAAGACATTTTGTGGTCTTGCAAATGCCTCTTTTAAAGAAGGGGCTTGCCTATAAATTAATTTTTTCTGCTGCATATCTTGGTTTCTGGATCGACAGCTTGTGTGCGACTTTTAGAAGGATGCCTTTCAAATGATCTTTTGTTGGACATGTGGTTACATCCAGGCAACCTAAAAGTTCAAGTAGCTCATCCTTGTCCTCTTTTACAAGATCATTTTTTAAGGCAGCAGTTATCAGATTCCTGTCTGACTGGCTTATGTGCAGAAGACTTTCAATCAGCATATCATCTGAAACTTTATTTTCACCAAAGATAAGAGACACTGTAGAAACAGGGGCAAGATGACAAGGGAAGTATCCATGGTCCTGAAATCCCTTCAATAAAATCCTGCCAATGGATTTCCACTCCTCTTCCTGCCATTTGGGAGACAGTGATGGAACCCTCGGGTCTTCCCCTTCAGCTGTGTGGTCCATAAACTTTGTCCAAAATGCAGCATAACATCTTTTGAGACACCATTTGCATCATTTCTTTTCTCATCTATGTATGTGTATTTCAAAGGGTGTTTGAGAAGTGATGGATCCTTGAACTGGATAATGATATCGTCCAGAAGATTGACTCTGTGAAGTTTAATGGTTACACATACAACATCAAATGATGCTGCAGAACAGCTTGCTTCACCACCATCTATAGATGCTGTGTCTGCAGTAATGGGTGCAGTCCTTGTTGGGGGCAGTGCGATGGATGCAAAGACCAGCTCATCTCCTTCCACCTGAAGACTGGGTTGATATATCAAAGTGTCATTCGGTTGACAAGCTAAAGATTCTCCAAGGAAGGGGCCAAACATCACCACAGATGTATCTGACAAAGTGTCATCCTCCCTCATATCTGTTGATAGGAAGACAATGGTTTCTGTAGCCTGCTCATTTTCTCTGTGTGTGTCTCCCATTTGTAGATCACTTTTAGCATCAGATGCTTCCTCATTATATGCTTTGTCATTCTCCTCTTAGGCTCTTAGTGCACAGGTAAAATCTTAATATTTCCATTTTTAGTACTGTGTACAATTCTCCAATTGTAATATTTTCATCAAGAACAGCTTCCTCCTGATAGTCTAATATGTCATGACTGAATGTCTCAAATTTTCCATACTTGCTTTTTCCTACAGGGAAGAAAAGGTCTTTAGCATACAGTAGTATGTCAGCTTTTTTTGATTCCTTGGGTACATCAAGGGTCCTTGTTCCCCCTCCTTTGCATTTCCTCACTTGTTTACCTTCATGAATCCAGTTCAACTTTTCTGGTCTTTTTTTCAGCAAATTTGTTGTGTTTTGCATAACTTCTTTTCCACTTTGGAGCAGAGGGTTCCTCATGATCAGATTTCTCATTATCATTCCCATCAATGCCCATCTTTTTCTTTAGCTGTTCAAGCAGTGATTGTTTCCTTAATCTTGATCGATTATTGATTTGTACTTGTACCTTAGGGTATAGCACAGGACTAAATTCCTAAATAAATAAATTGTTGCTTGATGCACCTCCACCGGTATCACTGGGCCAGCTGCAGAATCATCAGCTAGGGACCACCCTTCATAGATGTTTCACCCCCTTTGAACCCAGAACATCTCAAGGTGGAGGGGCAGCAATAGGGACGTCTCCCTACTGCTCTCTGCAGGTGGCCCTGAGATCCTTATTTACGCTGCTTTGCTTTATTCCTCCTAAGCCAGAGCCAGAAGCTTCCTTGCTCTGCCTCTGCTGCCATTTTCTTACTTTTGCTTTCCAAACAGTGGGATGTAGCAAGCGAGAGTGTCATCATCCATACAGTGAATGACTGTGGCATCAATCTGTCAGGAAAGGCATAATTATTGCAACATGCAACATCCATCCATCACACTAAGGAGCTCACACCAAGGAACCTGAAGTTTAATAAATATATAAACTTTGTAACTGTTTTTAACCCCTTGAACCCTAGTCAGTTTCCCTAAAAACGCCTAAAAATAACATACCCAAAGTAAATCAAAAGCTGTTCTTCAACCCTTTGCAGCATCTTCATGGGGTTGGTCTCATTTAAAAGAAAACACTTTGAATTTTTTGGCAGAACAGTCATAATCTCTCTAAGTGCTCCTGCCACTGAGTAACAGTCATCTAAACATACTGAATTTGAAGAAAATAAAGTTCGCCTGGGTGTTTTTTAGATACAAATGCTTGCAAATAACACACAGCTGTCAGATACTGGCTGGAAAATGCAACAGAAATGTAGAGCCAAGTGTTATCAAGCTGAGGTCAAAATTTTGTAACAATACCAGAAAAAATGAATATATTACACAGCTTTTTTCTCAGGTTGTTCCCAGGCGTTTTTGAACTGTGCCAAACTGTGCCAAATGGCACAGTTTGGAAAAACGTCTATAACTTTTGAATGCTTCAACAGAGAAGCTTCATCTTGGGCTCTAATGAAAGGTGACACTCAGGGCTGTGTGTGTGTGGTGGGGGCGTTGTTTGTTCATTCATGAATGAATGAATGAACAAACAAGCCCCCCACACACAAAGAAACATGCCACGTAAAAAATGTGTGGCCTTATTTAACAAGAAAAAATAACCTACAGTGCAATAAAAATTATACTAAAATATCTGCAATGTAGAGGATAACAACTCCCTCCCCCCCCCCCCCCCGCTACAGAGGAGCTCGGCGCACAAAAAAACTTGTGGCCATGACAGACCGTTGTAATTACTGATCGGTCAAAAGTCATTTTTATTACTATTTTCATTGATAAAGAATAATTTAGCTTATAACACTTACCTGTCCACAACAGCAGTGTCGTTGGTGAACATCTGTTCCTCATTGTCAGACGGACATGAAGCTGGTCTGGTTGTTACGGACTCGTGGTTCTGGTCACCCGACCCGGTCAAACCATCTCCGCTTCCCTGATTGTGGTTTTTGCGAACCATTTTTCAAAACAAATAGGAACAGTGGTAATAAAAAAAGACTGGCTAACGGCTGAGAGTGGCTAACGCTATCGTTACACACAGGTCCCAGCGACTTAGACAAAAAAGATTTTACGCACGGGGACGCACGCATTGCAATCGTCGAACTTCTTTGCTTCAATTGGCTCGTTGTATTCGCGGTCGTTGGTAGGCAGGTCCTTCTTGCTAGGTTTTCAGTCATTGGTTCTTCAAGGTTTCAGAAACCCAATTCAAGGCTCTTATTAGTCGAATGAGAGGTCAATCAAATCTAAACCAATCAAACACTCCTTTGGCTTTCTTTTCGAGGCTGTGTCTGTACTGGAAGAACGGAAATGCAGCTTTTTTTTTTCATTGCGCACTGAGACGCACTATGACGCAGAGACGTGACCACCCGCTGAATCCTGGAGTTCAACAGGTTATTAAAGAAACAGAGATATGAAGTGATATAATAAATATATTTAATAATTAATATAGCTATCACCATCATTAATTATGATCACTCTTCAGGTGAGCATTTAAGTAGTGTGTGTCAAAACATTATTTTGAGATCATATCTTCTTTATTGAAAGACATTTTTTATTCAGATTTGTCAACTCAATGGATCGGACAATTTCAGAGGTCTAGACTCAGGAAAATGTCTAGACACTGCTGAAAATATTTTTATGGTCAACATTTTGTTAGCATCCTAGACAGGAGATGGAGCTGGAGGTGGCAGAATTGAAGGTGCTTAGATTTTCATTGGGAGTGACTAGGAGGAACAGGATTAGAAATGAATATATCAGAGGGACAGCTCAAGCTGAGTGGTTTGGAGACAAAGTAAGGGAGGCAAGCCTGAGATAGTTTGGACATGTGCAGAGGAGGGACAGTGGAGATACTGGACAAAGGATGTTGAAGATGGAGCTGCCAGGCAGGAGGAAAAGAGGAAGACCACAGAGAAGATTCATGGATGTAGTGACGGAGGACATGGACAGGGTTGGTGTTACAGAGGAAGATGAAGGGATAGGGTGAGATGAAGACAAATGATCCACTGTGGAGAACCCTGAAGAGAGCAGCCAAAAGAAGAAGAAGAAGAAGAAGAAGAGACTGTTAGTATCCTATTGACAAATCTTGAATGAAATCATTGAAAAGTTTACATTAAAGATGCAAAATGGTACATCTCTGCCTCCTGCTAATGTAAATTTGTAATTGCTGGGATTAGTCATCATCATTGCAGATGTGAAAACCCTCAAAATCTCAAATCTGACCAATGGCAGATTGATTGTCAGACAGCAGAATTTCTCATCAGTCAAACAACGCTTAGAAAGAATGTGCATGATGTCACAGAACAGAACTCATAGTAGTTACACAGCGCTGGGTGGCAAAAATGAGAGGCAGCTTTAGTTTGTATGCAGCAAAACATAAAAATCACACACAATATTTAGTCACAGCAGTACATTCCACCTAGTATTAATTTATATCAGTAAATAAAAATGCTCAGAGCCAGTCCTTTACTTATTTGTGCCCCTTGTTTTGTACAAACGGTGTGGTGCTACAATATTACCTTTTAACAATTTGCTCTCACTGTCAGACATATCTCTCCAACAAAGCCATCTGTCATCTGAAAATGGAGTAATTAAATATCAACACAATTAAGAAAAAATGGCCTCTTTTAAAGAAGTTTTACCAAGGAATCAATACTAGGCAGAATTATGGGACTCCATGACAAGCACTCCGTGTACTACTGTTACTAAATATTGTGTGTAGTTTTTGATGTTTTCCTGAATAAAACCAAAGCTGCCACTAATTTTTTCCAGTCAGTGCAGCATAACTGTCAATGAGTTTTGTTTCTGACCAGTTATATTGTATGGAGACTCCCTGATGCAAGGATCTGTTGCTAGGGGCAACGAGCCATGGTGCTGCCTGTCATGTGTCTAAGCTTTAACCCAGCACTAAAAACGGCTGAAACAACTATACAGATACATATCTATAGTCATGCTTGTTTTGTGTGAACATCTACTTCAAGCATACCCAGGGAATGATAACCTACTGAACTGTGCTTAATAAGCTACTTGGCTAGTTAGCAAACTTGCTGCATTGACTAGCCGTAAATATTTGGATGACTTCTTAAAACACTGAAATACATGTTTTACTTACAATAAGTGAGCTACATAAAGATGCACTTACATGTTCTTGTTCCATGCGTGACAGACACTGCTCTGGCACACCACGACTTCTCAGAAATCTCAGCAGTGGAGTTTCAGCATGGTGGGCCATGGCCATGTGACATATTGTTGCTCTAACAAAAAGGTATCACTTTTTAATGTGATACTGAGGTATTACGTTATAACGTGATACCTTTTTTGTTCTAGCAACAAAGGTACCACTTTATAACATGAAACTTTTATTGTTATTACAATAAACATATCACATTATAACAAGATACTGTGGTGGACGCACATACGGGACCTGTTTTGTGACTCACATTTTAGGTCAGAACAAAGGCAGGGCAGCTCCCTTAGTGATTACAGGAAGCTGCAAGAATCTTAGCTTTGGTATCCAAGTCTTGAGACTGTGGGGGGGTTTAATTAAAGGATTAAAGAGGGGATGCATTGGAGACAGTGGAAGTGATATCATGGAGAGAAAATGCATTGTGACTTTCTTTATAATGCAAGGTGGTTTGTGAGACATGTGACCTGTGAAGTGTAAGAGTCCTGATATTTAAGGACGAGAGTTTACTGTGTGGATCTCTTATTCTGCTTTGAGATGATGGTGTTGTGAATAAAGCTGACTTGAGAGAGAACTCTGCCTCGTCATTTTCACATCACCACACTGGTGACCCGAGACGTATCATGCAAGAGGAGAATTCCCCCGGGCCAGCCTCGTCAGGAGCCCCCAGCCAAGCGAATGCCGCCACAGTCCAGCTACCGGACTTCTGGCAGAACAATCCGCGCTCCTGGTTCAACGCGGTTGAGGCGCAGTTCAACCTCCGGGGGATATCGGTAGACGCCACGAAATTCTACCATGTAGTCGCAAAGCTGGACAACAACACAATCCAGCATGTGGAGAGCCTGATCGACCAGCCGCCGGACAGCAACAAATACAACACGCTGAAGGCTGCACTCATCCAGCAATTCACCCCCTCGGCGGAGGAGCGAGCAGAGAGGCTCCTGGTGCTGACGGAGTTGGAAAATGACATGCCCGCAAACCTGATGGAGAAGTTGTTGAGGTTGAAAGACTCTGACAACGATCACTTCATCTTTACCCACCTTTTCCTCAGGACTCTACCGTCAGCAGCGAGAGCGACCCTGGCCAGTTCGCCACTGTTGGTCCAACGGGACTACCGCGCACTGGGCAGAGAGGCGCAGAGATTGTCAACGCCACCAAAGCGGCGTGCAGCCACCGGCTGCGCAGCGGACTCGGCGCGCACGACCGGAAGACGACAGCGGGGCCAGAGGCTGCGGTGCCAGACTCAACCGACGACCGGCGGCGGTGGGGCCAGGGAACGCGGATCGGACGTCCTTGTTTCTATCATCGCCGTTTCGCAGAGAGGGCACGCAAATGTGTACCACCGTGCCAGTTCAGGCGTTCGGGAAATGCCAAGGACCGGGGGTCGGTAGCAGCCGCGGCCCTCGGGGAAGAGAACAAGCTGCTCTACTTGTCGGACGCACGATCCGGGAGGCATTCCTCGTCGACACAGGCTCCCAGTTGAGTTTCCATCACACTTTCCTACGCGGACAGACTAGCTGGTTCCGGAGGTCCCCCGAGTGACGGCAGCGAACGGCTCTGAGGTATTAAGACCTTTGGTGAGAAGACTCTGCTTCTGTCTCCTCACAGCCGTGCATTTGAGTGGACTTTTGTTGTAGCAGGAGTAAATTTCAATATGTTGGGGGCTGATTTTTGTGTCACATGGTTTGTTGGTTGATCTCGCTAACAGGAGCCTGGTTAATGCACTTTCTTTTAATTCTATCCCCTGTACAGCGCGAGTGACCCCGCCAACAGCACAAGCCAGCGTCACAGCTGCAAGCGGTAAGTTCCACACACTGCTCACTCATTTCCCAGCACTCACGGTCCCCACATTTTCGGCAACAGTCGCTAAACACGGGGTGGAGCATTTTATTACCACTACCGGACTGGCCCGTTTTTTTGCAAAAGCTCGGCGCTTGGACGCAGTTAAACTGGCCATAGTGCGCGAGGAGTTTGCCAACCTGGAGAGGTTGGGCATTATCCGACGTTCAAACAGTCCTTGGGCTTCCCCGCTACACATGGTCCCGAAAGCTGACGGATCATGGCGACCTTCGGGGATTTCCGCAGGTTAAACAACGCTACTAGCGCACGACCGCTACCCAATCCTTCATATCCAAGATTTTTTCCGTTCATTTGGCGGGGGCGCGCGTTTTTTCTAAAACAAACTTGGTCCGCGGTTACCACCGAGTCCCAGTGTGCGCTGAGGACATACCCAAAACAGCGGTAATAACTCCGTTTGGCCTATTCGAGTTTTTACGCATGCCATTCGGACTTAAAGGGGCTGCGCAGACGTTCCAACGCATGATGGACGCGGTGCTTCGCGATCTCCCTTTCGTGTTCGTTTACTTGGACGATATTTTAGTAGCCAGCGCGTCCAAAGACGAACACGAAAAACACCTGGCCACAGTTTTCCGAAGGTTGGGAGATCACGGGTTAATAATCAACCCGGCGAAGTGTCAGTTCAGGGTGGCGCAGATCGATTTTTTTGGGGCACCGTGTCTCCCCCGAAGGAGCAGTTCCGCTTCCTGACAAAGTGCGAGCGGTAGCAGATTTTCCCAGGCCGCAGACGGTCAGGGCTTTGCAGGAGTTTTTGGGAATGGTGAATTTTTATAACCGTTTTCTCCCCCGCGCGGTGCAACTCATGCAGCCACTGTATGCCGCACTCAAAAAAAAGAAACCCGCAGATAAGATCAAGTGGCCCCCGGAGCGGGACCAAGCTTTCTTGGAGGTGAAAGCAGCCTTGGCAAAGGCTGCATTGTTGGCACACCCAGACCCAACAGCCCGCATAGCGCTCACCACTGACGCATCAGAGGTGGCCATAGGGGCGGTCGTGGAACAACATGTAGCCGGGGTTTGGCAGCCCCTCGCATTTTTCAGCAGGACCTTGCGCGATAGCGAGCGTAAATACAGCGTGTTCGACAGGGAGCTGCTGGCTCTCCATTTGGCCATCTGCCACTTTCAGTTCTGGCTAGAAGGACGCTCTTTCACCGCGTTCGTTGACCACAAACCGCTAACATTCGCGATGGCCAAGGTTTCTGAACCGTGGTCAGGCCGGCAGCAGAGACTGCTGGCCGCGATATCAGAGTTTATCACTGATATTCAGCATGTGGCGGGCAAACTCAATGTAGTGGCAGATTGCCTCTCGCGCGCCGTGGCGGCCCCAGTCAGCGTAGGGGTAGATTATGCAGCCATGGCCGCGGAGCAGGTTGGTGACACAGATGTGCGCGCGGTTCAGTCTGGACCAACAGGGTTAAAGCGTACCTATGGTGGTCGTGAAAAAAAAGATATTATATTGAGCCCCTGTCTCACGTTCTAGTTCAAGTTTAAGTTAAAATTCACGTTCAAAGCAATTTGATATAAATCCATTGCTGATGTGCTGGTTCAGCTATGTCAGCAAAACATGGGTACAGCCATAATAGCGGCTACATGGACTTCCAGGACGCTTCCTGTGACGTAATTTCGTTGACACCGTGATCTGGATCAGTATTGGCTGAGCCTCGAGTACCCGGATGTGCAGCGGCTTCGGGGATATTCAAATTCAAACGGTTATTTCAAACTCAGGGTTCATATTAAATGCAGAACTGAAATGAGTAGAAAATAAATAAATAAATGTTTAAATTCAGCGAGCTGTCTTTTCTGATTTGAGCTCGTAAATGCCGAACTGTGATCTGAGTACGCGGATGTACAGCGGCTTCGGGGATATTCAAATTCAAACGTTTATTTCAAACTCAGGATTCATATTAAATGCAGAACTAAAACGAGTAGAAAATAAATAAATAAATGTTTAAATTCAGCGAGCCGTCTTTTCTGATCTGAGCTCGTAAATGCCGATGATTCTAAAATTGCGATCTGAGTACCCGGATGTGCTGTGGCTTCGGGGATATTCAAATTCAAACGTTTATTTCAAACTCAGGATTCATATTAAATGCAGAACTAAAACGAGTAGAAAATAAATAAATAAATAAATGTATAAATTCAGCGAGCCGTCTTTTCTGATCTGAGCTCGTAAATGCCGATGATTCTAAAATTGCGATCTGAGTACCCGGAAGTGCAGCGGCTTTGGGGATATTCAAATTCAAATTCAAACGTTTATTTCAAACTCAGGGTTCATATTAAATGCAGAACTGAAACGAGTAGAAAATAAATAAATAAATGCTTAAATTCAGCGGCTTGTCTCATCTGATCTCGTAACTGCTGCAACACGGAAGATGATTCTAAAACTATATACAGAGCAGCAGACACTCGGTGCTCTTGTAAAAACAAAAACATACAATGCGATATGGATATCGCAACATGGCGGAATGTAAAGCCTTTGGATGTCTGAATAATAAGCGAAAAAAAACAAAGAAACACTTTTTTTGTGTACCCAAACCCAGCTCACCTTGTCAGAAGATCGGAGCGGAAACAGGGCACAGACGAATAATTTCAGACGAAATTGCGTTGTGTGTAAGGACCACTTCGTCACTTTAACCCTCAGAAGACCTTTCTGGCTCAAACCTGTAGCCATGTTGGACAAATTCTTCCTCAGAGTCCGACAATTCAGCCATAATAGAATAAAAACACTCACAACAGCACCCTAGTCTCTCATACAGGCGGAGCATTGACTGTTGAGTATCAACGAAGTGACGTCACATCCGTATGTGTCATGGCTGCGCCCACAGTTTTCATTGGCTGCCCATGGCCAAGGTCCTATTTGAATATATGTCTGGTGGTATATGGCTGGCAAGAATTATTTACCAAAATAAGAAATACTTTTTCATAATGTTTTCAAGTTAAATGCGTCTTCACGACCACCAGAGGTACGCTTTAAGGCTGGAGAGCAGGGTGCTGCAAGACGGTATGCCCCCTCTTATCTGCGATGTCTCCACGGGACGGCCGCGTCCAGTAGTACCGGCTGTGTGGCGCCGCCGCATTTTTGACTCGGTTCATTCCTTGGCGCACCCTGGAGTGCGTGCGTCGGTCAAAATGGTAGGAGAGAAATTTGTGTGGCCGAGCCTCCGCAAACAAGTTAAGGAGTGGGCAGCAGCCTGCACGGCGTGTCAACGAGCCAAAGTACACAGGCACACGAGGGCTCCTTTGGAGCCGTTTCACATTCCGGCCAAGAGGTTCGATCACGTTCATGTGGCCCTCGTGGGCCCCCTCCCGCTGTCACAAGGGTGCACACACCTTCTGACAATGGTGGACCGCACCACGCGCTGGCCTGAAGTGGTCCCGCTGGCATCAACCACAGCCGAGGAGGTGGCGCGCGCGTTTTTAACAGCTTGGGTGGCGCGCTTCGGCATTTCGTCGGACATTACGTCCGACAGAGGCCCTCAATTTGTGTCTGAGCTTTGGTCGACAATGGCCCACAGCCTAGGTGTCACAATTCACCGCACAACCGCGTACAATCCGCAGGCTAACGGGTTATGCGAACGTTTTCATAGGTCATTGAAAGTGGCTCTCAGGGCGTCACTGACGGATGCAAATTGGGTTGACAAGTTACCGTGGGTTTTATTGGGGTTGCGTTCTGCGCCTAAAGAGGACTTAGAAGCCTCCCCAGCAGAGCTCGTGTTTGCGCAGCCACTCCGGCTACCTGGGGAGTTTCTCCCAGATAACCCTGCGCCAGACGCCTCCCCATCTCAGCTGTTGCAGAGCAACATAGAATCAAGCACGCTGCCTGGCCCTGCGCACCACAGTTTTCCACACGTTTTTGTGCCTAAAACTTTGAAGAACGCAGAGTTTGTTTTTGTTAGACACGATGCGCATCGAACCCCACTGCGACTGCTTTATGACGGACCATTCAGAGTGCTAGAAACAGGGAACAAGCAGTTTTTGCTAGATTTGGGGTGTAGGAAAGAGAAAGTTTGCATAAACAGACTCAAACCCGCTTTTGTGGTGGCAGACGAGCAGGTGCTGTTGGCGAGGGCCCCGCAGTGAGGTAGACCACCGCGGGGGGCTTCGCAGAGTAATGTTTCCCCAGAACACCCACAGGTGCTGACAAAAGGTTTCCACCCCCAGACGGCAAACCCCCAGGACAGTGCCGCAGAGACGTTGAATCCCAGCTACAGCAGATACGGCGGGAGGCTGAAGCCTATACAGCATGTGGACTGATGTGTATTGATATTATCATGGCATGCATGTGGTTATTCTCTTGTTGTTCTGTTTATTCTAAAATGCTGGGGGGGGCTTTGTGTGGTGGACACACATACGGGACCTGTTTTGTGACTCACATTTTAGGTCAGAACAAAGGCAGGGCAGCTCCCTTAGTGATTACAGGAAGCTGCAAGAATCTTAGCTTTGGTATGCAAGGCTTGAGACTGTGGGGGGTTTAATTAAAGGATTAAAGAGGGGATGCATTGGAGACAGTGGAAGTGATATCATGGAGAGAAAATGCATTGTGACTTTCTTTATAATGCAAGGTGGTTTGTGAGGCATGTGACCTGTGAAGTGTAAGAGTCCTGATATTTAAGGACGAGAGATTACTGTGTGGATCTCTTATTCTGCTTTGAGATGATGGTGTTGTGAATAAAGCTGGCTTGAGAGAGAACTCTGCCTCGTCATTTTCACATCACCACAATACGTTTATTGTTAGAACAAAAAAACGTATCACGTTATAACGTAATACCTCAGTATCACATTATAACATGATACGGAGCTATTGCGTTATAACATGAAACTTTTATTGTTATAACAATAAGCTTATCATGTTATAACATGATGCTATATTGTTCTAACAATAAACGTATCACACCATAACATGATACATGTATTGTTCTAACAATCAATGTGTCATGTTATAACATGATATAAAGCCATTTTTTTGGGGGGGGGGGCAGCAATACACTTCCGTATTTTAATCATAAATTTGCCACTGTTTTTTCTTGTAAATTTGAAACTTTTTCTCATAAATTTGTTTGTTTGTTTTTCTTGTGAAACTGCGACTTTTTTCTTTCAAATTTGCTATTTTTTTTTCTTGTAACTTTGGAATTGTCTCATAAATTTGTAACTTTTTCCTCATAAAAGTGTTACTTTTTTCCTTGTAAATTGCTATTGTCTTGTAAATTTGTCAGTTTCCCCATAAATTTGCAGTGTTGTTCTTGTAAATTTGGAACGTCCTCAAAAATTTTCAACTTTTTTGTAATGTAGCTTTACACCTTTTCTTCATACATTTGTGACTTTTTTCTTGTAAATTTGCTAAAATTTTCTTGTAAATTTGCAACTTTCCCCTCTAAATTTTCACTTTTTTTTTCTCAAAAATTTGCAATTTTTTTCTAGTAAATTTGTGACTTTTCTCACAAATTTGCAACTGTTTTTTGTTTTGTTTTTTTGTAAATTTGTCACTTTTTTCTTAATTTAAAAATTGGATAATTTTGCCTATGGCACAAGTGATAATGAAACCTGATCACCAATATTAAGTGCATGTGGAGCCCAGATGGGTTTAAAGCTGGTAAACAGATTACCTGCTTACCTGCACCACAGGTAAAGTCCATGTGGGCAAACAGATGGGGCCTGTTATGTATGGTAAAATACCTTGGGTGAAGGATGAGGCAAGATGACTGGACGAACACAGCTTTATTGAAGATGTAGAACAGCAGTAACAAGTTAGGCACCTGGCAGAGGGCACCGGAGAAAGAGGCCACAATATGGATGCCCTCTGGTATTTATAGGGCGGTGCAGTGATGGAATATCAAGTGCCCTTTACTACACTGCACTTCACAATTATGTGCCAAAACACTATAACACCCCCCCTCTTTACGAAAGTCCAAAACCATACACACAATTGAACCCCCCTCTCCCCCCCAAATTTGGGACCCGAATCACGCACTATCACAACAAAAAAGAATGTACTAAAATGGCCTAATACATTCACACAACATAACCTAAAATAGTGCTGACGGGTGGACTACCATGCAGCCTGCTCAGCGGGGTGGATTATTCTGCCACCCAGTAAACTAAAAAAGTCCATACTAAACAAAAATTACATGCCGTGCTCATAAACTAAACAAAATGCACAAAATAATCCAATTTTACAATATACATACATCAAAACATGAGAACTATCAACATATAATTATTTACAGCACTGTTCCTTGGGCAGGAGGAGTAGAACCGGCATGGGGGGGGGAGCAGGGCAGGGCAGGGGGGGGGGCCTCAGCAAGCGCGCCCCCTGGAAGCAGCAGACCCCGGGACGATGGCTGATCTTCCAGATGAAAGAGCCTTGCTTCTTCACCACCGACACCTGCTCTAATCTAACCCCGTCACCTGAAGCCTCTTCCCAAACATGCCGAAGCTGATTGGCGTGCCTCGCCGAGTCATCGGACAACCTGAATTATGCTGCGCCCAGCATAGCCACTATGCACAGACACCCATGATGTTTAGCTGGCTGTCGTCTGGCCCATCTTCGCCGTGGACATTCTTCACCCTGAACCCGAACCAAGTCCAAAACCCTCAGCAGGGACCGGCTCGGCCTGAAACAGTGCTGCTGAGCATGTGGTTCCTCCATGCTCATCGGTCTGGCCCTGACCCCTTCTAAAGCCATTGTAGCATTCACCATCGTAGCTGCAGACCCACCATCCCTCTGCGGCCAAGCTCCGGAGGCATGTCAGGCTAGCACATCAGTGTCAGTCGCTGGTGCAGGCCCCTTGCCGCCACGCTTGGTACCCCCCTCTTCCGTTTCCCAAGCGCTGACACTGAGACCCTCCTGCACTGAACCTGAGTGAAGCTGGTCCTGCTTGACCACCGTGGTGTCCATTAGCTCTTTGTCCCACACAACGTCCTCATTGACCACCGGAACCGGAGGGTTCCACTGGCCACATCCTGACCATTTGTTCCCAGCGTCGCCTTTAATGGCGAAACCCAGACCGTAAAACAAATCACAGCTCATGATGTTATCGCCTTGCACTGTCACATGGAACGTGAAGTCGACCATCGTTGCAGACTTGTACCAAACCGTTAACTCCACAGTCCCAACCATGCACAGCCTGCCCCCTCCATAACCATACAACGGTGCTGGGTTACCTCTAATCCTGTAGTGGAGGAAAAACTTCCTCACCATGGCCCAATTCAGCAATGACCCCCTCTGCCCCCATGTCGAGCAGCAGTGGCACCTCCACGCTGTCCAGTTCCACTGTGCAAAACATGTACCCGTTGGTACTGGGGGACACTGTAAGGATGGTTGTCAGGGGCTGGCGGGTGGAATGATTTCTTCCGTGGGCTCTCCAGTTCAGATACATGGCACACTCTAGCATAATGGTTCAAGCGTCCACATCTACTACACCATTTTCTCCTAGCTGGGCAGTCCTTAGCCTTATTGCGGTGCGTTGCGGACCCACAACCCTTGCACAGGGGTTTTCTCAGGGCAGACCTTTGGCTGGCAGCATTGGCTTCCATAGTATCGTTGTACAAGCTATCCTAGCTATCCATGTCCGCAACATTTGCCACGGCAGGAGGCTCCGGTGGCCGCTGTGACTGGTGCCAGGTTAGCTCCGAAGCTAGCTTGTCTGTGGCCTCCGGCTGGAGAGCTAGTTCGACAGCTCTGGCTATTGTTAAGTCTTGACCTTGTAAGTCATTGGGTGCCGTAAGTAGCCTAGCCTACAATGAGGTGCTACATATGTGCTCCACGAGCTGGTCATGTACCATTTCATCTTCCAATGGCCCAAAGCAACACTCGCTAGCTAGCTGCCTCAAGTCAGCGACAAACTGATGAATAGCCTCACCCACTCGCTGATATTGCTGCCGAAAATGAGTCCTCCTGACAGTCACACTATCTGGGGTATGAAAATGGTTGGCTAGCAGCTCCACAATGTCTTCAAGATTCCGAAGCTCCAAGTGTGCATAGGACTCACTGGTTCTCAATACCCAGGTTGTGAACAAGTAGCGCACATGCTCTTTGCTTGTTGAGCTTGCCCAGGTCCAGCACGGTGATGTACGTCTGAAAAGCCTCAAACCACATGGGCCAAGGCCCTGGCGGCTTGACCGGGAGCTTGAGAAAGGGGCGAAGTGGTGTGATACACGCCTCCATGAGTTAATCCTCGATCGCCAAATGTTACGTATGGTAAAATACCTTAGGTGGAGGATGAGACAAGATGACTGGACAAACACAGCTTTATTGAAGATGTAGAACAGCGGTAACACAGTAGGCACCAGGCAGAGGGCACCAGTCGAAGAGGCCGCAATATGGATGCCCTCTGCGATATATAGGGTGGTGCAGTGACGTGACAGGAAGTGCACGTCACTACACCTCACAATAATGTGCCAAAACACTATATCTCTGGGCCAACATGTAACCTGTGGCCAAACCCACATTGGACCCATAAGACAGCCCAAATTTATCTTTGGTGGGGCCCACATGGACATGCTGGATGGGTTCTTTGCTATTAGAGTTACACTGAAATATCTTTTATAATTGTATTTTTTATTTTATTTATTTATTTATTTATTTCATTTTTAGTATTCCTGTTGTTTAACATCAACAAAAAAGAGAAAGAAATCTAATTTGGGTTAGAATCAAAGCAACATTTGCCTTGCCTCAGAGGATTCCTGAAATGTTGTGCAGGCACAAGACTGAGCTTCCATTAGAAACACATGCTGTTGCTGATGTTTTGCATCTAAACAGTTAGTGGGTGTGTGTGGGAGCTTTGCAAACCACTAAATTTCAATGACAGGGTTGTTGTTTTTTAATTACTTGCAGGTGTGTCTGAATGAGTCATGCATAGGTTGTCCTTAGTTGACAACATGTAAATGAGTTTCTGCTGTCAGGTGGTGGTTTCACCTCATTCAATGCCTGCATTCTTTAAGACATTTGACATGATGAAACATGCATGGTGCAGGGGCAGTACTAAGACAAAAACATCTGTGTCACTGCCAGTGAGCTCAATCTAGCTGAGTTGAACTCAGATTATTAGCAGCATTTTAGATTAGATGACTTTGATTTGTTGACATACAGGTGTGTCATGGTCTCTTGTGCGCCATTACGTGGCGCATGAGAGAGGGAATGAAAAACTCAAGTGCTGGAGTAGATCATGCCATTTATTAACGTAAACAGTAACAAATTCACAAGTCCAGTAACCACACTAATGCAGACAGTAGCAATGACAGAATGATGGCCACCAGACAAACAGGGAAGCCACTCAGATGTCCCACAGCCTGGGAGATGCCTGGTGCTGACGAATGCTGGGCACACAGAAAAAGGCACACATACTCACGGCTGTGGAGATCCAGGGCTGTCTGTGTCGTCTGGTGAGCGGGGAGCAAAGGCAGAGTCGGACACTAACATTAAGGAATCCTCCGTCTTGAAATGTTAGGCTGACAAGATAAAGGAAGTCATACAACACTCGTGGAGGTACACGCTGCCACGAATGAGGGTGAATGCTCCGACAATCTCTTTTCCCAAACGCAGCATATTTATTATCCTGATTCAAACGAGGAAAGAGAGTGGGAAAGTGGGATTGAACCAGGTGTGAAGGAGTGCATGTATGAGCATGTGAATGGGAATGAATGGAGTGTGAATGTATGTGTGTGAGAACACCCAAGATGAAGCACAGCTGACAGCATTTGACAGGAGGAGGGGGTGTGCCCGAGCTGTCAGGATAATAAGTCAGAACAGGGTTTGGAACACCAAACCCAGATTCATGACACAGGTGCAGCTCAAAAAACTTGAATATCATGCAAATGTCCAAATGGTAAACCTTCATATAGTACTTCTTTATAAATAAAGAAAAATATTTCAAGCTTTTTTTTGTTTTAAGTTCTTGACACCGGGGAGACTACGGTCATCCCTGTTCCTCATGCACCTTTCTCTACCACAAATTTTCTCTTCCTGTCAGCTTTCTATCAATATACTTTGATACAGCACTCTGTAAACAGCCAGCCTTTTCAGCAATAACCTTCTGTACCTTACCCTTCTTGTGGAGCGTGTCCATGATTGTGTCCTGGACAACTGTAACATGCTTAGATGATCACCTAATTAGTACTCCTTAAGAAGACTGAGGTGTCCTTGTGTTAGAATTCAAAAGACAAATTGAATGGTTGCCATGCATGTAGAGATCCTAATTTAGGAAAGACTTTATCGTGGTCTTTTAATTTTTGCCTGAGCTGTACATATTGTATAAATAGTTGAAACCAGATATTTACATACACTATATAAAAAGACACATAATGTTTTTTTTCCCCCCCTCACTGTCTACATTAAATCAGACTAAACTTTTCCTGTTTTAGGTCAGTTAGGATTACCAAAATTATTTAATTTTTCATTTATTTTTTTTTAGTTTTCTAAAGAGTTTTTAGAGATTTTTAAAAATTATAACTTTCTTCAAAGTCAGAAGTTTACAGTATACACTAAGATTATGATGCCCTTAAACAATTTAGAAAAGCCCAGATGATGATGTCATGGCTTTAGAAGCTTCTGATAAGTTAAGTTAAGGCATACCTGTGGATTTATTTTAAGGCAAAGCTCAAACACACTGCTTCCATGTGTGACATTATGGAAAAATCTAGAGAAATCAGCCAAGATATCAGGAAGAGAATTGTGGACCTCTACAAGTCTGATTCATCCTTAGGTACAATTTCCAGATGCCTGAAGGTTCCAAGTTCATCTATTCAAACAATTATACTGAAGTATAAACACTATGGGAATGTCCAGCCTTCATACTGCTTGGGAAGGAGACAGCTTCTGTGTGCCAGAGATGAACGTGTTTTGGTGTGAAATGTGCATCTCAACCCCAGAACAAAAGCAAAAGAACTTGTGAAGATGCTGGATGAAGCTGGTAAAAGAATGTCATTATCCACAGTGAAACAAGTCCTGCACCAACATGGACTAAAAGGAGGAAGGCATTACTCCAAAAACAACATAAAAACAGCCAGATTACAGTTTGCAAATGTACACAGGGACACAGACCTTAATTTTTGGAGACATGTTCTGTGGTCTGATAAAATTAAACTGAACTGTTTGGGCATAATGACCATCGTTACATTTGGAGGAAAAAGCTTACAAGGCTGAGAACTCCATCCCAGATGCGAAATACAGGGGTGGCAGCATCATGTTGTGGGGGTGTTTTGCTGCAGGAGGGACTGGTGCTCTTCACAAAATAGATGGCATCATGAGGAAGGAACATTATGTGGAAATATTGAAGCAACATCTCAACACATCAGCCAGGAAGTTTAAGGGAATACTCATTGAGAATCCTAAAATAAGCATATTATACCTCTACTGAAAGCTAAAATAATAAAAATGAATATAGTACTTTTGTAGCCTTAATTTTGTCTAGAAAGAAAAAATTAATTTTTTCCATTCATTCTGTGCATCCATGTTGAGGCTCTGACTTCTGTATTGGCCGACCGATTTTGGTGATGTTACATGTTGAACAAACTAAAAGCTCAATGGCTCCAGTGGATCCAACCCGCACTCTTGATTATGCATCTAAATTGTAGAAATAAATGAATATTGCAGAGAGAGAATATTGCAGAGCCCACGGTGGCGCAGTGGTTAGCACTGCGGCAGCACAGTTTACCCTTGGCCGTGGGATTGTGGGGATCGTGGGATCGTGGGTTCGGTCCCAGCCCCCGACCAACAGTGATCTGTGTGGAGTTTGCATGTTCTCCCCGTGTTGCGTGGGTTTACTCCGGGATTTCTCCGGTTTCCTCCCACATGCCAAAAACATGCATGTTAGGTTAATTGGCTGTTCTAAATTGTCCCTAGATATCTGTTTCCTATAGGCCCTTAGAATAGAGGGTTAGTATTAATGAAAGCGCTTTGAGTGGTCTTTGTGACTAGAAAAGCGCTATATAAGTGTAGGTTAGTTAGTTAGTTAGTTAGTTAGATCAGACCTTGTGAAGATTTTGATTTCTCGGTCACTCGGTGGCGAGATCAATATTCTCACGACTAGCATGTAACTTACAAGGAGAGAGTGAAGATATGAAGCAAAAATGATGATCAAGACTTGTCTAAAAATCCTCCCCATCAATAAAGCACATATATTGGATGAATAAGGTCTACCCTTGCTAAAAACATAATTTGGTGTTAAAATAAGAAACACATTCATTTCTCTAAAATCTGATGAATAATTTTGGCTGAGTTGCCAATCGCTCAGGGACGTTTACACATACACTACCGTTCAAAAGTTTGGGGTCACCCAGACAATTATTTTGTGTTTTCCATGAAAAGTCACACTTATTTACCACCATTAGTTGTAAAATGAATAGAAAATATAGTCAAGACATTGACAAGATTAGAAATAATGATTTGTATTTGAAATAAAAAAATTTTCCTTCAAACTTTGCTTTCGTCAAAGAATCTTCCATTTGCAGCAATTACAACATTGCAGACCTAACATGATTGCACAAGGGTTTTCTAATCATCCATTAGCCTTCTGACGCAATGAGCAAACACATTGTACCACTAAAACACTGGAGTAATAGTTGCTGGAAATGGGCCTCTATACACCTATCTAGATATTGCACCAAAAACCAGACATTTGCAGCTAGAATAGTCATTTACCACATTATCAATGTATAGAGTGTATTTCTGATTAGTTTAAAGTTATCTTCATTGAAAAAAAGTGCTTTTCTTTCAAAAATAAGGAAATTTCTAAGTGACCCCAAACTTTTGAACGGTAGTGTATATTTTTTTAATTTAGAGAAAAGACAATCACTAAGTGGATTTCTAAATTTTCTATAATATAAAAGCAAGACAAGAAACATCAATAAATATATTTACACATACCAGCTCACAGTGTTGTTAGGGTTAAGCTGCGACTCGTCTTGGTTCATCATCACGGAAGTTCAGCCCGGAGGAAGGCACACTGACTCGGGTTGCTCCGCTCTGATCCAGCTGCTCACACAGGACTGAACGGCTGCCGCGGGGCTCATGTCGCCGGGGCTCGGAGGTGAAGGAGGGACTGCCAGTGGAACTGGGAGATCAGTTTAGTGGAAGTTTAAAAGCCGTTTCAGTCACTAGCGGCAGCAGGACGATGAGGGAGGAGTAGCCGGGCAGGAGGACTTGAGCTAATGGCTAACAGGGAGTAGTTGGACGGTGGAAAAAACCTCCGGGCCGTATTAAAGAGGAACTCACTAGCCAGCTGTCTTGGACCCAGTTCATGCAGGTAAGCTGCAGGGAGTCAGGGACTGCAGCCACAGCTTTAGCACTAGCTTGGTTTTCGTCAGCTTCGGGGTCAAAATCTCCCAAATCTCCATCATCATTATCGCTGTCTGCTAAATCACTCTTCACCTTCGTCTTCCTCTTTGTTGGTATCCACTTCAAAACTCAGATCGAGAATGATTTCTTCCATTTTCCTCAAAATATGAACATGATCTCATCGTTTTCAGATGGTAACAAGACTAGTAATTAACTCATTGTTCAGCCTCTGATATCATGCATTTCAGGCCAACATTCCCAGCGAACTTTGGTCATCTGAAACCGTCACTTTTGCTGATTTTTTCTTTCTCCGGATAACAATTTATTCCAAAAATTGGTGATTGTCAAGGAAATTATATCATTTCACACATAAACATACCAAATTCAGCCTAATTAAAAATCAATAAAATTTCCCCTTAAAGATAAATTAACTCAAATAAGGCTCAAAACAATTTTTTTCTTTATTTATTTACTTGAAAGAAATATAAAATATATGAAAGTTTAATTTTGGAATTAATTTTAGAATTTTTGTGATATTCAAATTTTGTTTGATGCACCAGTATTTATTTAAAACAAACAAACAAACAAACAAACAAATCATTGCACAGGTGTCATATTAAGATAAGATAAGATAAGATAAGCCTTTATTAGTCCCACAACGGGGAAATTCCAGGATTGCAACAGCACAGGGATAGCAACACTCAGAGCAACAATCAGAAGGCAAGAAAAAAACAAGCAAGCAAGAGCAGCTAATATACATATGTACGTATTACTATAAAATATATATATATACACACACACACAGACACACAGTGCAGAGCATTGTAGCTGGATGGAATAAATATATGAATATATGAACACACAGTGCAGAGCATTGTAGCTAGATGGAATAAATATGTAAATATATAAACACCCACAGTACGGAGCATTGCAGCTAGGTGGAATAAATATACAAGTATATAAACACACACAGTGCGGAGCAATGTAGCTAGATGGAATAATATGTAGATATATAAATATATAAACACACCCAGTGCTGAGCATTGTAGCTAGATGGAATAAATATGTAAATATATAAACACACACAGTGCAGAGCATTGTTGCTAGATGGAATGAAACAGCATAACCGTCTACTTAGTTATCCTACATGGTATGACTATGTGCCCATACATATTCTCACCCTCCATAGCGACCGGTATGTTCCTAGTTGTATGCCGGAGGGGACCATTGTGTAAGTCTATTGCATCTTTTGCATTCAAAAAACTATTAGTTTGTTACGTCTTTTTGCTATCTCTGCGAGCAGCCCTGCTTAGGTTGTACAGTCTGACAGCCGTTGGTAGGAAGGACCTACGAAACCTCTCGGTTGTGCACCTGGGATGATGTAGTCTGCTGCTAAATGAGCTCCTCAGTGCATTCAGTATGTCCTGCATAGGGTGGAACTCGGACTCCAGCAGAGATGACAGTTTAGCCACCGTCCTTCTCTCTCCTATCTCCTCCATCGGATCAAGGCGCTGCCCCAGGACAGAGCTAGCTTTCTTAATCAGTTTGTTCAGTCTCTTCCTATCGGCTGCAGTAATGCCACTGCCCCAGCAGACCACTCCAAAAGTGATGGCTGATGCCACCACCGTGTCATAGAATGACTTCAGCAGCGCCCCTTGTACACCAAAAGACCTGAGTCTCCTCAGCAGGAACAGCCTGCGCTGTCCCTTCTTGTAGAGTGCATCAGTATTGTGTGACCAGTCTAGTTTATTGTTCAGATGAATACCCAGGTACTTATAGGATGTCACCATCTCGATGTCTGTTCCCTGTATATTTACTGGTACTGTGAGGGGCTGCCCATGCCTGCGGCAGTCCACCACCAGCTCCTTAGTTTTCCTCGCGTTGATCTGGAGGCAGTTCCGATGGCACCAGTCCACGAAGTCCTGGATAAGCCCTCTGTACTCAGCTTCATCTCCATTGGAGATGAGGCCAACGATCGCAGAGTCATCAGAGAACTTCTGTAGATGGCAGTGTGTTGTGTTGTGTGAGAAGTCCGCAGTATAAAGAGTGAACAGGAAGGGAGCCAGCACCGTTCCCTGGGGGGCCCCCGTGCTACTGATGATCGTGTCGGACACACAGTCCCGGGTTCTCACAAACTGAGGCCGGTTCGTGAGGTAGTCCAGGATCCATGATGACAGGTGCTGGTCCACCCCTGCGCGCAGCAGCTTGTCCTTCAGGATCATCGGTTGGATGGTGTTGAAAGCACTGGAGAAGTCAAAGAACATGATCCTCACCATATTCCCGGGCTTCTCCAGGTGGGACAGAGAACGGTGAAGGAGGAAGATCACCGCATCCTCCACCCCAATGCCATGCTGGTAGGCGAACTGGAGTGGATCCATCGCTGGTTCCACCAGGGGGCGGAGGTGAGCAAGGAGCAGTCTCTCCAGGGTCTTCATCAAGTGGGACGTCAAGGCCACCGGTCTGTAGCTGTTCAGGTCTTTGGGGTGGGAAGTTTTTGGTACAGGTACCACACAAGATGTTTTCCACAGCTGTGGTACCCTCCCCAGTTTCAGGCTCATGTTGAAGATATACGTCACAATCCCACACAGCTGGTCTGCACAGGACTTGAGGAGCTTTGCGCTGATGCCGTCCGGTCCCGGCGCCTTCCTCGCCTTGATCTTCCTCAGCTCCGTCCTCACCTGGGTCCTGGTCAGGGTCAGGATGGGGGGCTGTGTGTTGGGAGTGGGGGGGTGTTGGTGGAGTGGGGAGTGGGCAGCAGGACTTGATTTCTTTAGAGGCAGCAGTGGTTGTTGTGCAGTCAGGGGGGAGGGCGGTTGGTCAAATCTATTGAAAAACAGATTCAGGTTGTTCGCCCACTCCCTGCCCCCTGTGGCCTGGGGGGAGGTATTCTGGAGCCCCGAGATGGTTTTGAGGTTTCTCCAGACCCCGCTGATGTCGCTCTGTTGCAGCTTGTCCTCCATCTTCTTCCTGAAGCTGTCCTTGCCTTCTCTGATCTTTCTCCTCAGCTCCCTCTGTACGGACTTCAGCATCTCCCTGTTCCCTGACCTGAAGATCCTCTTCTTCTCTCTCAGAAGTGTTTTTATCTCAGGGTTGATCCAGGGTTTGTTGTTTGAGTGACGCCGTATGGTCTTGGTGGGAACGGATTTGTCCACACAGAAGCTGAGGTAGCCCGTGAAGGTGTGAATGAGGCCATCGATGTCCTCACCATGTGGATCGCAGAGCTGCTTCCAGGCGGTGGCTTCAAAACAGCCCTTTAGGGTGTCCATTGTCTCCTCAGACCATAACTCCACAGTGTGCATGGCCGGAGGTTGTCTGTGCACTAGGGGTTTAAGCTAGACTTTTGAGAACACAAGAGGCAAGGAAGAGAGGAGGAGGATGAAACATGTTTTAGCTTAAACACATCCACATAAGGCATGATGCCCAACAGAGAGGAGGAGCAGCAGGTATACGGAGGAAATTATGCGTTCAAAGCTTCTTCTCAAGATCTCATTTCAGATGTATAATTACACAAAAATATATGAAATATATAAAACACAAGTGACACTGACATGAAACGTGTTTCCCATGGTTCTGCACATTTGAAAGGTGTTTTGGAACATTTCCCACTGCCTCAAGGACACTTTGTGGTAAAATATGTAAATGACATGATTATATGTAGGCACAAGTGGAAAAGCATGTTTTTCCTGTAATACCGAGGCAGGTGTGTTAGAGTGGATGTAATGGTAGAGAAATTCACTGGGCCCCACAGTGGGAGGGGCCCCATACACTGTTGTATCTGGAGTCCAAAATTTGGTGCTACACCTATATAGCTGAATAAAAAAATTACAAGACTAGAGTTGCTTTCTTTATGACCCAACCTTTATTGCCAAAGTGTAAATAGATTCATAAATTTTCAAATAAAGATAGACAACATGAGAGTGCCCTACCACCCTCTGGTGGTTAGCTGCAGACAAACTTCAGACTGTTATAAATCACCCTTCAGGGCAGGACAAAGACCCAAACGCTGGACTGTGAGTTGCAAAACGTTTAATAACAAAAAGCACAAAAATAACAAAGAAAAAACTTACACTTAACACAAACAGGAGAAGATACAAGTAGGCATGTAGGAACCCCAGGAAAGACTGTCATGATCCCCCCCAGGATCATGACAGTCATGATCCCCCCAGGATCATGGCAGTTTCCGGCTGTCAAACTGTTTTACGGGCTGCACAGCTGTCACTGATTATATTACTTTTCTCACTCATGTACTCACACCTGTTATGCATCAATGATTGTCTTATTTCATTATTTAAGGCCACAACATTTCCCCATTGTCATGTCCAACTGTTTCCTTCCTCAGCAGTTTTCTGCCAGACGCTGAGTGTTTTTAGTTTGCCGTAGAGGGGAACGGGAGCGCTCCGACCAGGTAATCTATCCCTTTTCCAAATTCCCGCAGCCATGGGACGTCGTTCTTCAGCGCCTTCTTCCGTCTCACATCTCCAACCAGCTGTTCCTGAGCTGACGAGAGAACATCCCCTGGAACAGAAATGCGCAGCCTCTCGTTGCCATTCAGCTGCATCCCATCAGAGGAACACAACAGCAGCCTCCTTCTCCTCGTCTGCTGCTCCTCCTCCATGATGTCATTCCCCGCAGCTGTATTTTTGGCAGTCAGCGTGCCTGCAGGCCTGGCTCATCCATTTTCTACAATGGGGCCCATGCCCGCTGCAGCTTCTGAGAGGGATACATCTGCATCTTCTGCAGCAGCCACCATCAACCCACAGGAATTAAGGCAAGTACAGTTTCATTCTCTAACACCTGTAAATGAAATGCCTTGTCTTATTCCTGGTGGGAGAGCTCAGCAGCAGCTGCACACTTTGGCTGAGTTCTCGCCACCTGCTGCTGCTATTCATGGCTCCTCACTTGCAACTCCTGTGTCCCATCCTGTTTTTCCTGAATGTCCGCCGGTCCTTAGAGAGAGCCACCAGACGATGGAGGGGCCTGCGGCCCTGGAAGATTCTGTTCCTGCCCCGCAGCCACGTCCTGGACGGAAGAAGAAAGCCCCCATGCCCTGAAGTCTGAGCCGACAAAAGAGTGTCCCCTGACTTCAGCTGCACAGGTTTCTGCGCCAGCAGTGAGGCAGCCTCCTGCATCAGCCACCACGCCAGGAAGTCCACCAGTGTTGGTAGCTACATCTGGAGACCATACAGCAGCAGATACCAACACACCACAGGAATTAAGGCAAGTACCTTTTCATTCTATTACATTTGAAGATGAAATGCCTTGCCTTATCCCGGTGGTAAGGCTCAGCAGTTGCAGCCCACATTAGCTGAGTTCTCACTGCCTGCTGCTGCCACCAGTTCCTCACCTGCCTCTCCCATGTCTCCACCTGTGTCTTCTGACTGTCTGCCAGTCCTGGGATGGAGCTGCTGGATGATGGAGAAGCCTGCGGCTCTGGAAGGTCCTGTTCCAGCCCCACAGCCACACCCTGGATGGGAGGAGAATGCTACCTGCGTACTGAAACCTGAGCTGACAGGAGAATGTTCCTTGGTTTCAGCAGCATGAGGGCTGGTATCTTCAGTGAGGCAACCTCCAGCTTTAGCCATCACGTCTGGAGTTCCACCTGCGTCGGTCACCACGCCTGGAGGTCCTTGGGCTGCATCCATCATCACGCCTGCTGCTGGGGTCGTCGCAGCAGAGTCCCCGGAGTCCTGAGTGGTGGTGGAGCTTGAGTCCAGGCAAGAACTCCGTTCTTTTCGAACACCTGCAGATCTAGAGAAATCTTGTCTGGCTCATGGTGAGGAAAACTGGCTGCAGATGTCCTCTGCTCCTGAATTTTCCTCGTTGAGCTCCACCACTGCTGGTAACTATGTTCCGGTGTTTTTTCCTTCCTCCCCATCTGAGGTGGCAGAGCCGGGGTGGAAGCGCCATATGAATGGAGTCGAGACATCCCAGCCAGAGTCGCCGGAGTCCTGGACGGCGGTGGAGCTCGAGCTAAGGCAGGTTCTCTTTGTTGTCTTCACATTATCAGTATTAGAGAAATCTTGCTTAGCTCTTGGTGAGGAGAACCAGTCGCAGCCATTGGCTGTTCCTGAATTCTCCTCACCGGGCTCCACTGCTGCTGGTGGTAGTAACCCGGTGTATGTGTCTTTCCCTCGGCCCAAGTCCTCATCTGGCTCCAATGATGGTCATCCTCCATCGTTGCCTGAGGTCATCGTGGGTCCCCCATCCTTGTCTGAGGTTGCCACGGATCTTCCATCATCACCTGGGGTTGCCGCGAGTCCTCCACATTCACCTGAGGTCACTGTGGGTCCCCTACCTTTGCCTGAGGTCTCCGTGGGTCCCCTGCCTTCGTCTGAGGTCTCCATGGGTCCCCTTCCTTCGCCTGAGGACTCTGTGGGTCCCCTACCTTCACCAGAGGTCTCCGTGCATGTTTTGCCTGCATCTGAGGCTGTCATGGGTGCTTCGCCTCTCTCCAAGGCCGTCACGGGTGCTTTGTTTCCGTCCGAGGCTGCTGTGGATGCTTTGTGTCCACCTCTGACTGAGGTCGTTGAGGGTTTTCCACTGTCAGCTGAGGACATTGTTTCCATCATTCCCTGTCTTCACCAGAGGGCCCCGCCGAGCAGTCACCCTGTTCATCTGGTCCCCTCACCGGGCAGCTATACTGGTGGGCAGCCCTTTTTGCCGGGTTTCCCTGCTGGTCAGCCAACACTTCGTCTGGTCTCTTTACTGATCAGCCATCCTCCTCAGTTGGTGTCTTCCCCTCAGTCCCTGAGGTCAGTAAAGGGCACGAGTTCCAGCTGACACCCCCAGGTGGGAGCATGTCATGCCCTGCGACCCATTGGCTCAGGGATGTGGGAAGACCACCTGATGAGTCTCATCATCTGCTTGGATGGAATGGAACTCTGGTAGGCCACCCGATGGACTGCTCCCTCTGTTTGGGTGGTTTTGGAATGTGGGGAGGCCACCTGACCTGCTCCAGCACATGCTCCGGTGGTTTTGGGACTCTGGGAGACCACCCAATGGGCTACGCTTCCTGCTCGAGTGGCTCAAGAACCCTGGAAGACCACCAAACTTGTTCCATCATGTAATCAGGTGGTCTTGGGACTCTAGCAGATCACCCGGACTGTCTTAACTTTCTTTTATTTCTTTGGCATTCTATTACCACCTGTTGTACAGTGTGTGGGTCATGAGTTTTTTTTTTTTTCTTTTGTTTCTGGGTTGGTTCAGTCACTCTGTGCCTGGGGTCCCCCTCCTCCCACCCAGGGTGGGTTGTTTTCCTTGTTGGGGGGGTCTTCTTTGTGGGTGGGTTCTTTCCCTTTTTTGATGTTGCCCTGGGGTGTCGGGGAGCCACCCTTTGGGGGAGGGGGTCACTGTCAGGATCCTGAGCACGGGGGTGGGGGGGTGGGTGTTGCGCTCAGCCTCAGCTCAAGTTTAGTCTTTTTCTGTTTGTTTGTTTCTTATGGTCTGTTGTATTTGGTTCCTGTGGAGTTATGAGTTGTCTCTGTTCTTAGTCTCGTCCTTATTGTCCTGTCTTGTTATTATTATTTTGTGTTTATAGTATTATTTACATCTTGGGGTTGTGTTGTCTTATTCTTGTCGTATTATTTGGCTTCTTGTTTGTGCTTTTATTTCGACAGTGCTGTGCAGCTTCCAGCTGTCAAACTGTTTCGCGGGCTGCATAGCTGTCACTGAATATATTACTTTTCTCACTCATGTACTCACACCTGTTATGATTCAATGATTGTCTTATTTCATTATTTAAGGGCACAACAACATTTCCCCGTTGTTGTGTCTGATTTTTTTCCTTCCTCAGCAGTTCTCTGCCAGACGCTGAGTGTTTTTGGTTTGCTGTAGAGGAGAACGGGAGCGCTCTGACCAGGTAAAAAGGTATCCCTTTTCTCTCCTCCAGTGCTTCATCTCGTTACATGTAAGTTTAGTGTTTCGTGTAGTGTCTGTCTTTATGTTAATAAATGTGCAAAACCACAGCATGCATTTGGTGTCCTTCCATAGCCCTTGAAAAGGGAAGTCTATGACAGAAGGGCACGGCCAGTGTGGACACAAGCCATTGTGTGTTTGCTTTTTTTTCCTTCTCACCTATGACAAAGATGGGGCTCACGTCTGGAGGACAACAAAAGCACAACCTGGAAATGATAGTACGACTAATGCAGGGGATATACAAAGAACGAGGACAATAGAAATATAGAAAACTGGAATCAAAATACAAGAAGGACTGAGAGGAAGGTAAGGGTAGGCTCAAGTGAATAATAATAATAGAAAACTGAACTAATAGCAAAAATGTTCATAACCAAAAACAAATGACAAACTCAAATAACATGCAGACAAAACCAACGCTGAAAACATAAAATAAAGATAAAATGAGAAAAGTCCAGAAAATAATCGAAGTAAACTGGAAAATAATCGAAGTAAACTGGAAGCATGAGCACTGTGCCCCACCCCACCCCCGCCGTGCTCAGCATCATGACGCCCCTGAAGGGGTGGATACCAGACACCCCAACGCAACATCAAAAACAAAACAGAAAAAACAAAACGGAAACACAAAAGAAAACCCACCAAACAAGAATTGAAAAAATAACCCACTCAAACAGGAATAGAACAATAAACCTGGGTGGGGGAACCAAGGTTAGGAGGGACCAAAACAAAAAACACACTCATGACCCACAATACAGAACACTACGGTGACAACAGAACTTAGGACCACTGGGTGAAAAAATAAGGCAGTTCAGGTGGCCTCCCAGAGTTCCTGAGCCACCTTAGCAGAGGGCGTAGTCCGTCGGGTGGTCTCCCAAAGTTCATGAACCACCCAAGCAAACGGTGCAGTCCATTGGGAGGTCTCCCAGTATCCCTGAGCCAATGGGCCGTGGGGCACAATACCCCCTCCTCCCCCCAGAGGCGGTAGTTGGAACCTGTGCCCCCTAAGGAGCACAGGTGCTGCAGCGTGGAAAGGATGGAACAATAGCTGCAGGGAGTTGACGCCCGATGATGGTTGCTGGCCAACAGTGAACCCCGACAGCGGTGGCAGCTGACCAGAGATAAGGAAAGGTAAGGAAAACGGCTGGTCCGCGGGAGAACCAGACGAAGAGGATGGCTGACCAGCGAGTGAGCCAGGCAGTGAAGATGGCTCTCGTTGACCTTGGGTGAGGGCGGAGGACCCTTGACGACCTCAGGTGAAGGTGGAGGACCCTCGACGACCTTGGGCAAAGGCCTAGGACCCTTGACGACCTCGGGCAAAGGCGGGGGACCCTCAATGACCTTGGGCAAAGGCGAAGGACCCTCGACGACCGTGGATGAAGGCGGAGGACCCTCGACGGCCGTGGACAAAGATGGAGGACCCTCGATGATTTCAAGCGAAGGCGAAGGACCCACGGTGACCTCAGGTGTAGGCAGAGGACCCACGGTGACCTTGGGCGGAGACGGAGGACCTCAGGTGAAGGCGGGGGACCCTTGGTGACCTCAGGCGAAGTTGGAGGACCCACAGTGACCTCAGGCAAAGGCGGAGGACCCTCAATGACCTCAGGCAAAGGTTGAAGACCATCAGCAGACCCCAATGAGGATTCGGACAGGAAAGAAGAAATATACACCGGGTTACTATCACTGGCAGCAGTGGAACCCTGCGAGGAAAACCCAGAAACAGTTGGCAGCTGTGGCTGGTTCTCCCTGTCAAGAGCAAACCAAGACCTCTCTAAAACTGATAATGTGAAAACAAAAAAGAGGACTTGCCTTAGCTCGAGCTCCACCACCATCCAGGACTCTGGCTAATTAGAGTGGGACATCTCGACTCCCTCCATCTGGGCAATCTCTCCTGATACGACCACCTTGGACAGGAAGGAAGAGATGGACACAGGAACCTTATTACTGGCAGCAGTGGAGCCCAGTGAGGAGAACTCAGGAGTAGAGGGCATCTGCAGCTGATTCTCCCTGCCACGAGCAAGACAAGATTTCTTTAAGGCTAATAATGGAAAGACAGGAAAGAGAACTTGCATTGACTCGAACTCCACTGCCGTCCAGGACTCTGGTGACTCTGCTGCAATGGCCCTGGCAGCAGGCATGATGGTTGGTGCAGCTGAAGGACCCCCAGACATGGTGGCCGATGTTGGTGAGACTCCCAGTGTGGCAGCTGATGCTGGAGATCGCTACACCGATGGTGCCAAGTACCGTGCTGCTGAAACCAGGGAACACTCTCCTGTCGGCTCAGGCTTCAGGGAACAGGTGGTGCTCTCCTCCTGTCCAGGACATGGCTGCGGGGCAGGAACTGGACTCTCCAGGGCTGCAGGCTCCTCTGTCATCCAGCGGCTCCCTCCCAGGACCGGCGGATACTCAGGGGAAATGGCGAAGGACACGGGAGGAACAGGTGAAGATTCATGAATATCTGCAGCAGCAGGTGGTGAGAGATCAGCCAAAGTATGTGGCTGGTGCTGAGCCCTCCCACCAGGAACTAGGCAGGGCATTTCATCAAAAGGTGTTAAAGAATGAAAATGTAGTTGCCTGAATTCCCGTGGTGTGGTGGTGGTTGCTGCAGAAGGCCCAGACAACTCCCTCTCAATGACTGCAGCGGGTGAGGGCACCAGTGGGGAAACTGGAGGAGCCGGCGCTGCAGGCACGATGACAGCTGAATTCACAGCTGCAGCGGAGGGGTCCCTCTGGTGTGATGCAGCTGAATAGTGGCAAGAGGCTGGGCGTGCCTATCCCAGGGGATGCTTTCTCATCGGCTCAGGAACAGGCTGTGAATGGGGAAGAACAGAAGTAAACACTGGAGGATGGCATCCTTAGGCTGGTGAACGGCGAGAGGCTGAAGTCGTCTGCACCAGGGGATGCTTCCTCGTCGGCACAGGTGCAGCTGAGAGTGAGCCTCTTGTGTTATGTGGAGGGTGGAGATGGTCGTCAACAGCTCTGTATACTCGGGGTAATTCCTCAGGCTGGGATGCACCTCCACTATCACTGCCGCCAACTCCATGTTCTTCAGAACCTCCTTAGATGTAAGGGAGGCGAGCACTTCAATAACAAAATCCTGGATGAATTGTGCCGCCCATTGCTCATCCACGCTGGGGCCCCTGGCTGCTAACCTCCCTCTGTTGGTGGAGCCCCAGTACGCTGGTGACATACTGACGGCTCTCCCTTCGGCAAAATACAACAGCAGGTGGAGGAAGAAAAAGGCAACTCACAGCAGCTGGGTCCACTCTGGCAGTGTCCTTCTGTCATAAATCACCCTTCAGGGCAGGACAAAGACACAAACACTGGACTGTGAGTTGCAAAACTTTTAATAACAAAAAGCACAAATATAACATAAAGACAAAAACTTACACTTAACACAAACAGGAGAAGATACAAGTAGGCGTGTAGGAACGCCAGGAAAGATGGGACTCATGTCTGGAGGATGAGAACAGCCTGGATAGGATCAGGCTGAGGCGTATGGAAATGCCAGGATAATAGGGAGGAATGAAGTCCAAGACGGAGCACATCCGTACAAACACACAGTAGGATGCTGCAACGAATTAGCATTGCATCTGTCCTTAAAAAAGCACATGAAAAAATGACAAATGATTAACAGGTGTGGGTCACATAAGCAAGGAACGACCTGTGACAGGTGTGACAGATTGCAAACAGATCTTGAAATACCATAAATAATAAATCATGCTGTCACAACAAAAGCACAACCCAGAAATGATAGTAAAACTAATGCAGAGAATATACAAAGAACGAGGACAAGATATATACAGAAAACTGGAATCAAAATACAAGAAGGACTGATAGGAAGGTGAGGGTAGGCTCAAGTCAAGGCAGGTGAATAATAATAATAGAAAACTGGATGGTAAAGGTTTCATAAGATAAATGACAAACTAATAACAACTGAACTAACAACAAAAATTTTCATGATATAATGGCAGACAGGGTAGAGTAGTGGACAGAATACTTTGTCACAGAAGAGAGGTTTGTCAGGTTTGATTGATTGATTCATCTTCTACCACTTAATCCTTTTCAGGTCGCCGAGAGGGCTGGAGTCTATCCCTATCAACAAAGGTGAGTGGCAGAGAGGACCCAGGTGCAGGCAGGATGTCATGCAAAACAATAATTTATTAAACCAACTCAGGACACAAAGGAATGACAGCTCATGGGCTGAAAACACAGAACATAAACTAAACTACACAGAATGTATGGGAACATAAATAACTCAGAGGCAAGGGAAATCACAGGATAGACACAGCAGAAACACTAATGATGCCAGACTTGACACAGACTGAACACTAGTACCTACAGTCATGTGAAAAAAATAGGACACCCTGTATAAGCCTATGTGTATTTTTTTTAACATATTTGAATGTATGGATATTTAATATCAATGTTAAAAATACTGGGAGATTCATATAATACAACTAAACAAATAAAAATGAATTAAAGACTTTTTAAAATTTTCAGGGGCAGTGCGGTGGCGGAGTGGTTAGCACTGTGGCAACAAAGCAACTCACCCTTGGCCGGGGGATCCTGGGTTCGATCTCAGCCCCTGACCGACAGTGGTCTGTGTGGAGTTTGCATGTTCTCCCCGTGTCTGCGTGGGTTTACTCTGGGATTTCTCCGGTTTCCTCCCACATGCCAAAAACATGCAAGTTAGGTTAATTGGTATCAACTGGGGATTCTAAATTGTCCTTAGGTATGACTGTGAGAGTGAATGGTTGTCTGTCTGTCTGTGTTGGCCCTGTGATGGACTGGCGATCTGTCCAGGGTGTACCTCACCTCTTGCCCAAATATGCTAGGATCAGCTCCAGCGCCCCCCCCCCCCCCCGGCAACCCGAAAAGAAGATGTATTAAAATTTTCTGTAAAATATAATTCTAAACAAATAGTGAGGAATAAATTAGGACACCCCCCCCCATCTTTTTTAGGACACCCCCACATTCATTCCCACTTAAAATAGCTAAAATAAATTTAAAAATGCAAATAAAAACAAAAACCAGGTTAGACATAGATATGTGAACATTTGTTAATAAAGAACTGAATAGTTAATGGGGAGTCCTCATTTTTTCACATGACTGTATAGACGGGGAAGCAATCAAGACACCACGAGACAGATGGGGAGACTAATCATTGATAGCTGAGGCAGCTAGCAGTGACAGGAGGGCGGCGCTGAACACACACACACACACACACACACACACACACACACACACACACACACACACACAGAGAAGAAGACAGACAAGAAACGGAGGATCACAGGGAAGACATGACCATAACAAATAATGACAGAACTAAGAGCGGAATCACAGATCTAATAAACAATAATGAATGTAAAAAACACCCCTTCCATCTACATGACAGACAGCTAGGTGGGCCAATAATAGAGCAGTGGGTGGATCTCAAGGATTGCGGTGGGTTGGCTTTGTCTAGACACGACGTATAAGAATTCCACAGAAAAGCCAAAAATGTTTCTGCTGTTTCTGGGAGAGAAAAACGAGATAAAGTCTGTGTGCTTTTTTAAGAGAATTGACTGTTTTGAAATTTTTTGGATAATTAGGTGACCAGTAGACACATTTCAGACAGTTAAAACCTACAAACACACCACTTTTCACTCAATGACCCCTTTAAAGGGATGGGCAGGAGCACCGTGCATTGGATTATTCAAAACACACCTCTGAATAATTAGACAAGCCTCTTTGCACTTTTTGCCAGCCCACAGACCATTTTCCCCGACGACTGTAATTACAAAATGGACTGGGCCGCACCCACAAATGTGCTATGCACATTTGATAACTGGCGAGTGAATAGTGTCATAATATGGGCCATATGCTTTAATAAACTTGAAACAAGTAGAAATTTAATCTCAAAGATAACCGTTTAATATCTCATACAGTTTGGTGCATCCTTATTTGCTCTTCCAGTACTTATGACAGCGTCTCTTCAGTATGGTCCTTGGTGTGTCTGTTAGTACAACCTAGCACAGAAGGCGACATCATTACAGATTATAGTTGTTTACAGAAAAAAAAATATTAGGAAAACACCCTGTAAAATGCCGGCACTAAATTAGTTTTAGCTCCCAAGAAAAGGAGCCTGCCAGTGGTAAACAAAACATGTTGTTATCACTCTTTGTGACTCACCCATGAGCTTAATTGATTCTATCATTTAAAAAATGGCACCAAACGGTGCCCCCCTTGATTTCTATAGTTTTAATTTTAGATAGATTAAAAATAATTTCAGGTTCTCATTTGGAAAGGTGATTCCAATCAATCGATGCCTCAGGGAAGTTAGCAAAATGATTACAGCGCTAGAAATTTGTTCGTGAATGCCAGTGTAAGTCAATGGGATGAGGGCACTTCCAAAAGCAAAAACTACTTTTTAATCTATGCAAAAATAATTTCAGGTTGCGATTTAGAAAGATGATACCAACTGATCAACGCCCCAAGGTAGGTAGCAAAAGGTTTATATAGCCAGAAATCTGTTTTTAAATGCCAATGTAAATCAGTTGGACAAGGGCGATTCCAGAAACAAACAGTACTTCTGGGTGGCCTCACCGGGGGCCACCGGAAGCTCTGTCCATTCATTTATACAGTCTATGGTTCCACACAGCAGAAAACAGATTTGACCTTTGATCCTGTTCAAGAGGTCATCCAAGATTAAGGGGCCACTACAACACATCCGCTGACAAACTTGGACAGCTCCCTGGACTTAGGTAGGTTAAAAACAAATATATTGCCTATGTTGATCTTTGACCTTTCATGTGGTCAAGCGGTCAGCCAAGGTCAAGGGTTCAGCACACACTACCCACTGACCCATCTGCATACCCCCTGGTGTATATGAGGGTCCCAATGACTAAACAGCTTTAGTGGACCTTTTGACCACTGACATGGTCAAGAGGTCAGAGAGACCATGCCTAACACAGCCCTCAGGTTTTAAGGGGTTGTTTCATGCAAAAAAACCAGAATTGACCTTTTGCCCCCCAAAAGAAGATTAAGAGGTAACCAGAGGTGAATTCTTGATTATTGGTCAGTTAATTAACTTAAGGTACACCTGGCATAATTTCTGGATGTTCTGGCATGCCCCACACAGCAGAAAATAGAATTTGATCTTTGACCTGGTGAAGCAGTCATCCAAGGTCAGGAGTTAACCACATCACACTCGCTGACCAACCTCGGCACCTCCCAGACCTTGGCTGGGCTTCAATGAATATATAGCGCATGTTGATCTTTGACCTTTTTTATGGTCAAGCAGTCATGTCAGATGCACTGTTCAGGTACTGCATTATCACCATGCAAGACACGAGTCAAGTCGTCTCCAAAGTTTTGTCCGCATACATAAATACATACCCACCCACACTTTTGACAGAATATATAGTATATATATACTGTATATGTGTGTGTGTGTGTGTGTGTGTGTGTGTGTGTGTGTGTGTGTGTGTGTGTGTGTGTATAGTGATTACCTCAGAAATCTGCATTCAGACAACCACTGTATGGTCCGGACCAAAGGACCGAACAGTGGTTTCCACGGATAGTTCGGTTTGTTTGGTGCAGTGTGAATGTGTGTTGGAACTCTGGTGCGCACCAAACAAGTGAAGTCTGGTCCCCCCTGAAAACGGGGGTCTCAGTTCTCTTGCAAATGAAGTTTGGTGTGCTTCGCTTGCAGTGTGAATCCAAACGGAGTATCCAACGGACCAAAGCGTGGCTACTTCTGCCCTTTGCCCCAATAAACTTTATATGTTTTTTCTAATAAACTGATCATTTCTTTCCTGATAGATTTGTTATTTTTTCTTGAATTGTTTGTCTCAGAAGTTTGCAGCTTCTACTTGTAAGACTTTTTTTTATTCAAAATGAAAATTCTTTTTTTTTGTACGAGGGGGGGCTAAAAAGTTCACTACTATGAACTTTTCAGCCTGTGAACTTTTGAGCCCCCCCCCCCATAGATTTATTGCTTATGTTGTAAAGAAAGGAAGCAGACGAGGCAACGAGCTAGACGACACAAACTTTATTCCTTCTCCAACATCAAGTACAGTACAGATCTGCCTGGGTCTCTCAGCACCTTCTCTTTATAACCTCTAATCCCGTTCCATGAGACCCAGGAAGCTCAACAACAATAATGCGGTGATCTTCCTCCTTCACCGTTCTCTGTCCCACCTGGAGAAGCCCGGGAATATGGTGAGGATCATGTTCTTTGACTTCTCCAGTGCTTTCAACACCATCCAACCGATGATCCTGAAGGACAAGCTGCTGCGCGCAGGGGTGGACCAGCACCTGTCATCATGGATCCTGGACTACCTCACGAACCGGCCTCAGTTTGTGAGAACCCGGGACTGTGTGTCCGACACGATCATCAGTAGCACGGGGGCCCCCCAGGGAACGGTGCTGGCTCCCTTCCTGTTCACTCTTTATACTGCGGACTTCTCACACAACACAACACACTGCCATCTACAGAAGTTCTCTGATGACTCTGCGATCGTTGGCCTCATCTCCAATGGAGATGAAGCTGAGTACAGAGGGCTTATCCAGGACTTCGTGGACTGGTGCCATCGGAACTGCCTCCAGATCAACGCGAGGAAAACTAAGGAGCTGGTGGTGGACTGCCGCAGGCATGGGCAGCCCCTCACAGTACCAGTAAATATACAGGGAACAGACATCGAGATGGTGACATCCTATAAGTACCTGGGTATTCATCTGAACAATAAACTAGACTGGTCACACAATACTGATGCACTCTACAAGAAGGGACAGCGCAGGCTGTTCCTGCTGAGGAGACTCAGGTCTTTTGGTGTACAAGGGGCGCTGCTGAAGTCATTCTATGACACGGTGGTGGCATCAGCCATCACTTTTGGAGTGGTCTGCTGGGGCAGTGGCATTACTGCAGCCGATAGGAAGAGACTGAACAAACTGATTAAGAAAGCTAGCTCTGTCCTGGGGCAGCGCCTTGATCCGATGGAGGAGATAGGAGAGAGAAGGACGGTGGCTAAACTGTCATCTCTGCTGGAGTCCGAGTTCCACCCTATGCAGGACATACTGAATGCACTGAGGAGCTCATTTAGCAGCAGACTACATCATCCCAGGTGCACAACCGAGAGGTTTCGTAGGTCCTTCCTACCAACGGCTGTCAGACTGTACAACCTAAGCAGGGCTGCTCGCAGAGATAGCAAAAAGACGTAACAAACTAATAGTTTTTTGAATGCAAAAGATGCAATAGACTTACACAATGGTCCCCTCCGGCATACAACTAGGAACATACCGGTCGCTATGGAGGGTGAGAATATGTATGGGCACATAATCATACCATGTAGGATAACTAAGTAGACGGTTATGCTGTTTCATTCCATCTAGCAACAATGCTCTGCACTGTGTGTGTTTATATATTTGCATATTTATTCCATCTAGCTACAATGCTCAGCACTGGGTGTGTTTATATATTTATATATCTACATATTATTCCATCTAGCTACATTGCTCCGCACTGTGTGTGTTTATATACTTGCATATTTATTCCACCTAGCTGCAATGCTCCGTACTGTGGGTGTTTATATATTTACATATTTATTCCATCTAGCTACAATGCTCTGCACTGTGTGTTCATATATTCATATATTTATTCCATCCAGCTACAATGCTCTGCACTGTGTGTCTGTGTGTGTGTGTATATATATATATTTTATAGTAATACGTACATATGTTTATTAGCTGCTCTTGCTTGCTTGTTTTTTTTCTTGCCTTCTGATTGTTGCTCTGAGTGTTGCTATCCCTGTGCTGTTGCAATCCTGGAATTTCCCCGTTGTGGGACTAATAAAGGCTTATCTTATCTTATCTTATCTTATCTTAATAAATTTAGTGGAACAAAGACATGTGTGGCACATTAACATCACATAACGCCAGACCCGCTTCTCACACCCTCTCTTCCTCAGCGGCTCTGGTGCCTCCTGAACCCCCGGGGGGGGGGGGGGTGCATCGTCCTTTCTGTACTGCCTGAGACCCCCCAGTACCACTTCCTCCTTGAGTCCATTGTAACTTCTTCCCTCCAGCTCCCTACTCTGGAGGATTTTCTCCACCTGGACGCTGGCCGTCCGCCCGTTGCCGCCCCTCCTCCTCCCTCTCCTTCAGTGGCGGCTCAAACCTGCAAACCCCAGATTAAGTGTAGTGCGGTGGCACAGTGGTTAGCACTGTGCCAGCACAGCAACTCACCCTTGGCCATGGGATCCCTGGTTCGATCCCAGCCCCTGACCAACAGTGATCTGTGTGGAGTTTGCATGTTCTTCCCGTATCTGCGTGGGTTTACTCCGGGATTTCTCCGGTTTCCTCCCACAGGCCAAAAACATGCAGGTTAGGTTAATTGGAGACTCTAAAGTGGCCCTAGGCGTGAATGTGTGTGTGAATGGTTAAGGGATAGTGCCGTACTGTGGCTGCTTCATCCATCCAGGTCGATGCCCTCAATTTCCCCTCTGGGGATCAATAAAGTATACAAAATTAAAAAAAAAATTAAGACTACTTTAGGTGTGCCAAATTACACACCAGCTCCAAAAAGAAGAGAGCGCATCACCCCGCCATCACAACAACAACATCGACAAAATTATTCACCACTTCAGAAACCACCGACAAAGGCCCTCCAGACAACGCTGGTAATTGGTGACTCGATTATGAGTAACATCAGAAGCAAGTACTGTGTGACAGTACTGTGTGACTAAATTTTTTCCTGGGGCTAGAGTGTCTGACATTGAGGCTCTTACCCCTGACTTATTAAATGAATTCCCCCACGCTAAAACTGTCATAGTACATGTTGGATGCAATAACATCCCAGATGAAGTGTCGGAGTTCTTAAAGAGTGATTTCAGGAGCCTTCTGTCCACTCTTATGAACTGTGGCAGACGTGTGTTTATATCTGGGCATTTGGCCCCTTTCAGACGAGGTTGCAATTATTTTAGCAGAACTCTCAGTCTTAATACTTGGTTGTGTTCTACATGTCCTTCTTTAAACATTGGTTTTGTTGACAATTTCAACCTGTTTTGGAACCGCCCATCACTTATGAGGCCTGATGGCATCCATCCAAATAGACTTGGTGCACGTGTTTTAAGGGACAATCTGTTCTATTCCATTCACCGTTTTTTAATGCAGTGACTGGGATTTGGTGCGTTAACTCACTCCAAAGTTCCTGGGTCTGCCAACCAGCCCTTTTTTGTTTCCACTTCTCATATTAATCCCATTAATCCAAATAATCCTCACTGTTTGGATCAGTCTTCGATTTATAACCCTACAGAGATTGTGTCTGTCTCCCATTACCCAAAATATTATAACCCAAGGCAAAGACAACACAACTTGATAAATACATGTCTTTCTGCAGCTCCTCCTCATCCACCCCCCCCCCCAACTTTGCCCCTGTCTTCTCCCTTAGAGAACCTTTGTCTATTCCCCCCAAAGTTAATAAAAATATAATGCATAAACTTCCCAAAGTGATTAAACAAAATGTTGGTAAAACTTAAATCAAACCTCAAGTCTCTAAATTTAATAATTTGGCCTCTGTTCCTCCTCATAATTTAAAAATTAAATGTGGTTTATTAAATATTAGGTCTCTAACTCCCAAGTCTCTAGTAGTTCATGATCTATTAATTGATCATCAGGTCGATTTAATATCCCTCACAGAGATTTGGCTAGGGCAAGATAATTACGTTGGTTTGAATGAATCAGCTCCCTCTGGTTATCTAAACTATCATAATCCCAGAAGTTCTGGTCGTGGAGGTGGAGTAGCGGCAATTTTCCGTTCTAAATTACTAGTTAATGTAAAGCAAAAATCATGTTTTAATTCCTTTGAGGGCCTGGTCCTCAGTGTGGGGCATGTTGGCTATCTTGGCTTGAACTCAGTTTTCTTTGCCATAGTTTGCTGTCCTCCCTCGGCCTACTCAGAGTTTTTATCTGAATTTTCTGAATTTTTAGCTGATTTAGTGCTGAAATCAGAATAATTATTGTAGGGGATTTTAATATACATGTTGATGTAGATAGTGACTAACCCCAGGTTTCTTTTCAACACTATCAGGCTGACAAAGAGTCAGGACTCGGTCAATCCTCGCATCCCCCTTGAGCTTTCTAGTCAGGACTTTTTGAACTTTTTCAATCATAAAATTCTATCTATTAGAGATAAAATCAGTCAGATTCTTCCCACCGTAAACTTAAGTACATTAACTACTACAACTACTTCAAATGATATCTGTTTAGATAAGTTTACTCCAATTGACCTTTTAGAGTTAGATAAAATAATCTCCTCATCTAAGCCTTCATCTTGTCTTTTAGACCCTATTCCTACCAGGTTATTTAAAATAGTCTCCCCAATTATTGGTAGCCGTATTCTTCATATAATTAAGTCTTCTTTAACTTTGGGTTATTTACCGCAGGCTTTTAAACCCTTACTCAAAAAGCCAACGCTCAACCCAGGAGTTTTGGCTAACTATCGACCAATCTCTAATCTGCCTTTCATTTCAAAAATCTTAGAAAGAGTTGTTGCTGCACAATTATTTGACCACTTGCAGGGAAATGGTTTATTTGAAGAGTTTCAATCTGGGTTCAGAGTTCATCACAGCACTGAAACAGCCTTAGTGAAGGTCACTAATGACCTCCTTGTCGCATCCGATAATGGACTTGTTTCTGTACTTGTCCTTTTAGATCTTAGTACAGCCTTTGATATTATCGATCATGACATTCTACTTGATAGATTAGAACACTATGTTGGACTAAATGGAACTTCGCTGCAGTGGTTTAGATCTTATTTGTCCGATGGACTTCAGTTTGTTCACATCAATATGAGTTTTCTTCCAACTCTAAGCTCAGTCACAGAGTTCCACAGGGATCTGTGTTAGGCCCTACTCTTTTTAGTTTATATATGCTTCTGTTAGGTAATATCATTAGAAAGCACTATATACATTTTCATTGTTACCCAGATGACACACAATTATACCTGTCAATGAAGCCTGATGATTGTAATCAATTAGCCAAGTTAAGATAAGATAAGATAAGATAAGATAAGATAAGATAAGATAAGATAAGATAAGCCTTTATTAGTCCCACAACGGGGAAATTCCAGGATTGCAACAGCACAGGGATAGCAACACTCAGAGCAACAATCAGAAGGCAAGGAAAAAAAAAAAACAAGCAAGCAAGAGCAGCTAATATACATATGTACATATTACTATAAAATATATATATACACACACAGACACACAGTGCAGAGCATTGTAGCTGGATGGAATAAATATATGAATATGTAAACACACAGTGCGGAGCAATGTAGCTAGATGGAATAATATGTAGATATATAAACACACAGTGCGGAGCATTGTAGCTAGATGGAATAAATATATAGATATATAAACATAAACACACCCAGTGCGGAGCATTGCAGCTAGATGGAATAAATATGCAAATATATAAACACACACAGTGCAGAGCATTGTTGCTAGATGGGATGAAACAGCACAACCGTCTACTTAGTTATTCTACATGGTATGATTATGTGCCCATACATATTCTCACCCTCCATAGCGACCGGTATTTTCCTAGTTGTATGCCGGAGGGGACCATTGTGTAAGTCTATTGCATCTTTTGCATTCAAAAAACTATTAGTTTGTTACGTCTTTTTGCTATCTCTGCGAGCAGCCCTGCTTAGGTTGTACAGTCTGACAGCCGTTGGTAGGAAGGACCTACGAAACCTCTCGGTTGTGCACCTGGGATGATGTAGTCTGCTGCTAAATGAGCTCCTCAGTGCATTCAGTATGTCCTGCATAGGGTGGAACTCGGACTCCAGCAGAGATGACAGTTTAGCCACCGTCCTTCTCTCTCCTATCTCCTCCACCGGATCAAGGCGCTGCCCCAGGACAGAGCTAGCTTTCTTGATCAGTTTGTTCAGTCTCTTACAGTTACAGTTAGATGCCTGTCTTAAGGAAATCAAAGCCTGGATGATTTGTAATTTTCTGCTATTAAACCCAGATAAGACTGAAGTCATTCTGATTGGTCCAAAAAACCTTAGAAATTCCTTTCCAAATCATAGCCTTAATTTGGATGCCGCTACTCTCACTCCGAATAGTTCTGTGAGGAACCTTGGAGTTATTTTTGATCAAGATCTGTTCTTTAATTCACATATTAAATTTGTTTCTAAGACTGCCTTCTATCATCTGCGCAATATTGCCAAGATTAGGAGCATCTTGTCTCTGAATGATGCTGAGAAACTGATCCACGCCTTTGTCAGCTCTAGATTAGATTATTGTAACTCGTTATCAGGTTGCCCTAAAATACCTTTAATAAGTCTTTAGTTGATCCAAAATGCTGTTGCAAGAGTTTTAACTGGTTCTAGAAAGAGAGATCATATCTCTCCGGTTCTGGCCTCCCTTCATTGGCTTCCCATAGAGTTTAGAATTAAGTTTAAAATCCTTCTTCTCACTTACAAAGCTCTTAATAATCAGGCCTCCTTATATATAAAAGATCTGATATTACCCTATCAACCTAACTTATCCGGTTACAATCTTAACCAGAGTGGTGGCTCAGTTGGTAGAGCATCCACCCCACACCCGGGAGGCAGGGGTTCAAATCCCGGCCGGGTCATGCCGAAGACCATATAAAAAGCGGAACTTCCTGCCGTCCACCTTGCTGCTCAGCAATAATGGAATGGAGGAGGGAAATCTGTGGTGGCGCCTTGCATGGCAGCGGCCCTCTGAATCTACATATGGGGTGTGTATGATTAACGCTATAGATAGGAAAAACACAATTTTGTTCTACTGTACATGATTGGTTGAATGACAATAAAGGGTGATTTAATTTGATTTTAATTTTTAATTAACAGAGCACTACACTCCCAAAATGCTGGATTACTTGTAATACCCAGAATCTCCAAAAGTACAATGGGAGGCAGAGCCTTCTGCTATCAAGCTCCTTCTCTGTGGAACCAGTTACCACTCTGGGTCCGGGAGTCAGACTTGATCTCTGTTTTTAAGAACAGGGTAAAATCCTTCCTTTTCAATATAGCCTACAATTAGGGAGGGATCTTGTGTCTCTTAACCCCCCTTTTGTTTTGCTGTTAATAGATTCAGACTGCTGGGTGACCTCCAATAATGTACTTGGCTTCTCACCGTTCAAGTTCTTTATGTCTGTTCTCTTCATCCTCTCTATCCCCTCACCCCCAGCCAGTCACAGCAGATGACTGCCCCTCCCTGAGCCTGGTTCTGCTAGAGGTTTCTTCCTGTTAAATGGGAGTTTTTCCTCTCCACCGTCGCTATGTGCTTGCTCACAGGGGGTCATCTGATTGCTGGGTCTTTCTGCAGTTGTGGGGTTTTCCCTGCATTTGGTAGTGCTATGAGATGGCTTTTGTTGTGATATGACGCTATATAAATAAAGCTGAATTGAACTGAATTACTCTGGGTGGAGAATTCCCCTCACAGTGCCTCCACAATGTATAAATGAGATTATTTTCACAGAAGTGTGAGGTCTTTCCCTCATTTGCTATTTTTTTCCACAATTTTCTCACGTTTTTCCTCATAATCTGTGACTCTTTCAGTTTCTTTTCAATTTTTGCTACTTCTTTTAAATTTACAATGCCTTCTGTTATACATTTTCACCCTTATGTTGCAGATTCCCAACTGTCTTTTCAAAAAGTCATTATCCTTTTTTTCTTGTAAATTTGCAACATTTTATTGTAAATTTGTTGCCTTTTTTCATGTCATAATTTTTTTTCTTTTAAATTTGCTACCTTTTGCCTTTATATTTTTTGTTTTCCTTGATAAACCTTTTAAGTTATTTTAGTTTACTGAAACTAATGTTTTAGCGGAAAAAATCCACATTTTTTTCAATATTTTTTTAAAATCATGAATTTACCACATTTCTCCATATACATTATTTTTAATAAATTTGTAACATTTTACTTGTAAATTTCAAAAGTTTTAATTATAATTTTGTGACTTTTTAGTCAGATTCAAGACAGTCGTGCAGCTCTGGAGCCCCAAGTGGCAAACCTTGGGTGTTGAATATGATGTGGATCCAGTAAATTTGGGCAATAAATCAATATTCACATTTTTTTTTTTTTTTGGTTTAGAGGATGTCAGAACTAAATAAAATGAAATCTGATTTTCCCATTGACAAGAGTATATATGGTAGCCTGCAGCTCTAACCCCCTCCCGTAGCCTTAAAAGGAAATTTTATTAAAGCTAAATTGGCACTTTATTAATTCCCAATGTGTGGATTCATCTTTGTTTTTTCAAATTTTATTATGAAAAAAGGTTTGGTTTGGTGAAAGCCAGGTTTGCATGTTATTCCCAATAGGGAATCATATTTCATATATATCAAACTACTTGAAATAATTCTAAAAGCTACAGTCACAAATACCCTTACGAACGGCTGTGAGCACAGTACAAACCATTTTTGGACCATTTTGTACGGCCTTCTTAAGGCAGCCGTAGAAGAATCCAGCATTTGTATACCGTTCATAAATTTGTGGCCAGGTCGATGGACTCCAAGATTTCTGTGAACGCCCCACAAAAAACCCTCATCATAGGGCAGCCATACAAATGCCATAGGAACAGCGTAAGAACTACACAAGATGTTGGCCATAAGTATGCCTCACAAACTCCTTAAGTTGTTTTTGAGGGCCTCTTACACTGGTTGTAGGAAACGCCCATTGCTACGGAGATTCATCCAGTGTGGGTAAGGCAGTAGTGAGGTGCTCATAAGGCGGAAGTATGTCATTTGTGTGACATTTCTGCCGACAAAATGTGCCGCAAGCCGCAAGATCTTCCTACCGACGACTTTTGAGAGTGTCATGAGTTGCACAAAACTTTCGTAAGATGGCAGTAAGTATGCTGTAGGATGATTTTAAGGCACCCTTACAAAGAACGTAAGAACTCTAGGGCCATCGTATGATAGAAAAGCATCTCATTTCTCAAGAATGCCTCAAGTTGTTCTTGCAAACTGAACAGCAGCCATGAGAAACTATGCCCCCCTCCATGAATGTCTGCAAACTCCAGAATTCGTAGGAACTGGGAGATTCTTACAAATCCATCATTTGTAAGAATCTTTGTGACCATAGCTTTAGCTTCAACCAAAAATATCTATTAAAATCGAAAATTGATTGAGGCATGAAAAAAAAAAATCAAATTTTATCTTTAGGTCATGTCACACAGCCCTAGGATCCAGATATTAATCGGGTGTGGATCCAGATGTTGTGGAAGGGTGGGAAATTGGTTAGAGCATGCAAGTGTTGGTGGAAGTATGTGCTCTCTGAAAATGTTCCAATTCCTTTATGTAATCATTACCTGACCACAGTTTGTAATGTTACTCAATAAAGCATCTACTTACAACATTTTACATTTTTATTAAATTAGCAAATCCAACACATTCCAAGAAAGATAATACAAGACAGAAAATACAGAAAGATTTACAACCTGAAATAAGAAGACTTGGTAGACAGAGGTTGAAGTCACTCATACCCACAGTACTAAAACAAAAAAAAAAAAAATGCAGTGCATTCACAAGCGCAAGATGGCCGAGTAACATTTTTAAATATACCAAGGGAATTCACTGATCAAGTTGGGTTCCTGATTGCGCTGGGATAGTCTAGTACCAAGTGTTATTTCATAGAGGAATATTTACAATGTTATTTATCCACAGTAAAACTATGATTGTCATGACAATTACTGTATTGACTTCTAGTAGAAAAATTTAGCATCAAGTTCATTTTTATACTTATCGCATACCATTGTTTATACTGAAATGAGCTGCCTTCATGTTCTTCCTCCTCGTTCTGTTTGATTCTGATTGTTCAAATCAGTTTGATGGTGGATGGGTGATCGTTGGAGGGAATGTCCTTTTGAAGTGTGTTGTTCATTGGTAGTCTTTTAGAGTTCCAGAGAATCAGTGGAAAGGCACAATACAGCTGTGCAAGCCCCTCCACCCCTACCCCTACTAACTTAACTGTAATAGTAAAACAATGTTGCCTTCCCCCTACACCTGATGCATTATTAAACTTAAAGGTTCTAACAGTTACTTGTACTTTTTATTAGCACTCTTGTACTGCCAACAAGCTTCTCAAACACTAGGTACTGATCCAGAGGAATAAATATTTGGCAACAGCAATTTTAAAAAAAAAAATAATGTCCAGGTGAACCTCTTTCAGTGTTCTTTCCTTGTCTCCTCAACGACCATCTTGGCGTAGGTGGGGACTGTGACTGTTTTGGTAGAAGATATCGATTTGCTTTTCTTAGAGCTAGTGGAAGGGGTGCTCTTAGTGTAGAGAACACTTTGAGAACCAGAAAGCTCACTCTTCTGTGGCAGACCAACTGCCTCCTTCACCAGGTGTTCACCGCTGATAGCTGGCTCCCCAACCACCAGGACTTTCTGAGATCCCGACAGCCTTTCCCCCAGTAGAGTACCTCCCTGAACAAGGTGGCTTCCTTTCTGGACTTTTACTGAACCAGCAGGAACCTTTCCCTCGACAACCATCATGGTCTGGGAGCCTGGCAAGTTTCCAGCATTGACTAGGTTAGTAGGCTGGGCCCCACTGTTCTGAACCAGCACCATGCCAGGGCCCAGGGATTGTCCACTGGTCATCACTGTCTGCCCCTGAACCAGTACTCCTTGGGCGGGTACAGACTGGGCACTATTAACTAAAACCATCCCTTGAAGGTTGGTGGCAGGCGCTTCAGCCAGTAGCATGGTATTCTGGACCTGTGGCTGGACTACATACTGGACTGGCTGTAACACTGAAGCAGTGGTGTAGTAGGCAGGCTGCTGTACTAAGTACATTTGGCCTTGATTCTCCAACCCTGCTTTCACTGTGGTCATCCCCTCCTTCACTATGGTGGAGATTTCCTTTGCTGTTTCAGAACGCTCAGTTGTTTCTCTGACCACGGTCTGATCCACTTTGGGAATTGCTGGTTGAACTTTGGGTAGAGGAGACATCTGTTGGGCAGTCACCGAACTTGAAACTGATGTGTGACTGTTGATAATTGGACCAGGAAGAGTAGGTGGCACTTGTGCATATTCATATGTGACTTTCTTGCCTCCACACACTTCTGCAAGAGTTTTGAACTTTGGCCCGAGGTCATCAAGGAACTGAAGATCATTGTTGGAGTCCAAAAGGCTGCTGGAGCCCACAGAGCCGGCAGGGGAGCCCCTGCCCTCATAGTCATACACCAACAGGCTGTCCTTCTCTGCAAAGTTCCCAGCTCCACTGCTCACCTTCTGTAGCAAAAGAAGTAGGGATTATTAGTAATTTATTCTTTTCTGCCCTGTATTGCATGTATGCATGTGCAGAGAAAGGGTTTGTAATTAGCATAAAGAACATGCAAAAATTCAAATTTATATTTAAAGATAAGGCTTAAAAATACCGGGATTTATAAATAAATAATAATGTAATTTTGCAGTAAAACCTAGTTTGTGCCAAAGAATGGCATTTAGCTAAGCAAGCTGCAAAGTTTTAAGGTAGATGATATGGACAAAAGTTCTGGGCCACAAAGACCCATTATTTTCATGACATCCCATTCCAAATCCATAGGCATCAACATGGAATTCCACCCCCCCCCCCACACACACACCCTGCAGCTATAACAGCTTCAACATGTTCTGGGAAGGCTTTGCACAATATTTTGCCCATTTATCCAGAAGAAAATTTGTGAGGTCAGACACTGATGTTGGGCCACAAGGTCTGGGTCACAATCTCCATTCTAATTTATCCCAAAGGCATTTGATGGGGTTGAGGTCCATGCTCTATGCGGACCAGTCAAGTTCATCCAACCATGCTTTACAGAGCTTTCATAAACTGTTCCCACAAACTGTCTTGGCATTTAAACACCTGACTTCAGAGATTAAGAGATGTGCCCAATACTTTTGTCCATACAGAGTACTTTTGCACACTAGCTTGTAATTAATATCTGATTTGAATGTTTTTACCATTCACCTCACCTGGTTATAGTATTGTGCCAGGAAGTGATCTGGTAGAGCTATACCATCATAAACTCCTCCGGTTCCCCTCATTTCTCTCATCTTCATCTCAGAGTAGAATCCACTGCCACCTCCCTGGTTCATTCCCCACATGCCTTCTCTGTAGCCACTTGAAACACCATCTTGATAGATGCCTGCATTCATCCCATTCACAGAAGCGAAATCCATGCCCGCCACTGAAGTTCTATTTAAATCTTGAACTGTGCTTGGAGGCAAAGTTTTGACATTTTGATCCACTTCTGTCGGCATGATCAGCAGCGGTACATCCTATAATTGCCCACAGATGTAAATGTTAAAACATTATAATGTTTCTTCTCTTTCTTATGTCATCAAACATCAGTTTAGCTTTCAATTGCATTCTGTTTGCCAGTATTCAATGCTTTTATCACTGAAGGCAGTGCTGGTCTCACCGTGTTTTCTCCCTGCCGCTCCGTGTGGTAGTTGATGAGATGAGACTTGGTGTCGAAAGGCATATCAGTGAAGAGGTCTGGAAAACCTGCGGCACTCCCACACTGGCAGAAGAGCAGCAACAGAGGAATGACTGAAAAAACCCAAAACATAACAAGTAAGATTATTTAATGTCAGTGCTCCAAAATATGGTGCAATGCATTTACTATTGCTAGGCTCTAAACTTGGTCTGAAATTGTTGCAGAGAAGTTGGGCCAGATAAATAATATCAACTTGAAACATATATTTTTTTGAATATGTATTATTTTATTGTGTTTCATTTTGAAATGTATTCTGCTCAGATTAAACACTTGCTGTTTATTCACATCAGCGGTGTGGAAAAGTACTGTGTGAACCATTGTACAAGAGGAAAGGAATGCCAATTCAGCAATTGATCAGTGCGCACAGATGTCAAAACCAGTCACATACTGATAGTAGCTGTTTCTGTTCCCACTCCCGAGATATTGAATATCAACTCCTTATATTGAGGTTTGTTATCTATGCAGATAGATATTGCTGTATTGTATAAAAAGCCTCAGCTGGACTGCCCAGTTCAGTATTATTCTCAACTTTCTGTTGCCTGTTCTGCTCCCTGGGTGCAAGAAAATTTTTCCCCATATCCACTCATGACATACAGTATAATCCACAGGTCTTCAGAAAAGGCTCTCAAAAACATCTTTAAAAAATCCCAGAGGCATTAGAATTCCTCAGAATCATGCTTTTATTAAGTATTGTGCAATAATACAATTACAATTAAGCAAGATGGGAGTGGACTCCCACCTGGTGGACTGGCTCTCCGACTACCTCACTGGCAGACCACAATATGTCGGGCTGAAGGATATTACGTCTGACACCGTTGTCTGCAGCACTGGAGCCCCCCAGGGCACAGTAATGGCCCCTCTTCTCTTCACCCTGTACACCTCAGACTTCTGCTACAACTCGGAGCTGTGTCATATTCAGAAGTATGGCGATGACACAGCCATTGTTGGGTGTATCAGGGATGACAGAGAGGAGGAGTATCGGAGACTGGTAGGGGACTTTGCTGCATGGTGCCACACTAACCACCTACAGCTCAACACCTCTAAGACGAAGGAGCTGGTTATTGATTTTGGGAGGTCTAGACCAAGACCTCAACCAGTCCTGTTAGAGGGAGCTGAGGTGGAGGTTGTGGATTCATACAAATATCTCGGGTTGTGGTTGGATAATAAATTGGATTGGACAACATACATTAGCCACTTGTATGGGAAGACACAAAGTAGGATGTACTTCCTAAGGAGATTGCGGTCCTTCAACATCTGCAGCAAACTTCTGCGGATGTTTTACCAGTCGGTGGTTGCCAGCGTCCTCTTTTACTCTGTGGTGTGCTGGGGGGGCAGTATATCCAAGAAGGATGCGTCCAGACTGGATAAACTGATCAGGCGGGCCGGCTCTGTGGTCGGCGCGAAGCTGGACACCCTGGTGACGGTGGCAGAGATGAGGACTCTGGATAAACTGTTGGATATAATGGACAACGTCAGCCACCCTCTGCACACCGTCATCAGTGACCAGAGGAGCCTGTTCAGTGAAAGACTGCTCCTTCCCAAGTGTTGGACCAAAAGGCTCAAGAACTCTTTTGTCCACCATGCCATCACACTCTATAACTCCTCACTTGGCGGGGGGGGGGGGGGGGACATAGAGTACAGAGGACAGTAGAGCATTCATAATGCAATAACCTTAACTTAACCATACTTGTAAGATAAGATAAGATAAGATAAGATAAGCCTTTATTAGTCCCACAATGGGGAAATTCCAGGATTGCAACAGCATAGGGATAGCAACACTCAGAGCAACAATCAGAAGGCAAGAAAAAACAACATCTAGTAAACATATGTCCATATTACTATAAATGTATATATATAGACACACAGTGCAGAGCATTATGGCTGGTGAATGTGCAGCAGAAAGTCTAAGCTCTCTCTCCGCGGATGCAGCGGGCCAGCTGGAAGTCTTTGGGCATGATGGTGACCCCCTTAGCAAAGAAGAGACCCACCAGGTGGGCCTCGCTGGTCTCCTGCAGAGCCATGACGACGAAGCTCAGGAAACGCAGGACGGTCTTGAAGTCCTGAGCGATCTCCCTCACCAGGCGCTGGGCGGGCAGCTTACGGATGAGCAGCTCCGTGGATTTCTGGTAGCGACGGATCTCTCTCAGAGCCACGGGCCTGTGACGGCGAGGCCTCTTCACTCTGCCGGTGGCCGGAGCGCCTCTCCGAGCAGCCCTGGTGGCTAGCTGTCTCCTGGGGGGCTTCTTCCTCCAGTAGATTTTACGGGCGGTCTGCTTGGTTCTTGCCATCGCTCTTTATTATTCTGTCTTATATTTCTTTCACGCCGCCTAAACTCCAGCCCGGCACCCGCGTCCTTTTCGCTACAGCTCCCGGTATGTCGAGTTTCCCATTAGCACCGGGCGGCGGCCAAGTGCTAGCTAGCACTAGCTCCTCCCCGCTGTAACGTCTCCCGCTGCAAACCGTGGCTCCGTCCGCCGACCCGGGAGACCCCTGGGGCGATCCGTGCGTCCGTGATATATATACAGAGTGAAAGGTGTAGAAAGAAGAAGGAAGATAAAAAAAAAAAAAAAAAAGGCTGTTGCAACAGGCAGCCGACTCGTGTGGCGCCGCCGGTCCGGCGGAACCGGAACTTGTACAAGCCATATTTAGCCTTGTATTTATATTGTGTATATTAGGTTAAGTGTTTTGGGTTTTTTTTTTCTTTTTTGCTTTTCTGATCTGTATGCTCCTTTTATGTGCTGCTGGAAATTTTAAATTTCCCAGAGGGAGTCATCCCAAAGGGATTAATAAAGTTAAGTCTAAATCTAAGTCTAACAAAACAAAAGGAGTCCCCCACACTGGTACGCAAAGGGGGGGGGGGTGCATAGATGTGCACTAGATGCGACTCTGAGGACTTCCCCCTATAACATACAGTACCAGTCAAAAGCTTGGACACATCTACCCACTGAAAATTAATGTGTAGGGGTGTCTTGAATTTATCCCTTCACAGTTGGCTTAGAAACAGGATTAAGACTGCTGTGAATGTATACTTATTCTTGGCAACCGGAAGAATCCCAGGCTGCAGCCAAAACCCCCTCCGCAAAGGTGTGTGTGTGTGTGTGTGTGTGTGTGTGTGTGTGTGTGTTAAGCTCCGGTCACAAAGATTCTTACGTATGATGGATTTGTAAGGATCTCTCAGTTCCTATGAATTCTGGAGTTCGCAGACATTTGTGGAGGGCGGCATAGTTTCTTATGACTGCCATTCAATTCGCAAGAGCAACTTGAGGCATTGTTGAGAAATGAGGTACTTTTCTGTCATACGATGGCCCTAGAGTTCTTATGTTCTTCATAAGGATGCCTTGGGATCTTCCTATGGCATCTTTACTGCCCACTCTCAAGTTGTTGGTAGGAAGATCTTACAGCTTTCGGCACATTTTGTCGGCACAAATATCGCAGGAATGATATACTTCTGCCTTATGAATGCCTCTCTACTGTCTTAAGCATGCTGTACAAATCTCAGCATGAATAGGGATTGTACAGCATGTCCTACGACTGCTGTTAGGGGCTCTCAAGAACAACTTGAGGTGTTCTTGAAGCATACTTACAGCCAACATCTTGCATAGTCCTTACGTCGTTCCTATGGCCACCCTACGATGAGGGGTTTTGGTGAGGTGTTCGTAGAAATCTTGGCCAAGACCATCAACATGCCATGAACTTATGAGTGATCTACAAATGCTGGATTCTCCTACAAGAATCACACAGCGTTAAGAAGGCTGTACAAAATGGTCCAAAAATCCTTCGTACGGTGTTTGCAGCTGCTCATAAGGATATCTGTGACAAAAGCTTATCTGGGGACAGCCCTACCCTCACTTGCTTACCGTGTGGGTTATCTCAGGTCTAGCTCTGACTATCACTAAGCATTTGTTGGCCAATGTAATGTAACAGGACAGGTTCCACTCAGAAAAGGCCTCGTCATGGTCGACCAAAGAAGTTGAGTGCACGTGCTCAGCGTCATACCCAGAGGTTGTCTTTTGAAAATAGACGCATGAGTGCTGCTAGCATTGTTGCAGAGGTTGAAGGGGTGGGGGGTCCATCTGTCAGTGATCAGACCATACGCCACACACTGCATCAAGTTGGTCTGAATGGCTGTTATCCCAGAAGGAAGCCCCTTTTAAAGATGATGTACAAGAAAGCCCGCAAACAGTTTGCTGAAGACACGCAGACTAAGGACATGGATTACTGGAATTATGTCCTGTGGTCTGATGAGACCAAGATAAACTTATCTGATTCAGATGGTGTCAAGCGTGTGTGGCAGCAACCAGGTGAGGAGTACAAAGACAAGTGTGTCTTTCCTACACTCAAGCATGGTGATGGGAGTGTCATGGTTTGGGGCTGCATGAGTGCTGCTGGCACTGGGAGCTACAGTTCATTGAGGGAACCATGAATGCCAACATGTACTGTGACATACTGAAGCAGAGCATGACCGGAAACTGGGCCGCAGGGCAGTATTCCAACATGAGAATGACCCCAAACACACCTCCAAGACGACCACTGCCTTGCTAAAGAAACTGAGGGTAAAGATGGTGGACTGGCCAAGCATGTCTCCAGACCTAAACCCTATTGAACATCTGTGGGGCATCCACAAACTGAAGGTGTAGGAGCGCAAGGTCTCTAACACCATGATGCTGTCATGGAGGAGTGGAAGAGGATTTCAGTGGCAACCTGTGAAGCTCTAGTGAACTCCATGCCCAAGAGAGTTAAGGCAGTGCTGGGAAATAATGGTGGCCACACAAAATATTGATACTTTGGGCACAATTTGGACATTTTCACTTAGGGGTGTACTCATTTTTGTTGCCAGCGGTTTAGACATTAATGGCTCTGTGTTATTTTGAGGGGACATCAAATTTACACTGTTATACAAGCTGTACACTGACTACTTCACATTGTCTCAAAGTGTCATATCTTCAGTGTTATCCCATGAAAAAATATAATAAAATATTTACAAAAATGTGAGGGGTGTACTCACTTTTGTGAGATACTGTATATGTACAGAACTCTGCTGCACGACTGCTAACCCACTCCTGTTCCAGAGACTACATTACACCCATTTTGAAAAACAAACACTGGTTACTGGTACAATGCATTCACTTCAAGATCCTGCTCATCACCTACAAAGCCCTCAACAACTTTGCTCCTCCTTACTTGACAGACCACCTCCAACATCACACCCCACTCGCCAACTCAGACCATCCGACGTAAACCTCCTGACCCCAGTCACCAGGACTAAACAACGTGGGGATAGAGCTTTTACCATTGCCACCCCAACCCTCTGGAATCCCCTGCCCACAGATATTCACAATACAAACTCACTCCTCTCCTTTAAGAAGAAGCTTAAAAAACACCTTTTCAAGAAAGGTTTCAACTGTTGATGGACTGGAACAATTTCCCCCCCCCCCTTTGTTCTTGTAAAGCAACTTTGAGTTCACAGAAAAGCACTATATAAATCTGATGTATTATTATTATCATTTTTAATAAGGCATAAGAAATCCTAACCTTCTCCTTTGACCTTTTGAGCCCAAACCTGTAGTCAGAGGTCAGGATCCCAAGGTGAACCTGTGTAGCAAGTTTGGTTTCCCAAAAGTGGGACAGACGGATGGACAGACTGACCCATAACATGAAACCCCTTTGGTCTTCGACTGGTGGAGGATAAGAGACTGCAGGGTCTATGGCACATGATTTGACACCCCTGACTTTGATTTAGGAATTAAGATGGATTCATGCTGCACCTCTGCTTTCTGCGTAAATGTAACTGGAAACCTCGTGTGATGAAATTTACGTCATTGTCTCCACTCCACTAGTGTCCGCAGTGCTTGACCGTGGACAACTGCGTGCAGCCCAAATTTTGTGACCGTGCCGCCTGCCCACGACCTGAACGCGTTGAAAAGTGCATGCGCAAGACTGAATGTCCCATTCACGAGGTGGCGATATTGGCACAACATACCAAGACAAAGTAGACGAAGCAGACAACGAGGAAGCGGAAGACGAGATAAACCATAGATATCAAATGCGAGATTGGCAGTAGGTCACTGGAGCGCGAGATTTACGGCCGCCATATTGGTACAGGAATCACAACAAATCCACAGCTCAGCTTAACGCACAACACTCTGATTAAGTCTTCATTTCTGTCACCATGGGATGAGACGCCGGGTTTTCCGGCGCTCAGACCAGTCCCTTCTCATCGCTGTCTCTCATTAGGCAGTGTTACAGGACGGCTGGGGCCCAATTAATCCTCATCAGCTGAGGCGCTGCTAATGAGGATAAAAAGGAGCAGCTTTGATCACTATGGGCTGCGACTTAAGCACTGTTATGCTGGAACCCTTACGGTAAGTGTCGAGTATTTGTTTTTAAATAATTTAATGGCGTGTTGTCAAAAATAAAGGTAAAAACTCTGATTTTCATTTGGGAGGTCACTGATTTCTGTACATGCATGACTGCCATGAGTGTAATATATATTGTAATTCAGTATCGATAGTTATGGCAATATTTCTCATGTGATATTAGTATACAGTGTTACATTGTGTTCTTTGTTACTGGGTCAGTATTGGTAGCCAATATTATCAACAATGAACTTTGGGTTCTTGTAACTAGTTTGGTAGTTACTCAAATAGCGTGAGGATAGTTTTTCTTTTTCCTGTATACACTTGGCCTAATGAAAGATTTAGGTTTATCAAACTGTCTTTACACAATAATTACACATATGTGTACAAACATCTACCTCCTGTACCAGACCAACATCATGAAGGTTTGCAGATAGTAATTTACAGATATTGTGGCACATATGTTTGGTTCATATTTCCCACAAGAGTGTGGCACATATGTCTGGTTCATATCTTCCACAAATGTATGGCTTATGTGGATTAGGGCTTCACATCTGGAGGAACAAAGAGTCTGGATCGACGGGGGCCGACAGGAGATGTCGAGGAGGTGTGAAGTCGGACCCTTGTCTCAGAGAGGAGGCCCTGGGGGCATCCCCGGAACATCGGAGAATAAGAGACAATGGTGAATCTTCAGAGACTTGCATTGTGATTAAATGTTTGCAGAAGCACCATGTGACTTGAGTTCTTAATCCCCCGGAGGCATAAGAATGTGATGTGACATGATTCTGCCTCTTCTTTCTATTTGAGAATGTTGGATGATTGTGTTCTGCAATAAAGCCGAACCTGAGAAATGAACTCAGTCTCATCATTGAACACAACTTCCACAATATGTTATTTGAAAATTGAAACTTTACAGATAGAATTTTACATTACCTATTTCACATTTGTTATTACAGGGAGGGGGTACAAGAAGATCTGGTGATGATTAATGCAGTCATATCTCATAGACATTACTATTTCTGTCTTATATTACATTTTGCCTGACATTACTATAAATATTTGCTATGATGGATAGGAGGGGACAGGGTGGATATTACGTGTGATGAAGATGATGGTGATGACGATGGGCTGGGCTCTGGGTTAAATTAATAAAGCCTACATCTACTGCTTTAAACTGTGTTTTGATTCAATTAACACTTCACCTCACTTTGCAATTGATTAATATGAGCTTGCTGCTTTCATGTTGAGTGCATTATTCTATGCAATAAATTTAATAAATTTGTAATGAACATTGGTGTATTGTATAAATTTGTTATGTGGGCCTAAAATCAATAAGAATTTCAAATTGATTTTAAACAACTGCTATACAGATCCAGGTAGATTGGGGGGGGGGGGGGGTGTATAATGTCTGTCTAGTTAAATGAAGAAACTTGAATAATTGATTTGTAATTTTTTTTATTGTCTTTATTTATTTCAAAGTTGACATATCTAGGCCAATTTGTATAGCACAGGCTGAAATATTTCTTTGATAAACATTTTTGACAATTGGGGGGGGGGCAATAAGCTGGTTGCCTGGGGTGGCAAATATAACAAATACAGCCCAGGACAAAGTATGAATTAATCAATTTCGGCCATATATTTATGCATAAATGGCCACAATGAAAGAGGTAGGCTTAATTATTAATCAGGGGGTATGGTAACTTCTTTTTCAGCTCATTTGACAGTTCTTGATTGAGACACTGCAAAATGCCATAATTTAATAATTATGAAGCTCTTAAACACCTAATATTTATGCAGATTATGCTGAAAGTAAACCACTATGCGCTGTGTTGTAAACATGTTCACTGAAGCCTGTCAAACGTTTAACAAAGGAGAATGACCCAAGCAGCTGTCTGCACTGGATCACAGGGATGTGCTACAGATATCCTGTACCAAGATGGCGGATGCGCGTCACGCCACCGCAAGCACGGACTGGCCAGAGCTGCCAATCTAGCATTTAATATCTATGAGATAAACCTACATGAATCATACATAAATACTTCAGCAGCAGCAGCAGCATCTTTGTGGAAAAGGAGTGAAAACCGTGAAGTCAAGCAGCAGAAAGCAAGCAGCGTTTCTTCGTTGGTGAAAATCCTGGCACGTTAGGACATTGGCGCTACCTATCGGGCAGAAGTGAAACTACAAATGAAGGTTGTGCGCATGCGTCAACCGCTTGGCTTGGGTAGATGAAAAAAGTGAGCAAGAACAGCGTCGCGTGCGTGCCAGGCTCGTCCAAAGTGCACGTGGACCAAAGCGGACTAGAGTGGAAATGCAGCATGAATAAGGCTTTAGATCAGGGGTGTCAAACTCATTCCATGGAGGGCCAAGACCCTGCAGGTTTTACTTCCACCCAGTCTCTTCAGCAGGTGTTTTCACTGATCAGCAATCAGTGGGAAGAAATTCAGAGAAAACACCTGTTGAAGCCACTGGGTGGAGGTAAAACCTGCAGGGTCTTGGCCCTCCATGGAATGAGTTTGACACCTGTGCTTTAGATGATGAAAATGTATACCACAATGGGTAACTTGTATGGTGACGTCACACTTAAGCGAGGGGAAATAGTGTATGTATATATATAGTATATATAATAGTGTATAATACATACTATAAATGTTTAGATGCATCACATTACGATGCATCAATAATTGTTAGATCATCACATCAAAGCCCTCTGAACCGTAATGGAACTGAATTGTGATGTGCCTACAGATTCCCACTGCTAGTCACACTTACGTAGTAACAGCAGGAGGCCCAGCAGCAACAGCCCGATGCCTGCAGGTCCTAACACCGTTTTCTTCAAATCACGGCTACTGGCCCCCTTTGATCCACACGTCACTCCATCCTCACATGTGCAAACCTCGATTGTCACTTTCTGTGGTTCTGGACAGGCCTTTCCCTGCTGATCCCTCACAAGAACCATCACATCGTATTTTTGAGGCCACATGTAGTCCTTAGCCCGTAGGATAGCTGTAGTCTCTGTCAGGAGAAAAAAAAGACACAAATAAGTGATACTGTATATGCAATCACTCTTATGTTAAAAGTGTCATAGGCCTGGTGCACACGACAGCGCTTTCATTTAGACGCAGAGAGAAACATCTCTGTGCACACGACATGTCACAGAAGCTACCACGTGTGCACACGATGGATGTGCACACCGAAGGTGTGAAAACTGCTGCCGTAACTAGCAGATGACAAGTAGACATTTTACTAGGGACTGGATTATCACTATAAATGCCACATTCCATCTGCAAGAAATATATATAGCTACATCAGATTGGTTGTTCCTAGATTTACTTAGAACCAAGATGTAGACCTACATGTAATGCAGCCCTTAACACGCCGTAGTCCTTGTCGGTAAGCTTTTGCTGTACAAGGTTATGTCATGACATACGGCCCTCAGGAGGTGACCCATCTTTAGATGAGCTTCTTAAATGCCACATATAGTGAAAAATATAGTGTTTTTGTGGGGTTTTGGTATTATGTCACATGTAAAGCTATAAATAAAAAGCTAAAAATATAAGCTGCGGCTTCAGCCATCACCCATTTCGGATAACTTATGTTGAACTGTATAATCAGAGGAGTTATTGTCTAATTTGACCTTGTTGGATTTTCTTCCCCCTTTGTTATATTATTCTGTTTCTTTTAATCTGTACTTTTAATCTATCCGAAATAAAGATTGATTGATTGATTGATTGATCCATCCATCCATCCATCCATCTTCTACCGCTTTTCCGGAGGTCCGGGTCGCGGAGGCAGCAGTTCAAGCAGAGAAGCCCAGACTTCCCTCTCCCCAGCCACCTGCTCCAGCTCTTCAGAGGGGATACCAAGGCGTTCCCAGACTAGCTGGGAGACATAGTCTCTCCACCGAGTCCTGGGTCTGCCCCGGGGTCTCCTCCCAGTGGGACGTGCCTGAAACACCTCAAGTGGGAGGCGTCCAGGAGGCATCCTAATCAGATGCCCATACCACCTCAACTGACTCCTTTCAATGTGGAGGAGCAGCGGTTCTACTCTGAGCCTCTCCCGGATGACTGAGCTCCTCACCCTATCTCTGAGGGTGAGTCCAGCAATCCTACGGAGAAAGCTCATTTCAGCCGCTTGTATCCGCGATCTCGTTCTTTCGGTCATTACCCAAAGCTCGTGACCATAGGTGAGAGTAGGAACGTAGATTGACTGGTAAATCGACAGCTTTGCCTTAGAACTAAGCTCCCTCTTCACCACAACAGACCGGTACAACGTCCGCATCACTGCAGATGCTGCTCCAATCCGTCTGTCGATCTCTCGCTCCATTTTCCCCTCACTCGTGAACAAGACCCCAAGATACTTAAACTCCTCCACTTGGGGCAGGAGCCTGTCCCCAACCCGGAGAGGACAATCCACCTTTTTCCGGCTGAGGACCATGGACTCGGACTTGGAGGTGCTGATTCTCATCCCAGCCGCTTCACACTCAGCGGCAAACCGTCCCAGCAAGAGCTGTAGGTCATTGCTGGATGAAGCCAACAGGACAACATCATCTGCAAACAACAGAGATGAGATCCTGTGGTCACCAAGCATGACACCCTCCATTCCCTGGCTGCGCCTAGAAATCCTGTCCATAAAAATTATGAACAGGACCGGTGACAAAGGGCAGCCCTGGCGGAGTCCAACTCTCACTGGGAATGACTCCGACCGAGTGTTGGCAATGCGAACTAAACTCTCACAACGGTCGTACAGAGACCGAATAGCTCGTAACAACAAGCCCGATACCCCATACTCCCGAAGCACCCCCCACAAAAATCCACGAGGGACGCGGTCAAATGCCTTCTCCAAGTCCACAAAACACATGTAAACTGGTTGGGCAAACTCCCACGAACCCTCAAGAATTCTCGAGAGGGTAAAGAGCTGGTCCGATGTGCCACGGCCAGGACGAAAACCACATTGCTCCTCCTGAATCCGAGGTTCGACCAACGGCCGGACTCTCCTCTCCAGTACCTTGGCATAGACCTTCCCAGGGAGGCTGAGGAGTGTGATCCCTCTAAAGTTGGAGCACACCCTCCGGTCCCCTTTTTTGAAGAGAGGAACCACCACCCCGGTTTGCCATGCCAAAGGCACTGCCCCCGACCTCCACGCAATGTTGCAGAGGCGTGTCAACCATGACAACCCAACAACATCCAGGGCCTTGAGGTACTCGGGGCGAATCTCGTCCACCCCCGGGGCCCGGCCACCAAGGAGATTTTTAACCACCTTGGCGACCTCAGCCCCTGTGATAGGCGAGTCATCCCCCTCGTCCCCAAACCCTGCTTCCTCTGTGGAAGGCGTATCAGTGGGATTGAGGAGATCCTCGAAGTATTCCTTCCACCGCCCGACGATATCCCCAGTTGAAGTCAACAGTGTCCCATCTGCACCATACACAGTGTGGACAGGGAGCTGCTTTCCCCTCCTGAGCCGCCGAACAGTTTGCCAGAATCTCTTTGAAGCCGACCGAAAGTCTTGTTCCATGGCCTCACCGAACTCCTCCCATACCCGGGTTTTTGCTTCAGCAACCACCCGAGCTGCACTCCGCTTGGCCTGCCGGTACACCTCAGCTGCTTCGGGAGTCCCACAAGCCAACCAAGCTTGATAGGACTCCTTCTTCAGCTTAATGGCCCCCCTCACCACTGGTGTCCACCACTTGGTTCGGGGGTTGCCACCACGAGATGCACCGACCACCTTGCGGCCGCAGCTCTGGGCTGCCGCTTCAACAACAGAGGTGGAGAACATGGCCCATTCAGACTCCATGTCTCCAGACTCCCTCGGAATGTGGTTGAAGTTCTTCCGGAGGTGGGAGTTGAAGACCTCCCGGACAGGGGCCTCAGCCAGACGCTCCCAGCACACCCTCACTATACGTTTGGGTCTACCAGGTCTGAATGGCTTCCTCCCCTGCCATCGGATCCAACTCACCACCAGGTGGTGATCAGTTGACAGCTCTGCACCTCTCTTTACTCGGGTGTCCAAGACATACGGTCGCAGGTCTGATGATACGATAACAAAATCGATCATCGACCTGCGGCCTAGGGTGTCCTGGTGCCAGGTGCACATATGGACACCCTTATGCTTGAACATGGTGTTCGTTATAGACAGACTGTGGTTAGCACAGAAGTCCAATAACTGAACACCACTCGGGTTCAGATCGGGCAGGCCGTTCCTCCCAATCACCCCCCTCCAGGTTTCACTGTCGTTGCCCACGTGCGCATTGAAGTCCCCCAGTAGGACAATGGAGTCTCCAGGAGGAGCACCCTCCAGCACCCCAGTCACAGACTCCAAAAAGGGTGGGTACTCTGAAACATCATTTGGTGCATAGGCACAAATGATGGTCAGGACCCGTTTCCCAACCCGAAGGCGCAGGGAAGCAACCCTTTCGTCCACCGGGGAAAACTCCAATATAGAGGCAGCAAGGTGGGGCGATACAAGAATACCTACCCCTGCTCGTCGCCTCTCGCCCGGGGCAACTCCAGAAAAGGCCAAGCTCCAGCCCCTCTCCAGGAGACTGGTTCCGGAACCGGAGCTGTGTGTTGAGGTGAGGCCGACTATGTCTAGCCGGTATCGCTCAATCTCGTACACCAGCTCAGGCTCCTTCCCCACCAGAGAGGTGACATTCCACGTACCAAAAGCCAGTTTAGAAAGCTTGGGATCAGTCCGCCAAGGTCTCCGCTTTTGACTGCCACCTAATCCACATAGCACCGGACTTCCATGATCCCTCCTGCAGGTGGTGAACCTACTGGAGGGCGGACCCATGTAACTCCTTCGGGCTGAGCCCGGCCGGGTCCCATGGGTGGAAACCCGGCCACCAGACGCTAGCCTTCGAGCCCCTCCCCCAGGCCTGGCTCCAGGGTGGGGCCCCGGTAACCCCATACCGGGCGGGGTACACTGAATCCTTGATATACAATTTATCATGAGAGTCTGTTGGATCGTTCTTCGTCTGGCCCTTCACCCAGGACCAGTTTGTCTTGGGAGACCCTATCAGAGGCAAATTGCCCCGGACAACATAGCTCCTGGGATCACTGGGGCACGCAAACCCCCCCACCACGATAAGGTGACGATCCATGAGGGGGTGATTGATTGATGTCACATGTAAAGGAGATTGCATTTATTTAGTTAAAAGCGCTGAAAGAAACTAGTGCATTGCACTTCCTGGGTTTTAGAACTTCACAAAATAATAAATTTCAGTTCTATAAATTAGCAAAAAAAAGCACACCCTAACTGCCTTATTACTTGTGATGAAAAACTATCCATTGAGATTATGGCCTCATCAACATTAAATCTTAACGAGCTGTTTTGAAATGAATATTCAGTAGTTTAATTATAAAACTGGACAACTCATATATCTAATATGGAACCTTTAAATCTGATGTCCCGAGCTTAGTCAGCTGTAGACAGGGTGACTGCCTAACCCATAAAATCCTGATAGTGGGCAAACGTGTTTGAATATTTTTACAGAGATACTTATCTACCATATGGATTTAAATATGTGTATTCTCACCACTGCGTCCCTCCACTTCCCATTTCCCCTTGGTGCCTTCATCAAGAATTTCAAAATCAAAAGGCGCTCCATTAGGATAGTCGTCCTTGTCCCTAGCGCTCACAATAACAGCACTCCCCATGGTGCACATGTGGTGGTGGTCACTGATGAGCTCGGGACAGTGGTCATTGAAGTCTTCCACCTGGATGGCTATGGTGCCGGTGGCTGTTTTAGCAGGCCCATCTGCAATGGAAAAAACAAACACAAGATAAACAAGTAGTTTTATTGCTTGATACTATGCACACTTCATTCATTCATTCATTCATTCATTCATTCATTCATTCATCTTCTTCCGCTTAATCCTTTTTGGGTCGCAGGGGGGCTGGAGCCTATCCCAGCATCTTTGGGCAAGAGGCAGGGTACACCCTTGTGTGACTAAATTTATCTTAAAAATGTACTTTTTCTTAAGTACATTTAGTTGTAGTTTTTGAGTAACTTTTGAATTCACTGATTTAAAATGAATGAGAGTCAGCTTTTTTTAAAAAAAATTCTGTCTCAGTAAATATTTGATTTATTATTACTTTTATATACAGTGTGATGTCTGTTTAGAGGGAACATGTGACTAGTTCGGATTTTACTCTGACAAACATATCCAAGAGAAAAAAAATATCATGATCGATGTCATGAAATTGCATATTTAAAAAGAAGAAGGATTTGCAAATGTATGATTGGGGAAAAAAAAAATCTGTCAAATTTATGAAAAAACTCAATGGCAAAAGTAATGCTCCCACTACTCAGGTAACTTTTTAGTCAATACTTTCTTACTCTAACTCAAATAATGTTTTGGTGACTCCCTTATACTTGAGTAATTAAGGTCATGAGGTAATGTTGCTTTTACTTGACTACAATTTCTGGTGACCCTACCCACCTCTGGCCATGTCATACCAAGTCATTTGCCTCAAGTCTATTTAAAGTCTAAAGTCATGAATCCATTAATGTCATGGTCACATTAAAAAAAATATATATATATAGAAAAGCACTCAGAGAGCGCATACCTCCACCAAAGCTCCTTCCGTCCTTCATGGATCCCCTCCAAAATGTAATGGGCTTGTGTGTAGGCTACGAGGCAGCTCTTGTGAAAACTGCATCAAAGTCTATCCAGTAGTTTTGGAGTATTGTTGCTAACACACTGTGAGATAATAAGAGCCTTGGCGGAGGTATGCATTCTTGGATCATCACCAAAATGTAACACGTTCCTCTCTAGTCCCAGGACCATCTCTGATGAAAATTTCACCCAAATCCATTCAGTAGTTTTTATGTAATCATGCTACACAAATACAAACAAGGTCCTTGCTGGAGGTATGCATTCTCAGGTCATCAACAAAATTTAATGGGTCTGTCCTTGGCCCAAGGGCCACCTCTGGTGAAATTTTTACCAAAATCCATCCAGTAGTTTTTGTGTAATCCTGTGAACACTGACTAACAAATTAACACCAACAAAAACGTAACCTCCTTGGCGGAGGTAATAAAAGCAAACTGCCAGGCAGCTCCCTCTACCAGTGACTAGCAAAACAACTTCAGCAAGGCCAATCTAGAACCTAGAATTATATTACGAAGACCATATCCATATTTTGCTCTCTGTGTTGGCCCTGCGATGGGCTGGTGATCTGTCCAGAGTGTACCCTGCCTCTCGCCCAAAGATGCTGGGATAGCCAACACCCCCCCCACCACCACCACCACCACCACCGCCGGCGACCCGAAAAGGATTAAGCGGAAGAAGATGGATGGATGGATGGTCGAGTGTGTGAGACCATTACATTTTGAATCTTATGACAGGCTTCTGTCAACTCTCACTCAGATGCAGTATTTAGGGACAGTCAGCAGATGTGACTCTTTAACACTAAATGAATGGTTCAAAGCTGTGACTCACTTTCAGGGCAAAATGACTCAGAAAGAGGCTATGTCTCCATCACAGGTATGGCTAGCCGTTTTATCATTTCTTAGAGGAGTAGAATCTAAGGAAGCACTAACAGGAAGCCATTTTCTCTTTTTAGATATCTATAATCACTTTAGGATATACAGTATAAAATGAATTTTGACCGGTAAAAGTGAATGCTGAAGATATTTTAAATGTGGTTTTGCCTAGTCATATTTAGAATGTCAAATATCTACACTTCAGAGCTACCTTAAATTCAGCCCATTTTAAAAATGAAACCAAAATGGTGCAGACTTAAGCTAAAGCTTATAAAATGATTCTTGTATGGCATCACTCCCAGTGGGCATCATCCTTTTTCTGTGTGGTAGTGTGAATATATCTGTCACAAGACTGCTGTCAAATTAATGAGAAATACTGTTTGACTGTATGGAGGGTTACGCAAAAACTACTTAGACGGATTTTGATGAAATTCTCACCAGAGGTGGCCCTTAGGCTACCGATAAACCCCTTAGATTTTAGAGGTGATCCAGGTCAGGATGCATGAAATATGGGCTTGGCGTTGCAGTGTGCATCCTGACCCGGTTCACCTCCAAAATCTAAGGGGTTTATCAGTAGCCCAAGGGCCACCTCTGGTGAGAATTTCATCAAAACCCACCCAATAGTTTTTACATAATCCTGCACACAGACAGATGTGCAAACAAACCACCCCGATCACATTAGCGCCTTGGTGGAGGTAATAAGTATGTCTTAAAAAGGGAATAAAGGTTCAGAATCAAATTTGTGTGAGATCACTGGATACAATGCAACTGATTCTCAAGAGTAAGACAAAAATGTGACACTGAAGCATATACAGTAGAGAGGTGTACCTTCTGAGATGCAGAGTACTTCAGCAAAATATGTCCCATTGACCAGGAATGGAGATTCTCTATCAGGAGCCTGGGCCAGTTTGATCTCAGCTGTCCTTGGATCAATGGTTAGCCAGTTGCCAGGGTCCAAACCTTTGAGATACCTAAAGCATAAACAGCCAATGTTGGCTATCATTTTGCACAGAAGTAAAGACAGTGTATTTCATGCGATTGTGTACACACTGACTTGACTCTGTCAGCCGGTTTTCCAGTGTCTTCATCTATTGCAGGGTATGTGGCAATGACTTTATTGAGATCGAAAGAGGAGCTGTCCTCTGAGAGAGGAATGGCTTTTACTTTGGGATCGAATTGTGCTCCCTCATCCTGGTTCTTCACATTGATTTTGATGGGATAGGTTTTAAGTCCGGCCCCACTCTGCCACGATGCACCAGCACCACCACCTCCTCCACCTCCTCCACCTCCTCCACCTCCACCTCCCATGTTTATCCCAGCGCCACCACCACCTGCCCCAGATCCACCAACAAATTCAGCCTTGTTGCGCACAGCTAGCCCCAGTTCAAGGTTCTTCACATCTTCATAATTCACTGCCTACAAAATGGCATAAGAACAAATGACACATCTTTAGTGATGAAGTAAATCTAGGGCTGAAGTTTATCTCTACATTTCCTTAAATTCTCTTAATTTGCAAAGACAATAGATGAGACTAGATTGTTTTTGGGGGGAATGCATTTACAGACAAAGAATTTAGAGCCATACTTCAAAGCTAAATTACTTATTGTCCCCTAATATAACCTATAAATTAAAAAGTAAAAGATATCAATATTAATCAGTAGATTAATGTTGTCCAGAATTAAAGAATATCAACACTTCCTGTTTTTATCCACAATAGTTTTTCCACCAAGTATGATGGACTGTATGCACGTTAATGCAATCATACTGGTCCCAGGTTAGGAATGGCCAGACAGAAAGAGTGTTTGGGGAAAGAGTGAAATATATTTGAATGCCTTTCTTTCTACTGATACACTCACTAGAAACATTATCAGGCAACATTATCAACAGATCAACATTATCTGTTTAACTGTTTCTTAATGTAAATATCTAGTCGGCCAATCACATAGCAGCAACTCATGTAGACATGGGCAAGATGAGCTGGTGAAGTACACAAAAAAGAGAAAATATCCAGTGAGCAGCAGTTCTTCTGGCCCAAATGCCTTGTTGATGCCATAGGTCACAGGACAATAGTCAGATGAATTTGAGCTGACAGAAAGGCAACAAAAACTCAAATCGCACTCATTGTAACTAAGGTGTAAAGAAGAGCATCTCTGAAGGTACAGCACATTGACCCTTGAAGTGGATGGGCTACAGCAGCAGAAGACCTCAACTGGTGCTACTCCTGTCAGCTAACAACAGGGAATTAAGGCTACAATTCACACAGGATCAACAAAATAGGGCAATAAAAGTTTGGAAAAACATTGCACTGGTCACTAGTGTTGTAGTCAAGACCACAATAAGGCAAGAATGTACCAAGACCAAGACTTTGAGAGGTTGAGACCAAGTCAGCATCAAGACCAAGACAGGCAGAAACCAAGTTCAGACCAAGACTTGATCTTTCTCCTTTAGAGTCACACTCTTGTTGTGGTCTTGATGCACTCTGATCTGGTTTTGATGTGGTCTTGACTGCAACACTACTGATCACCAATCCAATTGACCCAGGACCTCATTTCTATATAAAATCCATACTGCAGTACCTTGTCGAGCATTAGGATGCCCTCATTAGTTTGGGGGTCTGTTTTAATGCTGAAGTAGCCCGCCTCGTTGCCTCTGACAATGTCAAACACAGCTTCCCAGTTGGCTGTGCCTTTCAGATCCAGGTCCTCCGCTTTGATTCTCATCACCTCCATACCATATGTATTCTCCTCAATGCTTCCTTCATACTGCAAGCGAAACACAAGAAGGCATGAGGGATCATTTCTAGGTATTAATATAGACGAGTTTAATAAAACAGTACCTGTTCTTTCTCCAGTGTGGGAAGGTTATCGTTTACATCACCAATATTTATGGTAACCGTGGAGGATGCAGATTTTCCGCCAGGCTTGCCATTCAGGTCTTGACCTTTTACTGTCAGAATGTACCTCTGGGATTTCTGAAATTAGAAGAAATTAAAATAGCCTCTGAACACTCCACACAGTCTGAAGGGATTCAATATATTGTTTTGTTGGAGGTTGTTTTTTTTAAAATTCTTCAAATAATCTAGTATACAAGAATTTTCAGTGCCTCACAGAGGTTTCAACCAAAAAGCAATTACTGCTAATGCAATGTTCAGAAATATTGGGAAGATGCAAAGACTTCTGGAAAACAACACTGTGAGGCTATATGGAAAGTTACAGTTTGATTCAAACTTACACATACCTTTTTGTTTGAAATTATTAAAATACTAGTGAACTAGAATCATTATGAAATGAGAAGCATGTTTCTGATCATTACAATTTGCTTTCTATTAGCATATTGCTTCATCCACATTTCTCCATATGAGAAAATATATTTTGGGGAAGATGTAGAGAAGCCTAAATGTTAAAGGTTCCATTCACTGAAAAATTGTTGGTTTTTTTTAGGTTTTAGCCTTTGGAAATGTCTCTATTAATAACTAATAACTAATAATTAATTACATAATTATTGAAAAACAAACAAACAAACAAACAAACAAACACTCACTTCTCTTAAACAGCCGACATAACTCTTCCATGTTTTTTCCTGTATGTCAAGAAATGGGAAATGCAGCCTTGATCCCGCCCACATTTCTATTATTGGCCAGTCTAGCTATCTGGCTGCAAACAAAGGCGTTAGGTTCACAGCTAACAGTTAGCTTACCAAGTGTGGTTTATGCTTATGTTATTTTCTTTAGATTTCAGTCACCCTAATAGATATCCCTATTTCCACCTGGTTGACTAATCCACAGTCATTAATATGTCTTGGGTCATTCTGGGTTATTTTGTTATACCTTTGTCATGACGCTACATCGATCCATCGGCATTCGCTTGGCTAAACAATCGGTGCTGGTCAAGGTGGTTAGCTGAAGCTAGCAGTTTAGACACTCATTCCCAATTGTTTCTGTGTTTACTGTACTCCAGAGACCAGTCATATCCTATCGGCCACTGAAACCACACACCCCTGTTCACCAATGGTGTGTTACGTTATTCCTTCTTTGAGACACATTTACTGTACATTAGTTGGCTCAGGTTCAGTACTGAGCTAGGAGCTAGCCAGCTAAGATTAGCAATAGTGATGCAAGAGGGAGGGCGGAGTTAAACGTCACTTAAAAATTTAATGAGACATGCACTGAAACATGCTGTTCTGAGAAAGGTTGCAAAAGATAATAAGATAAGTAAACAATTTAAGGCAATTTGACCAAAACATGTCACAAACATTTCATTAAGACCTGTGGGAGCTGCCAGCCTGTGGGAAAAGTACAGTGAATGGGACCTTTAAGCCAAAGGCGCAGAAAATGTGGTGGCACTTCATAATACAACCAGTAAATTATAATGTAATTATAGTGTAAGTATGCTGTAAGTGCATTACAAGTATGCGGTTAATACAATGTGCTTTCAGCAGAGTGTAATTATGTAAATATCCTGTAATCACAACATAAGTGCACAGAAATGACCTTGTAAGTACACCTAAATATGCTATAATTATGTCTGATTAAAGACAGCAAGGAATACAGCGCGTATGTCCATAATTACATCCAATCAAAATTAAGCACTCGTAATTTCTGTATGGTTTTGGATACTTATGGTTATATAACAATAATAGAGTTGAATTTATTATAAATTTAATTCAATTTATGGGTATCTTTCAGGACACTCAAGTTCACTGTACATCACCAAAAAAAACCCCCCAAAAAACCCCACACATACAGTGTAAGTGGAAGCATAAGAAACTGTGCTTATAAGATTCTTCCTTGGTACTTGTACTTATAGGGTGCTTAGAATGTACTTACGAAAAACTCAGCATATTTACACTCTAAAATGGACTTTTACTTACACTGTAATTACCCTCAGATTAACAGACTAATGTAAAGTGCAATCAAACTTTTTAGTGACAAATTGAAGCAATAGTCTCTGAGAAGATGGGCTGAAAAGATTTTTGTCAGTGTTAGTGAGTGATGATGCAGATTTTACTACATGGGCCTAAATGATGGCAATCTTTTTGATATTCTAAGCTTTTAAGACTGGCATATGAGTCAGACACAGTCCATACCTCTCTGTCAAGTGAAGACTTCTTAACAAAGATGGATCCATCTCTGGTCATGTAGAACATGTCATCAGCTGGATTCTGATTAACAATGCTAAAGGCTACCATTGAATTCTCATGTCCTTGTTCATCAGCATCAGTTGCATTGAGTCTCATGACAAAAGTACCTGTAACAACAGCACAAAAGAAATGGTTATCGGCAGACAAGCAATTTCATGTTTTACAGTATTTGCTGTTATTGCACCAAAAATGAACCAAACTGTGACTTCTGTATCAAAGTACATACCAAAACCATTTTTTATGTACAATTACACCCCTAGTATAGTCATGCAGTATTCTTCTTTATAACATATCAGAATGAAACTTGTGATACTGACCTTCCTCACTGAGCTCATCCACTATTCCAGGAGCCATTTTACCAAACACTGGAGGGTTGTCATTGACATCTTCAACCTTAATCTTCAGGTCAATGTGTTTCTCTGCTACAGTCCCATTAATGTATGTGGCAACACCCCACAGCTGGAAGTGCAAGAGTTAAAAAACTATACTATTAAAACATTCATTTGTCTTGACATAATCTCAAAAAAAAAAAAATAATCCTGCAGTTGTTGGTGTCTGTGCCACCAAATCAATCTGCAGTTTACAGGTGCATCTCAATAAATTAGACTATCATTGAAAAGTTAATATTCTAATTTTTTGAGAAACTGAATTTTGGGCTTTCATTAGCTGTAGGCTATAATCATCAAAATGATAAGAAATAAACAATTGGAATATGTGTGTAATGGATCTGTATGAGTTCCACTTTTTGAATTGAATTACTGAAATAAATTAACTTTTCCATGATATTCTAATATACTGAGATGTACCTGTATATCCATGTCAGTGGAAACTTATTTCATATTGTATGCAGGAAATAATTTGATAGGACTTACACTACCGTTCAAAAGTTTGGGGTCACTTAGAAATTTCCTTATTTCCTTAAAGAAAAGCACTGTTTTTTTCAATGAAGATAACTTTAAACTAATCAGAAATACACTCTAATATCTAATATACATTGCTAATGTGGTAAATGACTATTCTAGCTGCAAATGTCTGGTTTTTGGTGCAATATCTACATAGGTGTATAGAGGTCCATTTCCAGCAACTATCACTCCAGTGTTCTGATGGTACAATGTGTTTGCTCATTGCGTCAGAAGGCTAATGGATGATTAGAAAACCCTTGTGCAATCATGTTAGCACAGCTGAAAACAGTTTAGCTGCTTAGAGAAGCTATAAAACTGACCTTCCTTTGAGCAGGTTGAGTATCTGGAAAAAATTATTATTTCAAATACAAATCATTATTTCTAACCTTGCCAATGTCTTTATTATATTTTCTATTCATTTTACAACTCATGGTGGTAAATAAGTGTGACTTTTCATGAAAAACACAAAATAATTGTCTGGGTGACCCCAAACTTTTGAACGGTAGTGTAAGTGGCCATCAGTACAGAAGCCCAAAGCAGCCATACATTCTCACTTCACTTTCTCTGTTTTCTCATGAAAATGGATTAATTTCATTTGTTTTCCTGTGATCTCAAATTATTTTGTGATTGTATTGAGATAATAAATGTTTTCTTGAGATAACCAGATAATTTTCTTGAACTCTCAAGATAATTAAACTTTATGACATGATCTCATGATAACAACAAATGTTGCTAACTTGTGATAATGGGATCATTTTTTCACGATCAAGAAAACAGAGAAAATAAAATGCACAGATTAATGGCTGCTTAGGGCTTCCATACATCAAAGACTAAAGAAAACATAATTACCCTGAAAATTGTGTGATATGCTCACAACCTCCTGTTTCTGACTTAGCAGAATACATTAGACCTTTGTCGTTTTTGAATATGAAGCAGTAGGAATTCATTAGTCATTGTTTTGTCATATTAACCATTCTAAATTTTTCCATATTTTGTTATAATTATGTAGAATTTTTCATAATATCAAAATTAAAAATTACACAGGCACAATTCCTACCTGTCCAACCAGAGGTTGCATAAACTGAACAATGTCTGTCATTGACAGATCTTTTTTGGCAATGTCAGAAAAATCTAAAGTCTGCCTGTCATTTTGACAGCTCGCATAGAGAATGATCGATTGTAACTTTTAATTTCTACCTGTCCACTTTATAATGCATATAAAGATATTAGTTTTCGAATAAGATCTCACCAGTCTCTACAAATTTATGAGAACAAAGTTTCAAATTTATAATAAAAAAAGTAGTTATTTTACAACAAAAGAGTTGTAAATTAAGAAGAAAAAGTCACAAATTGCTGAGGAAAAAGTGTTTACATTTAAGTGTTCACATTTAAATGAAATAAGGTGCAAATTTACACTGAAAATAAGCACAGTTTTTAGGAAAAAGTTGTAAATTGACAGGAAAAATTTCATTTTTTGTGGGTTGGGGGGGGACGCACATTCTCTGTTCATCAGTTCAATTAATGAATAAATAAATACCTAATGTGCATGCTGTATCCTAAAGGTTTGAGATTGAAACAGAACACGTGAACAAAAACAAAAGCTGTTTGGCATCTTGCTTTATGAAAAAGGAAATGACAGGTGATAATAGATTATGACAGAATTTTTACAAACCTAACTGTCAGAATGACAGATAATGAGAATACACACGCACGCACGCACGCACGCACGCACGCACGCACACACACACACACACACACACACAAACACACACACAAAACTCTACAGACAAATCACTCACATGGTATGTGTCAATTTTCTCCCTGTCAAGAATTTTGGTCACACGGACGTATCCAGTGTTGGGGTCCACAACAAATGTATGAAAGGGGAACTTGCTGGCACCAACGCCTTCCAGGGAATAGACAAGATTGTTCCCATCTTGAAAATCTGATCGAATCTGAAATATAAAGCAGCAGTATGGGTCATTTAACTGCCTTGGAAGGAGGAAAAAAACAACACATCTGCAACATTTGTACAATGAAAAACACCTCCTATAGATACGTGTCAAGGTGAGGGAAGTGAAAGGTTAAAGGTCCTTCTAAAGGCTAGTAAGGTTTTTTTTAATTCAAATTTGCTTCTAATTGCTAAGATTAGTTAAAAAGAAAATTTGAAACATCTCCATGGAAGTGTGGTAATTATAATTACAGTATGTGTAGTGTAGTATATTGTGGTAATGGATAATGTAGTGCAGGGAATTTTGTTGACCTAAAGCTACGGTCACAAAGATTCTTACAAACAATGGGTTCATAAGAATCTCTCAGTTCCTATGATTTCTGGAGTTCACAGACATTTGCGGAGGGGGGACATAGTTTCTTAGGCTGAAGTTCAATTTGGCAAGAGCAACTTGGGGCATTCTTGAGAAATGAGGTGTTTTTCTGTCATACGATGGCCCTAGCATTCTTATGTTCTTTGTTTGGGTGCCTTGGGATCTTCCTACGGCATACTTACTGCCATCTTACGAAAAATTTTGAGCAACTCACGGCACTCTCAAGCCGTTGGTAGGAAGATCTTACAGCTTGCGGCACATTTTGTCGGCACAAATGTTCCACAAATGACATACTTCTGTCTTATGAGCACCTCACGATCGCCTTATGCACGCTGTACAATTCTCCATACGAATGGATATTTTTACGGCATTTCCTACAACCGCTGTAAGGGGTCCTCAAGAAGAACTTAAGGCAGGAGTAGGCAACTGGTGGCTCGCCCCCTCATCCACTGCGGCCTGCCAGTCCATTTCCAAAAATCAATTATTTATTTATATCATATTTGGAACTGCATTCTTAAATGCAATTATATAGTCCACCAGCAGAGGGAGCGCTAATCGAAACCTCGGTGCCACTCTATGCCAGTGGTGAGCGAGAGAGCAAGAGTGAGGGAGCCACAGAGAAATAAGAGGGAGCAGTATGGCAGAGACTTATTTGTAAGGTATGTTGCCTGCTAAGACTGCATTAATAGGTTTTAAACAGCAGTAAATGTACAATGTAGGCTGCTTTTAAATAAGAATAAATGAGAGCTGTCGTATTTATTCTTATTTGGCAGCTGAAGCTTCATGGAGCTCGGTGGCTTTCTTTCTTTCTAATTGTGCAGTAAAAGATGGAAAGCTTTGACGTTTCTTTCTAAAGAACGCGACTGAAGCACACTGTTTCAATCCCATGTCAGCAATAAAAGTTCAAAGACTGTGGTCATTGTAATCTGTTGATTTTTTGGTTCATTTATACCATCCATCCATCCATCTTCTACCGCTTAATCCTTTTCAGGTTGCAGGGGGGGGGGCGGGGGCTGGAGCCTATCACAGCATCTTTGGGCAGGAGGCAGGGTACACCCTGGACAGATCGCTAGTCCACTGCAGGGCAGATATAATTTTATGAGTAATTTTAATTCTACTATGATAAAACACTGTGTAGCTTTTGTTTTCATTTGTAATTTTAGTTTTAATTGTGAAACTTTTAATACCCCTCTACCCATCCCTGACAAGGTGTACATGTAAAGCTGGCCCTTGGGAAGTGAGGAAAAACTTTGTAGCCCTCATTACTGCCAAAGTTGCCCATCCCTGACTTAAGGTGTTCTCAAGAACAACTTAAGGTGTTCTTGAGGCATACTTATTGCCAATATCTTCCGTAGTTCTTATGTTGTTCCTAAGGAATTCGTACGGCCGCCCCATGATGAGGGGTTTTCGTGGGGCGTTCATAGAAATCTTGGACAAGACCATCGACCTGACCACGACCTTACGAATGGGCTACAAACACTGGATTCTCCTACAGCTGCCTTAAAGGGGTCATTGACTGCTCTTTTTACACATTTCAACAGCTCACTCATGTTTTAATGAAGTGTTTGTGACATTTTGTTCAGATTTTCTTAAATTTTTTAATAATTGAAGCAAATTAGTTTTTTTTTTTTTTAATTTTCTTGGCTTTCTTCAAACGCTCTGATTCAAAGCCCGTCACTTTAAGAAACAGACTTCAGCTGTTCAACTCCACCTTCTCTCTTACATCAGTTAGCCATTAGCTGAGTAGCTTCTAGCTGCCTCCTTCAGCTCGGTTGAGCAGTGCTTTGGTTCACTGATCCACAGTCAGTGGTGTATCTCGTGTCTGTCCTATCTCCCAATAAATTTTGTTGTGATTCCACAACAAATCACTAGCACCATGCACTGGACAATCACCGCAAGCCCACCATCCATGGGAGGACGATGGGGTTGCTGGGCTTGAGAGCCAGCAGCATCTGATCCCGGGACATTTTGACTGTCGGGAGCTGGAGGCTTCAATGTGATTCCGCGGCGGATTGCATGCACCAGTGTTATGCTTACAACTCCACTGCCAATCTGGGGGAGTTCTCGGCATAACACCAGCTAGTAGCCCTGGTGCAGGGCCATAAAAGCGATCGGTGTGCCGTGGTGGGTGATCCGCCGCGGAATCACGATGAAACTACTCGGGAGATGGGCCGGAGTGAATCAGGTGATAACAGGCATGGCTATTAGGGTGACTAAGATCTGAAAAAAATAGCAATATAAGCCATGCTTACAGCGAGTGTCCTGGTAACAGTGTTAGCTCGTGGACTAATAGGTTACCTTTAGCCACCACTTCGAGCTACATGATGGACAGCTAGGCGTGCCAATAATAGAGCAGCGGGCAGGTCTCAAGGACAGCAGTGGGTTGGCTTTTTCGAAACCTGACGTATATGATTTACCTGGAAGAGTCAAAAAATGTTTTGGGGAGTTTCTCTGAGAGAAAAACGAGAAAAAGGCAGTGTGCATTTTTCAGATAGTTGATTTTTTGGAAAATTTGGGGCTAATTACATGACCAGTTGACTCATTTGAGAGAGTTAAAACCTACAAACACACCATTTTTCAATCAATGACCCCTTTAAGAAGGCCATGCAAAATGGTCCAAAAATTGTTTGTACGGTGTCCGCAGCCATTTCTAAGGGTATTTGTCAGTCTGTTGGTTAGATTTTATCAAATGCTTGTACATAAAGTTACTGATCAAAGTTAAAAAGAACTGGGATGAAGTAACTTACCCTAGCAATAGATGAATTGCGAGTATAATCTACATTTTCCTTTAGTGGCTTTGGGGGTACAATCCACGCCCTCTTCTTTCTCACCAAGCTGTGTCCAGAGATGCCCAACAGGACAGCAAGAGCCTGAAAATGAAGCATATTCAGTTACTAAACCTTGGACATGACACAGTTTTAGCAACAATCTCAAATCAGATACTTGGAATGGTTTGGAAAACATATAAACATGTTGATTCTTAAAGACACAATGAAGTGGATATAAATCCCCTTAAAACAAATCTACATTGTCTAAAATGATATCTTATGCCCTTTTTTCTACAAAAACACCTTTCATTGTCTTACAGTTGCTTGTGACAATTTTTGCCAGGATCTAATTAGGCCCACTCACATCCTGCCCACAAGGATGCTAACACACCACCACTCCTCCATGACAGCACAAGGAAGTCTGAAAGCTGGCAAATTTGAACAGCCAGTGCTTAGTCCTAATTGGCTTATCTGTTATTGTGACATCACAAAAATGCTCCGTCTAAAGTTGATTTTTTTCAAAGGGGAGGAGCTTAACTGAACTTTCACAGCAGAAAAACACAGACATAACACAAGAGCTAGTTTATGAGTTAGCTCTTGATATGCATTGTAAATCATAAAAAACATGTTAGACATGTTAACAAGAAAAAAAAAGACTTGATTTTCAGAGGTGTGTCACTTTAAATTTAGTTAGATTTTTATTTAATTGGAGCCAGCATCAACCCAAATTACTTCTTTCTCGTAGATTTTCAATTTATTTACTAAAATTTTCTTGTAAGTTTGTAATGCTTTTGAAGTAATTTTAATTTTTTTTTTTTTACAATATTTTTCTTGTAAATTTGTTTTTTCTTGTAAAATTTTTTCTCCTAAATTTTCCACTTTTTTCCTCATAAATTTGTCAATTTTTTCCTCATAATTTTATCGATGGCGCCAGTGTTGCTGAAACTTGCTCACTCGCATTAAACCCATTTGGGGCCCAGGTGGGTTTAAAGTGGGTAGATTACCTGTACCACAGGTAAAGTCCATGTGGGCAAACGCAGATAGGGCCAATATGGAACCCGCAGACAAACCCACATGGGACCCATAAGACAGCCCAGTTTAATCTATGGTGGGGCCCACATGGACATGCTGGCTGGGTTGTTAGAATAAACTCTCAAACAAGCGAGAAAAAGTCAAAAATTTATGAGAAATAAATGTATTAAATTCCTAACAAAGATACAAGTTCATGTGGGAAACAAAATAAAAGTTAGGAGGAAAAATTTGCGTATTTGAAATTTGCAAAGTGAAAAGTAGAAAAATAGTCTTATTATACTCAGGTAATTAATATCATAAGGTAACTCTACTTTTACTTGAGTACAATTTCTGGCTATTCTACCCACCTCTGCCCCAACTTGCATTTCCAAGACATAAGACAAACATGTACAGACATACTCATTTTGTTACAGGGACAAAAAATAGGAGTTATGCATGAGCATGGCAGTGGAAAAAAAAAGGATGCTTGGGTGTAACATGGCAAACATGAACCGTTGCACTACCAGTGTGACAGTGACAGAGTGTGTGTGGATAATGGCTATGTAGAAATGTGGGTGTGAATGGGTGGAACACACTGGAGTCCACATGAGGTTCAAACTGCAAAATATGGTTAGGCTAAAGTGGAAATGGAAGACAGAGACCTGCTACGTGGGTCAGCTTTTATATGCTGCTCACAACAATCCCATGCCAGATCGTCTGCAGTGAGTAAACCAAGCAGGTGGGAGGGCCATCACGATGGATGAATGTGACTTGAGGAGTAAATAGTGCTTCGAGAGTGAATAAGATTAGAAAAGTTCCACTAGAGTACCAGTCTTTTTTTAATGGGAAATCATACATTTTTGTTTGTTTTTTACATGTTCACGTATTAGAATATGCAAATTCATGACGGTTTGTGCAGTACTTAGTTAGGCATAGTTAGTTGTATAATATTTAAACTCACTGCTTACTTGTCAAAACGCTTTGGGCTTTTTTAGTCGTGACCATACTATATAGTGTTCTTCTTAGAGAGTCTTTATAGAAGATTTATTGACATTTATATTTTGCTACAGCTACGGTCACAAATACCCTTACGAACGGCTGCGAACACTGTATGAATGATTTTTGGATCATTTCGTACAGCCTTTTTAAGACGGGTGTGGGAGAATCCAGCGTTCGTAGACCGCAAGTTCGTGGCCAAGTCAATGGTCTTGTCCAAGATTTCTATGAACACCTCATGAAAACCCCTCATTGTACGACGACCGTACGAATGGAACAACATGAGAACTACACAAGATGTTGGCCGTACATATGCCTCAAGAACACCTTAAGTTGTTCTTGTGGGCCCCTTACAGTGGTCATAGGAAATGTCATACAATCGCCATTCGTACAGAGATTCATACAGCTTACATCAGTCGGTACATCATTCATGCGACACGTGCTGAAAGCCGTAAGATCTTCCTACCAATGACTTGAGAGTGCCATAAGATGGCATTGCGTATGCCGTAGGAAGAGCCCAAGGCACCCTTATGAAGAACATAAGAACTCTAGGGCCATCGTTCTTGCGAACACATCACTGGTAAGAATCTTTGTGACCGTAGCTTTATTGGTATTACAGAGTTCTTAGCAAATACTTGTGCCTACGTATGTCTATATTTTTTTCCCCCTCCTTTCGGGGTCACCACAGCGTATCATCATCTTATATGGTGATGATCCACATGTTGATTTAGCAAGCATTTTTTTTTTTAACGCCGGATGCCCTTCCTGATGGAACCCTGCCCATTTATCTGGGCTTGGGACCGGCACAGGGAGTACACTGGCTTGTGAACCCCCTGTACTGTGGGTGGGTAACCAAACTACGTATGTCTATATACTGCATGCAGTCAAAATATACTGTAGGCAGCTTCCTTTGTGATTAATAATAAAATTATGAGTAAATTATAAATTGGAGAAAACTTCGAACATTTTACTCTATGGCTTGATGTGTTTTTGTGGGATTTAGCAACTTTAAGATTCCCTAAAACTCACAATAACACACTAGATATGTGTAAATGGGCTAAATGTTTGCAGCACAAACACTGTGTCACAGCTATCCAGTTACATCTGTCCATGTGTGAGTGGCAGGTGTGAGACCCACCTCCTCAATTTGCTTCATATATGGGCTAAAATAAATTATCCCACAGGCTACTGCAGGATGTCTATGGGTCCTTGAAAACTCAGAAGTATTTAATTTGATGATCCAAAATTAAAATTAAATTCCTGCTCCTAATGGACTGATTTTCACACCTCCATGTCTGAACAGGTGATGGTTCAACCTCTGTCTACTTCTTAGTAAAATAAATACATTAGTTAAAAGAAAGCAATTTAAAAATACAACTTTGAAATAACTGGAAAGTAACAATTTCACAGATTTTCTGGGCAATGGGTACGGTTACTACTCACTATTAACCTTGTTAAATAGAGCTGGTTAGCTATTTGTATTCATGTATTTTATTAATAGAGGCTTAAAAACACAACTTTATTATTTATACAATACCCACAGTACAATAGTACTTTGTATGTGCAATAATCAGAACTCAACTATGCAATATGCCATATTTTGCACTGTTAAGCCGTTTTCAAACTACAGTTGGTGAACTGCAGCCACGGTTCCATTAGCATAAATAAATGAACAATTCAACAACCCTCCATGCGTTTTTTTCAGACTTCAAGGAGATGTGGGTCTGATCTCCCGCAGATAACAGTCATTTCTCCGGGATATCAAGTTTCATGTCCTCACATTGGTAATGTCACATGAATGCCACTATTCATCGAGAGTCTTTTAATTTTGTCACCCTTTGTCAAGCTCAGCACAGATCAGTGGTGATGTAGGAATACATGACCCATCAATATAGTTTAATGGTTGCTGCTCTTTGTCCTCCGTTACAATGGAGAGGATTGTAAAATGCACCCATTTTACAAAATGGGTGCAGTTTGCAACACACACAAAGATACTGTGTGTGTGTTGCATTTCGCGTCCAATGGCACACAAAGGGGGATATGATTTATTTTAGAAGGGGTAAAGCGGGGTGAACCTGAATGCACGAACAAGCACAGAGCGAAGCTGAACAGGGAGAATGCCCCTCAACGAACGTTCATACGTCGATTTGTACAGCGTGTGTAAGGCAGTTCTGAGGTGCTCATAAGGCGGAAGTAAGTTAATGTGCCAAAAGCCATAAGATCTTCCTCACAACAACTTGAGTGCCGTGAGATGCACAAAATTTTTTGTAAGACGGCAGTAAGTATGCCATAGGAAGATCCCAAGGCACCCTTATGAAGAACATAAGAACTCTAGGGCCATTGTACGACAGAAAAGCACCTCATTTCTCAAGAATGCCTCAAGTTGCTCTTGTGAATTGAATGACAGCTGTAAGAAACTATGCCCCCTCCACGAATGTCTGTGAACTCCAGAATTCATAGGAACTGCAAGATTTTTAAGAACCCATTGTTTGTAAGAATGTTTGTGACCGTAGCTAAAGAGGCAGACAATCATAGATGATAAGGACAAAGATGGCATGAATTAAAAAAAGTGTAAAGCTGATAATCGAGGAAAGTGATCACTGTAACATGCAACAGGAAATGACCATAAAAGGGCATGGTGCATTGTGTAAATTTTGGTTAATGGAAATGAAGTGACATTTATGTTGAGTTTTATGTTGTTTGTGTTTTTTTCTACTCCTAATTAGGGAGAAGTTCTGTACAATTCAACACTAACTTAAAAACCTCTGCAGCATGGGGGCACCAAGTCTTGTGGGAAAACCTGTTTGCTTTGTCTGACTGGAGCAGTATTATGTTAACAATGAGGGCACGGCCTAACATATCCAACCACCACCCAACTATTCTGACGTATGCACTTGCGGAGAAGGGAGAGGCTTCACATGTCTGAGTCTGGGCTGGTGTTGAGGAGGAAATCATACCAGGTGGATTAACTGTTTTTTTTAAATGACGGAGCACAAAAATATGGACTTGTTCTTTTGTCTCACATGATTAGTCGATACATTGTGTTCTAAATCTGCTCTTCCAATGCTATCCACTGAAATTCACAAATGCCTCCCATTTTCCTTAGTCTCATAAATTTGTTACTTTTTGGTCAGATCTTGCAAATGTGACTTATCCCCTCTTCTCATAAATTTCTGAATTTTACTCCCTCTTTTTTGTGACTTTATACCCTTTCTCGTGAATTTGATTTTTCCCCAATTACCAAAAAAGTTATTTGAGTAAGACTATGAAAATATCTACTAAAAAAGTAGAGTAGTATGTAGTCAATTTTCTCATCAAGTTACAACTTTTCAATCATAAATTTGAAATTCCACAGAAATTTGCACAATCTTGAGGGAAAAAAATGTCTTTTTCAAACACAATTGAAACAGTTGAGACTGATCTGTCAAGTTTTTAGGCAATAATTTCAAATGTTTGTCTTGAAGTGCACAAGACTATTACTGGCACTGGCCACCTTCACTTGTCATTTACTCTATTCTGATTCACCATTTGATTTTATTCAGCACTCAAAATTGCAAGATACATCACACACACTGCTGTGCTTCTTTTCATACAGTAGAGCGCCTAAGTCATGCCCCTCTACTTCTGCACATGAGGCCTTAAATTGGAAAAAAATCTCCATTGAATGGCAAGAATGAAATAATCTTTTGATCCTGATCAAATTTTGCCACGAGTTACACATATGAAGTTTGTCAATTTAAAAGATAATTTTCCATGTAAAGACACAATGCAACGGGGGGAGGGTTATCTCCAATATGTCATGTTCAGTAATGGTGTAACAAAAATAAAAGCTACAAATATCAGCCAACAGAAACAGCTCTGGCATGTGCACAGCACTGACACACATTAAACTGAGAGTCTGAGGAAAACACATTTATTTTCTGATATTTCTTATTTCCCATCAGCCCCCTCTCTCCCCCAAAATAAGTAACTTTTACTTACGTTTGGAAGGTCAATAAATTAATTTTCACGTGTAATAAATGTTACTTGATTTTAAAAGTAACATTTGTGTAAATAAATAAGTATACAAAATTGCTATCAAACATCAAATAGCACCTCACATTGAAAGTGGTATTTTAAATAAAAACATTTAAATTATATTTCTACATAAAATAAAAAAGAAACAATTTAATAATTACAAGTTCAAAGTCATTTTGTTAGTGTAATTACTACAGTAGAAATTAAATTTCCAACCAGTTTTCAAATTCATGAAGTCAAAAGTAACTCAGAGTACCCCTAAATGTACTTAACTACAGTTTCTCCTCTATTAATGTACTCATGTAAAAGTAAAAAATATCTGGCAAAAAAACTACCCTCAAAGTATTTTGTGAAAGTTTTTTTACAAGTACATGCATTACGGCAGTCATTATATGACTGGCGCCTAGCGGCTGCCCCGGCCTTGGATGCGCTCTGCAGAGCGTGCCCAAATGCCAAGTCACGTTTCGTTACCTTGTATTCATATATGTGTAATGACAATAAAGTTGAATCTCATCTCATCTCATCTCATTTGAGTAAAAATAACTAGTTAGTATGCACCGCTACCAACATGAGTGGGCATTTCATTTCACTGTTAGGGGAACTCATGGATCGTCACCTTATCGTGGTGGGGGGGTTTGCGTGCCCCAGTGATCCCAGGAGCTATGTTGTCCGGGGCAATTTGCCTCTGATAGGGTCTCCCAAGACAAACTGGTCCTGGGTGAAGGGCCAGACGAAGAACGATCCAACAGACTCTCATGATAAATTGTATATCAAGGATTCAGTGTACCCCGCCCGGTATGGGGTTACCGGGGGCCCCACCCTGGAGCCAGGCCTGGGGGAGGGGGCTCGAAGGCTAGCGTCTGGTGGCCGGGTTTCCACCCATGGACCCGGCCGGGCTCAGCCCGAAGGAGTTACATGGGTCCGCCCTCCAGTAGGTTCACCACCTGCAGGAGGGATCATGGAAGTCCGGTGCTATGTGGATTAGGTGGCAGTCAAAGGCGGGAGACCTTGGCGGACTGATCCCAAGCTTTCTAACTGGCTTTTGGTACGTGGAATGTCACCTCTCTGGTGGGGAAGGAGCCTGAGCTGGTGTACGAGATTGACGATACCGGCTAGATATAGTCGGCCTCACCTCAACACACAGCTCCGGTTCCGGAACCAGTCTCCTGGAGAGGGCTGGAGCTTGGCCTTTTCTGGAGTTGCCCCGGGCGAGAGGCGACGAGCAGGGGTAGGTATTCTTGTATCGCCCCACCTTGCTGCCTCTATATTGGAGTTTTCCCCGGTGGACGAAAGGGTTGCTTCCCTGCGCCTTCGGGTTGGGAAACGGGTCCTGACCATCATTTGTGCCTATGCACCAAATGATGTTTCAGAGTACCCACCCTTTTTGGAGTCTGTGACTGGGGTGCTGGGGGTGCTCCTCCTGGAGACTCCATTGTCCTACTGGGGGACTTCATGCGCACGTGGGCAACGACAGTGAACCTGGAGGGGGGTGATTGGGAGGAACGGCCTGCCCGATCTGAACCCGAGTGGTGTTCAGTTATTGGACTTCTGTGCTAACCACAGTCTGTCTATAACGAACACCATGTTCAAGCATAAGGGTGTCCATATGTGCACCTGGCACCAGGACACCCTAGGCCGCAGGTCGATGATCGATTTTGTTATCGTATCATCAGACCTGCGACCGTATGTCTTGGACACCCGAGTAAAGAGAGGTGCAGAGCTGTCAACTGATCACCACCTGGTGGTGAGTTGGATCCGATGGCAGGGGAGGAAGCCATTCAGACCTGGTAGACCCAAACGTATAGTGAGGGTGTGCTGGGAGCGTCTGGCTGAGCGCCCCTGTCCGGGAGGTCTTCAACTCCACCTCCGGAAGAACTTCAACCACATTCCGAGGGAGTCTGGAGACATGGAGTCTGAATGGGCCATGTTCTCCACCTCTGTTGTTGAAGCGGCAGCCCAGAGCTGCGGCCGCAAGGTGGTCGGTGCATCTCGTGGTGGCAACCCCCGAACCAAGTGGTGGACACCAGTGGTGAGGGGGCCATTAAGCTGAAGAAGGAGTCCTATCAAGCTTGGTTGGCTTGTGGGACTCCCGAAGCAGCTGAGGTGTACCGGCAGGCCAAGCGGAGTGCAGCTCGGGTGTTTGCTGAAGCAAAAACCCGGGTATGGGAGGAGTTCGGTGAGGCCATGGAACAAGACTTTCGGTCGGCTTCAAAGAGATTCTGGCAAACTGTTCGGCGGCTCAGGAGGGGAAAGCAGCTCCCCGTCCACACTGTGTATGGTGCGGATGGGACACTGTTGACTTCAACTGGGGATATCGTCGGGCGGTGGAAGGAATACTTCGAGGATCTCCTCAATCCCACTGATACGCCTTCCACAGAGGAAGCAGGGTTTGGGGACGAGGGGGATGACTCGCCTATCACAGGGGCTGAGGTCGCCAAGGTGGTTAAAAATCTCCTTGGTGGCCGGGCCCCGGGGGTGGACGAGATTCGCCCCGAGTACCTCAAGGCCCTGGATGTTGTTTGGGTTGTCATGGTTGACACGCCTCTGCAACATTGCGTGGAGGTCGGGGGCAGTGCCTTTGGCATGGCAAACCGGGGTGGTGGTTCCTCTCTTCAAAAAAGGGGACCGGAGGGTGTGCTCCAACTTTAGAGGGATCACACTCCTCAGCCTCCCTGGGAAGGTCTATGCCAAGGTACTGGAGAGGAGAGTCCGGCCGTTGGTCGAACCTCGGATTCAGGAGGAGCAATGTGGTTTTCGTCCTGGCCGTGGCACATCGGACCAGCTCTTTACCCTCTCGAGAATTCTTGAGGGTTCGTGGGAGTTTGCCCAACCAGTTTACATGTGTTTTGTGGACTTGGAGAAGGCATTTGACCGCGTCCCTCGTGGATTTTTGTGGGGGGGTTCTTCGGGAGTATGGGGGTATCGGGCTTGTTGTTACGAGCTATTCGGTCTCTGTACGACCGTTGTGAGAGTTTAGTTCGCATTGCCAACACTCGGTCGGAGTCATTCCCAGTGAGAGTTGGACTCCGCCAGGGCTGCCCTTTGTCACCGGTCCTGTTCATAATTTTTATGGACAGGATTTCTAGGCGCAGCCAGGGAATGGAGGGTGTCATGCTTGGTGACCACAGGATCTCATCTCTGTTGTTTGCAGATGATGTTGTCCTGTTGGCTTCATCCAGCAATGACCTACAGCTCTTGCTGGGACGGTTTGCCGCTGAGTGTGAAGCGGCTGGGATGAGAATCAGCACCTCCAAGTCCGAGTCCATGGTCCTCAGCCGGAAAAAGGTGGATTGTCCTCTCCGGGTTGGGGACAGGCTCCTGCCCCAAGTGGAGGAGTTTAAGTATCTTGGGGTCTTGTTCACGAGTGAGGGGGAAAATGGAGCGAGAGATCGACAGACGGATTGGAGCAGCATCTGCAGTGATGCGGACGTTGTACCGGTCTGTTGTGGTGAAGAGGGAGCTTAGTTCTAAGGCAAAGCTGTCGATTTACCAGTCAATCTACGTTCCTACTCTCACCTATGGTCACGAGCTTTGGGTAATGACCGAAAGAACGAGATCGCGGATACAAGCGGCTGAAATGAGCTTTCTCCGTAGGATTGCTGGACTCACCCTCAGAGATAGGGTGAGGAGCTCAGTCATCCGGGAGAGGCTCAGAGTAGAACCGCTGCTCCTCCACATTGAAAGGAGTCAGTTGAGGTGGTATGGGCATCTGATTAGGATGCCTCCTGGACGCCTCCCATTTGAGGTGTTTCAGGCACGTCCCACTGGGAGGAGACCCCGGGGCAGACCCAGGACTCGGTGGAGAGACTATGTCTCCCAGCTAGTCTGGGAACGCCTTGGTATCCCCTCTGAAGAGCTGGAGCAGGTGGCTGGGGAGAGGGAAGCCTGGGCTTCTCTGCTTGAACTGCTGCCTCCGCGACCCGGACCTCCGGAAAAGCGGTAGAAGATGGATGGATGGATGGATGTTAGGGGAACAGTAAACAGAACACTACAAGTATTATTGTACTCGGGACCATTTCCAGCTTTTTGGGGGCCCTAGGCAAAATTTTGTTTTTGGGTCCAATGTTGAGATAAACGGGTGAAAGTGCACAGAATAAAAATACAGTAGAGCAAGCATCTCTATGAAAGGTGCAAAATTTTAATAAGTTCATATTCAAGTCCTTTTAGTTGTTGGTTAACCTTGCAGCTTAACCCCTCATTATAGATGTACGTATGTCAAGACTGAACTCATCCAAGGTAGTGATGAGTTAAGCTTCTGTAGAAATTTGAAGTCAGTCTGATCAGAAATGTAGAAGTTATGCTGGTTACAACAGAAAAAGTCAAACACGCGAATGGACAGACGGGTCAAAAACATATACCCTCCATGGGGTATAATAAAAAAGGTCCCACATTTATGAGAGAAAAAAGAGAAAAATGACTATGAAAAAGTAGAAAATTTAACGAAAAATGCAAAATTACAAGAAAAATATTGCAAATTTATGAGATAAGATGCAAATTGCCAAGAAAAGAACTGTTTGCATTTATGCTTAGTGTTGGTGTTTCACATGCATTTTTTGCGTGGTACACGCCTCCCTCCATTTAGACTTATGTCTGCCCATAAACTATAATCCTCAACAGCCCCTGGTGCCAAATAAGGCCATGGGAACAGTGGAACAACTCCATGTACTGTAGATGCTCCTGTTGAACACATTAGGCCAGGGCAGCCCCAAACTAGTAAGCTGAGCTTGAGCTTAACATTCTTTAAAGGCATGCCGCAACATATACACAGTTTTAGTGTTGAGCAACCTAACTCTGCCTGCCTACCTACCTCTGGAAAGCTCTAAAACAAGCAGCAATCAATTCCAAAATCATATTAGAGGTTAAACTCTTCTTTATTCAACTGTAAAAACAATGTACACACACAAAAAAATCGAAAATACATAATAACGTATGAGTAAAACAAAAAAGAGATTTATGAAAAAAGTTGCGGATTCACATAAAAAGTTCATAAATTTAGAAAACAGAAGTCTGAAATTTTCAAGAAAAAGTCAGTTTTATATATGAAAAAAGTCACAAATTTAGACGAATAATGTAGGGAAAAAAACCCACATTTAAGACGAAAAAGTCTCTTATTACTGATATGGCAGTCACATTTATACCTACTACATAAGAAACCCCCCCCACACACACACATCCATCCATCCATCCATCTTCTACCGCTTAATCCTTTCGGGTCACGGGGGGGCTGGAGCCTATCCCAGCATCTTTTGGGCGAGAGGCAGGGTACACCCTGGACAGATCGCCAGTCCATCGCAGGGCCAACACAGAGAGACAGACAACCATTCACTCTCACAGTCATACCTAAGGACAATTTAGAATCCCCAGTTTTGATGCTAATTAACCTAACTTGCATGTTTTTGGCATGTGGGAGGAAACCGGAGTGCCCGGAGTAAACCCACGCAGACACGGGGAGAACATGCAAACTCCACACAGAAGGGTCACCGATGATCTGGGGGTGGGATCGAACCCACGATGGTCAAGGGTGGAATCGATCCCATGACCTTCTTGCTGTGCTGCCACTGTGCTAACCACTGCGCCACCGTGCTGCCCCCCCCCCCCCACACACACACATATATGAGAGACTTGCATTTTTCGGTACGCACCCATGGTGCGGTCCAGACACATACCAAGGTACGACACAGACTGTGTTGAGTGACGGACAGAAAGTGTAAGTGTCACATCACGCCTCCTCCTCCTCTCAGTTCCCCGTCTCTGGCTTCCTGTCAGTGGACTTCTGCAGCGCTCTGCCTTGGTGAAGAATGACTAAAACTGTGCCACTTCTAAGCACAACACCGGTAAGGTTAGTGAGTTTTTACCGAGTAAAATTAGCGCTTCTTATTTTCAATGAGCGACTGTCTCAGCTTTAGAAAACTGATTGAACTGTTAGCATAGGCTAACATTTCCTGTCAAACAATAATCTCTCATGGATGATGTTTGTTGACAACTGAGCTGTTTAAGTTCTGCTGGTGTCACCTATAGTAAAAGAGTGAATTACATGAACAGCTTACTCTTTTTCATCTTCTCCATTATTGTCACAGTAATATCAGTCCTCATTCTGAATATTAGTGCATCTTGGTAAACTACAATACCATGATTTGTAATTCAATTTTAAAAAAGATAACCAGAAACATCACAAATAAATTAAAACAGCTTAAATATTTCACTGTATGTGTAGCGAAGACTAATATTCCTCTACTGTAACTTAAAGCATTTGTAAACTGTTATTTTGGGCTGGAAAAAGTTATTTTAATTTCCACCTGAAGCCTAATTATTAAACTTGTAAACTTCCAGACTCAGCAAGGCTTCAAACAGGATGGACGAGTTTATTTTCTTTTTGACTTTAATGGAGTTGAATATTATTACTCCAGTTTGTTTTGAGCCATAGAGTTACAACAGCCCTGTATGGTGCAGTGGAAGCTGATATTTGAGTTTTATTTCTTTAGTTTTTGGGTTAAAGGACCAAACTTTAATGTCTGTTATTTAACTGTGTTGCTACAAACACTTGATGAAGCTGTTAAGTTCAAGTTTCCAACTCATGGTTCATGGGTCATTATTTTATTTAGCTATGAGAACTTTTTATATTAGGCTGTTCAGACTTCTATTGTTGCACTTGTCTGCATCGTTCATTTCCTAAGAAGAGAATTTATTTATTATATACATTTTAATTTTGTTTGAGAATTTTTTTATTGCAGAATTTACTGCTGGCAAATTGCAGTTCTTTTTGTCAGTAAAGCTGTTCTCGCTTATACAAAAGATTAGCAGTTTTAGGTTTTGCATTTTGTTTCCTTACTGTGCCGGAAATTAATCAAACTGTGACCTTAAAACTAAGGTACGCACCAAACCGTGATTTTAGGAGTACTGTTACACCCCAACACACACACACACTTTTTTTTCCCATAAGCGTAAACACTTTCGTTTTAAACTGCATTTTGTGTTTACTTGTGTTATCTTTGTCTAATATTTAAATTTGTTTGCTGATCTTAAACATTTAAGTGTGACAAACATACAAAAAAATGAGAAATCAGGAAGGGGGCAAACACTTTTTCACACCACTGTATATATGACAAAAGCGTCAGTTTAACTAGAATTTTTTTTTTTTTTAAATTACAAAAATAACGTTGCTAATTTATGAGAAAGGAAAAAAAAAGCACATTTATCAGGAAAGACTGTTCTGTTACTGATACAGACGACACAGTTTATATTTATAGCTCAGCTGTCTTACCTTCACGTCAAGCCTTAAATATGTTTGTGGATTTTTTGGGGCAAAAAATTACTCACGGTGCCAAGGTTACTCTCCTGCCAAGGTTGCTAAATCCTGATTGTTATTATTATTATTATTATTATTATTATTATTATATGCTTTAGTACAAGTACATTCCACACTCGAGGAATTTGTGCACAGATTGATCAAGCTGAATGTGTTACCTGAAATCTGTCAGCCTGGTGCCAAACAAGGGTCTGCAACATTTTGACCAATTTTTGACTCGTATAATAAGCACAGAGCCATAAAAACATTTATCCTTTATATGAAGGTGAAACAACTGAATTACAAGAATAGACAGGCCTGCACCAAAGACCCAGTTACTCTCTGAAGCTGAGAAAGCGTTAAAGCTGTAGAGAGAAACATGATGCCATGCCTTTGTGTCTGGCAGCACCGTTTCCATGGCAGCCAGGTGTTTGCAAGCGTCAACAGAAGCTCATGAATATTTCAGAGCCAGACCAGTAGGAGCAGCTCAAATGGAAGCAGTCTGAAGTAGGGATGCACCAAATACGAAGTTTTGGGCCAATTCCAATACAGATATTTTTGCCTCTTTTTTTTATTTTTATAAAAAGCTGATAGACTCTAACATACTTTCTGTAAGTATCAATACAGTCATTAGTTTCTTCAGATACATACTGATATTTATACCTAACATCATTTTTTTTATAGTATCATATTCCAATCATAGCCTAGACTATCTATTTTGTGACTACAAAGGGCCTGCTGTTGTCACTGAGCACTACATGAATAACAGTAAGAAATACCAAGTATCAGTAAAGTATCCACTAAATAAAGTGTGTAATATTCAGCACAATCTAGCACAGTTATTTTAAACCTCCAGTGTGCTGTGAGGTGTGTTGTGGGAAATTGTCTGATTTCACTCAATTGGTACAAAAAGTAAGTTGTTGCAAATAATTTGTCATTGGTGTACGTTTTATTCTTGCAATGTAGTGGCTCTTCCATGTCAGCAGGTAGTGGTATAAAGGCAATAATTATGATCTTCTTCGCATTTTCTTTATGGAGGCTCTTCACGCATCTGTGATGCGCCTACGCTTCGGACAAGGCCAGCACACACACGGCTTTTTTTTTTTTTTTTTTTTTTGTTACTTATTTGTACCCGTAGGTAGACTTGGTTTGCAGTCTGGTGACAAGCCACCGGCTGCTGGTCGCTGCGTGCGCGAGCGCCCTAAACCTACATGTTTTTGGTATGCGGGAGGAAACCGGAGAAATCCCGGAGTAAACCCGCGCAACACGGGGAGAACATGCAAACTCCACACAGCTCACCGTTGGTCGGGGGCTGGGATCGAACCCACGATCTCATGATCCCTGCGATCCCCCGGCTGAGGGTAAAACTGTGCTGCCACAGTGCTAAACCACTGCGCCACCGTGCGCCTACGCTTCGGACAAGGCCAGCACACACACGGCTGTATGGTTCATTGGCATCTACTATTCAACCTCAAGTGTTTGACACATGTGCATAATCATCATCTGCAGTTTCACCCCAGCCCAATAGGTAGTGCAAAGGCAAAAGCAGGAGGCACATGAATTTTAAGCTAGGGTCACAAATACCCTTACAAACGGCTGTGAATACTGTACGAATGATTTCTGGACCATTTTGTACAGCCTTCTTAAGGTGGCCGTAGGAGAATCCAGTGTTCGTAGACCATTTTTAAGTTCATGGCCAGGTCGATGGTCTTGTCCAAGATTTCTGCAAGCAGTACACGAAAATCCCTCACACGCTGGATGGCCATACAAATTCCATAGGAACAACGTAAACTACGCAAGATGCTGGCCGTTAAGTATGCCTCAAGAACACCTTAAGTTGTTCTTGAGAGCCCCTTACAGCGGTCATAGGAAAGGCTGTACGATCCCAGTTTGTATGGAGATTCGTACAGCGTGCATAAGGCAGTAGTGAGGCACTCATAAGGCAGAAGTACATCATTTGTGCAACATTTGTGCTGACATAATGTTGAAAGCCATAAGACCTTCCTACCAACGACTTGAGAGTGCCATAAGTTGCAAAAAAGTTTCATAAGATGGCACCAAGTATACCATTGGAAGATCCCAATGCACCCTTACGAAGAATGTAACAACTCTAGGGCCATCGTACGACTGAAAAGCACCTCACTTCTCAAGAATGCCTCAAGCTGCTGTTGTGAATTGAACGGCAGCCATAGGAAACTATGCCCCCCTCTACAGATGTCTGTGAACTCCAGAATTCTTAGGAACTGGGAGATTGTTAGGAACCCATCATTCACAAGAATCTTTGTGGCCGTAACTTTAGCAACAATAATGGCAGCTGTACACAGGCGAGCAGAGGAGCTCCTGTGTTTACTACTTTTGGTGGAAGACGCTAAAAAGAGGACGACTCCACTGGAGTGGTGGCTCAGTTGGTAGAGCATCCGCCCCACACCCAGGAGGCAGGGGTTCAAATCCCGGCCGGGTCATGCCGAAGACCATATAAAAGTGGAACTTCCTGCCGTCCAGCTTGGTGCTCAGCAATAATGGAATGGAGGAGGGAAATTTGTGGCGGCGCCTTGCATGGCAGCGGCCCTCTGATTCTACACTTGGGGTGTGTGTGATTAACAAAGTAGATGGGTAAAACACAATCTTGTTCTACTGTACTTGATTGGTTGTACAGTTGAATGACAATAAAGGGTGATTTTAATCTTTGTATGCTACATCAGTGGTAACTTCTTAACGGGAGGTTGGATCTTTGTCCATGTGTAGTCAGCGCATACAATCAACACACTCACAGAATTTTGGACTGGAGAGGATGACAAAAATTTACGTCACATAAGCCTTATGCTGGAGTAGATGCGTAAAGCATAGCCACCTGTGAGAGGTGGCTGAAGATGGATGAGTGAGTATAAAAAATTGGCATCAAACTGGGGATTCTAAATTGTCCTTAGGTATGACTGTGAGAGTGAATGCTTGTCTGTCTCTCTGTGTTGGCCCTGCGATGGACTGGCGATCTGTCCAGGGTATACCCTGCCTCTCACCCAAAAGATGCTGGGATAGGCTCCAGCCCCCCTGCGACCCGAAAAGGATTAAGCGGAAGAAGATGGATGGATTGATAAACTGTCATTAGATATGTTGTAATAGGCTACAATATGTCATTTTGTAACATTTTTGGTTAGTGGTGTGCCACTGCATTTTTTTAAATCTAAAAATTGTTTTGTGTTTTAAAAATGGTTGAAAAACACTAATCTAGCTTCCCAAATTCAAAATGCAACCCATTCCCATTTTATACGTCATTCTAAAGTATATAGGAAAACCTATAGAATTTGTGTAATTAAAAGTTCACATAAAAACTCAAAGACATTATGCTGGTCCAAGATGGCTGCTCACATGGAGAAGGACCCTCTTCCTGTGTATAAAATAAATATCTTGAGGCACAGAAAATGTAATACTTTTTACTTTAATAGTGATTATTTATATAAGAATGAAAAAACAAAGCTTTTATGTTGCATCGAATTTCAGCCTTCAGATTAGCTCTCAATTTTACACACCACACCTTTAAATAGTCACCAACTTGAACTAGGTTTATTCATTTTAATAATAAAAAATGTGTTTCTATAAAGTATTTATGAGGAAAATTAAACAAACTGTTCACATAGAGTATATATAGCCTGTAATCTAATGTAATCCAATTTATATAAGAGCAGCAGACAGTAATACATACTTCCTGAGCAAAAAGAAAAGACTATCGATTTCAAACCTGATGAGAGAAAAATTAAATGTTCACCCAATTTAAATGAGTTAAATTGAAGGTAAAACAAAGAGTATGATTAGCTGTACCTAAGTAAAAGTGTCTCTCTACAGCTTTTTCCTTCATAGATGTACTCAAGTAGGAGTTAAAAATATCCTACAACAAAACTACTCACTAAAATACAGCTACAAAAGTGAGCTGCATTCCATGACTGAATGTCTCCACCTCTGCTTGAACACACGAACGTGAACTCGAGAAAGAAATATAGAAAAGGCTTAGGATATTCAGTTGAAAATGACATGACAAAATTCAGCACTTACCACAAACAGAACCAGGAGGAACGCGGGAGAACAAACCCGAAACATGACTGAAGAAACAACGAAGTCAAAGTAGAGTCCAGTACGACCAGACGGTCCCTGAACGTGTCACTGAGGCGGCGGAGAGCAGGAAGAGCTTATTATAGAGACGTGCCGCACACGGGCACGCCCACACGCACACAGGTACGCCATATCACACCCACGCGTGCCAGCGGGAAGCCAGGGTGTGGCTCCTGCCTCGACTGAGGTGATCCTGATGCCAAAAACCCAGCAACAAACACCAAACAAAACCCGCATCCAACACTTACTTAGAAATTCAGCGGCAGTCGTGTGATCAGGCAGAGTTTAAGTAGAAAAACGTCAACTGAATTCTAGTGAATACAGGCGCACCCAAATAAATTTGAAAAGTTGATTTAGTTCAGTAATTCAGTTCAAAAAATAAAGCAGATTCATTACACACAGAGTGATATGTTTCAAGTGTTTATTTCTTTTCTGTGTGTAATGACTCTATATTTGTGTTTCATTTTTTCAACCGAATTACTGAAATAAATCAAATTTTCAGTGACATTCTAATTTATTGAGATGCACCTGTATATCAGATAAATCAAATCTGGAAAATTACTGGTAACAGAAGCAGCTGTTTATGGCTCATGGATTGTAAAGTAGGGTATGCCGAATTTAACAGCAGCATTTTTGTCATATTTAGTTCTGTATAACATTAAAAATATGGTGTAAATCTTTCAGTCACTTTTTTTTTTACCAGATGTACAACAGTATTTCTGATTTTCCCCCATTCAGTTTTTATGAATAAGAAAAAAATATTGTGACATTTAGTCTAAATATTAAATATTACACAACATTTTAAATGTTGAATCTAAATCTTAATGCTACCTATAAATCTAAATGTTACCACTCACTGAAAAATTGTGAGTTTTTTAACCTTGTGTAATGGGTCTATTGGGATTATGAAAATGGGATTATTGAAAATCATCCAAATGTTCACTTCTTTTAAAAAAGACACAGCCTTTAAATCATTTTTGTGTCCAATTAGCTGTTTTTACTCTTCCAGGTTTTTTCCTCTATGTCAAGAAAAGGTAAATCCAGTCTTAATATGTGCCACTGCTCCATTATTGGCCAGAGCTGTCTGTCTCGGAGCGGGACGACCAGCCAAAGTAGTAGCTTCCCAGCCAGGAAGTTGGGTTACCAAGTGCGGTTTATATTGTTATTTTCTTTAGATTTCAGTTACCCTAATAGACATCCCTGTTTCCATCTGGTTCATTAATCCACAGTTGATAATGTGTCTCACATCGTTCAGGTTCACTTTGTTATTTTCACCGTGATGCTACATCGATCTGTTAGTATTAGCTTGGCTAGGTGGTCAGTGGCTAGCTGAAGCTAGCAGTGTAGTCACTCATTCGCAAATGTTTCTGTGCTTATTATGCTCCAGAGACCTGTCATATCCCATTAACCATTGAAACCACACACTCCTGTCCACCAGTAATGCTTTATTTCATTCATTCTTTAAGACAAATTTACATTAGTTGGCTCAGGCTCAGTCTGTGATAGGAGCGAGCCAGCTAAGAGTGTAATAATGCTAAGTGTAATATTGCAGTTCCACAAGCACAATTTATTAACCTGCTATTTTTCTCTGTTGAGACTGTATCCGGTTAACCATTCCTGAGAACCTTACTGGGTATAATTTAGAATAGAATAGGCTTATTGTCATTTCACACAGATGCACAACATTACAGTAGATGTGCAGTACACAAGTCATTGTTTATACATCCACCTTATTCCTGGGGGTGCCGCTGTAGGAATGATTATGGGCGGAGCTTCCGGTTTTGGCTGACCTAGTGTTAAATCAGTCAGTAAGAGTGGAGTAGCAGGAGCATTTAAAATAGCGTTTGTAAAAGTTTTTCACATTCATTTTAATGTATAGTCCACATACATGTTTTGCACTCAGGTGGCAGCTAATTTCAGCTGTTCTAGTTTTTTGTATTTTTTTGAGTGTTTTTGTGTAGTTCTGGTACTTGCTGGTGTTCGTAGTTGTGCCAGACTGGATAAATGGAGGTGTTTGACCACATGGTGACAGACGACATCCAAGCACGGTGTTGTGGCGTACGTCTGCTCTAAGGTAAATTTGATTATGTCCAACACATTTTAACAAAATGTAGCCGACTTTATTGCGGTGGAGACATGCTGGTCGGAATGCGAACCACATCATTATGAGTACAGGAAATGAGAAGTCATAAATCATGACTCTCTTTGTTTGGTAGTGCAAGTCCCAGGAAAACCCCATGAGTGTCTGGTATCATTGGAAAGCTTAAAAATCGTACTTTCTAAAAATACCTACGTTTTTGAGGAAGACGTAACTCCCAACTGATCAAACGCAAGTTTTCAACCTAGCTAAAACATAAACAAATCGTCTTTTTCTGGGTCAGTTTTTGCACAGTACCTACAAATGAAATATCATTTTGAAGGTCTTTCAATACAGAATATGGAAATAATGGTACATCAGTTTTGAAAATGTCCTCAAAGTGACTCATTTTGCCAGCACGGTGTTATGTCCATAACTTGAGTTGGTAATGAACAGACTGGAGGTGCAGTTGAACGTAACTTTATTATAACAAACCACAACGATACAGGTGCTCCGTACAGGCCAATGAGTCGACAGCGAAAGAGACTGATCCCTTCCGCCTCAGCCCTTTATACCCCGGAGTGATGGCAGAACTGGAAAGGCGTGGCTGTCACCCCCATGACACCCACGGTACACCCAGCACCATATTACTACACTGTGGGGGCATGGTGTTGGACTTCTCCACCAGGAAACAATGGACCAAAAGAGGAGGTGTCACCAGGGGGTTCAGATGGGACAGTAAGGACTGTGCACCCCCCGGGGAGAGTAAGAGCCCCTGTGGCCGCTCAGAGAAGAAAAGGTGTGAAAGCGGTGCCGGCGTTATGGATGATCAGAAGCACCTGGTCTCCATGCATGGGAATAAAGGTACAAAAAGGTGAATGCACGGAGACCGAGAGGTTTCAGCGCTGTAGCGCTGCTGCGCTGTTTGCTGTAATGTTGTTGGAGAAAGAATAAACCCTTGTGTCGTTCAGCTCGTTGCCTCGCTTATTCCTTTTTTTAATAAATGCCATTGAGTTATGGTGTTGCAATTCTGAGGGACATTTCTATTGATCTGTGTGCTCTTTATGTTAATAATCTTGTTGATGTTTTCCTCCTATACTGTGTATCCTGAACTGGGAGAGAGAAATAGAGAGAAGAGAGAACTGAATTACCGCTTTATCCATCCATCCATTTTCTTCCGCTTAACCCTTTGGTCACGGGGGGGTGGGGGGGGGGGTGGCTGGAGCCTATCTCAGCATCCTTGGCCGAGAGGCAGGGTACACCCTGGACAAATCACCAGTCCACGGCAGGGCCAACACAGAGAGACAGACAATTCACTCTCACAGTCATACCTAAGGACAATTTAAAATCCCCAGTTGATGCCAATTAACCAAACTTGCATGTTTTTGGCATTTGGAAGGAAACTGGAGAAATCCCAGAGTAAACCCACGCAGACACGGGGAGAACATGCAAACTCCACACAGATCACTGTTGGTCGGGGGCTGAGATCAAACCCAGGATCCCCCGGCCAAGGGTGAGTTGCTGTGTTGCCACAGTGCTAACCACTCCGCTACTGCACTGCCCCCGAAAATTTTAAAAAGTCTTTAATTCATTTTTATTTGTTTAGTTGTATTATACGTATGAATCTCACAGTATTTTTAACATTGATATTAAATATCCATACATCCAAATATGTTAAAAAAAAACACACACACAGGCTTATACAGGGTGTCCTATTTTTTTCCACATGACTGTATGTACTAGTGTTTAATCTGTGTCAAGTGTGGCATCATTAGTGTTTCTGCTGTGTCTGTTCTGTGATTTCCCTTGCCTCTGAGTTATTTATGTTCCCATACGTTCTGTGTAGTTTAGTTTATGTTCTGTGTTTTCAGCCCATGAGCTGTCATTCCTTTGTGTCCTGAGTTGGTTTAATAAATTATTGTTTTGCACCACATCCTGCCTGCACCTGGGTCCTCTCTGCCATTCACCTTTGTTGATGGCATCCCAGGGGCTGGGATCAAACCCAGGATCCCCCGGCCAAGGGTGAGTTGCTGTGCTGCTGCAGTGCTAACCACTCTGTCACCGCGCTGCTGTTTTATGCACAGCAAAAAGAAGTACTGTAAATATAGAAATATGGATAGAGGAAAAAAACAAAGAAAATTGGCAGTGTGGAAGATTTTGCTTCAAGAACGAGGGGGAGGATATGAAAACTCCAGATCCGAGTCTAACCTCAGCAGTAAAGAAAAAAAGAGTTATTATTGGCTGACACCATCTGTATGTCCACTGCAGGTAGGAAGGACTCCTATTGAATCCTATTTTATGGATACAAATTCATGTTAATAGGCTATATACAGTATGAACAAATGAAATTAAAAAAAACCGCCGGCTGATGTCCAGTTCAGCATAACACTGATCTCTGTGAGACCGTTAATATTCATATAATCTGTTGTTCTTCTGTCATGCCAAATAAAGTCACGGGCAGAGAGAAGCTTCTGCCACGTGCCCTTGGTTCTCACCAGTGTCTCCTCCTGGCACCAACGATTGCTATCATGTCAGGCACAGATGAATTAAGACAAGCTTTTTTGGGCGTTAAATCCTGGCGCATTGAGCAGGATATTGACAACTGCAAACCTTAGTAAATCACCTTGCGCCAGTCATTTAAATACTCCACTCCCTCAAATTTGCACATTGACATGACAACTCCCACAAATACATATGCAATGAGGCCAGGCACAAAAGTGACATAGTCTATGCTTTTCCACTGCTAATTTTGCCCTGCGCCCTTTAGTAAATCTCAACAGTAGATTTTTAACGCCAAAACAGGGTTTTGCAATGGCACAGCACATTAGTAAATCTGCCCCATAGCGTCATGTTGGCCTCTAGTTAGTTTATTAGATACGCTAGATAGTCCTGGATAAAGCCACGATTATGTTATCACCGCATATAGTAGGTATTACGAATGGCTAATCCAGATGGTAAATCTAATCTCAACCCATTTTGTCATCAACTCATCAGCCAACAAAAAATGAGCAAGTGTTAGCAGCTAACCACGATTTAGCTTTGACCCATTTTCACATTAGTTTCTGCTCCCTTCATCCACTTCTTCTTGGCATCTGATGAAATAAAGAGCCCATCGCTGAACACACTGACCTATCGTTACCAACCATAACGGTTGGCTTACTAGGATGATAATTCAAACTTCAACGTGTCCATTTTGTTTGAAACAAACATGACTGCTTTCTGCACGGTGTGTTGTCCTTCCCTGACCGAAGTTGGGAAAACTCTGGTGTGTTGGCCCGAGACCTCTGTCCTGAGCTTATTCGGCGGGTTAATATATTTCATCAACAAAGGGGAGGAATCCTTGCTTTCTCTCTTTCAGAAGAGGGGATTTTATTCTCATTGAAATAAAGAACACCTTGGGCCGGGACCGACTATTACCGCTAAACTGGCTGCTTACAGTATATCTCTGCCACAACAACAAAACATGCCAATTCCTTTTAGAACTACAGAACACTTTCCCCAACTCCAATTCCCATAATTCCCTCTGTCTCAAGGGACAGGCTATATCTGTAACACTACCCCCACTCTGGATGATGTTGGCTACTAATATCACTCCAGCACATAAAGTAGACAAGGTAAAGCAACAAATGACAAGCACGATCCCAGTCTCCCAACCCAGTGTCCATGAAAACTTAAGTGCTCGTCACCCCTAGGAACTGTAACAGCCATAATGATAAAACAGTGCAATAAACCTGACTTAATCCTGTGCAGCCAGTGAGTTAACCTTAGCTTATAAGAAGTGCTACCAAATAATATAAGGCCCATCAACATATTTCAGGTACAGCAATAAGGCACAAGAACAGTCTCAGACTTTTTTTTTTTTTTTTCCTTCCTTTCTTTTTTTGGTTTCTGGGCAGCGATCTACTTACACCCTAGCTCGGGCTGGTGTGCCCTGAGTAGGGCAGTAATCCGCCTACACCCATACTCAGGCTGAAGTCTTCTCTAGTGACTAGGAGTAAATCCAGTCATCCAGCCTGTCTGGAGGTCTGCGCACCCTGTGTGGTCTTCTGCGAGGAGTGTCGACAGGAGTGGGCAGGCGAGCTTGTCTCTGAGGTAGTTGGCAAGTGTCCTCCTCAACCAGTTGGGGCTGGGTGAGGTTCAGGTGGGGAGCGCTGCTCCTTCTGGTGTCGTATTTGGGTGGCGGACAAGGCCCCTGAGATGGCCCTGTGCCGGAGTCACCTGGGTCCTGTGGGTCATTCCATAGGCTCAGGGGGCCCCCCTCCAAATCAGAGACATCTTCCTTCAATGGTGGGGGTGGCACCTCCCTAGGTGTCAATGTGTCAGAGGAATCTTGGAAGACTCAGCTGTTGTCGAGTGGGGTCCTGGAGTGGTAGGCCTTGAGCTAGTCATGATGCACCACCCTAGTGTTTGACCTTGGGCTTTTCTTGATGCGGTAGACCAAATCATCCAGTACGTCCACCATGAAATAGGGACCTTCATAAAATGGTAGGAATTTTCTTATGCTGTTTTCGCCCTCTTGGTACCTTTGACAAGGTACCAGACTGCTGCTCCGATGGGATACTGGACTTGACAGATGTTTTTTATCATACTGTCGTTTGGCTCGCTCCACTGACCTCCCAAGGGCCTCCCGTGCCAACTTGTGGGACAGCTCGAGCCGTTCCCTCAGGTGCACAACATACTGTGGTGCAGAGGCTGGACAGCAGTCATCTGGTGGCAGGCCGGGTACTATGTCTAGGGGCTCACTTACTATCTCGCGTCCAAGCAGCATCATATTGGAGGTTAAGCCCATCGAGCTGTGTCGGGATGCCCGGTAGGCCATTATTGCATATAGGATCATCAGGTCCCAGTCCCCAGAGGCATCGGTCGGCTGTGGTGGCTAGGATTTTCTGCAGTGTAGCATTAAAACACTCTACCTGTCCATCAGATTGGGGGTGAAACAGGGTAGTGCATGTTTTTTCCACTCCCAGCATCTCACACATCCCCTGGAACATGGCCGAGTCGAAGTTGGTGCCCTAGTTGCTGTGCAAAGACTGTGGGGCTCCACACAATCTGAAGCGATCTTTTCAGCCACTGTGGAGGCCTGATCATCAGGGATTGGATATGATTTACTGAAATAGTCTTGTAAGCGATTGTGCCTCTCTTTGAGCAGGCCCATCAGGTTGACAGCAATTCTCTCTATGGGGGCACCTACTCTCACAGCTCCCATTGCAGCTTGGGGAGTTTTCTGGGGGCAGCCTTTTGAGGCACATCTGGTACAAGTGCGGCACCACAGGGTGACATCATCTCGCATATTCAAAGTCAAAGTACCTTTATTGAGCTCCTTTAGGAGAGATTTGTCTTGGACAAAAGGATCTGCTGCACAGCAAAAACACATACCATACATACAACCAATACATAATACAACCAATACATAAATAACTACCAAAATAAAATCATATAATTCATCAAGGTGTGAATACAATGCTATTATCTACTCAACCTCACAGTCTCCCTAACTTCTGTTCACCTGACTTATCCGCTCATTAATGAGCTTCACCAACAAGGGAATAAATGAATGCTTATACCGATTATATCTACAAAAAGGGACCCTGTACCTTCTCCCCGAATTCATTAAGACATATTCAGGATACAATACATGAGAACCATCAGATAAAAGGCAATTTGCCTGTCTGAGGGCGGCTTGTTCAAACAGATCTTGGGGAGTTGGAAGTGCTGCCATGCCCATAATCTTCCCTGCTATCTTTATCAGATTTAATATCTGAGCTTTTGATTTTACTGTTAAATTGCCAAACCAGCTGGTAATATCATACCGTAACACAGACTCAATGGTTGCCCTGTAAAAAATCAACATAATATTTCCACAGACACCAAACAGTCTGAGCCGGCGAAGAAAATGCAGACGCTGGTGGATTCTGGCACAAACACTCGCCACTTGCGTGTGCCAGCTCAGATCACTATCAGTGTAAACACCAAGATATTTATATGACTTAACCTGTTTAATATCGTGACCATGTATGGCCACAGGACTGTGATCATCATCTGACCTGGGGTCCACCAGCATCTCCACCATCTTTTCCGTATTAATCTGCAGCTGATGGTCATCACACCAGTTCACAAACCCATCCACCCCAAATCTGTGACTATTTGAATTGACATTAGTTTTGAACAAACTCAATATTACAGTGTCATCTGAAAACTTCACCACATATTGGTCCTGCTGAGAGCTGACACAGTCATTAGTATACAATGTAAATAAAAACAGTGAGGTGACACAGTCCTGAGGGGCCCCGGTACTGCTCAATGCAATGTCAGAGAACACAGAGTTAGACTTCATCTGCTGTAACCTGTTTGACAAGAAAGAATGATAGCACCTGATTAAAAACGGATTCACATGCAACTGAATCATTTTTTAAGAAGAATCTGTGACTGAATACAATTAAAAGCGGAACAAAAATCAATAAAAAACAATCTGGCATATGCAGAGGGACTCTCAAGATGTTTTAAAACTAAATGCATTATAGTTAAAATGGCATCACTTGTACTCCGTTTCTTTTTGTACACAAATTGATATTGATCCAAACGTGGGTCGACCTCCATGCGAAGCTCCTGAATTAACAATTTCTCCAGTGCTTTCATAACATTGGAGGTAAGAGCCACTGGCCTAAAATCGTTGTTCACCTGGGGACATACTTTCTTAGGAACTGGAACAATAATAGATCTTTTCCAAAGCTCAGGTACTGTATAAGTATCAATAGAGAGCTGGAAGACTTGATGCCAAGCTGGAGCAAGTTCCTCTGCAAATAGTTTTTAACATAAGAGCAGACATATTATCTGGCCTGTCGCCTTATTAGTATGCATTGATTTAAAAACCCCAATAACTGATTGCAGGTTGATTAAAATCCGATTGTCATGTCCATTACACTTAACCCCCTCTAAAATCTTCCTGCATTCCTCCTTATTATCTTTTTCAAACCGCAGGTAAAAATCATTCAGTTCATTTGCTTTTGTGACCTCATCATTGGCAAACACCGATTTCCTTTTTGAGTCCACGTTGGTCATACTGCGGATAGAGTCCCACAGTCTCTTGGTGTTCAACCCAGAAAGATCTTGTTCAGTTTGTTCCTTAAATTGCTGCTGAGCTGCTCTCATCCTCTGGTTAAGGTCCTTTTGTGCAGCCCTAACACCTGCAATGTCTCCTGATTTAAAGGCATTTTTCTTCCTATTAATACATTCCTTTATTTCCCAAGTAATGTAAGGTTTGTTATTTGGGTATTTTGTAATGGTTTCCATAAGAATGATTGAATTAACACAGAAAGAGATGTATCAGTAATTGTTTCTGTCACCGTGTTGATATCTTCATTCTGGAAGAAAATACCCCAGTCCGTACATAAAAAACGTCCTTTTAGTTCCTCTATTTTATCTGCTGACAACACTTTAACAGAGCGGACTTCAGGTTTACTGGACTTAAAAACTGATCTATAAGTAGGGAGGAGGTGAATAACATTATGATCCAAATTGCCAAGGGGGGGGGGGGGGGTCTGGCTCTAGCCGTGTAAGCATCTTTGATGTTCCCATAGCACTTACCAAGGATATTATTGTTCATAGTGCTACACTTAACATACTGATAAAAACCCGGCAGGGATTTACTCATGCTACAATGATTAAGATCTCCAAGGATGAGCATGGGAGCATCAGTCTTGTTCTGAAGATGATGATGGACACAGCCTGAAATCTGACTAGCTGCTCTGGCCGCATTCCCACTTGGTGGGACATACACCACACACACAAAAGTGTTGGTGAATTCCCTAGGAAGATAATATGGATGGAGCATAACACACAACAGTTCAAGGTCAGGATTACATACTGTGTCTCTCACGTCAAAGTTCCGACACCAGCTGTCTTTAACATAAATACAAACCCCGCCCCCCCCGGTTTTACCAGAGTTTTCATTTCTGTCCAAACGTATGTGTGTAAAGCCATCAATTTGTACCAAACTATCCAATACATCCTCCCCGAGCCAAGTCTCTATAAAATCCATTAAACCAAACTCATGGTATTCATAACTTGTTCCAACTTGTAAGAGCAGTTCATCCATTTTGCTTCTCAGAGATTGGGAGTTGCACAATAGCATAGGCAGCAGCGGCAACTTAGTGGCCCTCCGGACGCGCTGCCTAATGCCACCTCTCCTTCCTCTCTTCCTAGCCTTCCCACCTCGGTGAGGATCTGGTCGATGATGTTGAAAAAGCTCCCTTATTTGCTGCATCACCTGGTGGTGATATATATGAGGTAGCAGAATCTGCAAGTAGAAGGTCCTTCCTTCCAAGCAATAGAATTTTCTCAGCAACACCCCATCTTTCAGGCCTCTTCCATTGTGACCAATATGCCTTGGTTGTGGGGCTGAGTCTGGCCACATCTGCCCAGGTTGGTCATTTCTGCCCTTCTTCTACCCACCTCTTTAGGGGTCCATGTCATCATCAGCTTCCTGCTCAGCAATGAGTTGCTCTGGGGTCCACCCTCTAAACAGCTCAGAGCGGGAGATGTCAGGTGGAGCGGAAGAATCATTCTGATTGTTGGCGTCGACCACCTCCACTGGCACCACCCTCATCATCAGCTGCTCTGGAGGGGCCAAGGTAGTAGTTGTATCTGCTATACAGCTCAGCAGGTTGCACTGCACCCCCATGTCTCGTTGTCCATTACTGCCATGGTTGGGATCCGGCAACTTGCATGGACACGATGTACAGTAGAGTCTCCTGGAGAAGACATCTGCATTTTGGTGTTTCTGGCCTGGACGATGGAGCACTTTAAAGTCGAATTCGGCTAGCCTCTCTAGCCATCGAGCAAGCTGACCCTCAGGCTCCTTCAGTCAGGTTAGCCACTGCAGACTGCTGTGGTCTGTTCGGATGGTGAAGGTTCTGTCCAGTAGGTACTTCTTGAAATGGGTGGTAAATTCCACTACTGCTAGGAGTTCTCTTCTGGTGGTAGAGTAGTTCCAACAGCAATTCGCCACTGGCGAGGGGGTAACCTAACACAGGTGCAGTGACAAGAATGCTTTTCAGTTCTTCAAAATAGGCTTTACATTCAGTTGACCAGTAGAACTGGGCATACTTTTTGGTAAGTTCATGGAGGGGCTTGGCTATAGTGGCAAAGTCTTCTACGAACCGCCGGTAGTATGAAGCTAGCCCCACAAACTGACGGACTTCTTAGACATTCTGGACATTCTGGGGCATAGGCCACTCCTGTACCTGTTTGATCTTGTGGGGGTCGGTAGCCACACTCTGGGCAGACACTACATGCACAAGATAGGACACCTGCTCCCGGAACAGGCAGCACTTGGAGGGTTTCAGCTTTAAGTATGCTCCTCTCAGCCTGGCAAACACCTGCTCGAGCCACTTCAACATCTGTGCAGCATCCCAGCCCAGGACGATGATGCCGTCGAGGTACACCAAGCAAGCCTCCCACTGCAGCCCTGCCAGAATGCGGTCCATGAGCCGCTGGAATGTGGCCAGTGCATTACACAGTCCAAACAGCATCACGTTCCACTCGAATAACCCCTTCCTAGTGCAGAAGGTGGCAGCTTTATGGGCCATAGGGGTCATCTCCACCTGCCAATACCCTGATGTGAGGTCTAGCGTACTGAAGTACTTGGCAGTGGACAGTGTGTCAAGGGTGTCTTGAATACGTGGCAGGGGATATACATCCTTTATGGTCCATTCAGTCAATGCCATGTGATCCACGCACAGTCGGAGGCTCTGGTCTTTCTTCCTGACCATTACGAGTGGTGCAGCCCAGCTGCTGTTACTTGGCCACACCAGGCCGGCTTCCAGGCTCTGTTGCACCTGTTGGTCTGCTGCCGTCTGCTTGTTGCGAGCCATTCTACACGGTTGTTGCTTCACAGCCGGCCCTTGCACAGTCATGATGTCATGTTGTACCACGTTCATACGACCCAGGTCTGTGGGGCCAGTGGAGAAAATGTTGCTGTAGCACTGTAATAAGTGGACCAGTCTGCAGTGATCCTCCTCGGCCAGGCTGGAGCAACTCTCTGCGTAAGGGGCCTGCAGGTGATGGGGCACAAGGATAGGATCACAGTACCTGAGAGGGTTGTAGAACTCCGACTGCAGCCCCTATTTTTAGCTTGACAGGCAAGGCACCAGGGTTGAACACTCGAATGGGGATGTTGGTAGAACATTGAGTTCAGATGACCGTGTGGGCTATCAGCACCTTGTGTTTGTGGACAAAACTTTTGATAGGGCTTAGCATTAAGGTTCCATCAGTAGTTCTCTGATGGCTGGGAAGCCCTGGAACCACACACTCCCCACCTGGTTCTACAGTCACCATTCATGCCATTTGAGCTAGCTGGGACTCTTCCTGGTAGCTGGGGTTGAAGCGAGGCACCTTTTCACCAAAGAGTGTTATTTCGTAACTACCATAGTCCAGACAGGCCTGTGCCTCCAACAGAAAAGGGCACCCCAGGATAACCTCAAAGGTGGTAGCTGTATTAGCTAGGATGAAGTTCACCTGTGTGGCTTTGCGACCAATGTTAACTTGAAGTACCACCACTGCTACACCCCCTGGGCTGATGCCTTGTAGACCCTGGACATCAGACAGTTGTATTGGAGGTCTAGACATTGTTGGGATGGCGTTGAAGTGGTGAAGTGGCATCACGTTCCTCCATGCACCTGAGTCAAGGAGGGCAAAGAGCTCAAGCCCACCAACCCATATCCGGATACACAGCTCCTCCTCTGATCTCTTGGCACTAGCAACAACAGTGTCGGCTCTGATGACTAGCGGCGTGGATGTGTTTAGTTTCTGGCGAGATGAGGAGCAGTTCCTGCATAGATGACCTACGCCAGAGCAGTTGTGGCAGGTGAGTTTGTCTGGTTTCCCCTTACTGTATGCTGCACTTTTCCTGTGCTGGTTTTTCTGTTTAGGGACAAGTGAGTTTGCCACTAGCTGGTAAGGGGTGGTAGTGATGTTCTCTTGCACAGCTGCTGTTTGGGTCCCCTGCAAGCTAGGTCTCATGAGCTGCGTTACCACTTCTGCTGCCCTCCTGGTGCTCTTGTGCTTGCGTGCCACCTCATAGGCCTTGTTTAGGGTGGGGGGTCTCTCTTCCAGTAGCTTTTGGACCATCTTGGTATCATTCATAGCGTTGGTGAAAATCTCCACCCAAATCCGCTCTTGTTCTTTTTCTGTGCAATCCGAGTACGCTAAAGCCACCTTTTCATAAATGTCGTCACGGAGCACGTGCAGCATTTCTACCAGGTTTTCTGACCCTGTGCCTCAATTCAATGCCAATACCTGCTGCAAATTCTGAGCGGGGCCCATAAGCAGCTTCCACTTCCTCCACAATCTGCTGATAGTCCCAGTGTGCTGATCTTGGGTTTTTGTGGATGATTGTGCCCACTGCACCTTTAAGGCTAAACTGCAGCTGAATGGCCATTGTCTTCTCAGACCAATTATTAGCTATTGGACAATTTTCGAAATCATATAAAAAGTCTCTCCATGCACCAGTCCCATCAAAACAGCCTGGCTGCAGCATAGGGATTCTTTCCTTCAGTTTGTTATCATTGCAGATTTTCACAAGTGCCTAGTGGTGTGTTGAGAGTGGTGGGCAGTAACATGAGTCAAGCTTAGCACTGCTTTGGTTCTGGTTTTTACCATCATACAGTCTGTGACATGTGGTGTGTGCTTGCTGAACACTAGTAGGCGACGTTGGAGCCGAATTGACATTGAAACATTCTGCAACTGGAGTGGATGCCACATTTATACACTCAGGGAAAAACAGTGACTCACCACCTTTTGCCATCCGCTGGTTAGTTGAGGTTGGAAAAGAGAGCACATGCTGTATAACTGGATGGAAGAGCTGCCGCCACACATCATGTGACGTCACTGGTTCTTGTCTGGTTGCTGCTAATTTTAGCTTCCCCTCTGGCGTGAAAGGATTGCTAAAACGTCCCCTGATGTCTGCCTCCCCTCTTTTGTTCACTTTAGTGTCCTCCACTCCTGTCATCTCTGCCCAGTGAGACGCAGTGTCCTAAAAAATCGATCTGCGTCACCCCGAACTGACACTTCGCTGGGTTGATTATTAACCCGTGATCTCCCAACCTCCGGAAAACTGTCGCTAGGTGGTTTTCGTGTTCGTCTTTGGACGCGCTGGCTACCAAAATATCATCCAAGTAGACGAACACGAAAGGGAGATCGCGCAGCACCGCATCCATCATGCGTTGGAACGTCTGTGCAGCCCCTTTAAGCCCGAATGGCATGCGCAAAAACTCGAATAGGCCAAATGGAGTTATTACCACTGTTTTGGGTATGTCCTCAGCGTGCACTGGGACTTGGTGATAACCGCGGACCAAATCTATCTTAGAAAAAACACGCGCCCCTGCCAAATGAACGGAAAAATCTTGGATATGCGGGATTGGGTAGCGGTCGTGCGCTGTGGTGTTATTTAACCTGCGGAAATCCCCGCAAGGTCGCCACGAGCCGTCAGCCTTCGGGACCATGCGCGATAGTGAACGTAAATACAGCGCGTTCGACAGGGAGCTGCTGGCTCTCCATTTGGCCATTCGCCACTTTCAGTTCTGGCTGGAAGGACGCTGTTTCACTGCGTTCGTTGACCACATGCCGCTAACGTTCGCGATGGCCAAGGTTTCCGAACCGTGGTCAGGCCGGCAGCAGAGACAGCTGGCTGCGATCTCAGAGTTTACCACTGATATTTGGCATGTGGCGGGCAAATTGAATGTAGTGGCAGATTGCCTCTCGCGCGCCGTGGCGGCCCCAGTCAGCGTAGGAATAGATTACGCAGCCATGGCCGCGGAGCAGGTTAGTGACACGGATGTGCGCGCGCTCCAGTCTGGACCAACAGGGTTAAGGCTGGAGAACAGGGTGCTGCAAGACGGTATGCCCCCCCTAATCTGCGATGTCTCTACTGGACGACCGTGTCCGGTAGTACCGGCCGCGTGGCGCCACCGCGTTTTTGACTCGATTCATTCTTTGGCGCACCCGGGAGTGCGCGCGTCGGTCAAAATGGTAGGAGAGAAATTTGTGTGGCCGAACCTCCGCAAACAAGTTAAAGAGTGGGCAGCAGCCTGCATGGCGTGTCAACGAGCCAAAGTACACAGGCACACGAGAGCTCCCTTGGAGCCGTTTCACATCCCGGCCAAGAGGTTCGATCACGTTCATGTGGACCTCGTGGGCCCCCTTCCGCCGTCACAGGGGTGCACACACCTTCTGACAATGGTGGACCGCACCACGCGCTGGCCGAAAGTGGTTCCTATGGCGTCAACCACGGCCGAGGAGGTGGCGCGCGCGTTTTTAACAGCATGGGTGGCGCGTTTCGGAGTCCCGTCGGACATTACGTCCGACAGAGGCCCTCAATTTGTGTCCGAACTTTGGTCGACAATGGCCCGCAACCTGGGTGTCACAATTCACCGCACAACTGCGTACAATCCGCAGGCTAATGGGTTATGCGAATGTTTTCATAGGTCATTGAAAGCGGCTCTCAGGGCGTCACTGACGGAGGCAAATTGGGTAGACAAGCTACCGTGGATTTTATTGGGGTTACGTTCTGTGCCTAAAGAGGACTTAGAAGCCTCCCCGGCTGAGCTCGTTTTTGCGCAACCACTTCGGCTGCCCGGGGAGTTTCTCCCAGATAGCCCTGTGCCGAACAGCTCCCCGTCTCAGCTGTTGCAGAGTAGCATAGAATCAAGCACGCTGCCCGGCCCCGTTCACCACAGTTTTCCGCATGTTTTTGTGCCTAAAACTTTGAAAAACGCAGAGTTTGTTTTTGTCAGACACGATGCACATCGACCCCCACTGCGACCACCTTATGATGGACCGTTCAGAGTGTTGGAAACAGGGGACAAGCATTTTTTGCTAGATTTGGGGGGTAGGAAAGAAAAAGTTGGCATAAACAGACTCAAACCCGCTTTTGTAGTGGCGGATGAGCAAGTGCTGTTGGCAAGGGCCCCGCGGCGAGGAAGACCCCCACGGGGAGCTTCACAGAGTAATATTTCCCCAGAACACCCGCAGGGACTGACAAAAGGTTTTCACCCCCAGACGGCAGCTCCCCAGCATGACAGCGCCGTGGAGACGTTGAAGCCTGGTTACAGCAGATACGGCAGGAGACTGAAACCTAAACAGCATGTGGACTGATGTGTATTGATTCTATCACAGCATGCATACTGTTATTGTCTTGTTCTTGTCGTGTGGCCACACTAGCCACACATGTGTCTTACTTAATGCCTTACAGTGTAGCCACACATGTGTCTTACTTAATGTCTTACAGTGTACTCCACATATTAGATTGAACAGAGTGCAGAGTTCCCTTGGAGTTAACAGGAAGCTGTGAAAGCGTAATCCTTTGTGTGCTGAGAGACTGCTTGGAAGGGCCTTTGGGGGGCAAAGTCTGTGAGGGAGGATGCTAAAGGATTTAAGAGGAAATGCATTGTTACTTGTGATGCAAATGAATGTGACTTGTGAACTGTGGGGGACTGGGGTATATATGGAGCGAGTTTTTCTGAGTTGTTCTTTTTCTACTTTGAGATGATGGTGAATGTGTAATAAAGCTGCCTTGAGACCAACCTGCCTCGTCAATTGCACATTCCCACACCACTTCCTTTTAGAACTACAGAACACTTTCCCCAACTCCAATTCCCATAATTCCCTCTGTCTCAAGTGACAGGCTGTTATGTCCCAAATAATGAGGAGGCGAGGTGACGTTTATAATGTTTATTAGACAAGAACTATAACACATATAGGGAGACCCTACTGTGACTACGGGAGTCTGGCAAGGAGACCAGAGGTTTCCTTCCTCAGGCTTTTATAGTACAGGCGGTGCCGCCTCCTATAGACGGGGCCTCACCCCTCCCAGCGTAGGGCACTGCCATACTAATATATTATATAATATTCCTATCCTACATTCCGCCCCCCCCCCCAAAAAAAAAAAATCTGCAACCACACTAATTACCCAACCAATAAATTTATACCCGAATCACACCCTAATACAGGGGAACAGGCCTATCCACTCACACAACACTGGCTCAGCGGAACCCTCCACTATTTAAACATAAGAGTCTCTGAAAGAAAAATGAGCCACTCACCAAACTAAAATAATCCTTCCTAAGCTAAACAGATAGAAACTAAACACAGAAAATAGCGGTACTCATCCCATAAACCCAAGAATATACATAAACATGTAAACAGGGAACTCCCCAAAATAAAGACATACAAAAAAAACAGTTTCACACAATGGACAATAACCATTCCATTCACACTCAGGCATTACAGCACCTTACACACACAACAGTCACACACTTACTCACAACAGTGGTCTCATGCCTATCAAATGACTCATCCTAACACAAAGGTAATTACGTCCCTAATGAGACCACCCACGGCCATAAAGACCAGCCTGTGAAAGGGGAATCACCTCAGCAACATGTGCTGGAAATAAAAGTAAAATACAACACTTTACAAGATGGTGATACTGTACCTACATTCCCTGACCAAACAGTAACATGTACTCACAGGTCATCCCACAATAAACACACACCTCAGAACAGTTGTATTTCTTCTAGTCTTTTTTTTTTTAAACAGAACAATTAACTACAAACCAGAACATTATAGATTGCACAACAGACCCACTGTTATCCCCATGCATTCAACCAGGGTCTTTAAAGACCCCCCACCCCCCGGAGTGTCCATCACGTGGCCCACCTCCAGAGCATCTCTGCTTTGTTGCGATTGGCGACGGACTGCATCAACGCCCCACTGCACTCCGACATCGCAGCTCGTTGGGATGCCTGTCAGACCCATCAGTCAATTTTAAGTAGCCATCGCCGCCGGACTGGACTACCCGCAGATCATCCTGTCCTGCTGTCCCGATTCTGGAACTGTGCACCCGACCAAGCCGAAGCTCAACCCTAGGGCGCACTTTATCGCCTTCCCTTAGGGGAGCACCCACTGGCTTCCTCTGTCGACTGTGCCATGTTCTGGCTCTTTTATGACTCTGTTCATGTCCCTCGCCTTGGTTAACGGCACGGTTGGGATCTGCGCCGTCTGGTGTTGCCCCGGACACCAGAGGAGGGTGCGCTGGAGCGGCATCAGTTACTGCTGGCTCAACAGTGGTATCCCATTGACCACCGAAACCCAGCAACTCTCGCTTTCTGGACTGTTCCGCCTCCGCAGATATCAAACCATACCGTGCGGGTCCATCCTCTGCTGGACCACAAACACTGGCACGGGATCCCCGCCTAGTCGGCGTACTATAGTGTCGGCGGTGTCCCTCTTTACCTGGAACGGGCCACCCTAAGTCCCACACTTCGTCATCACATCCCACATAAAAGGGCCGGTCCCACAAACCACCACCTGCCCACTCCTCCAACTCTCCGCAGGTAATGGCGAACCCGAGCCTGTAGAAGACGTCACACCCCATTAGGTTATTTCCTTCCAGCGACACCAGGAACTCGTTGGTGTAGATAGAGGCTCCTCCGTACCTCACTGACAGTCCAAACCGAGCCCACGATGTCCAGTGGGTGGCTACCATAACCATAACAGGTGATGCTGGTACCGCTAACTCTATAGTGGGGAAAACACTGTCTTACCGTCACCAAATTCAGGATGGAGACCGCTGACCCCGTGTCCACCAACATCGGCACTGTCGTTCCGTCCAGCACAATGTCACAAACGATACGTCCGTCAGTGTCAGGCAAGACTGTGTGAACCATGGTTGGGGCCTTCTTTTTCAGTGTTACCTTAGCCGGGTCCTGTTCCTCCTTGGCGAAGTTGCGGCAAACTCTGGTGAAGTGATGGAGCAGGCCGCACTGTTCACAACGCTTGCCCCTTGCTGTGCACTCCCTGGCTCGATACCAGTGCTTAGCGGATCCCGCAGCCGTAGCATTGTGGTGTCCCCGGGGTGGACCTTATTTTGACAATGGCCGCATACTCGTCGTCGCTGTCCTCGTCCGAATCCAAAGCCAGGGTCGTCCCATGTGCTCCGCTCTTCTGAGAGGCTTCCTTACTGCTGATGTGTTTTGTTAGCCGCTCTGCTGCTTCATGTTGCTATGCTAGCTCAATGGCCGCTAACAGGGTTAGCTCACCAGTGTGCGTTAGCAGGCAAACCTTCGCCGAGGAGTAGGCCACGTGTTCAGCCAGTTGGTCGCAAACCATCTCCTCCTCCAAGGGTCCAAACCTGCACTCACCCGCCAACTGCCGGAGGTCTGCCACGAATTGCTGGACCGATTAACCAGGCCGTTGACGCCGTTGCCGGAACTGAATGTGCCGCATGATGATGTTATCGGGCGCTTGAAAGTAGCCAGCCATGAGCCTCACCACATCGTCAAACGTGTCACCTCCTCCAAGAGTGCTGAGGATCTTCTGGCCCTCCATGCCCAGATTATGGACAAGGAGAGCCCTCACACATGCTTTTGTCAGGTCGCCAAGGTCCAACGCGAGTAGATAATTTTGGTAGACCGTAAACCACCTGGTCCACTGGACCAACGGCTCTCCCGAAGCCTCCAAAAAAGGTTGAAGGGCGGCTCTCTCCATCTCCAATTATCCTCGTCGCCAATGTTATGTCCCAAATAATGAGGAGGCGAGGTGACGTTTATAATGTTTATTAGACAAGAACTATAACACATATAGGGAGACCCGACCGCGAGTACGGGAGTGTGGCAAGGAGACTGGAGGTCTCCTGCCTCAGGCTTTTATAGTACAGGTGGCGCCGCTTCCTATAGGCGGGGCCTCACCCCTCCTAGCCTAGGGCACCGCCATACTAATATATTATATAATATTCCTATCCTACACAGGCTATGTTTGTAACAGTTTCTTTTTTCTAAAGCCCATCCAGGGACAAGAGTTGCAAATTAGCTAATAGCTATACACTCTATGTGCAACACATCAGATTGATTGTCTTTGATTAATTGTCTATGTTTATTGCACTGTCCCTGTCAAATAAACTAATCTACTACTACTACTACAGTGACATTTGTAAATACGGAGCCAACATGGTGGCTTTACTCACCTGGTGCAGCATCTGAGATGTTGAGGATTTTGAGGACTGTCTCTTTTCAAACAGCCTCTCACTGTAGAAATTAATGTACACAACACATCATTACAATTCTCACATACTGTGACAAATCACCAGTTGAATAAATGAATAACCATTTATTTTGAATGACAAAATGAAATGAAGAATTGTAATAAGGGAAAAATATTGTCCTCATTATACACACACTGAAACAGTTTACAGAGGTAATAAGGTGTGTTCAGTCCAAATGTAGACGTGCAAATTTTTCACTTACTAGCTAGCGCTATCTCTTGGACGTGAATGTACATATTTGCATATCTTCCACATGTTTACATTAACTTCACATGCATATGCGCTACGTGAAAAATTCGCTTCACATTTGGTCTGAACACACATTTATTGAAATGTCTGTGATATGCTTTGGTCTCAATACCTCGGGGATTAAATACTACTTCACAGATTGAATACTTCATAGAGACCTGCTTCAGTACATGTTTCTTTAAGCTAAAGATGCACTAGTCGCCCCACTCGCTTTTGTCACCTTTGAGATATGTGGTTGAGACTAACATTAGCTGGCTAATTTGAACTGTTGGTCACAGCCTTAGCTAACTAACATAAAAGTGGCTAAATGTGAGAAGGTAAAAGCCCCCAGAAAAGTATCTTAGGGGACAGGGGTATTTTTTTGGTTTGAGTGGTTGATAGGACTATTCCTGGGATATTAAAAGCACAGAAAGAGCCTAAACAAGAGAACGATTGACTGTCCTCTGCTGGTGGAGCAATGGTCCTGACCGTAGAAATAATGAATTATACGTTAGTAAAATAAGCTGAAATAATACAGAAAATTACATCTATGGTCAGCTGTTGGATCCAACTAGAATCACGGATATTCGAAAGGGTGGGCAAATTATTTCACAAGGAGTCAAATTTCGAGCTAAGCTAGATTAACTTGACAGAGCGACTTCAGAACAGAACAGTTCAGAATGTGTGACTCTCAAGAGTCTTCAAAAAAATATGCTTACCAGGCAAAATAACCTGTAATATTTGAATAACATTTTATAAAGATCAACCCGAGTATCCAGCCTCATCGGAAATATTATCAGAAAATGATATTTAGTATCTGATATTTTGCCTTTAACCTTCCATTAGCAATTGATATTTGCATATTGTGACAGATTATACAGATTTTCTTGAGGCTGTCCTCCAATAGTAAACACCTAGCAACACCAACATTCTTCGGTTTAAAATATAGTGCTAAAGTACAGCGCTGTCTGATGCAGATGTGAAGTACAGCTGTTATCTGCGGGAGATTGTTGAGGTGTGAATTTATGCTGATAGAACTCGCAACTGCAGTTTGCCAACTGTAGTTTTACTGGTGCGTGCTACTTCAGTTCATCCATTCTTCGCACAGACCAATTTTCACATCGCAGGTGCAACATGTATGTCGCACTGTACAGAATCAGAATCAGAATCAGAATTAGAATAAGTTTATTGCCAAGCACATTTACAAGTAAATAACAGGTAAATATACGAGGAGTTTGACTTGACACTGAAAACGTCATAAATGACATTCTCAATGACGCGGCAAGCCATGGAGGCGCCTGTCAGCAGGAAGGGAATAGTAGGCAGGGGGGAGGGGGAAGGGGGGAAACACAATAGGAGAGAGAAAAAAGCATTGTTGATCAGAATAAAGTTCATATATGACCGATATTTTGATTACAAGAAAAAACTCTCAATGCACAATTAGCAGAGAGCCCTGTCTAGGGCCATCGTATGACAGAAAAGCACCTCATTTCTCAAGAATGCCTGAAGTTCCTCTTGCAAATTGAACAGCAGCTGTAAGAAACTATGCTCCCCCTCCACAAATGTCTGCGAATGCCAGGATTCGTAGGAAATAGGAGATTGTTACAAACCCATTGTTCATAAGAATCTTTGTGACCGTAACTTAAATCAGATCCTCTCCTTTTCCTAACCCTAACCAGTTCAGCAATCTTAACTATGTAAAACTGTGTATAATTCCGAAGTTTATTGCAAAACTGGACATGACTCACATAGGAAGAAGTGAAAGCAAACACAGACAGCAGTAGGGCTGCCAACTTTCTCACAGCCAAGTAAGGAACAGAGGGTTTTAACTATTGCTTGGTGCCACGATGTTGTGAACATTAGTGTTGTCATACTGGGATATATATTTTTTTTTACCTTGATAATACCTTAAAAAATTCTGTTTAGTTAATGTAAAGCAAAAAACACATTATCAGTCTTTTGAAGGCCTTGTCCTCAGTATTGGGCATTTTAGTAATTTTAGGCTAAACCCAATTTTATTTGCCATAGTTTATCGTCCTCCATCAACCTACTCAGAGTTTTTATCCGAATTTGCCAAATTCTTAGCTGGTTTAGTGCTGAAATCAGAAGAATAATTATAGCAGGGGACTTTAATATACATGTAGATGTAGATAGTGATTGCCTCAATATGGCATTTAATTCAATATTAGACTTGACGGGGTTTTCTCAGAAAGTAGGAAATTCTACCTATATAAATATACACTATACGCTATAATAAATAAAGTTGAATTGAATTGAATTGAATTGAATTGTTTTTCAGTGTCATGTTTAATACTACAAGGAAGAAAAATACCACACTGTATACCTAGAAATTTCAGATTTTACAGAATATAGAATTTCATTTTAAAAATGTGTAATAGCTATGTTTTTAATAATGGATTGCATTTATATAGCACTTTTCTTGACACCCAAAGACACTTTACAATGAGTGCATTAGTCATTCACTCCACAGACAATGATAGTGGTAAGCTACTTCTGTAGCCACAACTGCCCTGGGGCAGACTGATGGAAACGGCTGCCAATCCATGCCAACGGCCTCTCAGATGATCAACAAACATTTATTCACATTCATACATCAGTGTCATGAACAATGAACACACTGGAGGCAAGGTGGGTAAAGTGTCTTGCCCAAGGACACAACAGCAAGGTAGGGGGAGTGGGATTTGAACCACCAACACTCCAGTTATTGGGTGACCTGCTCTACCTCCTGAGCCACTATGACCTCATCCTTGTTTCTCTTTGAGAAATAATGCAGCTTTGATCTAGAAAACACAACTACACTGCAAAAAGTCAAATATAAGTAAAAGGAAACAAATTAAGGCCATTTATGCTTGTCTTTTTTTCTGACGAGATATTTATTCTTGCTGTGCAGTTTATGTATAAGAAAATTTTACGTTTTCCAGTAGTTTTAACTTGTTTTACACAATTTGATGAGTCAGCTTTTATTGCTCTCCATTCATCCATCCATCCATCATCCATCCATCCATTTTCTACTGCTTTTCCAGAGGTCCGGGTCGCAGAGGCAGCAGCTCAAGCAGAGAAGCCCAGACTTCCCTCTCCCCGTCCACCTGCTCCAATACTTCAGAGAGGATACCAAGATGTTCCCAGGCCAACTGAGAGATGTAGTCTCTCCACCATGTCCTGGGTCTGCCCCAAGGTCTCCTCCCAGTGGGACGTGCCCGAAACACCTCAATTGGGAGGTGTCCAAGAGGCATCCTGGTCAGATGCTAATGATGGACAAATGAAGCTTTCTCAAGAACTGAAGCTTGTATCTGAAAAGGGTTCATTACTTGAAGCTTTTCAACACAGTCCTCTTTGATACTATCTGGTGGCCAAAAGTGAACTGCTTTATGGTTTCCCACTCTAGAGTTGAGAGCTTGTTTATTACTATGTGACAATTCTGGACGGTGTGTCTCCCTCCACCCTGAGACACTGTGCGAAAGAGCTGGCTCCTGTCTTCACAGACATTTTTAACACCTCCCTTAAGCAATGTCACGTGCCGACCTGCCTCAAATCCTCCACCATCATCCCTGTCCCCAAGAAGCCACGGATTACTGGACTTAACGACTACAGACCTGTAGCGCTCACCTCTGTAGTCATGAAGTCCTTTGAGCGCCTGGTCCTGTCTCACCTCAAGTCCATCACCACACCCCTCCTAGACCCGCTGCAGTTTGCCTACCGTGCTAACAGGTCTGTGGACGACGCAGTCAACCTGGCCCTCCACTCCATCCTGCAGCACCTGGACTCCCCGGGAACCTACGCCAGGATTCTGTTTGTAGACTTCAGCTCCGCATTCAACACCATCCGCCCCGATCTGCTCCAGGACAAGCTGTCCCTGCTCAACGTGCCTGACTCCCTCTGCAGGTGGATCACCGACTTCCTGATGGACCGGAGACAGCATGTGCGGCTGGGGAAGTCCGTCTCAGACTCTGTTAGCATCAGCATTGGATCACCCCAGGGCTGTGTACTTTCCCCCCTACTCTTCTCCCTTTATACCAACTCCTGCACCTCCTCCCACCAGTCTGTTAAGCTGATTAAGTTTGCGGACGACACCACCCTCATCGGGCTCATCTCCAACGGCGACGAGTCCGCCTACAGGGAAGAGGTGGCCCAGCTGGTGTCCTGGTGCAGCCACAACAACCTGCAGCTGAACGCTCTGAAGACAGCGGAGATGATTGTAGACTTCAGGAAAGTCACAACCCCCCTGCCCCCCCTCACCATCACAGGCTCTCCCATCACCATTGCAGATTCCTTCCGCTTCTTGGGCACCACCATCACCCGAGACCTCAAATGGGAGCCAACCATCAGCTCCCTCATCAAAAAGGCCCAGCAGAGGATGTTCTTTCTGAGGCAGCTGAGGAAGCTCAAGCTACCCACCAAGATGTTAGTGCAGTTCTACAAGGCCATCATCGAGTCCATCCTCACCTCCTCCATAACTGTGTGGTATGCAGGAGCCACTGCCAGGGACAGACTAAGGCTGCAGCGCGTCGTGCGCACTGCTGAGAAGGTGATAGGCTGCGAGCTCCCATCTCTCCAGGACCTGTACATCTCCAGGACCCGGAGGCGAGCTGGCCGGATCATAGCTGATCCTTCACATCCTGGTCACGTACTGTTTGCCCCCCTCCCCTCAGGTAGAAGACTTCGGTCCATTCGGACTAAAACCTCCCGGCACATGAACAGCTTTTTCCCCTCTGCCATCAGACTGCTGAACATTAAGTGACTTTTTGACTCTCGTGCACTATGTACAGCAGCTCAACCAGACTCACGTCATTCATCACTGTTTTTCTGTTGCATTATCGACTGCACTGTGTGGAACTTCACATTATCTGCTACTTGCTAATTTTTTAAAACTGCCTTGACTAGTACTACTCATTATTACTAGTATTATTATTATTATTATTATTATTATTATTATTATTAATTCAATTCAATTCAATTCAATTCAACTTTATTTATATAGCGCCATTTCACAACAACAGTCATCTCATAGCACTATCAACTGTAGGGGGGACCCCCACAGTTGCAGAAAGACCCCAGCAATCAGGCGATCCCCTGTGAGCAAGCACTTGCGACGGTGGAGAGGAAAAACTCCCTTTTAACAGGAAGAAACCTCCAGCAGAACCAGGCTCAGGGAGGGGCAGTCATCTGCTGCGACTGGCTGGGGGGTGAGGGGATAGAGAAGATGAAAAGAACAGACATGTAGAGAGCAAACAGCATGATGGGGACTCAATCTATGGGAGAGAACAAACAAATGTTAATGACCAGCAAAAAAAAAAAATATTTCATAGAGAGTGAGGAAAGGAGTGAGGCCCAGTACATTACTGGAGGTCCCCCGGCTGACTAAACCTATTAGCAGCATAACTAAGGGAGGGTTCAGAAACACATGATCCTTCCCTAATTGTAGGCTATATCAAAAAGGTAGGTTTTAGCCCTATTCTTAAAAACAGAGATCGAGTCTGACTCCCGAATCCAGATTGGCAGCTGATTCTACAGGAGAGGAGCTTGATAACTGAAGGCTCTGCCTCCCATTGTACTTTTGGAGATTCTAGGTATTACAAGTAATCCTGCATTTTGGGAGCGTAGTGCTCTGTTAGAATGATACGGTAGTATCAGATCTTTTAAATAAAAAGGAGCCTGATTGTTTAGAGCTTTGTAAGTAAGAAGAAGGATTTTAAACTTAATTCTAAACTCTATGGGAAGCCAATGAAGGGAGGCCAGAACCGGAGAGAAATGATCTCTCTTTCTAGTACCTGTTAAAACTCTTGCTGCAGCATTTTGGATCAGCTGAAGACTTTTTAAAGATGTTTTAGGACAGCCTGATAATAAAGAATTACAATAATCTAATCTCGAGCTAACAAAAGCGTGGATCAGCTTCTCAGCATCGACTCTGAGACAAGATGCTCCTAATCTTGGCAATATTTTTTTTTTTTTTTTGTTACTTATTTGTACCCGTAGGTAGACTTGGTTTGCAGTCTGGTGACAAGCCACCGGCTGCTGGTCGCTGCGTGCGCGAGCGCCCTAAACCTACATGTTTTTGGTGTGCGGGAGGAAACCGGAGAAATCCCGGAGTAAACCCGCGCAACACGGGGAGAACATGCAAACTCCACACAGCTCACTGTTGGTCGGGGGCTGGGATCGAACCCACGATCTCATGATCCCCGCGGTCCCCCGGCCGAGGGTAAAACTGTGCTGCCACAGTGCTAAACCACTGCGCCACCGTGCAGATTACGCATATTACGCAAATGATAGAAGGCAGTCTTAGAAACAAATTTAATATGTGAATTGAAGGACAAATCCTGATCAAAAATAACTCCAAGGTTCCTCACAGAGCTATTAAGAGAAAGAGTAACTGCATCCAAACTGAAAGATTGATTTGGAAAGGAATTTCTAAGGTTTTTTGGACCAACAAGAATGACTTCAGTCTTATCTGAATTTAATAGCAGGAAATTACAAGTCATCCAAGCTTTAATTTCCTTAAGACAGGCTTCTAACTTGGCTAATTGATTAGTATCATCTGGCTTCATTGACAGGTATAATTGTGTGTCATCTGCATAACAATGAAAATGTATACAGTGCTTTCTAATAATGTTGCCTAACGGAAGCATATATAAACTAAAAAGAGTAGGGCCTAGCACAGATCCCTGTGGAACTCCATGACTAAGCTTTGAGCTAAAAGAAAACTCATCATTTACATGAACAAACTGGAACCTATCAGATAAATAAGATCTAAACCACTGCAACGAAGTTCCATTAAGTCCAACATAGTGTTCTAATCTATCAAGTAGAATATTATGATCAATAGTATCAAAAGCTGCACTAAGATCTAAAAGGACAAGTACAGAAACTAGTCCATTATCAGATGCAATGAGGAGGTCGTTAGTGACCTTCGCTAAGGCTGTTTCAGTACTATGATGGATTCTAAACCCAGATTGAAACTCTTCAAGTAAACCATTTCCCTGCAGGTGGTCAAATAATTGCGTAGCAACAACTCTTTCTAAGATTTTTGAAATGAAAGGGAGATTAGAGATTGGTCTATAGTTAGCTAAAGCTCCTGGATCTAGCGTTGGCTTTTTGAGTAAGGGTTTAATTACAGCCGTTTTAAAAGCCTGCGGTACATGGCCTAAAGTTAATGAAGAATTGATTATATGAAGAATAAAGCTACCAATAAGTGGGAAGACTTCTTTAAATAACCTGGTAGGAATAGGGTCTAAAAGACAAGTTGAAGGTTTGGATGAGGAAACTATTTTGTCTAACTCACAAAGGTCGATTGGAGTAAACTCATCAAGACAGACATCAATAGAAGGAGTTGTAATAGTTACAGTATTTAAGTTAACTGTGGGAAGAATCTGATTGATTTTATCTCTGATGGATGAAATTTTATTATTGAAAAAGTTCATAAAGTCTTGACTAGTAAGCTCTAAGGGGATGCTAGGATTGACAGAGTCCTGACTCTTTGTCAACCTGGCTACAGTACTGAAAAGAAACCTGGGATTATTCTTGTTCTCTTCTATTAATGCAGAGTAATAACTCGTTCTAGCTTTTCTAAGAGATTTTTTATAAATTAAAAGATGATTTCTCCAAGCTAAATAGATTTCATCTAAATTAGTAGAGCGCCATTTTCTTTCTAATTGACGAGTCTTCTGTTTTAAGCTACGAGTTTCTGTGTTGAACCAAGGAGTTAAAAATCTCTGATAAGACTTTTTCTTTTTTAAGGGGGCCACCAAGTCTAGAGCCTGATGCAGAGAAGCTGAAACACTATCCACCATGTTATCAATTACAGAAGGAGCAAGCTGTCTATAGCTTATTTCCGTTGTGTTGACACATGGCATAGAGGAAACAATCTGCATAAATTTGGAAACAGCATCATCTGAGAGGCATCTACTGTGATAATATTTTTCTTTAGGAGCCAAATAGTCAGAAATAGTAAAATCAAAGGTTAACAGACAATGGTCTGACAGTACAGGGTTATGAGGAGACACTACAAGATTTTCTATTTCTATGCCATATGTCAGAACAAGGTCCAATGTATGGTGGAGGTAATGAGTAGAATTTCCTACTTTCTGAGAAAATCCAATCGAGTCTAATATTGAATTAAAAGCCACATTAAGGCAGTCACTATCTACATCCACATGTATATTAAAGATTTCAGCACTAAATCAGCTAAGAAATCAGGAAATTCGGATAAAAATTCTGAATAGGTTGATGGGGGACGATAAACTATGGCAAATAAAATTGGGTTTAACCTGGAATTGCTAAAGTGCCCAACACTGAGGACCAGGCCCTCAAAGGAATTATAACAATATATATCAATATATCAATATATATATACTGTATATCAATATCAATATATATATATATCAATATCAATATATACGTCACGCCCACGTATATATATATATATATATATACATACAGTATATATATATATATATATATATACACTGTATATATATACTGTATATATCAACAATATATATATATATATATATTATATCAATCTGATGATCAATTAACAGATCGTGGACTAACAGAGACTTGGGAGTTAGAGACCTAATATTTAATAAACCACATTTAATTTTTAAATTATGAGGAGGAACAGAGGCCAAATCATTCAATTTAGAGGCTTTATGTTTAATTTGAGTTTTACCAATATTTTGCTTTATCACTTTGGGATGCTTATACATTATATTTTTATTTACTTTGGAGGGAGCAGACAACGATTCTCTGATGGGGAAGACAGGGGCTAAGCTGAGGGGTGGCGGATGAAGAGGAGCTGCAGAGAGGCGTGTAAGACTGCGACTCTGCTTCCTGGTCCCAACTCTGAGTAGTCATGGTTTTGGAAATTTGGATAAAAAAGATGCCAGATTGTTAGATAAATGAGAAGCACCATCCAAAGTGGGATGAATGCTGTCTCGTCTCATAGGACCAGGTTTTCCCCAAAAAGAGCTCCAATTGTCAATGTAGCCCACGTCATTTTTAGGACACCACACAGACAGCCAGCGGTTCAAGGATGATGAGCGACTAAACATGTCATCACTGGTCAGATTGGGGAGGGGTCCAGAGAATACTACAGTGGCAGACATCGTTTTTGCAAACTCACACACCAATTCTATATTAAGTTTCGTGACTTCCGACTGCCGGAGACGGATGTCATTAATGCCGGCGTGAATAACAATTGTGGAGTATTTACAGTTACTTTTAGCCAGCATTTTCAAAATTGACTCGATGTCGCCTGCTCTGGCCCCAGGAATACATTGGACTATGGCCATTGTAACTATTGTGACTATTACTTATTATTACTTATTTTTCTACACTTATTGCACGTTTTTAGTCCTTTAGTTTTTTAGTTTATCCCTTTTTCTCATCATGTTTTTAATGTTGCAGCATGGCACCGAGACAAATTCCTAGTTTGTGTACTACATGAACAATGGCAATAAATCTGATTCTGATTCTGATTCTGTCTGATATTGAGCAATTGACATGGTACTTTGAACATTTTTTTTTTTGTTTAGAAATAATGGTAAATAATTTTGAATACACTTTCCTTGGTTAAACATGTGCCATGGTGTGAGCTCCCTTTGATGTTTGTAAACATAATAAAAACATATTAGTGTTATGATTCCCTGTGTGCTACTACGCAACGCATGGAGGAAGAAATGAAAGCCCAATTGTGGGAGTAGAACATGCTCTTTATTAAACATAAACACCAAAATAATCAGTCCAGCTTACAGTCACGATAACTTACCGAGGGTTGCAATGATGAAGATAATGAGGCCACCAGACATACAGGGACACCACCTGAATGTTCCGCAGCCTGAGGGAGAGAATGCCTAGTGCCGCCGTAGGCTGATGGCACGAAGAGAAAGGCAAACGTGATCTTACGGCTGGAACGATCTGGGGCTGTCCGTGTAGTCCGGTGGATGAGGGTGAGGCAGGGCCAGCCGCTAACACCAAGGAAATAAACCATCTTGAAATGTTAGGGAAGATGGCGGCGTCAGGCTGAATGAACACGTTAGTTGAAACAAACATCCATGGAGGAACACGCTGCCATGAATGAAGCTGAATGCTCCGATGGTGTCTTCCTACTAATGCGGCGTTATGTAATAATGATACTAACAAGGGAAGAGACCGCCGGTGTGAGGGAGCGTGGGCTGAACATAAGTGATCCCAGGTGTGCATGAGTGAGTGTCTGAACATGTGAATGGGAATGAATGGAGTATGTGTGTGTATGCGTGCAACAACACCCAATAAGACACAGCTGATGGCACTGACAGGAAGAGGGGCGTGCCCGAGCTGTCAGGGAGCGAAGGACCCAAATAGCTCCCTGCAGCGCCGGATGGAAAATAGGGCAAAACAACCATAGGTCAGAACTGGGTTTGGAAACACCAAACCCAGGTTCATGACATAGTAGTGTACAACAGAATCTTAGAATAGCCTGGGAGTATGGTTGTGCTCTAAGGTCCCTGCCTCCCACATGCTTATGTAATTAACCAGTGGACAGGTACATTTTTATATACAGTAACTTATAGGTAGAATAATTTTTTTTAACCTGGGGGTAGAAGTGCTTGTGAAGTGGGAAAGTGCTTAGGAACTGGGCAGTATAAATGCTTATGAATGAACATAAACACATAATGCAGAAATGGTTATTCTGTTTGGTTTTCATTCAAGAAAAGGATTTGTTCCATAGTGCGTGGGCTGAGTCTGTTTCTCTTTTTGGAGATGATTTCTCCTGCCTTAGAGAAAATCCTCTCACATGGAACTAATGATGCAGGAATGCATAGAAACTGCAGTGCAAGTTTATACAGATGCATTATACAGTCTTCCTCGTTGCCCAGAAGTAGAGTCGATCCTCAGTTCATTCATTCTTGGCAGAGATCAATTTTCATGTCACAACTGTACAGCTCTGTCATCAAGTTATTTAAAGATTACTTTTTCACACTAATGTTGCCTTGTACTCAGCTAACCTATATATATACTGTATATATATATATATATATATATATATATATATATATATATATATATATACTACCGTTCAAAAGTTTGGGGTCACCCAGAGAATTATTTTGTGTTTTCCATGAAAAGTCACACTTATTTACCACCATGAGTTGTAAAATGAATAGAAAATATAGTCAAGACATTGACAAGGTTAGAAATAATGATTTGTATTTGAAATAATAATTTTTCCTTCAAACTTTGCTTTTGTCAAAGAATCCTCCATTTGCAGCAATTACAGCATTGCAGACCTAACATGATTGCACAAGGGTTTTCTAATCATCCATTAGCCTTCTGACACAATGAGCAAACACATTGTACCATTAGAACACCGGAGTGATAGTTGCTGGAAATGGGCCTCTATACACCTATGTAGATATTGCACCAAAAACCAGACATTTGCAGCTATAATAGTCATTTACCACATTAGCAATGTATAGAGTGTATTTCTTATTAGTTTAAAGTTATCTTCATTGAAAAAAGTGCTTTTCTTTCAAAAATAAGGAAATTTCTAAGTGACTCCACACTTTTGAACGGTAGTGTATATATATGAGAGAGAGAGAGTGGGAATGAGTGAGAGAGATATATTATTTTTCAGATAACATAAAAACATACAAAACAAAAAACAAACAACAGAAAGCTACCAAACCTACCTGATTGAAATCAATTCAAAATATTGCCACACGGCAGAACGTCCTCTCTTCCTTGGTGGCTCCATGTCTTTCACGCAAAATCTCCACCCAAACACTTCACAAATCCTGCCAATATTTCACGTCCTTAAAACCATTGTGTCACTGATCACGTGACTCTGGCCAAATGAATCAAGCCTCAGAAGCATTGTTTCTGAACAACTGTGTTGTTTTTTGACACATGCTCCAGAGCTTCGGATTCATCCAGACCATCACTATCAGATGCCCAAACCACCTCAACTGGCTCCTATCGATGTGGAGGAGCAGCAGTTATACTCTGAGCCTCTCCTGGATGACTAAACTCCTCACCCTGTCTCTAAGGGTGAGTCCAGCATTCCTACGGAAAAAGCTCATTTCGGCCACTTATATCCGCAGTCACATTCTTTCGGTCATTACCCAAAGCTCATGACCATAGGTGAAGGTAGGAATGTAGACTGACCGGTAAATCAACAGCTTGGCTTTAGAGATCAGCTCCTTCTTCACCACAACAGACCGGTACAACGTCTGCATCACTGCAGAGGCTGTTCCCAATCCGCTTGTCAATCTTTCGCTCCATTCTCCCCTCACTCTTGAATGAGACCCCAAGATACTTAAACTCCTCCACTTGGGGCAGGAGCTTGTCCCCAACCCGAAGAGGACAATCCACCTTTTTCCGGCTAAGGACCATGGACTCAGACTTGGAGGCGCTGATTCTCATCCTAGCCGATTCACATTCAGTTACAAACCATCCCAGCAAGGCCTGTAGGTCATTGGTTGATGAAGCCAACAGGACAACATCATCTGTAAATAGCAGAGATGAGATCCTGTGGTTAACAAGCATGACATCCTCTGATCCTTGGCTGCACCTAGATATCCTGTCCATAAAAATTATGAACAGGATCGTGACAAAAGGCAGCTCTGGTGGAGTCCAACTCTCACTGGAAACGAGTTTAACTAGGTGTTGGCAATATGAACCAAATTTTTGCAACGGTCATATAGGGACCAGATAGCTCATAAAAACGAGCCCAATACCTCGTGCTCCCACAGCACCCGCTACAAGAGACCACAAGGGACATGGTTGAATACTTTCTCCAAGTCCACAAAACACATGTTGGCTAGTTGGGCAAACTCCCACCAACCCTCATGGATTCTCGAGAGGGTAAAGAGTTGGTCTGATGTGCCACGGCAAGGATGAAAACCACATTACTTCTCCTGGATCCAAGGTTTGACCAGCGGTTGGACTGTCCTCTCCAGTACCCTGGCATAGACCTTCCCAGGGAAGCTGAGAAGTGTGATCCCCCTAAAGTTGGAACACACCCTCCGGTACCCCTTTTTAAAGAGAATAACCACCACCCCAGCTTGCCATGCCAAAAGCACTGTCCCCTACCTCCGCACAACATTGCAGAGGTGTGTCAACTATGACAGCCCTACAACATCCAGAGCATTGAGGTACTCAGGGCGAATCTCATCCACCCCGGGGCCCGGCCATCAGCGACGTCAGACCATGTGATGGGCGAGTTACCCCCTCATCCTCAAGCCCTGCTTCCTCCGTGGAAGGCGTGTCAGTAGGATTGAGGAGATCCTCGAAGTATTCCTTCCACTGCCCAACGATGTCCCCAGCTGAAGTCAGCAACACCCCATCCGCACCATGCACGGTGTGGACAGGGAGCTGCTTCCCCCTCCTGAGTCGGTGAACACTTTGCCAGAATTTCTTTGGTGCCGACTGAAAGTCTTGTTCCATGGACTCACCAAACTCCTCCCACACCCGAGTTTGGAGAACATCGTCCATTCAGACTCCATGTCCCCAGACTCCTCGGAATGTGGTCAAAGTTCTTCCAGAGGTGGGATTTGAAGACCTCCTGGACAGGGGCCTCAGCCAGATGTTCCCAGCACACCCTCACTATATGTTTAGGCATCTGCCCCTGCCATCGGATCCAACTCACCACCAGGAGGTGATCAGTTGACAGCTCTGCACCTCTCTTTATCCGCGTGTCCAACATGTGGTCGCAGGTCTGATGACACGGTAAAAAAATTGAACATCGACCTGCAGCCTAGGGTGTCCTGGTGCCAGGTGCACAAATGGACGTCCTTATGCTTGAACATGGTATTCATTATGGACAAACTGTGGTTGACGCAGAAGTCCAATAACTGAACACCATTCGGGTTCAGATCAGGCGGATCATTCTTCCCAATTACACCCCTCCAGGTTTCACTGTTGTTGCCCACGTGTGCATTGAAGTCCCCCAGTAGGACAATGGAGTCTCCAAGAGTTGCTTAAAACAAGTAAAAACTTTTGTAAAGCAAGTAAAGTCTTATAGAAAACTACACAACAAAAAGAAATTCTTGTGAAAATTATCTTGTGAGAGACAAACAAGCATAAAGTCTTGACTTAGGATATTTCATCTTACTGAGATTTCCCTCTTAACAGTGTGAAAGATACTGCCTTCGGCATAAAATTACATCAGTGAAGTATTCCTGATTCAAACAACAGCAGCAATGAAAAATGTGCACATGTGGCTGGAAAGCACTGCAAATAACATGCCTTACCTTTTCAGAAGTTTTTTCTTTTGGCCTTCTTTAAAGAAAAATCCTTCATTATGTCCTTTACGTTCAGCTCATGAATATCATCATACTTCTATGGATGGATGCTTGATCCAATCTACTTTTTACCAAGTTCAGAGGCCTCTTAGGAGGAGAGCCACCCGAAAGGGGGGCAGCTGGGCTCGCCTTCGAGGTTTTAAACATTTGAGAATTTTGTTTTATGTATTGGCTTATTTGTCTTCAACAGCTGTTGATTATTACCTCCACCAAGGAAAAAATGTAGTCATGGCAGTTTGTTTTGTTTGTTTGTCTCTCTGTTAGCAGGATTATGCAAAAACTACTGGATGGATTTTGATGAAATTTTCACCAGTTGTTGTACTTGGGCTACAGATGAACCCATTAGATTTTGGATACAATCCATAAGTGCATACCCTTGCCAAGGCCCTATATCGCAATGTAATGTGATTGTTCATCCATCCGTTCATTTGTCAGCAAGATTACGTAAAAACTACTGGTTGAATTCTGAGGTACAGAAGAAGTTAAGAATGGAGGTACAGACAGACAGAGGTATGGAGGTGCGAACGGAAGGACAGATGGAGGGATGACAGAGGGAGGGAGGGAAGGGGGAGGATGGAGGGAGCCTTGGTTGAGGCATGCACTCTCTGAGAGCCCTCTAGTTTCTTTGATTTATTCATTCACAAAGAAAGTTTGATAAATGAAAATACATTCAACTTTCTGTATATAATTATACTGTGTATCTATACCATTTAGTGGGTCTTGGTTGAGTTTTTATTTAATGACTATTGGCCAAGCTGGTAACTGTGGAGGTAGCACACATTAAGATTCATCATTCATCATTTGATGATGTTTGAGTTATAACAATACTAATCTGGGGAGTGACACACCAAGAGAAGACATGGCATCTAACCAGTGTGTCCCAGACACCTCAGCTGAAAGGCACTCCTGTTTTAGATGTAACTGTTATCATGTATAAAGCAACAGACAGAACTCTGTAAACATCGAGTTCATTTTCACTGAGTCAACTGTTTGTGTTCTATGAGCTGATCTTTGTACAGACTCTGTCCCGGTTTGGTGTTTTTTTTAACTCCCACCCCCACCCCAGTTTGCCATGCTATGATGCAGTTGCATTAAGTAACAGCTTCAGAGCATTCTGAGGCTTGTGGCAATCCCCATTTCTGTGGCATAGATCACATGAGGACAAAAACATGAGAACAGTAAGACGATACAATACTAACATTCATACAAGCCTTCGTCTTTTGCCCTTTCGTCATTTCCTTGCATGCCCGGGTTTGTTTGCTGTGATTAGAAAACTAGTGATCCAAGTAGTATGAAAATGGTTCATAGCAAGTAAAATTCAGTAGCTTAAGTATTTTATTGCATTATATACTTATAAGAATGGTGTCAAAAAAAGTCATTTTGGTTCATATATGTATTTGCTTCTGGTCAATAGTGGTACTATATACATAAATAAGCTATGAAAATGTGTGGAAAAGCAAGGCAAACAGGGCTAAATAATATGTACTATGCATGCACTTACCATTCATTGGATATTTAGCTTTCATAGACAAATAAGAAACACAGCCTGACATGAAGGTCACTCCAAAATACAATGGTCGAGTTAACGGCTCTGGCCTGGCATGAGAGAGTCTACCAGGAGGTTAGCATCATGCTGTTCACTGAGACTTCGCTAACCACACTAACCCTAGATGCTAACTTTGGACTGGACAGTTTAAGCTATTGGGGGCAGATCAAACAGTAGAGAGTGGCAAGAAGAAAGGAGGTGAGCTGGTAGTGTTTGTGAATGATAGATGGTGTAACCCTGGGCATATCACAATTAACAAACGACACTATCGCAAGGACATTGAGTTGTTAGCCATTAGCATGAGGCCTTACTATCTTCTGAAGGATTTTTCACGTTATTGTGTTAGCTGTGTATGTCCACCCCTCTGCTAATGTAGATGCAGCCTGTGACATCATCCACTCAGTTACCAGCAGGCTGCAAACACAGGACCTCAATGCTCTCCAACTCATCTCTGGAGGAATGAGGCGAGGCTCTAACCAATCAAAGTCTGTCTTTTGACAGCGTCACCATATCAACTCATTTCAATGGCGCTGTTTGCTACTGGTGAGCATGGAGGGGATATCCTGCAGTATTTTACTTGCTAGCAAGTTTAGGAAACTACAATTTGAACACCAGTTTCAGATAAAAACAGTCCAAGGCCTTCACATATATACCTGTATGCTGTTTTATTTTCAACTCTTTATATGATTGTGGAAAATATTTTTCATTGGTACTCAAGCTCAGTTTGACTAAATAATGAACATCAGCACTGAACGGGACCAAACGGGACACCAAACACCCAAATAATAAATGACGTCATCTATATGGGACACCAAAAGCCGACCAAATGCTCCCCAAAAAACTCATTTAATTCATTTTTATGTTAAATCATGTCTAACACGACCAAGTGACATCAAGTCACAAACGGGACACTTACAAATACTTGTGTGACACTTTTAGAAATACTTGTAATGTCCATTCATCCATCCATCCATCCATCCATCCATCCATCTTCTACCGCTTATCTGGGGATCTGGGTCACAGGGGCATCAGACCAGGCAGAGAAGCCTGGACTTCCGCCCATTTCACATAGTACCATGATCCCGCTTGCAGGTGGTGAGCCCACTGGAGGGTGGACCCATGTACACTGGGTCCTTGATGTAACATTTTTCATGGAGATCTCCTGGACCACTCTCAGTATGGTCCTTCACCCAGGACAAGTTTGCCTTGGGAGACCCTACCAGGGGCAAGTTCCCCCCGACAACATAGTTCCTGGGATCATGTGGGCACTCAAACCCCTCCACCACAATAAGGTGGAGATCCACTGAGGGGTACTTGTAATATATTCCTTTTAATTTGATTTAATTATTTTGACATTTTTCTGTTCCATTTGGTCCCGTTCATTGTTGATGCTGGGGTCAGGATGTGTTGTCATCTTTTCTTGGTCAGATTTTGTCATGCTGAGTGAGGCTGGTGTAGTGTTGTCTTGAATAGTGTGTTGGTCAGCGTAGTGATGTTTTCTTGGGGCTTTGCAAGAGCTGCATTTTTATATCTGTGGAGCTAAAGACTTGGGGTCCTCGCAAGTATAGGTATGTGTCTGTTCATGAGTAATTAGCCTCCTCAAAATCCCTTACTACTGGAGGAGCTCGGTGTCGTCGCCCTTCGGGAAGTAACTGAAACAGCATAAAGAGGATGGTTTTTGCCCCGAACGATAGGCCAAGCCTTTTTGGAAACAGCACTAACTTACAGCTGTTCTAATGATGTTCGTGGCTGCCCTATTAGTGTTCTAGACTTTTTAACAATTCTGTCCAGTTTCCTTTTATTTGCCATAGTAGTATTACCATACCAGAATGATATGTTAAACCCCAAAACACTTTGAATTTGGGCAACATAAACCCTCTGCAGAACATCTGAGCAGCCTCCAAAGCCTCTCAGTTTTCTGATCAGAAATCATCTCTGGTTGTATTTCTCATAAATAGAATCAACAATGTCGGTAAAATTGAGTTTGTTATCAATATACAGTATGTTCCCAAATGCTTAAACCAAGTTACAATATCCACAGATTGGTTAGAAAGTGACACGTGTGTTGCTAAATCATTGTTACTAAAAATAAGCTCTTTTGTTTTATCAATGGTGTGGCATGGAAGTTGCTATAGATGTGCTTTTTGATCAAATAATGCAAAGGAAACAAATTCATGTTCATTCTTAAACACTACAATACTTAAGTTTTAACTTTGGAAGAACAGATTCCCGTGTAGGATACACCACAGACAAATTTATTAAAGTAAAGACCCAAAAGTGCAGACATACCAAAAATGCAGAGAGGATAAACTTACAGTTGAACACGATGTAATGTGTCATAGAGATGCCCCGGCGTAACGTGGAGGAGAATCACCCAGGCTAAACTACAGCGTGACGTGGCGGTGACAAACACACGACAAGCACAATAATCCAGCAATGAGATGAACATAGTGAGCTGAGTAAATACATGGACAAATAATCAAGTGATTGGATGCACCTGAGCGAGGAAGCTGGGCAGCAATCAGGAGCAGAAAACAGCTGAGTGTCAGAAGAGAGGGGGCGTGGTCGGACCGGCAGGCTGACAGGCAGCACCCACACAAGTGCAGGCCAACGAAGCTGCCTCACAGCTGCCGGCCAGAAAGCAGAGTAAACAAAACACAGAACTAAACTAGAAATGATGTGCAAATCAGCATGACATAGTAAAGCAATACACAAATAAATATATACACAGAAAACCCATGGGACTGAGCCTGGGGAATCCCGGCTCAGGACCAAATACAATAAAATGCACATATGATAATGACACACAGAGGTAAAGTCATGGAACCGAGCCTGGAGGACAAACCGGTTCGGTTCATGACACAGAAACCTGTATTTGTAGAATAACTCTTTTTATTCACAATGTTTCATGCGCCTTACCATGCTTAGATGATCACCTAATCAGTACCCCCTTTAAAGTAAATTGAGATGTCCTTGTGTTGGAAGTCAACAGATATAGGTGCATTTCAATAAATTAGAATATGACCCAAAAGTTGATTTATTTCAGTAATTCAATTCAAAAAGTGAAACTCATATTATATAGATTCATTACACACAAAGTGATATATTTCAAGTGTTTCTTTTAATTTTCATGATTATGGCTAACAGCTAATGATAATCACTGACAGCGGAAACTTCACACTGGACCTCAAGCAGCTTGGATTCTGTGCCTCCCCACTCTTCCCCCAGACTCTGGGACCTTGATTTCCACATGACAAGACTTGGCACCTGATATGGGGAGCCATGCCATCTGTTGTTGTTGGTCCACTATGCTTTATCAAGTCCAAAGACAGAAGGTGATCGGCTGCAAGCTCCCATCTCTCCAGGACCTGTACATCTCCAGGACCCGGAGGCGTGCTGGCCGGATCATAGCCGATCCTTCACACCCTGGTCACGTACTGTTTGCCCCCCTCCCCTCAGGTAGAAGACTTCGGTCCATTCGGACTAAAACCTCCCGGCACATGAACAGCTTTTTCCCCTCTGCCATCAGACTGCTGAACATTAAGTGACTTATTGACTCTCGTGCACTTTGTACAGCAGCTCAACCAGACTCATGTCATTCATCACCGTTTTTTCTGTTGCATTATTGAGATCAACTGTACTGTGGCACCCCATATTATCTGCTACTTGCTAATTTTTTTAAAACTGCCTTGACTAGTACTACTCATTATTACTATTATTATTATGATTATTACTTATTTTTCTACACTTATTGCACGTTTTTAGTCCTTTAGTTTTTTAGTTTATCTCTTTATCTCATCATGTTTTTAATGTTGCAGCATGGCACCGAGACAAATTCCTAGTTTGTGTACTACATGAACAATGGCAATAAATCTGATTCTGATTCTGATTCAGCCGTCTAGCAGGAAATTTTAGAACACTTCATGCTTCCCTCTGGTGACAAGCTTCTTGGAGATGCTGATTTCATTTTCCAACAGGACTTGGCACGTGCCCACACTGCCAAAAGTACCAAAATCTGGTTTAATGACCATGGTATCACTGTGCTTGATAGGCCAGTAAACTTTCCTGACCTAAAGTCAAGAGGAAGATGAGACACCAGACTCAGTGATGCAGATGAGCTGAAGGCCGCTGTCAAAGCAACCTGGGGATCTATAACACCTCAGCAGGACCACAGGCTGCTCACCTCTACGACACGCCACATTGATGCAGTAATTCATGCAAAAGGAGCCCTGATCAAGCATTGAGTGGTACATGGATAATACATTTCTGTAGACCAACATTTCTATTGAAAATTTATTTTTTCTTATGGGTCTCATGTAATCCATTTTTTTGATATTTCAAGCATTTATTTTTTTAATTTTGATGATCACAGCTAATGAAAACCACAAATTCAGTTTCTATCACTGTGTGTAATGAATCTAGATAATATGCGAGTTTCACTTTTTGAACTGAATTACTGAAATAAATCAACTTTTCGATGACATTCTAATTTATTGAGATGCACCTGTGCTCAACGTGAATGGCTGTCATACATGATGCTAATTTGGGAAAGATTTTGCAGTGGTCTCTTAGTTTGCATACCAAACTCTAAAATGTGCATTGCTGTGCTGCAATACAATCCCAAAGCTATTTCAAGTTTTGAGTGTGCAATCAGCCTCCTGACAGTGGTAATGTCCAACTAATGTAAATTAAATCTTCATTTCACGACCATATTTGGTAGTGATTCTGGCTGCATATCTTATTGTGATGACAATAAAACAAGAAAAGAAATAAGCTGGCAGACATGTGAAACCTCTCCCTTATTCCCTGTCCCTGCAGGCTTATACACTAAACCTGCCTGTGTCTGTTTAGTTGCTGTCATGTGGTGTTCAAGGTATAAGGTTTAGATGCTGTTGCTGGTTCATTTCAACATGTGTGTTTAAATATATGATTTGGAATGAAATGGTTTTATATTGAAATAAAATGTGCTAAGTGACAGCTCCAGGAGGAGGGAAGAGAACCTCAGAAATTTAGTGAAACTGCATAATTGCCCTCAAGCCACGACGCCCACATGAACAGGGTGTAGTGTCCTTTTCCTCTTCAAAACAGGTGTGTCAGTGTGAGTCATGGTGCCAGAAAATCAAAATGATTCTGATCCCATTGGCACTTTGGAGCATGTAAACAAGTTGACAAGATAAAATTCACTTTTGAGAAACCATGTTTAAAAAAATATTTGGACTTCTGATGTAGTCTGAGTATTTGTGGGAAGAAGGCACCACCCAGCACCCACAGTCTATATTGATACATTACATCTCCGAGGCACAGTCAGGAGAAGTGCCCCCAGCAGCCAAAAGATGCGGCCTGTCAGTAACTGTGGGGGGTCTGGCGGGCTGGACCAAATTAACTCCCCCGGCAATTTCTCTGTTCCGGACCTTGTGCAATTGCTGGGGGTTGAGAGGAGGGTCATGGTGTTAGTAGATTCAAGGGCAGAGGGAAATTTCGTGTCAGCCCGGTTCGTTCGGGACCTGGGTATTCCCACACTTAAATTGCCCTATCACCAACGTATCACCATCATATCTGGCTGTGAGGTTGTGGTAGTTGCCAAATGCATGGTGCTGGTCGCTATCCTCCTTTCCAGGAATCATCAGGAGGAACTCACGTTCATAGTTCTCCCAGTTTCATCTTCTCTGATGATTCTAGGTTTTCTTTGGCTCCAGAAGCACGGCCCCATTATTAACTGGGGGTGTAATTCCATCTCCTCCTGGAGCCCATTTTGTTTGGCCAACTGTCTCCGTTCAGCTGAATGTGCTCCTTCTCTCCCTGTCTCTCTGCCTCCGGTCGAGCCGCCAGACCTCTGCCTCATTCCCTGGGCTTACCACGATTTGGGAGAGGTCTTCAGCCATCTGATCCGCATTCGTGAGGGGGGCGAGTGGAAGACAGCGTCTAAAACCCACCTGGGGCAGTCTGAGTATCTGGTGATGCCGTTTGGGCTCACCAATGCCCCCGCTGTCTTCCAATGGTTGATTAATGACGTCCTCCGCAACATGCTTTATCAATTTGTGTTTGTCTATTTGGATGACATTTTGATTTTCTCCCGCTCGCCAGAGGAACACAAAGTCCATGTTAGAGCAGTCCTACAGAACTATAGTGGGGTACCACTGCCCTTGATGCAGCTGACCTACGTTAAGGTCCCCTTTCGGTGGACTGAGGCAGCTGAACAGGCCTTTTCCAAATTAAAAGGCCTGTTCACTAGCACACCTATCTTGGCCCAGGTCGACACGCAGCTCCAGTATGTCCTCGAGGTGGATGCATCTGATTCGGGGGTGGGCGCTGTCCTTTCGCAGTGCACATCCTCCAACCAGAAGCTCCAACGAGAAGCTCAACCCGTGCGCGTATTTCTCTCGTCGGCTTACGCTGGCCGAGAGGAATTATGACGTGGGGGACAGAGAGATGCTCACCATTAAATTGGTGCTGGAGGAATTTATTTATTTATTTAGCGAATGCAAAGTCCTTAAGCCAAGCAGTTGCCTCCTGGTTTGCTGTATGGAGGGTGTGTAATCCTCCTTCCAGTCTTTGGAGCGGGCAAGCCTCTATGATGTGTTCCATAGTTTGCTCCTCTCCACATGCGCACAGTGGGCTAGGGCTACTGCCCCATCTGTGAAGGCTGGCCAAGCAGGGGCCATGTCCAGTCCTGAAGCGATTGAGTGTAGACCACTGTCTCCTTGGGAGGTTGGTGCCCGGGACCTGTTGGTTGGGGTTTATCACCAGCTGTTTGTTTGGGACCTCCTTGGTCTCCCATTCCTCTTGCCAAGCTGTCTGGATGGTAAAGTCAGCTGGGGGAGGGTTTTTCCAAATCGGCCGTCTGGATGAAAGTCGGGCAGTGGGTGGAGTGTAGATATCTGCATGGATTGGTAAGTGAGGAGAATCTTTAACTTTTTAGAGCATCCTTTGAGTTAATGCTGCTCGCCGGATGTGTGGAGGGGCTATGTTTGACAGTACAGAGAGCCAGGGGAGTGGTGTTGAGCGGATTGTTCCAGTTATAGTTCTCATGGTTGAGTTGAGCTGGGTGTCTACATGGTGTGTGTAAGATGACCTGGACCAGACAGGGGCACAATATTCTGTTACAGAGTATGAAAGGGCCAGTGCTGAGGTGCGCAGGGTGGAGACTGCCGCCCCCCATTTTGCACCAGCGAGCTTGCAGAGCAGGTTGTTTCGTACTTTCACCTTAGCAGCCGTCCCCTTTAGATGTTCCTTGAAGGATAAGGTCCTATCAAGGGTCACTCCAAGATAAGTTGGATTTGGGGCATGCTTAAGCTTGAGTCCGCTCAGGTGGATGTTTAGTTCTCTGGCAGCTTTTGCATTGTGGAGATGAAATACACTGGAGACGGTTTTTGCTGGGCTTGGTTTTAGGCGCCAGATTTTGCAGAACTGGTCCAGTTTAGCAAGATCTTCCGTGAGCACCCGTTCCAGTGGTTCAAAGTCTGGTGCTTGGAATGCCAAACAGATGTCGTCTGCATAGATGAATTTGCGGGAATTTGTAGTAGGCAGGTCGTTTATGTAGAGGTTGAACAGAGTTGGAGCTAGAACTGAGCCTTGTGGGAGTCCGTTTTTCTGCATTCTCCATGCACTTGTGTTCTGACTGAGGTGGACTCTGAACCTTCGGTTGGTCAGCAGGGTTTTTATAATTGCTGTTGCCCAAGCAGGGATCGCCTTTATAAGTTTCAGGAGGAGGCCTTTGTGCCAGACCGTATCATAGGCGGCTGTAAGATCGAGAAACACAGCCCCCGTCTTCAGTCTGCTCTCGAAGCCATTTTCAATGAAGGTGGTTAGGGCCAGTACTTGTTCTCCTGTACTGCGGTCCTTGCGGAAACCTGCTTGATCCACACTTAGAATATCCTCTATTTCTGGGGAAATGCGTTGCAGTATTAGGCGCTCCATGATTTTGTAAGGAACGCTGAGTAGGGAGATTGGGCGGTAGCTTGCTGGTAGTTTGTGGTCTTTGCCAGGTTTTGGGATGGCAATGACCTTTGCTGTCCGCCATTTCTTTGGGATCGAGTTTGTTTGTGTGATCCTTGTGTAGAATTGTGTCAACCAGGTTAGGGCTCGGGGGCCAAGATTTTTCATGAATTCTGGGAAGATGTTATCGTATCCTGCTGCCTTTCCACATTTCAGGCCCTGTAGGACTTTCTCCAGTTCAGCAGCCTCGAAGGGTTCAGGGTTCGTTTCCTCTACAGGCATTTTTTGGTGTTTTTTTAGCTCAGTTGTAACTGCTCTTCTGGTGTCTTTGTCTTGGGGTGCTTTGGCGATAGTCAGTAGGTGGGATGCAACTTGGTTGGGTGTGACGGATGCTCGGCTTTGGCTAGGGGGCTTCTGTGCAGCTCCTAGGCGATGGATGAGGCTCCAACATTTCCTGCTAGAATGGGTAAAGCTCCGGTCAGCAACTGTCTCCTCCCATTTCTTTCGCCGGGCTGTATTTAGCGATTCAATGAGATGGTCTGCTATCTCTGGGTCCCCTGATGTTTGATAGGATTGTAGGAGGGCAGCACTTTCTCCGTCCAAACATGGGACATAGAGGGGTCGGTAGCCTCGTGGGATTGCAGTATGGGCAGCCTTGAAGATTGCGCTGCAGAAGCGGTTGTATGCTTCATCTACAGTGATGGTGTGGAGTGGGATGGTAACAACGCTCCGGTCCAGAGTTTCACTGAATTTCTTCCAGTTGGCTTTGCGGAAGTTCCAGCGCATCTTCCTTGTGCTGTATATGACTGGAAGTTGTAGGCCAATGTGTACAAGCAGGGGCCGGTGTTGGCTGTGTGGAAAATCATCAAGAATGAGGATCTGTGTAGGATATGGCTCCCCATTCAAAGAGCTGACCCAACACAGGTCAGGAGAATAGTCTTTCTTCCACCTAGCAGAGTGGAAGGTTCCTCTTTGTTTGGGTCGTATATCAAAGCGAGGTCATTTCTGGATGCCCAGTCTGAAAGTGCCTCCCCATCACTGTCCACTGCTGGGTACCCCCAGTCAGGGTGATGGCTGTTAAAGTCCCCCACATAGATGGCAGTGTGGGGTAGGGTGGGTAAGACCTGCAGATCCCAGTTGGCATTAGGAGGCTTGTACACATTGACAATATGGAAGCCACCAATGATTATGGTGTCTGAGAAATGTGTTGTTATCAGGTGATTTGCTTCAACTATGTCAGAACGCACATAGGTGGCACGTCCATGTTTAGCATGTAGAACATAGCACAGGAGGTCAAAGCCTTTGATGGTGAAGCGGCCAGCTTCCTCTGTGCCAATATGAGTCTCTTGGAGGCAGATTACATCAATCGAATGTTGGAAGGCGAGGACTTCGATAAGGCTTCGCTTGGCTGCAGATAGGCCTTCAACGTTTAGTTGTAATATGCGAAGGGCAGATCCTACCACAAAGTCCTCTTGGGGCTGGAGGAATGGAGACATTGGTTTGAGGGGGCTATTCACCCCATTGTCGTGTGGACTGACCACAAAAACTTTGAGTATTTGCGGTCGGCCCACCCACTTAACGCCAGGCAGGCTCGTTGGGCCCAGTTTTTTCAGTGGCTCAATTTCACCATTACTTACGGGCCTGGCTCTCGGAGCATCAAACCAGACGCGCTATCGCGTCAGTTTGATTCTGAGGAGATAGCGCCCCCTTCCCACCGCCAATCCATTCTTCCCTCTTCTTGCGTCATTGGTGCCTTTACATGGGATATCGAGTGGAGGGTCCATCAGGCCTAGTCTCAGGAGCCTGTGTCAGCAGGGTTCCCCCGGAACCGCCTGTACGTCCCTGCTGCCCTCCGCAGTGACGTCATCCAGTGGGGTCACACCAACCGCTTCATCTGTCACCCTGGGATCACCCGCGCTATGGACCTTGTTTAGCGGGTGTTCTGGTGGCCCATGCTGCAGCGGGATGTGCGGGAGTATGTATGGGCCTGCCAGACCTGTGTCCGGGGCAAGTCTGACTCTTCCCACCCTTCCCGGCTGGACTTCTCCATCCCCTTCCCATCCCCAGTTGCCCGTGGTCTCATATCACTGTGGACTTTGTAACTTGATTTCCCTCCTCCCATGGAAAAAGTTATTCTATCGATCGTGGACCACTTCTCCAAGGCTGTGCACCTGGTGGCTCTTCCCAAACTCCCCTCGCTCTTGGAGATGGCCACCCTCCTGACTGATCACTTGATCCACCTCCATGGGATTCCTGTGGACATCGTGTTTGACTGGGGCCTGCAGTTTACGTCGCACGTTTGGAGGGCCTTCTGCCACACCCTGGGGATGACGGTGAGCCTGTCCTCTGGGAATCACCCCCAGAGCAAAGGGCAGGCAGAACATCGCCAACCAGTCCTTGGAGGCCACCCTTCGATGTGTACCAGCTGAATATCCATCCTCCTGGAGCACGCATCTGATCTGGGTGGAGTATTCCATGAACTCGGCTATCTCCATGGTAACCGGTCTCACTCCCTTTGAGACGTCACTGGGATACACGCCTCCGCTGCTACCGATGGCCAAGAGGGAGGTTGCGGTTCCCTCTGTGGGGAGGGAACCGCCTGCCCACCCTGCCCACACGGTCCATCAGATCCTGGATGTTTGCTATCGAGGCCGGGGTCTCCAGTATTTTGTCAATTGGGAGGGTTGCGGCCCAGAGGAACATTCCTGCATTCCCACATCTCGGATCCTGGACAAAGAGATGCTCCGGTCCTATCATCGTGCCCATCCCAACAAACCTTATGGACCGCCAGGAGGCGCTCCTAGAAGGGGGGGCCCTGTCATGGGCAGCAAGAGCACGCGCCCTCCTTCCCGTTCATCTCTCAGCTCATCAGCACACCTGACTGAGAGGACACACCTGTGCCCTCTCATCAGCCAGCGTTCTTAAGGAGGCATCCTTCAGTGATTCAATGCTGGCTCGTCTGGGTATACTGCCATTAAGACAGCAAGTCGTGTTCACACTGGTGAAGTAATTTTTAACCTGTGTGTGCTTTCTCTCTTTTTGTTCAGGTTGTTGCCATTGTGTGGGTGTGTCGCTGGGACAGCGTGCACTCTCCTGCCACATCTCCACCCACCAACAGTAACCTCCACCCGGTCAGGCACTACCAGCTCCAATCCCTACACTCTGCTGGTTCGTCTATTCCCCGCTGGAGTCCTGCCGGTGCTCACTCGGAGCCCGTGTAAGTGGTAATTTGGCTTGCCCATTTCCCCTTACTCCATTCCTCCTCTCACAGCTCTCATCTTCTCTCCACAGGCTCCTTCCTCTGGCGAGTGACTGTTTCTGTAGCTGTGCGAGGATTTTTTGCTATTTAATAAAGAACCTCAAATGTGTATTATTGTTTTATTGTCTCTGTTGCTGCATCTCACACGTGGGCTTAATTACTATATCAGTCATGACACTTCATGCTAGTGAGACAGAAGTGGTCCAGTTTAACATCTCAACTGTCGCAGATGTGTCAGTTTTAGAGGGTGAAGTGCTGGCAGTTAAGGATGACTTTAAATATTTTGGTTCTTACATTAGCTCTTCTGACAAACACATTGCAGCAAGAAAGGCACAAGCGTGGCATGCGCTGCATAAGTTACATAACATCTGGAGGTCAAACTGCTCGGCATCTCCTGGATAGACCCTGTCCACAATAATGTGTTGTATGGGGACTTGCCACAGCTGTCTGCCAAGATCAGGGACAGGAGGATGAGGCTAGCAGGGCATTGCTTATGGCATTGCGATCTGCCTGCACACAGTCTTGTACTATGGGAGCCCAAGCATGGACGTGCTCTCCGTGGTGGCCAGAGGCTAACCTATGTAGACCAGCTCAGGAAGGACACTGGCCTCCAGTCATCTGATGAAATAAGATCCATCATGCTGGACAGAACATCATGGCATGTCGTCTCTGGTTGTTCCTGGGGAGACTCGACCTAAGTCAAGTAAGTCAAGGAAAGATGAACTAAAATCACTCCTGAGCAATGCTTGCACCTAGTTTCTCCATATAGGAGGTATCTGGAAGCTGTTATTACCAACAAAGGCTTTTCTACTAAATACTGAATGAATTTCACTAAGCGTGCTCAATACTTTTTCCCTGTGTCATTCCACTTTATTATATATAACTTGTTTTGTAAACACAGTTGCCTTGATTCCTTTGTATTGTGATGTTACAAGGGTTCACACAATAATGAGAGAGGATTTGGAATGTAGCAGACATTTATTTTAACTCACAAATTAGGCAGAAGAGAGGGGAGGTCATTTGCACACACACTCACTTCACTAAGGGTGACACAGACATGTCTTCTCTCACATGCAGGGAAAACAACACTAGCACAATCAGACATAACAGCATTATAACATTACAACAATAATGCTTTGAATCCTCCACGGCACCAAGCATGCCGGGAAAATCCCAGCCCCTTATTACAGCCCTGACGTTACAGTATATATGGATTAGTTGGGTTGTTACTGATATCTGATGAAAATCTCAGGTCAATGGCTCCATCAGAAATATGTTTAAAGAGAAAAATGTTGATGTGTTCAATACTTATTTTCCCCGCTGTATGTTTTATGTGTTATGGTGGCTGTATTTTTTGTTATGTAAGCACAATATTATTTGTGCCTGTGGTAAGTTCAAATGAAACCTTTTTTCAAGTGAAAGTCACACAGGTAACCACAGAACATGCTGTGATGTAAAAATGGTGATTATAAGGGTGGTGTGACAACAACTTGGAGTTCTCAGAGTGAAAACCGGTTCTACAGGAAGCTGTCCAATTACACACACACACACACACACACACACACACACACACACTGAAAGAGGAGGTGGGGCGACATAGAGACAGGTGTGACATGACCTGAAATGTTTCTGAATCAACACTAAACAGCTTATCAACTTGCTAAATGTGTTTTACAAAGGCTGCTCATTAAAGAGTTCCCCTGACCCACTTCTGGTTATTTTGGGAGGCTAAACTTACACATGTATGATACTACACCTCAGTTCAGTTTAATTCAGCTTTATTTGTATAGCACCATTTCACTACAACAGTCATCTCCTAGCAGTATCAAACTGTAGGGGAAACCCCCGTAATTGCAGAGAGACCCCAGCAATCAGGCTATCCCCTGTGAGCAGCACTTAGTGATGGTAGAGAGGAAAAACTCCCTTTTTGCAGGAAGAAACCTCCAGTAGAACCAGGCTCAGGGATGAGCAGTCATCTGCTGCAACTGGCTGAGGGGTCAGGGGGTTAGAGAAGAAGAAGGAAAGAACAGACATGTAGAGAGCAAACAGCATGACGGGGACTACAAGTAATTACAAGTAATCCTGCATTTTAGGAGCGTAGTGCTCTGTTAGGATAAGAAGGTAATATCAGATCTTTTAAATATCAAGGTGTGGAGGAAAAAGATCAGGCGAGATGTGACAAGCTGGAAGGGTGCAAGGTTTTATTTCCTCCAGCATAATGAGACACACTTTGTAGCTCAGTGAGCTACTGTGCTGCTGAGACATGTCACACAAGCTCTTTTATACAGTGATACAGACGGAGAGAATGCATGGCACATTAGCATATCAGTCAATAGACATGATTAGCATGGCACTGGTTGGCTCGAGAACGCATGCATACAGTCCCATCTGACTGCCTCCTGTGGCTCTCTGTCCATCTGTGAATTGTCCTCTGTATGTAAATTGTCCTCTGCTTCCTCCAGACCTGCTGAGTGTGAGAAATGTCTGTGCAGAGTGTGGTGGGTCACCATAGGGCTCCCCCCCAGAACACTCAGAAGGGGCTGTGACCCCCCAGGTTGTTTGAGCTCCATCCGTGGGGGGTGGGGGAGGGGTGGGAAAGACAGCTTGCTTCTCTCCGAGCTTCAGCACATTAAACGGCCATGGGAGTGAGGTGCTGGAAGAGCGGTGTGGAGGAGGAGGGGGAGGGAGTAAGTGAGTGCTGGTCCAGGATGTCAAAGGTGTCTGGGCCGTGCAAAAATTGCGTGTGGATGCGTGATGGTGAGGGACTTTCCCGGTAAACCTGGCGGTGATCTGCAGTGGCTGTGAAAAAATTAAGTCTCTGACTCCTCTCGCGGCTCGGCCCTGCTAGGATGTGGGGAAGGCGAACGGCCAAATTCCCCAAGGATGCGTAGCGGCTGTGAAACAACTGCAGCTGTGTGAGGGACTTGGCGGTTTGGCTTTAGGTGCGGAAGCAGCCCTAAAGCCATCAGGGACAGCAATCGGCTAAATTCCCATTGTGCGCCGTGGCTGAGAAACCCATACAAAGTCCTGTGTGCGGGCTGCGTGCCTGCTTCAGGTGTGTGAGCAGCGCTGAAGGTTCCGAGGATGGCGGTCGGCCGTGTTTCTTGGGCATGTGCAGCAGCGGAGGATGATGTATCAGTCTGTGGAGCCGGTTTGTCCCTTGTGCGTGGCACGCACTTGGCGCAGTGACCACATAACTAGAAGTTGCGCTGTCCTGTGGTGTGTGTGCGGGGTTTCTGTGCGCGGGAGGTCCGCTGTCGGGAGTGAGTCAGGGTCGGGGAGCTTGGTGGAAATCAACGCAAACGGTGCCAATGATCTTCCCCGTTCAGGCTGCTTCCTTCGGTTTGCTCGTGTCGCCGTTCATGGTGCGTGTCAGTCCCAGCGCTGCCCGCTCCAGAGAGCGTGCTCCGGTGAGGATGAAGAGGTTGCAGGTGTTCTCTGGTCCTCTGGAATCCACAGCGCAGTGAGATGGAGTAGATGGTCATTCTCGTCAGGTCACCAATGTGGAGAAAATGGCATAGTTGAGCGACGCACCATGCACGTCCAGGGTCACCAATGTGGAGGAAAAAGATCAGGCGAGATGCGACGAGCTGGAAGGGCGCAAGGTTTTATTTCCTCCAACATAATGAGACACACTTTGTAGCTCAGTGAGCTACTGTGCTGCTGAGACATGTCACACAAGCTCTTTTATACAGTGATACAGACAGAGAGAATGCATGGCACATTAGCATATCAGTCAATACACATGATTAGCATGGCATTGGTTGACTCGAGGACGCATGCATACAGTCCCATCTGACTGCCTCCTGTGGCTCTCTGTCCATCTGTGAATTGTCCTCTGTATGTAAACTGTCCTCTGCTTCCTCCAGAACTCCTGAGAAATGTCTGTGCAGAGTGTGGTGGGTCACCACAAAGGTTTTTTAGACCGTTGTATGTGAGGAAAAGGATTTTAAACTTAATTCTAAATTCTATGGTAAGCCAATGAAGGGAGGCCAGAACCGCAGAGATGTGATCTGTCTTTCTAGTACCTGTTAAAACTCTAGCTGCAGCATTTTGGATCAGATGAAGACTTTTAAGAGATGTTTTAGGACAGCCTGATAATGAAGAGTTACAATAATCTAATCTAGAGCTAACAAAAGCATGGATTAGTTTCTCAGCGTCACACTGAGACGAGATGTTCTTAATCTTGGCAATATTGTGCAAATGATAAAAAGCAGTCTTAGAAACAAGTTTAATATGTGAATTAAAGAACAGACCTCCCCTGGGCGGGGGGGGGGGGGGGTGTGTGACTTCTTTGGGCATGGGGGTCTCCAGGGTGTGTGGTGGTGGTGCTGGGGGGGCTCATGCCGGTGGGTGCGGGCTGGTCTCCGGCCCGGGGGTGGGAGCGCTTGCCTCCTGGCGCCTTGGGACTGCCGTTGACCCCGCTGGGGGGGTGGGGAGTTAGCGGGCCCGCTGTGCCGGCTGCCTGGTGGCCTGGCCTCCCTCGATCATCCCTCCGAGGGCAGATGCCTGGCTTAAAAAACAACTCACCTTGACCCTTCAGTTTTATCTAATTTTTGACCCATTTCTCATTTGCCCTTTTTATCTAAGGTTTTAGAAAAAGCTGTTTTTATACAGTTGTAATGTTTTTTTAGAAGACAACTCTACTTTTGAGAAGTTTCAATCTGGGTTTAGATCTCGTCACAGCACTGAGTCTGCTTTGCTAAAGGTGCACAATGGCATTATGATGTCTGCTCATGCCAAATGCCCCATTGTCTTGGTGCTGCTAGATCTTACAGCAGCCTTTGACACAGTGGACCATGCTATCCTTTTGTCATGCCTGAATCACCATGTTGGCATCCATGGCACTGCACTTAAGTGGTTTGAATCCTACCTATCTATTCAATTCAACTTTATTTATATAGCGCCATTTCACAACAACAATCATCTCATAGCACTTTCAACTGTAGGGGGGACCCCCACAGTTGCAGAAAGACCCCAGCAATCAGGCGATCCCCTGTGAGCAAGCACTTGGTGACAGTGGAGAGGAAAAACTCCCTTTTAACAGGAAGAAACCTCCAGCAGAACCAGGCTCAGGGAGGGGCAGTCATCTGTTGCGACTGGCTGGGGGGTGAGGGGACAGATAAGATGAAAAGAACAGACATGTAGAGAGCAAACAGCACGATGGGGACTCAATCTATGGGAGAGAGCAAACAGATGTTAATGACCAACAAAAAAAAAAAAAAAAAATTCATTGAGAGTGAAGAAAGGAGTGAGGCCAGTGCATTATTGGAGGTCCCCCGGCTGACTAAACCTATTAGCAGCATAACTAAGGGAGGGTTCAGAAACACATGATCCTTCCCTAATTGTAGGCTATATCAAAAAGGAAGGTTTTAACCCTATTCTTAAAAACAGAGATCAAGTCTGACTCCCGAATCCAGATTGGCAGCTGGTTCCACAGGAGAGGAGCTTGATAACTGAAGGCTCTGCCTCCCATTGTACTTTTGGAGATTCTAGGTATTACAAGTAATCCTTAGTAAGTAAGTAATCCTTCTCTTACCATCCTCACCTGTACATAACTGCCCATCTAACTTATTGTACATTATTTGCACATAACAGTACTCTTAACTTTCTGCACTGCTGCATATATTTGCTTAAATTGCACATACTGTTAATTACTGTATATACTGCACTGCTGTCCTTTGTACTTCTGATTGGATGCTAAACTGTGTTTCATTACCTTGTATTCATACGTGTAATGACAATAAAGTTGAATCTAATCTAATCTAATCTAATCTAATTTTGAGAGCGTAGCGCTCTGTTAGGATAATACAGTAGTATCAGATCTTTTAAATAAAAAGGAGCCTGATTGTTTAGAGCTTTGTAAGTAAGAAGAAGGATTTTAAACTTAATTCTAAACTCTATGGGAAGCCAATGAAGGGAGGCCAGAACCGGAGAGATATGATCTCTCTTTCTAGTACCTGTTAAAACTCTTGCTGCAGCATTTTGGATCAGCTGAAGACTTTTTAAAGATGTTTTAGGACAACCTGATAATAAAGAATTACAATAATCTAATCTCTAGCTTTCCACAGAGGAATTAGGGTTTGGGGACGAGGGGGATGACTCGCCTATCACAGGGGCTGAGGTCGCCAAGGTGGTTAAAAATCTCCTTGGTTGCTGGGCCCCGGGGGTGGACGAGATTCTCCCTGAGTACCTCAGGGATCTGGATGTTGTTGGGCTGTCATGGTTGACACGCCTCTGCAACATTGTGTGGAGATCGGGGGCAGTGCCTTTGGCATGGCAAACCGGGGTGGTGGTTCCTCTCTTCAAAAAAGGGGACCGGAGGGTATACTCCAACTTTAGAGGGATCACACTTCCCAGCCTCCCTGGGAAGGTCTATGCCAAGGTACTGGAGAGGAGAGTCCGGTCGTTGGTCGAACCTCGGATTCAGGAGGAGCAATGAGGTTTTCGTCCTGGCCGTGGCACATCGGACCAGCTCTTTACCCTCTTGAGAATTCTTGAGGGTTCATGGGAGTTTGCCCAACCAGTTTACATGTGTTTTGTGGACTTGGAGAAGGCATTTGACCACGTCCCTCATGGATTTTTGTGGGGGGTGCTTCAGGAGTATGGGGTATCGGGCTTGTTGTTACGAGCTATTTGGTCTCTGTACGACCGTTGTGGGAGTTTGGTTCATATTGCCAACACTCGGTCGGAGTCATTTCCAGTGAGAGTTGGACTCCGCCAGGGCTGCCCTTTGTCACCGATCCTCTTCATAATTTTTATGGACAGGATTTCTAGGTGCAGCCAGGGAATGGAGGGTGTCATGCTTGGTGACCACAGGATCTCATCTCTGTTGTTTGCAGATGATGTTGTCCTGTTGGTTTCATCCAGCAATGACCTACAGCTCTTGCTGGGACGGTTTTCCACTGAGTGTGAAGCGGCTGGGATGAGAATCAGCACCTCCAAGTCCGAGTCCATGGTCCTCAGCCGGAAAAAGGTGGATTGTCCTCTCCGGGTTGGGGACAGGCTCCTGCCCCAAGTGGAGGAGTTTAAGTATCTTGGGGTCTTGTTCACGAGTGAGGGGAAAATGGAGCGAGAGATCGACAGACGGATTGGAGCAGCCTCTGCAGTGATGCGGACGTTGTACCGGTCTGTTGTGGTGAAGAGGGAGCTGAGTTCTAAGGCAAAGCTGTCGATTTACCAGTCAATCTACGTTCCTACTCTCACCTATGGTCACGAGCTTTGGGTAATGACCGAAAGAACGAGATCGCGGATACAAGCGGCTGAAATGAGCTTTCTCCGTAGGATTGCTGGACTCACCCTCAGAGATAGGGTGAGGAGCTCAGTCATCCGGGAGAGGCTCAGAGTAGAACCGCTGCTCCTCCACATTGAAAGGAGTCAGTTGAGGTGGTATGGGCATCTGATTAGGATGCCTCCTGGACGCCTCCCACTTGAGGTGTTTCAGGCACGTCCCACTGGGAGGAGACCCCGGGGCAGACCCAGGACTCGGTGGAGAGACTATGTCTCTCAGCTGGTCTGGGAACGCCTTGGTATCCTCTCTGGAGAGCTGGAGCAGGTGGCTGGGGAGAGGGAAGTCTGGGCTTCTCTGCTTGAACTGCTGCCTCCGCGACCCAGACCTCCGGAAAAATGGTAGAAGATGGATGGATGGATGGATAATCTTGAGCTAACAAAAGCATGGATCAGTTTCTCAGCATCACTCTGAGACAAGATGCTCCTAATCTTGGCAATATTACGCAAATGATAGCAGGCAGTCTTTGAAACACATTTAATATGTGAATTGAAGGACAGATCTTCATCAAAAATAATTCCAAGGTTACTCACAGAGCTATTAAGAGAAAGAGTAACCGCATTCAAACTGAAAGTTTGATTTGGAAAGGTATTTCTAAGGTTTTTTGGACCAACAAGAATGACTTCAGTCTTATCAGAATTTAATAGCAGGAAATTACAAGTCATCCAAGCTTTGATTTCCTTAAGACAGGTTTCCAACTTGGCTAATTGATTACTATCATCTGGCTTCATTGACAGATATAATTGTGTATCATCTGCATAACAATGAAAATGTTTAAAGTGCTTTCTAATAATGTTGCCTAACGGAAGCATATATAAACTAAAAAGAGTAGGGCCTAGCACAGATCCCTGTGGAACTCCATGACTAAGCTTTGAGCTGAAAGAAAACTCATTACTGACATGAACAAACTGGAACCTATCAGATAAATAAGATCTAAACCACTGCAATGAATTTCCATTAACTCCAACATAGTGTTCTAATCTATCAAGTAGAATATTATGATCGATAGTATCAAAAGCTGCACTAAGATCTAAAAGGACAAGTACAGAAACCAGTCCATTATCAGATGCGATGAGGAGGTCGTTAGTGACCTTCACTAAGGCTGTTTCAGTACTATGATGGATTCTAAACTCAGATTGAAACTCTTCAAGTAAACCATTTCCCTGCAAGTGGTCAAACAATTGCGTAGCAACATCTCTTTCTAAGATTTTTGAAATGAAAGGGAGATTAGAGATTGGTCTATAGTTAGCTAAAGCTCCTGGATCTGGTGTTGGCTTTTTGAGTAAGGGTTTAATTACAGCCTTTTTAAAAGCCTGCGGTACATGGCCTCAAGTTAATGAAGAATTGATTATATGAAGAATAAAGCTACCAATAAATGGGAAGACTTCTTTAAATAACCTTGTAGGAATAGGGTCTAAAAGACAAGTTGCAGGTTTGGATGAGGAAACTATTTTGTCTAACTCACAAAGGTCAATTGGAGTAAACTCATCAAGACAGACATCAGTTGAAGGAGTTGTAGTAGTTACTGTATTTATGTTAACTGTGGGAAGAATCTGATTGATTTTATCTCTGATGGATGAAATTTTGTTATTGAAAAAGTTCATAAAGTCCTGACTAGTAAGCTCTAAGGGAATGCTAGGATTGACAGAGTCCTGACTCTTTGTCATCCTGGCTACAGTACTGAAATGAAAAGAAATGAAAAGAAACCTGGGATTATTTTTGTTCTCTTCTATTAATGCAGAATATTAACTCGTTCTAGCTTTTCTAAGAGATTTTTTATAAATTAAAAGATGATTTCTCCAAGCTAAATAGATTTCATCTAAATTAGTGGAGCGCCATTTTCTTTCTAATTGACGAGTCTTCTGTTTTAAGCTATGAGTTTCTGTGTTGAACCAAGGAGTTAGAAATCTCTGATTAGACTTTCTTTTTTAAGGGGGCCACCAAGTCTAGAGTCTGATGCAGAGAAGCTGTAACACTATCCACCATGCTATCAATTACAGAAGGAGCAAGCTGTCTATAGCTTATTTCCGTTGTGTTGACACATGGCATAGAGGAAACAATCTGCATAAATTTGGCAACAGCATCATCTGAGAGGCATCTACTGTAGTAATATTTTTCTTTAGGAGCCAAATAGTCAGAAATAGTAAGATCAAAGGTTAACAGACAATGGTCTGACAGTACAGGGTTATGAGGAGACACTACCAGATTTTCTATTTCTATGCCATATGTCAGAACAAGGTCCAACGTATGGTGGAGATAATGGGTAGAATTTCCTACTTTCTGAGAAAACCCAGTCAAGTCTAATATTGAATTAAATGCCACATTAAGGCAGTCATTATCTACATCTACATGTATATTAAAATCCCCTACTATAATTATTCTGATTTCAGCACTAAATCAGCTAGGGAATCAGCAAATTCGGATAAAAACTCTGAGTTGGTTGATGGAGGACGATAAACTATGGCAAATAAAATTGGGTTTAGCCTAAAATTGCTAAAGTGCCCAATACTGAGGACCAGGCCCTCAAAGGAATTATAACATGTTTTTTGCTTTACATTAACTAGTAATTTGGAATGGTAAATTGTTGCTACTCCTCCTCCACGACCAGAACTTCTGGGGTTTTGACAGTTTAAATAACCAGAGGGAGTTGATTCATTCAAACCAACTCAAGTCTTGTCCAACTTGACCAGAACTTTTAACAGAACTTTTTCTGTAATGATTGGTGACATGTCTTCATCTAGTGCCTCTCTCTCCTGTGGGGTCCCACAGAGCTCTATCCTTGGCCCTATTCTGTTTTCATTATATATGCTGCCACTCGGGTCAATAACAGCCAGACACAACATGTCTTTCCACTGTTATGCAGACGATTTGCCCCTTTATTTACCTTTGAATCCAGAACAAACAAACTCACAAAGTGTTCTATTGGACAGCATAACTTACATTAAGTTGTGGTTAAGCCAAAATTTCCTCCACTTAAATGAAGAAAAAACAGAATGTATTATATTTGGGGATACTGTAATGGATGGCTTGGTACCCTTTCTTTACGGCTCAGTTCAGCTGTCAGAAATTTGTGGGTGATTTTTGACAGCCATTTAAAATTTGATAAACAGATTGACAATGTGTCATGCGGTGGCCCTCGTGAGCCACCATAAGATGCCAAAAGTCGCCGGTGAGGTTTGCATTGATGTTTTATTCACGAACACAAGATAACACACAAAGTAATGAGCCTCGGTGGGCTAAAACACACAACACTAGACACAAGAGATCGTAAGGCTAACCCCAAGCTTACTTACAATTCAGATCATGAACAAGGACCATGGAACACACATTGGATGTTTGAGGCGAGAAACGCTCGCTCAACGTCTGACAAGGAATAATTGACGATTTGTTGACGAGACTGCTGCATCATACTGCTCCCAGCGCCCGCTTAAATGCTGGGCTGCCGATGAGCCCTAAATGCTACACAGCTGTTAGGCTTTGACAGCAGGAAGCCTCTCCGAGCGCTGTCACAATAAGAGCTCAGGGAGCCAGAAGGTAACCACTGCTGTCAAACCTGGCGGAGATGATGCATGGCCCGAGCGCGGACGAGATCGGCGCACGGACCATGACACAATGTAGTCAAGATGAGCATTTATCAATTACGTCTGTTATCCAAAGCCAAACCTTTCCTGAGCCGTCATGATCTTGAGATAGCCATCCATGCTTTAATCACTTCTTGACTTGATTACTGCAATGCACTTTATGTTGGCATCTCTCAGTTTTCTCTTGGCCGCCTTCAGCTTGTGCAAAATGCAGCGGCCCGTCTTTTGACCAACACAACTAGGCGAGAGCCCATTACTCCAATCCTTTTGTCACTTCATTGGCTTCCAGTCCATTTTAGAATTAATTTTAAACTTTTACTTTTTGTTTTTAAAGTTCTTAATGGCCTTGCTCTGGTTTATCAGTCTGAGATTTTGACTGTCCGTGACCAAGGCAGGGCTTTGAGGTCATCCACTCAGCTTTTGCTGGATGTGCCCAGGTCAAGGTATAAACATTGGGGTGACCGAGCCTTTTCTGTTGTTGCCCCCAGGCTCTGGAATAATCTCCCCCCGACCTACATGCTATCTCTGACTTGTCCCTTTTTAAATCAGAACTTAAAACATATTTGTTTAGGATGGCTTTTAATACCCAGTATTGGTGATAATTGTCTTGACATTTGTTTTTATTTTATTCTTATTTTTATTTTCAGGTATTTATTCTTATTTCTTTGTTTATGTTATTTGTTTTTAATGCTGTGTGTGTTTTTAATGCTGTTTAATTTTCTGTAAAGCACTTTGGTCACCTACGGGTTGTTTTAAAGGGCTATATAAATAAAGTACATTACATTACATTTGCTGGGGCCTGCTGACCTCGAGCATTTGTGCCCTGTGGGGGTTGGCGACGCTGCCTTGCCTGCTTGGGGTTCCCGGAGGAAGCGGGGGGGAGGTTGCTGTGACCGGCCGCCCTCGTCGTATGTTTCCTGACAAACCACTTACATGCACACACTTATTTTGTGCACGCTCTCATATATACGCACACTGACACACATGCACAAATGTCTCTCCTTTAACAGGTGCGGATACCAGACTCGTGTTGAGACATCTTCGGTGGAAGAGGCAGTTTGTCTTCTGTTTGTTTTAGTTGTTGGTTTGTTTGTCTTTTTGTCTGTTCACCTCCCTTTTCTTTCCCCCTCCACACACTTCCTTTCCCTATTCCCCATCCTGTCGGGTCCTCCATAGGTAAAATAATTTAAATAAAGTATTAAAAGTTATTACAGGAGGAGTTTACAACAATATACAGTACATAGTTAGGTACTGTATAAAGCTCCTTTGGCTAAGTAAATCTGTTTTGGAACAATAAGGGTAACAGATCTCTGTTCTGCTTACCTAACTGCCTGACAGGACAAGGAAAAAAAAAGAACAGATCTTGATCAAAAATAACTCCAAGGTTCCTCACAAAACTGTTAGGAGAAAGAGTAACCCCATCCAAAGTAAGAGTTTGATTTGGTAAGGCATTTCTAAGTTTTTTTTGGACCAACTAGAATAACTTCAGTCTTGGCTGAATTTAATAGCAAGAAATTACAAGTCATCCAGGCTCCAATTTCCTTAAAGCAAGCCTTTAATTTGGTTAATTGATTACTGTCATCTGGTTTCATTGACAAATACAGTTGTGTGCCATGTGCCTAACAATGGAAATATATGCAGTGCTTTCTAATAATATTACCTGACGGAAGCATATATAATATGTATATAATAATATACTCTACAAAAAAGAACAGAGGTTATTGAAAAAGGAATATTAATTTTCCTTCAGCTTACAGCTCCTATCATAGGTTATGGACTAACTTTAACATGAAAAATTAGTCATATTCAATTAGAATTAGACATCACATTTAGCCCAGCAGATACAAAGTGGGAGGCTGGCTTACAAACAGCTGTGTCTTCAGATTCCAGCGGTGATCTTGAACGCCAGCAGGTGGCACAAAGAAGGAACAACTGCAAGCAGTCCTTTCCAGTTGTTACAGTGGTTATGGCACAGACTTAGCAGCGGGGCGACCACAGAGTGTAGCCGGCAGGAGAATAGATGGCTTGCCCCAGGGGCAGGTGTGACGTCTTTCTTGGACAACAGATCCTCTCCTGGTCCACAAATTTAGATTGTCCACCAGCCAAAAAGAAAACCACAGGCTGAAGGAAAAAAATGTATTTAAGATAATTCCACCCACGAAATCCTCATTCTTCTGACGTCGGGGTACGTAGGTGAGGCAGTCTTGAGGGAAATAGTTCAAAAATCACAATCAGTTCACTTTAACGCTGAGTTACAGAAAATCAATAGACAAAGTTCAGCAGAATAAACAGCTTCTGAGGAGAGGGAAAAAGGCGTTTTGGAGTTTCACTTCAAGTAAAAAGGTTTGAGCTCAACAAAAATGGATGATCTCTTCTCAGATGCCAGAAAAACAGGCAAAGGACAGAACAAAAGACAATTTTAAGAACTTCAGAAAACTTGACAAAAACTAAAACAAAGACTGAACTGAACACAAAACTTAACTGAGCAAAGATGAAAACTCAACTGGACCGCTAGGGCATTTCCTCTATTTAACAGAGCGCGCTTCTTGGATCATAAAATATGACTGGCAGCAGGAGGAACCAATTATCGGCCATCATGGGAGAATTGAATGGGATATGGTCCAATAAGAAAGCAGTCCTTTGTCTGCAACCAACCAATAGAACGACAGGGGTGTCATCCAACAGCGACGGCCTGGTGATTGGATGGTACCAGTCAGATGACTGGCACAAGTTTCAGAAAGCATATACACATTTTAACTGTGAAATTCATTATATGTTTAATTTGAAATCTAAACTAACTTCAGTGATTCATGACTAACTTCAATGAGCACGCACTTTTTATAAACTTGTCCTTCTATAATTAACATGCATTAGAATAAGGTTTATTTAAACATTTCCAAAGAATGCAACACATTTTAAATCAATGATTCATGAAACATTTCGAACCCATCATTCTCCAGTTCAGAGGTGGCCATCTTCATCAGTGTTTTGAGCAGTATTTCCTGGAAAAATAAAGTTTTGAAGAGAAAGGATTATTTAAGCAAATAAAACCCAAAATCCCAATGTTGATTAAATTCAACATGTCCCTGAGTTGACAGAAGGGGCAAGTGTTGAGCTGTGGATAATTCCTAGTGACCTGTGGAATGCAGTCCAGAGATCTGGGGTATCTCACAGAGGGCTCTAAGCCTAAAGCTGCCTAGTTGGGGAGGACGCTTCGGGATTTATGACCTGCAGAAGAATCCATTCCTGGCACAAAATGGGATCCTTATCGGCCCTTTTACCATGGAATGTGTTTCCCAACTATGGTTCTTAGATGAAGGAAACAATTCTTGACCAGACTTTTGGGTGAAACAATTTCTTTAAGGTGAAGAGTGATTTTCAAGATTAGAGCCATATGGATTGATGCTACATGTGTGTCTCGCATTGTGTTCTGTTCTTCTTTTGTGTACTCCTGTGAGGGTCAGGTTGGGGCAGGGGAGCTATGTGCTTGGGGGTGGGGGGGATTTGGCTCTGTGGGGGGAAAAACAGGGGGGGATGTATGGCGGGGGGGGGGGCTCCCTTTTTTCAGGAGAAGTGTTTTCAAAATCTGCCAAGTATTTGTCATTATTATGTGTTATAAATGCTTTGTGGGCTTTTCAACTGAAGTACATGTTTTTTTATAGATTGTGTAAATAATAGTTTAGTATAATAAATAGTAGTTTTAGTTTGCATTTTTTTATTGTGTTTTTATTATTTGCCTTTTTTTTTTTTTTGGACCATTGACTCTCCTATTGTTACATTTCATTATTCTTTTGTTCATTGATTTGTACACTGTAGCATGTGGTTTTTATAGATTTCATTGATTTTTTTTTTTTTTACTAATTTCTAAACAGGCAATAGATACAATGACATCTAAGAAAATGTTCAGAAGATCAAATAATAAGCGCAAAGCTCCTTGTAGACTCATGGAAGAAGCCATAGAAGTTTTATTCCCAATTTGATTACAATAATTTTTTTCAATTTCTGTTTCACAAAATTTCAAATGTATTTTTCTCTCATTAGCTTTGTCTCAAATTGCTTTATCATTGTATGTTACTTTTCCTGTGTTTCTTTTGGATAAATCTTACATAAAATCTTATGTTGTGGAGATAGGAGGCAGGCCAGGCAACAAGCTGGACGATACAAACTTTATTCTTTCTCCAACATAACTTACAGCAAAAAAGATCCCGGGTCTCTGTGCATTCCTCTTTTATATCTTTAATACCATGCATTGAGACCCGAGACTTCCGTCCATCATACATTATATTTAGAACAAAGCCTGTGTGGCACATTAACATGACATAATGCCAGCGTCGCTCTCACACTCTTCTTTTCCCAGTGGCTCCGACATTTACTCCTCTCCCCAGGGGGAGTATAGTCCTTACTGTCCCGTCTGATACCCCCCTGTTGAGCACCTCCTCTTTAGGTCCATTGTGCCCTGGGTGGAGAAGTACAACACTATGCCCCCACCCCCCGAACACCCAGAAAGGGCACTAACCCTGCCATCCTTTGGGCTTGAGCTGGCGCCCATAGCGGCTGTATTGGGGGTTCACCGATCCAGTCAAACCGCCCTGCTGGCTGGTTGTACAGGAGGGCATGTCAATCTGTAGAGGGAAAAAAGGAGGGGGTAAAACACATCAGCTTCGTGAGTGCAGGTCTCTGCTGAGAGATCACCAATTTGCGGAGCCACCAACAGTGGGCGTCCGTGCCGGGGAGCTTGGGCCAACACCACCTGCTCATCTAGCAACACAAAAGAGGACTTCAACCTGTTGAAGCAGACGGTCTCCCTATGTCTCCCCAAGTCTAACACAAAATGCTTCCCTCCAGGTTCCAACACACTGAACAGTCCATCGTACAGTGGGTGCAGTGGGGTCCAGTGTGCATCGTGCCTGACAAAAACAAAACTGGTGTTCTGCAAGCTTTTTGGGATGAAGGTGTGGGGAAAACAATGGTGGGCTGGGCCCAGTACGTTAAAAGCCTCCATACTGTGCAAAAATTGTGCGGGCAGATCAGCCACGGGTGTGGGGTTTTCTGGTAAAAACTCTCCGGGGATCCACAGTGGCTGAGAAAAAATGAGTTCTGCCCGAGAGGCTGCCAAATCCTCCTTTGGTGTGGAGCGCAACCCTAAAAGAACCCAGGGCAGGCGGTCGACCCAATTTGCATCCGTGAGTGAAGCTCTGAACACCTGCTTTAAGCGACCTATGAAAACACTTGCATAACCCATTAGCCTGGAGGTTGTACGCGGTAGTGCGGTGAATTTTGACCCCCAGGCTCTGGGCCATCGTGGTGGACCAGAGTTCTGAAACGAATTGTGGACCCCTGTCGGAAGTGATATCCCACGGAGATGTGAATTGTGTGACCCAAGCTGACAAAAAAGCATGAGAGACTTCTTTGGATGTGATAGAAGCCAGTGGGACCACTTCAGACCAGCACGTGGTGTGGTCCACGAATGTTAAGAGGTGCGTAAAACCTTGCGACGTCGGGAGGGGTCCCACCAAATCCAAGTGGACGTGGTCAAACCTCCTGGTCTGGATTTGGAATGGCTCGAGGGGGGCTCAGGTGTGCGTGTGCACTTTGGCCCGCTGGCACGCGATGCAAGCTGCAGCCCACTCTTCCATGTCCTTGCGCAAGCGCGGCCAGACAAATTTCACCCTCACTAGATTCACTGAAGCATGCACTCCCAGATGCGAAAGGGAGCGGACTGACTCAAAAACGCGACGGTGCCAAGAGCTCAGAACCACCGTGCGCGGGCAGCTGGTGGAGCCATCGCAGAGAAAGGGAGGGCATCCTTCTTGCACCACCCTGCTTTCCAGCCTTAACCCAGTAGGCGCAGACTGGAGCGCGCAAATGTCCGTGTCCCCAGCTTGCACGCACACCCAAGCACACACATATAGGTTTTTACTATACGCACAACACACATGCCTATGCACACGTGTACATGCAACCATACAATGTACACAGGACATACATGTACACACACACATATACAGTACAGACATACAAAACACATAGGCACATTTAGCTAGCCTCTAGCACAAAACTAGTTAGTGAAAACACGTCCACATTTAAGTTTGTCACGTGGAACACACGTGGAATCGATACCAGGGAGAAGAGGCTAAAAGTTTTTAATCAGCTGAAGGATCTACAGGCAGAGTTTGTCTGATTACAGAAAACACATGTTTCTAAGTCATCTGTAGATACGCTCACCTCCCCGGAATTTCGCCACATGTACTCAGCCTGCTTTAATTCCAAACAAAAGGGGGTAGCCATATTGGTAAACAGAAGAATATGTTTTGTTGTGAATAACACCACAGCAGATCCATAAGGTAGATTTATAGGGCTGCACGGTGGCGCAGTTGTTAGCACTGCGGCAGCACAGTTTACCCTTGGCCGGGGGATCGTGGGATCGTGGGTTCGATCCCAGCCCCTGACCAACAGTGATCTGTGTGGAGTTTGCATGTTCTCCCCGTGTCTGCGTGGGTTTACCCCGGGATTTTTCCGGTTTCCTCCCACATGCCAAAAACAAGCAGGTTAGGTTAATTGGAGACTCTAAAGTGGCCCTAGGTGTGAATGTGTGTGTGAATGGTTAAGGGATAGCGCCGTATCGTGGCTGCTACATCCATCCAGGTGGTGGATGACCCTCAATTTCCCCTCTGGGGATCAATAAAGTATACTAAATCTAAAAAAAAAAAAATATATTAAAAATCTCAGTTCAAAATCTGGATCTATGTATTGCAAGCATTTATGGCCCAAATGTTGACAACCCATCCAATTTTCACACTTTCTTCACTTCTCTGTCTGAGCACTTGGACACACACCACACTCATAACGGGGCGGCTGTGGCGAAGGTGTAGTGTGGCAGACTACTGATTGGAGGGTCAGAGGTTCAAATCCCGCTCTGTCTGCAGTCTGCATGTTGAAGTGTCCTAGAGCAAGACACTGAACCCCCAGTTGCTCCTGGTGGGTCAGGCCAGCGCCAGAGGATGGCAGCTGTGCTGCCATCAATGTGTGAATGGGTGGATAGCAGGATGTGTAAAGTGCTTTGGTCATCTAGAGATGAGAATAAGCGCATTCACTTACACTACCGTTCAAAAGTTTGGGGTCACTTAGAAATTTCCTTATTTTTGAAAGAAAAGCACTTTTTTTCAATGAAGACAACTTTAAACTAATCAGAAATACACTCTATACATTGCTAATGGGGTAAATGACTATTCTAGCTGCAAATGTCTGGTTTTTGGTGCAATATCTAGATAGGTGTATAGAGGCTCATTTCCAGCAACTATCACTCCAGTGTTCTAATGGTACAATGTGTTTGCTCATTGCGTCAGAAGGCTAATGGATGATTAGAAAACCCTTGTGCAATCATGTTAGGTCTGCAATGCTGTAATTGCTGCAAATGGAGGCTTCTTTGACGAAAGCAAAGTTTGAAGGAAAAAATTATTATTTCAAATACAAATCATTATTTCTAACCTTGTCAATGTCTTGACTATATTTTCTATTCATTTTACAACTCATGGTGGTAAATAAGTGTGACTTTTCATGGAAAACACAAAATAATTGTCTGGGTGACCCCAAACTTTTGAACGGTAGTGTATATAGATAAGTGAATGCCATTTACCATTTACCACACTCATAATAGGAGGAGACTTCAACCTGGTATTAAACCCTGCAACCGACAGGCTCAGTACATCGGGAAATTATCGGAAATGGCAGGCTACTGACACTCTCAAACAAAACATGAATGATTTTGGCCTTTGCGATGAATGGCGTTCTCTTCACCCAACTCTTAGGGAATACACCTTTTTTTCACCAGTGTATAGTTCATATTCTCGTTTAGACTTTTTTTTAAAGCCGGTAACTCCATTGTGAGGGATATCACAGATGCCGAAATTTGCTCTAATCAAGCTATCAGCTATCACCATCCAGTATCTCTTACACTGGTAAATAAAAAAGCTACAAGGAAAACTAGGAACTGGAAATTTAATACAACACTACTCAAAGACAAAGATTTTATTAATTCTTTTAATAAAGAGTGGGAATCATATATGGAATAAAATGACGTGCCAGGAATATCGCCATGTGTTCTCTGGGAAGCAACAAAAGTGGTCATGTGAGGTAAAATAATCTCTTACTGTTCATATAAGAATAAAAAAGAAAAAGCACTGGTATTGGAGTTAGAACAGAAAATTAAACTACTGGAGATTACTTGTGCCAATTCTCCACAGGAGCAGACACTCAACAATCTGAGAAAATTAAAGCTGGAACTAAAAGAAATTACAAACAAAAGGAAAGAGTTTTTAATAGAAAGAAGTTTGGAGAAGAAGTTTGCAGAAGTTTGAACATAGTAGTAAATCGGGATGATAATCTTCTAACCAGCTTAGATTGAATAAAGAAAAAACAACTACATTCTATTAAGGACACAATTGTAAATATCACCCATGACTCTGAAGAAATAAATATCACCTTCAGAAAGTTTTTTGAAAACCTCTATTCATCTCAGATTAACCCATCTGACTTAGAAATAAATGAATTTCTGGACAATATGAATTTACCACGATTAAATAGTAAACAGATTACAGCTCTGAATGCACCTCTTGTAATGTCCGAATTCCAGCAGGAACTTAAGCACATCCCAAACTACAAATCTAAGGGACCAGATGGTTTTCCAGTAGAATTCTATAAAGAATTCTGGCCTGTGATGGCACCTACCTTCATTAAAATGGTGAACCAAATTAAAGAAGATAATGTAATCCCACCAAATATAAACGTGGCTAGTATCATCCTACTCCTTAAACCCGAAAAAGAACCTATGCTTCCCTCCAGCTACCGTCACATCTCACTTATGAATGCTGAAACAGCTCAACTCTCGGTAGCTGGAGGAGACGTCGAGGAGAAGCAGGAGACAGCAGCTGTGGAGAGGGAAGAGGCTGACGATACAGCCGGAGAAGAAAAACATAAAGGGTGCACTGCTGAGGTGAGTTTCTGTCTCGGCGTGGGAGAAGTTGGCAACTGAGAGGTGGGAGCGTTCTTCCAGCAGGATTTCCTAGAACGATGGCGGGGAGCAGGAGGCGGAGATGTAGGCTCAAGGTGAAGAAGGAGATGCTCTGGAGTAAGGGGACGTTCCTCCATCGGCTCAGACTCCGGGTGCCCCCACTGAAATCTCCTCCAGCTCCTGAGCAAGATCTGGGAGGAGCCATGGTTTAACTTCCAGAAGGAGCTCAGTCTCTGCTAGTAAGACCTGCCTACGCTCCTCCAGCTCCTCGGCTGATGAAGCAGGCCAGTGCTCGGGAGGAGGAGGCGGAGCTGCCGGGTGGTCCCACAGGCTGGGGCATGCCTCGAATACCTGCGCCACGACCTCCAGAAGCTCTCGGGCTTCCTAGGGAGTACAGGGGGCTCAAGCCTGCAAAAGAATGTCCTCCAGAACACACACAGCCCATCGCTTCACTTCGCCTAGTCCCAGGGTGGACACATCTGGTGTGACAGACATGGTTAACCCCGGGTAAGAAAAGAAAACCAAACTAGGGAAAAATAGGGAAAGCCTGCAAATCTTTGACGCCACTGGAGCGAAAAACAGAAATAGCAGAAAAATCAACAAACTCACAGCAGCTGGGTATCTGCTGGCCGCAGTCTTCTGTTATGAATTGCCCTTCGGGGCAGAAAGGTGAGACCCACACGCTGAACTGTGGGCTTGTGAAATTTAATGAAGAAAGATATGACTGTGAGAGTGAATGGTTGTCTGTTTCTCTGTGTTGGCCCTGTGATGGACTGGTGATCTGTCCAGGGTGTGCCCTGCCTCTCGCCCAAGGATGCTGGGATAGGCTCCAGCCCCCCTGCGACCCGAAAAAGGATTAAGCGGAAGAAGATGAATGAATGAATGAATGAAAAACAACAAACATGAAATTCCAACACAGTGCACAAAATACAAACAATGAATTAACTTACAGAAGAATCACACCAGAGTGAGGCAGGGCTCTAGTGGGGACAAGGGGAAACCCAACAAGACTGCGGCATCGGGAAATAAAAATGATTGTCTTTAAATAAGGCTAGACACAAATGACAAGTGATCGCAGGTGTAGGTCACCTGAGCGGGCAGGAGATAATAAGGATACAATTTAAACCAGCTGGGAGCAGAGAGACAGGAGAGAGCAGGCTGACAGCTGACAGGGACCCCGCCTACGCTGAGCAAAACCCCAGAAACGTAACTTGACAGCGGTCAACCCACAACAGAATAAAAATGTAATGAAATGGCAAAATAACAACAAATAACTTCAACAATGTAAATAACAAGCTATAATAAGATAATGAACATAAACAGAAAAATAAATGTACAAAGAATCATAAAACCATCCCGCAAAATCCTGGAGGGACTGATTCTTGTAGAGCACTTCAAAAAAGTTTTTAGGCATGCTTGATGCAAAGGTTTCCCGGAAGGTGGTGGGCACATTTCTCCATCTGGTGAAGATGGGTTCATGAAGGGCATCCACTGTCAGGACCTGATGTCCGTTTTTGTAAGCTTCCCTTGCCACTTGCCATCCATCCCCAAATATTCTCTATGGGATTTAGATCAGCAGAACACTGAACTACGTAAATTTGTAATTGCAGTATATCCCTTTTGGTTATAGTTTGAAAATGCGGAAAAGAGGGAAAACATAGTTAGAAATCTTTATACTGTCATAATTTGTTATCTGATAAATTGCCTCTCCGTTTTTATTTTTTTTTTGGTAATTGTTTGCAAAACAGGACATTTTCTCTGATGGCATCTCCAGCCACAAAACGCACATTGGCCAAGAATTGCACATGTCCACTTTAGGACTGCAACGATTAGTCGATGTTGTTGTCAGTGTCGATCATAAATATTTGTCAACGCAAAATTTTATTGTTGACGTATCATTTAGTTTTAAAGTTTATGGACATGCCGCAGAAATGTTCAGTTGTAACTGCAATGCACTACCGGAACTGCTGCGGGCAGTAGTGCTTCTGTTGTCCAACATGCATGAACAATTTCCAGCGAAGAAGTGGAGTGCAGCATGGCGAAGCGGAAAGTTAACTATAAAGAAGAGGATATAAAAAAGCAAAACCCAAACTTTAGAAATGGGAACATTTTAGTGAAAATAAAGAAATGAAAGCTGCATGAGCAAACAGAGACACCCTCGAGCCATGACGTTACTGCCGCTTCCGCTTGGTAAGTTTTAGTAAGAAAGATAGTGCTGCTTATTTTCAATGGCCAACTGTTTCAAGCTTTAGAAAGATGACAGTACTTTTAGTATGTGCCATTTATGTTAGCTTAGCTTTTGATAATAAGCTCTCTTGGAGGATGGCTGCTGAGGGCTGAGCTGTTTAAGTCATGACTAACATGTTAAATGCAGTAAATGAATTACAGGAATCACTATCTCTTTTTCATCTTTATTAATATTAAGATAAGATTGTGGGCCTCAGGTTATTTTACACCTTAGACAGAGACAATGAATACACATGGGAGAACAATGCCCAAGTGGGTGAGAGGGGGTTGAATGAAGTGTAGTGTAGATGTCATGCTGTGCAGCAGGAAGTGCCTTGAACCTTGTGAAGTGTGACTTGATATAGAGAGAGGAATGCTTGACGTGACCAGTCAGTCTGTTCTTTGCTTGTGAGATGTGAGTGTGTAATAAATCGTCTGAGATGAATATGTCTCTTCATTTACACACTCCACACTGGTGACCCAAGACGTATTATGGAACACAAGGCAAGAACCCCGGAGCCGGCCCGGTCGGGAAGCCCTAGAGACGCTGAAGCCAACCCGCAGACAGCCAGGACTGGAACCCCCAGCAACGCGTGTGCAGTTTCAGTCAAGCTACCGGATTTCTGGCAGCACAACCCGCGCTCTTGGTTCCACCACACCGAGGCCCAGTTCGCCCTCCGGGGGGTAACTGCAGATGACACCAAGTTCTACCATGTGGTAGCAGCGCTGGACTCCCGCACAGCCCAGTAGGTAGCGAGCTTGCTCGATCAGCCACCAGCCAGCAGCAAATATGAGGCGCTCAAGGCTGCGCTCATCCGGTGATACACGCTCTCGGAATGTGAGAGAGCGGAGAGGCTCCTGGCGCGGACCGAGTTAGGAGATGGGTCGGCCGTAGACCTGATGGAGAAGATGCTGGCGTTGATGGGCACGGGCAACGGGCACTTTCTGTTTGCCCACCTTTTCCTCCGGAACCTGCCAACAGAAGCAAGAGTGGTTCTGGCCAATTCGCCGTTGCTGGCCGCGCGAGACTACCGTGTGCTAGCCCAGGAGGCAGACCGGATCATCCTCACCACCAGGGCGATCACAGTCAACGCGGTGGCAGCGGAACCCAGCGAGACGACCAGGGGAGGCGAGGAGCCACCGACGGTAGCGGCAACGGGGGCCAAGGAGCGCCAGAAAGACACGCTCTGCTTCTACCACCGCCACTTCGGAGGGAATGCGCGCAGATGCGCGCCACCGTGCCACTTCAAGCGCTCGGGAAACGCCAAGGCCAGCAGTCAGTAGCAGCTGCGACCGCCGGTGAAGAGAACAAGCTGCTCTACGTGACGGACTCGCGCTCGGGGAGATGCTTCCTTGTCAACACCGGAGCCCAGAAGAGCGTCATCCTGCCGTCCTACGCTGACCGGCTGGCAGGACCTAGCGGCCCCGGAATGGTGGCAGTAAATGGCTCGGAGATTAAGACGTTCGGTGAGAGAACACTGACCTTATCTCTACATGGCCACTCGTATGAGTGGACTTTTATCATAGCAGCACTGTGTTGCCCGCTCCTGGGCGCTGATTTTCTGTGTGCACATGGTTTACTTGTGGATGTTGCTAAAAGGTGCCTGGTTAATGCACTGTCCTTTGAATCTCTTCCCTGTATAGCTCAAGGGACCCGGCCAAAAGCACAAGCCAGCGTCACAACTCCAGGCGGTAAGTTCCACGCACTGCTCACTCAGTTCCCAGCACTCACGGTCCCGGACGTTTTCGGCGGCCATCGCTAAACACGGGGTGGAGCACTTTATCACCACCACCGGGCCGCCAGTTTATGCAAGACCTCGGTGCTTGGACACAGCTAAACTGGCCATAGCGCGCGAGGAGTTCGCCAACTTGGAAAGGTTGGGCATCATCAGGCGATCAAACAGCCCATGGGCATCCCTGCTACACATGGTCCCTAAGGCTGAGGGATCGTGGCAACTGTGCCGTGATTTCCGCAGGTTGAACAACGCCACAGCACACGACCGCTACCCAATTCCCCACATACAGGATTTTTCCGTTCACCTCGTCAGAGCGTGCATTTTTTCTAAAATAGACCTGGTCCACGGTTACCACCAGGTCCCAGTGCGCACAGAGGACGTACCCAAAACAGCGGATGGTTAATGGCTGAATAGAAGTGTTAAGATACACTTGCTGTCCTCTCTGTTATGAACCACAAGACATGACAAACCTATATTCCAAATTTCATGACTCCAGGACCTTCCCACCCCTCCCCATAAGCTCAGGGATTGAATGGTGAGGAGGGCGTGTCCATGGTAACACGTGTGACATCATGCTAAAGTTGATGTGCAGTTATGATCATTGCTGTGGTCTGATGAATCTCAGAAAATTTCACATCATTCTGGCAAGTGGCGCGTGAGTAATAAATAAAACAGTTTTCAGCAATTCTTTTGTTAAGCAGTTGGTGGCACTATATCTTTTGTCAGATATTTTGATGTACACGTGTTCCGGGCTGGGCTATTTTCCATCACGGAAACTTTGGTGCACATCGGACAAGTTTTGCCCGAGTTACAGCTGCTTGATTTTGTAAGGGGAGGAGTCAAACTTTGCCATGGCACCAGCGCAACACTTCCCTGTCAGTTATGTGTTGTCCACCCATATACTGTAGGACTATATATGACAGTCACCTCAACCTATGCTCCAAATTTCATGACTCTAGGACCTTCCCACCCCTCCCCATAAGCTCACGGATTGAATGGCGAGGAGGGCGTGTCCATGGTAACACATGTGATGTCATGCTAATGTTTATCTGCAGTTATGGTCATCGCTGTGGTCTGATGAATCTCAGAAAATTTCACGTCATTCTGGCCAGTGTCTCGTGAGTAATAAATAAAATAGTTTTCAGCAATTCTTTCAATAACCACTATGTGGCGCTATATCAGTTGTCAGGTATTTTGATGTAGTCACGTTCCGGGCCGGACTATTTTCCATTATGGAAACTTTGGTGCACATCGGACAAGTTTTGCCCAAGTTACAACTGCTTGATTTTGTAAGGGGAGGAGTCAAACTTCGCCATGGCACTGGGGCAACACTTCCCTGTCAGTTATGTGTTGTCCACCCATATAGGACTATATATGACAGTCACCTCAACCTATGTTCCAAATTTCATGGCTCCAGGACCTTCCTACCCCTCCCCATAAGCTCACGGATTGAATGGTGAGGAGGGCGTGTCCATGGTAACACGTGTGACATCATGTGAAAGTTGATGTGCAGTTATGATCATCCCTGTGGTGTGATTAATCTCAGAAAATTTCACGTCAGTCTGGCAAGTGACACGTGAGTAATCCACAAGGGTTAAAAGTACAATACTTCTACTTAAATACAATTCCTAGCTATTCTACCCACCTTATTTTGATGAATGATGATGATGAATGAATTTATTTCGGATAGTACAGTACAGGTTAAAAGAAACTGAATAATATAACAACAAGGTCAAATTAGACAAAGACTCCTCTGATTATACAATTCCACGTAAGTTATCCGAAATGGGTGATGGCTGAAGCCGCAGCTTATATTGCCCACCCATATTCCATCCAGGAATTCAAAATAGAAAAAAGAGAAAACAGTCAAGAGCGATTACAATTCGTAACAACAAACTACATTTTATGTAGTTTGTTGTTATTTCAATCTCATTTTTGAGCCTGAATGACTTTGGCACAGTTTCTTAGAATATGGACCACATCGAAGTAGTACAACGAAAAGATAAAGTTAGCACAGACTCCATGATATTCTGTTAACAGAGTAGTCTTTGTTTGAGTGCCTGACCGGATCTCTCATGGTAATGTGTTGCACTGGCTTCATGTTTCTGAGGAGTCAGATTCCAGACAGATGAAGGAGGCAGTGCAGTTGAATGCTGGAGAAAGAGGGAATGGGAATAGGAGGAAACTGCCTGGCAGAAAGAAAGAACGTAAGAAAGAAAGAAAGACAGAAAGTCACACACACAATAAACACAGAGTAGCACCACCTGACACACCCTACTCACTGTGTTTTGATCACTGCTGAACAATTTTGATTTGACTTGCTGTGTCCCAACATGACTCGGTGAGTTATTGAGAAATAATCCAGCTAGCTGAAACTAGCTTTTTGCCACACAGCAACTGTCACCATTGAAATGAATTGAAATGTTGTTTTTCTCTCTTTTAGTGGTGTGCGCAATATATAAGAAAAGAAGGAATAAGGATGAAAAACAACAACAGCAGTCTATGTACAGAAATGCTACCCATAGTGCAAATAAAGATAAAACACTGCAATCCTATGTACAGTAAGACAGTAATACTCGTAACTGCAAATTCAATGCGGTAGCAGAGGTGCAAATAGTGACAGTATGAAATGCGCATGATCAGTGTTGTAATAACAGACAGCAGGAGGTGTGGCATTTGTGCAAATTGATGCAGTAAGGTGCAGAGACATACAGCAGCAGATGTACTACTGTTGTGTGCCAAGTCTTTCTGTACAAACAGCTGAGGTAGAGTTATTGTGTGAGTGAGTGTGTTACAGTCCAGGCCCAGGGGTGGGGTGGGATGGGGGACGGACAGAGTTCAGGGTCCTGATGGTCTGGTGAACAAAGCTGTTTAGCAGTCTTGTGGAGTGGGCCTGGAGGCTCCGGTATCTTCTCCCTAAGGGCAGAGAGCTGAAGAGGGAGTGTAAGGGGTGGGAGGTGTTGCCTGCAATGTTGATGGCTCTGCGGGTGAGGCGGGTGAGGTAAATGTCCGACAGGGAGAGCAGAGGGGCACCGATGATATTGCTGGCTGTGTTCACTGTGTGTTGTAGAGTCTTCCGGCAGGAGGCGATGCAGCTTCCATACCACAACGTGATGCAGTTCGTGAGGATGCTCTCAATAGTGTCCCAGTACAATGAGCACATGATGGGGGGTGGAACTTGTGCTCTCCTCAGTTTGCGGAGGAAATAGAGGTGGGTTTGGGCCTTCTTGGCCAGTGATGTGGTGTTGTTGGACCAGGAGAGGTCCTCAGAGATGTACACCCCTAAGAACTTGGTGCTGCTCACTCTCTCCACAGCTGTTCCATCGATGATCAGAGGGGGATGCTGTGTGTGTCCTGTCCTGAAGTCAACCACAATCTCCTTGGTGTTTCCCACACTCAGGAAGAGATTATTGTCTTTACACCACTGGATCAGTTGGCTCACCTCATTTCTATAGTTGGCCTCTTCATTGTTTGTGATAAGGCCCATCACCGTTGTGTCATCCACAAACTTGATGATGGGGTTGGTGCTGTAGGCTGGTATGCAGTCATGGGTCAGCAGGGTGAAGAGCATTGGGCTAAACATGCACCCTTGTGGGGTCCCTGTGCTCAGCCTGATGGTCTTGGAGGTGTTGCTGCGGACCCGCACATCCTGTGGCCTCCCTGTGAGAAAGTCCAGCACTCAGTTACAGAGAGAGGTTTTGAGTCCTAAGTGTCTGAGTTTTTGCATTAGGTGCTGGGGAATGATTGTGTTGAATGCTGAACTGAAGTCCAAGACCAGCATTCACACATAGGAGTTCTTTGAGTCCAGATGGGTAAGGGCTGGATGGAGAGCAGAAGAGATGGCATCTTCTATGCATCTGTTTGGCCTGTATGCAAACTGGGATGGGTCGTGGGAGGGAGGGAGGGTACATTTGATGTTCTGCATGACCAGCTGCTCGAAGCACTTCATTATGATGGAAGATATACTGTGTGTATTTATATATTTACATATTTATTCCATCTAGCTACAATGCTCCGCACTGTGTGTTTATATATATATTTATATATTTACTCTATCTAGCAACAATGCTCCACACTGTGTGTGTTTATATATTTACATATTTATTCCATCTAGCTACAATGCTCCGCACTGTGTTTATATATTCATATATCTATTCCATCTAGCTACAATGCTCCGCACTGTGTGTTTATATATCTACATATTATTCCATCTAGCTACAATGCTCCGCACTGTGTGTGTTTATATATTTACATATTTATTCCATCGAGCTACAATGCTCCGTATTGTGTGTGTTTATATATCTACATATTTATTCCATCTAGCTACAATGCTCCGCACTGTGTTTATATATTCACATATTCATTCCATCTAGCTACAATACTCCGCACTGTGCGTTTATTACCTCCACCAGGCCGAAAGGCCAGGAGGAGGTAATGTTTTGGCCGGGGTTTGTCTGTGTGTTTGTCTGTGTGTTTGTCTGTTTGTCTGTCTGTCTGTTTGTCTGTTGGTTAGCAAGATAACTCAAAAACTTTTGGACGGATTTCAATGAAACTTTCAGGCGTTGTTGGAAATGGTACAAGGAAGAACTGATTAAATTTTGGGGATGATCCGCATCACCGTCTGCATACAGGAATTTTTTAAAGCATTTTTCCACACTGTGACATACGGCCATTTTCAACATGTGCGCAGGCGCAATGGAGGGCGCTGGGCGTCATGTCTGACCAACACAAACTCCGCCTTCTTCAACGTTTTAGCCACAAAAGCATGCGGAAAACACTGCTGGCCTGGGCCCGCCAGCGTGCCTGTGCCAGCCATAGGCGCTGTGCACATTGCGCTGGTCGTCGTGTCTGACCAACACAAACTCCGCGTTCTTCAACATTTTAGGCACAAAAGCGCGCGGAAAACACTGCTGGCCTGGGCCCGCCAGCGTGCCTGTTTTTGTGCCACGCTGCAAAACCTGACACGGCCACCTGTCCGCCGCCCGATTATTTGCCACAAATTCCCCGCCCAGCTATAGGCGCTGCGTAAAAATGACCTCTCTGCCGGGGAAGATTCTAAATTCTGTTTTGCCGCGGAGCGCAACCCCAATATAATATAAAACCCACGGCAACCTGTCTAACCAATCTGCATCCGTCAGTGGAGGAGATGGACACACCAACACTTCAGTTTATTACCTCCGCCAAGGAGGCAATGCTTTTACTACCGTAAAACGGGGCTATAAGGGACGGCGGGGTAATATGGGACACTTTTCTAAATGTAATTCTGCTTTTTTAATTTTGCTTCCGCCTAGATTTGATGAAGGATTCATGGATATTTGACAATAACAACACAACTCAGCGTCCTGCTCAAAATAAAAAAAGCAGAATTACATTTAAAACATTTCCCAGAAAAGTGTCCCTTATTAACCCGCTGTCCCTTATAGCCCCGTTTTACACTACTGAACCACTAATCCTATCACTATCACATTGATTGTCATTCATTAATTGTCTGTTTATTGCACTGTCCATGTCAAATAAACAAATAATCATTGTGAATCCAATTGCTAGTCATATCTTTTCATGCTCAGGGAATCTGAAAACGTACACACAAACATTGTATGGGGGGAACTGTGCCGCTTGGCGGAGGTCTGCGCTCTCCGAGTGCTTTTCTAGTATACTCATATATTTATTCCGTCCAGCTACAATGCTCCGCACTGTGTTTATAAATTTATATATCTATCCCATCTAGCTACAATGCTCCGCACTGTGTGTCTATATATATATATATATATATATACAGTATATATACTGTATATGTATATATATATATATATATATATATACACTACCGTTCAAAAGTTTGGGGTCACCCAGACAATTATTTTGTGTTTTCCGTGAAAAGACACACTTATTTACCACCATGAGTTGTAAAATGAATAGAAGATATAGTCAAGACATTGACAAGGTTAGAAATAATGATTTGTATTTGAAATAATAATTTTTTCCTTCAAACTTTGCTTTTGTCAAAGAATCCTCCATTTGCAGCAATTACAGCATTGCAGACCTAACATGATTGAAAAAGGGTTTTCTAATCATCCATTAGCCTTCTGACGCAATGATCAAACACATTGTACCATTAGAACACTGGAGTGATAGTTGCTGGAAATGGGCCTCTATACACCTATGTAGATATTGCACCAAAAACCAGACATTTGCAGCTAGAATAGTCATTTACCACATTAGCAATGTATAGAGTGTATTTCTGATTAGTTTAAAGTTATCTTCATTGAAAAAAAGTGCTTTTCTTTCAAAAATAAGGAAATTTCTAAGTGACCCCAAACTTTTGAACGGTAGTGTATATATATACTGTATATACTGTATATATATATATATACTGTATATATATATATATATATATATATATATATATATATATATATATATATATTTATATGTACATATGTATACTTGCTGCTCTTGTTTTTTCTCTTGCCTTCTGATTGTTGCTCTGAGTGTTGCTATCCCTGTGCTGTTGCAATCCTGGAATTTCCCCATTGTGGGACTAATAAAGGCTTATCTTATCTTATTTCAAGTGTTTATTTATTTTAATTTTGATGATAATGGCTTACAGCCCATGAAAACCCCAAATTCAGTTTCTCAAAAAATTAGAATATTACATAAAATTAATCCATCCATCCATCCATCTTCTACTGCTTTTCCGGAGGTCCAGGTCGCTGAGGCAGCAGTTCAAGCAGAGAAGCCCAGACTTCCCTCTCCCCAGCCACCTGCTTCAGTTCTTCAGAGAGGATACCAAGGCATTCCCTGACCAGCTGGGAGACGTAGTCTCTCCACCGAGTCCTGGGTCTGCCCCGGGGTCTCCTCCCAGTGGGACGTGCCTGAAACACCTCAAGTGGGAGGCGTCCAGGAGGCATCCTAATCAGATGCCCATACCACCTCAACTGACTCCTTTCAATGTGGAGGAGCAGCGGTTCTACTCTGAGCCTCTCCCGGATGACTGAGCTCCTCACCCTATCTCTGAGGGTGAGTCCAGCAATCCTACGGAGAAAGCTCATTTCAGCTGCTTGTATCCGCGATCTCGTTCTTTCGGTCATTACCCAAAGCCCGTGACCATAGGTGAGAGTAGGAATGTAGATTGACTGGTAAATCGACAGCTTTGCCTTAGAACTCAGCTCCCTCTTCACCACAACAGACCGGTACAACGTCCGCATCACTGCAGATGCTGCTCCAATCCGTCTGTCAATCTCTCGCTCCATTTTCCCCTCACTCGTGAACAAGACCCCAAGATACTTAAACTCCTCCACTTGGGGCAGGAGCCTGTCCCCAACCCAGAGAGGACAATCCACCTTTTTCCGGCTGAGGACCATGGACTCGGTCTTGGAGGAGCTGATTCTCATCCCAGCTGCTTCACACTCAGCGGCAAATCGTCCCAGCAAGAGCTGTAGGTCATTGCTGGATGAAGCCAACTGGACAACATCATCTGCAAACAACAGAGATAAGATCCTGTGGTCACCAAGCATGACACCCTCCATTCCCTGGCTGCACCTAGAAATCCTGTCCATAAAAATTATGAAGAGGATCGGTGACAAAGGGCAGCCCTGGCGGAGTCCAACTCTCACTGGGAATGACTCCGACCGAGTGTTGGCAATACGAACCAAACTCTCACAACGGTTGCACAGAGACTGAATAGCTCGTAACAACAAGCCCGATACCCCATACTCCCGAAGCACCCCCCACAAAAAACCACGAGAGACGGGGTCAAATGCCTTCTCCAAGTCCACAAAACACATATAAACTGGTTGGGCAAACTCCCACAAACCCTCGAGAGTTCTCGAGAGGGTAAAGAGCTGGTCCAATGTGCCACGGCCAGGATGAAAACCACATTGCTCCTCCTTAATCCGTGGTTCGACCAACGGCAGGACTCTCCTCTCCAGTACCTTGGCATAGACCTTCCCAGGGAGGCTGAGGAGTGTGATCCCTCTAAAGTTGGAGCACACCCTCTGGTCCCCTTTTTTGAAGAGAGGAACCACCACCCCGGTTTGCCATGCCAAAGGCACTGCCCCCAACTTCCATGCAATGTTGAGGCATGTCAACCATGACAGCCCAACAACATCCAGGGCCTTGAGGTACTCAGGGTGAATCTCGTCCACCCCCAGGGCCCGGCCACCAAGGAGATTTTTAACCACCTTGGCGACCTCAGCCCCTGTGATAGGCGAGTCATCCCCCTCATCCCCAAACCCTGCTTCCTCTGTGGAAGGCGTATCAGTGGGATTGAGGAGATCCTTGAAGTATTCCTTCCACCGCCTGATGATATTGAGATTGAGATTGAGATTCAACTTTATTGTCATTACACATGTATGAATACAAGGTAACGAAACGTGACTTGGCATTTGGGCACGCTCTGCAGAGCGCATCCAAGGCCGGGGCAGCCGCTAGGCGCCAGTCAAGTCATATCCCCAGTCGCAGTCAACAGTGCCCCATCCGCACCATACACAGTGTGGACAGGGAGCTGTTTTCCCCTTCTGAACTGTCGGACAGTTTGCCAGAATCTCTTCGAGGCCAAGCGAAAGTCTTGTTCCATGGCCTCACCAAACTCCTCCCATACCCGGGTTTTTTCTTCAGCAACCACCCAAGCTGCACTCCGCTTGGCCTGCCGGTACACCTCAGCTGCTTCGGGAGTCCCACAAGCCAACCAAGCTTGATAGGACTCCTTCTTCAGTTTAATGGCCCCCCTCACCACTGGTGTCCACCACTTGGTTCGGGGGTTGCCACCACGAGATGCACCAACCACCTTGCGGCCACAGCTCTGGGCCGCCGCTTCAACAACAGAGGTGGAGAACATGGCCCATTCAGACTCCATGTCTCCAGACTCCCTCGGAATGTGGTTGAAGTTCTTCCGGAGTTGGGAGTTGAAGAAGTCCCGGACAGGGGCCTCAGCCAGACGTTCCCAGCACACCCTCACTATATGTTTGGGTCTACCAGGTCTGAATGGCTTCATCCCCTGCCATCGGATCCAACTCACCACCAGGTGGTGATCAGTTGACAGCTCTGCAGCTCTCTTTACCCGGGTGTCCAAGACATATGGTCGCAGGTCTGATGACACAATAACAAAATCGATCATCGACCTGCGACCTAGGGTGTCCTGGTGCCAGGTGTACATATGGACACCCTTATGCTTGAACATGGTGTTCGTTATAGACAAACTGTGGTTAGCACAGAAGTCCAATAACTGAACACCGCTCGGGTTCAGATCAGGCAGGCCGTTCCTCCCAATCACCCCCCCTCCAGGTTTCACTATCATTGCCCACGTGTGCATTGAAGTCCCCCAGTAGGGCAATGGAGTCTCCAAGAGGAGCACCCTCCAGCACCCCAGTCACAGACTCCAAAAAGGGTGGGTACTCTGAAACATCATTTGGTGCATAGGCACAAATGATGGTCAGGACCCGTTCCCCAACCCGAAGGCGCAGGGAAGCAACCCTTTCGTCCACCGGAGAAAACTCCAATATAGAGGCAGCAAGATGGGGGGGGTACAAGAATCCCCACCCCTGCTCGTCGCCTCTCGCCCGGGGCAACTCCAGAAAAGGCCAAGCTCCAGCATCTATATTCATTTTACTTAAATCACCTAGTATGCAAAGTGTGGGAGAAGATGAGATACAATACCCAAACCATGCCGATAAGTCTTTGCATGTCTTCTGCCAGAATTTTTGGACCGATGCACAGGACCACATAACATGCATATACTGTAACTATCCGGGACATTACTAGTGCAATTGGAACAGATATTTGTGTGACTCAGGCCCATTTTGAACATCCTTTATCCTGTGTAGTGAGTTCTATGTAGAACTTTGTACTGTATGAGTTGTAAATTAGAGTTTTTAGTCATCTTGAAAGTGTTTGAACATATTTGTGTCCAGATCTCTTCATCTTTATTGATTGATTGGTCTGTCTCCCATTTTGATTTTGAAAGAGATACTGACTCATCCAGTTTTGATAATAGTCCATATATTTTTCATGTCAATTTAGTGGAACAAAGATTTAGAAACTCTGTCACCTTAACTGGTACCTCTAAATCTGTCTGAGTGAGACTGAATCTTGCTTTGATTATGGGTTGAAGCTGTTGGTATTCAAGAAACTTTTTTATCACTGATTTCATACTGTGACACCAGTTCCTGAAATTGGATAAAGTTTCCACCTCGAATAAGATGCTCTGAGTATTTTTTATTCCTTTCTCATGCCATAGTGGAAAATTTAACATCCTCTTTTGTTGCAGGATATCAGGATTATTCCAAATGGGCGTGAGTTTGCAAGGGACAAGTGAAGAGCCTGTTATTTTTAAAAATTTCCACCAGGTTGTCAGAGAGGAGCTAATGTTAATGCTTTTAAAACAGTCATGGTGTTTGATACAGGTAATCATGAAAGGTAAGTCAGAGATATTTAGCGACCCACAGAGAGCCTGTTCAGTATCTAACCATGGGTTTCCTATTGGGGCTGATTTTGTCCATTTAGAAACAAACTGCAGTCTATTGGCTAAGAAGTAATTAAAAAAAACTGGTATATCTAGCCCACCACACACTTTTGCTTTTTGAAGTTTTTAAAGTGATCTGTGATGGTTTATCCTTCCATAAAAATTTACTTATATTTGAGTCTAGAGACTTAAACCAGGCCATAGATGGTTGGATATGAATCATTGAAAATAAGTAGTTGATTTTAGGAAGGACCATCATTTTAACGGTTGTGACTCTTCCCATTAGTGATATAGGTAATGTAGCATCAATCCATTTGGCTCCAATCTATAAAATCACTCCTCACCTTAAAGAAATTGATTCACCCAAAAGTCTGGTCAAGAATTGTTTCCTTCACCTAAGGACCACAGTTTGAAAACACATTCCATGGTAAAAGGGCAGATAAGGATCCCATTTCGTACCAGGAATGTATTAGTTTGCAATCAATAAATCTCGGAACTTCCTCCCCAACAAAGCAGTTTTATGCTTTGAGTGTTACAACTCGCCGCTCATTAGAGGCGCCAGCTGAGCGCACACCTGCACCTCGTCAGCAGCGGGGCATATAAGCTGCTCTGCCCTGAGCTTCGGCATGAAGCCGTCTGTTCCCTTCGGCTACTTGCTTCAGAGGAACCCCCTCGCCAAACAGCAAGATCGCTCATGTAAGCAAACCTCTACTTGTGTTCCAGTCTTTCCCCTGTGCACAGGTGGACTTCTCCCGGTGGCGGACTTCACCCCCGCATCACCACCTCGCTGCTGCTGTCAGGTGCATCGTCAGGTCTCTGTCTTCTGGACTCTCCTTTGAGCGCGCCTGCCACCTGCCCTGCCAAGTAAGCCAACAAACCTCACATTACCTGTTGTACTGGTTTGGTGCCCGTCACCTTCTCCCTGTGCTCTCTCCCCAGGGTTGTCTGGCTGTACGGTTTCCTGCCTCCGTGCCTGACGCTGACGTCCGCCACCAGTACATCCACATTCCACAGACACGCATCCATTCATCCTTGTTGTTGAATAAAGCTATTAAATTCACTCTGAGCCTGCGTGTGTGTCTCCTGAGCCGTGCGTTATGTCAGTACGGCTTCAGCAGAGCGGCTCGGCGGACAGCGGGCTCGCACGCCGATTTTCCACCCTCGAGGCTCGGGTGGATTTAATAGCTCATCAGCAGCAAGTGATACTTAATCAATTGACCTTGATAACTGACCGGTTAGACCGTCTGGACCCCCCACAGCCGTTCCCCCCGGCTCGTCAGGGAGGTGCAGCTCCTGCTGTTTCAGCGGCCGCCCAGTCAGCCCCAGGTGCCCCAGCCCGACTCACACCCATTCCTACTCCCGCCCGCTTTAGCGGTAAGCTCGGTGGAGCACGGGGATTCATCATGCAGTGTGAGTCGGTGTTCCTGCGCGTCCCCGGGGACTTTCCCTCAGACCATAGCCGAATTGACTATATAGGAAATCTCCTGGAGGGTCGGGCACTCACCTGGGTTTATGCAGTAATGGCGAGGCCCAGTTATGCCTCCCTCACCTATGGCCAGTTCGTTAAACATTTCCTGGAGGTCTTTGATCACTCCCGTATGGAGAGTGTCCTGACCGATCGTCTCCTCAGCCTTCAGCAGGGGAGCCGATCGGCCGCGGACTACGCCATTGACTTCCGGGTTACAGCGGAGGAGGTTGGCTGGGAGGAACGAGCCCTCTGTGGCATCTTCCTCCGCAGTTTAAACTCTGGTCTGAGGGATGAACTGGCTGGTCGGGATATCCCTGAAACACTGGTGAAGCTAATCTCTCTTACTATCAGCTTGGACAACCGGTTGCGCGAGCGCGCCTCGGAGCAGAAGCTGCCTTCTTGCTCTCGGGGGGTCTCGTCACGCCGGCTTCAAGCTCGCCCCCTGGCGTTACCGCCACCGGAGGTTCCCGAGGAGTCGGAGCCAATGGTGACGGGCCGGGTAAAGCTCCTCCTAGCGGAGAGACAACGCCGACGTGAGCTGGGTCTCTGCATGTATTGCGGGGACGGCCAGCACACGGTGGAGCAATGCCCGGAGAAGCCAAACGGGGAGGTCCGCGAGTCACTGTAGGGGGCCTCGCGGACGCTAACAGGACAAATCCCCTCACTCATTTGTCGCTGCCCATCCGTTTCTGCCACAACATCACAGGGCATCTCACTCATGCACTGGTGGACTCAGGCGCGGAAGGCAGCTTTATTTCACAAAGCCTGGCAACCCGATTGGGCATCCGTTGCCAGCCCCTTAAAACTCCTCTCACCCTCATCAATCTCTCCCGTGCATCTCTGGGGAAAGTGACCCACTGGACAAACCCCATCTCTGTCATCGTCTCTGGGAACCACCGGGAGGAGATCTCCTTCTACATCTTGCCTTCCTCTGTGTCTCCAGTGATCCTGGGTTATCCGTGGCTCCGTCTCCATAATCCCGTCCTGGATTGGAAGACCGGGAAGGTAACAGCCTGGAGTACCTTTTGTATGAGCACCTGCCTCCAATCCGCTGCCTGCTCGCCATCCTCTCCTCCCGTGGTCAAGGATGCCGCGCCCCCGGACCTCTCCTTGGTGCCCGTGGAGTTTCACGACCTGGGCGCAGTCTTCAGTAAGTCCAAGGCAATGTCCCTTCCTCCACACAGGCCTTACGACTGCGCCATAAACCTCCGCCAGGGGGCGCCTCTCCCTTTGGGACGTCTCTACAGCCTGTCAGCGCCGGAGAAGGAGGCCATGAACTCATACCTTAAGGAATCTCTCAGTGCCGGTATTATTTGCCCATCGTCATTGCCATTAGGTGCAGGGTTCTTCTTCGTGGGCAAGGAGGATGGCTCGCTTCATCCGTGCATCAACTTCCGAGCCCTAAATGACATCACGGAGAAGGACCGTTACACCCTGCCCCTGATGGACACTGCCTTCCACTCCCTCCAGGGGGCGACCTGGTTCACCAAGCTGGATCTCCGCAGCGCGTACCACCTCGTCCGGATCCGGGAGGGAGACGAATGGAAAACAGCCTTCCGCACCCCGAACGGCCACTTTGAATACCTGGTCATGCCGTTCGGGTTAACCAACGCTCCAGCCGTCTTTCAGCGCCTGATAAATGACGTTCTCCGGGATTTCATTGGCCTGTTTGTGTTCGTCTACCAGGATGACATTCTCATCTTCTCCAAGTCCAGGGATGAGCACCAGGTGCATGTGAGACGGGTCCTGCAGAGGTTACTGGAGAATCGGTTGTACGTGAAGGCAGAGAAGTGCGAATTCTATGCCAAGAAGACGTCATTTCTCAGGTTTGTCATCTCCCATGACCAGGTTCTCCCAGACCCAGCCAAGATTAAAACGGTGGTAGATTGGCCGACTCCCACATCTAGAAAGCAGGTGCAACAATTCGTCGGCTTTGCCAACTTTTACCGCCGCTTTGTGCCCAACTTTGGAGCCATCGTCGGCCCTCTGACCCGTCTCACCTCCCCTAAAACCCGGTTCCAGTGGACTGAAGAGGCTGCGGTGGCCTTCCAGGTGCTGAAGGTGGAGTTTTCATCCTCCCGGGTCCTCAGCCAGGTCGATCCCTCTTTGCAGTGCATTGTGGAGGTCGACGCCTCGGATACGGGGGTAGGGGCGGTGCTGTCTCAGCGGTCACCGGCTGATGGGGTCAAACGGCCTTGCGCCTTCTTCTCCCGGCGCTTGTCCCCGGTGGAGCGCAACTACGACGTGGGGGACAGGGAGCTTCTTGCCATCAAGCTCACGCTCCAAGAGTGGCGTCACTGGCTGGAGGGGGCCGCTCTGCCCTTCGTGGTGTTAACGGATCACAAAAATCTGGAATATTTAAGAACTGCCAAGCGTCTGAACGCCCGCCAGGCCCGTTGGTCCCTGTTTTTTGCTAGATTCCGTTTCACCATCACATTCAGACCGGGCTCCAAAAACGGACTCCCTGATGCCCTCTCCAGGCAATTCGCCCCTGAAGACTCGGGGGACGCTGTTCATACCATCCTGCCCAGGTCGTGCATCATGGGAGCCGTTACCTGGGAGATCGAGGATAAGGTCCGGAAGGCGCAGGAATCAGAACCGGATCCGGGCGGCGGACCGGAGGGGAGGCTCTACGTCCCGTTCTCCGTTCGGGGGGAGGTCATCCATTGGCTTCACACGTCCAAGCTAGCCTGCCATCCTGGGACCTCCCGAATGATTGACCTGCTCCAACACTCCTTTTGGTGGCCGGGATTGCACAAGGACGCTGCCCGCTACGCCCGGGCCTGCCCCGTCTGCGCCACCAGTAAGACCGGCAACTCTCCTCCTGCGGGTTTGCTCCAGCCCCTGCCCATCCCTGGTAGGCCCTGGTCGCACACCGCATTGGACTTCGTAACTGGTCTCCCCGTCTCTAACAACTTCGACACAGTCCTGACCATCGTCGACCGTTTCTCCAAGGCTGCCCATTTTGTGCCATTACGGGGGCTACCCTCTCTGCCTTGGAGACGGCAGATCTCCTCGTCCAACACGTGGTCAGTCTGCATGGGATACCAGCTGACGTGGCTTCCGACCGGGGTCCCCAATTCGCCTCGGACGTCTGGCGGAGTTTCTGCAGGACACTAGGAGCCCAGGTAAGCCTCTCCTCCGGCCATCACCCCCAATTTAACGGGCAGTGTGAACGGACCAATCAGGAGCTGGAGGCTGCTCTCCGCTGCGTCACCGCCTCGAAGCCTGCGTCATGGAGCAAACACCTTGCCTGGGTAGAATACGCTCACAACACCACTCGCTCCTCAGCCACGGGGATGTCCCCTTTCAAGGTGTCCCTGGGATACGACCCCCCTCTGTTTCCCTCGCTGGAGAATGAGTCGGCAGTTCCCACAGTTCGGGCTCACCTCAGGCGGTGTCGCTCCATCTGGACAGCCGCGCGCAATGCGCTTTTACGCACGGCGGAGTGCAATAAGGCCACGGCAGATCGGCGTAGAAGACCTGCTCCTGTCTACCAGGTGGGCCAACTGGTCTGGATATCCACGCAGGATGTGAACCTGAAGGGTGAGAGGAGAAAGTTGGCTAAACGCTTCATGGGTCCATTCCCCGTCACCAAGATAATCAACCCGGTGGCAGTGCGTGTTGCTACTCCCCCCTCCCTCCGCATCCATCCCACCTTCCACGTCTCCAAGGTGAAACCGGTGGTGTCTGATCCCATCTGCCCTCCTCCTGCTGCGCCGCCTGCGCCTCGGATGATTGATGGCCATCCGGCCTGGACTGTCTCGACCATCTTGGACTCCCGACGCCGGGGTCGCGGGCTACAGTATTTGGTGGACTGGGAGGGCTATGATCCAGAATGGAGGCAATGGGTTCGTTCCTCGTTCGTGTTGGATCGCTCTCTCATCACCGAGTTTCACCGGAAGTACTCCAATAAACCATCGCCAGGAGGCGCTGCTAGAGGGGGGAGTACTGTTACAACTCGCCGCTCATTAGCGGCGCCAGCTGAGCGCACACCTGAGCGCACACCTGCACCTCGTCAGCGGCTGGGCATATAAGCTGCTCAGCCCTGAGCTTCGACCTGAAGCCGTCTGTTCCCTTCGGCTACTTGCTTCAGAGGAACCCCCTCGCCAAACAGCAAGATCGCTCAAGTAAGCAAACCTCTACTTGTGTTCCAGTCTTTCCCCTGTGCACAGGTGGACCTCTCCCGGCGGCGGACTTCGCCCCCGCATCACCACCTCGCTGCTGCTGTCAGGTGCATCGTCAGGTCTCTGTCTTCTGGACTCTCCCTTGAGCGCGCCTGCCACCTGCCCTGCCAAGTAAGCCAACAAACCTCACATTACCTGTTGTACTGGTTTGGTGCCCGTCACCTTCTCCGTGTGCTCTCTCCCCAGGGTTGTCTGGCTGTACGGTTTCCTGCCTCCATGCCTGACGCTGACGTCCGCCACCAGTACATCCACATTCCACAGACACGCATCCATTCATCCTTGTTGTTGAATAAAGCTATTAAATTCACTCTGAGCCTGCGTGTGTGTCTCCTGAGCCGTGCGTTATGTCATTGAGTACTGTTTGAAATATTCCAGATCCATTGAATTGCATTCCACAGGTCATTAGGAATTATCCACAGCTCAACATTGCCCCCTTCTCTTCAACTCAGGGACATGTTGGATTAAATCAACATTGGAATTTTTGTTTTATCTGCCTTGAAATAATCCTTTCTCCTCAAGACTTTGATATTTTTCCAGGAAATACTGCTCAGAACACTGTTAAAGATGACCGTCTCTGAGTTGGCCAATGATGGGTTTAAAATGTTTCATGAATCATTGATTTTAAATGTGTTGCATGTTTGAATATGCTTAAATGAACCTTATTCTAATGCATGTTGATTATAGAAGGACAAGTTTATAAAAGTGCATGCTCATTGAAAGTTAGTCATGAATCACTGAAGTTAGCTTCAATTTTATATTAAGTACATAATGAATTTCACAGTTACAATGTGTATGTACCTTCTGAAAACTTATGCCAGTCACCTGACTGGTACCAGCCAATCACCAGCCAGTCTCTGTTGGACAATGCCCCTTTCATTCTATTGGTCGGTTACAGACAAAGGACTGCTTTCTTATTGGACCATAGCCCATTCAAATCTACCACGATAGCTGATAATTGGTTCTTCCTGCTGCCAGTCATATTTTATGACCCAAGAAACGCACTCAGTTAAATAGAGAGAAACACCCTAGTTTTTCATTTTTTTTGTCAAGTTTTTGGTGTTTTTGTTAGTTTCAGGAGTCTTGTGTTCTTTAAGTTGTCTTTCATTGTTTAGAAGTTAAGTCTTTTTCTGTTTTCCCTGGTATCTGAGGAGAGATCATCCTTTCTTGTTGAGCTCAACCTTTCTTACTTGGAGTGAAACTCCAAAACGCTGTTTTTCCCTCTCCTCAGACGTTTATTCTGTTGAACATTTTCTATTGATTTCCCTTAACTCACCGTTAAAGTGGACTGATAGTGATTTTTGAACTTTTTCCCCTGAGACTGCCTCATTCATGTACCACGATGTTAGAAGAACTAGAATTTCGTGGGTGGAACTGTTTACACTTTTTCCTTCAGCCTGTGGTTTCTTATCGGCTGATGGACATCCTAAAGTTGCAGGCCAGGAAAGGATCTGTTGCCTAGGAGATGTCACACATGCCCCGGGGCCAGCTGTTCACTACCGCCGGCTCCACTCTCCAGACACCAGCTGCTAAGTCATGCCATAACCACTGTAACAACTGGAAAGGACTGCTGGAAGCCCTTCCTCCTTTTTGCCATCTGCTGGCATTCAAGATCATTGCTGGACTTTGAAGACGCAGCTGTTCGTAAGCCAGACTCCCACTTTCTATCCGCTGGGCTAAATGTGATGTCTAATTCTAATTGAATATGATCAATTTTCATGTTAAAAGTTAGTCCATAAGCTACAATTGGAGCTATAAGCTAAAGGAAAAATAATATTCTCCTTTTCAATAACCTCCATTTTTTTCGAGTAACTCAAAATTTTCTCTTTCATATAACCAGCTTTTACCATTTTCCCATAAAACTGCTTCCAATTTTATGCATTAATAAATTTTATGCAATTTTATGCATATTTTATTTTTATGCAAAAATAAAATATGCATTAATATATCCATTGCATTACAGTTACAATTTCAAAATCTGGTTTCTCTTGTTTCCACAAAGGTTTAACTATAGACTTTTTGTTCAGGAGTCCATTACCAGTTAATATATTTGATACTTGTTGATCATTTCACCTGCTTACAAATCAATTGAATGTAGTGTCATTTAACCTGAGTCTGATTATTCAAACTGTTAATGATATAAAGAAGTTTCTGCTTGATTTCTTTTGTGTGTGTGCCTTTCTGGGTCACGGCAGAAGAATTCACAAATATTGAGACTGGTTAATGAAAGCTTCAAGGATTAGTTATTAATACATTGTCCAGGTTTGGACTGGTGCACCTACAAGTGTTTCTCTGTTGTTTGTGGTCACAAAGTAAACCTCTGTCTCCACACACTTCTAAATATAAGTTAAATAATCCTTGTACCTTATCACACTTAAAATCAATTGTTACTACACATATATATTGGTCCCCTGGCGTGAGTCTGTGTGCACCCTAAAGGCAGATGCAAAAAAGAATATTAAGCCATAAGCTGTGTGTGTCTTTTTCCCAAATTTGATCCACTTTATACAGTGAAGTTCTCTGTCTGTTGCCCTCCAGGGAAGCCCCAGGAGATGGCCAGTGGGTTAGTGTGTTTTTCTGTGCCTCCTGCACCGAGGCTGTGTCTGTCTGATAACACGAGAGGGGAGGGGTAATCCACCCCCACTCGCCTGAGCCGAGTTGAGAGATTCTGTTTTTGTTAAAGCATGCTGAAAAGTTTCAAAAGGCGTGATCGAACTTTGCATTAATAAATTCAATTCAATTCAACTTTATTTATATAGTGCCATTTCACAACAACAGTCATCTCATAGCACTATCAACTGTAGGGGGAACCCCCACAGTTGCAGAAAGACCCCAGCAATCAGGCGATCCCCTGTGAGCAAGCACTTGGTGATGGTGGAGAGGAAAAACTCCCTTTTAACAGGAAGAAACCTCCAGCAGAACCAGGCTCAGGGAGGGGCAGTCATCTGCTGCGACGGGCTGGGGGATGAGGGGATAGAGAAAATGAAAAGAACAGACATGTAGAGAGCAAACAGCACGATGAGGACTCAATCTATGGGAGAGAACAAACAAATGTTAATGACCAGCAAAAAAAATATTTCATTGAGAGTGAGGAAACGAGTGAGGCCCAGTGCATTACTGGAGGTCCCCCGGCTGACTAAACCTATTAGCAGCATAACTAAGGGAGGGTTCAGAAACACATGATCCCTCCCTAATTGTAGGCTATATCAAAAAGGTAGGTTTTAGCCCTATTCTTAAAAACAGAGATCGAGTCTGACTCTCGAATCCAGATTGGCAGATGGTTCCACAGGAGAGGAGCTTGATAACTGAAGGCTCTGCCTCCCATTGTACTTTTGGAGATTCTAGGTATTACAAGTAATCCTGCATTTTGGGAGCGTAGTGCTCTGTTAGGATAATACGGTAGTATCAGATCTATTAAATAAAAAGGAGCCTGATTGTTTAGAGCTTTGTAAGTAAGAAGAAGGATTTTAAACTTAATTCTAAACTCTATGGGAAGCCAATGAAGGGAGGCCAGAACCGGAGAGATATGATCTCTCTTTCTAGTACCTGTTAAAACTCTTGCTGCAGCATTTTGGATCAGCTGAAGACTTTTTAAAGATGTTTTAGGACAGCCTGATAATAAAGAATTACAATAATCTAATCTCGAGCTAACAAAAGCGTGGATCAGTTTCTCAGCATCACTCTGAGACAAGATGCTCCTAATCTTGGCAATATTACGCAAATGATAGAAGGCAGTCTTAGAAACAAATTTAATATGTGAACTGAAGGACAGATCTTGATCAAAAATAATTCCAAGGTTCCTCACAGAGCTATTAAGAGAAGGAGTAACCGCATCCAAACTGAAAGTTTGATTTGGAAAGGAATTTCTAAGGTTTTTTGGACCAACAAGAATGACTTCAGTCTTATCTGAATTTAATAGCAGGAAATTACAAGTCACCCAAGCTTTGATTTCCGTAAGACAGGCTTCTAACTTGGCTAATTGATTAGTATCATCTGGCTTCATTGACAGGTATAATTGTGTGTCATCTGCATAACAATGAAAATGTATACAGTGCTTTCTAATAATGTTGCCTAACGGAAGCATATATAAACTAAAAAGAGTAGGGCCTAGCACAGATCCCTGTGGAACTCCATGATTAAGCTTTGAGTTGAAAGAAAACTCATTATTTACATGAACAAACTGGAACCTATCAGATAAATAAGATCTAAACCACTGCAACGAAGTTCCTTTAAGTCCAACATAGTGTTCTAATCTATCAAGTAGAATATTATGATCGATAGTATCAAAAGCTGCACTAAGGTCTAAAAGGACAAGTACAGAAACCAGTCCATTATCAGATGCGATGAGGAGGTCATTTGTGACCTTCGCTAAGGCTGTTTCAGTACTATGATGGATTCTAAACCCAGATTGAAACTCTTCAAGTAAACTATTTCCCTGCAGGTGGTCAAAAGATAAAGGCCTGGAGAGGCGAAACCGTGAAGAAATCCGATTCGCCTTTCGTTGATTCAATCCATCCATCCATTCATTCATCTTCTTCCGCTTAATCCTTTTCGGGTTGCAGGGGATCCATCAGCGAAAAATCCCGGTGGGGTAAATTGAATTAACCAATTTTTATTTTTTTTTTCCTCAAGTGTTCAGTGACGAATTTAAGGCACGCTAGACACGTAGCCTGATAAGTGACTGGGAGGAAATTGTTTTGAGGTAGCAGTGCTGAATTGTACCCGGAGTTAAATTTGTAAGATTATTCTTGCATGAATAAAACCAAATTAAAGAGATTAACTCTCCAGTTTTGAGAAAAAAAACAAAAAAAACAAGGTGCGGTTAGTGGTCAGTAGACTGCATCCGAATTTGCGGGACACATGTGCGCTCACATTTGCGCGTGGCTGAAACGGCTATGTGCACAAGAACTGCGCATGCGCAGATTAAGCAGTGCAGATGCCATTTTGAAAGCCTCCAGGGTAAGCCACCCTTGACACCATTTTAGAGCTGAGACAGATAGACCACCTCCGAGCGACGTCACTGTGTCTCCTCCTCCTAGAGTACAGAAGGAACTGCCTCCATCTTGTGGTCAACTAAAAGAATTACTTTCCTTTCATGAATTTAGACCCAAATTAAAACAAAGCACAAATATATTAAGCCGATTTATAACCAAATCGAGCTTCCAAATTAACTTCAAAGCAATCCATATTATTAAGAATAGCCTAAATTTAAAATCAATTTAAAGTTTCTTTGCCAAGAACAGAAGGAAAAGATAAACTTGTTGGCTTTTGAGGTTATTCTCATTAGTGGAATAGCTTCTACTGCATATACACACAGTAGAAGGGCATAAAAGCATGCACGTTGTATTTTATCACTTATGTTAACCACACGTTTTAATCTTTAAAGTTAAAAGCACACATATTTACACATTTTATGCAACAATTTCAAACTGCTGAAATTGTGTGTGTGTATATATATATATATATACAGTATATATATACTGTATATATATATGTGTGTGTGTGTGTGTGTTTTGCTTTTTTTTTAAATGCTACATTGTGTGATTTCTCCCACAGGAAGCCTAATTCAACTGAAGATTTCTAATTCAAAAGTGACCTTTAAGCAGTGTTAACTCTGTGCATGCTGGTAAAGGATTTCGTGATTCACTGAATATTTACCACAATTTTCCAAATTTAGGAAACCACATTCATCAATTAACACTTAAGGCTTTAGGTGTTATCCAAAGTCATTGTGTTATTCTTGGTTCATGTTTTTCTCCACAGGAAAGGGAAAACATCAATGAACTCACCATTTCTCACCAGGATTTAAAATAGGAAAGTCAAAAGGTGAAAACATTGATTACTCTTTAAATAAAAACAACTTTATATATAGACAACAATCAAACAAATCAACATTAATATTAATCCTAAGAGAGCCTTGGTGACAATACACAAAAACAATTCACTTGTGTTTCCAAATTTGTAAATATTAAACATTTAAAAAGCTTTAAATGAGAATAGGCTTTAACAATAAAGGCAAAAATCAATTGTGACTTTAAAATAAAGTAGAAAACTTATAACTTTAAATCTCTAAACCATTTAATATTTTTTTATTTTGTTTTTGTGTAAATAAAACTATCACTTTAAAGTGCTGTGCCACAAAATTCCAAAGCTAGTTATTGATGACAATTCCAATACTAGGCTTTGAAAATCTAAATAAAAAAGTCAAACCACACCTATTTTAAGCTGCAAACCAAGATACAGTTTCCACAAATAAATTAACACATCTCCCAATTTCTACAATAATTCCAAAATTCTGCCTCCCTTCTTACAAGCCTGTAAGTTGGAACAAGTTCTAAAAGGAGCTTATCACTACCATGACTATAAAATAACACTCAAGGTTAATTCTTAACTGGCAACTTTAGCTATAATCAACAAATTGATTTCAAGCTAATTGTTAAACAAATGGTACAGCATGTTGGATTGACTTACTGAACTGGATGACCTTCAAGCAGCATTGGAAGGATTGACTTCCAGCCTTATACCTGGCTTCTCCACACATGTTCAAGAAACGCCCTCCAAAGATTTGAATCAAATCACTGAAAAACTTTTGGATGAATGCACTAATAACCCACCAAAAGCAAAGGAACTCCACAGTGTGTTAGGGAAGTTCACACTAGCATTAGTTGCAAGGTTAAGAGTAACCGAATCTAAAGCATTATACACCAAAAAAGAGCTGGTGAAACAACAATCAACAATCTTCTCTCTTCAGGAAGATAACAAATCACTAATGAAAAAGCAGGAACAAGTTCACAGAGAACATGAAGACACCCAAGCTGAACTTGATAACGCATTACTAGATTTGGACCAGGTAAAGCAAGAGAAGCAACGACTGGAGGACAACAATATCTCGTTTCGGCAAGAAAACAAGGAATTAGGAACCGCCCTTCAGGACACTGAGAACAACCTTAAAAGAGTTGAAGGTCAACTAGACGACACAGAATCTGACTACAAGAAATGTCATCTGCTCCTACAAGAAGCACAACAAGGCCTTCAGGACGTCAAAGAAGAGCTAGAAGAATAATGTAAACAAAGAGAACCAAGACCAGGAGTCACGAACAGGCCGGTTCCACCGACAAAGGAAGGCATCCACTCATTGGACGGGGGCTCCCACGGCTTGCACTCGCCCGACCCGTTCTGTGAACCCGAATGACAACGTGAAAGACGTCTGCAAATCCCATCTGACAGAGACCTCGATAAGATCGCTCGTCACATCACCAAATTTGACCCCTTGACCAGTGGGTTACCTGATACCAGGGCTTATTTACAAGACATTAACTACTACTTGCATAAATACCCTGATGCTATGGTTGATGATTGCATCTGTCTGATCAACCTAACATCTAACAGGTCGGTGTCAAACTTTATAGACAGACAGCCGTTGGATATCAAGATAGATCACCGGAGACTCTATGAAGCCATCAAAAAGGAATTCTCTGATGACTGCTTACAGTCACGGCTAGTGACAGCCCTAGCTGTGAAACAAGGTCGCTCAGAGCCCCCACAGACCTACTACCAGCGATTCCTTTGCACATATTTCGGATCTCAAAACATGCCAGGGATGGAAGAAGACCACAATTTTAAGGTTCTCTTCATTCAGAATCTCCATCCCACGGTCAGCCACCACTTTGAAGTCATGGCTAACCCAAGGTCAAACTCAATAAACCAGCTGAGAGAATTTCCACATTATGCATTCCAGAAACAATGACAAAGCAACCATAAGCACACTAAGCCTACCACAGTGCTTGCTGTCAACACTATGTCTGACACTCTGGACCTAGAGGGTGCCCTGAGGCCAGCCCCTGTTCCTGCACCACAGTCACAGGTAAAACCATGACAGTTCTCTAGCCAAGCTAATTCGGGTCAGAACCCGACCAAATCTTCTCCACCCAGCTCAAAATCAACGTCACCAAAGCCTGATTACCATCGGAGGCCAAGCCCACCAGGTAGGTCATGAGAATATGGTACGGATACTTGGGATGACAGATATCGATTTTGAGACTCGTGTAACTGTGGTAAATGGTCACCTCCCTCGTACCGCCAGAGAAACTCAGGAAGGGAAACAAGACCTCCCTCTGGTAAGTTTGGTTCAAGAAACTGGGAGAAGAAAGAAACACCCACTTTCAGTCAAGAAGACATGGAGGCTCTCAAATGTCTACTAGACGAAGTGAAGAACAAGAAGGAGGACAAGAAGCCAGATGTCCTAACCGTAACTATTGTGACAACCCAAAAGGATCCTTCAGGGCTGCCAAAACCCAACCATGAGGAACGCCCTACTGCATCAGTGGGAGATACAGTGAACACAATAGAGCATCCTCCACCTGAGGCTCCAGAAGGACCTGAGAACCCAACGCCGTCCATTGCCGTTCTGGTAGTCCAGCTACCTGAAAAATTTCACTCACCCGGAACAGATGGCTCCTTAATCCACGTTGAACCACCGGTCCAACAATTTCTGTGTGACTTGACCGAGAGGGGGGTGGCACGAGAATTTCTTTCATTGACCTTGGAAGACATTATGACATATGAAGCGCTGCTGGATACTGCAGCGGACATCACTCTAATATTGCAGGACCTTTTGACCACCTACGTGTCACTGCTAATTGCGCTCACAAAGACTTAAAACTACGACCTTGTTCCTTAGCTGTTCGACCTTATGCACTCTCCAACATGACTCTGTCACACGTCATTGGTAAAGATCTCCATTGGACCCATGACCTTGATCCATCTGGTCTATGTGTCCAATCTCAACACAATTCCATTGCTGATAGGCAAAGACCTGCTTAATTGCTTTGAGCCTCTGATAGATTTCAAGAATCTTAAACTATGGGCTCAACTTTGGCAACCTTTCCCAACCACTCTACCAGAGGCAACCAAATCACAGTGCTACACTCTCGACACCTTGGACATTCCAAGAGTCACTCCACTCGCACTGCTGACCCAACCAAGTTTGATTGAAGGTGACCTCGAGGACAGGGTCGAAAAAGGCACCCCGTCCTGTCACCACACCTGACAACCTGATCCTAAATGAACATAGTTTATTCCTTTGTACACTGAAGCCTGAGGCTGCTGACGATGAGTACTGCCCCCAAGTGGTCAAAGGCATGGTTGTCCAAAGCTCCCACATAGAAAATGTGGTACTTGCTCTCTGGGCTAATAAATCTGCCATCAGCCAGAAACTTTTTAATTCTATGCACAAGAAATACCCTGATCGCATGGTAACTAACAAGTCTTTCCGTTTCCCTGCTGGAGCCAAATCAAACAAAACACTGGTCGCCTCAGGCATCTATGCCCTCCACCTTCAGTGGAACCACAGACTGCTAACTCACCCTTTTTTGGTGGTTCCCGACCTGCCACATGCAGTCTCCATTGGCAGCGACCTTCTTGTGAGACTTGGAGCTCAGGTTGATACCATAAATAATGCTTTATGGTCTTTCACCCCAGTCTGAGACACTCACTCTCAACCAGATCTAGATGTCCTTAAGTAAGGCCAGACCATCCCTGAAGCCTGCCTGGTACTGAACACTCAACACTGTGTCATACCTGCTAATGTCACGCGCTTCCCAGTCCAACTATGCATTCAAACAGGACAAAAACTCATGCATCCTCAAGCATTTTCTAACTGGCTCCTTTGTTTGACAATCTGGGCTTAACTCTGGAGGCCATGTCCCTTCTAAGCCTAGTATCTTGAACCACCATGTTGCCGGTAAGCAATCCCATGGCTGAGACAATGGTCCTGCCTAAGGCTACGCCCCTCGGCTGGCTCATCACCACTGATTTCCACAATTTTGAACTGACCATTCCAGTGATAGGCGACGTCCCTGCTTCTTTTTTGGCCAACTCGCTTGAACCTGTGATCATATACACTAAGCTTTCTAAAGCCATCGCCCTTGTGTCAATGTCAGCCCCTTACAAAGAGTCAGTGGGACAGATTGACTTGATCATTGATAACCGAATGCTTGTCCAAGCCATTGAACTCCTCCCATCAGCGGTCACCAGGGCCCAGGCAAACAAGGCCCAGGACCCGTCACAGCCCACGGGCCCTCTGGCAGTTGACCCTGCTTTCTCTGACACTGACCTTATCTCTCTTCAGGCCTTTGACCCTGCGATCCATAAAATGATACAATATCTTTTGGATCCTGTACTCCATGCACCATCCGACTCAGATCTTGCGGACATTGCGGGATTGAAGCCGTTTTATACCACGCGATCTTCCCTGCAGCTGCACAATGGCATTCTGGTTCATGTTTCCGATGAACTCCCTGCGCCTGTGCTTGTGGTCCCTCGCAACCAGAGGGGAGTAATGATTGTTCATGCCCACAATCTCCTAGCTGCATGACACAAAGGCGTCAAAGCAACATACAAGGCCCTCAAACAAGTGACATATTGGACACATATGCAAAGGGATGTAGCGGACTACATCAAGGGATGTCTTGTCTGCTGCCAGTTTCAACCAACCAACCCAATTCACCGAGCACCCCTACAGAAAAGAGGCATCTCATTCCCATGGTCTGACCTCCAAATCAACTGGGCAAGTCCCCTTCCACGGTCAGCCAGAGGTACTTACTCACGGTCACATGTGCCTTCACCAAATGGGCCGAGTATTTGCCTGCTCCTAATGACACGGCGGAAACCACGGCCTACTTGTTGATGAACCATGTGTTCTCGAGATTCAGTCTTCCAAGCCAAATCAACTCTGACCATGGCACCCATTTCACAGCTGAAATCATGCAACAGCTATGGAAAACCTTGGGAGTTAAAGCTAACTTTCATATTAGCCACTACCCACAGTCCTCTCGACAGGTTGAAAGAGCCCACCAAACTGTGATCAACATACTGAAGAAGTATGTTTCACCACACCAAAAAGATTGGGATGTAAAAACTCCCCTGGTCTGATGGCTATCCAAGCCACACCCCATGAAGCCACTGAGGTTTTGCCTTTGAAAATGATGACAGGCCGGCAAATGACTTTGCCCCTGCATTTGTTCTACCAACCTGGAGAAGCCAGTGTTGCCACATCCTACACTACCAACCAGTACATGACTGACCTGACCAAACATCTCCAACAGACTTTTGTATTTGCCCAAAAACATTTGGATCGATCGGCTGAAGGATGCAAAGCGTACTACGACCAGCAAGCCTCCCATGATGAACTCCAAGTGGGAGACGAAGTTTTCTACTACTCCTTCATCCCTCAAACAGGACAGACCAACTCATGGGAAGGGAAACTCACTCGGAAATTCCTCCCCAGGTGGACGGGTCCATACACGATCACAGATAAATTCCCCGGTCGTGTACCAAATCCAAATACATGAAGGTCGCCAGGACCTCATCTCCAAATGGGTCCATTGCAATCAGATCAAAGCTCATAAAACCCCCATGGGACTTGTCAGGGACAACACTGTCCCAGTAAGTCAATAAATAAGCTTAAATTCCAGTCTGTGCCCAATAGATAACTGTTGGCTAACTATCAGCCTCAGGTATACTCAGTCGGACTTCTCTACACCGATCAGTGAACTGCACCAGGGCCTCCAAAAGGAAACTGTTTACCCAAAACTAACTGACTTCCTTAAAAGCTAACCTCAAAAGACCCTGAAAAGTTTCATTCAGTGTCATTAACTTATTATTTCAAAATAGTACACACAAAACATCCACTCTCATTAGCTGGAGTTAATAACATCAAAACCCCACTAAAGGTGATAAAACACTTGTCATGAAGGCTCCTCAGGGGCAAAAACAAACCCAAGAGCTTGACTGCAGTGAGACATTTAATAACAGAGAAAAACAACGTAGACAGTCCAAAAATAACTGTGCACAACACAATGCAACAAGAGTACTTACAAAGATTTGGGCTTCAGAGCAGAGAGTGCCCCAGAAGAAAGGAGGGGAGACCGACCGAGAAAATGTAGTCCAGCCTGAACACAATTGGAGAGTGTCACAAGGACAAGAGGAGAGGCAGAGTTTAAATACATAAAATATAATGAACAGCAGTTGCGAGAGTTGAGCTGGCAAGCACTAATACCTAATTGCTCTCAGCTGGTGGGTGAGTAGACTGAGAGCAGTGAGAGGGGAAAAAAGCAGGAGTAAAAAAAACACAATCACTCGCAGCTGATGGACTACAACAGACTGCGAGTGAAAGGCCGGGCCGGGTAATGGAGGAGAGGGCTCATAAACTCCCAAACAAAAGAACGAACGAACAGATAATAAGAACAGAAAATACACGCAAAAGCTACGATAGGAAGTCTGAGCAACGGAGGACAGATGCGCAGACATATGACAGAGCCCCCCCCCCCCCCAAGGGGTGGATGCTATTGTGTCTGCAGGGGCGGCTCCTCCACATTCCTCTGAGGGGCCTACAACCATACAACCATTGAAGTCATGGAGAGGGCTGATTTCCAACAAGCTGCAGCAGAAAACATCATGCCCCAGGAACACAGGCAAGTGACTTTTCATTCTTTATTACCAACATATGAATTATCTTGCCTGATTCCCGGTGGTGAGGCTCAGTTCCCACAGTCCTGTGAGCTCTCACCACTGGCTGCAGCTAAAATTTGTCACCTTCTCTCTCCGTGTCTCCTCCTCTGCCCCCTGAGTGTACACCGGCCCCAGGATTGAGCTACCGAACGTTGGAGGAGCCTGCGGCCCTGGAGGACCTGGTTCCAGCCCTGCAGCCATGCTCTGGACAGAGGGTGAACGCTGAGACCCAGCCGATGCCTGCACCAATGAAAGAGCATCCCCTGGCTTCAGCTGAGCAGGATTCAGTGTCAGCAGAAAGTTGACATCTTATCACCATGCAGGGTGAGCCAACTGCGCGGATCACCTCGCTGGGGGGTCCCAGGACTGAATTGACCACCATGCCTGCTGCAGGAGTTGCCGCAGCAGAGCCAGAATTGGACCTCCAGAGTGCTGGGCTCGAAGAACAATGACCTGGATTGACGGAGTCCTGGACTGCGGTGGAGCTTGAGATCAGGCAAGTGTTCTCCTTTGTCTCTGTTGTCTCTCTTTTGGAGAAATCTTGCCTGGATCTTGGTGGGGAGAGCCAAGTGCATTCATCAGCTGCACCTGAGCTCACCTTACCGGGCTCCACTGCTGCCGGTGACCCTGACCCTGTGTCTTTGCCTCTCTTGCCTGAGCTTTTCCACAGGGTCACAGAGGATTGTCCAGCTCAGCCAGAAGTCTCCGTGGGTCCCGGCTCGCTGCTCGCTGCTTGAGATCCCCATAGGTCCAGCTTCTCCCACTCAGGTCATTGCAGGTGCTCCATCCCAGCTTGGGACCTCCAAGGGTGCTGCTTCTCTGTTGGCTGAGGTCATCGTGGGTGCTCCGTCCCAGCCTGGGACCTCCATGGGTGCTGCTCCCCCTCCAGATGAGGTCTTTGTGGGTGCTCTGTCCCAGCCCGGACCTCCGAGGGTGCTGCTTCCCCATTGGCTTAGGCCGTCATGGCTGCTCCGTCCCAGCCCGGGACCTCCGTGGGTGCAGCTCCTCTTCAGTCTGGATCTCTGTGGGTGCTGTGTTCTAGCCGAGGGCCAGCATGGGTGCTGTGCTCCAACCCGGGGGCCACTGAGGGTGCTGCTATGGCCCAGTCCAGACCCACCATAGGTGCAGCTATGGCCTAGTCCGGGCCCACCGTGGGTGCAGCTATGGCCTAGTCCGGGCCCACCATGGGTGCAGCTATGGCCTAGTCCGGGCCCACCGCGGATGCTGCTTTGCTAAAGCCCGGAGCCACCGCGGGTGCAGCTTTGCTCCAGCCCGGAGCCACCATGGGTGCAGCTTTGCTCCATCCCTGAGCCACTGCGGGTACAACCTTGCTCCAGCCCAGAGCTACCATGGGTGCTGCAATGTCCCAGTCCGGGACCACCGAGGGTGCTACAGGCCAGTCCGAGGGTATTGAGGTTCCCCCTCCTCTCACCTCTGGTCGTCCTGGTTGGGCGGCCGCCTCCTGGACCACTCTCTCTGTGGTGGTGGTAAAAGAACTCTGGCTGACCACCTGACAGACTGTGCCGTTGGGTTGGGTGGCCCTTATTTTCCTGCAGACCACCCGACGCCGACCACCTCGCCGTCTGCCAGGCCTGGGACTTTGGCCGGCCACCGGAACAGTCTAGTTTTTTGGTTCAGGGGGCCGAGGTGCCCGGTTCTGTGTGGGTCCTGAGCAGGGCCTTTTTTTCCCCTCTTATTCTGGACTCTGCTGGAATTTTTATTCTGAAAGTTTTTCTTATTTTCTTTGGTTTGGTTCGGTCCCTCCATGCCTGGGTCCCCCTCCTCCCACCTGGAGTGGGGTTGTTTTCTTGTTGGGGTGTTTTTTTTGTCTGGGGGGTTCTTTTCTTTTGATGTTGCCGGGTGTCTGGTGTCTTGGGCGGGGGGGGAGGGGCTCTGTCACGATCTGAGTGCGGGTGATTTCACTGGGCTCAGTCTTTTGCCTTTTTTCTATTTGATGCAGTGTTGTCATTTTGAGTTAACTGTTCTTTTTTTATTATCCTTGGTTGATTTGTCACATAGTTATAATAACCTTGGAGTTATTTTGATCAAGATCTGTTTTTCAATTCACATATTAAATTCGTTACTAGACTGCCTTCTATCATTTGCGTAATATTGCCAAGATTGGGAGCATCTTTCTCAGAGTGATGCCTGAGAAACTGATCCACGCTTTTGTTAACTCTAAATTAGGTTATTGTAACTCTTTATATCAGTTGTCCTAAAACATCTTTAAAAAGTCTTCAGCTGATCCAAAATGCTGCAGCAAGAGTTTTAACAGGTACTAGAAAGAGAGATCATATCTCTCCGGTTCTGGCCTCCCTTCATTGGCTTCCCATAGAGTTTAGAATTAAGTTTAAAATCCTTCTTCTCACTTATAAAGCTCTAAATAATCAGTCCCCTTTTTATTTAAAAGATCTGATACTACCCTATGATCATAACAGAGCACTACACTCCCAAAATGCTGGATTACTTGTAATACCTAGAATCTCCAAAAGTACAATGGGAGGCAGAGCCTTCTGCTATCAAGCTCCTCTCCTGTGGAACCAGCTGCCAATCTGGATTCAGGAGTCAGACTCGATCTCTGTTTTTTAAGAATTGGATTAAAACCTTCCTTTTCAATAGAGCCTACAATTAGGGAGGAGTCATGTGTCTCTGAAACCCTCCCTTAGTTTTTGCTGCTAATAGGTATAGACAGCTGGGGGACCTCCAAAATGCACTGGGCTTCACTCTTTTCTTCACCTCTAAATAAAATATTTTGGCTGATCATTAACATCTGTTTGTTCTCTACCATAGATTGATTCCCTGTCGTTGCTGGTCGCTCTCTACATGTCTGTTCTTTTCATCTTATCTGTCCCCTCACCCACCAGCCAGTCGCAGCAAATGACTATCCCTCCCTGAGCCTGGTTCTGCTGGAGGTTTCTTCTGTTAAAAGGGAGTTTTTTCCTCTCCACTGTGGCCAGGCACTTGCTCACAGGGGATCGCTGATTGCTGGGATCTTTTCTGCAATTGTAAGGGTTTCCCCTTCAGTTGAAAGTGCTATGAGATGACTGTTGTTGTGAAATGGCACATAATAAATAAAGTTGAATTGAATTGAATTGAATATTCTCATTGTTTCTTAGTATATTTATTTTCTGCTACGTGCATTGTAGTTTGTTATTTACATATTGAAGGTTATTCATCATTATTTTGCAATTCCTATACCATTTTTATTCTGATGTGGGTAGACAGCTGACAAGTGACATTTCTGGGTTTTGCACTTCCGCATAGGCGGGGTCCCAGACAGCTGTCAGCCTGCTCTCACCTGTCTCTCTGCTCCCAGCTGGTTTAAATTGTATCCTTATTATCTCCTGCCCACTCAGGTGACCTACGCCTGTGATCACTTGTGTCATTTGTGTCTAGCCTTATTTAAAGACTGTCATTTTCATTTCCCGATGCCACAGTCTTGTTGGGTTTCGCCTCGTCTCCACCAGAGCCCTGCCTCACTCTGGTGTGCTTCTTCTGTAAGTTAATTCGTTGTTTGTATTTTGTGCACTGTGTTGGAATTTTATGTTTGTTGTTTTTCTTCATTAAATTTCACAAGCTCACAGTTCAGCATGTGGGTCTCACCTTTCTGCTGCAAAGAGCAATTTATGACATTATAGGCAGGACCTACATTTGAAAACTCCCTATGGTCCCCAACCACTCGGTACCAAGCGGTGAGGAATAAATAAATAATTTATTCTGTTGCTCTGTATTGTTTATTGGAGTCTTTGTTTTTCTGAAAAAATTAGAATTACAGAGAAAATTCTCTTTCTTTCCGTGCCTGACTCCTACCTGTCTGTCTGCTGCATGTCAGTCTTGACACACAGATATCTATCATTACAGCGGGAACGACGGCAGGGGAAGGGAGGGGGTTTTGTCCGTCCAGACCAGAGATTCACAGCTTTAAAGCTCATTGACCAGATGCAGTAATGATTTTACCTCTAAAGATGCATAAAAATGTTCAAACACTGGCTGTAATTTTAGACTTGCTCGCTGTGTTTGTGGCTTTACGGCGTCTCACCTCATGTGTGCTCTCCCTCAACGAGGTGCTTGTTGGGGCAGGCAGTCGTTTTTTCAACACAAACCCAGCACTTCGTACACGTAGTCAGGACGGAGACATGGCGAGATGTCCACCGCAGGTGGGGGAGACGGAGGAAGGAACCGGTGTTGGGAAACCTTGTGGGTGGAGTGTTTTTTAAAATCACACACTCTGTTTTGCTGATGTGTTCTGTTAATACTCACTGTAGACCACGGAAGTGACATGGTGCAGCGATGCATTTGATTAGTTAGACTGAGTGTTCCAGTGCCCAGTCAGAGACAAATTTGATTGGTAAAATTGGTGGAAGTTGACAGGATTGGCCAAAATTGCAGGAAAGGTTGCGGTGATTGACAAAGTTGCAAGGTCGACACAATAGTTGTGCTGATTGGCTGATATAGCATGAATTGAATGCAATCGCAACATCACGAAATCCCGGAGAACTGAAGAATGGTGGGGTTACTCCCTACCGAGTCCTTTTTTGACACTTTAAGTTATGTTTTGTGTGTGGGGTTTCTTGGGCTGTGGTCTTAAACTTTGGATTGGCCCTCAGCTGAGGAACAGCCAGTTAGAGTTTAAATAGAGTTTTTATAACTTGCCTACTCTCCATTGTCTTCTTGCTGCTGTTTCTTTTCTTTGCAGTTTGCAGCTCTGGCTTACAACATGGAGCCACTCAACACGAAATTTGAATACTTGTTAATTTTTCCCAGTCTTAACCCAATGACTGTGGATGGTCTGCTCCGTTGCACCGTCAGCCCCTAGTGGTGAAGGTTTTGTCAAGAAATATTCAGTTCAGAGTCAGAGATTCAAAGCTATAACTTGAAAGTGGTAAGAGATAAATGGCTTACTGTCAATTAGAAAGATGTAAGGATATGATCCAAAAGTTTGAGATAGGAGTAAATTTACACATTTAATTTGCATAATGCAGCAGAAGCCATATTGAATTACATAACTTTCAGTCAAAAGTGGACTTTGGACATATTTACACAAAGAATGTTCTGCTTTTTGTCACTGTTCTTGTTTTAGGAATTTTGTTATCTTATCTTCAAGTATATGACAGAAAATCAGTACAATGCAGTACAAAGTTAAACAAAACAATAAACAAACACAGACATTTGTCACTTACCGCTGGCGAAGGGCGGCTCGCTCGCCTTTTTTGCAGCATCTTGGTCGTTATTTTCTCTTCTGTTGGGCATTTTTGCTTTCTCTCCCACATCCAGAAACTGATATCAGGTTCAGGTTCAGGTTCAGGTTCAGGTTCAGGTTACTTTATTTGTACCCGTAGGTAGATTTGTTTTGCAGTCTGGTGACATCCATATTTACAAGCCACAAATTACATTCAACATAGACACAAACACAGGCACACATGAAGCTGACTATAAACATGATAAAAATACTCAAGTCTCCATCATCAGGGTATAAGACAAAGAGATGGGAGAAAAACCAGAGTTTAAGAGAGAAGGGTCATATAAAAAAGTTAAAAACTAGTCAAAGAGGTTAAAAACTCAAAGGTCTAATAACCCAATAAAATATTTAGAACCCAAATAACATCCTACAAAAATAAGTAAATATAAATGGAGTTAATAAATAGGTACCTAAATTATGTTGCAATATATTGTTACAACTTGTTCAATCTCTTTAACAGCAGCAGGAACAAAGCTGTTTTTGTAGCGCTGGGGTTTTACATTTTGGACAGCAAACTCCGTCTTGAGGGAAGAAGCTGAAGTTGCAGAGCAAAGGGTGGGAGTCATCATTTAAAATGGAGGGTAGCCATCCTCTGTACTTGTCTGGTGTACAGGGATGTCAGGCTCAGCTGTGACTCACAAGCAAACAACTGACCATCTAACTACCTGACCAAGGATTTTCCTTCTGTTTCAGTTTTATCTGACCAAACCATGACACTAGAGAAAAGGATAAAACCAGATTCAATAAAGCCCAATAAAAACGATGTCATTATGGTTCGGTCAGTTTGGAAGCGTAGCAAGTTTTCTTAAGCAATGCAAATGTTGCTGACCCTTTTTGCACACCGTTTGACAGTTCTCTTCAAAGTTTTAAATTACTATCAATAATCGTCCCAAGATATTTGTAGGAATGTACACATTCGGTGGTCTGGCCTTTTAGTACGGTGACTTTGTGCCTGGAGTTTTCCTCCTACAGTCAATTATCATGTCTTTAGTTTTTGTCGTATTCAGCAGCAGGTAGGAATCCTTCACACCAGTGAACCAAATCATCAACTACTGGCTGTGGGCCACTCTCACCACCTGGAGGAGACTGACAATAACTGAGTCATCAGCATACTTTATAATGTGTCTGTTGTCATGTCTGCTTCGACGCATGGTTGTGTACAGGATGAAGAGTAGTGGTGACAACATACACCCCTGAGGAGAGCCAGTAGAAGAGCACTTTAGGTCAGACAATGCACCATTGACCCTTACTCTCTGCGTCCTGTTGGTTAAGAAATCCAGAATCCAACCCGCCAGATTATTGCTCAAATCAAATTGTTGCAGGAGCCTTTCAACTAAGATATGAGGTTGGATTGTATTAAAGGCGGAGGAAAAGTCCACAAATAAAAGTCTGGCGTGTGTCCCATTAAAATCCAGATGTTTAAAAACCATGTTAAACAGAGCGACAGTGGCATCCACCACTCCTCTGTGAGGCCTATAGGCAAACTACAGAGGATCCAATGCATGCTCAGTCTGCTTTAGGACCTCACATCTGACCAGTTTTTCAAAAATTTTCATCAATTGAAGTCAAAGCAACTGGTCTAAAGTCGTTTACCATTTTAGGACAGCTGGATTTTGGAACGGGAACAACCACGGCTTCTTTCCAGATCTTAGGCACATGATGTTTTTTAAGGACTTATTGAAAATGTAATGAAATATAGGACTCAGTTCATGTGCACAGGACTTTACCAAGCGCCCACATATATTATCAGGGCCCTGACTTTTGTTCACTTTTACAGCACAGAACTCCCTTTTAACATCCTGCACCTCAATATTAAAGTGCTGATTGTCTTTGAGTTTCTGTTTCAAATCTTGGTTTCTGTGCTAAAATCAAAGGAGTCAAAATGACCATAAAAACAATTAAGAGCATTAGCCAGCTCTGTGTCTGAATTAAAACCATCTAAAAACACACGATTGCTGCGTTCTGTGCTCTGAAGGCCTGCAATAGTTTTCATACTGACCCAAGCTGAACCAAGTTTCTTTGTTGCCATCTTGCTTTCCAATTCTGATTTATAATTCTGTTTTGCTCTTAAAATTTCGGGCTTCAGCTCTTTTGTGGCAACCTGTAGCTCAGAAACAGACCCCTGTTTAAAGGCAAGTGCTTTCCTCTGTAAGCAGGATTTAACTGATTTTGTAACCCATGGCTTGTTGTTGGGATATATTTTGACACGTTTACGTGGAACGATCTTATTTTTACAGAAAGCCATGTATGAGCATGTGACATCCACCAAAGAGTCCAAATCATCCCCGCAGGACAGTGTGAACATCTCCCAGTCTGTACAGTTAAAGCATTCCTGGAGGCTGTGCACTGAATCTTCTGTCCACACATCAATGTCTCTGGTCTCCACCTTGCCTCTTCTGAGAGCAGCTTTATATGTGGGCAGCAAATGTACACAGCTGTGATCTGAGGATCCTAAAGGAGGAAGGGGGAGTGATTCATAGGCCCTCTCTATGGATCCATAGCACAGGTCCAATGTCTTTTTTCGCCTGGTTGGGCAGGAGACATACTGATAAAAGTTTTTAAGTGTCTTCTTTAAAGGAAACATGGTTAAAATCCCCAAGAATGAAGTTTGGCGGGCCTCTGGAGAAATTGACTGCAGCCGCTGACCACATCAAAGACGGTGCTGGAGGCGGAGTCAGCGTCTGCCCTCGGGTGAATGTACACAGTTGTGATGAAAAGCTGGGGGAACTCGCGAGGCAAATAAAAGGGGCGTAGCGATACGGACAGCAGCTCCACATCGGGTGTACAGATGCGCTCTCTGACTGTGACAGATGTGCAGTACTGCTTATTAATATATAAACATACGCCGCCCCCCTGATGTTTCCCCGTTACCTCTTCCTGCCAATCCGAGCGCGTGGGGCTCCAAAGCCGTCAATCCACAGGTCTGCGTCTCGGTCATGCGCATTAAGCCAAGACTCGGTGAAAGCCATGACACAGCAGTTCTTAAAGTCCTTCTGGTAGCGTACATTCCCTTGAATTTCATCCACCTTGTTCCTCAGAGATTGTACGTTCCCAAAAAATCATAGAAGGAAGAGGAATGTTACCAAACTAACGTCTTCTCAGGCACAATTTCACGCCTCCACGCTTTCCACGTTTCCTTCTCCCGTCTCTCTATTCACCGCTGTGTCCGTCTCTCAAAATAAAGTCCGGCAGTTGCGGTTTAGACTCAATCACAGACGCTGTATCAAACGAGTTTAAATGCAGCAACAAGTCCTGGAATAATGTATTCTGCCGCCATGATGCCGATCGCGTTTACCTCAGAGACAAAGAGCCGGAGGAAAAGTAGCAGCAGTGCAAAAAAGGGGAGGAAGTCCATATTGATGGAACCAGGGAGCTCTTCGGCCATACAGTCCATAAACATTCCAGGACAGAAACGACACAGAGAATTTCGTAAAAACACATTAAAGTGCATAAATTTCCCCTTGTGGGACTAATAAAGGGCTTATCTTATATCTTATCTATCTTATAAAAACAGACATCACAGACAACGGACTTTTTCACCAGCTGCCGTCGCTGCGTGCGCGTGCGCCCATTCCAGTATGATTATCCCACCTCAATTTTGCTGTTATTCCACAGCTATTTATGGTATACGACTGACATGGAACCGAAGCGATTGTTTTCCCCAGTCACGTGGCGCTGGTGGGCGTACAGCAGGTGAAAATCAACCAGCTTCGCACACCCTCTTATATAACAAAATGTAAACATTTACCTTCATAAGCTAAATAAGCTCTTTTTTGAATAAGCTTTTTTGAATCATAGTTGGCAAATTTGGAGCAAATGCTCCTCTGTCCACAACCGAGTACTCTACAGTAATCGTAATTAGCCATTTGTGTTTGTCTAAAATTTCTTTCTCTCTGGTGTAAATAAGGATGCATCTATTTCGCTCCATAATGCCCTCCAAGGCAAGAGCAGTAAGTTATACAAGGCAAGAGCAGTAAGTTATACGTGTCTGCTACCTTGTGAGGTGGAATTCTTAGTACAACTGGGGAGTGTTTGGCAGGTCACATAGCATCACATGACAGGCTCAGCACTGCGCCTGTCACAGTGGTGGCGCTATCGGTTCATGCAATCAACAATGTTAAAGGGCTAAGATTTTGATCAGGAGTGTATAGAAAAACAACAACAAAACCCAAACATATATATATTAGGTATCGCCTGGCTTGATGCCAGACACATCCTCATTTTTTTTTTTTTAGGAAAGGAAGATAGTAATGCACTAAAGAAGAACAATACCAGTGATCAGATCTCCTACTGCAACCTCTATCCCGGAAAAGCCACCCCCTGCATTTATGGACTCCCCAAAATTTATAATTAAGGAACACCGCTCAGACTTCTAGTCAGCAGCATCAGTTGTCATTTATACCCCTCTTTACACAGGGGTTGAGATCAATGAGAGGTTGCTGAGAGATCTAGCCAGTTTTTGATCTAACAGTGATCTTCAGTGTTCTTTGACTCAATCCAAAACACACAAGGATCCCCAAAATGATCCCAAAGATCAAAAATTGGCCCAATCTTTCAATGATCTCAATGCTATGTAAAGGGCCCTTACAGCGTTACTGTAGTGTGTGAGTACAGGGGGATAACTGGTGCTGGCTTGGTGAAACAGCCATGCGGTGACGTCATCATGCTGGACTGTTATAAGGAGAGGGTTGGCCATCTTAGGGCTCTCTCTGTAGTGATCCTGGCTGCACACTCTTCTTCCCTGTTCCGAATTACAGTCATGTGAAAAAATTAGGACACCCATTAAATATTCAGTTCTTTATTAGGAAATGTTCACATATCTATGTCTAACCTTGTTTTTGCTTTTATTTGCGTTTTTTTTAACATTTATTTTAGCCATTGTAAGTGGGAATGAATGCGGGGGTGTCCTAAAAAAGATGGGGGTATCCTAATTTATTCCTCACTATTTGTTTAGAATTACATTTTACAGAAAATTTGAAAAAAAGTCTTTAATTCACTTTTAATTGTTTAGTTGTATTACATGAATCTCCCAGTATTTTTTAACATTGATATTAAATATCCATATGTCCAAATATGTAAAAAAAACAAAACAAAAACAAAAACACAGGCTTATACAAGGTGTCCTAATTTTTTCACATGACTGTATTCATTCTCCACAGCTGAGCTCCACACCTGCCAGTAATTAGTCTCACTCCTTAAATTGGACTCACACTCTGCAGATTGCAGGAGCTCGTCAGACTCGCTTCCTGCCGCCTCGGAATCAGACACCCAGTGTGCAGCCTCCAAGCCTGAACGCCTTCCTACTACACAGCCGTAAGCAACCAACCTATCCTCACCTAACTACTTCTTCATATTATTTCCAGGACTACCTTGGTGGAGTGGATTGTCTCCTTGGTGGAACCGTGGATCCAAATTCCTTTTCTTCACTCTCCGCCCACCAAGTGAGTCGATTTACCAATGTTCACCAAATGTATGCTCTCACTTCTCTCCCCCAAGCACAACCCCTCACTCAGTGATTCAACTCACCTTGCTGGGCTCAGTCCACCACACCGGAGAGTCACCTAGGAAGACCTGCCACCGCTGGATTCCCTGGCCCAACCTGTAAGCAAAAGAGAGCATTATTTACAATTGATAACAGTCTGTAATTACTGCAACTCACCCTTCTTCTCCTCTCTCCCTTTGCAGGGTTGCCAGACTCTCCGTGCCCACAACCCAGCATTAAAACCTTCAATAAGCAATCATTATTGTATTGCAACCTTAGTCTCCCATGTTCTCTTCTTTTGGTCTATTACTACTTACCATGTCAGTACAAGCTCCTGTGAAAGACCCAGCAGTCACAGCTTGGGGAACTATGGTTGCTCATTTAGATGGTCTCCAGCAGTGGGTAGATCATTTGATGCAGGAAATGTAAGTGATGTTAAATCAACTTCAGAGGTTAACAGATCATTTAGACCTTTTTAGCCAGCTACAAAACTCTTCTTCTGCTCCAGCCCTAGTTGTCTCCTGTTTCAATCACTCTTTAAGTATTCCCACACTGGCTCGTTATAATGGGAGCTTAGGAGAGGAGGGGGTTTCTTCTGCAGTGCAGCCTGGTTTTTCAGCATCTCTCACAGGAGTTTTCCCACCGAACATAGTAAGATATGCTACATGGCCAGTCTGCTCTGGGGTCGGGCGCTCACCTGGGCACACGCTATTGTCTTGGGCACTGAGTTTTCTTCCTATATGTTTGCTTATTTTTCAGGGGAATTCATTAAGATCTTTGATCACTCTGACCATGATGGGAGTGCTTCCTCTCGCCTCTGTAATTTGTGTCGGGGGGCCAAATCAGCTGCTGAGTTCGTTCTCTGTAGATTTCCAGGTGCTCCCGACCAAAGCAGGTTGGGATGATGCCGCGCTTCACTTTTATTTCATCGGCAGCCTCAACTCCAATCTGCAGGATGAGTTAGCCAGCCGTGACAAACCGGCATCTCTTGATGCATTAATTTCTTCGTCATTAAGCTGGACAATCACCTGTGCGAATGCGCTTTGGAGCGGCCTTCTTTAGCAGATTGCCAGCAACGTTCGGCTGAGGGAGGCAGCCACAGGGAGGATGAATGTATGGTTAAAACCAGGAGACACCACCCTCCTGTAATAGTAGGGGGACAGGTCAGTGTAGTTTCCAAATGCACTCAGACCAAACTATTACTTCCCATTCATATCCTGTAATTTCCCAGTTTGGGATCAATAAAGTACACCTATCTATCTGTCTATCTACTGTATATCCTGCTGGCCTTCTCTGACCACACAGGTACTGCCCTAATAAATTCGGGAGCAGACCAGAGTTTTAATTCAGAGTCTGGTAACCCGGTTGAATGTCCCATGTAAGGTCCTTCAAAGGCCTCTCAAGTTAATGGCATTATCTGGTAAACCCTTTTTCACTGTTTCCAAAATTACTCTTCCCTGTGTTGATCTTGGGTAATCATAGAGAGACCATACGCTTCCTGATAATCCCCTCCTCCACCACTTCAATTGTGTTAGTCTACCCCTGGCTCCACCTACACAATCCCACCATTGACCGGCGGAGAGCAGTAATTACTTTGTTTAATATGTTCTGTCTCTCTGCTTGTTTACGATCGGCTGCCTGTTCTCCTTCTGTTGCCATCCCTCCCCCCACTGTTGACCTACCTGATCTATCTAATGTACCGGCTGAATATCATGACCTCGCTGCTGTTTTTAGCAAGGCTAAGACACTATCCCTCCCCCCCACAGGCCTTATGACTGTGCGATCAAGCTCCAGCTGGGGGCACCCCTTCCCACCAGCTGGTTATACAGCCTCTCCGTCTGCTAGAGAGAAGCCATGGACAAGTATGTCAAGGAGGTTCTGGGTTGATTCAGCATTCGTATTCACCAGTGGGAGTTGTATTTTTCTTCGTTAAGAAGAAGAATGGTTCTTTGCACCCATGCATTAATTACAGGCGGCTCAACAACATCACCATCAAGGACAGGGTATGCCCTCCCATTACTGAACTCTGCCTTTGATGTGTTGCAGGGCGCCACAATTTTCACTATACTGGACCTAAGGAACACCTACCATCTTGTCAGGATCTGCAAAGGGGATGAATGGAAGACTGGTTTCCAAATGCCCAGCTGGCACTTCGAAAGCCTGGTAATGCCATTCGGTCGAACCAATGCCCCGGCTGTGTTCTAACGACTGGTCAATGATGTTGTGTGGGACTTCCTTAACACATGTGTATTCATGTACTTAGACGATATCTTCATCTTTTCCTGTTCCCTTGCAGAGCATCAAGTCCACATCCAGATGGTCCTGCAGCACCTGCTTGAGAATCAGTTGTATGTCAAGGGTGAGAAATGTGAGTTTCACATTCCCTCCACCACCTTTCTCGGGTTTACTATCACTGGGGGGCAAATTCTATCAAACCCACAAAAGATTAAAGCTGTTCTCGACTGGCCAGTTCCTGTTTCCCGAAAGAAGTTACAGCAGTGCCTTGGGTTTGCTAACTTCCATCGATGGTTCATCCTGAAGTACAGCAACATCACCCTCCCCCTTACTTGCCTCACCTCCACAAAGACTCCCTTTGTCTGATGCAGTGAAGCCAACAACACCTTCTCCCTGCTCAAAGCCAAATTTACTGATGTTCCCATTTTGGCTCAGGTCGACTCCAAGGCTCAGTTTATCATGGAGGTGGATGCTTCTAATGTGGGGGTGGGTGCAGTATTATCCCTGCGGTCAGCCAGCGACAACAAGCTACATCTGTGCACATATTTGTCCCGGCGCTTGACACCGGTAGAGAGAAATTATGACGTTGGCGTCTGGGAACTGTTGGCGGTGAAGCTAGCCCTCGAGGAGTGGCGGCATTGGCTGGAGGGGGCAGAGGTACCATTCTTGGCTTGGACCGATCACAAGAACCTTGAGTACCTTAGGTCCGCCAAATGCCTGAACTCCCGGCAAGCGAGGTGGACGCTGTTTTTTGAGCAGTTCAATTTCACGTACTGTCCCGGGTCCAAGAACACCAAACCTGATGCCCTGTCCAGGCAATTTGCTCCTGAGCCTTCTTCCTCCAGGGAGGAAATGATTGTCTAGGCCGAGTGCATTGTGGGGGCATTAACCTGGGACATCAAACAGAAGGTACGTTAGGCCCAGAAGACAGATCCGGACCCTGGGGGGGTGGGGGGGCAATATCATTCATTGACTCCACACGGCTAAATTCACCTGTCATCCAGGGGTAACCAGGACCGTTGGGCGCTTCAAATGCCGGTTTTGGTGGCCTTCCATGAACGCAACTACAATAAAGCTTGCCAGCAGTGCTCCACTAGGAAATCCCTCACTTTCCCCCCTGCCGGTCTGCTACAACCTCTTCCAGTTCCCAGCTGCCCATGGTCCCACAGCGCTTTAGATTTTGTCACTGGGTTGCCTCCATCCAATGGCCACACAGTAATTTTAACCATTGCTCATCGTTTCTCCAAGGCTTCACACTTCATTCCCCTACCCAAACTCTTATCAGCGAAGGAGACAGCGGAGCTTTTGATGACACATGTGGTGAGGTGACATGGCATACCTTCTGATGTGGTGTCTGATCGTGGTCCCCAGTTCTCCTCCCAGGTTTGGCACACATTCTGTAAGGCCATTGGGGCCACTATCAGCCTGACATCCAGCTACCATCCGCAGAGTAATGGGCAGTGTGAGCGGGCCAACTACGAGATGGAAGCTGCACTGAGATGCATCACGGCATCCAACCCTGCATCTTGGAGCTCTCACCTGGCCTGGGTGGAATACGCCCACAACTCCGCCAACTCTGCTGCAACAGGGGTGTCACCACTTGAGGCTTCACTGGGGTATAATCCTACTCTGTTCCCCACATCTGAGGAGGAGTTTGCAGTTCCATCTGTCCACCACCACATCCGGAGGTTCCGCCGCATCTGGAAGGAGACCAGATCGGCATTGCTCTGGATGGCTGAGCAGAATTCCTGATGGGCTAATCGACAAAGGAGTGTGGGCCTCGCCTACACTGTTGGGCAAAAGGTATGGCTGTCCACCAAGACCAATTAAAGATGCGAAAAAACTGTCTCCCCGATACATTGGGCCTTTCACCATCAGTTGTATCATTAACCCTTTATGTGTTCACCTCAGTCTTCCCCGGTCTCTCTGCATACATCCTACCTTTCATGTTTCTCGCATCAAGCCTGTATAATCCAGCCCACTCTGTCCTACGTCCAAGCCACCTCCTCTGCCGAAGATAATCGATGGAAGGCCCACCTACACCATTAACCGGATCATTGATTCTCATCGCCGGGGCGGTGCACCCAATTTTTGGTGGACTGGAAGGGTTTTGGACCAGAAGAATGCTCCTGGATTTCAGGTACACTCATTGTTGATAAACAACTCATCAAGGACTTTTACAAGAAACACCCCACTCCTTAAATTGGACTCACACTCTGCAGACTGCTGGAGCTTGTCAGACTCGTTACCTGCCACCTCGAGATCAGACACCCACTGTGCAGTCTTCAAGCCTGAACGCCTTCCTACTACACAGCCGTAAGCAACCAACCAATCCTCACCTACAGTAGCTACTTCTCCATGTTATCTCCAGAACTGCCTTGGTGAAGTGGATTCTTTCCTAGGCGGAACCGTGGATCCAGATTCTCCTTCTCCACTCTCCACCCCCCAAGTAAGTCGACTTACCAACATGCACCAAATTTGCCCTCACTTCTCTCCCCCAAGCACAACCCCTCACTCAGTGATTCCACTCGCCTTGCTTGGCTCAGTCCATCACACCGGAGAGTCGCCAAGGAAGACCAGCCACCCCTGGGTTCCCTGGCCCAACCTGTAAGAAAAAGAGAACATTGTTTACAATTGATAACAGTCTGTAAGAACTGCAACTCAACCTTCCTCTCCTCTCTCCCTTTGCAGGGTTGCCAGACTCTCCATCCCCACAACCCAGCATTAAAACCTTCAACAAACAATCATTACTGTATTGCAATCTTGTTCTCCCATGCTCTCTGCTTTTGGGTTTATTACTACTTACCATGTCACTCTCTCATCTCTCTTGGCTGTCTCCTCTCTGATAGTTCAACCTCCCATTATAGATGCTGTAAGTTTATGCTTTGTGTAATAAAGTTCGTGTTCCAAGCAACATCACCCTCCTTTGGTCATTCCGGATTTCCAGACATAACATTTGGCGATGAGAGTTAAATCATAGAAACGTGTGTGAGGCCACCACAGCTATTTCTGGAAATCTCCGGTGAGCTGCCCGTTCCATGGCCATGCTGGTTTGATGCTTTCACCACCTACATATCAGCGCTTGGCCTGGGTGAAATAGATGAGGTACAGAAACGACCTCTACTGGTTCACTACTTGGGCATAGAAGGCCAACGTATATTCCATACGCTAGGACTCATTCACTGATTCAGTCGAGCTGCTAGCTAGCTATTTCACCAGATACGACAGCTTGTTGGCACGGAACACTAGACTTTGCCAACAATGACACAGGCCCAGAGAGATGACACAACAATTCATCACGGACCTTTGCCACTTAGCTAGCAAGTGCAAATTCAGTTCGTTGGAGAACATGGTGCAGTACCAGGTATGGCAACTGGACTACACGTCTCTAGCATACGCGATGGCCTCAGACGGGCCTGGTGACACTGCAGAAAATTCAGAGGTAGACACCGCAGGACAGCAGGGCACCAGGGCACCAGGGCACCACAGAGCAACAACCCAGCGACAAACTTACCTTAGAAGACGAGCTAATCTGTGACAAAATAGGCAAAGAGTACAGCCCAGAGAGCGAATGCAGCACAGAGAGTGGACACAACACAGAGAGCGAACACGGTGCAGAGGGAGAGCAGCAACCGGACTCACCTCAGATCCTTGCCCAGCATGAGCCTCCAGGAGCCACTGCAGAGTTGCAGGAGAGGAAGCCTGCGTCTATCAGGAACCCCAGGACACAACAACCCAGTGCAGATTCTAACAACGACAATAGCGACACATCGCCACGACCAGACTTCCAAGGTGAGGGGGATAAGGGGCCGGACTACTTACGAATCCACGCACAACACCAGCCTACATGAACAGCTTCGGAGCTGCTGGATGAAGAGTCCGCAATCATACAAAACACAGAAGAGCCACCGGACGACTTCCAAATCCATGACTGGCATTGGCTTCCAGGAGCCACTGCTGATATGCAGGATGAAGAGTTCGTGACCCAGCAGGATGTAGCAGAGCCACCACAACCTGGTGGATGCCCCACATCAGATGTGAGAGTCACACCATCACAACCATGATGCCGAACGCAGTCGAACAGAGCACCACTCACAGTGATGAACTGGGTTCGGGTCCATGGAACCAAGCAACCGGGCCCATAGTTGGTCTTAACTTCGTCACCACCATCGACACCTATGAAGATCGCCACACAGCTGAGACCAGCTGCCGTTTAGATGGCGGATGGATCGAGATGGCAGGCCAGCCATCTGCGGAAGGTGAGAGCAGCTGCCATGGATCAAGACCCAGCGTTGGAGCCGACCCAGCTGGTATAGGATCCTGGTGAGGACATTGTTGACGAGCATGCCGCGGCTCCAGCGAGATGGCACCCAGGCCTGCTGCAACTGGTGCCTCCAGGGGCCTGTCCACTGTGAGCTTGTCTCAGGGCTCCTCTGAATGAACTGCCCTCCTCAGAAAAAAGAGAGGACCTTTTAGCTAGGGGCGCGGCTGCCAACAGATAGGGGCAGAATAACCCACTCAGCTGCGCTGGGCTATGCGTTGTCTACCTGCTAGCCCTAGCTAGTTTGTGCTACCAAATTGGGGAGGGTGAATACAATCTGGATGCTGTTCTGTTTTTTTCCAAGGGGGGGGGGAATGTAGTGTGTGACTAAAGGGGGTTAACTGGCGCCGGCATGGTGACGCAGCTATGCGGTGACGTCATCACACCGGACTGTTATAAGGAGAGGGTCGGCAGTCTTAGGGCTCTCTCTCATCTCTCTTGGCTCTCTCCTCTCTGATAGTTCAACTGCCCGTAAACAGACACTGTAAGTTTATGCTTTGTGTAATAAAGTTTGTGCTCCAAACAGCATCACTGCCCGTTGGTCATTCCGAGTTTTTGGACATAACAGTCACCAAACATCTCACTTTAATCCTCAGGCCCCTTGATGGACTATCTGAACATCACATGAAAATTTCAGAGGATTTTGCCACTAAAATTAAACATCATAACCTGGATAAAGATGAAACCATGGTACCTTTTGACTTTGCATCTCTTTTTTACCTGCATACCAACTACTGATGCCTTAACCACTGGGAGAAGACTAGAAGAAGACAACACGTTATGTACAAGAACCAATCTTAACCCTTTGTACACTACTGGACTTCTGCCTTAACACCACATACTTCACCTACAGTATTGTCCTGCTTTTTACACTAAAATAATAAGTCCTGTACAGGACACGGTTTATCCTTTATTTACTAAATGCCTTTAAAGCAGCATCATCTCATCCGCCTATTCAGTAGTTGTTGGTTGATTTGTTTACTTTTACACACCACATGTGAAGTCATCACTTAAAAGTGATTGGGCGAGAGATAGCCTGGCAGGCTCAGCAGCTGCCGTAGTGCCTTGCCAGCTTCTCACTGACCGACCAACATGTCTACGGCTTCACCTTATTCCGATAGTCTGCACCGTGCATCAGTCAAAGTACCGACATGAGTGGGAAGAGTGGAATGAACTCAATAATTGGCTTGACAGCATAAATAGAATGGGGGAAGGAAAAGTTGGTTGTGGTGGCGTCTTGCATGGCAGCGACTCCTCTGATTCTAGATGTGATTAACATTGTAGATAGGAGAAATGTAATTTTGTTCTACTGTACATGATTGGCTGTATGGATTGAAAGACAATAAAGTTGGCTTCTTCTTCTTCTTCTTCTTCTTCTAAAAGACAGTAAGTACAAGGCAAACTGGAAAGTATGCTGGTGGGTGTTTTCCGTGGCGCATGGTGGCTTGGGAGATGTCCGACTGCATGCTACAGGAGAATAGCATTCTTATAACACCAGGAGCAGAAAAAACCCAAACTGCAGTCTCTCAATTCTTCGTCCCCCAAGCATGTCCTGAGGCTGATGTGGTTACAGCAGCTGAATTAACCCAGGTATACAGTAGTCTCTACACCTGATGATGGTGATGATGATGATAAGAAGGACAGTATTTCAATCAAATGTATTTAAAGTAATATCAGTTGGTTTCCAATCATGGTTGATACACATTTTACAAGGTCAAATTCAAGCACTTTTTAAGGTTTTTTTTAATCCCAATTATTTTCAGCACCTTATAGCTGGGGTAAATTACATTTTTACAGGTGTAGAGGAGCTGGAAATAATGAGGCGGTTTTGTTTAAAAGCAGCGTTTTAATGATCAGCTCTCCTATCTTGTCTCATCAGGTGCAGAGCGTGGCAGAAGGTAAAAAGAGACAGAATTCTGCCAGCTCGCTGATTAAATACAGGCACACATCAAAAGACAGGCATTACAAAGGCTGACATCCCTCGTTATCTTAATCCCCCCATTGTCCTGTTATTTCCTCTCCTCATCTTGGGAGGTGATGGGAATTCCTCTCCTCGCCTTGGGGGGTGAGGGTGACTCCTCCGATCTCCGCCGTCGCGCCCTGGGACGTCTTTGTTCTTCACACGGCGGGTGAGATTCCTTTGTCCTTTCAGAGGTGTGAAGTTCCTTACATATGCAGTCACCAAACATCTCACATGTTCTAACATATGTAGGTATGGAATATATGAGTAATATAGACCACACAGGAATACATATACTATTCAGTCATAACTATTCAGTCTGATCCCAATTTGGTGAAAGAAAAATTTATAATTTCAAGCACTTACAAGCATTTAAACTAAAATTCATATGTAATTAATATGCATATGTTTTGAAATATGTATTTATATTTTCAAATTACAAAATTACTGCTCTTAATTACTGTAGGCTAATTAAATTACATAATTTTTATGCCTCGGTGAAAACAGAGGCATACGGTAATCACTCAGTGCATCTGTGTATAGATGGTTGGTTGTTTGTGTGTGTGTGTGTCCATCTGGCCGCCGGTCTTTTCAACTCAGTCGGTCCAAATTCAGTGCAACTTAAGGGTTGTATCATTGTATCACCATATTTTCTCGACTTTTAATTTGAGGGAATTCTGAGATGGGGCTTTGTTTTTGAAAGAAACACAAATTTAACTTATCTTTACCGTCAATGGAGCTGGGGAAAAAAAGGTATTGCAAAAACTATGCTGGGCCACTAAAGGCAGCAGTGTGACTTTTTTACAGCACAGCACAGCAGGGTTTTGTTTTTTTGTTTTTTTTTTACAGCATGTTGAGCTGTAAAAAAAGGAGAGGAGGAGGAGGAGCAGAGGAGACCGGGAGTAGCTGTGAGGGTGGCCAAAGTCGCGGACAGGATCACAGCTTGCTAACGGCATCTGCTCGGCTGGTGAGAGCTGTGGAGGTGGAAGGAGGATGCAGCCAGTTAAGGGCTTCTGCTCATCTGTGCGGGTCGCCGGAGAGGAGCAGAGTGGAGGTGTCCTGGGCAGCGAGACGAGCACCACGGGAGCCAAGGATGCCAGAGGGCCAGCAGCGCTTCAGTAGCTGGAGAGGAACGCTGTGGCATCTGTTCACCTGGACAAGCAGCCAGAGAGGCGTAGTGGTGACATCTGGGCAGTGGTTGAGCACTGGAGGAGCTGCACCCGTGTGGGTTGCTGAGAGGAGCGGTGGTTCTGGAGCACTGGGGCTGATTGCCTGCATCAGGCAGCGGTGCCCAGACACCAGTGAGGGCACTGAGCTTTGCTGATTGCAACGTGGAGCAGTTTTCACCTTGAAGAAGGTCTGAGTAGCGCTATCACCGTATAGATGGACATCTAAACTTGTGTGCACACCTAAAGCGTAAATCCAATGCATTGGTTGCCAACATTAATTGATAAACTTTGTGTCTATTCTTTCATTGTGATCATTTTATTCTATTGACATTAAAATGTCAATAGAATAACCAAAATATTAACCAGAATCTATTTGAATCAGTTGGCACCAATAACAACACAATGCCACCCAAAAAGAATGTAACATATGATGAGGTTGAGGAATTAAAAAAAAATCACTTGACTTTCTCTCAGAAGAGGTAACTGTGGTGAGAAAACAACAAAAACAGATAATTGATTTGGTGGAAGAGGTCAAAGCCTTGAGGCTGAAAAATGAGGAGAAAGACAAAAAGATTGCTTTTCTGGAAGATAGGGTGGACAACCTGAAACAGTACATTCGAATGAATGACATTATTGTTTCAGGATTAGAAACACAGCCCAGATCCTATGCCCAGGCTGTGGCAAGAATGGATAATACAGACCTTCGTGAACTGGACGCCAGATCGGTGGAAGAACAGGTGACAAGCTTCCTTCATTCTAAAGGCATAGAGATAGACAGTAACAACATAGAGACTTGTCATCCTCTTCCTAAAAGAAGGAAGGGTGAAAAATCTGTAATAATCATCCGTCTTACAAACAGAAAGTAAAAAATGGATCTGCTGAAACAGGGAAGGAAGCTGAAGGGGACAGAAGTTTATCTGAATGAGCACCTGACCAAGATAAATGGAGACATCGCCAAAAAGGCGCATTTCTTGCGAAAACAGAAGAAAATCCAATCAACATGGACTTTCAACTGCAAAGTCTTTATAAAACTGAATGGAACACCAGACGAGTCCAAAGTGCTGGTAATTAGAAATGTGGAGGAGCTGGATAAATACAGTATATGTGAGGAAGTATATCACAGTGAGGACAAATGTTTACTTCAATAAAAAAACAAAAAACTTGTGACTGACTTTAGTAGACATCAATCATCCCCAGTTGGAGGATGTCATTTGACACAGAGTAAGGAAATTCAGACTGAAAATATGCCATTATGCTAAACATAAACCACAAGAGATGGAGAATGATATTGATCCTGATAACCACTTCTTCAATGATATTCATAATCACTGTGAATATTATACTGAAAAGAAATTCAAGTGCAATTAGATGGTAAACTATCAATAATACACTTCAACAGCAGAAGTCTTAACAAAAACTTTCCACAGATTCAGGACTATTTAAAACAGCTAGATAGAAAATTTACAGCTATTGCGGTCTCTGAAACTTGGCTCAATGAAGAGCAGGCTTCTCTGATGACAATAGAGGGATATCAGATGTTTAATATTAATAGATCTCAAAAAAAGGGTGGTGGTGTTGCTCTGTATACTGATGACCTGTATAGGTGTAAACTTGTAAATGGAATGTCCTTTGCACTACCAGGGATTCTAGAATGTGTTACTGTTGAGATTGACCAAGATAAAACAAAAAATCTAATTATAAGTTGTATATATAGAATGCTGGGAACTTGTGTTGAGACATTCAGAGATAAGTTAGTCGAGATGTACAATAATATAACTAGTAAGAAAATGGTAGTAATCTGTGGAGACTTCAATATTGATTTACTAAATCCATTTCAACAAAATGTAATTACAGAGTTCATGAATTCTATGTACAGTATGAGTCTATATCCCACAATAATGCATCCCAGTAGAATCACAGTTCACACTGCTGCACATATTGATAACCTGTTTGTTAATATTATTGATAAGAAAATAGAAAGTGGATTATTGATAAATGACATAAGTGACCATTTGCCAGTCTTTGCGCCTATCCATGGCCACACGGGGGCCAATACAGAAAAAACTTTAAAATCTTTCAGATACAAATCACAAAATGCAATCAGTTCTTTTAAAGAAGACCTGCTGAAGCAAGACTGGACAAAAGTCTATGTATCAGATGTAAATGAAGCCTATGACACATTCATGAACATTGTAGCCACTCTTTATGAAAAAAATTGTCCATTAATAAAGTAAAAGCTTAAACAGAAATTTGTCAACAAGCCATGGTTAACCAAAGGATCACAAAAAGTGTGTAAAAAGAAAAATTCATTATATAAAGCTTTTCTAAAGAAAAGGACAAAAGAAGCAGAGCAGCGGTATAAAACATACAAAAACAAGTTAATATATATAATGAAATTGATAGGATATTTTCAGGTTTCATTGATTATTCTATATGATTTTAATACTGTATTATTCTATTTTTTATTATAAATGTATCTGGTGCACATAATGAGCCAATGTCTGAGTCACTGTGTTTTTCCATTGTCTCAGAGCTTGAAAAGAATGTCTGTAAGATTAGGTTGAACAAGATTGTAAATAATGACAAAGGTTTTATTGTTTTATCATTCCAAGCTGTACTGTACTATATGCCTGAAGTTAGGATGACTTAGCTTGACCAGGTCATGTAAAGATCATAGCAGAATGTTCAGTGCTGTCCATAGATTAGAAGCAGAATGCTCTCTCTCTTGGAGAGATGGCTCCAGCCAGTCTAGCTTAGATAAGGTTAGGAACTGAGGTATAAGAAGCAGCATCCTTGAACACATGTTAGGGAGTTGGTGTTTGCGAGCTCTGAGGCAAGTTTTACTGTGACCGATTACCTCCTTTCTGATCAGAAAGAGAATAAATGGCTCAGAACTTGGAAAACCGCCTATTGATTATTGATTCAGTCTCAGTCAATTTATTTTTGATCTAACATTATTGGCGCCTGACGTGGAACCCACATAAAGAGGTCCACGGTGTTTTCCGACGGATCCAGACTGGACTGTGCATGGTCGAAGAAGAGGAGAGGCCCACACTTCTGGGAAGCGCTGAAAAAAACACGCTGACCCTCTTCAAAAGCCCTGGAGATGTTGGGAAGCGACTTGGAACTCTGACGGGTCTACCGAAACTCATAGAGGAGGATTCTGAGTGTGAGCAATTTATTTCAGTTTTTGTTATTGTTGTTATGGCCAGTGAGTGATATCCTAAACCGACTGTACACTGGTGAAAGACTGAAAGAATGAAACTAACGGCCTAATTGATGAGTCATTTCACCCACGGTGAGAATATCGCAATAATCCCTTGGGAGGAACAAGGTTTTCCTTTGCAAGCGATGATCGATATTTGAAGACCCAGGGTAATTCTTAGAAATTCACTGTTTTTCCACACTCAAGTAAGTTCAGTGGAGGTTTAGAAGCTACATGTAGAATAGGGAAAGATTCATGTCTCGTTCCTGTCCGGAAGAGTCACGTGATCCCAGAGAAGTGAATTTTCGGGGTAAGATTCGTGCCTCTTGTGACCGCTTCTGCTTATGGTCCAGTTTTGGACCTTCAGCATTAGTGGGGAGACTACATGAACCCCGAAGGGAAAAGGTTTTTTCACGGAAGATTCGTGCCCTTATCAGGTCTGCTTTATTGCCCATGGGGCTTCCCCAGCTACGGTGAGCTATTGCAAGATGCCGAGGGAGGAGGTCTAACTTTGGGCTTTAGGCGCACAGCGGGGGGGGGGGGTAACATGACCGTTGAAATATTTTATTTTGTGAGTTTGATGAAGCACTAGAAAAAAGTTACTGCGGTCTGAATTTGTTTTGTCTGTGTTACATGAAATCCCCGCCAGTGTGAAACATAGAGAAGCTGAGTTCCCATGAAGGCGGAGTGAATAGAGTGTGAAATTAATGTCTGTGATTTTTTTCCTAATATTTGTGAAGCATAAAAGGGTTGGTTAGTTAATTATCTTTTGGGAAGTGTTTAAAATTATAGGTATTTGAAAATAGTAGCCTTGAGCAGAAACAGTGGACTGCTGTTGTGCTTTATGGCGGTGTAGAAAAAAAAAAAGGAGCTTCACGCTGCAAGTGGCAATGTGAGGGTTGCCATATTTGATTTTTTCCGCTAAGGTTGCCAGATCTGGAGATTAATTGAAGTAATTCTCATGCTATTTTGGGTTATGGCATGAACCTAAAAGTCTTTATTGTATGACCTTGTAGAGATAATGCAAAAGAAAACGTGTTTGGGCCCTGTCTGTCTGTGTGTAATGTCTGAAAATCTATGTGTATCTGTTTGTGATTCTGTGTATGTGTGTCCTTGAGAGAGAGGGGAAAAGAAACAGAGAGAGCTTGGGAAAAAATAGAAAAGCTGTGTAGCCACTGATACGTGCATGGAAACTTGGTAAAAAGAGAAGAAAAAACTTTCAAACATGGGTTGCTGTTATAGCAAAAAGATAAAACAGCCACAAAGTTTCCAGACAGGAAGAAATAATGCCTCATTTTGCTGTAAGGGTTGTAGAAAACAGCAAGATGAGAATGAAATTTATGTATTGGCAGGAGATGGTAAATTTATGAACAAAAAAAGACTTGAGGTTAAAGATTGTGAGGTTTTAATTTCCACCATTAAATTAGCAGCAGATGGCAGTAGGCAAAAAGAGTTAAAATATGGACTTTTTGAGGCGGTACAGTGGCTTCAGACTACCAGGCAATGGCAAGCTGATTTGAATAGACAAGATCAGACCTTAAAAGACTCGAATGTTTGTAATAAGAAGGGTTTGACTAATGTACAGTTTTTCTCAAAATTCCAAGGTGACGAAGGAGATAACGGCCGGAGCAGGTGGCGTGGAGACAACCTGACCCCTCCCTCTCTGCATCCGGACCTTGAGACGGTGACCGCCCCCATGGCACCGACTGCGGACCTAGCTCACCCCTCCTCCATGGCTGGGCACCCTCCTCCCTGCCCACCTCCTCCTTCCTTTCAACGCAGGCTGGACATCAATCCTAGAGCCCAGCTTTCTCACCTGACAAAAAGTTAAGTGATTGTGCACCTTCAAATTATGCCATTTCAACAGCACATGTATCCTTACCCTTAGAAAAATACATTAAGGAAGAGGAACATGCAGCAGAATTAGGACAGTTTCCTATGGTTAAATTATACAACCCGGCTTATGTTGGTCCAGCGGCTGAAGGTGCTGAAGTCAATAGCCAAAACATTCTTTAAAACATTCCCACTGTGCTAGTTAACCACCAACTGATGCAGTATTAGCTCAGCAGGTGAAAAAATTAAATGAACATATTAGGAACAAGTGGCGATTAAAACATGATTTGACAGCCATTCAGAATGCCACTTAACATAAAACAGAAAGTGCTGAAACCTATAGGTGTAGACTACAGGATGTTTCTTTTTTTATTTATAATCATTCAGGTTTGGCAAATCCTACCGCAGATACAGGTTCAGAACCTTATTGACAACATTTGAAACATGTATTCCTAGATAGCATGCATCCAAATTTAGCACAGTATGTGTGCAAACACTTTGTAATATATCTGCACGCTCATTTGCTGATGTGTTGGTATATGTAAAACATGCAGAACAACTGAGCTGGCTCTCAGGGGGAGGCCTTTGCTTCCCCCACTTCTGTATTTTTCCAGGGTCCCCGGTGTGGAGGAGGGAGGAGGGGCCGTGGTGCTGGGTCTGCAAACCTCCAACGGTGGAGCTGTGACTGTTGTCATGCCTGTGGGCAACAGGGCCACTGGAAAAAGCAATGCCCTGCACGTTCAGGGGGCTGGAGAGAGGGGAGGGGACTATGCCCTGCTCAGCAACAACAACAACAACAACAACCGGACTCATCACATCCCAACATGTGACTGACCGAATCAAAGCTAAGTACAACTACTGAAAATGACAATGGCACAGTTGACATATTTCATTTATCTGACTTTGACCTAATCATGACACTAGAGAGTTTACCAGAGGTTACTCTAGAAGTTCAGGGAACTCCTTTGAAATTTCTTTGTGATACTGGGGCTTGCAGAGCTGTCATTTCAGGCCTAGATGCTGGGGGGCTCACAAAATCAGAACACACAGTGATCATTAAATCAGCAAATGGGAAGCTAAAAAAGGAATGTCTTTCTGAAATTGTAACAGTAAAAGATCCTGTTACAGGGGACAGTGCGGAAGGTTCATTCATTTTGTCACAAGTGTGTCCAGTTAACTTATTGGGAAGGGATTTGCTCACAACCCTCAATATTGCCGTAATCCCAACAGAAGGTGGTATGAGGGCATCACATCTCCCACATGCATCAGAAATTCATGCTTTGCAACATTTTGCAGTACCAAGATACTCATATTCGCTTCGTTTGGTACCGGCCAGACCAACTGGAGTGATTGAGAGCTTGGAAGCCAAAATAATGCAACATTTCAAAACACAGGTTCCTACAACTGTGCAGGCCACAAATCACTATCATTGCAACATTTATGACAGATTTCTGAGTGGCTCAGATGACAAATTTGAGAAAACATTTTTTGCAAACTCATCCTCCAGAATAGTCATTACAAATTTGAACTGGTCACCAAAGAGCTATGCAGGAGCATCTGTAAGGTTATCAGATGAAGATAAAAGCCACTTTAAACACTGGGAGACACCACACATTACACTGATCAAGCCTAAACACATGCAGTGGAAGGATATAGGCAGGTTTGTGAACACAGCAGAGGAGTGTGATCAATCTTGGAAAGGCACACATGAACCAAGAGTTCAGTACTGCCCAAAGCTTGACACCTACAAACTGCCTTTGAACTGGGTGGCACAAGTCCAAAAAGACGTCAGCATTGACGTCCCTGAATCACAAGCATGACTGTTTCCTTTGACAGAGGGAGAGGAAAATGAACTCTTAGAAATTCCAAATTCCTTGTGGTCAACAGGAAAGGCAGATGTGGGCTTAATGAAAAATGCAGAATTGGTAACAATAAATGTAAAATCTCATTTTAGGCCTTATCAGAGGCAATATCTTCTACACCCAGAAGCCATGAGATGACTGTTGTTGAGATATGGTGCTATATAAATAAAGTTGAATTGAATTCAAGGAGGCATTAAACCTGTTATACAGAAATTGATAGATGCAGGGGTTATAGTACCATGTTCGAAATGACCGTGCAATACACCTTTGTTTCCGGTGAAGAAAGCTGCACGATCCTCCAGCTGGAGAATGGTCCAAGACCTTCAAGCAGTGAATAGAGCTGTCATTCCGAGGGCTGTAACAGTCCCAGACCCTCACACTTTGTTAAATGATCTACAATCACAAATTAAATTTTTCACAGTGATTGACATCAATAATGCTTTTTTCAGCATTCCCATCCACCCAGATCATCAGTTTTGGTTTGCATTCACATTTGAAGACAAGGGGTACACATTCACGAGGCTACCACAGGGCTATTGTGAATCACCAACCATTTTTTCACAGGCAATGCCAACAAATTTGGCCCAGTTTGTTCCACCTCATGGGAGTCAATTACTCCTGTATGTTGATGACATTTTGCTGGCATCCCCTGATGAAATCACTTGCAAAAGAGACACCATTGCCTTGTTGAAATTTTTAGCTGAGCAGGGCCACAAGGTTAACAAAGCAAAGCTGCAGTTGTGGAAGCCAGAAGTGAGATACTTAGGCCACATTTTGTCAGCAGAAGGGAGACATGTTGATCCTGTTCACAAAGAGGCTATTTTGGCAACGCCCAAACCAATCACAAAAAGAGACATGATGTCATTCTTGGGGACATTAAACTATTGTCTCTCCTGGATTGCAAATTATTCATTTGAAGTGCAACCATTGTCTGACCTCATTTACAAAAAAAAACAATGGCACAGGTGGACAAGATTGAGTGGACACCTGAAGCAGAGGAAGCGTTTGTCAGGATGAAAAAGCTTTTGGTCAGCACTGCAGTTTTGGCACTCCCTGACTATAAAAAGCCATTTATTCATATGGCTGATTGTAGACAGGGACACATGACATCAGTGCTGCTTCAACCACTTCAACTTCAAATTAGTTGGAAACCACATGTCAGAGACATACAAAATAAAGTTGCAAAAAATATTGCAATTATAAATAAAATTAAGCAGGCCCTAGATTACAAATCACTTCATACCTTGTATTGCTCATTAGTACTTCCATACTTGACCTATTGTATAGAGGTCAGGGGTAACAATTATAAAAGTACACTTAATTCATTGCTAATATTACAAAAAAGGGCAGTCGGTGCTATACACAAAGTCGGGTACCTTGAACATACTAATTTATTGTTTTTACGTTCAAAGTTATTGAAATTATGGGATCTGGTTCATTATTATACAGCACAATTAATGTTTAAAGTCAGTAAAAACCTTTTGCCACACAGTATACAAAATCTTTTCAGTGAGAGAGAAGGGAAATATAATTTACAGGGGAACACAAAATTTAAAATGCACTTAGTAATATCTACTAGGAAGGGTTTTTGTGTGTCTGTGTTTGGGGTAAAATTGTGGAAAGGGTTGGGGGAGAAACACAGGCAATGTCCAAACATCCATATATTTAAATCAACATATAAAGACATGATTTTTGAGCAATATAAAAATAAAGGGCAGTAATATTACAATGTGTGTTCAATGAAAAAAGGTTGTTATTGTGTGTGTTATTGTGTTATGGTGATGGTGATGGTGTTGTTTGTGTTGAACATACCGTATTTATTTATTATTGTTACAATTATTGTTGGATGTTGGTATTGTTGTCAATATGGACTGTCGTTGTTGTGTCATTTCTGTTGCATAATTTGGCTATAGGGTGTATTATGGTGAATGTGGTTGTGGGATGAATGATGACTAAGAGTGATATTGTAATTTGTTGGGTATGGAAAAGGGGTGGGACTATATAAGCGTTGGCTTCTTCCCACTTCTTTTGAACATTCTATTTTGGCTTGATTTTTGTTTTGTTTTAAATTCTTTTTTTTTCTTTTGTCGGAATGTTCAAATAAATAAAATCAATCAATCAATCAAAACCAGGGCCCTTCCTCCATACGTGCAGGCTGTAATAGCTGCATCCATGGCAGTTCAAGCATCTGCAGGGATTGTCCTTTTTCATCCCTTGACCCTGAAGGTCACACATGCAGTGTCAGTCATTTTATCCCAGAGCAAGATATCAGTTCTTTCACCATCCAGACACCTCGCATGCATGACAGTATTAATGTCCCAGCCTCATTTAATGATTGAGCATTGCACAGTGTTAAATCCAGTGAGTTTTTTGCCACTGAAGGAGAACCTCATGACTGCTTGGCAGAAATTAAACATGAAGTACTGCCACGTCCTGATTTACATGACATTCCTCTGGATGATTCAGATCTCACATTGTTTGTGGATGGATCATCAAAACGTGACTGTGATGGATCAAATTTGTGTGGCTATGCAGTTGTCACTCATGACACTGTTTTGAAGGCCCAAAAACTTCTGTCCCATTTTTCAAATCAAATCAAATCAAATCAAATCAAACTTTATTGTCATATTGCTGTACATACAACTGTAGTGCAGGCAAGATGAAATTGCGTTTCTCTCGGCATCCATATAAATAGAAGCAGCATGATTTAAGACACACTCACACATAGCTTCACCCCCCCCACCCCCACCCCACCCCCCATCCATTCACACATCCCTGAGACATACTTGGGAAAAAAAACTAACTAACTATAATATACAAATAATATACAAAATGTCCGTAGGTGCAGTAGTGTGTATGAGAGATTCCGGGTCAACTGTTTAGCATCCTGACAGCTTGTGGAAGGAAGCTGTTGATCAGTCTGGTGGTTCTGCCTCTGATGCTCCGGAATCGTTTACCAGATGGAAGAAGTTCAAAGTGTTTATGCAGAGGGTGAGAACGGTCCTTGACAATGTTCAGTGTCCTGCTCCTACAACGGTTCTGAAAAAGTTCTTGGACAGAGGGGAGGGAGACTCCAATTACCCTCTCAGCCCCCTTGACTATTCTCTGCAGGGCTTTTTTGTCTGACATACTGCAGCTGGAGTACCATGTAGCAATGCAGTACGTCAGAACACTCTCCACCACACCTCTGTAGAAGGTCCTGAGGATGCAGATGGGGAGAGAGTCCTGTTTGAGTTTCCTCAAGAAGTGCAGTCTCTGCTGAGCCCGCTTCCTGATCCCCAAGGAATTCTTGCTCCAGGTCAGGTCCTGCGAGATCTGCACTCCGAGGAACTTGATGTTCTCCACTCTCTCCACTAAACAGCCACTGATGCTGAGGGGGACGTGCTCAGGTTGTGACCGCTGGAAGTCGATAATCATCTCCTTCGTTTTGTCCACGTTGAGCACCAGATTGTTCTTCCTGCACCAGCCCTCCAGGTCTCTCACTTCTTCCCGGTACATTGATTCCTCATCCCTCTGAATAAGTCCCATCACCGTGGTGTCATCTGCAAACTTAATAATCTGGTTCCCCTCGTGTCTGGATACACAGTCATGTGTTAGAAGTGTAAACAACAGTGGACTGAGTACACAGCCTTGAGGGGATCCGGTGCTCAGCATGACAGAGTTGGAGATGTTGTTTCCAACCCAGACAGACTGAGGTCTCTCAGTCAGGAAATCCAGGATCCAGAGACATATGGCGGTGTTCAGACTGAGAAGGAGTAATTTCTCCATCAGTCTCTGGGGAATAATGGTGTTTAATGCTGAACTGAAATCAATGTACAGGAGTCTGGCATAGGTGTCTTTCTGGTCCAGGTGGGTGATGACAGAGTGTAGGGTGGTGACTATAGCATCCTCCGTGGAGTGGTTTGAACGATAGGCAAACTGGAGCGGGTCATGTGATGCAGGGAGGCAGGCTGTAATGTGTGGTTTGACAAGCCGTTCAAAACACTTCATCACAATTGGTGTCAGTGCAACAGGACGATAGTCATTCAAACAGGACACAACTGGTTTCTTTGCCACTGGTACAATGATAGAGGTCTTGAAGCATCTGGGAACAATGGCCTGACTCAGGGAGATGTTATAAATGTCAGTCAGGACATCCGCCAACTTGCTCGCGCAGTCTCGGAGCACACATCCTGGGATGTTGTCCGGACCTGCAGCTTTACGTGGGTTGACTCTGGTTAGGGTCCTCCGTGTGTCCGCTGTGTTGATGGTAAAAGCTGGTCCGACCGATGGTGGGGGTGGGCCAGCCCTCCCTCTGATTGTCGAGTTTGATGCTTCAAAACGTGCAAAGAAGTCGTTAAGCCTGTCTGGAAGCGAAGCGTCATCATCATCGACCCCCTGCCTAGACTAATAACCCGTCAGTGTCCGAACTCCCTGCCACATCTGCTTGGTGTTCCTAGTGTCACAGAGGTGTCCCTGGATTTTCTCTGCATAGGCGCGCTTTGCCGCCTTAATTCCCTTTGAGAGCACAGACCTGGCTGAGCGGAGGGCGATCCTGTCATTCGCTCTGAAGGCTGCATCCCTGGCTGTAAGCAGCGAGCGCACCACTGCAGTCATCCAGGGCTTATGGTTACCCTGCATAGTGATGGTCTTCACTGTAGTGACATCGTCTGTGCACTTCGCGATGTAGCTGGTGACCGTTTCAGCATACTCCACATCTGTCTTGTCTTCCTTGGAGGCTGCTGTTTTGAAGACCTCCCAGTCTGTGTGCAGAAAACAGTCTTTCAGTGCAGAGGCTGCACTCTCTGGCCAAATCCTGATTTGTTTCACTGCTGGCGTGCTGCGCTTCAATAAAGGTTTGTAGGTAGGCAGCAGCATCATGGATATGTGGTCAGAAAGGCCGAGATGGGGGCGGGGTATAGCCTTATATGCATCTGTGTTTGTGTACACTAAGTCCAACATATTCTCTCCTCTGGTCTTAAAGTCTACACATTGTTTAAGCTTGGGGAGCACAGTCTTTAAGCTGGTGTAGTTAAAATCCCCCGCAACCACCACAAAACTGTCCGGGTGTGAAGTTTGGATTTCACTAATCGCATTGTGCAGTTCCCCGAGTGCCTTCTTAGCATTAGCATTAGCGTTAGCGCTCGGCGCTATGTAAACAGCCCCTACAAACACGTTGCTGAATTCCCTTGGCAAATAATATGGCCGACAATTTACAATAAGGAACTCCACCAACGGAGAGCAGTGTTTAGACACTAACGTGGCATTAGCGCACCAGTTCTTGTTAACATAGATGCATAGCCCACCCCCCCGGCTCTTATCGGAGCTCACTGTTTCCCTGTCGGCACGGAACATCGCCATATCTTCCAGTTGAATGGCCTCGTCAGGAATGTTATTGTGGAGCCATGTCTCAGTGAACGCAAGCACACAGCAGTCTCTCCACTCTCGCCGGGTTTCTCTCAGCAGACGTAGCTCGTCCAGCTTGTTTTCGAGGGAGCGGACGTTAGAGAGAAGGAGCGAGGGTACCGCTGGTCTGGAGGGGTTAGCCTTTAGCCTAGCATGGATCCTGGCCGTTTTTCCACGCTTTTGCTTGCGTTTGCTCTGCTTACGCCTCCTCCTCTCTCAGGTAGCTTCCAGCGGAGACTCCGCCAGAATTCCATGCTGGCGTAGAATGTCCAAATCACAACCGATCGCCACGATTCTTGCAGCATGCAGTACCTTGATGTTTAATAAGGTCTCACGGTTGTAAGTTTTACAGAATGTACGTCTGGGAAGATCAAAACACTCAAAACTCTCACACTCGCTGATGCCAAGAGGGGCCACTGCGTCCATGCGTGCTGCCGCCATCAATATCCAACTGCAGCTGCAGAGTTGATTACTCTGGGGAAATCAAAAAAAATTGGGACAAAAAAAACCCAAAACAATTTACACTGATAGCCAGTATGCATTTTCCACTATTCACCACTTTGCACAACAGTGGAAAAATAGAGGCATGATTATATCAACAGGGAAGCCTATCCAGCATAAACACCTCATTTTGGAGCTGCTTGAAAGTGTCAAACTACCATCACAACTGACCATATGTAAATGTGCTGCTCATACAAATATTAATGATCCGGTTTCTAAAGGTAGTCATTTTGTGGATCAAACTGCAAAGGCGGTTGCACAAGGCTTGCAACCTAGACAAAGCACATTTCATTCTGTTCTGACACTGATTGAAGAGCTATCACATGATGTTCTTGTTGAGGCTCAAAAAGCAGCACCACAGGCTCAAATTTACAAATGGATAAAGAAGGGAGCTATTCTTGATGACACCTCAAAGCTCTACAAATGTAAGGCAAACAAGCCTATTCTACCACTCAAACTGTTTCACCAAGTCTCTACCTTGCTGCATGGCGTATCGCATGTAGCAAGTGGGGGGGGGGGGGGGGGGATGGTATCTACATTGAATAAAACCTTTACTGCTTATGGGTTTAGCCAGTTTGCCACACAGTTTTATAAAAAATGTCTGATCTGTGCCAAAAACAATGCACAGGGAAATTTCAAACCTGAGAGAGGGACTTTTCCAGCCTCTACTTATCCATTTCAGAACATTTCCATGGATTTTATTGAACTGAATAAATGTGAATGCAAGAAATATTGTTTGGTCATTCGTGATATATTTTCTAAATGGACAGAAGCTTTTCCTTGCACACATCCAAATGCAATCACAGTGGCAAATAAATTGCTTGCCAAAATTGTACCTAGGTTTGGAATACCTGAGAAAATTTACTCAGATAATGGTACACATTTTGTAAATCAAGTTATATCACATTTAGGCACAGCACTGAACATCAGTTTGAAGAATCATTCAGCTTATCATCCACAATCTGCAGGATTGGTAGAACGCACAAACAAAACTATTAAAGAAAGACTCAGAAAAACAATGGCAGAAACAGGGCAAAATTGGATTTATTGCCTTCCATTAGTTTTGTTTTATATGAGGATAATCCCAACCAAAGGGGGGTTGTCTCCATTTGAAATCATGTATGGCAAACCATACTTGCTGCCACCTTTGAGACCATTCAATCCTAGTGATGAAGAAGTGTGTTTAGCAGATTACATGAGAAGGATGTTGACTAACAGAGATGTTATCGCTACTACTGTCCCCAGGAGGGTTCACGAGGAAACTGCACCGATCTTGGTCAAGCCAGGAGACCTCGTCCTCATCAAAGCCATCAAAAAGAAGAATTGGACTGATTCAACCTGGCAAGGACCACATAAAGTTGTTTTGCCAATGCCAACAGCGGTGAAAGTTGAAGGACGGGACTCTTGGGTGCATTTAACACACTATAAACTTTACCCTACTCTGAACTCACAGCTAGGGACTACTGAATAAATATTTTCAACTTCATTCCATTAAAGACTTTCAGCAAGAGACTTTTTTAATTGTTTCCCTATACAAGTGTTGACTGACAATGCCCTGTGAGGTATCCAGTACCGGCTTGGGATAGGGAAGCAAGTGGTTGACCATCATGGAGAGACAAGAAGCGGAAGGAAGACGTTCAGTCATTAAATGGTGAAGTCGTTGTTGTTTCCTTTACATCATCATCCTAGGGGTGACGTTATTACTTTGGTTTCTTTTAGCTGCACCACAAACCATACATCGTAGTGCCAGGGACCTTGCACATATTCAGCATAACTGGCTAGAGCTACAGTGGGGCAAAAAAGTATTTAGTCAGCCACCAATTGTGCAAGTTCTCCCACTTAAAAGATGAGAGAGATCTCCAATTTTCATCATAGGTATACCTCAACTATGAGAGACAAAATGAGAAAAAAAAATCCAGAAAATCACATTGAAGGATTTTTAATGAATTAATTGGTAAATTCCTCGGTAAAATAAGTATTTGATCACCTACAAACAAGCAAGATTTCTGGCTCTCACAGACCTGTAACTTCTTCTTTAAGAGGCTCCTCTGTCCTCCACTCCTAACCTGTATTAATGGCACCTGTTTGAACTTGTTATCAGTATAAAAGACACTTGTCCACAACCTCAAACAGTCAGACTCCAAACTCCACTATGGCCAAGACCAAAGAGCTGTCAAAGGACACCAGAAACAAAATTGTAGACCTGCACCAGGCTGGGAAGACTGAATCTGCAATAGGTAAGCAGCTTGGTGTGAAGAAATCAACTGTGGAAGCAATTATTAGAAAATGGAAGACATACAAGACCACTGATAATCTCCCTCGATCTGGGGCTCCACGCAAGATCTCACCCCGTGGGGTCAAAATTATCACCAGAACGGTGAGCAAAAATTCCAGAACCACATGGGGGGGACCTAGTGAATGACCTGCAGAGAGCTGGGACCAAAGTAACAAAGGGTACCAACAGTAACACACAACGCCGCCAGGGACTCAAATCCTGCAGTGCCAGACGTGTCCCCCTGCTTAAGCCAGTACACGTCCAGGCCCATCTGAAGTTTGCTAGAGAGCATTTGGATGATCCAGAAGAGGATTGGGAGAATGTCATATGGTCAGATGAAACCAAAATAGAACTTTTTGGTAAAAACTCAACTTGTCATGTTTGGAGGAGAAAGGACACCATACCTACTGTGAAGCATGGGGGTGGAAACATCATGCTTTGGGGCTGTTTTTCTGCAAAGGGACCAGGACGACTGATCCATGTCAAGGAAAGAATGAATGGGGCCATGTATCGTGAGATTTTGAGTGAAAACCTCCTTCCACCAGCAAGGGCATTGAAGATGAAACGTGGCTGGGTCTTTCAGCATGACAATGATCCCAAACACACCACCCGGGCAACGAAGGAGTGGCTTCGTAAGAAGCATTTCAAGGTCCTGAAGTGGCCTAGCCAGTCTCCAGATCTCAACCCCATAGAAAATCTTTGGAGGGAGTTGAAAGTCTGTGTTGCCCAGCGAAAGCCCCAAAACATCACTGCTCTAGAGGAGATCTGCATGGAGGAATGGGCCAAAATACCAGCAACAGTGTGTGAAAACCTTGTGAAAACTTACAGAAAACGTTTGACCTCTGTCATTGCCAACAAAGGGTATATAAAAGTACTGAGATGAACTTTTGTTATTGACCAAATACTTATTTTACTGAGGAATTTACCAATTAATTCATTAAAAATCCTTCAATGTGATTTTCTGGATTTTTTTTTTTTTCATTTTGTCTCTCACAGTTGAGGTATATCTATGATGAAAATTGGAGACCTCTCTCATCTTTTAAGTGGGAGAACTTGCACAATTGGTGGCTGACTAAATACTTTTTTGGCCCACTGTACATGAACATCACGATCAAGAATATGCTGCCAATATGTGGTGGGGGTATGCAAATTATACGGCCAGGGCAGCTAATCATTCCAATTGTTATGTTTGCTCCTTAGTGCCAAAGTCAGCTGGACAGACTGCTGTTGTAGCCAAAATGATAGAACCAGCAAAAACTCTCTATTTTTTATAGGAGGCTATGAAAAGGGACCATACAAAAAAGATTATTTTGAATCACTCTTGTGAAATCTTCCGTCACTCTACCAATCAGAGAACTTATGGTACCCCTTACTCTGTAAGAGCAAGGTTAGTTTCATCAGCGACTTTTTCTTTTTGTCTGAAGGGAAGTGGTAGCAACCCTCTGGGTGACCTACCCGTTCTCGGTGTGAGGCAGTGAACAGTATACACCGTACCTGCGATGCTAGTACCCTGACCAATCGGATGAGCAGGTGGTGTCCACAGGCTAACCGTTGTTATTACAGACCTATCACCATGCTGGCGCTCTGCAGTGCTGCTATCTGCAACTTCCATATGTATGGCGCACATATGGTGACTGGTGGTTGGTGGCTGTGTGGTCGTAGGGCGTATTCCTATCTGCCTATGAATTGGGCAGGAACCTGTGCCCCTGTCTTTGTGACTGACAACACCCTGATTATGTCAGTGGGTCAAACGAGCAGAGGGAAGAGAGACCTATCACAGGATGCCATTTTCACACCACATGATTCCATCTGGGGTACGGACGTGCCAGAGCAGTTTAAGATACTTACTATGGGTCAAAAGGTAGTTCAGTCGCTATCCCCTTGGGTGGGAGTGGCAAAAAATACCTTGTGGATTGAGACTGTTAATTATAAACTACAGTCTTTTGTGAATTTTTCCTTAGCTGCCTGGAAAGGTGAAAGGGAGGAAGTGACTGCTATAAGACTTGTAGCAACACAGAATAGAATGGTACCTGATCAGTTGACTGCCACCCGTGGGGGTGTGTGGCGCAATTGTAGGTCAGTACTGTTGCACCTTTATACCTGCACATGATGCAGATGGAGGTGTTATTGCTCCAGCTATACGTAATCTGACTGCTTTGCAGACTGCTGGAGCTGAGAATAATGTTAATGACTCATCCCACTGGATAAACTGGTTGTTTTCCTCATGGAGGAGTCTTGTCATAAAATTGGTGGTGATTATTGTAGTGATACTTTTGATCTTTTCATGTTTCATTCCTTGCATCCGTGATATAATGCTGAAACTTGTTCATGTGAATTTAGTATTATATCACGAGGCCACCACTGGAGATGATGGGGAAACAACACCAGCTTATTGTTTTATGAGTACAGAGTAAAAGTATGACTGACATGCAGAAAACCGAAAGGAGATGTATGTTCATGATGTGAACTTGAAATGTACTGAGTTGCAAGAGTAATCAACTATGTCTTGAAGTTCAGAGAAGTTGTTATCCTTGTTTGAGATTTTTCACTTTATCCTGTTTATGTTCTGTTTTAATATATGTTGTATTTGAAACCATTATGTTACTAATCACTATTTAGCCAGTATACAGTTTTACTGTATTGACTGTTGTTTGATCGTTGATACCTTGTTGCATTTTCACATTGACCGATCAGTAAATTACAGCTGTGCGGTTCACGAAGTCTGAAGTTCGTGCGCCACGGTACAAGGGGTTGCTCGCAGTGTACAGGCTGTGAACGCCCCCCCACCCCCGCTATTCTTCTGCAGCGAGGGGGGGGGAAGCCGCGGTGACTGCACTGCTGTCCTACATCACCACATAAGGCTAATCCGTTGTGTAGCGATGGCTAAAGTCCATCCTCTGTAGCGAGCGGGGGGGGGGGACACCCCCCCCCCCCCACACACACACAGTAGCGAGGGGGGGGGCGCTGTGACAGCCTTGCTGTGGAAACATGCAATGAGTGTAATCTGTCATGTAGCGAGGGCCGAACTCTGTCCTTGGTAGCGGGGGGGACGACCCCCCCCACACACACACACAGACACAGCCCTGAGTGTGACCTTTCCTTTGAGCCTAAAATGAAGCTTCTACATAGAATCATTCAAAAGTTACAGACGTTTTTCCAAACTGTGCCATTTGGCACAATTTGGCACAGTTCCAAAACGCCTGGGAACTACCTGAGAACAAAGCTGTGTAAAATATTCATTTTTTGTGGTATTGTTACCAAATTTGGATCTCAGCTGGATAACACTTGGTTCTACATTTCTGTTGCATTTTCCAGCCAGATCGGACAGCTGTGTGTTATTTACAAGCATTTGTATCAAAAAAAACACTGTGTCCAAATTTTTTTTCTTCAAGTTCAGTATGTTTAGATGACTGTAACTCAGTGGCCGGAGCACGTAGAGAGATTATGTTTTTTTTTGCCAAAAAATTCAAAGTGTTTTCTTTTAAATGAGACCAACCCCATGAAGATGCTGCAAAGGGTTGAATAACAGCTTTCGATTTACTTTGGGCACATTATTTTTTGGCATTTTTAGGAAAATTGCCCAGAGTGCAAGTGGTTAAAATATTCTTCACAGGTTTGAAAGAGATCTACGGCCCTAAACCAAGAAGATTGATCCAACTAAAGGCTATGGATGGTGAAACAGTTTGGCAGGAGAAAGACAAGATCCTGGACAGATTTGCAGACCACTTTGACCAACTACTAAACAACCCTGGAGATCTCACTGAAGAGGCTAAATAAGCTCTAGTGCAGCGACCAGCTGTATCAAGTCTGGATGAACCACCAAATTTTGATGAACTAATGGCAGCTATCAAGACAACACAGGATGGTAAAACTCCAGGAAGGGATGGAATTCCAGCAAAAGTGTGGAAATTTGGTGGTGTTCAGCTGACCAACTGCCTGCACAAGCTCATCCAAGAGATATGGGATGCCCAGAAAGTACCTCAAGACTGGAAGGATGCAAGTATTGTGCCGTTGTTCAAGAGAGGTGACAGGAAAGATTGTGGAAATTACTGAGGTATATCACTGCTAGCCACTGTTGGTAAGATTCTCTCACGTGTACTATTCAATTCAACTTTATTTATATAGCGCCATTTCACAACAACAGTCATCTCATAGCACTATCAACTGTAGGGAGGACCCCCACAGTTGCAGAAAGACCCCAGCAATCAGGCGATCCCCTGTGAGCAAGCACTTGGCGACGGTGGAGAGGAAAAACTCCCTTTTAACAGGAAGAAACCTCCAGCAGAACCAGGTTCAGGGAGGGGCAGTCATCTGCTGCGACTGGCTGGGGGGTGAGGGGACAGAGAAGAAGAAAAGAACAGACATGTAGAGAGCAAACAGCACGATGGGGACTCAATCTATGGGAGAGAACAAACAAATGTTAATGACCAGCAAAAAAAAAAATATTTCATAGAGAGTGAGGAAAGGAGTGAGGCCCAGTGCATTACTGGAGGTCCCCCGGCTGACTAAACCTATTAGCAGCATAACTAAGGGAGGGTTCAGAAACACATGATCCCTCCCTAATTGTAGGCTATATCAAAAAGGTAGGTTTTAGCCCTATTCTTAAAAACAGAGATCGAGTCTGACTCCCGAATCCAGATTGGCAGCTGATTCCACAGGAGAGGAGCTTGATAACTGAAGGTTCTGCCTCCCATTGTACTTTTGGAGATTCTAGGTATGACAAGTAAACCTGCATTTTGGGAGTGTAGTGCTCTGTTAGGATGATACGGTAGTATCAGATCTTTTAAATAAAAAGGAGCCTGATTGTTTAGAGCTTTGTAAATAAGAAGAAGGATTTTAAACTTAATTCTAAACTCTATGGGAAGCCAATGAAGGGAGGCCAGAACCGGAGAGATATGATCTCTCTTTCTAGTACCTGTTAAAACTCTTGCTGCAGCATTTTGGATCAGCTGAAGACTTTTTAAAGATGTTTTAGGACAGCCTGATAATAAAGAATTACAATAATCTAATCTCGAGCTAACAAAAGCGTGGATCAGCTTCTCAGCATCACTCTGAGACAAGATGCTCCTAATCTTGGTAATATTACGCAAATGATAGAAGGCAGTCTTAGAAACAAATTTAATATGTGAATTGAAGGACAAATCCTGATCAAAAATAACTCCAAGGTTCCTCACAGAGCTATTAAGAGAAAGAGTAACTGCATCCAAACTGAAAGTTTGATTTGGAAAGGAATTTCTAAGGTTTTTTGGACCAACAAGAATGACTTCAGTCTTATCTGAATTTAATAGCAGGAAATTACAAGTCATCCAAACTTTGATTTCCTTAAGACAGGCTTCTAACTTGGCTAATTGATTAGTATCATCTGGCTTCATTGACAGGTATAATTGTGTGTCATCTGCATAACAGTGAAAATGTATACAGTGCTTTCTAATAATGTTGCCTAACGGAAGCATATATAAACTAAAAAGAGTAGGGCCAAGCACAGATCCCTGTGGAACTCCATGACTAAGCTTTGAGCTGAGAGAAAACTCATCATTTACATGAACAAACTGGAACCTATCAGATAAATAAGATCTAAACCACTGCAACGAAGTTCCATTAAGTCCAACATAGTGTTCTAATCTATCAAGTAGAATATTATGATCAATAGTATCAAAAGCTGCACTAAGATCTAAAAGGACAAGTACAGAAACTAGTCCATTATCAGATGCAATGAGGAGGTCGTTAGTGACCTTCGCTAAGGCTGTTTCAGTACTGTGATGGATTCTAAACCCAGATTGAAACTCCTCAAATAAACCATTTCCCTGCAGGTGGTCAAATAATTGCGTAGCAACAACTCTTTCTAAGATTTTTGAAATGAAAGGGAGATTAGAGATTGGTCTATAGTTAGCTAAAGCTCCTGGATCTAGCGTTGGCTTTTTGAGTAAGGGTTTAATTACAGCTGTTTTAAAAGCCTGCGGTACATGGCCTAAAGTTAATGAAGAATTGATTATATGAAGAATAAAGCTACCAATAAGTGGGAAGACTTCTTTAAATAACCTGGTAGGAATAGGGTCTAAAAGACAAGTTGAAGGTTTGGATGAGGAAACTATTTTGTCTAACTCACAAAGGTCGATTGGAGTAAACTCATCAAGACAGACATCAATAGAAGGAGTTGTAGTAGTTACAGTATTTAAGTTAACTGTGGGAAGAATCTGATTGATTTTACCTCTGATGGATGAAATTTTATTATTGAAAAAGTTCATAAAGTCCTGACTAGTAAGCTCTAAGGGGATGCTAGGATTGACAGAGTCCTGACTCTTTGTCAACCTGGCTACAGTACTGAAAAGAAACCTGGGATTATTCTTGTTCTCTTCTATTAATGCAGAGTAATAACTCGTTCTAGCTTTTCTAAGAGATTTTTTATAAATTAAAAGATGATTTCTTCAAGCTAAATAGATTTCATCTAAATTAGTAGAGCGCCATTTTCTTTCTAATTGACGAGTCTTCTGTTTTAAGCTACGAGTTTCTGTGTTGAACCAAGGAGTTAAAAATCTCTGATTAGACTTTTTCTTTTTTAAGGGGGCCACCAAGTCTAGAGCCTGATGCAGAGAAGCTGAAACACTATCCACCATGTTATCAATTACAGAAGGAGCAAGCTGTCTATAGCTTATTTCCGTTGTGTTGACACATGGCATAGAGGAAACAATCTGCATAAATTTGGAAACAGCATCATTTGAGAGGCATCTACTGTGATAATATTTTTCTTTAGGAGCCAAATAATCAGAAATAGTAAAATCAAAGGTTAACAGACAATGGTCTGACAGTACAGGGTTATGAGGAGACACTACAAGATTTTCTATTTCTATGCCATATGTCAGAACAAGGTCCAATGTACGGTGGAGATAATGAGTAGAATTTCCTACTTTCTGAGAAAACCCAATCAAGTCTAATATTGAATTAAAAGCCACATTAAGGCAGTCACTATCTACATCCACATGTATATTAAAGTCCCCTACTATAATTATTCTATCAGATTTCAGCACTAAATCAGCTAAGAAATCAGGAAATTCGGATAAAAATTCTGAATAGGTTGATGGGGGACGATAAACTATGGCAAATAAAATTGGGTTTACCCTGGAATTGCTAAAGTGCCCAACACTGAGGACCAGGCCCTCAAAGGAATTATAACATGTTTTTTGCTTTACATTAACTAGTAATTTGGAATGGTAAATTGATGCTACTCCTCCTCCACGACCAGAACTTCTGGGATTTTGACAGTTTAAATAACCAGAGGGAGTTGATTCATTTAAACCAACATAATCCTCTTGCCCTAACCAAGTCTCTGTAAGGGAAATTAAATCAATCTGATGATCAATTAACAGATCATGGACTAACAGAGACTTGGGAGTTAGAGACCTAATATTTAATAAACCACATTTAATTTTTAAATTATGAGGAGGAACAGAGGCCAAATCATTCAATTTAGAGGCTTTATGTTTAATTTGAGTTTTACCAATATTTTGCTTAATCTCTTTGGGATGCTTATACATTATATTTTTATTTACTTTGGAGGGAGCAGACAACGATTCTCTGATGGGGAAGACAGGGGCTAAGCTGAGGGGTGGCGGATGAAGAGGAGCTGCAGAGAGGCGTGTAAGACTGCGACTCTGCTTCCTGGTCCCAACTCTGAGTAGCCATGGTTTTGGAAATTTGGATAAAAAAGATGCCAGATTGTTAGATAAATGAGAAGCACCATCCAAAGTGGGATGAATGCTGTCTTGTCTCATAAGACCAGGTTTTCCCCAAAGAGCTCCAATTGTCAATGTAGCCCACGTCATTTTTAGGACACCACACAGACAGCCAGCGGTTCAAGGATGACGAGCGACTAAACATGTCATCACTGGTCAGATTGGGGAGGGGCCCAGAGAATACTACAGTGGCAGACATCATTTTTGCAAAGTCACACACCGATTCTATATTAAGTTTCGTGACTTCCGACTGCCGGAGACGGATGTCATTAATGCCGGCGTGAATAACAATTGTGGAATATTTACAGTTACTTTTAGCCAGCATTTTCAAATTTGACTCAATGTCGCCTGCTCTGGCCCCAGGAATGCATGTGACTATGGCCGATGGAGTCTCTAGGTTCACGTTTCTGACTACAGAGTCGCCAATGATCAGAGTTTTTTCCTCAGCGGGTGTGTCGCTGAGCGGGGAAAAATGATTAGAAACGTGAACAGGTTGGTGGTGAACCGGGGCTTTGCGACTAGGCTTCCTTCTCACCGTCACCCACCCAGTCTCCTCGCTGCAGAGGAGAGCCGGGGAACCGGTGACAGGGGGACCTAAGCTAGCTAGCTCCGCTGCAGCTAATGGGCATCCGTCGAGATTAACTGGCGCAGACGGTGTTTCAATGCAGCGGAGCCGGGATTCCAAATCAGACAACCTCGCCTCGAGCGCCTCAAAAAGACAACATTTATTACATTTACCGTTATCACTAAAAGAGGCAGAGGTGTAGCTAAACATCTGACAGAGAGAGCACACCAGAGGAGGAGAGGAAAGAGAGCTAGTAGCCACAGCTAGTGGCTCGAGAGCTGGAGAGCAAACCACACAGGCAGACAGCAAAACAGGAAGTGACGATACGTTACCACAAGGAAGTGACGACAAAGTGCATAGTACTGCTCAACAGGCTCAGTGAACACATCTCGCAGAATGTACTACCGGAAACCCAGTGCGGCTTTAGAAGTGGAAGAAGCACAATGGACATGATTTTCTGCTTGAAACAGGTTCAAGAAAAGTGTATCAAACAGAACATGCCACTTTATGTAGTCTTCATAGACTTCAATAAAGCCTTTGATACTGTTTCATGACAAGGACTTTGGCAGGTACTCAAGAAATATGGTTGTACAGAGAAGTTTGTCAGCCTGATCGAAGCACTCCATACAGGTATGCAAGCAAACGTGGCAATGAGTGGTTAAGTATCTAAAGACTTTTCAGTAAGCAACGGGGTGAAACAAGGGTGTGTGCTGGCACCTACACTCTTCTCACTATATCTGGCAGCCATGGTTGAGGTGGCCTTCAAAGACACTTCAGAAGGAGTATACATTCAAACAAGGAAAGAAGCAGACTTGTTCAATGTGGAACAGTTTAAAGCCAAGAGTAAGACATCGATAAAGGCAGTAAGAGAAATGCTCTTTGCCGACGACAGTGCTCTAGTTGCACACAGCATGGAAGATATGCAATCTTTAGTGGAGAAATTTGCAAGAGCAGCTAGCCAATTCAGCCTCCAAATCAACATCAAGAAGACAGAGTGGCTTTATCAAGCACCAAAGTTCCAGTTATCAACATCACTACCAGAAGAGATCAGCATTGGTACAGAGCCACTAGTCAAGTGCAAGACTTTCAAGTACCTAGGGAGTACTGTTTCAGATAATACTAGGCTGGAGGATGAACTATCTCTCAGAATAGGAAGAGTGAGCGCTGTGTTGGGAAACTTGAGGTAGAGACTGTGGAACAATTGACGTGTCTATCCGTGTGAAATGCAAAGTGTACAGAGAGACAGTACTGGCTGCTCTATTTACGGTGCTGAAACTTGGACTGTCTACAGAGTGCAGGTGAAGAAACTCCACCCGTACATGATGAGACACCTTCGAGCCATAATGAACAGCTCATGGAAAGACAAGATAACCAACATAGAAGTGTTGAAACAAGCTGGTCTACCATCAATGGAGGACATGCTAATACAGATGAACCTGAGATGGCTCGGACATGTTGAGAGGATGGACCACCAGCGTCTCCCTCGGCAGTTACTCTACTCACAGTTATGCGAGGGCAAATGCAATCAGGGTAGACCAAGGCTCAGATTTAAAGATACTGTAAAAAGAAACTTGAAGAAGTTGGACATAGACAGGAGTTCCTGGCAGCGGAAGACTAAGGACAGAGCTGAGTGGAGGAATCTGATCAGACCTAAATGAAACAGTCATTGTCATCCATGACAGACTGCTATGATGATGATGAAACGTAAAAATGGATATTAATAAATAATAAATATGATCAGGTATGAATTATTTAATTTATATTGATGTATTGGAATCTGAGCTCAAATCTCATTTCATATACATCAGAAAAGTTAATAACACTCGTAAGGGGCACCAGCTTCTATCTTTAAGAAGCAATTTGATCTTTAATTTCACTTTATACCCGTTTGATCACTCAATAAATTAATCAATAATCAGTCTCAAAAATTTTCCATGAATTCGATACCTGGGCTTGAAACGGACTCAGAATGAAATAAATTCCCAACAACTTCTCATTTTTAAATATTTATTAAACGAAATGATTAATAGACATCGAAATAATTTCATTAATCATAAAATCAATCTTGTAAATGATAGATTAACAATGTCAATATTTTCGGAACCAGGGTTAAACTGAGAAACGAATTTCTATCAGTTTGAGTTAACAGATTATCAAAAACAACGCAAATTTATGGAGAAAGTTTGCTAATTATGAAAAAGTCCTAAATTAATCTTAAGAAAATAAAAACGGAATTTTAATGAAAAGGAGAGTTATGTTAAGGGCTTCTTAATTTGCATCTGATTAGATATATAAATTAGTACCGAACCTCAAGTTTAATTCAGCAGATGAATTAAAGTTTTTTCAGCTCACGTGATCCTCAGTGATGGCAGTTCTGTCGTCCTTTTTCAGCCCAAGACTTTGTGGATGTGAGGGAAATATCTGCCAGCAGATACTTCAAGGGTTCACAGCTCGACCTTTAGATTCAAGCGGTCGAAGGAGGCTGGATTCTGGGCTGCATGACCCACAGTTGAAACGGGTCTTAGCCAGATGGTGCCGACGTCTCTTCAGAGTGATGTGGGACAGCTGTGTGTTGATCCTACAGCTGCACGTTATGTGGGAGCTGCGTCTTTCTTCAAGAGGTCTTCGGTAATAATTAAGAGATATCTAATCCGATTTCAAATTAGAAAAGAGACTTTCGGACTTTAGATAAAAATAGTTTTGGGAGATGCTTGGTCAAGAAAAATATTATAAAAATAAAGTCAAGATTAAAGTTTACCTTAAAATTAAACAAACGGCGGTTTACAGAAAGTTTAACAAAAAGTGATAAATTAAGAATTGGAGTTTGACTCCGATTAAGAATTGAGCTCAAAGAAAAAGGAATTCCTAGGCATTTAAGAGAAGAAGAAAATACAAAGTTACATAAACAAATTATCTGCTGTGTTCAGAAAAGCGCCATGTGGTCCTTTGTTCTCCCTTGCTGTGTGTAGACAATGGAGGAGATCAGAAAGAAGGGAGCAGGCGAAAAGAGAATCCGGAGCAGAAAGAGAGTGGTGTCTGACGAAAAAGGCAAAAAGGCTGAAACCGAGTCTCTCTCTCCTTTTTATAAGCTCTGTTGAGTTTCGCGGGATTCCGGCCTGACCGGAATCTCAGCCAATGAGAGTCCTTCGTGGGCGGGCTCGATGAACCTTTAGTCCAATAACAGGCCTTGTCTGTGAGGGACCAATAGGATGAAGAAGCTGGGGTTCTATGAAGACTGGTGACACATGATATCAGTCCACAGGAATACACAGTTTTAAATACATTGGAATGTACTGTTACACACTTATGTATAACTAAACTAACCTTAGTGTATCTTATAAGCAGTGCTTCTAAATCAACATGCAGGAATAAACATTCATTTAACATTACCATGCATATATATATAAAATCACAGATTAATGCATTTCACACATATTATTGATTTTCCACATCAAAAAAAAAAACAAAAACATCAGAGTCCATCTGCATTTTCATAGTCCTGAAAAGAATGAAGGTTTAGAATTGAGTTTGTAATAATGTACTTTAAAGTTGTTTAAATCCAGCGTTTTCACAGTTTAAGGAAATTAACTGAGTCGTGGATCTGTGTAGGTTTTATGGGGGCAATAAAAGTGCAGCCGGACATTGGGGAAATTCCTTAGGCTGGTTTTAACAAAAGGAGATTTCAGCTGTGGCCTGGGGGAAGAAAATCCATTTCTTTGCATTATTCCTGGATGAAACAAAAATGTCTTTAAGCAGAAAAATAATTATTGCTGAGCCAAAGTGAGATGATGCTACAGTCCCCCCTCTGGTAGCAATGGTGACGTTGATTCAGCGTTGATAGCAATCCTAGGCATCAAATCCCAATTTGGCGAGGCTTGATCCAAATGCTGAACTAAAGTTCTGATGTCGGTAAGTCTTAAGCTTGTAAACAGTATCTATTCCAAAGTGTAGGTCCTTAAATTTGGTTTTCTGAAAAACTTCTGGAAATTTCGAAAAAATAATTTTGGCGTGACCAAATATAAACATTGCATAATTGTCTAGGATATACTAAAGTTCTGTATAAGCCTGTAAAGACTTAAAAATTCTGGGTACAAAAAAAAAAAAAATGAACTAGAAGTATGTGGGTTTTGACATACTTGATATAAATGTTTTGGGTTTGCTGAAAAAAATATCTAGTAAAAATTTCAAAAACAGTTTAAATGTGCATAAAATCTAAATAAAGTATAAAGGATTATTTGTATATACACATGCATGCATGTATCCAAAAATCTTAGTCAAAAGCAAAAATAAAATTCTTTCATATTTGAGGTAGATTCAGACTAATCAATATTGAGGTGACTCAAGGAGGTTCAAATTGAATTTGTTTAGTTAGACTAAACCATGGTTCCATAGATGTCCAAATCATAGGGTGTTTGAGGCTTTTGTTCAGAAAAACTGAGTGGGCATAGCATGTCGTTATCATTCTTTGGATGGCAATGAGAAGTAAATTTGGATTTACTGCAAAAAGGATATGATGAGAAAGCATATTCATTGCTAAAGCGTTAACTGAAAAGCTAATGTTTCTAGCTACTTCTGAGGGTAACATAGACATTGGCTGTGTGTGAGTATAGTCAACCTTTAACACAAAGAGCAAAGAGTTCAAGACCTTGTTGAGTTTGATTGAAGCTTCGGAGCAAGCATTCAAAACCAACACAGTGTCTTGTAAGATTTTGGTAACCATTTGTGGTTTGACAACCTGGCGTTTCGGTTTAGCGGTGTTGACCGAGTTAACAGTGGGCATGCTAAGGTTAACTAGAGGCTCTAAGGATGAGGCTGTTATTAAGAATCCATCCGAGGATCTTTGACCTTTTGTTTTGGCTTGGCCCAATTCTGACTGGGTAACAGTGGGTGTGATTGCTAGGCAGATGGCTAAACTGATAAACAGGAGGGCCATCATCTTGGCAAACAAAAGTGAGTGGTTTTGGATCTTAATCTTCTTGTTGATCTTTCTTTAGATACCTGGTTGGCAAATGAAAATTCCTCTTAGAGGTGGAATGATTTCTTTTAGATGGATGTACTTTATTGATCCCAAAACTGGGAAATTACAGAATAGAGCTTAAGAGATTGAACTCTAAACCTTGTGCTTGTTTTTCACCTTTGATGGGAGTTTTAAGATTGTTAGCTCAAGCTAATGGTGTTGAATGTCTTGTGTATACTATTTGGTAATAGTAAGTTGATTGAAGTTTATTAGATTTTACAGAGGTCTTTGAAATTAGTTTAAGGGCTAATTTGGTTTTAATATACCCTTTCCTTTCTGGAGGTTTTGATGCAGTTAACTGATTGGAGAAATTTGACTGAGTGTACCTGAGGCTAGTAGTTAGCTACAGTTATTTCTCAGACGTAGGTTTGGTTTTAATCTTATTTATGGACTTACTTTGACAGTGTTGTACCCGACAAGTCCCATGGGGTTTTGGTAAAGGTTACTCTGATTTTGGTGAGCCCATTTGAAAATGGGGTCCTGGGTTTGGCTCTTGAGTGGCCAAAGTTTGTTGGTGACAATGTGTGGATTCATCCACTCGGGTAGGAATTTAGGAGTGATTTTCCTTTCCTGTGAATTTATTTCAGGTGTCTGTGGTACAAATGTGGGGTGGAAGATCTTGTCCCCCCTTCGCAGTTTGTCATGCAAGAGTTTTTGATCGTTATACGCTTTCTGTCGTTTGGCGAATTGGTCCGAATGGTTTTGGCATACAGCCTTGGGAGCTTTGTATGTCGTTTTGACGCTTTTGTGCTCTGCAGCTGGAGTGTTATGGGCATTGGCAGTCATCACCCCCCTCTGGTTTCGAGGAACTCTGAGCGGTGGCGATGATGGTTCGTCGGAAGCATTATCAGGAGTGCCATTGCATAGCTGCAGAGAAGATTGTGTCGCATGAAGTGGTTTCAATTTTGGTATGTTATAGGGTTTAGATGCGGGTAGCGCATGTACCGTTTTAACTGACCGGTGTTTGACGGTTTCATGGATCATTTGGTTGCACGGTTGAGTGACTGTGCGCCTTGCGTTTGCAAAAGTTGGGTTCGTTGTTGCAAAAACTTGAGATTTCAGAGGGTCTAGAGAGCCGGTTGGTGCGGCTCTTGTGACCATGCAGGCCTCATGGGCGGGTGGGAGGGTTTCAAAATGTGACACCACCATTGAATCATGGGTATCAAGGGTTTTAAGAGGGCCGTTTGGGGTTTTCTGCTCGGCCATTGAGTTTTCAAGATCATTTGAGTGTTTGGCTTGACCTTGTATTTGAAGGTGACTTTTGACTTCTCGTGGACAGTACTCACCTTGGTCTTGGCGGTCGCTTTCACTCGGTTGCAGTTGTTCCAACAGTGCTAGTTGTGTGAGACTTGGGGTGTCCAAAGTATTCAGAACAAAGCACTGTGATTCAGTTGTTCTTGTTGGGTCAAATGGGTGAGGGTGTTGCGTTTGAGCCCATAGTTTGAGGTTCTTGAAATCAATCAGTGGCTCAAAACGATTCAGTAGGTCTTTGCCAACAAGCAATGGAATGGCGTCAAGTTTGGACACGTAGACCGGATGTGTCAAGGTCATGGGCCCAATGGACATGTTTAGTAGTGATACGCCCAACAGGGTTGTTTTAGTGAGCGCATATGGTCGCACAGCTAATGAACAGGGTTCCAGTTTCAAGTGTTTGTTAGCGCGGTTAGCGGCTACACGTAGTTTGTCAAAAAGGGTGTGTGACATGAGAGTGACGTCAGCAGCGGTGTCTAAAACAGCGTCCTGACACACCATGTCTTCAAGGGTCAGTGGGAGGTAGAATTTCCGTGCCATCCCCCTCTCGTTTAAATCGCATAGGAATTGTGGAACCGGTGGTTCGACACAGAGTTGCGAAATGTCATTAGAGGAGTGGTCTGTGACCTGTGGTTGGGCTGCCATAACAGCACTGGACTGCGTTGAGTCCTTTAGTCCTTCCTCATTTGCATGAGGGATTTTCTTCTTGCATTTCCTTCATTTGGAACGCTTGTTTTGAGTTGGCACAGCTGATATGGCTAGAATGTTAGCAGTTTTATTCTCTTTGTTGCTTTGAATCTCTGCTAGGAGGTGTTGGACAATTTCAATAGCTTCTCGACTGAATGTAGGAGTTTCTTCTTCCTTCCAAGGTTTGTGATAGGTCTCTGCTTCTGAGCTTCTGTGATGGGATGGAGACCATTTGTCGCGGTTACGCGTTTCTTCGTATCGGTATCTGTCATCATGGTAGTCCGTATCGCGTTCTCGTGACCTATCCCGTGGATATGGTCTACGACGGTAGTCGGGTTTTCGCAAAGTTGGTCCAAAGTGGTATCCAGAGGACCTAGTTTGGTTTTGACCTTGATGAGGTCGCTTGGGAAAATGCTTCGGCTGTTGGTGTACTCGCGGTGTAGGAGGTGGAGTAGAGCGAGGGGCTCCTTCCAACTCCAAGGTGTTAGATGTATCGCTAATAGCTAGCACTGTGGCAGGCTCAGCGTGCTTGTTGCGACTTTGTTGCTGTTTTTGGAACGCATAGTGTGCAAACTCTCTCAGCTGACTTATTGAGTTTGACCTTGGGTTAGTTGTAACTCCCAGGTAATGACTCACAGTGGGATGGAGGTTTTGGATGAAGAGGGTCTTGAAATTGTGGTCTTCTTCCATCCCTGGTGTATTTTGAGATCCAAAATATGCAAGTAGGAGTCTCTGATAGTAGGCTTGTGTTGGCTCTGAGCGACCTTGCTTCACGGCTAGGGCTGCGGTTAGCCCTGCCTGTAGGCAGTCGTCGGAGAACTCCTTTTCGATGGCTTCGCGGAGCAGCGTGTAATCTGCTTTGATGTTTGCCGGCTGTCTGTCTATGAATTTTGATACTGACCTGTTAGATGTTAGTTTGATCAGATAGATGCGATCATCTGTCGTAGCATCAGGGTACTTACGCAGGTAGTAATCAATGTCCTGTAAATAGACTTTGGCATCAGGTGAACCCGTAGGTCCTGGATCAAATTTGGTGATATTTTGCGCGATCTTGTCAAGGTCGCGATCTGAAGGGGCACACGCACGCTGTCCATGCGGTCGTCCGTATTCGAAACGGGAATCGGGCGAGGGAGCGCGGTGGGTGTCCCGGTGTTCATGTCTTTCCTTTAGGAGCAGTTGACATTCCTTGTAGTCTTTCTTCACATTTTCAAGTTGACCTTCAACTCTTCTGAGTTCCTTCTTTGTGTCTTGAAGGGCATCTTCAAGTTCATTGTTGTCTTGATGAAGCGTGTCATTGTTATGCATCAACCGTTCCTTTTGTGACTCTGCACGGTCCAAATCTTGTAATGCTTCATCCAGTTGGTTTTGAGTTTTGTCATTCTCCTCTTGAGATTGTTCCAAATTTCCTTTCAGGGTCTCGTTCTCTTCTTGGAGAGATAGGATCGTTGTTTGTTGATTTGCTAGCTCGTTCTCGGCTACCTTTAATCTTGCGACTAATGTTAGCGCAAACTTACCTAACACACTGGTGAGGTCCTTGCCTTCCGGTGGTTTTTCAGTGTGTTCATTCAAAAGTTCTTCAGTGAGTTGCTCCAATTCTTCGGGCTGCGTTTCTTTGACCCGTGTTGTGAAGCTAGAAATTAAATTAGAAGTCCATGCTTCCAATGTTGTTTGAAGGTCATCCAGTTTGGTAAATTGGTTGGTTGTCTGTTGACTCATCATGTTTGACCGTTGTTGTTATTTAGCTTCTAAAAAAAAATTCAACTTGTTGATTATTCTTAAATTTGTTCAACAAGGTTTAACCTTGAATGTTTTATTTTACAACTGTGATAGTTGAAAGTTCCTTTAGAATTTGTTTCAACTTGTAGGCTTGCAGGATGGGAAATAGAATTTTGAAATTATTTAGAAATGTAGTGATGCTTCAAATAATTCGTTCGTTGAAACTATGTTGTTAAATAAAGTTAAATTGAAATTGGTTTGAATTTGTTTCGCAAAACAAAACTGAAATTTCAATGGTGTGGATTGACTTCTTTCCTTTGATTTTCAAGTCTAGTATTGGAATTTGTCATCAATAACTAGCTTTGGGATTTTGCAAAATGTCACTTTGAAAGTGAGGATTTTATTTACAAAAGAAATCCAAAAGCAAAAGAGGCTAAATGCTTTAAAGATTTAAGATTTGTTAAAGCCTATTTTCCTTTGAAGCATTAAATGTTTAAACTATTTACAAATTAGAAACAAGTGAATTGTTTGAGTATTTGATATCCAAGGATTTCTTAGGATTGAAGCCAATAGTGATCTTTCTTGATTGTGATCTATAAATTTCTTATTTACAGAATAATCAATGTTTGCACCCTTTTGACTTTTCTTTTAAATCCTGGGAAAAATTTGAAAATTATGCAGGTTGGTTAAATGTTTTTCTTTTCCTGTAGAGAAAGCATGAATCAGAAATGACACAATGAGTTTAAATAACACCTAGAGCTTTGCTTAAGTGTCAATTGCTTAATGTGGTTTCCTAAATTTGAGAAAGAGGAAAACTTATAAATATTCAATAAGTCTGTAAATTTGTTAAAATGCACAGGACTAATCCTACTTTAATGTTACTCTTGAGTAAACATCAGCATTAGAATCCTTAAGCTAAAACTGGGTTTCTGTGGGAAGGGAATCACACCATATCACATTTAAAAACAGCAAAATAAGCACACATATAGCTTCAAAGTTTGTAACTTTTTGCTTATAAGTGTGTAAATATGTTTGCTTTTAGCTTAAAAGATTATAATATGTGGTTATATAAGTGATTAAATACAATAGAGGTGTTTGTATATGTTCCTGCTATAGGTGTCTATGCAGTTAGTGGGGTTTCACCACTGAGAAAAAAAACTTTCAGAAGCCAACAGGTCATTTTCCTTTTATTCTTGGCATAAAAGTTTGGATTAGTGTTAAATTTAGTTTATTCCGAATAATATGAACGGCTTTGAAGTTACTTTGAAGACTTAATTTGGTTATAAATCGTCTTTAAAGATTATGTTTAAATAAAATTGTAGTCCCTATGTTTCACCACAAGATGGAGGCAGTTTTCGTCTGCACTTCCAGAAGAGGAAACCCAATGACGTCGCAAGGAGTCAAGGATCTCTACTCAAAATGGCGGCTACAGGGAACTCTACCTAGACTTAAGATGGCGTCGCTGAACCGATCTACACATGCGCAGTTTCATGCACAGCTTGACGGTCGCGTGCGCGACTGAGCGTGCACGTGCCACGTGGATGCAGAGCTCAAGCTTCAGTCCATAAAACCACGCCTTGCTTTCCAAAGGCGGGAAAACTTCAGTCTCCCTAAACTTTATTCAACAAGTTTATACAATGGTTAATTCAATTAAATCCCAAGGGTTTGCTTCGCCTGTGGGGTGTTGAAATAACGGGGAAAACAAATAGGATTTCTTCGCTATTTTGTTTCCAGGCCTATTTTAATTATTCAGCGTGTAATCACTTTTAAGCATGCATTAAACAACAAAAACTAAACTGACTAGGGTGCAGTGGGGGTCTTCACCCCCACCTTGGTCAGCAGACACACAGCAGTTATCAGGAGTAATCAGGGGGGCGAATTCACCCCCTCCCCCTGGTGACACAGAGACAGACAATAGACTGGCTGCAGACAATGAACCACCTTTGTGAGTTAAAATTGACCAAAATCACACACAAGCTTATGTATTAATTTCCTTCTGAGTCGTTTCAAGTTCAACCAAGCCTTCACGCGAGGTACCAATATATGTAACGTAAAAATGGATATTAATAAATAATAAATATGATCAGGTATGAATTATTTAATTTATATTGATGTATTGGAATCTGAGCTCAAATCTCATTTCATATACATCAGAAAAGTTAATAACACTCGTAAGGGGCACCAGCTTCTATCTTTAAGAAGCAATTTGATCTTTAATTTCACTTTATACCCGTTTGATCACTCAATAAATTAATCAATAATCAGTCTCAAAAATTTTCCATGAATTCGATACCTGGGCTTGAAACAGACTCAGAATGAAATAAATTCCCAACAACTTCTCATTTTTAAATATTTATTAAACGAAATGATTAATAGACATCGAAATAATTTCATTAATCATAAAATCAATCTTGTAGATGATAGATTAACAATGTCAATATTTTCGGAACCAGGGTTAAACTGAGAAACGAATTTCTATCAGTTTGAGTTAACAGATTATCAAAAACAACGCAAATTTATGGAGAAAGTTTGCTAATTATGAAAAAGTCCTAAATTAATCTTAAGAAAATAAAAACGGAATTTTAATGAAAAGGAGAGTTATGTTAAGGGCTTCTTAATTTGCATCTGATTAGATATATAAATTAGTACCGAACCTCAAGTTTAATTCAGCAGATGAATTAAAGTTTTTTCAGCTCACGTGATCCTCAGTGATGGCAGTTCTGTCGTCCTTTTTCAGCCCAAGACTTTGTGGATGTGAGGGAAATATCTGCCAGCAGATACTTCAAGGGTTCACAGCTCGACCTTTAGATTCAAGCGGTCGAAGGAGGCTGGATTCTGGGCTGCATGACCCACAGTTGAAACGGGTCTTAGCCAGATGGTGCCGACGTCTCTTCAGAGTGATGTGGGACAGCTGTGTGTTGATCCTACAGCTGCACGTTATGTGGGAGCTGCGTCTTTCTTCAAGAGGTCCATCCATCCATCCATCTTCTACCGCTTTTCCGGAGGTCCGGGTCGCGGAGGCAGCAGTTCAAGCAGAGAAGCCCAGACTTCCCTCTCCCCAGCCACCTGCTCCAGCTCTTCAGAGGGGATACCAAGGCGTTCCCAGACTAGCTGGGAGACATAGTCTCTCCACCAAGTCCTGGGTCTGCCCCGGGGTCTCCTCCCAGTGGGACGTGCCTGAAACACCTCAAGTGGGAGGCGTCCAGGAGGCATCCTAATCAGATGCCCATACCACCTCAACTGACTCCTTTCAATGTGGAGGAGCAGCGGTTCTACTCTGAGCCTCTCCCGGATGACTGAGCTCCTCACCCTATCTCTGAGGGTGAGTCCAGCAATCCTACGGAGAAAGCTCATTTCAGCCGCTTGTATCCGCGATCTCGTTCTTTCGGTCATTACCCAAAGCTCGTGACCATAGGTGAGAGTAGGAACGTAGATTGACTGGTAAATCGACAGCTTTGCCTTAGAACTAAGCTCCCTCTTCACCACAACAGACCGGTACAACGTCCGCATCACTGCAGATGCTGCTCCAATCCGTCTGTCGATCTCTCGCTCCATTTTCCCCTCACTCGTGAACAAGACCCCAAGATACTTAAACTCCTCCACTTGGGGCAGGAGCCTGTCCCCAACCCGGAGAGGACAATCCACCTTTTTCCGGCTGAGGACCATGGACTCGGACTTGGAGGTGCTGATTCTCATCCCAGCCGCTTCACACTCAGCGGCAAACCGTCCCAGCAAGAGCTGTAGGTCATTGCTGGATGAAGCCAACAGGACAACATCATCTGCAAACAACAGAGATGAGATCCTGTGGTCACCAAGCATGACACCCTCCATTCCCTGGCTGCGCCTAGAAATCCTGTCCATAAAAATTATGAACAGGACCGGTGACAAAGGGCAGCCCTGGCGGAGTCCAACTCTCACTGGGAATGACTCCGACCGAGTGTTGGCAATGCGAACTAAACTCTCACAACAGTCGTACAGAGACCGAATAGCTCGTAACAACAAGCCCGATACCCCATACTCCCGAAGCACCCCCCACAAAAATCCACGAGGGACGCGGTCAAATGCCTTCTCCAAGTCCACAAAACACATGTAAACTGGTTGGGCAAACTCCCACGAACCCTCAAGAATTCTCGAGAGGGTAAAGAGCTGGTCCGATGTGCCACGGCCAGGACGAAAACCACATTGCTCCTCCTGAATCCGAGGTTCGACCAACGGCCGGACTCTCCTCTCCAGTACCTTGGCATAGACCTTCCCAGGGAGGCTGAGGAGTGTGATCCCTCTAAAGTTGGAGCACACCCTCCGGTCCCCTTTTTTGAAGAGAGGAACCACCACCCCGGTTTGCCATGCCAAAGGCACTGCCCCCGACCTCCACGCAATGTTGCAGAGGCGTGTCTTCGGTAATAATTAAAAGATATCTAATCCGATTTCAAATTGGAAAAGAAACTTTCGGACTTTAGATAAAAATAGTTTTGAGAGGTGCTTGGTCAAGAAAAATATTATAAAAATAAAGTCAAGATTAAAGTTTACCTTAAAATTAAACAAACGGCAGTTTTACAGAAAGTTTAACAAAAAGTGATAAATTAAGAATTGGAGTTTGACTCCGATTAAGAATTGAGCTCAAAGAAAAAGGAATTCCTAGGCATTTAAGAGAAGAAGAAAATACAAAGTTACATAAACAAATTATCTGCTGTGATCAGAAAAGCGCCATGTGGTCCTTTGTTCTTCCTTGCTGTGTGTAGACAATGGAGGAGATCAGAAAGAAGGGAGCAGGCGAAAAGAGAATCCGGAGCAGAAAGAGAGTGGTGTCTGACGAAAAGGCAAAAAGGCTGAAACCGAGTCTCTCTCTCCTTTTTATAAGCTCTGTTGAGTTTCGCGGGATTCCGGCCTGACCGGAATCTCAGCCAATGAGAGTCCTTCGTGGGCGGGCTCGATGAACCTTTAGTCCAATAACAGGCCTTGTCTGTGAGGGACCAATAGGATGAAGAAGCTGGGGTTCTATGAAGACTGGTGACACATGATATCAGTCCACAGGAATACACAGTTTAAATACATTGGAATGTACTGTTACACACTTATGTATAACTAAACTAACCTTAGTGTATCTTATAAGCAGTGCTTCTAAATCAACATGCAGGAATAAACATTCATTTAACATTACCATGCATATATATATAAAATCACAGATTAATGCATTTCACACATATTATTGATTTTCCACATCAAAAAAAAAAAAACATCAGAGTCCATCTGCATTTTCATAGTCCTGAAAAGAATGAAGGTTTAGAATTGAGTTTGTAATAATGTACTTTAAAGTTGTTTAAATCCAGCGTTTTCACAGTTTAAGGAAATTAACTGAGTCGTGGATCTGTGTAGGTTTTATGGGGGCAATAAAAGTGCAGCCGGACATTGGGGAAATTCCTTAGGCTGGTTTTAACAAAAGGAGATTTCAGCTGTGGCCTGGGGGAAGAAAATCCATTTCTTTGCATTATTCCTGGATGAAACAAAAATGTCTTTAAGCAGAAAAATAATTATTGCTGAGCCAAAGTGAGATGATGCTACAATGATGATGATGATTCTTCCCTTGTCATGATAAACAAACAGCCTGCTTCTCTATTAGCAAAGGCCGTTACCGGACGCCAAGTCATCAACTGACGCTTGCATAGAGAAACAGTTAAACAGTCATTTTTTTTTTCAAATAAGTATACTATATATATATATATATATATATATATATATATATATATATATACTGTATATATACAGTATATTATATATACACTACCGTTCAAAAGTTTGGGGTCACTTAGAAATTTCCTTATTTTTGAAAGAAAAGCACTTTTTTTCAATGAAGATAACTTTAAACTAATCAAAAATACTCTCTATACATTGCTAATGTGGTAAATGACTATTCTAGCTGCAAATGTCTGGTTTTTGGTACAATATCTACATAGGTGTATAGAGGCCCATTTCCAGCAACTATCACTCCAGTGTTCTAATGGTACAATGTGTTTGCTCATTGCGTCAGAAGGCTAATGGATGATTAGAAAACCCTTGTGCAATCATGTTAGGTCTGCAATGCTGTAATTGCTGCAAATGGAGGATTCTTTGACGAAAGCAAAGTTTGAAGGAAAAAATTATTATTTCAAATACAAATCATTATTTCTAACCTTGTCAATGTCTTGACTATATTTTCTATTCATTTTACAACTCATGGTGGTAAATAAGTGTGACTTTTCATGGAAAACACAAAATAATTGTCTGGGTGACCCCAAACTTTTGAACGGTAGTGTATATATATATATATATATATATATATATATATATATATATATATACTGTATATATATATATATACAGTGTGTATATATATATATATACTGCTCAAAAAAATAAAGGGAATACTTTGAAAACACATCAGATTTTAATGGGAAAAAATAAGCTGGATATCGAAATTGTGGCAGGCTAGTCCAGCTTACTCAGATTAAAAAGTGTTCCTTTAATCTGAGGAATATATATATATATATATATATATATATATATATATATATATATATATATATATATATATATATATATATTAAACAGTCTTTTGCTGAGGGTTTCAGGTGGGGTAAAACACTAGATGCAACCAAGTGCCACGTCCTTCGCTTTCCGTGGCTGTTCAGGTCAGCCAGATAACCTTTGTGCTGTCCTTGCTAGGGAGTTTTCGTCCAGTTTCCTGTGATGACCACAATTACACCTAAAGCTTCCGCAATTTGAAGGAAGCGGGTGACATAGGGGAACTTTCAAACTATAGACCAATTTCACTATTGCCGCAATTTTCCAAGATACTTGAAAAAATATTCTGTGAGAGAATTGACAACTTCATAATGAAGAATAATTTATTGTGTGAGCAGCAATATGGGTTCAGACACAAGAGGACAACTGCATTTGCTCTAATGGAATTTATAGAAAAAATATCAACTGCCTTTGAAAATAAAGAGTATTCAGTTGGGTTATTCCTGGATCTTAAAAAAGCATTTGAAACAGTGGATCATAATTTATTATTAAAGAAACTACAAAATTGTGGTATTAGGGGGGTAGCACTGTCCTGGTTAAGTAGTTACTTAAAGAATAAATATCAGTATGTACGTGTTGGTAACAAAAACTCACAGTTACTGAAGGTTACTTGTGGAGTCCCACAGGGTTCAGTTTTGGAGCCATTGTTATTCAATATGTATATAAATGATATATGTAAAGTCTCGGAAAAAATGGATTTAATATTGTTTGCCTATGACACTAATCTATTATGCAGTGGAAGCAATTTGAAACAACTTCTGGATACACTCAAAAAGGAATTAGGAAAGCTTAAACTGTGGTTTGATTCAAACAAATTAACGCTCAATTTAAGTAAGACAAGATTTATTGTTTTTAACAACCATCAAAACAACTTAGTATCTAAACTCAGTGTAAATGGTGTAGAGATTGAAAGGGTATCTGAAACTAAATTTCTTGGAGTAATAATTGATAATAAACTGTGTTGGAAGTCACATATTAATTATATTAAAGGTAAAATATCTAAATCAATCGCAATACTACACAGAGCGAAATATTTGCTGAATCAACCCACATTATGTACTTTGTATCATTCATTAATACTCCCATACATAACATATTGTACTGAAGTATGGGGAAATACATATAAAACTAGAAAAGCACTCGGAGAGCGCAGACCTACGCCAAGCACCACAGTTCCCCCCATACAGTGTTTGTGTGTACGTTTTCAGATTCCTTGGCCATGAAAACATATGACTAGCAATTGGATTGACAATGATAGGATTAGTGGCTCAGTAGTTATTCACGAAAATGACATTTTCCGTAATGGCGGCCACAGTTCCCCCCATACAGTGTTTGTGTGGTAATGGCAGCCACAGTTCCCCCCATACAGTGTCTGTGTGTATGTTTTCAGATTCCTTGGTCATGAAAACATATGACTAGCAATTGGATTGACAATGATAGAATTAGTGGTTCAGTAGTTATTCACGAAAATGGCATTTTGCGTAATGGCGGTTTTCTTCTGGATGATGATCCAGATCACCACCAAAATGTAATCATCTGTAGGATACCCCATTTCTGACAATCTGTGAAAATTTCATGAAAATCCATCCATAAGTTTTTGAGTTATCTTTCTAACAAACAGACAAACAAACAGACAGACAGACAAACCAACGCCGATGATCACATAACCTCCTTGGTGGAGGTAAAGATTCATTCATTCAAATGTGATGTTGGTATTCACAAAGAGTATTTGCTAAGTATTCAGTGAATCAGTAAATGTTTTACCAATTGACATGGGTAATCACTGGTTTAGGATTATGTTTAAACAAAACAGTGTCATATATTAGAAGCTTTAAACCAATGCAGCATTTAGAATCAGTAGCTGCACTGCATATCACTGCATTCTCCACCAAGTGCAGGTCTAATCTCTTTCCTGAGTGCCCGAGGTCACAGAGCTGTGGTTTGGGTTTTTTCCCCCCTAAATCCTACAACCCGTCAGACCTTGAGCCTCCTTCTTTTTATTGCAAACATCTGAGTCCTTGGAAGTCTGATTCTGTCTATTTACCGTCACCTTATCTAGGTCAGTTTGACACAAGCTATATTATTTTTTTCCCCTTCTCTTCTACATGGACAGACTGGGGATCAAAATATAAACTAGAAAAGCACTCGGAGAGCGCAGACCTCCGCCAAGCACTACAGTTCCCCCCATACAGTGTTTGTGTGTACGTTTTCAGATTCCTTGACCATGAAAACATATGACTAGCAATTGGATTGACAATGATAGGATTAGTGGTTCAGTAGTTATTCACGAAAATGACATTTTCCGTAATGGCGGCCACAGTTCCCCCCATACAGTGTTTGTGTGTATGTTTTCAGATTCCTTGACCACGAAAACATATGACTAGCAATTGGATTGACAATGATAGGATTAGTGGTTCAGTAGTTATTCACGAAAATGGCATTTTCCGTAATGGTGGCCACAGTTCCCCCCATACAGTGTTTGTGTGTACGTTTTCAGATTCCTTGAAAATGAAATCATATGACTAGCAATTGGATTGACAATGATAGCATTAGTGGTTCAGTGGTTATTCACGAAAATGGCATTTTCCGTAATGGTGGCCACAGTTCACCCATACAGTGTTTGTGTGTACGTTTTCAGATTCCTTGGCCATGAAAACCTATGACTAGCAATTGGATTGACAATGATAGTGTTGTGTTGGGTTCTTTTATGAATAAAGACTGCTGCTTTGGGTGAACACGGAGCCTCCTTTATTAACTGGCTGCAACAACATTAACACACGAACTCCGCCATATTAATATCCGTCCTGTTGTACACCAGACAACATCCGGTCTGTGTTGCCCCCTAGTGGCTCCACATATGTAATACTTAGATTACACCACAGATAGGATTAGTAGTTCAGTGGTTATTCATGAAAATGGCATTTTCCGTAATGGCGGCCACAGTTCACCCATACAGTGTTTGTGTGTATGTTTTCAGATTCTTTGACCATGAAAACATATGACTAGCAATTGGATTGACAATGATAGGATTAGTGGTTCAGTAGTTATTCACGAAAATGGCATTTTCCGTAATGGTGGTTTTCTTCTGGTCGGTGATCCGGATCACCACCAAAATGTAATCATCTGTAGGATACCCCATTTCTGACAATCTGTGAAAATTTCATGAAAATCCGTCCATAAGTTTTTGAGTTATCTTGCTAACAAACAGACAAACAAACAAACAGACAGACAAACCAACGCCGATGATCACATAACCTCCTTGGCGGAGGTAATAAGATTGCATATGCCATTTATTAAAAAGTGAGTTTAGTGTTATTGAAACAAAGCAACAATATGACATAGAATTACCAAAACCTGTGTTTGATAGCCAGTAGACTCTGGCAAACCACATGCACAAACATAGTAATCATCAACCTCTTTTGTGCTTTGAATCATGTAATATAATGTGTACACAAAGCCTTCAGTGATTAGGCAGTATTAAGTGACAGCATAATATTGTAATATTCAGTTAATTTCATCATTATCATGCTGATAGCATTGATTAGGATGCAAGCAATTGTACTTAATTTAGATGTTCAGCTGCCTTTTGGGTGTCGATGAGAGGAGAGCACGGACAGTGGTGAGGCTGGGTCCCAGAGGCTGGTGGTTTGGCGGGAGCGGGGAACAGAGGGAAGGAAAAACCCCTTTGAGATCGTTAGTCCTGCATCCTTTTTTTCCTGTAAAGTTCACTGTTATGCTTCAGTCAGAGAAATAAGGCAATCGAATCAATAAAAGTCAGTGATACGTCAAAAAATTGAATAAAAACAGCTCAGTGTTTTTCATTTTCCAAAGAAAAAACTGGAGGAAATGAAAATATTGGCTTTAAAAATATGTAAATAGTTTATCACGTACGCAACATTAGAGTCAAAACCCACAAAGTTAGACTGAAAAAGTAAAATCCCAAAACTTTGCAAAAATACCCATATATAGATTATTTCTCTTTCACTCCTCTTTTCTCTTCTTCTCACTCACTCACTGTTAAACACAAGGGCCCACACACACACCACACATACACACACGCAGCGCAGTTCTGTTATCTCTCCACGGTTACTGTTGGGCTACTGTTTACGTAGAGTAACAGAACTATAGCCTTAAAACAAGCTTGAAATGGCGCTTGAAATGGCAACCCAGAATACTTTGAAAAACCAGGGTGGCAAACCAATGCTCTCATGTCAACTTTTTTTCTACCACAATGAAAAACAACAGAATTTCTCACCCAAAAGTATAATTTGCAAATGTCCACATTTTTAATCATTTCCCAAAAGGACAATAAACAATTAACCAAGTCTTTTATGCTCCACAAATAACCAGAAAAAAACAAACAAACAACAATTTAACAGTCTTGTGCAACCTGCTCTTTCCACCTCCATGGAGAACCCTGTCACTTTTTCACAACAGAGCAGATATCATGAGACACAGAGACAAGAACAAATCAGACTGCAGTAACTTTTAGACAGCGCTTCAACCAACTTTCAAAATAAAATCTACCAGTATTTTCAACAGTCACGTAAACCTCCCGCAGTGCCTAGGGTCCCGAGATTGGACAATAAGCACATGCGATAAGAAGGCACGACTCTTCCGTGAAAAAAAACCCCAAAACTTTTCTTCAGGGTCACGTAACCTTCCCACGAAATGCTGAAAGTCCAGAAACCTGGACAATAAGCAGATGTGGCCAAAAGGCACAAATATGTCCCTGAGAATCTACTTTTTTTTGTGGGGGGGGGGGGTCACGTACCCCCCCCCCCCCAACAATATGCTGAGAGCTTAGTTTTTAAGCAATAAAGCAGTCGTGGCTAGGAGCACGAATCTTCCCTACTTGCGCGCAACTTCCGAAAACCTCCACCGCGCTGACAGAAAGTTCAGAGAGCGTTGAATCCTGGGGTCCTCCCTGGTATCTCGCAATAACGCTCTCCGTGGCAGAGGAAATCTTATTCCTCCCCAGGGATCTTGCGATATGGCTCACTGTGGACAGGGGAAACCCAGCGATTAGGTCGCAATAATGAACTTAAGCAGTATCCGCGGTGTCCAACTGGTCCGGGCAATCTCACTATCTTTTATCCATAAACAACAACAACAAATGTACTTACATCCAAGCCACCTGTAGGATTCTCAGATCCATCACCCAGTCAGTTCCAATGCCCCAGTTCGAAATGCCTTCACTGCAGTAACACTGAGCCTTTTTAACTCAGCCTGGGAAGGTCTTTTTTATCAACTGTGCACTTGCTGAAATCAAGCAGAGGCACCGGAAAGACGGAGATATGTGGATCTGCTGTTCGGAGCGCCAAAATGTTAGAATAATTTTGAGCTTAAATTATTCAAAGTCAAATAATCAGGCGTAAAGTTAGAGTTATGTACATTTATTATAAAATAGGTATCCAGTTTAACCTCAATGGCAATTTGAGGGAGAGATTACAAAGCATGGCATTCAGGCACACCTAGAATCTCCGGAGGTACACTCTTTAGGTTTGATATTTATGGGTAACAGAAAGGAGAGGGGTAAGATGGAGAAAGGGGGAGAGAAAGGCAGTCCTGATAAACAGGTCAGCATGACATATGAGAGCTTATTCTGGGTGATGAGCAAAATGAAGAAACATCACAGACATTCTGGAACCAGGGTGTCAAGCTAATCTACACTAGCTAGGAGTTTATGTGCATTCCTGTGACATAAAGTAAAGCCAGGCATGTCAAAGAGTGTCATGAGCTCCCTGTACGCCTCTCCATGGCGCACAGCGAGGGGAGAAAGGACGAGGATTTAAACGCTGGGTTACACCACACACATTTATTAACACAACACATACAACACAGAACAGCTTGGATACACGTTGGAGTCCTCAAGGCCGCCCGACCCACACACTGGAGGAATACAGCGGTGGACAGCGCACAGACAGATACTCACAGTGCCGGGGCAGACCGAGTAGTCACAGTGAAATCACCAAGCGTGCACAGATACAGTCCTTGGTGGCGTGACGGTTAGGCGGGGAAGAAATGACCATCCAATGCATACAATGATCCAGCAATGTCTGTCCAGCAAAGAGCTCCTTTAGTACAGATGCCGCTGGCGTGGCAAATAGGGAACACCTGGGCGAGGCATGGACGGATGATTACCGGGACAGGAAACAGCTGATGAGCCAGAAGGAGAGCAAGGGGCGTGGCTGGGCCAGCAGACTGTCAGCAGCGTGAGAGAAAGGAGATGACAGATGCTGACTAACAGCTGCCGGTCAGGCAGTGGCTAGGAACATGGAATATAGTTCAAGAATACACCAAAATACACATAACCAGCAAAGCCAACCCCACAAAGAGATTGAGGTCAAGCCGGGGAAAGCCAAGCCGGCTCGACACGTGACAAAAGAGATTGTCAATGTAGACACTTATACTGACCCTGAGTCTCAGTGCTTGCACACATCCTCTGAAGGCCAATAATTGCTCACAGAAACATGCCAAGAATATATCAGACATATAATATGAAAGAATAATATAAAGGAATATATGAACTTATCCTACATGGAATGCACATATAAACATTACACATGGCATAGGAAAGGCATGATACTTCTCAAGAATAATAATACACTATTAATAACAATTAAATGAAATTTTTCTATCAGATAGGTTTTGAAGTTTTGATATTTTCACCTGCTATTGCATGCTGTAGTGTAAATATACATGTATTAAATTAATAACATCTAGCATTTATCTTTCTGTTCCTAATTTTATTTTTGTACTTCTATATTTTTTCTTTTATGTGCTCTTTGACAAAAATGCAAGGGTACAGCCTTGGAATGACATACACCTCATGTGTATTGTGACAGTGACAAAACAGTCATACCTACATAAAAAAATACCAAGCATTTCAAACCCATGCATGGATGGAATGACACAACACCCATGCTACCATGCCACCAGCACTGAGGCATCAGCAGCTGTGGTGCTTTCATTCATCACATTGATTGTTTTCACACTGGTTTTGCTGTTTAGTTTTGCAGAGGAAGTACGAGGTTTTCAGTTCATCGCTAAAGACAACAAGTCCCAACATTCCTCCCCCGCAAATGGTTGCAGTGAACTGCGCATGCGCCCGGAAACTCCTGCCAGAGGGAAGTACTGAGCAATCCACCAATATTGGGTCAACAAATGTCTTTCTTTTTGCTTGTCTTTTCTCTTCCTCCACCATTAAACAGCAAAAGTGTCATGAACGGCCCTCTCTGAGGGCAAACAGGTTGCTAAATGCAGACTGTGGGTTTGCAAATTTATTAACTAAAAGAAACACAAAATAGAAAACACACACCAACGAAAAACACAGCTCTGAGGCTGGAACGATAAATGCCAAGATAAACAAAGACGAGAGTAAAGACAGATAAATAATAACTTAGCTTGGCAAGATGTCCAGGAATTTCCAGACTGGAGAGATTTTCACTGCTGCACCAGGGAAGTGGCACCCACGGCTTAAATGGGAAACCCCCAGATTGGCAACACCTGCTGGGACATGAGTGGTGATCAATACTGGCAGCCGTGACAGCCTGCAAACAGAATCTGACAGCCGGAAGTGGCGCGCGAGCTGTCACAGTGCCAGCAATGATCAAAACAATAAACCAAAGAAGGAAACACAGAAACTAATAGTGAACTAACCAAAAACAGGAACCAAATACAGCAAAGAAGGTGTGCAGAAAAAATAAACAAACAGAAAAAGACAAAACTAATCTGACAACTGGACATGGACCCCGCCCGTGTATGGGATCATGACAAAGCCCCCTCCTCAATGGATGGATCCCAGATACCCCAAGGTAACATCACAGAACCCCACCCCCCCACACACACACAGAAGACCCCCCCCAACAAGAAAAAGAACCCACCCCGGTGGGGGGTAGGGGGAACCAAGGCACGGAGGGACCGAGACAAAACAACAACAAAAAAAACTGGATGAAAAGAAAACACTCATGATCCCCAACACAGTATGGCAGGTGGCAAAGACTCAAGGACCCCAGGAGAGAAACTGAGGCAGCTCGGGTGGCCTGACCGAGTCCCAGGACCACTGGAGCATATGGTCAAAAGCATCCGGTGGTTGCCCAGAGTTCTTAAGCCACCTACACGGATGGTCTGGCCCATCAGGTGGCCACCCACAGTCCCAGAACCACCCTAACAGAAGACCCCATCTGTCAGGCAGTCTCCCAGGGGGTCGCTAACACGACCCCACCCCCCTACCCCTGGGGGCAGCAGCGGGACCCAGTGCCCCTCATGGACCATGGGAGCCGGGAAGTGGCGTCCCCCTGAGATGGGTGGCCAACCAGCAGGAACCTCAACTGGCATCCGATGACCCTCGATGAGCTCCAGCGAAGGCGAGGGACCCAACAGCAACCTCAGGTATAGCAGCACTCGCGGTGGCCCCAGACTGGGGCATAGCAGCACCCACGGCGGCCCCAGACTGTGGTGTAGCAGCACCCACGGAGGCCCCGGACTGGGGTGCCACACTCACGGTGGCCTCGGACAGAAGCGTCGCACCCACGGTGGCCTTAGACTGGGGTGCAACACCCTCGGAGACCACAGACGGCAGGAATGCAGCACCCTTGGAGATCTTGGACGGTGGGAAAGCAGCACCCTTGGAGATCTCGGATGGTGGGGAAGCAGCATCCTCGGAGATCTCAGACGGTAGGTAAGCAGCACCCATGGAGATCTCAGACGGTAGGGAAGCAGCACTGGCGGAGACCTAGGGCGATGGAGGAGCAGCCCCCATGGAGACCTTGGACAATGGGGGAGCAGCACCCGTGGAGACCTCTGACGGAGGGGGAGCAGCACTCGCAGAGACCTCTGATGTAGGAGGAGCAGCACTTGTGGAGACCTCTGACGGAGGAGGAGCAGCACCCGCGGAGACCACAGACAGAGGGGGAGCAGCACACGCGGAGACCTTGGACAGAGGGGGAGGATCACCCATGGTGACCTCGGACAAAGGGGGAACAGCACCCACGGAGGCCTTGGGCTGAGATGCAGCACCCACGGAGGCCTCGGTGACCCTAGATGGTGGCTCGGGCAAAGGAACAGAGACAAGAACAAACACCAGATCAGAGTCACCGGCAGCAGTGGAGCCCGGCGGGGGGAGCTCAAGTCCAGCTGACGGCTGCTCCTGGTCCCCCAAACCAAGAGCCAGGCAAGATTTCTTGAGGCTACATAAGGAAACTTGCCTGAGCTCAAACTCCACCGCTGTCCAGGATTCTGGCAACTCCAGTTGGGACGTCTTGACCTCCACCATCAGGGCAACATCTCCCGAAGCAGCCACCTCGGGAGAAAGAGAAATGACAAACACCGGAGAAGAATCACCAGCAGCAGTGGATCCTGGTGAGGAGAGCTCAGGAGTAGAGGACATCTGCAACTGAATCTCCCCACCCCCAGCCAGACAAGAATTCACTGAATCTGAAGATGTTAAACCAGAACAGAGGATCTGCCTGGACTCAAGCTCCTCTGTCTTCCAGGACTCCGGCAAACCTGCTGCAGCAGCCCAGGCAGCAGACATGGTGGTTGGGGAAGCTGGCGACCCTCCTCGCGTGGTGGCCACCACTGACGGACTCTCTGACGTGGTGACTGAAACAGGGGGAACTCCAGCGTGAAGGTACCGGATCCTGTGATGCTGAAACCAGGGGGCTCCAAGCCGGCTCGGGTTTCAGGCCACAGAGTGCTCTCCTTTCCCATCCAGGGTACAGCAGGATGGCAGAGACCGGATCCTCTGGAATCACTGACTTCCTTTTTGTCCGACAGCTCCCTTCCAGGACCGGCAGACCAACAGGAAGAACAGGGGAGGACACTGGAGAGGCAGGTGAATATGGGGACAGACTTGCAACAGCAGGAGGGGGAGGCTCAGCCGTAGTGGGTGACTGCAGCATAGCCCCTGCAGCAGGAACAAAGCAAGACGATTCATTTTTCGATGTGGTAAAATGAAAAGATACTTGCCTTTGCTCTCACGGTGCAGTGGTGGCTGCTGCAGATGACCCCAAGGACTCCTCCCTTATGGCTGTATGGGCGAGGTGACCGATGCAGCTACTGGTCTATCTGGCCCTGTAGGCAAGGTGGTGAGCTGAGCTGGGCATCCTCCCCCCCCACTTGGGCTGCAAGTTTGGGGAATAGCCAAGGCTTATTACTCCAAGAGTAACTCCGCCTCTTCTGCCAAAACCTGCCGGCGTTCCTCCTGCTCCTCTGGTGAGTTCAGGAGGTGCGGGACTCTTAGATGAAAACTTGGATTAACTGCATCGCCCTGCACTGACTCTCGTTTAGCCCGAGCAGACTAAAGTCTGGGTATGCTGCCATGTCAGCGGGGAAAAACAAGCTAAACAAAGTAATCAAGAGGGTAAGAGAAAACGGCAAAACCCACAGCCGCTGGCGTCACACACTGGCAACGGCAAACTGTCATGAATGGCCAATTCTGAGGGCAAAAAGGATGCCAAACACAGACTGTGGGTTTGCAAATTTATTAACTAAAACAAACACAAAATACAAAACACACACCAATGAAAAACACAGCTCTGAGGCTGGAGCAATAAATGCCAGGATAAACAAAGACGAGAGTAAAGACAGATAAATAATAACTTGGCAAAAGGTCCAGGGATTTCCCGACTGGAGAGATTTTCGCTGCTGTGCCAGGGAAGTGGAGCCCATTGTCATAAATGCCCTTCAGGCCAGGATTAAAGGCACCAAACGCCCGCAGTGAGTTTGCAAATTTAACACTGGCAAAAACACAATAACACAAACAAAATCTAGTAGGAACAGGTGGATACAGGAGAAGCCCAAAATAGCAACAGCTAAGGGGAAAGGAGTCACCGGCTAAACCCGGAGAACTAGACATGGAACACGCACTAGGAAAATTCAGAGAAAAATAAAGTGACGCTTGCGTGTGATCGTAGAGAGTTGAGAGTAGGGTGCTGCGCCAGAAAATAGTGCACAACCCCTTAAATAAGGCTAGAAACAAAATGAAAAAAGTGATCACAGGTGTGGGTTACCTGAGTGGGCAGGAGAAAGCAAAGAAACGTTTTTGAACAGCTGGGAGGGATGAGAGAGGAGGGAGCGATTGGAGTTGACAGCTGACAGGGCCACGCCCACGCAAAGCAAAACCCCAGAAAGCCACTGAGAGCTGTCAACCCCGTGAGTGAAAACACAACAGAATACATATATAATGAGATCACAGAAAATAAGACAAGTAACCTCAAAAATGTAATTAACAAACTATAATGAACATGAACGGGAAAATAAATCATACTGAGATGCAATACAGGATATGTGACAAAGTAACCAAGGATAAAATGACAAGAAGGAAACTCAAAATGACAACACAGTAAAAATATGAAAAAAGGCAGAAAGACTGAGCCCAGAGGAATCCCCCTGCGCTCAGATTGTGACACCCATGGCTTAAATGGGAAACCCCTGGACTGGCAACACCTGCGGGGTCATGAGTGGCGATCATTACTGGCAGCCGTGACAGCCTGCGAACAGAATCTGATAGCCATAAGTGACGTGCGAGCTGTCACAGTGCCAGCAATGATCAAAACAATAAACCAAAAAAGGAAACACAGAAACTAATAATGAACTAACCAAAAACAGGAACCAAATACAGCAAACAAGGTGTGCAGAAAAATAAACAAACAGAAAAAGACAAAACTGTTTGGACTGTTTGGATTGCAGCTGTTCAAATCAGTTTGGTGGCTCTTGGCTGCCGCCGACAGTACAGGTATGTGAACTGCAGGTTATTTTCACTACGCATGCGTGTACTCCAAAACAACTGGAAGGATTTGGATGAAATTTTTACCAGAGATGGTCCTTGGGCTAGAGAGGAGCTCATAACATTTTGGTGATAATCTGAGAATGCATACCTCCGCAAGGCTCTGGCACCAAGGCATTAGCACCTTGGTGCTTTCATTTTTCAGGAAGGCTATTTGTGCCATTTCTGCAGATATACCACACGGCCAAACACAACCTCAGCTATAACAGCGCTGACTGTATACACAAACAAAATGAAAAGATTTGACGTAATTCCAAAATTAGAAAGAAGATTTCTCTAGGGAAAACAAAGGCAGGAGCATTGGTAAAAGTTGTCCTTGGTCCAGCGGCCGGGGTGGGGTGAGAGGGGTGTCCTTTATTTTTCTGCATTGAAAGTGGCAATCCTGTGGGCTCCCCAGTCTCTCCCATAGCCAGTTTACGCATTGAAGAAGCTGAGAAGAAGAGACAGCCCTGATGGAGGGTCTAAATGATCTTAGAATCAACATGGACAAAAGCATGCTCTCAGTCCTACTCTTACTGGATTTAAGCGCAGCATTTGACACAGTAGACCATGATATTCTTTTAAACAGATTGCACATTATGATCGGCCTCTCAGGCACTGTTTTTAGCTGGTTTAAATCCTGCCTCACTGGCAGAGAATTTTATGTCACCCTGGGTGAACACTCCTCATCAAAGAGAAACAACCAGTATTGTGATGCTCCTCAAGGTTTGAATTTAGGTCCAGTTCTTTTTAATTTGTACATGCTGCCACTAGACAATGCCATCAGGAGACACGGAATTAGTTTCCACAGTTACACTGATGATACCCAGCTTTACATTTCTGTCTCTAATGATGACCCAGCACCAACTGATGTCCTTTTTAATTGCATTTTAGACATTAAGTTCTGGATCATGTCAATAATGAGTTTTCTTCCAACTCAAAGCTCAGTCACGGAGTTCAATTCAATTCAATTCAATTTAATTCAACTTTATTTATATAGTAGTAGTAGTAGATTAGTTTATTTGACAGGGACAGTGCAATAAACATAGACAATTAATCAAAGACAATCAATCTGATGTGTTGCACATAGAGTGTATAGCTATTAGCTAATTTGCAACTCTTGTCCCTGGATGGGCTTTAGAAAAAAGAATCAAGATAAAAAATATACACAATAACCACATACATCAATGCAGAAAAATTATATATACACAATTATAAATATTATAAATATTATAAATACACAAATATAACAGCCTGACTCACATTTAACATAAATATTATAAATATTATAAATACACAAATATAACAGCCTGACTCACATTTAACACATATAACATAACTCACATTTGCCTATTTCAGGCCTTCCTCCCTCCGTCACTCACTATAAACAAACACATTTATTCCTTCCCTTCATTCACTCTCACTTTGCAGACAAATAATTCATACATGAGTACATTCTTGTTTATTTTTCAGCCAGTTTTTAACATTTTTAGTGAATGTTCTAAAGTCCGTTATTATTTTAATTTCATTTGGCATTGTGTTCCAGATGTGACTGCCCTTTATAGAGAAAGCTGTTTGTCCAAATGTGGTTCTGCGGTGGAATATTTTACAGTTATTGTTAACAGAACTCCTGGTGGCTCTGCTGCTGTCCTGTCTTTGGACGAAACCAGCAAGTGGCTCGGGTGCTGATTTATGGAAACATTTGAACGTTAATTTCAGAAGACAGAGGTCAATGAAGCTCTCAAAACTCAATAGGTTGTATTTTTTTAAAACATTACAGTGATGCCACCTAATGGGCTTTTTGTCCAAGATTTTTAGGGTTTGATTATATAATGAACCTATGTGTCTTATTGTGGAAGGGGCTGCTTGAGCCTAGACTGTCAAACAGTATGATATATGAGAAAAAACCATAGAATGCATATACAGTGCAGCTGCTTCGTAAGGTATGTAATATCTAATTAATTTAAAGCAGTTCAGATTTTTTTTTACTGTTTTTGAAATTTTCTTTATATGAAGATTAAATTTGAGTTGAGGATCTAGTACAATGCCAAGGTATTTGAATTCTGTAGCTAAACTGATGTCATGATCATGTATATTAACTTTAAAATGTTGCAGGTTACATTTTTTGATTGAAAAGCACATTGAGACTGTTTTCTGAAGGTTCAGCAATAGATGGTTCTTGAGGAGCCACTCTTGGACATCAACCATACTTGTAGACAGTACATCTGCAGCCTGTGCTGGAGTCTTGGCAGCTGTGTAAATAACTGCATCATCTGCATAAAGTTGGCATGTTGCAGCTGAGCAGTGTAACGGCAAGTCATTAATAAAAATGCTGAAAAGTAAAGGACCAAGAATGGACCCTTGTGGGATACCCATGCGGTTGTTTAAAAATGAGGATTTATCCTGGTGAACTTTTACACACTGTTCTCTATTCTGGAGATAAGATGCAAACCATTCTAATGTATTTGGGGAGAAGTTAAAAGATACCATTTTGGATAAAAGCAAACTGTGGTTTACAGTATCGAAAGCCTTTTTGAGATCTAGAAAAACAGCTCCTACCACATTACCCCTGTCCAAGGACTGTTTGACGTTTTCAATAAGGCAACAATTTGCTGTTTCTGTTGAGTATCCTGGTCTAAAACCAAATTGATGTGGATGAAGAAGTTGACTGTCTTGTAAGTAGTCTATCAGCTGTGTAGCTACAACTTTTTCAAGAACCTTAGATAGGACTGGTAAGATAGAGATTGGGCGGTAATTGTATATATCGTCTTTACTGCCTGATTTATGAACTGGTATGACGACAGCTTTTTTCCAGCCAGATGGAAATGTACTAGACCTAATGGAGAGATTAATGAGATGAGTCAGTGGTTTGATTAATATTTTAAGATAAGATAAGATAAGCCTTTATTAGTCCCACAACGGGGAAATTCCAGGATTGCAACAGCACAGGGATAGCAACACTCAGAGCAACAATCAGAAGGCAAGAAAAAAAAACAAGCAAGCAAGAGCAGCTAATAAACATATGTACGTATTACTATAAAATATATATATACACACACACACAGACACACAGTGCAGAGCATTGTAGCTGGATGGAATAAATATATGAATATATGAACACACAGTGCAGAGCATTGTAGCTAGATGGAATAAATATGTAAATATATAAACACCCACAGTACGGAGCATTGCAGCTAGGTGGAATAAATATGCAAGTATATAAACACACACAGTGCGGAGCAATGTAGCTAGATGGAATAATATGTAGATATATAAATATATAAACACACCCAGTGCTGAGCATTGTAGCTAGATGGAATAAATATGCAAATATATAAACACACACAGTGCAGAGCATTGTTGCTAGATGGAATGAAACAGCATAACCGTCTACTTAAGTTATCCTACATGGTATGATTATGTGCCCATACATATTCTCACCCTCCATAGCGACCGGTATGTTCCTAGTTGTATGCCGGAGGGGACCATTGTGTAAGTCTATTGCATCTTTTGCATTCAAAAAACTATTAGTTTGTTACGTCTTTTTGCTATCTCTGCGAGCAGCCCTGCTTAGGTTGTACAGTCTGACAGCCGTTGGTAGGAAGGACCTACGAAACCTCTCGGTTGTGCACCTGGGATGATGTAGTCTGCTGCTAAATGAGCTCCTCAGTGCATTCAGTATGTCCTGCATAGGGTGGAACTCGGACTCCAGCAGAGATGACAGTTTAGCCACCGTCCTTCTCTCTCCTATCTCCTCCATCGGATCAAGGCGCTGCCCCAGGACAGAGCTAGCTTTCTTAATCAGTTTGTTCAGTCTCTTCCTATCGGCTGCAGTAATGCCACTGCCCCAGCAGACCACTCCAAAAGTGATGGCTGATGCCACCACCGTGTCATAGAATGACTTCAGCAGCGCCCCTTGTACACCAAAAGACCTGAGTCTCCTCAGCAGGAACAGCCTGCGCTGTCCCTTCTTGTAGAGTGCATCAGTATTGTGTGACCAGTCTAGTTTATTGTTCAGATGAATACCCAGGTACTTATAGGATGTCACCATCTCGATGTCTGTTCCCTGTATATTTACTGGTACTGTGAGGGGCTGCCCATGCCTGCGGCAGTCCACCACCAGCTCCTTAGTTTTCCTCGCGTTGATCTGGAGGCAGTTCCGATGGCACCAGTCCACGAAGTCCTGGATAAGCCCTCTGTACTCAGCTTCATCTCCATTGGAGATGAGGCCAACGATCGCAGAGTCATCAGAGAACTTCTGTAGATGGCAGTGTGTTGTGTTGTGTGAGAAGTCCGCAGTATAAAGAGTGAACAGGAAGGGAGCCAGCACCGTTCCCTGGGGGGCCCCCGTGCTACTGATGATCGTGTCGGACACACAGTCCCGGGTTCTCACAAACTGAGGCCGGTTCGTGAGGTAGTCCAGGATCCATGATGACAGGTGCTGGTCCACCCCTGCGCGCAGCAGCTTGTCCTTCAGGATCATCGGTTGGATGGTGTTGAAAGCACTGGAGAAGTCAAAGAACATGATCCTCACCATATTCCCGGGCTTCTCCAGGTGGGACAGAGAACGGTGAAGGAGGAAGATCACCGCATCCTCCACCCCAATGCCATGCTGGTAGGCGAACTGGAGTGGATCCATCGCTGGTTCCACCAGGGGGCGGAGGTGAGCAAGGAGCAGTCTCTCCAGGGTCTTCATCAAGTGGGACGTCAAGGCCACCGGTCTGTAGCTGTTCAGGTCTTTGGGGTGGGAAGTTTTTGGTACAGGTACCACACAAGATGTTTTCCACAGCTGTGGTACCCTCCCCAGTTTCAGGCTCATGTTGAAGATATACGTCACAATCCCACACAGCTGGTCTGCACAGGACTTGAGGAGCTTTGCGCTGATGCCGTCCGGTCCCGGCGCCTTCCTCGCCTTGATCTTCCTCAGCTCCGTCCTCACCTGGGTCCTGGTCAGGGTCAGGATGGGGGGCTGTGTGTTGGGAGTGGGGGGGTGTTGGTGGAGTGGGGAGTGGGCAGCAGGACTTGATTTCTTTAGAGGCAGCAGTGGTTGTTGTGCAGTCAGGGGGGAGGGCGGTTGGTCAAATCTATTGAAAAACAGATTCAGGTTGTTCGCCCACTCCCTGCCCCCTGTGGCCTGGGGGGAGGTATTCTGGAGCCCCGAGATGGTTTTGAGGTTTCTCCAGACCCCGCTGATGTCGCTCTGTTGCAGCTTGTCCTCCATCTTCTTCCTGAAGCTGTCCTTGCCTTCTCTGATCTTTCTCCTCAGCTCCCTCTGTACGGACTTCAGCATCTCCCTGTTCCCTGACCTGAAGATCCTCTTCTTCTCTCTCAGAAGTGTTTTTATCTCAGGGTTGATCCAGGGTTTGTTGTTTGAGTGACGCCGTATGGTCTTGGTGGGAACGGATTTGTCCACACAGAAGCTGAGGTAGCCCGTGAAGGTGTGAATGAGGCCATCGATGTCCTCACCATGTGGATCGCAGAGCTGCTTCCAGGCGGTGGCTTCAAAACAGCCCTTTAGGGTGTCCATTGTCTCCTCAGACCATAACTCCACAGTGTGCATGGCCGGAGGTTGTCTGTGCACTAGGGGTTTGTACACCGGCCGGAGATGAACCAAGTTGTGATCCGATCTCCCGAGTGGGGGGAGTTGTGATGAGGTGTACGCCTCCTTAGTGTTTGCGTAGAATAAATCCAGTGTTTTATTGTCTCTAGTGTGGCATGTGACATACTGGGTGAACGTGGGTAGAATGGGAGACAGTGAAACATGGTTGAAATCGCCTGAGATGAGGAGAAGAGCATCTGGGTGTTCTGTCTGCAGACTGCTGGTTACTGAATGGATGACGTCACGTGCTGTCCCAGCGTTCGCCGTCGGATTTGCATAAACAACAATGCAGATCACGTGTGAGTGTTCTCTCGGGAGATATGTAGGCCTCATGCTAACAGCTAGCAACTCAATGTCTTTGCTGCAGTGTCGTTGTTTAACAGTGATATGTCCCGGTCTGCACCAGTTGTTGTTAACATACATTATCACTCCACCGCCCCTAGCCTTGCCACTGTCTGGTGTTCGGTCAGCTCGTATCATGTGAAAACCCTCCAGCTCAATGTTAGCATCTGCTGCTAGTTCAGTTAGCCACGTCTCAGTAAACAAAAGGAGAGAGCACTCCCGGTATGTGCTATCATAACGGGAGATAGCCGCTAGCTCATCTAACTTTCCCAGTATCGACCGTACATTTCCCATGACAACAGATGGAAGGGAGGGTCTGTACCTTATATTTTTTGTCCTCCGCCTTACTCCAGCCCGGCAGCCGCGACGTTTTCGCCTCAGTTCTCTCGGTATGTCGAGTTTTTCCAATGGGACCGGGTGGCGGTTGAATGCTAGCAGCTGTTCTCTGCTGTATCGTATCCTGCTATAGACAGTGGCTCCGTCCACCGGCTCAGGAGACATTTAGGACGATCTGTGTGTCCGTGATATAAGTGGGGTGAAAAAAAAAGACGGATCAAAAGAGAGAGGAAGGGAAAAAGACTCGGAATCGAGCCGCTGTTGCAAAAGGCAGCCGACTCGTGTGGCGCCGAGAGAGAAAAAAAAAAAAAAAAAAAAAAAAAAAAAAATTTTGCTGTGCATTTTGAGAAAGGAGGTGCTCATATTGTAGATATCATTAGTTTTTGAGTTTGACAGTGTTTTAACAATACCAGCAATTAACTTCTCATTTACCTCATCGATGTGAAAAGTATCTGTTGGAAGTATGGAATTTGTGTTGTTGAGCACATTTGGCAGCACAAAAATTTTTGTTAAGTCTTCCACAGAGCCCACAAAGTGTGAATTAAATACATTTGCCAAAGTAGCCTTGTCACTGACGGTCTTGCCATTGATTCTAAGTTCCTTTACCCCCTTCTGATCGTTTTTTTTATTAGTTAAGTTATTTAAATGCCTCCATAGGGAACTGTTGTTACCCTTTGCATGATCTATCAGTTTATTGTAATAAGATATTTTTGATTTTCGCAGCTCATGTACCACTTTATTTCTTAAACTTTTGTACACAAGGTGATCATTTTGTAGTTTGGAGGTTAGTGATGTTTTCAGTGCATAGTCTCGCCTCTTCATAAGTTTTCTTATTTCATTATTTAACCATGGTAGGCTAATCTTCTGTTGTCTACTTTTAATTTGCTTTGAAAATTTTTCTATAGACTTTGTGATTGTTGCAGTTATAAAATTACAACAATCATCTACTTCACATGTTGCCATGAGCTGCTCCCAATTTTGATTCTCTAAGTAATGTTCAAACTCCTCATTTTTTGATTTGGGGATAATAAAATTTGATTTGTCAATATCGACTCCCCCAAAATACTGTAGTCGCTTTTTAGTAAGTTTCCTGACAGCAAGAACCATGTTATGATCTGAGAGACCAGTTACAAGATTATAGGTTCTGGTTATTCGTTCTGGTTTATTAGTAAATACCATGTCAATAAGTGTTCTGGATTGTTTGGTTATCCTGGTGGGTCCTTTGATGATTTGCTGGTAATTAAATTTAGTCATGAGGCTTTTCAGTTTTTGTTTGTCTTTTTTATCAGACCAGTTGATATTAAAGTCACCATGAATTATTGTTTCTCTGTTCTTCTCAAGTTGTTTAACCAGATCACTTAATTCATTATAAAAGGAAGAGTTGTGTGACGGTGGGTTGTACACTACTGCAATGTTGAAATTCATTACCGGAGAGAGACATACATTAACAGCTAAACATTCAAGTGAAGTATTCAAATCAACCAGTTGACATTTATATTTCTCTTTGATGTAAATTAAAACACCTCCTCCCCTCCCTACCTGCCTGTCTTTTCTAAAACACTGGTAGCCCACAATATCGATCATATTAGTGTCTATGTTACTGTGTAGCCAGCTTTCTGAGAGACAAAGGTAGTCCAGATTTGAGTCCAACAGCAACACCGAAATCTCATCTCTTTTGGGGATTATGCTCCGTATGTTTAAATGACCGCCGAGGATCCCCTTTGGTTTAGCCTTGGTGTCCCAAAGAACTCGTGCATGGTTAACAGTTTGGAAAAATAAATGTTGTTTTTGCTTTTGTACAGCTCGGTTTTGTGCTAACCCAGTGGTCTGCTGTTTAATAGTGGCAGGTCCAGGGTTAAGGTGAATATCTCCTGCCAGAAGTAGCAGAACTAACAGAACTTTAACTGTATATCCTCTGCCATATTGTGATTTTTGCTTAACAGCCATGTTTGCCTTAATTTGGAAGTTTTTGCTCAGGGCTTTTAAAGACCACATAGAGTGTAGGGTGAGATGTCCAAGCCCAAATCCATACAGATAAAACTTTTTAACTTCACCTTTGGTTGAGTTTGTCGGAAAATCCTTCTTGTTGCAGGTCCAGACACACAAAGACAAAACGAAGAGGAAGTAGATAAGTAGAGAAGGCTTATTAGTGGTGCCCATCAGCCCACTTTTTAATCCGGTGGCAGCCATCTTCAGTCTTTCTTGGAAAGAAGGAAAAGGAAAATCTGTGGATAGTAAAATAAATTCTGCTTATATCGCCAGAATCTGATCCGATCATCCTCGAATCCAGCTGGGCCTCAGCTAGCCAACTAGCCCCTTCCGTTGCTGGTCTCGTTGCTCATAGTCGCCGTAACTGGTCTCCCGTCCCGCTCCTCCAACCGAGTCTCGTCACACACCGCCGCTGCCACCGAGCTCCGCTGAGGTCACGGTAAATCCTCCGCTAGGCACCGCCACCTACCGTCGTCTGCCTGGGTGAAATCTCTGCTGAGCCCCGTCAACAAATAGCCGCTTGCCTGGTAGTATCTCCGCTGGGCCTCGCAGCTGGGCTTCGATTCAGGCTGGTGTAAGGTGGAATGACTGGCGCCAGCATTAAGCTAACTAGCGTTAGCTTAGCAATCGCTTCGGGTAGTCTCGTCGCACACCGCCGCTGCAGTCACGGTAAGTCCTCCGCTGGGCACCGCCGCCTACCTCCGTCTGCCTGGGTGAAATCTCTGCTGAGCCCCGTCAAACAAATAGCCGCCTGCCTGGTAGTATCTCCGCTGGGCCTCGCAGCTGGGCTTTGATTCAGGCTGGTGTTAGGTGGAATGGCTGGCGCCAGCATTAAGCTAACTAGCGTTAGCTTAGCAATCGCTTCAGGTAGGGCACATCAGTGAATCACAAGGAAGCGCTGGAATCGCTGGTCAGTTTACTCACAGTGGCCGGATAAAAGCGATCAAAGGGGTAATCCACCGGAGGTATATCCGATCGCTGTAGGTAGTTATTTAGAGCGCCATTTCACAACAACAGTCATCTCATAGTGCTTTCAACTGTAGGGGAAACCCTCACAATTGCAGAAAGACCCCAACAATCAGGCGATCCCCTGTGAGCAAGCACTTGACGGCGGTGGAGAGGAAAAACTCCTTTTTAACAGGAAGAAACCTCCAGCAGAACCAGGCTCAGGGAGGGGCAGTCATCTGCTGCGACTGACTGGGTGGGTGAGGGAATAGAGAAGATGAAAAGAACAGACATGTAGAGAGCAAACAGCATGCTGGGGACTCAATCTATGGGAGAGAACAAACAGATGTTAATGACCAGCAAAAAAAAAAAAAAAAAAAAATTCATTGAAAGTGAAGAAAGGAGTTAAGCCCAGTGCATTATTGGAGGTCCCCGGCTGTCTAAACATATTAGCAGCATAACTAAGGGAGGGTTCAGAAACACATGATCCCTCCCTAATTGTAGGCTATATCAAAAAGGAAGTTTTAACCCTATTCTCAAAAACAGAGATCAAGTCTGACTCCCGAATCCAGATTGGCAGACAGTTCCAAAGGAGAGGAGCTTGATAACTGAAGGCTCTGCCTCCCATTGTACTTTTGGAAATTCTAGGTATGACAAGTAATCCAGCATTTTGGGAGCATAGTGCTCTGTTACGATAATAGGGTAGTATCAGATCTTTTAAATAAAAAGGGGCCTGATTGTTTAGAGCTTTGTAAGTAAGAAGAAGGATTTTAAACTTAATTCTAAACTCTATGGGAAGCCAATGAAGGGAGGCCAGAACCGGAGAGCTATGATCTCTCTTTCTAGTATCTGTTAAAACTCTTGCTGCAGCATTTTGGATCAACTGAAGACTTTTTGAAGATGTTTTAGGACAGCCTGGTAATAAAGAATTACAATAATCTAATCTAGAGCTAACAAAAGCGTGGATCAGTTTCTCAGCATCACTCTGAGACAAGATGCTCCTAATCTTGGCAATATTACGCAAATGATAGAAGGCAGTCTTAGAAACGAATTTAATATTCAGTTCAATTCAATTCAATTCAACTTTATTTATATAGCGCCATTTCACAACAACAGTCATCTCATAGCACTATCAACTGTAGGGGGGGGACCCCCACAGTTGCAGAAAGACCCCAGCAATCAGGCGATCCCCTGTGAGCAAGCACTTGGCGACGGTGGAGAGGAAAAACTCCCTTTTAACAGGAAGAAACCTCCAGCAGAACCAGGCTCAGAGAGGGGCAGTTATCTGCTGCGACTGGCTGGGGGGTGAGGGGATAGAGAAGAAGAAAAGAACAGACATACAGAGAGCAAACAGCACGATGGGGACTCAATCTATGGGAGAGAACAAACAAATGTTAATGACCAGCAAAAAAAAAATAAAAAAATATTTCATAGAGAGTGAGGAAAGGAGTGAGGCCCAGTGCATTACTGGAGGTCCCCCGGCTGACTAAACCTATTAGCAGCATAACTAAGGGAGGGTTCAGAAACACATGATCCCTCCCTAATTGTAGGCTATATCAAAAAGGTAGGTTTTAGCCCTATTCTTAAAAACAGAGATCGAGTCTGACTCCCGAATCCAGATTGGCAGCTGATTCCACAGGAGAGGAGCTTGATAACTGAAGGCTCTGCCTCCCATTGTACTTTTGGAGATTCTAGGTATTACAAGTAATCCTGCATTTTGGGAGCGTAGTGCTCTGTTAGGATAATACGGTAGTATCAGATCTTTTAAATAAAAAGGAGCCTGATTGTTAAGAGCTTTGTAAGTAAGAAGAAGGATTTTAAACTTAATTCTAAATTCTACGGGAAACCAATGAAGGGAGGCCAGAACCGGAGAGATATGATCTCTCTTTCTAGTACCTGTTAAAACTCTTGCTGCAGCATTTTGGATCAGCTGAAGACTTTTTAAAGATGTTTTAGGACAGCCTGATAATAAAGAATTACAATAATCTAATCTCGAGCTAACAAAAGCGTGGATCAGCTTCTCAGCATCACTCTGAGACAAGATGCTCCTAATCTTGGCAATATTACGCAAATGATAGAAGGCAGTCTTAGAAACAAATTTAATATGTGAATTGAAGGACAGATCTTGATCAAAAATAATTCCAAGGTTCCTCACAGAGCTATTAAGAGGAAGAGAATCCGCATCCAAACTGAAAGTTTGATTTGGAAAGGAATTTCTAAGGTTTTTTGGACCAACAAGAATGACTTCAGTCTTATCTGAATTTAATAGCAGGAAATTACAAGTCATCCAAGCTTTGATTTCCTTAAGACAGGCTTCTAACTTGGCTAATTGATTACTATCATCTGGCTTCATTGACAGGTATAATTGTGTGTCATCTGCATAACAATGAAAATGTATACAGTGCTTTCTAATAATGTTGCCTAACGGAAGCATATATAAACTAAAAAGAGTAGGGCCTAGCACAGATCCCTGTGGAACTCCATGACTAAGCTTTGAGTTGAAAGAAAACTCATTATTTACATGAACAAACTGGAACCTATCAGATAAATAAGATCTAAACCACTGCAACGAAGTTCCATTAAGTCCAACATAGTGTTCTAATCTATCAAGTAGAATATTATGATCGATAGCATCAAAAGCTGCACTAAGGTCTAAAAGGACAAGTACAGAAACTAGTCCATTATCAGATGCAATGAGGAGGTCGTTAGTGACCTTCGCTAAGGCTGTTTCAGTACTATGATGGATTCTAAACCCAGATTGAAACTCTTCAAGTAAACCATTTCCCTGCAGGTGGTCAAATAATTGCGTAGCAACAACTCTTTCTAAGATTTTTGAAATGAAATGGAGATTAGAGATTGGTCTATAGTTAGCTAAAGCTCCTGATCTAGCGTTGGCTTTTTGAGTAAGGGTTTAATTACAGCCGTTTTAAAAGCCTGCGGTACATGGCCTAAAGTTACTGAAGAATTGATTATATGAAGAATAAAGCTACCAATAAGTGGGAAGACTTCTTTAAATAACCTGGTAGGAATAGGGTCTAAAAGACAAGTTGAAGGTTTGGATGAGGAAACTATTTTGTCTAACTCACAAAGGTCGACTGGAGTAAACTCATCAAGACAGACATCAATAGAAGGAGTTGTAGTAGTTACATTATTTAAGTTAACTGTGGGAAGAATCTGATTGATTTTTTCTCTGATGGATGAAATTTTATTATTGAAAAAGTTCATAAAGTCCTGACTAGTAAGCTCTAAGGGAATGCTAGGATTGACAGAGTCCTGACTCTTTGTCAACCTGGCTACAGTACTGAAAAGAAACCTGGGATTATTCTTGTTCTCTTCTATTAATGTAGAGTAATAACTCGTTCTAGCTTTTCTAAGAGATTTTTTATAAATTAAAAGATGATTTCTCCAAGCTAAATAGATTTCATCTAAATTAGTGGAGCGCCATTTTCTTTCTAATTGACGAGTCTTCTGTTTTAAGCTACGAGTTTCTGTGTTGAACCAAGGAGTTAGAAATCTCGGATTAGACTTTTTCTTTTTTAAGGGGGCCACCAAGTCTAGAGCCTGATGCAGAGAAGCTGAAACACTATCCACCATGTTATCAATTACAGAAGGAGCAAGCTGTCTATAGCTTATTTCCGTTGTGTTGACACATGGCATAGAGGAAACAATCTGCATAAATTTGGAAACAGCATCATCTGAGAGGCATCTACTGTAATAATATTTTTCTTTAGGAGCCAAATAGTCAGAAATAGTAAAATCAAAGGTTAACAGACAATGGCCTGTCAGTACAGGGTTATGAAGAGACACTACAAGATTTTCTATTTCTATGCCATATGTCAGAACAAGGTCCAATGTATGGTGGAGGTAATGAGTAGAATTTCCTACTTTCTGAGAAAACCCAATCGAGTCTAATATTGAATTAAAAGCCACATTAAGGCAGTCACTATCTACATCCACATGTATATTAAAGTCCCCTACTATAATTATTCTATCAGATTTCAGCACTAAATCAGCTAAGAAATCAGCAAATTTGGATAAAAATTCTGAGTAGGTAGTAGTAATTGCTAAAGTGCCCAATACTGAGGTCCAGGCCCTCAAAGGAATTATAACATGTTTTTTGCTTTACATTAACTAGTAATTTGGAATGGTAAATTGTTGCTACTCCTCCTCCACGACCAGAACTTCTGGGATTTTGACAGTTTAAATAACCAGAGGGAGTTGATTCATTTAAACCAACATAATCCTCTTGCCCTAACCAAGTCTCTGTAAGGGAAATTAAATCAGTCTGATGATCAATTAACAGATCATGGACTAACAGAGACTTGGGAGTTAGAGACCTAATATTTCATAAACCACATTTAATTTTTAAATTATGAGGAACAGAGGCCAAATCATTCAATTTAGAGGCTTTATGTTTAATTTGAGTTTTACCAGTATTTTGCTTTATCACTTTGGGATGCTTATACATTATATTTTTATTTACTTTGGAGGGAGCAGACAACGATTCTCTGATGGGGAAGACAGGGGCTAAGCTGAGGGGTGGCGGATGAAGAGGAGCTGCAGAGAGGCGTGTAAGACTGCGACTCTGCTTCCTGGTCCCAACTCTGAGTAGTCAGGGTTTTGGAAATTTGGATAAAAAAGATGCCAGATTGTTAGATAAATGAGAAGCACCATCCAAAGGGGGATGAATGCTGTCTCGTCTCATAAGACCAGGTTTTCCCCAAAAAGAGCTCCAATTGTCAATGTAGCCCACGTCATTTTTAGGACACCACACAGACAGCCAGCGGTTCAAGGATGACAAGCGGCTAAACATGTCATCACTGGTCAGATTGGGGAGGGGCCCAGAGAATACTACAGTGGCAGACATCGTTTTTGCAAAGTCACACACCGATTCTACATTAAGTTTCGTGACTTCCGACTGCCGGAGACGGATGTCATTAATGCCGGCGTGAATAACAATTGTGGAGTATTTACAGTTACTTTTAGCCAGCATTTTCAAATTTGACTCGATGTCGCCTGCTCTGGCCCCAGGAATGCATTTGACTATGGCCGCTGGAGTATCTAGGTTCACGTTTCTGACTACAGAGTCGCCAATGATCAGAGTTTTTTCCTCAGCGGGTGTGTCGCTGAGCGGGGAAAAACGATTAGAAACGTGAACAGGTTGGTGGTGAACTGGGGCTTTGCGACTAGGCTTCCTTCTCACCGTCACCCACCCAGTCTCCTCGCTGCTGAGGAGAGCTGAGGGACCGCTGACAGTGGGGCCTAAGCTAGCTAGCTCCGCTGCAGCTAATGGGCGTCCGTCAAGATTAACTGGCGCAGACGGTGTTTCAATGCAGCGGAGCCGGGATTCTGTATTTCAATATGTGAATACATCTGTATTTCAATATGTGAATTGAAATACAGATGTTGATCAAAAATAACTCCAAGGTTCCTCACAGAGCTATTAAGAGAAAGAGTATCCACATCCAAACTAAAAGTTTGATTTGGAAAGGTATTTCTAAGGTTTTTTGGACCAACAAGAAAGACTTCAGTCTTATCTGAATTTAATAGCAGGAAATTACAAATCATTCAAGCTCTGATTTCCTTAAGACAGGCTTCTAACTTGGCTAATTGATTACTGTCATCTGGCTTCATTGACAGAGAAAATTGTGTGTCATCTGCATAACAATGAAAATGTATAAAGTGCTTTCTAATAATGTTGCCTAACGGAAGCATATATAGACTAAAAGGAATAGGGCCTAGCACAGATCCCTGTGGAACTCCATGACTGAGCTTTGAGTTGAAAGAAAAGTCATTACTGACATGAACACACTGGAACCTATCAGATAAATAAGATCTAAACCACTGCAATGAAGTTCCATTAAGTCCAACATAGTGTTTTAATCTATCAAGTAGAATATTATGATCAATAGTATCAAAAGCTGCACTAAGGTCTTAAAGGACAAGTACAGATACAAGTCCATTATCAGATGCGATAAGGAGGTCATTAGTGACCTTCGCTAAGGCTGTTTCTGTCACGCCTCGCCGCTCATCTGCGGCGCCAGCTGCACGCACATCTGCACATCATCAGCGGCGAGGGATTTAAGCCGCCTCGCCCTGGGCTTCGGCCTGAAGCCGTCAGACTTCACTCGTTGGATTGCTGTGAGTAACCTCTAACACTTCAGCAAGCATCGCGGTAAGAAGCCCTTACCTTTTTTCCTCTCCAAGTCTGCTCCCCTGTGCACAGGTGGATTTCCCAGCGGCGGACCATTCCTCTCCGTCTCCATTCCCTCGCTGCTGCACCGGGCTCTCCAGGTTGCTGTCTACCGGACCTCGTCCTTGCTGTGCCAGCCACCTGCTCACTCCAAGTAAGCTCATCACTACTTTTACATCTCCTGTGTTGGTGTGTGCCCGTCACCCTTCTCCCTGTGCTTTTCCCATAGGGTTGTCCGGCTGTACGGTCTCCTGCCTCCGTGCCCGAAGCAGACGCCACCACCAATACATTTACATCTCGCAGACACACATTCATACACCCTTGTTGTTAATAAAGCTATTTGAGCTACTCTGAGCCTGCGTGTGTGTCTCCTGAGCCGTGCACTATGTCAGTACGGCTTCAGCAGAGCGGCTCGGCAGACGGCGGGCTCACATGCCAACTTACCACTCTCGAGGCTCGAGTGGACCAAATAGCTCACCAGCAACAGGTGATTTTTAACCAGTTGATCATTATCACTAACCGATTGGACCGCTTGGACCCCCAACAGCCGTTCCCCCCGGCTCGTCAGGGTGGCGCGGCTCCTGCTGCTCCAGCGGCCGTCCAGCCGGCTCCGGCAGCACCGGCTCGGCTCACGCCCATTCCGACCCCCGCCCGCTTTAGCGGTAAGCTCGGCGGTGCACGGGGGTTCATAATGCAGTGTGAGTCCGTGTTCCACCGTGTGCCCAGAGATTTTCCCTCAGATCATAGCCGAATTGGTTATATTGGGAATCTCCTAGAGGGGCGAGCGCTAACTTGGGCTTATGCCGTAATGGCGAGGCCCAGTTACGCCACCCTCACCTATGACCAATTCGTGAGACAATTCCTGGAGGTCTTTGATCATTCTCGTACCGAGACTGTCCAGGTCGATCGGCTTCTCAGTCTCCAGCAGGGAAGCCGGTCGGCAGCGGACTGTGCGATCGACTTCCGGGTAGCGGCGGAGGAATTGGGCTGGGATGAACGTTCATTCTGCGGTCTCTTCCTCCGCAGTCTCAATGATGATCTGAAGGATGAACTGGCTGGGCGGGACATCCCGGAGACTCTAGCGGAGCTAATGTCCCTAGCCATCAGTTTGGATAACAGGCTGCACGAGTGCTCCTCAGGGCGGAAGTCATCTTCTTCTCGCCCTCGTGGTGCCTCGTCGCGCCTGTTTCAAGCTCGCCCCCTGGCGATGCCGCCACCATTGCGCCCCGAGGAGTCGGAGCCGATGGTGACGGGCTGGACAAAGCTCCCCCCTGCGGAGAGACAATGCCGCCGTGAGTTGAATCTCTGCATGTATTGCGGAGATAGTCAACACACGGTGGAGCTTTGCCCTCAGAAGCCAAACGGCGGGGTCCGCGAGTCACTGTAGGGGGCCTCGCGGACATCAATCGGTTAAGTCCCCTCACCCAATTGAAGCTGCCCGTCCGATTTTGCCACAACTCCACTGGGCATCTCACTCACGCACTGGTGGATTCGGGCGCGGAGGGCAGTTTTATTTCACAAGGCCTGGCAACCCGATTGGGCATCCGCTGCCAAGCACTAAAAACTCCTCTCTCCCTGGTCAACCTCTCCCGTGTCTCCCTGGGGAGAGTAACACATCAGACCGTCCCTGTTCCTGTTATCATCTCTGGGAACCACCGGGAGGAGATAACCTTCTACGTCCTTCCCAACTCTGTGTCGCCCGTCATCCTGGGATACCCCTGGCTACGCCTCCACAACCCCGTCTTGGATTGGAAGTCCGCCAGGGTGTCGGCATGGAGCACATTCTGTATGGGCACCTGCTTACAGTCTGCTGCCTGCTCTCCGTCCTCTTCCCCAACACCTACGGACGCTGCGCCCCTGGACCTCTCCCTGGTGCCATCGGAATTTCACGACCTGGGTATGGTATTCAGCAAGTCCAAGGTGATGTCTCTTCCTCCACACAGACCCTACGACTGTGTAATAAACATCCGCCAGGGGGCACCCTTACCCTCTGGGCGACTCTACAGCCTGTCGGCGCCGGAGAAGGAGACCATGAATGCCTATCTCAAGGAATCGCTGAGTGCCGGAATTATCCGTCCCTCGTCATCACCATTGGGGGCAGGATTCTTCTTCGTGGGCAAGAAGGACGGTTCCCTCCGTCCTTGTATCGACTATCGCGCCCTAAATGATATCACGGAGAAGGATCGCTACACCCTACCCCTCATGGACACCGCCTTCCACTCCCTCCAGGGGGTGACTTGGTTCACCAAGCTGGATCTACGCAGCGCATACCACCTCGTCCGGATCCGGGAGGGAGATGAGTGGAAGACAGCCTTCCGTACCCCGAACAGCCACTTCGAGTACCTGGTGATGCTGTTTGGGTTGACCAACGCTCCAGCCGTCTTTCAGCGCCTAATTAATGACGTCCTCCGGGATTTCATTGGCCTTTTTGTGTTCGTCTACCTGGATGACATCCTCATCTTCTCCAAATCCAGGGACGAGCACCGGGTCCATGTGAGGCGGGTCCTCCAAAGACTGCTGGAGAACCGGTTGTATGTGAAGGCCGAAAAATGCGAATTCTACGCTAAGACAACATCCTTCCTCGGGTTCATCATCTCCCACGACCAGGTGCTTCCGGACCCAGTGAAGGTGAAGGCGGTGGTGGAATGGCCTACACCTGCATCGAGAAAACAGGTGCAACAATTCATCGGGTTTGCAAATTTCTACCGCCGCTTCGTCCCTAATTTTGGCACCATCGTCGGCCCGCTGACCCACCTCACGTCCCCTAAGGTCCCGTTCTGGTGGACCGAAGAGGCCACGGCTGCTTTCCAGGCGCTGAAGGCGGAGTTCTCCTCCTCCCGGGTCCTTAGCCAAGTCAACCCGGTGCTGCAGTGCATCGTGGAGGTGGACGCTTCGGACACAGGAGTGGGGGCGGTTCTATCCCAGCGGTCGCCAGGTGATGGAGTCAAATGGCCCTGCGCCTTCTTCTCTCGGCGCTTGTCCCCGGCGGAGCGGAATTACGACGTGGGGGACAGAGAGCTCCTCGCCATCAAGCTTGCGCTGCAGGAGTGGCGTCACTGGCTAGAGGGGGCGGACCTGCTGTTCGTGGTCCTGACTGACCACAAGAACTTGGAGTACCTGAGATCTGTCAAGCATCTGAACGCCTGCCAGGCGCGCTGGTCCTTGTTCTTTGCCAGGTTCCGCTTTAACATCACCTTCAGGCCTGGCTCCAAGAACGGCCTGCCCGACGCCCTCTCTAGGCAATTTGCCCCTGAGGAGTCTGAGGACACGGTCCACACCATCCTACCCAGGTCGTGCGTCATGGGAGCCGTCACCTGGGACATAGAAAGCAAGATCCGGAAGGCGCAGGAAGTGGAACCTGACCCTGGCGGCGGACCGGAGGGGAGGCTGTTCGTGCCATCCACGGTTCGGGGGGAGGTCATCCACTGGTTGCATACGTCCAAGCTCACCTGCCACCCTGGTTCCTCCCGGATGATCGACCTCCTTCAACGGTCCTTCTGGTGGCCGGGCCTGCGGAGGGATGCTGCCCGCTACGCCTGAGCCTGCCCAGTATGTGCCACCAGCAAGTCAGGTAATGTCCCTCCAGCGGGTTTGCTCCAGCCTCTGCCCGTCCCTGGCAGGCCCTGGTCGCACATCGCCCTGGATTTCGTCACCGGACTCCCAGTCTCAAACACCTTCGACACCGTCCTGACCATCGTGGACCGCTTCTCCAAGGTGGCACACTTCATCCCGCAACGGGGTCTTTCATCCGCCATGGAGACGGCGGACCTCCTAGTCCAACACGTGGTCAGGCTGCACGGGATTCCGGTGGACGTGGTCTTGGACCGGGGGCCCCAATTTTCCTCTGAGGTTTGGAGGTCATTCTGCAACGCCCTGGGAGCCAAGGTGAGCCTCTCCTCCGGCCATCACCCCCAAACCAACGGGCAGTGCGAGCGGACCAACCAGGAGCTAGAGGCTGCGCTCCGCTGTGTCACTGCGTCCAAACCTACGTCCTGGAGTAACCATCTCGCCTGGGTTGAGTACGCCCACAACACCGCCTGCTCTTCTGCTACGGGGATGTCTCCCTTTAAGGTGTCCCTGGGTTACGACCCCCCTCTTTTTCCAGCGCAGGAGAGTGAGGTAACGGTCCCCTCAGTTCGGGCGCACCTCAGGCAGTTCCGCTCCATCTGGGCGTCAGCGCGCAGTGCGCTTTTACGCACGGCGGAGCGCAACAGAACCACGGCGGACTGGCACAGAAGACCTGCCCCAGCGTACCAGGTGGGTCAGCATGTCTATGTGTCAACCCAGGACGTAATTTTAAAGGGCGAGAGGAGGAAGCTGGCACAGCGTTTTATGGGCCCATACCCCATCACCAGGATTATCAACCCGGTGGCTGTGCGTGTAGCTATTCCCCCCGCCCTCCGCATCCATCCCACCTTCCACGTATCCAAGGTGAAGCTGGCAGTCTCCGACCCCCTTTGCCCTCCTCCTGCTGCGCAACCCGCGCCCCGGATGATTCGTGGCCATCTGGCCTGGCCTGTCTCCTCCATCCTGGACTCCCGGCGCCGGGGTCATGGGTTGCAGTACTTGGTGGACTGGGAGGGTTATGGGCCTGAACATCGGCAGTGGGTACCCTCGTCGTTTGTGTTGGACCCATCCCTCATTACTGAGTTCCACCGAGCGCACCCGGAGAAACCATCGCCAGGAGGCGCTGCTAGAGGGGGGAGTACTGTCATGCCTCGCCGCTCATCTGCGGCGCCAGCTGCACGCACACCTGCACATCATCAGCGGCGAGGGATTTAAGCCGCCTCGCCCTGGGCTTCGGCCTGAAGCCGTCAGACTTCACTCGTTGGATTGCTGTGAGTAACCTCTAACACTTCAGCAAGCATCGCGGTAAGAAGCCCTTACCTTTTTTCCTCTTCAAGTCTGCTCCCCTGTGCACAGGTGGATTTCCCGGCGGCGGACCATTCCTCTCCATCTCCATTCCCTCGCTGCTGCACCGGGCTCTCCAGGTTGCTGTCTACCGGACCTCGTCCTTGCTGTGCCAGCCACCTGCTCACTCCAAGTAAGCTCATCACTACTTTTACATCTCCTGTGTTGGTGTGTGCCCGTCACCCTTCTCCCTGTGCTTTTCCCATAGGATTGTCCGGCTGTACGGTCTCCTGCCTCCGTGCCCGAAGCAGACGCCACCACCAATACATTTACATCTCGCAGACACACATTCATACACCCTTGTTGTTAATAAAGCTATTTGAGCTACTCTGAGCCTGCGTGTGTGTCTCCTGAGCCGTGCACTATGTCAGTTTCAGTACTATGATGGATTCAAAACCCAGATTGAAACTCTTCAAATAAACCATTTCCCTGCAAGTGGTCAAATAATTGTGGAGCAACAACTCTTTCTAAGATTTTTGAAATGAAAGGCAGATTAGAGATTGGTCGATAGTTAGCTAAAACTCCTGGATCTAGCGTTGGCTTTTTGAGTAAGGGTTTAATTACAGCAGTTTTAAAAGGCTGTGGTACATGGCCTAAAGATAATGAAGAATTGATTATTTGAAGAATAAAGCTACCAATAAATGGGAAGACTTCTTTAAATAACCTGGTAGGAATAGGGTCTAAAAGACAAATTGAAGGCTTGGATGAAGAAATTATTTTGTCTAACTCTAAAAGATCAATTGGAGTAAACTCATTCAAACAGATATCAGTTGAAGGAGTTGTAGTAGCTACTGTTTTTAAGTTAACGGTGGGAAGAATCTGACTGATTTTATCTCTGATAGATGAAATTTTATTATTGAAAAAGTTCATAAAGTCCTGACTAGTAAGCTCTAAGGGAATGCTAGGATTGACAGAGTCCTGACTCATTGTCAGCCTGGCTACAGTGCTGAAAAGAAACTTGGTATTATTCTTATTCTCTTCTATTAATGCAGAATAATAACTCGTTCTAAGATGATTTCTCCAAGCTAAATAGATTTCATCTAAATTAGTGGAGCACCATTTTCTTTCTAATTGACAAGTTTTCTGTTTTAAGCTATGAGTTTCTGTGTTGAACCAAAGAGTTAGAAATCTCTGATTAGACTTTTTCTTTTTGAAAGGGGCCACCATGTCTAGAGTCTGATGTAGAGAAGCTGTAACACTATCTACCATGCTATCAATTACAGAAGGAGCAAGCTGTCTATAGCTTATTTCCGTTGTGCTGACACATGGCATAGAGGAAACAATCTGCATAAATTTGGTAACAACATCATCTGAGAGGTATCTACTGTAGTAATATTTTTCTTTAGGAGCCAAATGGTCAGAAATAGTAAAATCAAAGGTTAACAGACAATGGTCTGACAGTAAAGGATTATGAGGAGACACTACAAGATTTTCTATTTCTATGCTATTTGTCAGAACAAGGTCCAACTTATGGTGGAGATAATGGGTAGAATTTCCTACTTTCTGAGAAAACCCCATCAAGTCTAATATTGAATTAAATGCCATATTAAGGCAATCACGATCTACATCTACATGTATATTAAAGTCCCCTACTATAATTATTCTATCTGATCTCAGCACTAAATCAACTAAGAATTGGGCAAATCCGGATAAAAACTCTGAGTAGGTTGATGGAGGACAATAAACTATGGCAAATAAAACTGGGTTTAGCCTAGAATTGTTATGATCCGTGTGCTGACCTTTTCTGCACACGGGATCGTCGGTTGTTTTCCGTTCTCCCCCCTGGCTTTTGGCCAGGCCTTTGTTGTGACAGCGTCTCGGTGGTGCTTCCGGCTGTCAGAAGCCAGGCACCATGGGACGGCTGGAGGCCAATTATCGCTCATCAGCTGATGAGCTGTCAACCCCTATATTAGGGAGCTGCTCTGTTTGTTCAGTGCTGCGACCTCACGCTTTCCACACATCCCTCATGTTGTGGATTAAGCTGGAGTCCCTACGCCCGGCTCCAGCTCTCCTCTCTTCCCTCATCGTAAATTGTAAGTGTTCTCATGTGTTATTTGTGTTTTGCCCCACGAGGCTCATTTCCTTTGTTGCTTTTCATTGTTAATAAATTACGCAAACTCACTGGTTGGCCCTCGGCTCTTATTTGCGGTCTGCACAGGCTGCAGCATGACAAGAATTGCTAAAGTGCCCAATACTGAGTACCAGGCCCTCAAAGGAATTATAATATGTTTTTTTGCTTTAAATTAACTAGTAATTTGGAATGGTAAATTATTGCTCCTCCTCCTCCTCCATGACCAGAACTTCTGGGATTTTGACAGTTTAAATAACCAGAGGGAGTTGATTCATTTAAACCAACATAATCCTCTTGCCCTAACCAAGTCTCTGTAAGGGATATTAAATCAATCTGATGATCAATTAACAGATCATGGAGTAGCAGAGACTTAGAGTTAGAGACCTAATATTTAACAAACCGCAATTATTTTTTAAATTATGAGTAGGAACAGAGGCCAAACCATTCAATTTAGAGTCTTCATGTTTAATTTTAGTTTTACCAACTTTTAGTTTAATCACTTTGGGGTGCTTATACATTATATTTTTATTTACTTTTGAGGGAGCTGCAGAGAGGCGTGTAAGACTGCGACTCTGCTTCCTGGTCCAAACTCTGAGTTGTCAATGTTTTGGAAATTTGGATAAAAATGATGCCAGATTGTTAGATAAATGAGACGCACCATCCAAAGTGGGATGGACACCATCTCGTCTAAGAAGACCAGGTTTTCCCCAAAATGAGCTCCAATTGTCTATGTAGCTGACGTCGTTTGCAGGACACCACACAGACACCCAGCGGTTGAAGGATGACAAGCGGCTAAGCATGTTATCATTGGTCAGATTGGGGAGGGGCCCAGAGAATACTACAGAGGCAGACATTGTTTTGGCAAAGTCACACACCAATTCCACGTTGCGTTTTGTGACTTCCGACTGCCGGAGTCGGACGTCGTTAATGCCGGCGTGGATAACAATTGTGGAGTATTTACAATTACTTTTAGCCAGCATTTTCAAATTTGACTCAATGTTGCTTGCTCTGGCCCCAGGAATGCATTTGACTATGGCCGCTGGAGTCTCTAGGTTCACGTTTCTGACTACAGAGTCGCCAATGATGATGAGTTTTTTCCTCAGCGGGTGTGTCGCTGAGCAGGGAAAAGCGATTAGAAACATGAACAGGTTGGTGGTGAACCGGGGCTTTGCGGCTAAGCTTCCTTCTCACCGTCACCCACCCAGTCTTCTTGCTGCTGAGGAGGACCGGAGGACCGCTAGCAGGCCCTATGCTAGGGAGCTCCGCTGCAGCTAATGGGCATCCATCAAGATTAACTGGCGCAAACGATGTTTCAGTGCAGCGGAGCCAGGTTTCCAAATCAGACAACTCGCCTCGAGCGCCTCAAAAAGACAACATTTATTACATTTACCGTTATCACTAAAAGAGGCAGAGGTGTAGCTAAACATCTGACAGAGAGTGCACACCAGAGGAAAAGAGGAAGGAGAGCTAGTAGCCATAGCTAGTGGCTAACCCGAAGCTAACAAAAACACCGATGAAAGGTGAACAGAAGGCTGAAGAGGGTGATTAGATGACACTGAGTGCGCACACAGGAGCAGGAGGCTTGATAAACAGAAGTGAGAGTTAACGTAGAAGGAAAAAAGTGATTGAAATACAGTTAAAGGCAAAATCCTCAGGAGAATGAGGAGAGCTAACCACAGGGCAAGCCACAGACAGCCAGCAACACAGGAAGTTCTACGTTACCACAAGAAGCCGAGTGGGACTCAGGAGGCCTGAGTCTGTAGAATGGCCTGTCAGAGGACCTCAGGACTGCAAAGAGCATTGATATTTTTAAAAGGAGGCTCAAGACCCACCTTTTTAGTTTAGCATTTAACTAATTTTATCATTCATGTTTGTATACTTATTTGGCTATTTTATTTATTTATTTATTTATATATATCTTTATATTTTTAGATTATTTCAATTCAGTTTTTCATTACTATATACTGTATATATATATATATATATATATATATATATATTCCTTTATGCACTTTATTCTCTTTTTATTTATTTTTATTCATGATCTTACTCTGCTTCTTATTGTATTCTATTGTTTTGTCTATTGTCTATTGTCTGCCTGGGCCGGGGTGGCCCCTGCGGTGGTGTCTCTGCAGCTGCAGCTGTGGGCTTCAACCAGCTCCTGGTGCTGACGGTCTCCCTATGACGGCATTTCCTCACTTTGGTCCTCAATCCTCAGCCATGTTTTAACAATGTCTGTTATAGCGTGTAACACTATAATAGACATCATTAAATAGACATCATTTATATTTAGTTAGAGTTGTGTGTGTGGAGACGGAGGTTCACTTTGAGTCCATGCACACAGTGACATAATATTGGGCCCAGGGAACACGCACACAGGCTCGAGCGAGATTTAAGAGCTTTTTTCAACAACTACTGGTGTTTGGATGTGTGAGTGTGAAGTGTGAATGGATTGTTGGAGGACAGGGTGCGCCGAGGGCAGAACAGTGTGCCGTGCAGCCAGGCAACCTTGTAGATATCGAGGTGGCTAGCGTTAGCAAGTAGGAGACTCCTGCCTGGAGGACAGCGCCCAGATGCGCACTCGGCGAGGCGAGGATGGGAAGGATGAGGATGAGGCGAAGGAAGGAATAATCCGCCACCTGGAGGATCCACCTGTGCACAGGGGAGAATACTGGAGAACAGGTAAGAGGATACACAGCTTATGTGCGTGAGGAACGATGGCGCAGGCTGGGAAGAAACGGTCCTGCGCTGGAGTAGAGAGCGTAGAGGATCAAACGGCTCCAGGCCGAGGCTTCGGTCAGAGCGGGTTAAATAGCTGGGCGCTGATGAGGCGCAGGTGTGCGTGCAGCTGAGGCAGATGACAGGCGAGAACGAGTTGTGACAGTATTCCCCCCTCGAGCAGCGCCTCCCGGCGCTGGCTTACCTGAGTGCACCTGGTGGAACTCCGCGATAAGTTGCTTATCCAGCACAGAGAAAGGGTGCACCCAGGATCTCCACTCCAGGCCATACCCCTCCCAGTCCACCAAATATTGTATCCCGCGACCCCGGCGTCGGGAATCCAGGATGGAGGTGACACCCCACGCCGGGTCGCCATCGATCATCATGGGAGGGGGAGGCGCCCTAGGAGGACGACAGAGTGGGTCAGAGATCACAGGTTTAACTTGGGAGACGTGGAATGTAGGACAGACACAGAGGGAGGGAGGGAGAGCCAAACGCACAGCCACCGGGTTAATTACCTTAGTCACCGGGAAAGGACCAATAAAGCGTTGCACCAGCTTCTTCTTTTCCGCCTTCAAATTGATGTTGCGGGTCCATAACCATACCTGCTGGCCCACCTGGTAGCGAGGAGTGGCCCTCCTGTGGCGATTAGCTGTGCTGGAGTTTCTCGCTGCCGTGTGTAATAGCGCCTGGCGCGTCCTGGTCCACAGTCGCCGGCAGCGTCTGAGATGCGCCTGGACGGAGGGGACAGCCACTTCACCCTCATCCTTTGGAAACAATGGGGGATCGTACCCGAGAGACGCCCGGAAGGGGGACATCCCAATGGCCGATGATAAGGTGGAGTTATGGGCGTACTCCACCCAGGGCAGATGGATGCTCCAGGAAGATGGGCTCGAGGAGGTGATGCAGCACAACGCGGCCTCCAGCTCTTGGTTGGTGCGCTCGCACTGCCCATTGGACTGTGGGTGGTGACCAGAGGAGAGACTCACCGTGGCCCACAGGGCGTTTCAAAAGCATCTCCAGACCTTGGACACGAACTGAGGCCCCCGGTCGGAGACAACGTCAGCCGGGATCCCATGTAGCCTGACAACATGCTGGACTAATAGGTCAGCCGTCTCCCGCGCCATAGGGAGGCCTTGGAGCGGCACAAAATGGGCAGCCTTAGAAAACCAGTCCACGATGGTCAGGATGGTGTTGTACGAGTTGGAAGTGGGGAGACCGGTGATGAAATCCAGGGCTACATGAGACCAGGGCCTACCGGGGACCGGTAGGGGATGGAGAAGCCCCGCTGGGGGAGAGTTAGAGGTCTTGTTGGTGGCGCACTGGGGGCAGGCATGGACATAGTTGGCAATGTCGTTCCGCAATCCGGGCCACCAGAAGGATAGCTGGAGAAGGTCCACCAATCAGGAAACTCCAGGATGACAGGCAAGCTTAGATGTGTGTGCCCAGTGGATGACGTCACCCCGGACAGACAATGGCACGAAGAGCCTCCCAGCTGGCCCACCGCCAGGATCATGTTCGGCTTCTTGCGCTCTCCAGACCTTGTCCCTGATGGACCAAGAAACGGCCCCCATGATGCAAGAGGTTGGCAGGATAGTGTGTTGTTCCTCCTCCGGAGCTTCAGGAGCAAACTGTCTGGACAGCGCGTCAGGTTTCCCGTTCTTGGAGCCAGGCCGATAGGTGAGCGTGAATCTGAAGCGGCTGAAAAACAGAGACCAATGCGCCTGGTGGGCATTCAGACGCTTTTCTCAGGTACTCCAGATTTTTGTTGTCCGTCTAGACCACAAAAAGCTGCGCTGCCCCCTCCAGCCAATGACGCCACTCCTGCAGCACGAGTTTCACTGCCAAGAATTCCCTGTCACAGACGTCATAGTTCTGCTCTGCTGCAGACAAGCATCGAGAGAAGAAGGCACAGGGGCGCACCACCCCATCCACCGGAGAACACTGGGATAAAACTGCCCCCACCCCCGTGTCGGATGCGTCCACCTCGACCAGGGATTGTAGAGAGGGGTCAACCTGGGTCAGGACCCGGGAGGAGGAGAACTCCATCTTCAGCGTCTCGAAGGCCGACGCCACTTCCTCTGTCCACTTGAACGGCACTTTGGGAGAGGTGAGGCGGGTCAGGGGAGAGGCAATGGAGCTGTACTTTGGCACAAAACGGCGGTAGAAGTTGGCGAAGCCTAAGAACTGTTGCACCTGTTTTCTGGGTGAGGGGGTGGGCCACTCGACCACCGCTTTGACCTTGGCTGGGTCGGGGAGAAGTTGATTGTGGGACACGACGAAACCCAGGAAAGAGGTCTTATTGGTGTAAAATTCGCACTTCTCCGCCTTCACGTACAGCCGGTTCTCAAGGAGACGCTGCAGGACCCGCCTCACGTGAGCCTGATGCTCCTCCAGAGACCGGAAGAAGATCAGGATGTGTCCAGGTACACGAATACGAAGACCCCCAGGAAATCACAAAGGACGTCATTTATGAGTTGTTGAAAGACGGCCGGCGCATTGGTGAGCCCAAACGGCATGACCAGATACTTGAAATGGCCGCTGGGTGTCCGGAACCCCGTCTTCCACTCGTCGCCCTCCCAGATCTGAACGAGGTGGTACGCACTGCGGAGGTCCAATTTGGTGAACCAGGAGGCCCCCTGGAGGGAGTTGAAGGCGGAGTCCATGAGGGGCAGCGTGTATTTGTCTTTCACCGTGATGTCATTTAAGGCCCGAAAGTCAATACACGGGCGCAGGGACCCATCCTTCTTTGACACGAAGAAAAATCCGGCTCCGAGTGGGGACGAGGAGGGGCGGATAACACCTGCGCTGAGTGACTCGCTTATATATGCGTCCATGGCCTCCCACTCCGGGGCAGACAGGCTGTAAAGGCGACCAGATGGTAAGGGCGCCCCCGGGCGGAGATTTATGGTGCAGTCATACGGGCGATGGGGAGGAAGATACAGCGCTTTGGACTTACTGAAGACGAGCCCCAGATCGTGGAACTCTGGAGGCACCAAGGAGAGGTCCGGCGGGGGTGAGTCGGAGGCAGGGAGAGGAACAGACGGAGCGCAGGCAGCAGATTGCAGGCAGGTTCCCATGCAGAAGGTGCTCCAAGAGCGGACGCTGCCGGCCTGCCAATCAAAAACTGGATTGTGGAGGTGCAGCCACGGATAGCCCAGGATGACGGGGGAAGCCGAGGTGGGCAGGACAAACAGGCTTAAATCCTCCCTGTGATTGCCGGAGATGATGACGGAGATGGGCTTTGTTCGGTGAGTGACCCTCTCCAGAGGGGTGTGGGAGAGAGTGACTAAATTAAGGGGGGCTGGCAACGCTTGGCACGGGATGCCCAGGCGGGTTGCCAGGCTCTTAGAAATGAAGTTTTGTTCTGCCCTCGAGTCCACCAGTGCATGAGTGACATGCCCGAAGGAGTTGTGACAGAACCTGATTGGAAGTTGGCATTTGGAGAGGGGATTCGGCTGGGTTATGTCCGTGAGGCCCCCTACAGCGACTCGTTGACTTCCCCTTTTGGCTTAATCAGGCAGACTTTCACGGAGTGCTGATCGTCCCCGCAATACGTGCAGAGACCCAGCTCCCTGCGGCGCTGTTTCTCCGCTAGTGGAAGTTTGGTCCGCCCGATTAGCATAGCCTCAGATTTTTCGGCAGACCCTGGAGCGGGTAACGCCATGAGGCGAGACTGAGAGGCGCGGGCTGAAGCTCCGCGCGAGCGGCTGTAGGATTTCCGCTCGGCGGCCCGCTCTCTCAGCCTGTTGTCTAAACTGACAGCTAAGGAGATTAATTTGGATAGCCGCTCAGGCTGATCCCGGCAGGCCAGCTCGTCCCGCAGGTTGGAATTTAGGCTGCAGAGGAAAATGCTGCAGAGGGCAGCATCGCCCCAACCTACCTCCTCCACTGCCACCCGGAAGTCGACAGCATAGTCGGCTGCCAATTGACTACCCTGGTGAAGATTGAGTAGCTGATCGTTTAGCACGCTGTCTTGATCCGAGTGATCAAACACTTCATTGAAGTCGTGCATGAACTGGGCATAGGTCAGGTTCACGTAGCTGGGCTTCGCCATAACGGAGTAAGCTCAGACTAACGTTTGCCCTTCCAGGAGATTGGCGACGTACCCAATCCGGCTATGGTCAGAGGGAAAGTCCCCGGGGACGTGCTGGAACACCGACTCACACTGAAGCAGGAACCCGCGCGCTTCGCCGAGCTTTCCGCTGAAGCGCAAGGATGTCGGAATAGGGTTGAGCCGGGTTGGCGGCCCCGGGCTAGCCTGGCTAGCTGGGGAAGTGGCAGGAGCTGGCCCGCTAAGCTGAGCCGGCGGGAATGCCTGCTGAGGATCCAGGCAATCCAACCGGTGAGTAATGTTCGTGAGCTGATTGAAAATCACCTGTTGCTGATGGGCAATTAAATCCACCCGAGCCTCGAGGGTGGAAAGTCGGCGTGCGAGCACGCTGTCCGCTGGGCTGCCCTGCTGGAGATGTACTGACATAATATTGGGCCCAGGGAACACGCACACAGGCTCGAGTGAGATTTAAGAACTTTATTCAACAACTGCTGGCGTTTGGATGCGTGAGTGTGAAGTGTGAATGAATTGTTGGAGGACAGGGTGCGCCGAGGGCAGAACAGTGCGCCGTGCAGCCAGGCAACCTTGCAGATATCGAGGTGGCTGGCGTTGGCAAGTAGGAGACTCCTGCCTGGAGGACAGCACCCAGATGTGCACTCAGCGAGGCAAGGATGGGAAGGACGAGGATGAGGCGAAGGAAGGAATAATCCGCCGCCAGGAGGATCCACCTGTGCACAGGGGAGAATACTGGAGAACAGGTAAGAGGATACACAGCTTACGTGCGTGAGGAATGATGGCGCAGGCCGGGAAGAAATGTTCCTGCGCTGGAGTAGAGAGCGTAGAGGATCAAACGGCTCCAGGCCGAGGCTTCGGTCAGAGCAGGTTAAATAGCTGGGCGCTGATGAGGCGCAGGTGTGCGCGCAGCTGAGGCAGATGACAGGCGAGAACGAGTTGTGACACACAGTGGAAAAATTTGTTTTTGGGGCACCAGTCCAACTTGAACAATTGATTAATAAATAATCCTTGAACCTGTCATTAACCAGTCTCAATATTCGTGAATTCTTTTGCCGTGACCCACAAAGGCACATACACAAAAGAAATCAAGCAGAAACTTCTCTACACCATTAGCAGTTTTATTAATCAGACTCAGGTTAAATGACATTACATTCAAATGATTTGTAAGCAGGTGAAATGATCAACAAGTAACAAATGTATTAACTGGTAACGGATTCCTGAGCATAGAGTCTATAGTTAAACCTTTGTGGAAACAAGAGAAACTAGATTTTGAATTTGTGACTGTAATGCAATGGGAGACTATGGAATACCTGTAACAAAAATTTGCATAAAATTGGATGCAATTCTATAGGAAAATGATAAAAGTGATTATATGGAAAAGAAAATTCTGAGTTACTCTACAAAAAGAACGGAGGTTATTGAAAAAGGGAATATTAATTTTCCTTCAGCTAATAGCTCCTATCGTCGCTTATGTGTCACGGTGGCCCTCGCGAGCCACCATAAGACGCCAGCAGTCACTAGTGAGTTGCATTGATGTTTTATTGAAGGGGTGAAGGAACAGAGGATAATACACACGACAGTGCAGGTAGGATCATAACAGAATAACTTACAGGGCAGATGTGACGTTCTGCCAGGAAGTATCACAGGCAGCATAACAGGAGGTATAACAGTCGGTAGCTTACCGGGAAGTATAACAGACCGAAGTATAACAGAGACTGCTGCATCGGGGTGCATTCAGCACCCGCCTTTAACACCGGTCACTAATGACCCCGAATGCAGCACAGCTGTGGACTTTGACAGCAGGGAGCTCCACCGGGCGCTGTCACAATAAGAGCCCGGGGAGCTAGAAGGAACCCACTGCTGTCAAAGCCTGGAAAAGATAATGTATGACCTGAGCGCAAACGAGACCGGCACTCAGGTCATGACATTATGGACTAACTTTAACATGAAAAATTGGTCATATTCAATTATAACTAGGCATCACATTTAGCCCAGCAGATAGGAAGTGGAAGTCTGGCTTATGAACAGCTGTGTCTTCAGAGTACAGCGGTGATCTTGAACACCAGCAGGTGGCACAAAGAAGGAAAGACTGCCAGCAGTCCTTTCAGTTACAGCGGTGATGGCAAAGACTTAGCAGCGGGGTGACCATAGAGTGTAGCCGGCAGGAGAGTGGGCGGCTGGCCCTGGGGCAGGTGTGATGTCTTTCTGGGGCAACAAATCCTTTCCTGGCCTGCAAATTTAGAATGTCCACCAGCCGATAAGAAAACCACAGCTGAAGGAAAAAACATATTTAGACAGTTCCACTGGTGGAATCCCAGTTCTTCTGATGTCATGGGATGTGGGTGAGACAGTCTCGAGGGGAAAAGGTTCAGAAATCACTATCAGTCCACTTTAATGGTGAGTTAAGGTAAATCAATAGAAAAAGTTCAGCAGAATAAACACGGCTTCTGAGGAGAGGGAAAAAGGTGTTTTGGAGTTTCACTCCAAGTAAGAATGTTTAAGCTCAACAGGAAAGGATGATCTCTTTTCAGATGACAGAAAAACAGTAAAAGACTTAACAAAAGACAACTTTAAGAACTTTAGAAAACTCGACAAAGACTAAAACAAAGACTAAACAAAGACTGAACTCAACTGAAAACAAAAACTTAACTGAACTGCTAAGGCATTTCCTCTATTTAACAGAGCACACTCCTTGGATCAAAAAATATGACTGACAGCAGGAAGAACCAATTATCGGCCATCTTGGGAGATTCGAATGGGCTATGGTCCAATAAGAAAGCAGTCCATTGTCTGTAACCGACCAATAGAATGAAAGGGGTGTCATCCAACAGAGATGGCCTGGGAATTGGCTGGTATCAGTCAGATGACTGGCACAAGTTTCAGAAGGTATATACACATTTTAACTGTGAAATTCATTATGTACTTAACATGAAAGTGATTCATGACTAACTTTCAGTGAGCATGCACTTTTATAAACTTCTCCTTCTTTAATTAACATGCATTAGAATAAGGTCCATTTAAGCATTCTCAAACATGCAATACATTTAAAATCGATGATTAATGAAACATTTCTAACCCATCATTGTCCAACACAGAGGCGGTCATCCTCAACAGTGTTCTCAGCAGTATTTTCTGGAAAAATAAAGTCTTGAGGAGAAAGGATTATTTCAGCAGATAAAACCCCAAATTCCAAGGCTGATTAAATCCAACATGTCCCTGAGTTGAAAGAAGAGGGCAATGTTGAGCTGTGGATAATTCCTAGGGACTTGTGGAATGCAGTCAAGGGATCTGGGGTATCTTACAGAGTGCTCTAAGCATAAAACTGACTTGTTGGGGAGGAAGCTTCAGGATTTATGACTCGTAAAAAAAATCTGTTCCTGGCATGAAATGGGATCCTTATTGGCCTTATGACATTATTTGTCATAATGATAGAATGGTCAGCTCACATGCAGGTGCCACACCAGAGAAAACACATGGCACAGAGAAGCTAAGTTTGAACAATTTATTAATCCAAAAACCTGCAGACTTAGGAGAAAATACCTCACTCACCAGAGGAAGACTAAGCCTGTGGAGAGGAAATGAGAGCTGGCTAATAGGAGGGGCGAGATCAGGGAAAGTGGGAAACAAATTGCCACTTACAGGAGTTAAGCAGAAAGCCCTGCAGAAAACTCCAGCAGAAATAAACGAACCAGCGGGATGAGGCTGGCAAGTAATAGGATTGGAGAGTTGCTGGGGATGATGTCTGACTTGGCTGAGGCGGAGATGAGGGTGGTGAGGATGGTGAGGCAGGTGAATGCACAACAATCCCCTGGAGATGCACCGCACCAATGGCAGCAACCTGAAGGGAGAGCGAAAAGGAGAGGAATTAATTTTCACTTCCTCTGTTTTAAATGCTGAGGCACTTGCTAGTTGTAGGTAGTATACCCAATGAGCTAGCGCTGAAGCATTTGCTTGATGGTCCTTTTATGTGCTGGCAAGGCAGAAGCAGGAGGTGCGACCACTCACGCAGGTGTAATGATCACCTGTGGAGTCGGGGAATCTCATACAGGATGGAGGGGGCTGCTCACCTGAACATGACAGTGCCCCCCCCCCTTCCCCAGGGGTGCCTCCTGGCGGTCCACAGGGCTTATTAGGATGGGCTTTGTGAAATGTCCGGACCATCTCTTTGTCATGGAAATGGGATCTGGGGATCCACAACCTTTCTTCGGGGCCATAGCCCCTCCAGTGGACTAGATATTGGAGGCCTCGGCCCCAACGGTGAACATCAAGAATACTCTCGACGGTGTAGGTGGTTTGGTCGTCAAGGATCCAAGGAGGAGGAGGTGGTTTGGGGGGGGACAAAGAGGACTGGCAGAGAGGGGTTTGATCTGTGAAATGTGGAACAACGGGTGGATGCGAAGAGTCCGTGGGAGCTACAGGTGGATGGTGACGTCACTGACTATCTTGGAGATGGGGAATGGACCCAAGAAGCGAGGTGATAATTTCTTAGATTCTGTCTTCAGGGGTACCTGGTCCTCAAATAGCCAAACGCGCTGCCTGACAGCATATTTGGGAGCTGGGGTCCACTTCCGGTTTGCATACTGGTGGTTACGCTCTGTAAAGTGGAGCAGGCTGGCTTGGGTGGCTCTCCAGGGCCAGTGGCAGCAGTGCACGTGAGCCTCCAAGGACAGCATTGCGGCTTCCCTCTCCACCATGGGCAACCGGGAAGGGGGGTACCCCATGGAGGCCTCAAAGGGTATAAGTCCCGTGGCAGAAGAGACTGCCGACTTGTGGGCATATTCCACCCAGGTCAGATGAGTGCTACATGTAGAGGGATTTCCGGATGCTACGCATCTGAGGGCAACCTCCAGGGACTGGTTGGTATGCTCATCCTGCCCATTACTCTGTGGGTGGTAACCTGAAATGAGACTGACCGTAGTTCCCAGTGATCGGCAGATTTCCATACATGTGAGGTAAATTGTGGGCCCCAGTCAGACACAATGTCCAGAGGAATTCCATGTAGACGAATGGCGTGAGTGGTTAGGAGGTCGGCGGTTTCAGAGGTGAAGGGTAATTTGGGGAGGGGTACAAGATGAATTGCCTTGGAGAAGTGGTCAACAATGGTGAGTATGTCGGTTTTACCTCGTGAAGGGGGAAGTCCTGTGACAAAATCCAACGCAATGTGGGACCAAGGTCAACTGGGAATAGGTAGGGGTGAAGCAGTTCAGCAGGAGGTGAGGAGTTGGATTTATTGTGAGTGCAGATCTGGCATGCTTTCACATAGACCTGGACGTCCGTCTGCGGGGTGGGCCACCAGAACACTTGTCAAATAAGGTTTAATGTCCGGGACACCCCAGGGTGACAGGCGAAATGGCTGGAGTGGGCCTACTGGATGACGTTGCTGCCGAGAGCAGCTGGAACAACCAGGCAATCCCTAGCCCCCCCCCACCACCACCACCACCACCACCTGTTCGGGCTCCATGGACTGGGCCTGCCAGACCCTCTGCTCAATCTCCCAGGTAAGGGCTCCGAGAACGCACAAAGGCAGCACAATAGGGTGGGAGAGGGAAGAGGGGTCTGGAGAGTTTGGGCTAAATTGGTGGGAGAGAGCGCCCGGTTTGATATTCCAGGAGTCAGGCCTGTATGTGATGGTAAAATTGAACCTAAGAAAACATAAGGCCCAGCGGGCCTGCCTGGCATTGAGTCTGCGGGCTGACCATAGATACTCTAAATTCTTATTGTCGGTCCACACAATGATGGGATGGATCACTCCCTCCAGCCAGTGTCTCCACTCCTCCAGGGCCAGCTTAATGGCCAGGAGCTCTCTGTCTCCTATGTCATAATTCCTCTCGGCTGGGGTGAGCTGCAGAGAGAAATATGCGCATGGGTGGAGCTTCTGGTCGGAGCTTCTGGTCGGAGGCCGAATGCTGTGAGAACCCAGCGCCCACCCCGAATCAGAAGTGTCCACCTCCAGGGTGAACTGGAGCTGAGGGTCGACCTGGGCCAAGATGGGGGTATTAGAGAACAGACCTTTTAATTTGGAAAAGTCCTGTTTGGTTGCCTCGGACCAATGAAAAGGCACCTTCACAGAGGTCAGCTGTGTGACAGGCTGTGCTACCCCATTGTAGTTCCTGATGAACCTGCGATAGAAATTTGCAAACCCCAAGAAGTGTTGAAGTTCCTTGCGGGAATGAGGCGTAGGCCAATCCAGCACAGCCTTCACCTTGGTGGGATCGGCCCTGAACTCCCCTTCAGCCACAATGAACCCCAGGAAGGACGTGGAGGGGGTGGAAAACTTGCACTTCTCAGCCTTTACAAAAAGCTGATTTTTCAGGAGTCATTGTAGCATGGCCCTGACATGAATTGTGTGTTCCTTTGGCGTGTGGGAAAAAAATCAAAATGTTGTCTAAGTAGACAAAAACAAATTGATTCACCATATAGCGGAGGACGTCATTAATGAGGCGTTGGAAGACGGCGGGGGCGTTGGTGAGCCCAAAGGGCATCACTAAATATTCGAATTGCCCCAGTTGTGTTTTAAAAGCCGTCTTCCATTCGTCTTCTTCACAAATACGGACCAGGTGGTACGCATTAAGCAGGTCCAGTTTTGAAAACACCTGCACATGCTGAAGGAGCTTGAAAGGGGAGTTAATTAGGAGGACAGGATATTTATCTTTGATGGCAATGGTGTTGAGCTCCCGGTAATCAATACATGGGCGCAGAGATCTGTCCTTCTTACCAACAAAGAAAAAACCCACCCCAAGAGGAGCCAAAGATGGCCGAATGAGGCCGGCATTTAACAAGTCCTGAATATATTTCTCCACCGCCTCCCTCTCCTGCCCAGAGACACTATAGAGCCGGCTGGATGGCAGCCACGCACCTGGGAGGAGATATATGGCAAAGTCGTAAGCGCAATGAGGTGGCATTGAGAGTGATTTTGACTTGCTAAAGACCTCCCCAAGGTCATGATAGACCTCGGGTATGAGGCTGAGGTCTAGTGGCTCTACCAGAGAGGAGGAGATGGGTAAGGACGGGGAACACTCGGCTGAACTAAGGCAAGACGCCAAACAAAAGGGGCTCCAGAAAGAAATTGAGTTTTGGGCCCAATTAATAATGGGGTTGTGTTTCTGGAGCCAAGGGTACCCCAGAACCACCGGGATGGACGAATTTGGGGGAATAAGGAACAATAAGACCTCCCGGTGGTTCCTGGAAAGAAGGAAAGATGTCGGCGCAGTGGATTCGGTGACGGAAGCCACATTTCCGCCTGATAGGGTTGTGAAATTCACAGGAGTGGATAATTTAGTGACAGGAATGCCTATCTCCCTTACTAGTCATGAGACACGGAGTTTTGCTCTGCCCCTGAATCTATCAAAGCCGTAACCCTCCTCTCGAGCCCTGGCAGCTGAATCAAGGCCAAAATAGAGAAGTTACCGGGGGAATGAAAAAGAGTCCCACCAGTCAGATGGGTCCGGCCAAGAACCATCGCTTTGAAGGAGGAGTCGGCTCCACCTGTGTCAGTAACTGGAGGGGCACACGTGCAACTGGCGGGTGAGAAGAGGATTTGCACTCCTTCGCACGCTCACGGTAATGGTTATCCAAACTAATGGCCTGATCGATCAGACCGTCCAGAGAGGAGAAAACGGCATGAATCGCCAGGTCATCATGGAGGTTGGGATTTAAACCCTGGAGGAAGACACTGCATAAGGCAACGTCATCTTAGCCAGAGTCCGATGACCCGAAACTCCACAGAGAAATCGGCGGCTGACCGGCTTCCCTGGTGGCAAGACATAAGGCAACTCATGATATTGCGCTCACTCTCTGTTCGGTCAAACATGCGGGTGAATTCACCTACAAATCTATCAAATGTGTAATTAGGACCCTACGGACTGCTGAGGATTGACTGAGCCCAACTAAGGGCTAGATCTCGGAGCAGGAGAGTCATGAAGTTAATTTTGGATGTGTCATCCAGATACCCTCCGCCCACCTGGCCCAAATAGAGCCTAACATAACAAAGGAATTTCTTGCATTTCCCTACCCCTCCCGCGTTCGGCAGATGGTGGAAGAAACTGTCACAGGACTGAACACGGATAGTACCGGGCTCAGGCTTTCAATTTATTTCTGAATATTTTCTGTATTTTTTCCAAGCTTTGTGGTGTTTTCCTGTGTTTTGATTTGTGATGGTTTATTGTTTTGTCTGTTTTTTATATTTCAGTATCATTATTATGTTGTCTCTTTATGTAGTTTAAGATTGTTTTGCCTTTTCTTGTGACAGGGTCATTATTCCTCCCCTTCCAGACTTCCCCACCTTGTTATTTGTGTTCACCCCGTATGTCACGTGCCACACAAGAGACAATAAAACACTGGACTTTTTCTATGCAAATACTAAGGAGGCATACACCTCATCACCACTCCCCCCACTCAAAATATCGGATCACAACTTGGTTCACCTCCTGCCGGTGTACAAAACCCTAGTACACAGACAACCTCCAGTTATGAGCACGGTGAAGGTATGGTCTGAGGAGGCAATGGATGCTCAAAAGGACTGTCTTGAAATCACTGTCTGGGAGCAGCTCTGCAACCCACATGATGAGGATATCGACGGCCTCACTCACACCATCACGGACTACATCAACTTCTTTGTGGACAACACCGTACCCACCAAGACCATACGGTGTTTCTCAAACAACAAACCCTGGATCAACCCCGAGATAAAATCCCTACTGAGAGAAAAGAAAAGGATCTTCGGGTTGGGAAACAGGGAGATGCTGAAGTCCGTACAGAGGGAGCTAAGGAGGAAGGTCAGAGAAGGCAAGGACAGTTTCAGGAAGAAGATGGAGGACAAACTGCAACAGAGCAACTTTGGCGGGGTCTGGAGAAACCTCAAAACCATCTCTGGGCTCCAGAATACCTCCTCCCAGGCCATGGGGGGCAGGGAGTAGGTGAACAATCTGAACCTGTTTTTAACAGGTTTGACTAACCGCCCTCCCCTCCGCCTGCACACCAACCACTGCTGCCTCTACCGTCATCAAGACCTGCTGTCCACCCCCCCCCACCAACATCCCCCCCCCCCACCACTCCCAGCAAACAGCCCCCCAGCCCCAACCTAATCCTCACTAAGACCCAGGTGAGGGCAGAGCTGAGGAAGATCAAGGCGAGGAAGGCCTCGGGTCTGGAATACATCAGTGCGAAGCTCCTCAGGTCCTGGGCAGACCAGCTGTGTGGGATTGTGAAGCACATCTTCAACCTGAGCCTGAAGCTGGGGAGGGTACCACAGCTGTGGAAAACATCTTGTGTGGTACCCGTATCAGAGACTTCCCACCCCAGAGACTTGAACAGCTACAGACCAGTGGCCCTCACTTCTCACCTGATGAAGACCCTGGAGAGACTGCTCCTTTCTCACCTCCGCCCCCTGGTGGGACCAGCGACGGATCCACTCCAGGTCGCCTACCAGCATGGCATCAGGGTGGAGGATGCAGTGATCTTCCTCCTACACTGCTCCTTGTCCCACCTGGAGAAGCCTGGGAACATGGTGAGGATCATGTTCTTTGACTTCTCCAGTGCTTTCAACACCATCCAACCGGTGATCCTCAAGGACAAGCAACTGTGCAGAGGGGTGGACCAGCACCTGTCATTGTGCATCCTGGACTACCTCACAAACCAACCACAGTTTGTGAGAACCCAGGAATGTGTGTCCAACACGATTATTGGCAGTGCGGGGGCCCCCCAGGGAACAGTTCTGGCTCCCTTCCTGTTCACCCTTTATATTGCGGACTTCTCACACAACACAACACACTGTCATCTACAGAAGGTCTCTGACAACTCTGCAATCGTCGGCCTCATCTCCGACGGGGATGAAGCTGAGTACAGAGGACTTATCCAGGACTTCGTGGACTGGTGCCATCGGAACTGCCTCCAGATCAATGCGAGGAAAACTAAGGAACAGGTGGTGGACTGCCACAGGTGAGAGCAACCTCCCACAGCACCAGTAAACATCCAGGGAACAGACATTGAGATGGTTCAGGTTCAGGTTCAGGTTACTTTATTTGTACCCGTAGGTAGATTTGTTTTGCAGTCTGGTGACATCCATATTTACAAGCCACAAATTACATTCAACATAGACACAAACACAGGCACACATGAAACTGACTATAAACATGATAAAAATACTCAAGGCTCCATCAGTCAGGGTATAAAAAGACAAAGAGATGAGAGAAAAACCAGAGGTAAGAGAGAAGAGTCATATTAAAAGTTAAAAACTAGTCAAAGAGGTTAAAAACTCAAAGGTCTGAAACTCAATAAAATATTTAGAACCCAAGTAACATCCTACAAAAATAAGTAAATATAAAATGGAGTTAATAAATAGGTACCTAAATTATGTGCAATATATTGTTACAGCTTGTTCAACTCTTTGACAGCAGCAGGAACAAAGCTGTTTTTGTAGCGCTGGGTTTTACTTTTTGGGACAGCAAACCTCCGTCTTGAGGGAAGAAGCTGAAAGTTGCAGTGCAAAGGGTGGAAGTCATCATTTAAAATGGAGGTAGCCATCCTCTGTACTTGTCTGGTGTACAGGGATGTCAGGCTCAGCTGTGACTCACCAAGCAAACGACTGGACCATCTAACTACCTGATCCAAGGATTTCCTCTGTTTCAGTTTTATCTGACCAAACCATGACACTAAAGAAAAGGATAAAACAGATTCAATAAAAGCCCGATAAAACATTGTCATTATGGTTCGGTCAATTTGGAAGCATGCAAGTTTTCTCAAGCAATGCAAATGTTGCTGATCCTTTTTGCACACCCTTTCACAGTTCTCTTCAAAGTTTAAATTACTATCAATAATCATCCCAAGATATTTGTAGGATTGTACACATTCAGTGGTCTGGCCTTTTAGTACGGTGACTTTGTGCCTGGGAGTTTTCCTCCTAAAGTCAATAATCATGTCTTTAGTTTTTGTCATATTCAGCTGCAGGTAGGAATCCTCACACCAGTGAACAAAATCATCAACTACTGGGCCGTGGCCACTCTCACCATCCTGGAGGAGACTGACAATAACTGAATCATCAGCATACTTTATGATGTGTCTGTTGTCATGTCTGCTCCGACACATGTTTGTGTACAGGATGAAGAGTAGTGGTGACAACACACACCCCTGAGGAGAGCCAGTAGAAGAGCACTTTAGGTCAGACAATGTACCATTGACCCTTACTCTCTGCGTCCTGTTGGTTAAGAAATCCAGAATCCAACCCACCAGATTATTGCTCAAATCAAATTGTTGCAGGAGCCTTTCAACTAAGATATGAGGTTGGATTGTATTAAAGGCGGAGGAAAAGTCCACAAATAAAAGTCTGGCGTGTGTCTCATTAAAATCCAGATGTTTAAAAAGTACGTTAAACAGAGTGACAGTGGCATCCTCCACTCCTCTGTGAGGCCTATAGGCAAACTGCAGAGGATCCAATGCATGCTCAGTCTTTTTTAGGACCTCACATCTGACCAGTTTTTCAAAAATTTTCAATAAAATTGAAGTCAAAGCAACTGGTCTAAAGTTGTTTACCGTTTTAGGACAGCTGGATTTTGGAACGGGAACAACCACGGCTTCTTTCCAGATCTTAGGCACATGTTGTGTGTCACCATGGGTTGAGATGCCGTCTCGGCACTCAGCCCATGTTTTCCCTCATCCCTGCTTCCCATTGAGCAGCGTCTCAGCTGGCCCCCAGCTGGCAGCATTATGGACGGCTGGGGCCAATTAGTCTTCATCAGCTGGGGCGCTGCCAATGAGGATAAATAGGAGCAGCCTCGATGACTCGGGGCTGCGACATAAACACATTGCTAAGCTGAAGCCCCTTCGTCTGGTGTCAGCTTATACTCCTCTTGCAGCATTCCTGTGTTTGTATCCCGCTGTGAGTATGTACGTCTTGTTACCCCCACGTCCGGTACGAGCTGCTTACCTCTGCGCTGTGCAACCTGTGAGTGTACGTCTGCATGAGTATCTGTGCTCTCCTCATCCCTTCCCCTTTTCCCTGAATAAAATATCACGACTCACTGGCTTGCCCCTGGCTCTGATTGCCCGGCTCCCTAGAGCCGGATATGACAGTATGTCGCAGCCAGAAGAGTTGCCGGCGGCCGTGAGTCGCTGTGGAAATGTACCTTTCTGTCCGGGTGTCAGCGCTGCTAGCATGCCGTTTCCCAGGAGTCACTTCCGGCGCCAGGGCGACGAGCTGAGGTCCATCTCGGAGGCTGTCGACGGGACGTTCTTCACCCTGCACGACGCCTCCAACGCGAGACGCTGGCATCCGGGCCGTGCTGAGGAACTCCTGGACTGTCACCCTCACTCTCTGTACCATCTGGAGGACAGTGCCAGGATAGACGCTGCAGGTACACAGCGAGAGAAGCTCCACGGGGTGGATGGAAATCCCGGCAGGGAGTCGAAGTGGGCGACGTCTTTCCCCGCTTCGGAGTCCCGTTCCTGCCGCCATTCCAGTCCGGGAGTTCGCGCCAACCAGAGGACTTCCCCCGACCTGCGCCACGTCACTCGGGATTCCCTTCAAGGAGCCGCAGCTGACAGCAGTTATGTCCGGGGTCGAGTGGCTGTCGCGAGCTCTACTGTGTTTCCTGTCACCACCTTCAGGCATGTGGCGGCGGCAGTGAGATTGATGGTGAGGACTTCAGGGCTACGAAGCTTTCCCGTGCTCGACGCCTTCCTCGTCTCGATCTCCGATCTGGAGCAGCGAATCCTGGGTTTCCCCCTCGCTTCGTCCCCTGGGAGTAGTCGTCATCACATCGCCGAGTCACCTCTGCACGAACCTCGTCCGGATCCAGTTCTGGGTCATCGTCAGGACCGTTCCTCCCACGCAGCTGTCATCCCTTCGCCTCGTCAGTGTGGAGACTCTACAGCCTCGTCCCCTGAGCCTCGTTCCCCCGCTGTCATTCCTGGACATTCGGGCTGGCTCACCCCGGCTGTTTCCCCCTCCTCCTCGACGCGCTTCCTGACCGCTGTGTGTGCCTGGAATCCCGGCCTGGTGAGCTCTCTGCTGGAGACAACGCGAGCGACCCTCAGACGAATTCCCGGGGGGTCCTCCGTTATCGCCGGGCGGGGAGAGGAAGAAGCAGATTCCACTACAGCAGGCGATACTCAACCTCCAGGGGGCAGGCAAGTCATTGTTTTTTCACACCTGCTTAATGATTTGCTCTGTCACATCCCTGGGGGAGAAGTTCAGGGTTCGCAGCTCCCTGAACTCTCCCCACCTGCTGTAACCTGTATGCCTAATCCCGCATCCTCTGTGTCTCTCTCCGCCGAGCGGTCCCCGGCTCCAGGTCAACGTGGTGGGATATGGAGAGGGCCTGTGGTTCCGCAGCTACATTGCGGACGGAGGAGGGGGACTGACTGCTGCGTGGAGTCTACGCCGACGACTGAGCGTCCCCGGGTCTCCACGGAGGAGCGGTTCGGTCCGGCGGGACGAGATTCTTCTGGCTTTACGCCGAGTGGATCGTCGGCGGGGTTACCTGAGCTGGAGGAATCTCAAGCTGCGCTGACCATCGTGCTGGCTGCGGGGCCCGACGCGGCTAGATGGGAGCCTGACAACGACCTCCTGACGACGGATCCTGGATCTTCGCAGTCCTAGACGGCGTCAGAACCCGAGATCAGGCGAGTGCTCTCCTTTCTTTTCTCTCTTTTTATCCCCGAGCACTTCAGCCTATCTCCAGGGGAGACGAGCCGGGTGCAGCCGTCCGCTGCGTCTGAGCTCGTCTCGCCGGGTTCTTGCGCTGCCGGTGATCCTGATCCCGGTTCTGTTTTCTCTTCTGAGCCTTCTTCCAGGGTCACCGGCAAGGAGTTGCTGTTCCTCGTGGTGCTGGAGGGTCCGGGTTCAACGTTGGAGGTCGGTTCTGGTGCAGTATTCAACGTGGGTTCGCCCAAGACCCAGTCGGGGTCCAACGTGGGTTCGCCTGAGGCCCGATCGGGGTCCGACGTGGGTGCTGCCCCAGTATTGTCCAGGTCCGGTGAGGAGGTGGCCGTTTTCCTGCGGCCTGACGCCCGCCGCCCTCGTCATCGGCTCTCCCCTGAGCCTCTTCCACCGGGATCCGCTCTGATCCTTCGCCCGTCTCAACGGTCCTGGTGGTTGAGTGATGCGGGTCGACGACCCGACCCACAGAACTTTTGGTTCGGTGATCTGGTTCCCCCCACTGGTCTGTGTTTCCCTCTGGGCAGCCTGGTTCGGCTGTCGGTGGACTGGATTCCTGGGATCTGGGTCCAGAGTTCGCCGTCCGAACACTTCTCTTCCCCTGATTCGCCAGCTGGACAATGGGCGGGGAGATCTCCGGAGCCATCTCGGCCATTTTTGGACTCTGCCTGCCATTCACCTCGGGTGTCACTTTTTCTTTTGTTATTAAGGTCACTCAGGTGTAATGTTTTGTCCTGTTGGTGGATTCGTTTTTATAGTGCTGTGTTTTCCATCGCTCATGCTCAGCATTTTACTTTTTGTGCCATGTTTTTAGCCTCGTTTTTTGTATTGTAGAGTTATGTTTTGTTTTCCGTAACACCATGCTCTGCAGTTATCCATTTATTCCAGTCACTTTCATTTCTTTAGGTGACTGGGTATTTATATATCCGTGTGTGTGGGTTTTTCTTTACCTGCACTCAGTATTTCTTTTTTGTCCTGTTGGTTCATTATAGAGTCATGTGCCTTGTTTTCCGTAACACCATGCTCTATAATTGTCATTTGTTCCAGTCACCCTCACTTTTCTTGGTGACTGTGTGTATGTACTTAAATTAGCGCTGTGTATAGGTTCCCCTTTATTTAACCGTACTCAGCATTTTTTGCCCTGTACCTTTTTGGTGGTTCTTTTTTCCTTGCTCTGGGTCACGCATGGTTGGTACTCTCTGGGTAGTATGTAACCGGCGTGCTGACCCAGTTCTTCTCCCCATCTGTACCTGGGTTAATTATTCTGTTTTGTCAGTATTGTATTTGGGTTTTTCTTTCCCGCTACCCTACATTGCCCCATTGGTGTTGTCCTTCCCTTGGCTTCTTCCCCTCCGGTCCGCCTCCCTTCCTCCCACCCTAGGTGGGGGGGGGGGGGGCTGGGATGTTCCTGGTCGTTCAGGAGCCCGACCTTGAGGGAGGGGCTCTGTCACCATGGGTTGAGATGCCGTCTCGGCACTCAGCCCATGTTTTCCCTCATCCCTGCTTCCCATTGAGCAGCGTCTCAGCTGGCCCCCAGCTGGCAGCATTATGGACGGCTGGGGCCAATTAGTCTTCATCAGCTGGGGCGCTGCCAATGAGGATAAATAGGAGCAGCCTCGATGACTCGGGGCTGCGACATAAACACATTGCTAAGCTGAAGCCCCTTCGTCTGGTGTCAGCTTATACTCCTCTTGCAGCATTCCTGTGTTTGTATCCCGCTGTGAGTATGTACGTCTTGTTACCCCCACGTCCGGTACGAGCTGCTTACCTCTGCGCTGTGCAACCTGTGAGTGTACGTCTGCATGAGTATCTGTGCTCTCCTCATCCCTTCCCCTTTTCCCTGAATAAAATATCACGACTCACTGGCTTGCCCCTGGCTCTGATTGCCCGGCTCCCTAGAGCCGGATATGACATTGTGTTTGTAAGGACTTATTGAAAATGTAATGAAATATAGGACTCAGTTCATGTGCACAGGACTTTATCAAGCGCCCACATATATTATCAAGGCCCTGACTTTTGTTCACTTTTACAGCGCAGAACTCCCTTGTAACACCCTGCACCTCAATATTAAAGTGCTGATTGTCTTTGAGTTTCTGTTTCAAATCTTGGGTTTCAGTGCTAAAATCAAAGGAGTCAAAACAACCATAAAAACAATTAAGGGCATTAGCCATCTCTGTGTCTGAATTAAAACCATCTAAAAACACACGATTACTGTGCTCTGTGCTCTGAAGGCCTGCAATAGTTTTCATACTGGCCCAGGCTGAACCAAGTTTCTTTGTTGCCATCTTCCTTTCCAATTCTGATTTATAATTCTGTTTTGCTCTTAAAATTTCGGATTTCAGCTCTTTTGTGGCAACCTGTAGCTCAGAAACAGACCCCTGTTTAAAGGCAAGTGCTTTCCTCTGTAAGCAGGATTTAACTGATTTTGTAACCCATGGCTTGTTGTTGGGATATATTTTGACACGTTTACGTGGAACGATCATATTTTTACAGAAAGCCATGTATGAGCATCTGACGTCTACCAAGGAGTCCAAATCATCCCCGCAGGCCAGTGTGAACATCTCCCAGTCTGTACAGTCAAAGCATTCCTGGAGGCTGTGCACTGAATCCTCTGTCCACACATCAATGTCTCTCATCTCTACCTTGCCTCTTCTGAGAGCAGTTTTATATGTGGGCAGCAAATGTACACAGTTGTGATCTGAGGATCCTACAGGAAGAAGGGGGAGTGATATATAGGCCCTCTCTATGGATCCATAGCACAGGTACAATGTCTTTTTTCGCCTGGTTGGGCAGGAGACATACTGATAAAAGTTTTTAAGTGTCTTCTTTAAAGAAACATGGTTAAAATCCCCAAGAATGAAGTTTGGCGCCTCTGGAGAAATTGATTGCAGCTGCTGGATCACATCAAAGATTGTGCTGCAGGCAGAGTCAGCATCTGCCCTCGGGTGAATGTACACAGTTGTGATGAAAAGTTGGGGGAACTCGTGAGGCAGATAAAAGGGGCATAGTGACACAGACAGCAGCTCCACATTGGGTGTACAGATGCGCTCTCTGACCGTGACAGATGTGCAGTACTGCTTATTAATGTATAAACATATGCCGCCCCCCTGACGTTTACCTGTTACCTCTTCCTGCCGATCCGAGCGCAGCGGGGCTCCAAAGCCGTCAATCCACAGGTCTGCATCTCAGTCATGCGCATTAAGCCAAGATTCGGTGAAGGCCATGACGCAGCAGTTCTTAAAGTCCTTCTGGTAGCGTACATTCCCTTGAATTTCATCCACCTTGTTTCTCAGAGACTGTACATTCCCAAAAATCATAGAAGGTGACATCCTACAAGTACCTGGGTGTTCATTTGAACAATAAACTAGACTGGTCACACAATACCGACACACTCTACAAGAAGGGACAGCGCAGGCTGTTCCTACTGAGGAGGCTCAGGTCTTTTGGTGTAAAAGGGGTGCTTTTGAAGACCTTCTACGATTTGGTGGTGGCATCAGCCATCACATTTGGAGTGGTCTGCTGGGGCAACGGCATCACAGCAGCCGACAGGTAAAGACTGACAAACTGATCAAGAAAGCTAGCTCTGTCCTGGGGCAGGGCCTCGACCCAGTGGAGTTGATAGGAGAGAGGAGGATGGTGGCTAAGCTGTCATCTCTGCTGGAGTGCGAGTCCCACCCTATGCAGGACATACTGAACACACTGAGGAGCTCATTTAGCAGTAGGCTACATCACCCTAGGTGCGTGACCGAGCGGTTTCGCAGGTCCGTCTTACCTACGGCTGTCAGACTTTATAACCTAAGCAGGGCTGCTTGCAGAGATCATATAAAACATTGCAACCTAATAGTATTGAATGCAAAAGAGGCAACAAACTTGCACAATAATGGTCCCCTCCATTATACAACTAGGACAATATCAATCACTATGGAGGGTGACAACTAGGCTGATTTTGTCATGAATCTGGGTTTGGTTGTTCCAAACCCAGTTCTGACTTATTATTTCTTGCCCTATTTCCCGTCAGGCGCGTCGGGGAGCTGGTTTGGGTCCTCGCTCCCTGACAGCTCGGGCACGCCCCCTCCTCCTGTCAAGTGCCATCAGCTGTGCTTCATTACGGTTGTTTACACACACACACACACACACACACACTTCATTCATTCCCATTCACACGCTCATACACTCTCTCTCACACACCAGGTTCGACTATGTTCAGCCCACGCTTCCTCACACTGGCAATCTCTTTCCTCATTAGCATCAGGATTATTTATTTGCTGTGTTTGTGGAAAGAGATTGTCAGAGCATTCACTTCCATACGCGGCAGCTAGTGCTCCACGTTTGGGTTCTCACCACTGACGTGTCTTCAGCCAGTCACTTTAAGGCGTCCTGCATGTCTGGTGGCCTTAATCGCATCATTTACAACTCTCTGTATTTTGTGGTCAACTGGACTTGTTATTTTTGTTGTGGTTTATGTTAATAAATGGCACGTTCTACTCCAACAATTGGGTTTTTCATTCCTTCCTTCGTGCGCCGCATAATGGCGCACGAGGAATCATGACGGATTCAAATACATAATATGCTGTATGGGTACATATTCATACTATATGGGGTAACTAAATAGACCGTTATGCTGTTTATTCCATTTACAAAGCTCTTCACTGTGTATATATATTTATGTGTACATATGTATATTCACTGCTCTTATTATTTTATCTTCTAAATTATTGCTATGAGTGTTGCTATCCCTGTGCTATTGCAATCCTGGAATGTCCCCATTGTGGGACTAATAAAGGCTTATCTATCTTATCTTATCTTATCTTATCTATCTTATCATCTTATCTTATCTTAACTTCACTCCTATCTCAAACTTTTGATCATATTGTACATCTTTCTAATTGACAGTAAGCCATTATCTCTTACCACTTTCAAGTTATAGCTTTGGAAATCTCTGACATCTGAACTGAATATTTTCTTGAAAAAAAAAGCTTGACCACTAGGGGCTGACAGCGCAATGGAGCACCATAGGCAGTCAAACAGTTATGATTGTTTTGCCTTTCTTCTGACAGGAACCATTATTCCTCCCCTTCCACTCATCCCCACTTTGTTATTTGCTCACTGTCTGCTCTCTTGGTCATCTCAGCTGTGAGTGCTCTGTAATTAGGTCACCTGCCCTCTGTTGTTCCTCACACCTGCTGCTTATTGTGCCATACCATTCTCCCACTATTTAAGCTCTGCCTGTTCATTCAGTCTTTGCGGCAATATTGGTTACTCCTCTGGACATTTCCTGTACTATCGTTATCCTCATCTCCTCCAGAGCTAGGCAGCTCTGGAGCGCACCTCTCTGTAAGTTATTCTTGTTTTTGCATTTTGTATTATCTCCACTATATTCGGACTTTGTTATTTTTGTTAATAAATGTCACAAATACAATTCAGCGCCTGGGTCTGTCCTGCCCCTGAGGGGCATACATGACAGAAACAGAGGCAGCAGGTGGAGAAGAAGGACCTGGAAGAAACATATGAGCCAAATGATCGGTGAATGCGCTTAGCTGCTGTGTCATAATCTGCAGCTGCTGTGCAAGTGCGGCCACTTGCCTCTCTACAGCGTCGAGGCAGTACCAAGCGGAATGTTCTGCTGATGCAGCCCCCGCTGAGCTCACATTCTTGCCGGCTCATTCTGTCATAATAATAGAATGGTCAGCTCACGCGTAGGTGCCACACCAGAGAAAACACACGACACAGAGAAGCTAAGTTTGAACAATTTATTAATCCAAAACCGGCAGACTTAGGAGAAAATACATCACTCGCCAGAGGAAAACTAAGCCTGTGGAGAGGAGATAAGAGCTGGCTAATAGGAAGAGAGAGATCAGGGAAAATGGGAAACAAATTGCCACTTACAGGAGTTGAACAGAAAGCCCTGCAGAAAACTCCAGCAGAAATAGACGAACCAGCGGGATGAGGCTGGCAGGTAATAGGATTGGAGAGGAGCTGGGGATGATGTCTGACCGGGTGGAGACAGGTGGCTGAGGAGGAGATGAGGATGGTGAGGCAGGTGAGTGCACAACAATCCCCTGGAGACGCACCGCACAGATGGCAGCAACCTGAAGGGAGAGAGAAAAGGAGAGGAATTAATTTTCACTTCCTCAGCTTTCAATGCTGAGGCACTTGCTAGTTGTAGGCAGTACACCCAATGATCCAGCGCTGAAGCATTCGCTTGATGATCCTTTTATGTGCTGGCAAGGCAGAAGCAGCAGGTGCGTCCACTCAGGCAGGTGTAATGATCACCTGCAGAGTCGTGGAATCTCTAACAAGAAGGAGGGGGTGCGCGCTCACCTGAACATTTACACTTTTACCATAGAATGTGTTTTCACACTTTGGTCCTTAGGTGAAGAAATCAATTCTTGACCAGACTTTTGGGTGAAACAGTTTCTTCTAGATTGGAGCCACATTGATTGATACTACACTATTATTATTTGTGGGGGGCGTGGAACAGGGTGGAGGTGGTGGGCTCTGGGGTGCGTTGGGGGTCAGGTGGATGGATGTCTTGGATGAGAGTGGGGACGTGGGGGAGGGCTGTCTTTTTATTGTTTTGTTTGTATTTTATCTGGAATTGTTTTTAACTGTAAAGCACTTTGAGCTGCACTTTGTTGTATGAAAGGTACTACATAAATAAACTAGAAAAGCACTCATAGAGCGCATACCTCCGCCAAGGCTCCTTCCGTTTCTTATGGATCACCTCCAAAATGTAATGGGTTTGTGTGTAGGCCTATAGCCACTTGTGGTGAAAATTGCATGAAAGTCTGTCCATCCGTTTTGGAGTATTGTTGCTAACACACTGTGAGAAGATAAGAGCCTTGGCTGAGGTATGCATTCTCAGATCATCACCAAAATATAATGGGCTCCTCTGTAGGCCAAGAACCACCTCTGGTAAAAAATTTCATCCAAATCCATGCAATAATTTTTGTGTAATCCTGCTGCACAAATACAAACAAAGCCCTTGGTGGAGGTATGCACTCTCAGATCATCACCAAAATGTAATCATCTGTAGGATACCCCATTTCTGACAATCTCTGAAAATTTCATGAAAATCCTTCCATAATTTTTTGAGTTATCTTGCTAACAAACAAACAAACAAACAGACAGACAGACAAACCAACGCCGATGAAAACATAACCTCCTTGGCGGAGGTAACAAAGTTTAAAGTTTGAAGAAAGCCCTCAACCCTTGAAAGTACCAGCTCATTGGTTCAGATAAGTAGACGATGCCTGGGTAAAGATTAAATGTCAGACAGCAACACCCAATTTACAGCACATGGTGGTGTAGTGGATAGCACTATTGTCACACAGTATGAAGCTTATGGGTTCAAATCCCCCAGCCAGCAGGGCCTACCTGTGTGGAGTTTGCATGTCCTACCCATGCTTGTGTAGGTTTATTCCGGGTGCTCTGGTTTCCTCCCACATTCTAAAAACATCAGAGTTTGGTTAAGCTACGGTCACAAAGATTCTTACGAATGATGGGTTTGTAAGAATCTCCCAGTTCCTACAAACGTGGAGGGGGACATAGTTTCTTATGCTGCCATTCAATTCGCAAGAGCAACTTGAGACATTCTTGAGAAATGAGGTGCTTTTCTGTCGTATGATGGTCCAAGAGTTCTTACGTTCTTTGTAAGGGTACATTGGGATCTTAATACGGCATACTTACTGTCATCTTACAAAAATTTCTGTGCAACTCATGGCACTCTCAAGTCACTGGTAGGAAGATCTTATGGCTTTCGGCACAAATTAGTCAATCTATCAATTAATCAATCAGTCAAAGCTTTATTTATATAGCACTTTTCATACAAACAGTTGAAACACAAAGTACTTCACTCATTGAAATAAAACACAAATACGCCCCCCCAACACACACACAGACACAAACCTTTTGTCTATGTGACACTTATGGCTGGACACGCAGGATCCAGGTGTGGAAGAACCATCACTAGGGAGCCATAACCAGCAGGGAAAGTGCCAAGTCAACAGCTACAGCGACACCACCTCTGAGACAAACCAAGTTGCACGAATGATGTACTTCCGCCTTATGAGCGCCTCACTTCCGCCATACACACATTGTATGAATCCTGATAGGAACGGGATTCATACAGCGTTTCCTATTACCGCTGTAAAGGACCCTCAAGAACAACTTAAGGTGTTGTTGAGGCATACTTACGGCCAACATCTTGCATAGTTCTTATATTGTTCCTATGGCATTCATATGGCCTCCCTACAATGAGGGGTTTTTGTGGGGCATTCGTAGAAATCTTGGACAAGACCATTGAACTGGCCACAAACTTACGAACGGTCTACAAATGTTGGATTCTCCAACAGCTGCCTTAAGAAGGCTTTACGAAATGGTCCAAAAAGAATTTGTATGGCGTTTGCAGCTGTTCGTAAGGGTATTTGCGACTGTAGCTTAAGAAATTTGCAGGTGTGTCTGTCATCCAACCAGGAGATACCTAGTGTATACATGTGTATTTTTTATGTATAGTATTTATCTGTTTTTAGGACATTATGCAGTCTTTTTTATTTTTTTTAATATTTATTCTTTCCTTCTTTTTTTTTTTACAAATTTAAATAGTGCTTGTGTTTATTTTTGCAAAATTTTGCTACTTGTCATCATAGTTAAGACAGTTACTTTTATTACCCTTATTGTGGCAAGATTTCATGGACAGATAGCGCCCCTACTGGCACAGGCGCAGCGCGGCACCTGTCATGTGATGTTATATGGCGTGGATAAAAGCTCTCCAGTTGATTTAAGTTGAACAAAGAGTTCCACCTCACAAGGTGGCAGACACGTATAACTTGCTGCTCTTGCCTTGGAGGACTTATGGCGGACATAGAACAATCCTGAAACCTCACCAGAGAAGAAGAGTTTGTAAACAAATCTAAATCTTACTCGATCGCAAGACTGAGGAAGCAGACTGAGGAAGCATTTGGTCCCGAATTTGCCAACTATGATTAAAAAAAAAAGATTATTTAGTTTATGAAGGTAAATACATTTTGTTAGAACAGAGGGTGGACAAAGCTGGTTGATGTTCACCTGCTATCGACGCCATCGCCATGTGACTGGATAGAACAATCGTACCGGTTCCATGTCGTCATATAGATAAATAGCAGTGGAATAAAAGCAAAATTGAGGTGGAATAATCATAACAGTTTCTGGATGTGAGGGGGGAAAATGAAATGACCTACAGAAGAGAAAATAACGATCAGGATGCCGCAAAAGGATGAAGCGAGCCGCCCGGCCAGGGGTAAGTCTGATGAATTTCTTTGTTTGTTGACATTCTACTAATGTTCTGGTTCATATCCTTTGAAGAGAAGATAACAAAAAAACAAAACAAGAAACTGTGACAAAAAGCAAAATCATTCTTTGTGTAAATATGTCCAAAAGTCCATTTTTGACCGAAAGTTATGTAATTCGATATGGCTACCGTGGCATTATGCAAATTAGATACGTATATTTACTCCTATCTCAAACTTTGGATCATATTCTACATCTTTCTAATTGACAGTAAGCCATTATCTCTTACCACTTTCAAGTTATAGCCTCCAAAATCTCTGACATCTGAACTGAATATTTTCTTGAAAAAAATCTTGACCACTAGGGGCTTATGGTGCAGTGGAGTGCCTGTGCCAGTCATTGGGTTAACATCCTTCTGTGCATTCATTTCTGACTGACAAAACCATTTGGACGAATGGTGAAACATCCATCCATCCAGCCATCTTCTTCCGCTTAATCCTTTTTGGGTTGTGGGGGGCTGCAGCCTATCCCAACATCTTTGGGCGAGAGGCAGGGTACACCCTGGACAGACCGCCAGTCCATCGCAGGGCCAACACAGAGAGACAGACAACCATTCACTCTCACAGTCATAACTAAGGACAATTTAGAATCCCCATTTTGATGCCAATTAACCTAACTTGCATGTTTTTGGCATGTGGGAGGAAACCAGAGAAATCCCAGAGTAAACCCACGCAGACACGGGGAGAACATACAAACTTCACACAGATCACTGTTGGTCGGGCGCTGGGATCAAACCCAGGATCCCCCTGCCAGGGGTGAGCTTGCTGTGCTGCCGCAGTGCTAACCACTCTGCCACCGCGCTACCATGGCGAAACATTTCAGAAGTAAAAAAAAATACTTGAGTCCAGTTGACTTGACTGAGCTTTCACACACTTCACTTATTCATAGGAATGTGAACCTTCATGACAGGTTGACTACACCAAAACTCAGAAATGATATCGCTTGTATGATGATACATCACAGCCATTTTTATGTCACATGTGGGAAACTGTCGGGCGTTGTCTTGAAATTGTGACAAATCAATGAGACTGTGATGTAGTCTTGAGCAATACTTTGTTTTACTTGGTAGAGCACATCAGGCCTGCGGGCACTGTGCATTTAAAATATTTGTGTCATTTCTTTTGATCTAGTTTCAGCCAGGCAAACCTGAATGAGGTCAACCCTTCTTTCATGCATTACAGATAAAAAGTGACAAATGACTATCCTTTTTCACAAGCTCCTCCTCTTAACGTCCTCTCTCCTTACAGCTCTCCTCTCTCCTTTCAATTTCTTTTTCCAAATTACTTTACATTTGCAAATTAAATGTGAATTTTTTTTCAGCAAGCAATGACATTTGTGTATCTTAATTTGAAACTTTCTCATAAATTTTACTCTCCTGTACATTTGCAACTTTTGTTCCTCATAAATCCACTACTCTTTTGCATCTTAAATCCACATTTTTTTCCTTCTAAATTTGCAACCTTTTTCTAATACTTTTGAGTTTTTTCTTGTAAATTTCTCATAAATTTGCACCTTTTTTCTGAAAAATTTGAATATTTGTAAATTTGCAATTTTTACCCCTCACCGGTCAAAGCCCAAAAGAGGTTGAAGAGTCCTTTGGGCGAAGACCGAAGGGGGATTAGGTTATGGGTCAGTCTATCCATCCATCAATCCGTCTGTCCCACTTTTGTGTGAAATCAATTCTTCCTACAGTTTGGTTCCAAATGTTTTGAAACTTGGTACCATGTTTTGATGATATACACTAGTAATGCATACTTCAATTTAGTTCTGATTGGATGGCAGCTCAGTGGAGCAGTGGTTAGCACTGTGACGGCACAGCAAGAAAGTCACGGGTTCAATCCCACCCCCTGACCATCCTGATCCTTCTGTGTGGAGTTTACATGTTCTCCCTGTGTCTGTGTGGGTTTTCTCTGGGTACTCCAGTTTCCTCACATAGGCCAAAAATATGCAAGTTAGATTAATTCAAGGATTCAAAGGCTTTATTATCATGTGAACAGTTAGGAAATGCAACATTTCCTGAGCAATGAAATTCTTACTTTGCTGTCTGCAACGAATGCCAAGGTAATAAATACACATCAATACTAATACTAATAAAGGTAATAAACACACCCTAATACTAATAAATACACATTAAAAGCAATTAGGGCAGTTAAAGCAGTTAAGACTAGAGGAAACAAGAAGAATGAAAATTCACTGGGTGACTATAATTTGTCCCTGGGTAAAACAAAAATTCACTGAGTGAATATGTACTTGTCTCTGATAATACCCAATAGACTGTACAATGGTAATTTGAATATCAGAGATGATTTGAGTGGGAGATGGCATGAGACTATGTACAATGTGCAAATGAGCAATGTACAAATTAGCATCCAGTGTGAGAATTCCTCTGGGTAAAGCGGTGTACCTTGATAATACCCAGTAGACTGTACAATGATAATTTAGCAGCAGAGATGATATGGACATGAGGCGGGCTGAGACTATGTACAGTGTGCAAATAAACAATGTGCAAATTTAGCATCCAGTGTGTGAATTCCTATTTGCAAAGCTGTGTCTGGAATTGTGTTATTTGTTCAGGAGTCTGATGGCAGTGGGAAAGAAGGAGTTTTAAGTGTGGATGTCCTGCATTTCACACTTCTGTACCTCTAACCTGTGGGTAGAAGTGTGTACATTCTGTGCTGGGGGTGGGTGGGGTCCTGGAGGATGGAGACAGCTCTCCTTTAGACTCTGCGGTGATTGATGCTCTGCAGAGAGGGGAGTGGAGTCTTGATGATTTTCTCAGCTGTCTTCACCACTCTCTGCAGGCATTTGCAGTCCAAAGCAGTAGTGCTGCCGTACCATGCAGTGATGTAGTTGGTCAAGATGCTCTCAATGATACAGCTGCAGAAGTTGTTGAGGATGTTGGGGGACATGCCAAACTTCCTCAGCCTCCTCAGAAAGTACAGCCACTGTTGAGCTCTCTTTACCAGCTCTGTGGTGTTAAGTGCCCACATAAGGACCTCGCTGATGTGGATTCCCAGGTGTTTAAAGTTGCTCACCCTCTCCACCTCAAGCTCCCAGATGAACAGCGGCCTTTTCCCTTTCCTCATGTCCACTATCATTTCCTTCATCTTGTCTGTGTCGAGGGTGAGGTTGTTGTCCTCACACCATGACACCAGGCTGGCCACCTTCCTCCTGTAGGATGCTTCATCGCCACCAATGATGTGTCCTATCACTGCTGTGCCATCCGTGAACTTTAAGATGATATTGTCCTTGTGGGAGGCAACACATTCATGGGTGAAGAGGCTGTAGAGGATGGGGCTGAGAACACAACCCTGTGGGACATTTGTGTTTGTGATGATGCTGGCTGAGGTCCTGTTACCAATCCTGACAGACTGAGGCCTGCCAGTCAGAAAGTCCAGTAGCCAGTCACAGAGGGTGGGGTGCAGGCCAAGTGAAGACAGTTTGTAGGTGAATTTGTAGGGGATGACCGTGTTGAAGGCGGAGCTGTAGTCAACAAAGTGCGTCTGATTAGGTGTCTTTACTTCCAAGTGGGAGAGGGAATAATGGAGTGCTGCAGCAATGGTGGTCTGAGGTGGACCTGTTGGGCCTGGTAGGGATACTGCAAGGGTCCAGGGTAATCCGGTACTGCTGTCCTGAATGAGGGCCAGCACACTCTCTCACGAAACACTTCATGATGATTAGTGAGTGTGCTACTGGCCTGTAATCATTCAGGCCAGGTTGGCGGGCTCTTTTTGGGGAGGGGGACAATGGTTGTGGTTTTGAAGCAGGAGGGGACTATGTTCTGTTTGAGGGAGAGGTTAAAGATGGTTGTGAGAACATCAGTCAGCTCAGCAGCACATGCTCTGAGAGTATTGGCATCAACTGGGGATTCTAAATTGTCCTTACGTATGAATGTAAGAGTGAATAGTTTTTTGTCTCTCTGTGTTGGCCCTGCTTTGGACTGGCAATCTGTCCAGGGTTTACCTTGCCTCTTGCCCAAAGATGCTGGGATAGGCTCCAACCCCCCCCACCCCCCACCCCTGTGACCCAGAAAGTTTAAAAGGTAGAAGATAGATGGATGGATCAATTGGATGATTTATGCAGGAGTTTGATCTATCCCTGACCTATGATTTCTTATTTCACCTCCCTTTATAGACAGTAACTTGTTGTATAGCAATTTATGCTTTTATTTGTCAGGTGCGGTGTAGCGGCGCCCACTTCCGTTTTCTCCACTACACCGCCCCTATAAATATCAGGGGGCATCTGGGTTTGGCCTCTTTGCCGATGCCCCTTCCCGGTGGCTGTACTGGTGTGTTCTGACCCCAATAAAGTTGAGTTCCATCGTGCACCTGGCCTCGTCATGTACAAGGTAATTCCAGACATAACTGTCTTGGGAAATCAACTCCTCCTACAGTTTTTGTCTGATTGTTTTGAAACCCGGAACCATGATTTGAGATATTCTGATGATGCACAAATTGCAATTTCACTCTTATCAGATAACCTTGAGGTCAAAGGTCAGAGGTCAGATTTTCCCTAAATCTTGGTAAACACAATAACTACTGAAAGAAATTATTAGGCTGTTCAGATCGATACAGTAGTATTGTATCTAAGACTTATCTTGGATGACTTAACCTTTGACTTAATTTATGGGTTTGGGGTCAAAGGTAAAAAGTTAACATTCCAGTTTGCCCTGTGGTAAATGCTAAATTTACTTATTACTATATAATGAGTTAGACTAGGGCTACCAAACCTGGTTAACAGGTGCGCCTTGGATTCTGACTTTCTGACTATGGGGTTTGGGGTTGGTCAAAGGTCAAGATTAGCATTAACTAGGCCTTATTGCTGTACACGAATAAGCTAGGGACACCAAATTTGGTACACCAGGTTTTACCCTGTGACCCTGCAGTGTGACTATGGTTTTGGGATCGCAAGGTCAAAGGTCAACATCAACATGGCTTATAAACTACTATATCTCAACAACAAAGAAAGCTAGAGTCACCAAACCTGGTACACAAGTTCAATCTGAGACCATAACCTCTGACTAGGGGTTTAGGGTCAAAAGGTCAAAGTTGGAACTCCCTATGCCCTTGTGCTCTAGAACGTGTAAATCTCGTTAGGGTCACCAAACTTGCTGCACAGGTTCACCTTGGGATTCTGACCTACGTCTATGGGTTGTGTCTATGGGTTGTGTACTGTATATTCATAAGTATTATCATATTATCATAATTTGGTTCTGCTACAGTAATTATATTGAAAAGTTGAAAACTGCTGTCTGTCAGTAAGTATTGGGATCTTCAATGAAAACGGATGCGGGGGATGTTGCACTTGCCTCAAAGTGCTCTTGTTTTTCTCATAAAGTGTCATAATGATAGAATGGTCAGCCCACGTGCAGGTGGACACCAGAGAAAACACACGGAGACAGAGAAGCTAAGTTTAAACCAATTTATTAATCCCAAAAACCGGCAGAGTTAGGTGAAAGATATGTTACCTCGCCAGAGGAAAACTCAGTCTGTGGAGAGGAGACGAGAGCTGGTTAATAGGAGGACGAGAGATCCGGGAGAAAATGGGAAAACAAATTGCCATTACAGGGAGTTTGAACAGAAAGCCCGCGCAGAAAACTCCAGCAGAAATAGACGAACCAGCCGGATGAGGCTGGCAGGTAATAGGATTGGAGAGGAGCTGGGGATGATGTCTGACCGGGTTGAAACAGGTGGCTGAGGTGGAGATGAGGATGATGAGGCAGGTGAGCCCACAACATATCCCGGCGACGCACCGCACAGATGGCAGCAACCTGAAGGGAGAGAGAAAAGGAGAGGAATTAATTTTCACTTCCTCTGTTTTAAATTCTGAGGCACTTACTTGTTGTAGGCAGTATACCCAGCGAACCAGCACTGAAGCTTTCGCTTGATGGTCCTTTTATGCCGCTGGAAAGGCAGAAGCAGGAGAGTGTGACCACTCAAGCAGGTGTAATGATTACCTGCGGAGTTGGGGAATCTCTAATAGGAAGGAGGGGGCACGGGCTCACCTGAACATGACATAAATTTGACTTTTTATTATAAATTTGCAGCTTTTTTCCCATAAGTTTACATTTTTTCTTGTAAATTTGTGTTTGAGTACAGTAATACTTTTAGTGTCCCTTCAATATTTACTCTGGAGAAAATGTTGTTTTTTGCCCCCACCCCACCCTAACCGGGAATTGAAATGCCACCTATGCAGCATGCTGGCATTATTCCACACCTCTGGCCCGCTAAAAACATATAAATGTGAACCTTTCATTGAAAAGTTTGAGTACCCCTGCTCTAAATCAGAGTATTCAAAATAAAATAAAAAAAGGCTTGAAATATTTCACTTTACTTGCGGTAAATAAGATATATTAAAGTTTACTTCTGGAATCAAATTAGGGAATTTTTCATGACGTTCCAGTTTTTTGAGATGCACCTGTAGGTAAGCTAGCCACCTGCCACCTCATATCGCCTAACAAGAAGATCAAGTTTAGCTCAGGGGTTTACTTATCAAACTTCTAAACAACAAAACTAATGCTATACAAGGACACGATCGTTCAGCAGTATATCCACAAGATGTACACAAAATATCTTAACAATTACTTCCCACACTGTGCTTAGATATGTACTTCATACCTGAAAAAGGGATTTATTGATAAAGAAGTTCAGACCATAGAGATACTGTACATACATTCAGCATGTACTTTGCCTCTTGCCCAGAGATGCTGGTGTAGGTGCCACACACAACTTAAAAAGGATCAGGATGTTGGTGACTATATGTTTTTTTTAAACAATCTTAAAAAGGTAGCTTTTCATCTTTGTTTTTCAACGAAATTTAGACCATATAGAGATGTCAACATGAAGACGCCTTTTCAATGATCTTAAATAGATAGCTTTTCATCTTTCACTTTTCATCCAAATCCTTGCAGCTGGCAAAACCGTCTTTTCAATGTTTTTTTTTTTAACCATTTTGTGCTGGGAGGGTATGGTGTCAATTCAGGTTCTGCGTCCTTTTTTAAAAACTTTATTTAACACTTATGACCAGAGTGGTGGCCTAGAAGTTGAGCATCCGTCCCACAACCGGCAGTTGTGGGTTTAAGCCCCTGCTGGGTCATAGCTTGGTGCTGAGCATAATGGAATGTGGCAAGCCATTGTGTGTGCACCCCAGACACAGGGGTGCACACACCAGTGTACTCCCTGTGCCAGTCCCAAGCCTGGATAAATGGGCAGAGTAAAAAGCCTTGTCAAATCAACATGTGAATCATCATGACATAAAGGTGATGATACGTTGTGGTGGCCCCGAAAGGGAGCAAAAAAAAAAAAAAAAAATGCTTCGGCATATTAACATTTAGGAACATTACAGAACTGATTGACATATATTTCAGAACAATAAAAATATGCCAGGGCGTACACAACTGGATTGATAATAATGAAAAGAGGAGGTAAGATAAGACAGGTAAAGATACGATAATGCACGACAGGATGTTACACAAAAACATTGTAAAGCTTGAAAAGATTATAACATTTGATAACATTTAACACCCTTTGGATATGTGCTATCTGCAATGGTGGATGAATAATGTTCAAAATAAATGGTCAGTTCTGAATAATTGGGCATTCTCTTAAGATATTCAGAGTGGTGAATGTAATATTTGACCAAGATAATAATTAGGTTAGTAATATAAAACTCAGAGCTAAGTTTCTGGTCATCGTAATTAACACTATATTGGACCTGTTTCCACAATTTCCACACAATAGAGGAGCTCAGGATGATGGTGTCCTCCACTGGTGTTTATCGGGTCGGGAGCAAACTGCCTGAAATTCCTTGGGAGGAACAGGGATATTAAAGTGCTGAATGACCTCAGCGTAACTAAAGAGAAAGCCATCTTGATTATTAAATAACTGGCTTACAAGTGTGATATTGTTGTCAAACCATTGTTGAAAATAAATTGACTTATTACTATTGATGTATTTATTATTCCATATATAAAATCTGTGACAACTGAAGTTATGCTTGTAAATGAAAGACAGGGCTTGTAATATTTGTTTGTGGAAAGATAAGGTTTTGTAGGAAGTTTTTCAATATTGTGAAGACATAAAAGTAAAAACTTAAGGTCACAAGAGGAGAACACATATTGAGGAATAAAGTTCCACTGAGAGTTTGGGCACTCAAAGTAATTTTTGATCCACTTAACTTAGAAAGCTTAATTTAAACTTGTTAAATCCAGGACATTTAAGCCACCTTTATCTACTGGTTCATTAGAACTTATTTTTTAACATAATGAGTATGATTTCCCAGGTGAAATCAAAGAGGATTTTGTCAATAGTCTTACTTGTTTGGAGATCTATATGTAGTGACAGAGCAGCATGTGTTATAGATTCTTGCAATTGCTTACACATTAAAATTAAAACTCTCCCACAATTAGCAAAAACTGACACTCAAAGAGCAGAATACCAGCCCAGATTTGCACAATTATAATAAACACATTGTCAGCTTCACACTTTTTGTAAAACACTATACACAGTTGTATACATTTGACGCAGAAATATATCATGATATCACTTCCTTTCAACTTCAAAGGAAAGATGGATGGATGGATGGCTTTCAAATAAACACACCCATGAAATAAATTAGGTTAACACAGCCACCTGGTGTGCACACACACTGGTGCATAATTATAGACACACTAATCAGGTTTGTTAAAAACACTATAAAAGGGCACAGGTTACGTCTTCAACAAAAATGGATGGTGTCAGAAGAAAAGAGAGAGTTGCAGGCCATGGGTCCTTAACACTGACCGCATTCTTACATTTTTACACAATATTAAAACAGCAAACCAAAGTGATCAGATGTGATACATTGTCTCTGGGACAATGTCTCCTTCATCATTCTGCTCTGGACCAAAACTGCATTCATCAACATCCTGAATTTACAGTCCAATACCTTCCACCATATCAAAGCCCATAGAGGAGTTCTACAGTCTCAGAATTGGCAGTGGAAGGTTTCTGATCTCTCACTGTATGTCCAGATGCCCCTCATTCAAGCCATGGACCAAGCCTGTGACCAACTGATGCAGCAACAATACAAGGGGTGAGGTCGTCACTCCAGAAGATTCTTCCCATGCTGCATTGCACATGAAAACATAGGCTGTGATGTTGATGAGGCCCTGTGGCCAGATCCATAGTGGAGAGATGATTTTTTTTTCTTTTCCAGCACTTAAGTGATTCTTGTACAGCCGTGGACAAAATTGTTGGTACCCCCCTCTGTTAATGACAGAAAAAACCCACAATGGTCACAGAAATAAACTTGAATCTGACAAAGTGGTAATAAATAAAAATTCTATGAAAATTAACCAATGAAGTTTGGTTAATTTTGGTTCGGCTGCAAGCTCCCATCTCTCCAGGATCTGTACATCTCCAGGACCCGGAGGCGTGCTGGCCGGATCATAGCCCGATCCCTCACACCTGGTCACGTACTGTTTGCCCCCCTCCCCTCTGGTAGAAGACTTCGGTCCATCCAGACTAAAACTCCCGTCACATGAACAGCTTCTTCCCCTCTGCCCATTAGACTGCTGAACACTAAGTGACTCTCGTGCACCATGTACAGCAGCTCAACCAGACTCATGTCAATCATCACTGTTTTCTTCCTGCATTACCGACTGCACTATATAGTTCTCCACAGTATCTGCTGCTGGCTAATATATATTTTAACTGTTGACCAGTATCACTTAATCTTATCCTACACTTTATTACATGTATAGTTTATTTCTCTTATCTTATCATGTTTAATGTTGCAGCATTGTACCGAGACAAATTCCTAGTTTGTGTACTACATGAACAATGGCAATAAACCTGATTCTGATTCTGATTCTGATTCTGAAAATCAGACAATGCTTTTGAATTGTGGTTCAACAGAATTATTTTAAAAAACAAACTCATGAAACAGGCCTGGACAAAAATGATGGTACCCTTAACTTAATATTTTGTTGCACAACCTTTTGAGGCAATCACTGCAATCAAATGATTTCTGTAACTGTTAATGAGAAAAATTAGTTCTGGCGCCCCCCAAGGATGTGTCCTTTCCCCACTGCTCTTCTCCCTCTACTCCAACGACTGTACCTCAGAGGACCCTTCGGTGAAGCTCCTGAAGTTTGCAGACGACACCACAGTCATCGGTTTGATCCGGGATGATGATGAGTCTGCATACAGGCGGGAGGTGGAGCAGCTGATCCTCTGGTGCAGCCAGAACCATCTTGAACTTAACCCAGCCAAAACGGTGGAGATGACTGTGGATTTCAGGCGACACCCCCCTCCATTCCCCCCACCCACCATCCTCAACAGCACAGTGTCCACTGTGGACTCCTTCAAGTTTCTGGGTACCACAATCTCCCGGAACCTGAAGTGGTCCTCCCATATAGACACTGTCCGGAAAAAGGCCCAGCAAAGGTTGTTCTTTCTGCGTCAGCTCAAGAAGTTTGATTTGCCTCAGAAGCTGCTGGTTGTCTTCTACACCGCCATCATCCAATCTGTCCTCTGCTTTTCCATCACTGTCTGGTTGGATCTGCCACTAAACAGGACAAGACCAGACTGCAGCGGATCATTAAGTCTGCGGAGAGGATCATTGGTACCGACCTACCCTCCATTGAGAACTTATATCGGTCCATAACTAGGAAACGGGCGGGAAACATCTGTGCTGACCCATCACACCCCGGCCACAAACTGTTTGAACTTCTATCTTCTGGTCGTCGTTACAGATCACTGAAGGTCAAAACCACCCGTCACAGGAACAGTTTCTTTCCTCAAGTCATCACTCTGATGAACTCCTAACATTCACCTAGTCCTACCTGTTGCTGTACTCATGACTTTTCATCCATTATTACATTGCACATAACTCTCACACTGCTTTTTACTTCATTCACATTATATCACTGAATCTGAGTTCACATTGAAATACTGTGTGACTGTATATTTTTTCATATATTTCTGCAAAGTGTGGTTAGTCTGAGTAAATAACTGCATATATTCCTGTATATATTTGCATCCTTTTATAGAAACGTGGACAGACTGTAATTTACTGTACATACTCTGTTGTCATTGAATCCTTATTTAAATCCTCCACCTGAACAACGAGAGCAAGTTTTTAGCCAAAGTCAAATTCCTTGTATGTGTTGTGCATACTTGGCCAATAAAGCTGATTCTGATTCTGATTCTGAGACTTCTGCACCTCTTAGCAGGTATTTTGGCCCACTCCTCATGAACAAACTGCTCCAGTTGTCTTAGGTTTGAAGGGTGCCTTCTCCAGATGGCATGTTTCAGCTCCTTCCACAGATGTTCAATAGGATTTAGATCAGGGCTCATAGAAGGCCACTTTAGAATAGTCCAATGTTTGGCTCTTAGCCATTCCTGTTGCAAGACCCATGACCTGCGACTGAGACCAAGCTGTCTGACACTGGGCAGCACATTTCTCTCTAGAATACCTTGATAGTCTTGAGATTTCATTGCACCCTGCACAGATTCAAGACACCCTTTGCCGGATGCAGCAAAGCAGCCCCAGAACATAACAGAATCTCCTCCATGTTTCACAGTAGGGACAGTGTTCTTTTCTTGGTATGCTTCATTTTTGCATCTGTGAACATAGCGCTGATGTGCCTTGCCAAAAAGTTCCAGTTTTGTCTCGTCTGTCCATAGGACATTCTCCCAGAAGCTTTGTGGCTTGTCAACATACAGTTTGGCACATTCCAGTCTGGCTTTTTCATGATTTGTTTTCAACAGTGGTGTTCTCCTTGGTCGTCTCCCATGAAGTCCACTTTGGCTCAAACAACGACGGATGGTGCGATCTGACACTGATGTACCTTGACCTTGGAGTTCACCTTGAATGTGTTTAGAGGTTGTTCTGGGCTCTTTTGTTACCATTCGTATTATCCGTCTCCTCCTGCGGCCACATCCAGGGAGGTTGGCTACAGTCCTGTGGATCTTAAATTTCTGAATAATATGTGCAACTGTAGTCACAGGAACATCAAGCTGCTTGGAGATAATCTCCTGAGACAACTCTCTCCTTTGCTTCCCCTGGCTCATGTTTAGTATGGTACATACCATGTCAACAAACAGCAGAGTGACTACTTGTCACCCTTTAAATAGGCCGACTGACTGATTACAAGTTTGTAGACACCTGTGATGTTAATTAGAGGACACATCTTGGTTGAACATGTCCCTATGGTCACATTATTTTCAATCTTATCTAGGGGTACCATCATTTTTGTCCAGACCTGTTTCATGAATTTGTTTTTTAAAATAATTCTGTTGAACCACAATTCAAAAGCATTGTCTGATTTTCATTAGTTAATTTTCATAGACTTTTTATTTATTACCACTTTTGTCAGATTCAACTTATTTCTGTGACCATTGTGGGTTTTTCTTTATTTAACAGAGGGGTACCAACAATTTTGTCCACGTGTATGTATATGTATATGTTACTACTATATGGGGGGGGGGGGGGCTGAATAGTTCATAGGCTGAAGAGTTCGTAGTGGTCAAATTTGACCAAATGTGGTCTATTTTTCAGCATAGTCTCCTGTTTGGTCCCCAAACTTCTTCCATTGGTGTTGCAGCGCTTGGATCCTAGCGGTTGAAAAAGAAACCACATTTGGTCAGATTTGACCACTATGAACTTTTCAGCCAACCCTTGTAAGCTTACAAGGGGTACACTGGGGATCCCCGGTGGGTTGATCGTCACTTCCTGTTTTGCTGTCTGCCTGTGTGGTTTGTTCTCCTTACTCTCCTGAGCTTCGGGTTAGCCACTAGCTATGGCTACTAGCTCTCCTTCCTCTCCTCCTCTGGTGTGCTCTCTCTGTCAGATGTTTAGCTACACCTCTGCCTCTTTTAGTGATAACGGTAAATGTAATAAATGTTGTCTTTTTGAGGCGCTCGAGGCGAGGTTGTCTGATTTGGAATCCCGGCTCCGCTGCATTGAAACACCGTCTGCGCCAGTTACTCTTGACGGACGCCCCTTAGCTGCAGCGGAGCTAGCTAGCTTAGGCCCCCCTGTTAGCGGTCCTCCAGCTCTCCTCAGCAGCGAGGAGACTGGGTGGGTGACGGTGAGAAGGAAGTCTAGTTGCAAAGCCCCGGTACACCACCAACCTGTTCACGTTTCTAATCATTTTTCCCCGCTCAGCGACACACCCGCTGAGGAAAAAACTCTGATCATTGGCGACTCTGTAGTCAGAAACGTGAACCTAGAGACTCCAGCGGCCATAGTCAAATGCATTCCTGGGGCCAGAGCAGGCGACATCGAGTCAAATTTGAAAATGCTGGCTAAAAATAACTGTAAATATTCCACAATTGTTATTCACACCGGCATTAATGACATCCGTCTCCGGCAGACGGAAGTCACGAAACTTAATGTAGAATCGGTGTGTGACTTTGCAAAAACGATGTCTGCCACTGTAGTATTCTCTGGGCCCCTCCCCAATCTGACCAGTGATGACATGTTTAGCTGCTCGTCATCCTTGAACCGCTGTCTGTCTGTGTGGTGTCCTGCAAATAACGTGGGCTACATTGACAATTGGAGCTCTTTTTGGGGAAAACCTGGTCTTATGAGACGAGACAGCATTCATCCCACTTTGGATGGTGCTTCTCATTTATTTAACAATCTGGCATCTTTTTTATCCAAATTTCCAAAACCTTGACTACTCAGAGTTGGGACCAGGAAGCAGAGTCGCAGTCTTACACACCTCTCTGCAGCTCCTCTTCATCCGCCACCCCTCAGCTTAGCCCCTGTCTTCCCCATCAGAGAATCGTTGTCTGCTCCCTCCAAAGTAAATAAAAATATAATGTATAAACATTCCAAAGTGATTAAGCAAAATATTGGTAAAACTCAAATTAAACATAAAGCCTCTAAATTGAATGATTTGGCCTCTGTTCCTCCTCATAATTTAAAAATTAAATGTGGTTTATTAAATATTAGGTCTCTAACTCCCAAGTCTCTGTTAGTCCACGATCTGTTAATTGATCATCAGATTGATTTAATTTCCCTTACAGAGACTTGGTTCGGGCAAGAGGATTATGTTGGTTTAAATGAATCAACTCCCTCTGGTTATTTAAACTGTCAAAATCCCAGAAGTTCTGGTCGTGGAGGAGGAGTAGCAACAATTTACCATTCCAAATTACTAGTTAATGTAAAGCAAAAAACATATTATAATTCCTTTGAGGGCCTGGTCCTCAGTATTGGGCACTTTAACAATTTTAGGTTAAACCCAATTTTATTTGCCATAGTTTATCGTCCCCCATCAACCTACTCAGAATTTTTATCCGAATTTGCTGATTTCTTAGCTGATTTAGTGCTGAAATCTGATAATAATTATAGTAGGGGACTTTAATATACATGTAGATGTAGATAGTGACTGCCTTAATGTGGCATTTAATTCAATATTAGACTCGATTGGGTTTTCTCAGAAAGTAGGAAATTCTACTCATTACCTCCACCATACATTGGACCTTGTTCTGACATATGGCATAGAAATAGAAAATCTTGTAGTGTCTCCTCACAACCCTGTACTGTCAGACCATTGTCTGTTAACCTTTGACTTTACTATTACTGACTATTTGGCTCCTAAAGAAAAATATTATTACAGTAGATGCCTCTCAGATGATGCTGTTACCAAATTTATGCGAAAGAAATGGCGCTCCACTAATTTAGATGAAATCTATTTAGCTTGGAGAAATCATCTTTTAATTTATAAAAAATCTCTTAGAAAAGCTAGAACGAGTTATTACTCTGCATTAATAGAAGAGAACAAGAATAATCCCAGGTTTCTTTTCAGTACTGTAGCCAGGTTGACAAAGAGTCAGGACTCTGTCAATCCTAGCATTCCCTTAGAGCTTACTAGTCAGGACTTTATGAACTTTTTCAATAATAAAATTTCATCCATCAGAGATAAAATCAATCAGATTCTTCTCACAGTTAACTTAAATACTGTAACTACTACAACTCCTTCTATTGATATCTGTCTTGATGAGTTTACTCCAATCGACCTTTGTGAGTTAGACAAAATAGTTTCCTCATCCAAACCTTCAACTTGTCTTTTAGACCCTATTCCTACCAGGTTATTTAAAGAAGTCTTCCCACTTATTGGTAGCTTTATTCTTCATATAATCAATTCTTCAGTAACTTTAGGCCATGTACCGCAGGCTTTTAAAACGGCTGTAATTAAACCCTTACTCAAAAAGCCAACGCTAGATCCAGGAGCTTTAGCTAACTATAGACCAATCTCTAATCTCCCTTTCATTTCAAAAATCTTAGAAAGAGTTGTTGCTACACAATTATTTGACCACCTGCAGGGAAATGGTTTACTTGAAGAGTTTCAGTCTGAGTTTAGAATCCATCACAGTACTGAAACAGCCTTAGCAAAGGTCACTAACGACCTCCTCATCGCATCTGATAATGGACTGGTTTCTGTACTTGTCCTTTTAGACCTTAGTGCAGCTTTTGATACTATCGATCATAATATTCTACTTGATAGATTAGAACACTATGTTGGACTTAATGGAACTTCGTTGCAGTGGTTTAGATCTTATTTATCTGATAGGTTTCAGTTTGTTCATGTAAATAATGAGTTTTCTTTCAACTCAAAGCTTAGTCATGGAGTTCCACAGGGATCTGTGCTAGGCCCTACTCTTTTTAGTTTATATATGCTTCCGTTAGGCAACATTATTAGAAAGCACTGTATACATTTTCATTGTTATGCAGATGACACACAATTTTACCTGTCAATGAAGCCAGATGATAGTAATCAATTAGCCAAGTTAGAAGCCTGTCTTAAGGAAATCAAAGCTTGGATGACTTGTAATTTCCTGCTATTAAATTCAGATAAGACTGAAGTCATTCTTGTTGGTCCAAAAAACCTTAGAAATTCCTTTCCAAATCAAACTTTCAGTTTGGATGCGGTTACTCTTTCTCTTAATAGCTCTGTGAGGAACCTTGGAATTATTTTTGATCAGGATCTGTCCTTATTAAATTTGTTTCTAAGACTGCCTTCTATCATTTGCGTAATATTGCCAAGATTAGGAGCATCTTGTCTCAGAGTGATGCTGAGAAACTGATCCACACTTTTGTTAGCTCGAGATTAGATTATTGTAATTCTTTATTATCAGGTTGTCCTAAAACATCTTTAAAAAGTCTTCAGCTGATCCAAAATGCTGCAGCAAGAGTTTTAACAGGTACTAGAAAGAGAGATCATATCTCTCCAGTTCTGGCCTCCCTTCATTGGCTTCCCATAGAGTTTAGAATTAAGTTTAAAATCCTTCTTCTTACTTACTCTTCTTACTTACAAAGCTCTAAACAATCAGGCTCCTTTTTATTTAAAAGATCTGATACTACCGTATTATCCTAACAGAGCACTACGCTCCCAAAATGCAGGATTACTTGTCATACCTAGAATCTCCAAAAGTACAATAGGAGGCAGAGCCTTCAGTTATCAAGCTCCTCTCCTGTGGAACCAGCTGCCAATCTGGATTCGGGAGTCAGACTCGATCTCTGTTTTTAAGAATAGGGCTAAAACCTACCTTTTTGATATAGCCTACAATTAGGGAGGGATCATGTATTTCTGAACCCTCCCTTAGTTATGCTGCTAATAGGTTTAGCCAGCCGGGGGACCTCCAGTAATGCATTGGGCCTCACTCCTTTCCTCACTCTCAATGAAATATTTTTTTTGCTGGTCATTAACATTTGTTTGTTCTCTCCCATAGATTGAGTCCCCATCGTGCTGTTTGCTCTCTACATGTCTGTTCTTTTCTTCTTCTCTATCCCCTCATCCCCCAGCCAGTCACAGCAGATGACTGCCCCTCCCTGAGCCTGGTTCTGCTGGAGGTTTCTTCCTGTTAAAAGGGAGTTTTTCCTCTCCACCGTCGCCAAGTGCTTGCTCACAGGGGATTGCCTGATTGCTGGGGTCTTTCTGCAACTGTGGGGGTTCCCCCTACAGTTGATAGTGCTATGAGATGACTGTTGTTGTGAAATGGCGCTATATAAATAAAGTTGAATTGAATTGTATTGAATTACAGTGTAACGGTACATTCAGTAATACTGCATAAAAACTTGAAAATGTTTTGTTATGAATGTTCAGTATTGACTGACTTGAATACATGAAAAGAAATAAACATTTTCATTCGTCTGCACAACTGGTGTCATGTAGTGTTGGTGAATTTATTTTTACACCTTCTCTGTGTAAATGCTAAAAGTGTTTTTGGCTGATTCAAAAAGAGTCAGATTGTCATGATTTGTTAGCCAGAGACTCGCAGAGCGAACAGACAGACTTAGGTGAAACCGTTTAACACTATTTATTTTACAACAATAACTAATAAACAACCGCAAAACAAATGAGCAACAATAAAAAACTAAAGCAATAACAAAAACACAAATGGGTATGATGGAGCAGCACACAGCCTGTAAATGAGAGAAAAGAGAAATGATTAATAATGGGTTTAACTGAGAGGCTAGGAAAAGAAGAAGAGAGGAGGAGTAACTTACTACCGAAGCAGAGGGCCCAGCTGTGGAACCCAGCGTGAAATGGTCGATATGCTGGTGGGGGAAACACCAGCAGGACAGTCAGATGAGGGGAAGTAGGCAGGATGGAGCGGGGTAGTTGGTAGTGATGTATGCTCGACACCGTCCACTCAAAACTGACTCGAGCAATATAACGCAGAAGTGTCGTGAGCAGAGTGTCGAGCATTGTGTCAACATGCCTACAGTCACGTGACCATAGCAAGAGAGGCCACGCTATGTCGGTCATATCACGTGACTTGGGGGCTCGCGGTAAGTTTGAGAGGGAACTATTTTTTTTTTTGCTTTGTATTGTTTGTTCCTGCCATCCAATTTTGAATAGACCTCAGATGGCCAAATGCTCAAAAAAAGTATTGAATTTTTTTTTCAGGTTTTACTACTCTGATGCAGTTCTGACAGTCAGTCACCAGATGACAGTCTTTATTAGATGTTTCATAACACTGTGTCACTCATGAAGCAATTGTCTCAAAGTTGCTCATTGTTTCATGAGGCCTTGGTTTTAACATCACTAGTAGTTGGTTGGAATGTCTTAAAGCAGACGGACAGACGGAAATTCAGTATCGCTAATTCATATCTCAAATTGTTGTCTGAGACGAGCTAAAACGAACTGCACATGTTTTGGTCTCAACAAATGTCGCATATGGTGACAATGTGCTCTTGAAAGTATGCTGCCCTGGAGAGCCAAGCGATCAGCGGCTAAGATGGCCACTGACTGTGTGACGTCACAACCGGCAAACACACGCACACTGTCGCGGCCACTGCTGTGTTTTGCTTCATGCAACACTTGATGTTTACGTTTTAAAATCGGCGATTACGGATATTTCTCGGAATTACCAAATATTTTCATGATCATAAGAACGGTTAGGGGGAAAAAACATGCTGAAGAAAGACAGTTTAACTCACCGGTTACTTATATTGGAAATCCATCCTCCTGTGTTTTTAGAAGCAAAGTTCTCAATTACAGAGACATACAGTGTTCCCTATTGCTTCAGCTTCTGTATTAAAGCAGATTGCAGTGAAATAGTACCCAGGTTTGTCAGTCTTTCTTGTCCACATATATTTTGCAGGTGTCACGGCTCGCCGCTCTCACGCATCTGCCTCAGCTGCGCGCACACCTGCACCTCGTCAGCGCCCTGCATGTGCAGTAGACATTTCATTTACAGCGATTTCGAGAATAAGATGCAATTTGAAATGAAATTTGCAAAAAGATTGGTGATAAAGAAAACGGCTATTCCAACTATATATCCCGCGATTGCCAAGTCTGACTCTGAGACAAATGTCAGTGACAGTGGCGTGAAAACCAAGGGTGATCTACCGATGCGATCAGCTGTCAGAAAACGAGAAGTAAACAGGGTAAGTTTTGTATTTTTAATATTCACTGCAAATGTTTACTAAACATTTTAAATGAATTCCAAGCAATGGATGATTTTCAAAATCAAATTATTTCTGGGAAATAATGCGGCGGCGGACAGGTGCCCGTGTCAGGTTTTGCAGCGTCGCGCAAACAGAGGCACACTGGCGGGCCCAGGCCACCAGTGTTTTTGGCGTGCTTTTGTGCCTAAAACGTTGAAGAACGCGGAGTTTGTGTTGGTCAGATTTCTGCCAAATAATCCGGCGGTGGACAGGTGCCCGTGTCAGGTTTTGGAGCTGTGCGCAAACACAGGCACGCTGGCGGGCCCAGGCCACCAGTGTTTTCGGCGTGCTTTTGTGCCTAAAATGTTGAAGAACACGGAGTTGACAAACAGACAAACAAAGCCCGGCAAAAACATAACCTCCTCCTGGCCTTTTCGGCCTGGCGGAGGTAATTACCAATGACAGTTCAGCTTTCAATTTTTAGGGAAGCAACATATTTGCTAAGAAAAATAAATATAAGCCTAAGATTGTAAGAGAAATGTGCTTTTAAAAATGGAACCCCAATTTTCTACCATAGAATGGTGCCCATTATAACTGTGAAATGTTATTTATGGGAATATAATAATTGCTATATCTGGAAACTAGTTATTTTCTTAATCTGTAGTGATATTCCATTGATTTTTGTATTTCTTTGTATATTTCTGCTGTGTTTTCAAACATTCATACAAAGGTGGTATAGTATGTAATATTTCTTTTCAAATTGAGAATTTAGTGTGTTCAAATTATTCAAATGTATATGACATGCGACTCTGATGAATGCTGAACTATGAGAATTATAACATTGACATGAACATTAATAAACTCAATATATGATTTTACAAAACTTTATTTACATATCATTGTTCACAAATCTAATCTTGGTAGGCAAAATCCCTTGTAGTGATCAGATGGGAATGTTTCTCTGATGAGGCTCACTGCACAGGCAGGCAACATAACCCTCACTTCTTTCCCACAAATAAGGCTGAATACCCCCTCAGCACCACACAAAACTTCTTCATCATCCGATTCCTCATTTTCAATGTCATCATTTATATTGTGGTCGTCAAACTCGACAAAATAATCGCTGTCCGAATCACTTTGTTCTCGTTCTGCCTTTTTCTTTCTGTTGCTGCTGTGACCGCACCTATCGAGAGATGGCGGTACTGCAGCCTCACTAAGTGAAGGCTGAGCTATGAGCAAATAAGGTCATTTATGGAGGATGGTGACACATATTAAATTGCGGGAATAGACAGAATAGAATATTTTCATACAATCAGTTGATTGGTTCAATAAAAAAATGTCACTGTCCGTCTGCTTTAATGTAGAAGAGGTTCAGGTGAGTGTGCGCAGCCCCGGAGTGACACACCCCTGAGATGGCAGCAACCTGAGGAGGAGGAGAAGAGACGGTCAAACAACAGGTAAGTTTAGATATCATTCAACTCAACATTAGCTGAAGGCAGCAAAACTCAATGGTCCAGTGAAGAAGCACTTGCAGACTGGCTCTTTTAAAGCTGGCAGATGAGGAAGCAGCAGGTGCACACAATCACGTAGGTGAGTGTAATCAACTCCAGAGCCAGGAAACAGGCAGAGGGGAAAAAACACAGGAGGGGAGGAGGAGCAAGCTCACCTGATCATCACACAGATCACATGATCGATGTGTTTATGTTATGATGAGAAAACAGGGTTTTTGTAAGAAATTGTGTGGTTTTGAATAAAGTGTTGCATTTTGTAAATCTTTTTTTGCTAATTTGCAACATTTTCAAATATTTTCCTCATAAATATGTCACTTTTCTTGTAAATTTGCAAAATTTTCCTTGCAAGTTTGTAACTTAAGAAATTTTACTTTTTTTTTCTTGTAAATTTTAACTTTTTTTCCCTCATGAATTTGTGACTTTTTTTTTTTTTTTTGTAATTTTGCCTATAGTGACAGTGTTACTGAAACCTACCCACCTGCATTAAACCTATGTGGAGCCCAGATGGGTTTAAAGCAGGTAATCAGATTATCTGCTTCCCTGTGTCAAACACAGATGGGGCCTACAGAAATATTAGAGATAGAGTCCATGTCGCTTTCTTTAATAGATAATAATTACATTTTTTAAGTTTTAATTTAGGACCTGATGCTTTGGAGAATAGTTCTAAATTACTGATAGCAAAAGGAATTTCTGATTCATCTTTAAAAAATAAGGTGGTATCATCAGCCAATTGGCTGATGATATTGGTTCTACCTAAAATTATGATGCCCTGTAAATTGCTAGATTTAATATATGAACAAAGAAGCTGAGCCATGAGTAAAAAGAGATAAGAGAATGGGGGCCACCTTGACATATGCCTCAATTAACGTTAAATCATGTGATGATCCATATTTGAGCTTAATAGAACAGTTGGCACTGCCAAGCAACATTTTAACAGCATCACAAAAGAAATTCCCCAAACCAAATTGTTTTAGGGAAAGGTGTCATGTCCTGGTGAGCGCTCGCCCCCACCATCGTGTTTCCTCTGCTTTACTAATCACCTCATCTGATGCACCTGCTGTTTCTGCTGAGCCAGCGTTTATAAGGAAGCGCTCTTCAGTGATTCAGCGCTGGCTCATTTGGGTGTACTGCCTTGAGCAGAACACCTCTAACGTGTAAGCTCTCTGTGTTAAGTAATTTACCTGACACATTGTTCTTCTCCTCCTTCTCAAGGTTGCTGCCAATGGAGTGGTGTGTCTCTAGGGGTTTTGGTGCGCTCACCAGCCTGTTGCTCCTCCGCTGCAGTTCCTCCACTCCACCTGGTCAGACGCAGCTCGCCATTTCCCTTTCTAGCAGTTCCGACCTGCTGGTCCATCTCCGCTGGGTTCTGAGCCGATCTCTCTTTCTCTCCCACATAAGTGGTACTATTTGGATTCCCCAATCCTCCTCCATTCCTCTTTCTAATCAGCCTCGCTTCTCTCCCTGCAGGTTTGCTGCTCCTCTGGCGAGTAACTGTTTTTTCCTTGATTGCCCTTTTGAAATTTAGTAAACAGTCAAACGTATTTTGTGTGTCCTTCTCTTGGTGTTGCACTCTGCATTTAGGCTGACTGTCCAGTCAATATGACAGAACAAGCCAGCCAGGGTCACAGCCCAACAGGTGCCGCAGCAACAGAGCACACCACGCTCCACCGCCTTGACGTTAGAGAGAGGCAGGTGGCTGAACACACTCAGCTGCTCCAAACAAATACACAGCTGCTGAGTGTGCTTACTAATCATTTGGCCCGCACGGCTGCTCTGGCTGCTCTGCCCCCGTCTGATCCTCCGACTTCTTCCACCATTCGCCGAATTCTTTTCATCCCCACTTCTGCCCCATTCATGGGGGAGGTGGGGAGATATAAAGATTTCCTTTGTCACATTCGGCTTTATTTTGAGCAGGTGAAGGGGGAGTTCCTGGACAGCATTTCTAAAATTCACCAATTCACCGTCCTGCTTTGGGGTCGAGCTCTTTGTTGGGCTCGGTCTGTAATTGATAGCTGGAGGGACGCGCCACCCACGTTTGATCAATTCATGACCGATTTTTCCCGGACCTTTAACCGTACCAAGAGTAAAGGGAATATCATGAGTGGCCTAGTGTCGCTCCACCAGGGCAGCCGGTCAGTGGCCGACTTCTTGGTGGAATTCCGAGTTGAAGAGGCGGAATCAGGGTGGAACAAGGTTGCTCTATGCAGCGCGTTCCTCCACGGTTTAAATCCTCGCCTTCGCGATGACCTGGCGGTTCATGCCATTCCCACCACCTTGGACGGTCTCATTGATCAAGCGGTTAGGTTAAATAGCCGGCACCGTGAGCATGCTAGGAAGCGCGGCACCTCCTCTCGCCCGTTCGCCACACGCGCGCCCTGAGTGGCTGCTGACCTAGGTGAGTCCGAGCCGAAGCCATGGAGCTCAGCTCTGCTCGCCTTCCGTGGGCAGAGGTTGAGCAGCGGCGGCGGATCAGGGCGTGTACCTACTGTGGTTCGTTGAAGCACAAGCAGGACACGTGTAACCTGTGGCCAAAAGACGCAGCCCGTCAGTAGCCATGGGTGGTCTGGTGGGTGGGACTCATTCTCATCCCCCCGGTAGTTTTTCTATTTCGGCCTTGGTTCAGTTGCCGGGGGTCAAGAGAAGAGTCTCTGCCCTCATTGATTCTGGGGCAGAAGGTAATTTTATCTCCTAACAACTTGTTCAGGAGATGAGGATTCCAACAGTTAAATTGCCAGTTCCTCGCCCTGTGCGTACCCTCTCTGGCCAGACGGTGGCGTCCGTTACTCATTGCACAGCGCAGCTATCCATTCTTCTGTCCAGTAACCACCGGGAGAGGCTTACTCTTTATGTGTTTCCACGTGCCTCTCATTCAGTGGTTCTAGGCTATCCATGGCTCCGGAGGCATAATCCGATTCTCAATTGGACACAAAATACCGTCACCTCCCGGAGCCCTAATTTTTTGGTGACATGTCTAAGTTCGGCCGAGTGTTCGCCATCCCTCCCCATCTCCTCCCCTCAGGTCGAGCCGCTGGACCTCAACCTCATGCCCAAGGTTTATCACGACCTTGGGCACGTCTTTAGCAAGTCACGAGCATTAGCGCTTCCTCTGCATCGCTCGTGTGACTGTGCCATCAACCTCCTCCCGGGGGCAAAGTTGCCGTCTAGCAAGCTCTATAATATTTCTGGACCTGAGAGGGAGGCGATGGAGAGGTACATTAAGGACTCTCTGAATGCCAGCCTCATTCGGCCATCATCGGCTCCCCTCGGGGCGGGGCTTTTCTTTGTGGGAAAGAAGGACAGGTCTTTACGTCCGTGCACTGACTACCGTGAGCTTAATTCTATCACCATCAAAGATAAATATCCTCAGCCCCTGATGAACTCGGCATTTGAGCTCCTGCAGCGCTCCTGCAGCGTAATCTCTAAACTCGACCTAAGCAACGCTTACCATCTTGTCAGAATACGCGAGGGGGACGAATGGAAAACAGCGTTTAAGGCGCACCTTGGGCAAGTTGAATACCTAGTTATGCCTTTTGGTTTAACTAATGCCCCTGCTGTTTTCCAACGGCTCATCAATGACGTCCCCCAGGATATGATAAATCGGTTTGTTTTCGTCTATTTAGACGACATCCTGATTTTTTTCTCGCACACCCGAGGAGCATCAAACTCATGTTAGAGCTGTGTTACAGCGGCTCTTAGAGAATAAACTGTTTGTCAAGGCTGAGAAGTGTGAATTTTCCACTAATTCCACTTCTTTTCTTGGCTTTATTGTTGCGGAGGGGGTGCTGAGAGCCGACCCGGCCAAGGTGAAGGCTGTGCTTGATTGGCCAGCACCCCACTCCTGCAAGGAGCTGCAACGCTTCTTGGGGTTTGCGAATTTCTGTCGCAGGTTCATTTGGAACTACAGTGAGATAGCACAGCCTTTAACCAAGCTGACCTCCATTAAGGTACCATTTTTATGGACTGAGGCAGTTGAACAGGCCTTCGTGAAATTAAAGGGCCTGTTCTCTGACAAACCCATCTTGGCTTAGGTTGACCCCTAGCTCCAATTTACGCTGGAGGTGGATGCTTCAGAGACAGGGGTGGGCACGATTCTGTCCCAGTGCTCCGCCTCGGACTTGAAGCTCCGCCCGTGCATGTATTTCTTTCGGTGGCTCACCCCAGCCGAGAGGAATTATGACATCCGGGATCGAGAGCTGCTGGCTATTAAATTGGCTTTTGAGGAATGGAGACATTGGCTTGAGGGAGCTGTTCATCCTGTAGTCATGTGGACCGACCACAAGAATCTCGAGTATCTGCGGTCGGCCCACTGGCTGAATTCCAGGCAGGCTCGCTGGGCCTTATTTTTCCACCATTTCAATTTCACTGTTACCTATAGTCCCGGCTCACGTAATATTAAGCCTGATGCTCTCTCCAGACAGTTCAGCCAGGACCCAGCTGACCCCCCTTCCTGCTCCCAGCCAATTCTTCCACCTTCGTGTGTCCTGGGAACCCTTATCTGGGAGATCGAGAAGGCCCAGTCCTCTGAGCCCGAACCAGCGGGTTGTCCCCCTAACCACCTTTACGACCCTGCCGCCGTCCACAGCGAAGTTATCCAGTGGGGGCACGCCGGACGTTTCGCCTGCCACCCTGGAGTGGTGCGCACTGTGGACATTACCAGGCCAGCATTCTGGTGGCCCATGCTGCGGCGGGACGTGCAGGAGTACGTGAAGGCTTGCCAAACTTGTGCCCATAATAAATCCCCACCCCCTTCCCAGCCGGCCCTGGTCCCACATAGCCATGGATTTTGTCACTGGTCTTCCTCCCTTCCATGGTAACACCGTCATCCTGACTGTTGTGGATAGGTTTTCAAAAGCCGTTCATCTGGTTCCTCTCCCTAAGCTGCCATCTGCCTCCAAAACCGCTGAATTACTTTCCCATCACATCATCAGACTGCATGGCATCCCTATGGACATTGTGTCTGATCGGGGCCCATAGTTCATCTCACGTGTCTGGAAGTCATTCTGTCACTGCCTTGGCACTACAGTCAGCCTCATCTCCGGTTATCACCCGCAGAGCAATGAGCAGGCTGAGCATGCCAACCAGTCCCTAGAGGCCGCCCTTCGTTGCGTGGCAGCCAATGATCCTGGATCTTGGAGCTCCCATCTGACCTGGGTGGAATATTTGCTGCATTCTACAGTTTCTTTGACCATGGGGCTCGCTCCATTTGAAGCCTCCATGGGCTACAACTCCCCCCTCCCGTTATCAATGGTGGAGAGAGAGGTGGCGGTGCCCTCCGTGGGGGCCCACTTTCATCATTGTCGCCTGGCCTGGAGGTCTACCCGAATGGCGCTCCTGCATACCACTGAGCGCAATCGGCACTATGCTGACCGCAAGAGGGTTCTGGCACCGGACTACAAGGTTGGACAGCAGGTCTGGGTGTCTGCGGATCAGGTCCCACTGAAGGCTGAAGCTCGCAAGCTTGCCCCCCGGTTTGTGAGTCACTTTCCCGTCATCAGCAACATGGGCAACTCTGCTCCAGCTCCCACCGGCGCTCCGCGTGCATCCAACAGTCCACGTCTCCAAAGTCAAGCCTCTCTCCTACAGCCCCCTCTGCCCCACCCCACCCCGAAGCCGCTTCCCCCTCCCCGGATCCTCGATGGCCATGTCACTCACACCGTTCGAGAAATTCTGGATGTCCGCCACCGGCGCCTGGGATTTCAATATCTGGTTCACTGGGAGGGTTACGGTCTGGAGCACCGGTCATGGATCTCCAGGTCAGCCTTCCATGACAAAGGTATGGTCCAGGCCTACCATCGAGCCCACCCTGAGAAGCACGGTGGACCACCAGGAGACGTTCCTTGAGGAGGGGGGGGGCTTGTCACGTTCTGGTGAGCGCTTGCCCCCACCATCCCGCTTCCTCTGCTCTACTAATCACCTCATCTGATGCACCTGCTGTTTTTGCTGAGCCAGCGTTTATAAGGAAGTGCCCTTCAGTGATTCAACGCTAGCTCGTTTGGATATACTGCCTTGAGCAGAACACTTCTAAAGTGTAAGCTCTCTGTGTTAAGTAATTTACCTGACACATTGTTCTCCTCCTCCTTCTCAAGGTTGCTGCCAACGAAGCGATGCGTCTCTAGGGGTTTGGGGTTAGGGGTTTTAGGGGTGCGCTCACCAGCCTGTTGCTCCTCCGCTGCAGTTCCTCCACTCCACCCGGTCAGACACAGCTTGCCATTTCCCTTTCTAGCAGTTCCGACCTGCTGGTCCATCTCATTCCCTAGGTTCTGAGCCGGTCTCTCTTTCTCTCCCACGTAAGTGGTACTATTTGGATTCCCCAATCCTCCTCCATTCCTCTTTTTAATCAGCCTCGCTTCTCTCCCTGCAGGTTTGCTGCTCCTCTGGTGAGTGACTGGTTTTTCCTCAAGATTGCTCTTTTGAAATTTAATAAACAGTCAAACGTATTTTGTGTGTGTTTCTCTTGGTGTTGCACTCTGCATTTAGGCTGATTGTCCAGTCAATATGACAAAAGGTAAAGAAAGTTAGGCTCAACCGAGTCAAAGACCTTAAAAATATTTAAAAAAATGAGAATAAGCTATTAGGGGCAGCACGGTGGCGCAGTGGTTAGCACAGTGGCAGCACAGCAAGAAGGTCATGGGATCGATTCCACCCTTGACCATCGTGGGTTCGATCCCACCCCCAGACCATCGGTGACCCTTCTGTGTGGAGTTTGCATGTTCTCCCCGTGTCTGCGTGGGTTTACTCCGGGCACTCCGGTTTCCTCCCACATGCCAAAAACATGCAAGTTAGGTTAATCGGCATCAAAACTGGAGATTCTAAATTGTCCTTAGGTATGGATGTGAGAGTGAATGGTTGTCTGTCTCTCTGTGTTGGCCCTGCGATGGACTGGCGATCTGTCCAGGGTGTACCCTGCCTCTCGCCCAAAGATGCTGGGATAGGCTCCAGCCCCCCCGCGACCCGAAAGGATTAAGCGGTAGAAGATGGATGGATGGATGGAATAAGCTATTAGCTTGTATTAAGTGTGAGTCGTCCAATAGTTCAAGAGCAAGCCTGATATTGTTGGAGATACAGTTATGTGAAAAAGATTGGACACCCCTTTAAATATTCAGTTCTTTATTAAGAAATGTTCACATATCTATGTCTAACCTTGTTTTTGTTTTTATTTGAATTTTTTAAAATTTATTTTAGCCATTCTAAGTGGGAATGAATGTGGGGGTGTCCTAATGAAGATTGGGGGTGTCCTAATTTTTTCCTCACTATTTGTCTAGAATTATATTATACAGAAATTTTGAAAAAAGTCTTTAATTCATTTCTAATTGTTTAGTTGTATTATGTGAATCTCCCAGCATTTTTAACATTGATATTAAATATCCATATGTCCAAATATGTTTAACCCCTTGCACTCCGGTCAATTTTCCTAAAAATGCCAAAAAATAATGTGCCCAAAGTAAATCGAAAGTTGTTCGTCAACCCTTTGCAGCATCTTCATGGGGTTGGTCTCATTTAAAAGAAAACACTTTGAATATTTTGGCAAAACAGTCATAATCTCTCTAAGTGCTCCGGCCACTGAGTTACAGTCATCTAAACATAGTGAACTTGAAGAAAATAAATTTGGCCTGGGTGTTTTTTTGGATACAAATGCTTGCAAATAACACACAGCTTCAGATCCGGGCTGGAAAATGCAACAGAAATGTAGAACCAAGTGTTATCCAGCTGAAGTCCAAATTTTGTAACAATACCACAAAAAATGAATATATTACACAGCTTTTTCCTCAGGCTGTTCCCAGGCGTTTTGGAACTGTGCCAAATTGTGCCAAATGGCACAGTTTGGAAAAACGTCTGTAACTTTTGAATGCTTCAATGTAGAAGCTTCATTTTGGGCTCTAATGAAAGGTCACACTCAGGGCTGTGTCTGTGTGTGTGTGTGGGGGGGGGTTGTCCCCCCCCCTCGCTACAGAGGATGGACATCGGCCATCGCTACATGACGGATTAGCCTCACCCTGGGATGTGGGACAGCAGCTCAGTCACCGCGGCTTCCCCCCCCCCCCTCGCTACAGAAGAATAGTCAGGAATAAAGAATAATTTAGCTTATAACACCTTACCTCTTCACAGCAGTGTCCTGGTGAACTTCTCTTCCCCATTGTCAGACGAACGCGACGCTGGTCCGCTCATGGTTCTGGTCTCGCGACCTGATCAAAACATAATTCCATTATTGCGGTTTTGTGCTTCCATGATTGTGGTTTTTGGCGAACGATTTTTCAAAACAAATAACAGTAGTAATTAAAAAAAGACTGGCGAAGGCGTGTGTGTAACTCAGCCTTCTTCGTCAGCCTCCGTTGGTCTATGACCATGGAAGAAATCATAACGTCTACTCTGCTGGAACCAAAACAAAATAAGCACCGCCTGTGGCCGAACATGCCGATGCGTGAATGGCACTCCCTGTCACACAGGTTGCATTTGTGGATGGTCTCCGTGCTGCTGGGTCTGTGGGGTTCTTCCTGCGGGTCCTTTTTTGATCCGCTCCAGCAGTCTTCACCCAGCCTTAAATAAAAAACAGCTCACGAACTTCTCTGCTTCAATTGGCTCACTGCATTCACAGCCTTGGTAGGCGGGTCCTTCTGGCTAGGTTTTCAGTCATTGGTTCTTCAAGGTTTCAGAAACCCAATTCAAGGCTCTTATTAGTCGAATGAGAGGTCAATCAGATGAACTAATCTGTTCGCGGCTGTGTCTGCAGCTTTTATTTTCAGTGCGCGCGCTTGGACGCGATACACCACCTACATCACAATCTCCATCATGCGTCCTAGAGCGCACAAGGGCGCTCTCGTGCGCCCTCGTGCGCTCTAGGATGCAGAGACTTGCCCGTCCGCAGTACAACGGAGCGCAAGAGGTTAAAAAACACATAGGCTTATACAGGGTGTCCTAATTTTTTCACGTGACTGTATGTCTGTTGGGCATAAAACCTGATTGTTCTTCACCAATTATACAATTTAGCACTTTTTTTGATTCTGTTAAGCAAAAACTAGGATGAAAATGAAACAAAGATCAGTATTAATAGAATATGATTCAACAGAGTGACCATCCGGTTCCGGCGCCACACGAGTTGGCTGCCTTTTGCAACTGCCTTTTTTTTTTTTTTTTATCTTCCTTCTTCTTTCTACACCTTTCACTCTATATACAGTGGGGTAAAAAAGTATTTAGTCAGCCACCAATTGTGCAAGTTCTCCCACTTAAAAGATGAGAGAGGTCTCCAATTTTCATCATAGGTATACCTCAACTATGAGAGACAAAATAAGAAAAAAAAAATCCAGAAAATCACATTGAAGGATTTTTAATGAATTAATTTATAAATTCCTTGGTAAAATAAGTATTTGGTCAATAACAAAAGTTCATCTCAATACTTTGTTATATACCCTCTGTTGAAAATGACAGAGGTCAAACGTTTTCTGTAAGTTTTTACAAGGTTTTCACACACTGTTGCTGGTATTTTGGCCCATTCCTCCATGCAGATCTCCTCTAGAGCAATGATGCTTTGGGGCTGTTGCTGGGCAACACAGACTTTCAACTCCCTCCAAAGATTTTCTATGGGGTTGAGATCTGGAGACTGGCTAGGCCACTCCAGGACCTTGAAATGCTTCTTACGAAGCCACTCCTTCATTGCCCGGGCGGTGTGTTTGGGATCATTGTCATGCTGAAAGACCCAGCCACGTTTCATCTTCAATGCCCTTGCTGGTGGAAGGAGGTTTTCACTCAAAATTTTTAGATTTTTTTAGATTTAGTATACTTTATTTATCCCCAGAGGGGAAATTGAGGGTCATCCACCACCTGGATGGATGAAGCAGCCACGATACGGCGCTATCCCTTAACCATTCACGCACACATTCACACCTAGGGCCAGTTTAGAGTCTCCAATTAACCTAACCTGCATGTTTTTGGCATGTGGGAGGAAACCGGAGAAATCCCGGGGTAAACCCACGCATACACGGGGAGAACATGCAAACTCCACACAGATCACTGTTGGTCGGGGGCTGGGATTGAACCCACGATCTCACGATCCCCCGGCCAAGGGTAAACTGTGCTGCCACAGTGCTAACCACTGCGCCACCGTGCAGCCCAAAGAGTTTGAGACAAAATCTCACGATACATGGCCCCATTCATTCTTTCCTTTACACGCATCAGTTGTCCTGGTCCCTTTGCAGAAAAACAGCCCCAAATTATGATGTTTCCACCCCCATGCTTCACAGTAGGTATGGTTTTCTTTCTCCTGAAAACACGACAAGTTGAGTTTTTACCGAAAATATTTTGGTTACATCTGACCATATGACATTCTCGCAATCCTCTTCTGGATCATCCAAATGCTCTCTAGCAAACTTCAGACGGGCCTGGACATGTACTGGCTTAAGCAGAGGGACACGTCTGGCACTGCAGGATTTGAGTCCCTGGCGGCGTAGTGTGTTTCTGATGTAGCCTTTGTTACTTTGGTCCCAGCTCTCTGCAGGTCATTCACGAGGTCCCCCCATGTGGTTCTGGGATTTTTGCTCACCGTTCTCGTGATAATTTTGACCCCACGGGGTGAGATCTTGCATGGAGCCCCAGATCGAGGGAGATTATCAGTGGTCTTGTATGTCTTCCATTTTCTAATAATTGCTCCCACAGTTGATTTCTTCACACCAAGCTGCTTACCTATTGCAGATTCAGTCTTCCCAGCCTGGTGCAGCTCTACAATTTTGTTTCTGGTGTCCTTTGACAGCGCTTTGGTCTTGGCCATAGTGGAGTTTGGAGTCTGACTGCTTGAGGTTGTGGACAGGTGTCTTTTATACTGAAAACGAGTTCAAACAGGTGCCATTAATACAGGTAACGAGTGGAGGACAGATGAGCCTCTTAAAGAAGAAGTTACACGTCTGTGAGAGCTAGAAATCTTGCTTGTTTATAGGTGACCAAATACTTATTTTACTGAGGAATTTACCAATTAATTCATTAAAAATCCTTCAATGTGATTTTCTGGATTTTTTTTTCTCATTTTGTCTCTCATAGTTGAGGTATACCTATGATGAAAATTGGAGACCTCTCTCATCTTTTAAGTGGGAGAACTTGCACAATTGGTGGCTGACTAAATACTTTTTTGCCCCACTGTATATCATGGACACACAGATCGCCCCAAAGGTCTCCCGAGTCGGCAGATGGAGCCACTGATTACAGCAGGAGACGATACAGCAGGGAAGAGCTAGCTAGCACTCAACCGCCACCCGGTGCTAATGGAGAAACTCGACATACCGGGAGAACTGAAGCGAAAACAACACGGGTGCCGGGCTGGAGTTTAGGAGGCGTGCAAGAAATATAAGACAGAATAATAAAGAGCGATGGCAAGAACCAAGCAGACTGCCCGTAAATCTACTGGAGGAAAAGCCCCCAGGAAGCAGCTGGCCACCAAGGCTGCTCGGAAAAGCGCTCCGGCCACCGGCGGAGTGAAGAAGCCTCACCGTTACAGGCCCGGTACTGTGGCTCTGAGAGAGATCCATCGCTACCAGAAATCCACGGAGCAGCTCATCCATAAGCTGCCCTTCCAGCGCCTGGTGAGGGAGATCGCTCAGGACTTCAAAACCGACCTGCGCTTCCAGAGCTCCGCCGTCATGGCTTTGCAGGAGGCCAGCGAGGCCTACCTGGTGGGTCTCTTCGAGGACACCAACCTGTGCGCCATCCACACCAAGAGGGTCACCATCATGCCCAAAGACATCCAGCTGGCCTGCTGCATCCGCAGAGAGAGAGCTTAGACTTTCTGCTGCACATCCACCAACCACAATGCTCCGCACTGTGTGTCTATATATATATATACAGTATATATATATATATATACTGTGTATATATATATATATATATATATATATATATATATATATATATACTATATAGTAATATGTACATATGTATACTAGCTGCTCTTGTTTTTTCTTGCTTTCTGATTGTTGCTCTGAGTGTTGCTATCCCTGTGCTGTTGCAATCCTGGAATTTCCCCATTGTGGGACTAATAAAGGCTTATCTTATCTTATCTTATCTTATACAGTATAAAGTTCTACATAGAATTCATTACACAGGACAAAGGATGTTCATAATGGGCCTCAGTCACACAAATATCTGCTTTCACTGCACCAGCAATGTCCCGGATAGCTATATGCATGCTATTTGGTCCTGGTCACCTGTTCAAAAGTTAAGCATATTAGGTGATTTAAGTGAAATAAATATAGATGCAAGGATGTCACTCATGGCTCTCACCGCCTTATGCATCGCAAAGTGTCAGGATCTGAAAACTCAGAGTGATCGTATGTCAGTTTGTTACCTCAATTAAGATTCATGACACAGAATATTAGTTCTCATATATATTTACTGCAGAAGTGCATACCTTTAACAGAATTTTCAGCACTGAAGAGTTTAACAATTCAGAGACTTTTTATACATCGTCAGTCATATAATCACAAGAGAACATCTGCTGAATGTCATAATATCATATACAGTCATAACAGGAGTATGCAAAGATCGGCCCGAAAGGAGAACAACATGACCTTGCTATGACCTTGCAGGTGTGCTAAGTCCAGACTCCAAGTTAATCATAGTCACAGCATTTCATAGGAAAACAAGATTAATTTTCCCTTATTCCCAGACCCCTTATCATGTACATAGTTTTGTCCAGTGAGACAGTTTTATTTCTCAAACTAAGCACATCTTAGTTTTGCACATGAAGGACATTCAGGAAGTCTTCTCAATATCTAAAAATGAAACAGTGTGTAATGAACTTATGGTTTATAAAAGATAGTAATATGCATACAATATACACTTGAGTATATAAAATGGATATAAAATGATAACATTTATATACAATTTTCTGACACAAAGAAAACTATCTTCAAATTGTAAATCAAGAAATAACTTATGCATGACTTATTATAATAACTTACTATTAGATTATATTAGCCTGGAGAGAATGTCAGCCTCCTCAAATTATCAGTTGGCAGAATTCAATTCTCTTTGATCCCTGCTTATTAATTCTACAACCTGAGGGGTGGTGGGTGGGGGCTCGCTCTCCTTGGTGCCTCTGGCAGCTGGCTGCACCCCAAAGGTGGGTGTCCGGGGAGCCTGTTCCAGGGTGGCCGTGTGTCTGGCCTGGGGGGGGGGGGGGGTGTTGGTTGATCGGGGGGCTGTGGGATGGGCCAGGGGGCTGGCTGTGGCCCCCAGTCGGCTCGCCTCGCCTCTCGGGGGCGGGGGGGGTCTGGGTCTGGCCCTGGGCCCCTGGTGCTGGGGGGGTTCCCCCCTGGGCCGGGGTCGGGTGTGCGCCAGTGGTGCGGGTTGGCACGGTGGGGTCGTGTTCTCCCTGGTGCCCTGGTGGCACCCCGGAGCAGGGGCCTGCATCCTGGGTCTCCCTCCCCATCCACTGGGGTCTGCGGGTGTGGGTGTGCATGTGTGTGTGTGTGTGTGTGTGTATGTGTGTGAGAGTGGGTGTGAGTGGGGGCTTGTGTATGAGCAGGTGCGGAAGTGGGTGTGTGTGTTGTGAGTGGGCAGGTGGGGCTGTGTGTGGGTGTAGGTGGGCATGTGTGATGGTGGGTGGGGGTACGTGTGTGTATGGGTGCAGTTACCTGTGGGTGGATGTCTGGGGGTGGAGGATGTGTGTATGGGTAGGAGAACTTCGTTGTGTGGCGGGGGTGGGGGCAGTCCATCTAGTGGCATGGGGGTTGACATTTCGGGGACTGCTTGTCCTGGCCACCCTGGCTGTTGTGTTGTGGGGTGGGACACTTTGTTGCATTGCCCCTGGTATCATTGGTGGCGGGTGTGTGTTGGTGCTCGGGGGTGGTCGGGGGGGGGCGTTGGTGTGGGTTTGTGGCCGTGTTTCCGTCGGCCTGCTCCGGGGTGGCTGTAGCTGCAGGGCGGCCTGCTGCTGTCGGTGTGCGTCTGGGTTGGATGGTTGGTGGGCTTGTGTGGGCGCTCGGGGGTGTTGCTTGGCATGTGGGGCACCGTGTTGGTCCGGCCAATTGTCCACTATTTTGACTATTGTTGTTGTCCATGTTTGTGTGTGTAAGATGAGTGGGGATGGGTATGGCTGCATGTTTGTGGTGCTGGGAGCACCAGGGCATGATGCTGGTGGGTCCTGGGCTGCTCGCATTGGCGACCCTCGCCTGGGTTGGGATTTGGGGGGCAGTGGGTTGCCTCATGAACCAGTTTGCGAGCTGGCTTCGGGGGGGGGGGCTCGCTTTTAGACCGCCTCCCTCCCAGTCTTATTTCCCGCCCTCCCCCTCCCCCTGACTCTGGGTGGAATATACTGTACATCTTCTTAGATACATTTAGGGCGTGGGGGTGTGCCGCACTGTGTCGGCGAAGGGGATACCTTTGCTGCATGGTGGGGCTGCCCTCACCTCAATTTTAATTGCATTTTAGACACTGAGGGCTTGGGGGATGTGGGCCCCGCTGCCCATTGCAGTGGCTAGTGGTGCTCCAATCACCATCCCCCCAATTTTAATTGCACTTTGATAGGCCACACATTTACACACAATCACATCATATAACTGACATACACCCACCATGTTTTGTGCAGGGGGAGGGGGGTGGGTGTCTTCCCTTACCCCTGTTGTCCTCCTCCTGCTTGGGGCATGGGGCCCCGGTGGGGAGCCTGGGACCCGTCATGTTGTCAAAATCCCTGGGTGCTACTGAATGTATAGATACAACCAAGGGAGTGAGAGTGGGACTGAATATGAGAGTAAGTGAGAGTGAGGGGATGATGAATGGAGGTGGTGATGGTGGGTCGGTTTTGTGCGGCACTTTGCGTGTCAGGTGGGATCTTGGGGCGCTTGTGGTGGTCTGCTGATCAGTTGCTCAGGTGGGCGCTGGGGGTAGGGGTCTGCTTCTGTGGCCTGCGCTGGCGGTCTCCCCGGCCACTGCCAGGCACTGGTGCACATTCAGGCTTGTTGCATCTGCTTTGCAGCCGCCTTAAGAAACAAGGGTGAATGAGGGGTGAGATTGAACGGGTACAGGAGTGAGAGAGAATGGGTGGGTCCGGGTGAGTGAGAGTGAGTTAGTGCATATGGGTGCACATGGGAGCATGTGGGTGTGAAGGTGTGGGGAGGGGTGTGTCTGCGAGTTGGGACGTGCTGGATTAAGGGGGGGTAGTACCTCTTGGCAATGTGGGTTTACCTGGGTGGGGGGGACTTCTTTGGGCATGGAGGTCCCTGTGGTGTGCGGCGGTGGTGCTGGGGGGGGGGCGCCGCTGTGGGGTATGCGGGGGGGTCTCTGGCCTAGGCGGTGGGGTCGCTGGCCTCCTGGTGCCTGGGGCCCAGGAGCGGACGTTGGCCCCACTGGGGGTGGGGGGCTGGCGAGTTCCGGGGGTGTGGGCTCGCCACCCTGGCCACCTAGCAACCTGACCTCCCTCGATTGTCCCTCCTGGGGCGGATGTCTGGCTTTCCTGCGGCTTGCTGATCTTGGACGTTTGTGCCCTGTGGAGGTTGGTGGTGCTGTTTTGCCTGCTCGGGGTTCCCGGGGGTTCCTTTCCCTCTTCCCCATCGTGTCGGGTCTTTCAAGGGTAAAATCATTTAAATAAAGTATTAAAAGTTATTACAGGAGGAGTTTACAACAATATACAATACATAGTTAGGTACTGTATAAGTGCCTCTTGGCAAAGTAAATCTATTTTGGCACAAAAAGGGTGACAGATCCCTGTTCTGCTTGTCTAGCTGCCTGACAGGACAAGGGAACAACAAAAAAAGAAAGCCTATGTAGACTTGCACATCTGAAGTAGAGTGGGGTATATTGATACTTTGATACTAGCTGGTCAATATTTTGGAGTCAATACTTTTTTAAATATCGTGACACCACCGTGTTAATACAAAACATGCAATTTGTTTTCACTTCTGAGAGTTTTAGGCATTAAATTTATGTGTGAAAACTGGTGAAAAACCAGTCCAGGCATGTTTTAGAGATGGTCTGCCATGTCACATGATTATGGCAGTCTATCAGCTCTCAGAGCCGAAGACTCACTGCGCAGCCTCACTCAAGCAGTCACTGATTCCTGCACAGAGTGAGCTCAGCAGCATTGCGGGTGGCAGAAGTATTACTTCTGAAATGTTACATCATTCACACAAATTCTACAGTGATACCAAGCAGTATAATTTTGAAAAATAAACAAAATAAGCACTATTTAAGTTTGTAAAATAATAGTGCAAAAATAAAATAAAAAAATAATAAAATTAAATAAAATTAAAATTAAAATTAAAAAACATTGCATTTATCATGAGCCTGAGCATGGGTGGGGGCCGTGCTCAGTCTCCAGGTTGAGTTTAGTCTTTTTCTGTTTGTTTGCTTTTTTGTTTTTGTGCAGGTATTATGTCTGCTGTATTTGGTCTCTGTTTACTTATGGGCTGGTTGTATTCTTAGTGTTGTCCTTATAGTCCTGTCTAATTATTGTGTGTCATTTTGTATTATGGTATTATTTACATCTTTTGGGGTTGTGTCATCTTATTCTTGTATTACTATTTAGTTTCCAGTTTGTACTTTTATGTTGACAGTGCTGTGCATCTTCCGGCTGTCAAACTCACTTTCACGGGCTGCACAGCTGTCATTTGATGTTTTTGATCATTTCCTCATTCATATACCCACACCTGTCATTCATCAATCATTTGTTCCATTCTCCTATTTAAGGATATGGCAACGTTTTTTCCCATTGTCGTGTCCTACTCTTTGCCTCCTCAGAGGAATCAGTCGTATTTTGATTAAACATGGCTTTGCGCCGAGGTCAACGGGTGAACTCCGTCAAAGTATATTTCTCTTTTCCAATATCCTCAGTCGTGAGCCCCGTTTCCTTTTGGGTGTGACTCCGGCTGGGTTAATCTTTTCCCCCAGCGTTCCCACACATCTCAGCCTGTGTCCCTACCAGGTTATCTTCTCCTCCTGTTGATGTGTAGCCACGTTCTCCTCCTGTGCCTTCATTATCCCATTATATGTAAGTGTAGTAGGACACAAAGGGCACGGCCAGGGTGTGGACACCAGCCACTGTGGTTTTTTTGCATTTTTTCTTTTTTCCGTAATTATCCCCCCCCCCCCCCCACACACACACACACCTATTTTTGTGCAAGTGCTCAATATGCTACCAGCTCGCCGGGGCTCTGCCAGCCGAGGGATGTTGGTAGTTGGGGGCCCCACTGTTGATGAACAGTGGGCGGCGGAGTCCATCCAGAATTTTGTAGACGCAGTGCTCACCTCCCATTCTTCTAAGGAGGCGTTTTGGCATGTGGACTCAGCAGTCATGATCGTGGAGGCACACCCCGCCCTATGGAATTATCCCAAGTATGCTGGCCTCCTGTACTCTGTCTCCACCCTCCTAAGAGACTCTCCATCTGCGCCGAGATCTGAGCCGACGAAGAAGTGTTCCCGGATCCCGGCATCTCGCCGGTCTCCTCAAGATCCTGCTCCTCCTCTTCCTCATCCGTTGTCCGTTCCTGAGCTGGCAAGAGAGCACCCCCGGGAAGAGATGCGCCCAGTCTCTTCTCGCCATCTAGCTATGGCACGTCAGAGGAACTTCTCCACTGCAGCAACTATGTTGGTCAGTGACATGTCTGCAGAGCCGGCTACTCCAGAGTTTCCATGGGGGGGCCCCGCCCACTGCAGCCACAGAGAGGGAGCTAGCTGGGCTTTCAGTAGCAATTGTCATCACACCCCGGGAGATAAGGCAAGTACATTTTCATTCTTAAACAATTTTTGATGAAATGCCTTGTCTTATTCCTGGTGATGAGGCTCAGCAGCAGCTTGATTTAGCTGAGTCCTCTCCATTTGCTCCTGCAACGTTATCCTCACCTACTACTCCTGTGTCCCCTCCTGTTTCTGGGTGTCCACCAGTCCCAAGAGAGAGACCGTTGGACAACGGAGGGGTCTGCAGCCCTGGAGGACTCTATTCCACATCCAGCCATGCCTTTGATGGGAGGAAAGCACCTCTGGTGTCCTCAAGACTGAGCCGACAAGAGAGTGTCCCCTGACTTCAGCAGCACGGGTCTCTGCTCCATCGGTGAGGCAGCCTCCAGCACCCGTCGTCATGCTGGGAAGTCCACCAGTGTTGATCACCACATCTGGAGGCCATTCAGCAGCAGATACCAGCATGCCACGGGAATTAAGGCAAGTACCTTTTCATTCTATTATATTTGAAGATGAAATGCCTCTCCTTATTCCCGGTGGAGAGGCTCAGCTTCAGCAGCCCACATTAGTCCTCATCACCTGCTTCTGCCACCTGTTCCTCACCTGCCTCCCCCATGTTTCCTCCTGGGTTCCCTGTGTGTCCGCCGGTCCTGGGATTGAGCCGCCGGATGACTGAGGGGCCTGCGGCCCTGGAAGATTCCATTCCAGCCCCACAGCCACATCCTGGATGGGAGGAGAACGTTTTCTGCATACTGAAACCTCAGCTGACAGGAGAGTGTCCCCTGGTTTCAGCAGCACGGATGCTGGCATCATCGGTGAGGCAACCTGCAGCTTCTGTTGCCACACCGGGAGTTCCACCTGCGTCGGTTGCCACGTCTGGAGGGTCTTGGGCTGCATCCACCTTCATGCCTGCTGCAGGGATCATTGCAGCAGAGTCACCTGAGTCCTGGGCAGTGGTGGAGCTCGAGTCAAGGCAAGTTGTTCAGTCTCTCCATTATTAGCCTTAGAGAAATCTTGTCTTGCTCGTGGCAGGGAGAATCAACTGCAGATGTCCCCTGTTCCTCAGTTCTCCTTGCTGGGTTCCACTGCTGCCAGTAATAGTGTTCTGGTATCCATCTCTTCCCCCTGTCCGAGGCCATCATGTCGGGAGAAGATGTCCAGATGGTGGAATTCGAGATGCCCTAGCTGGAGTTGCTGGAGACTTGGATGACGGTGGATCCTGAGTTGAGGCAAGTACTCTTTCCTGTCTCTAAATTATCAGTGTTAGAGAAATCTCGCCATGCTCGTGGTGAGGAGAATCAGCTGCAGATGCCCTCTGCTCATGAGTTCTCCTCGTCGGGCTCCATTGCTGCCAATGATAGTAATCCAGTGTTTTCGCCTTCTTCCTCATCTGAGGTGGCCATGTAGGGAATGGACGTCCAGATCAGTCGTTCCAAAATGTCCCACCCTGATTCATCGGAGTCCTGGACAGCAGTGGAGCTCGAGCCAAGGCAAGTACTCCTTCCTGTGTCTAAATTTTCAGTGTGGGAGAAACCTTGTCTCACTCGTGGTGGGGAGAATCAGCTGCAGATGCCCTCTGCTCCTGAGTTCTTTCCACCGGGCTCCACTGCTGCTGGTGACACTGGCCCGGGTTTTGTTTCTCCTCTCCTGCTTGAGTCCTCGCCTGGGTCCACTGATGGTCATCCTCTGCCTCCGCCTGAGGTCACTGTGGGTCATCTGCCTTCATCAGAGGTCACCGTGGGTCCTCCTTCTCTGCCTTCGTCTTGCTCCCCGCTGATCGACCATCTTCTTTGCTGGGTGTTCTTATGAGTCAGCCATTTTGTCTCATCTGGATTCTACATGGGTCCTCTATCATCCCTGGAGGTCATCGTGGGTCCTCCATCTCTGACTGAGGTCCCCGTGGGTCCTCCACCTCCGCCCGAGGTCACCGTGGGTCCTCCACTTCCACCTAGCGCTTCATATGGGTTCCCCGCTGATCAGCCATTCACCTCATTTAGTGTCTACCCCTCAGTCCAGGTGGTCAGTAAGGGGCGCAAGTTCCAGCTGCAGCCCCAGGGGGTGGGGGGGCGTGTTGTGCCATATGGCCTGTTGGCTCTGGGATGTGGGAAGACCACTCGATGAACCTCATCGTCTGCTTGGGTGGATTTGGAACTCTGGAAGGCCACCCGGTGGACTGCTCCTTCTGCTTGGGTGGTCCTGGAACAAAGGGAGGCCACCTGACTTGCTCCAGCACATGCTTCGGTGGTCTTGGGACTCTGGGAGACCACCCGACTGGTTCCACCATGGGATTGAGTGACTCTGGGACTCTCATAAACCACCTGAACTGCCTTATTGTGTTACCTGAATGTCTCAGAGTTCTGTTCACCTCTTTGTTCAGTGTCGTGTGTCATAAGTGCTTTCTTGTTTTTTCTTGTTTTTTGGTTTGTTTCGGTCCCTCTATGCCTGGGTTTCCCCTCCTCCCACCCGGGGTGTGTTGTTTTTCTTGTTGGGGGGTGGGGTTCCTTTGTGGGTGAGTCCTCTTTTCTTTTTTGATGTTGCCCTGGGGTGTCTTCGCTCCACCCTTTGGGGGGGGACTGTTATGATCTTGAGCAGGAGGATGCCTTCAGTGCACCCCCTTTTCATGTAAGATTATATGTATGTGGGCAGTGTTGGAAGTGTGTACAGTAAATAGAACAGTAGATAGCAGAAAGACACAATATATACATTTCAAACAATGGCCTGTCCTTCATCACAGCCAGTACCAAATTCACAGTGGTTCTTGTTGTAGAGGAGAGACCTAGACTCCTCTTGGGAGTGGACCTGGGTCATCATCCTCTGGATTGGCTCCCTAGATAGGGCTGTGATTATGCATTTCTCCAGCAAGGCTCTCAAACATGGGATGCAGCAACACCCCACCCCTAGTATCGTGCTAGTGAGATTACTACAATCAGAATTACTGAATGTATCACACTCGCCCAACATCCAAATATTGACTGCAGCCATGCAGTAAAAGCATCTTCCTCATAACCTGTGTTTTGCCCAAATTCTATCCTAAGGCCTTCTAAGGTTTCTATAGCATGTGTAATGTTTCCATCTGGGCTCGTGTGGTTAGGGATAAAGGTGCAGCAGACAGAGTCAAAAATCTGACACACCCACTCTGACTCTGCTAGAAGCCTATCAAGGGCAATGTGGTTCTGATAGGTCATGGAAGAGGTTACCTTTAATTGCTCAAGCATCTACAGTATAATTTAACATTCTTTGTTCATTATAATACAAGTATCCAATCCAAAATTGCATTTTAATAGATTCTATTGTGGCTCCCTACCACGGGATAATGTGTACCAGAGCTGCAGCATAATGGTTTCTGCCTTTGAATTCATCAGGGATTCCTCTAACCATGCCCATCCCATCTACATATGGTGTAACTCCCATTAGGGTGTCCTAGATCTTTTCCATAATCGAAGATACATCTCTCTTTGGCCTATTGTGATTTCTAGTAATCGGTCCCAATGGCAGGATCATAAAGGGCATTACCAGCTGAACTGGTGCACAGGTTCCTTTCCACTCCTTGGGTAGGGTTGGCCACAACCTCATTTGTCCACACCAAAACCAAACATTGTATCATTCATTCATTCATTCATTCATTCATCTTCTTCCACTTAATCCTTTTCGGGTCGCGGGGGGGGGGGGTGGAGCCTATCCCAGCATCTTTGGGCGAGAGGCAGGGTACACCCTGGACAGATTGCCAGTCCATCGCAGGGCCAACACAGAGAGACAGACAACCTTTCTTGGTTGTATCATATTTTTCAATTCATTGTTGTAAGTATGCTTCACTGGTAAGGTGGTTGAGCAGGAAGTTAACTTCCCCACTGATAGGGGCCCTGATGTTTTTTTCAAAACAGGTATAATTACCTTCATAAGGCTGGAATGATGGAGGGTTAATTTCTATTGTTGGAGGAAACAAATGATGGAGGGTGATACAGTTCTTAGTTGGAGCTTTAGTGGTGAACAAATGGAGCAAACATTTGAAACCTATAGGATCATTATAGGGATTGAGGGGAAATGGGCCCATGGCTAAACCTGGCCTAGCTTCTGCACATGCATAACAATCCACTTTATTCTGGACCACTGTCTTAACTGAATATTGAACCCAGTTTAACCATTCATTTTGGTCGATATAACCAGTTTCTGCTGCAACTCTATCTTTCATAGTTTTGACATTCAAATATGCCACCACATCAGATCCAGGTTTGGATTCAACTTCATGAAGAGCTAGTGCAGTTGTGTTAAACGGTGTGACTTTTACCAATCCTTGTAGTACAGCTGAATCCTCTTTGGTTGCTCCTATAAATGCTTCCACATATAAATACAATGGAGAAGTCTGGGCTGGAGGAATTTGCAGACTAAATCCCAATGTTTTTGCCTGCTTTGCGATAGTCTTAGGTTTAAAGAATTGTATACTTTTACACCATAAATCATCCTTCCAGGGTGAGGTGCAAATAGAAGTTTTTAAGGCTAAAGACCATAGCGCAGTTCCACAACCTTTCTATCTGTCCCATTTTACTTTTATATTGGGCTTACCCTTAATCACACATATCATAACTGAATTTTTCCTCAGATAAAACTTCAAGCTGTGCAATCGACTATATCACACAAATCTAATACAGTGCATCCGGAAAGTATTCACAGCGCTTCACTTTTTCTACATTTCATTATGTTACAGTCTTATTCCAAAAGGGATTAAATTCATTTTTTCCCTCAGAATTCTATACACAGTACCCCATAATGACAATGTGAAAAAAGTTTTTTTTTTTTAATTTTTGCAAATTTATTAAAAATAAAAACTAACAACTCACATGTGCATAAGTATTCACAGCCTTTGCTCAATACTTTGCTGATGCACCTTTGGCAGCAATTACAGCCTTGTCTTTTTGAATATGATGCCACAACCTTGACACACCTGTCTTTGGCAGTTTCACCCATTCCTATTTGCAGCATCTCTCAAGCTCCATCAGGTTGGATGGGAAGGGTTGGATTTAAGTCTGGGCTCTGGCTTGGCCACTCAAGGACATTCACAGAGTTGTCCTGAAGCCACTCCCTTGATATCTTGGCTGTGTGCTTAGGGTCATTGTCCTGCTGAAAGATGAACTGTTGCCCCAGTCTGAGGTCAAGAGCGCTCTGGAGCAGGTTTTCATCCAGGATGTCTCTGTACATTGCTGCATTCATCTTTCCCTCTATCCTGCCTAGTGTCCCAGTTCCTGCCGCTGAAAAAATCCCCTTAGCATGATGCTGCTACCAATATTGGTGTGGTTATGAATGGTGCCTGGTTTCCTCCAAACATGACACCTGGCATTTATGCCAAAGAGTTCAATATTTGTCTCATCAGACCAGAGAATTTTGTTTCTCATGGTCTGGGAGTCTCTCGCGTAAAGATGCTGGGATAGGCTCCAGCCCCCCTGTGACCCGAAAAGGATCAAGCGGAAGAAGATGGATGGATGGATGGATGGATGGATGGTCTGGGAGTCCTTCAGGTGGCTTTTGGTAAACTCCAGGCGGGCTGCCATGTGACTTTTACTAAGGAGTGGCTTCGTCTGGCCACTGTACCACACAAGCCTTGGTTGGATTGGTGGATTGCTGAAGAGATAGTTGTCCTTCTGGAAGGTTCTCCTCTCTTCACAGAGCAACACTGAAGCTCTGACAGCGTGACCATCAGGTTCTTGGTCACCTCCCTGACTAAGGCCCTTCTCCCCCGATCACTCAGTTTAAACGGCCAGTCAGCTCTAGGAAGAGTCCTGGTCTTTCTGAACTTCTTCTATCTATGGATGATGGAGGCCACTGTGCTCATTGGGACCTTCAAAGCAGCAGAAATTTTTCTGTACCCTTCCCCAGATTTGTGCCTCAAGACAACCCTGTCTCAGAGGTCTACAGACAATTTCTTTGACTTCATGCTTGGTTTGTGCTCTGACATGCACTGTCAACTGTGGGAACCTATATAGACAGGTGTGTGCCTTTTGAAATCATGTCCAATCGACTGAATTTACCACAGGTGGACTCCAATTAAGCTGTAGAAACATCTCAAGGATGATAAGTGGAAGCAGGATACACCTGAGTTCAATGTTGAGCTTCATTGCAAAGGCTATGAATACTTACGTACATGTGATTTCTTAGTTTTTTTATTTTTAATAAATTTGCAATAATCTAAAAAAAAAAAAAAAAAACTTTTTTCACATTGTCATTATGGGATACTATGTGTAGAATTTTGAGGAAAAAAGTGAATTTAATCCCTTTTGGAATAAGGTTGTAACACAACAAAATGTGGAAAAAGTGAAGCGCCGTGACTACTTTCCAGATGCACTGTAACACTACTGTGCGGTTGCCTGGAATTATTGATATCTCTATTTTGGCTCCATAGGGGTCCACACTCTGAGGTGTGGCAGAACGTACAAGTCTATCCTCTTGTATTTGCTTTGGATTTGGGAGTCAGACTCTCTGTTTTTAAGAACAGGGTTAAAACCTTCCTTTTTCATACAGCCTATAATTAGGGAGGGATCATGTGCCCCTGAACCCTCCCTTAGTTATGCTGCTAATAGGTTTAGACAGCCGGGGGACCTCCAACAATGCACTGGGCTCCACTCCTTTCTTCACTCTCAATGAAATATTTTTGTTGGTCATTAACATCTGTTTGTTCTCTCCCATAGATTGAGTCCCCATCGTACTGTTAGCTCTCTACATGTCTGTTCTTTTCTTCTTCTCAATCCCCTCACCCCCCAGCCAGTCACAGCAGATGAATGCTCCTCTTTGAGCGTGGTTCTGCTGGAGGTTTCTTCCTGTTAAAAGGGAGTTTTTCCTCTCCACCGTCACCAAGTGCTTGCTCACAGGGGATCGCCTGATTGATGGGGTCTTTCTGCAATTGTGGGGGTTTCCTCTACAGTTGAAAGTGTTATGAGATTGTCATGTGTCTGAGCTCAGACCCTCTCTTTATTTTAAGTATTGTATGTCTATTATGATCACCCATGTCTAGTCTTTGTGTTTTGTTGTTTTTTTGACACGAGCCTCCCTCTTCTGCTCCCAGACATATCCACCTCTCACAGCCTGTTTCCCCAGTCCATCTCAGCTGTTAGTGATTTTGGAATTAGGTCACTGCCTGCTCCTGGTGACACCTGCTGCTTGTTATTCCTCATTTCATCCCATGTATTTAAGCTCTTCATTGTCACTGTGCTGTGGCTGCACGATTAATTGTCTACCGTGATTGTCTACTTGTATTTCATCTGTGATTATCTCCAGATCTCGTCCTGTGTCCGCTGGGCGATGTCGGCCCAGGGGCACCATTTGTAAGTTTTCTCATTATTCATATTTTGTATTTTGCACAGTTTTTGGACTTTGTTCTTTCTTTTAATAAATGTCAAGAGTATATCCAGCACCTGAGTCTGTCTCTCTGCCCCATAGGGGCTAGTATATGACAGAGATGACTGTTGTTGTGAAATGGCACTATATAAATAAATAAAGTTGAATTGCTTAGGTTATTGGAATTTTCCCCAGAAAAAAGGGAACAAAATAATCAAAAACAGGAGCAGCAGAGCACAAAGAACTACTCTTGTACAAACATTAGGTATGGTTTTGGTTTTTATTTATTTTCTGAGTTTACCAAGTCGTCTGTGGTTTAGAGGAGTGGGTGACTTGGTTCTGAGGCTTTTGCACAATGAGTTACATGTAACTTGCACTGCATATGATGTGGATTTTTTTTTTTTCACTTTAAAAGGTCCTTGCCACTTAGAGTCCCAATGGGGCCTTATTACTTTTTGCTACACCCAGTCACCAGGTTCCAATAGACCAGCACTCCCCTGGATGCTCCTGTTGAGAATGTCTGGAACCTGTTGAGAGAGAGCTTCAGATATTTTCCTTTGACTCTTCATGTATTGTGACAGTTCTGCAGCTTGACTATTCCTAGGAGTCAAAGGTGAATCAACAAATGGTCCTGTCATCTTTCTCCATCTTAGCAGCTTATGAGGAGTCAGGCAGAGCATTGTGTTGGGGGTGGATCACAGTACCATCAGCGCTAATGGCAATGCATCAACCTATGTCATGCCTGTCCCCAGGCATTGCTTGGCTAGCATTCTTTTTAGAGTCCTATTTGCTCTCTCCACTAGCCCTTGGGAGGATGGATGCACTACTGAATCAAATTTATGCCTTAAGCCTAAGATGCATTCAACTTCTTTCAAATGTTTACTTGCAAAATGACTGTCATTGTCTGACCTGATCACTCTTGGAAACCCATGTCTGGGAATACTTCTTCTGTCAGCCATTTAATCACTTCTTTTGCACTCTGTTTTACATGTTTTTGCCTCAACCCATCTTGAAAATGTATCCACACACAGCAACAGATATCTGTAGCCTCTGCATCTGTTTTCTGGGCCCATTTCTATGAAATCTATCACTATGTCCTTCCATGGCCCCTCAGGGGCTGGAAAAGCTCCCATAGAGGCCTTTAACGTGCATTTGGGATTAAACTTCTGGCATGCTTCACACTCAGAAAACTCTAGTTCTGACAAATGAGGATGCCACCAATGTGCTTCAATCAGAGTTGATACTTCTGTTTTTGAAACATGGCCTTTTGTATGTGCCTCTTTGCACAGCAGCAACAACACCTTAGCAGGGGCTACCAATCTTCCATCTGCAGACCTCCACAGGCCCTCCTCCTCTTTCTTTGTTCCTTTCTCTATCCACCTGCTCTTTTCCTCAGGACTTGCTTTCTCCTGCAACTGCTTAATTTCCTCTGTGCCCAGTTCCAGGTACTCCTGATCCTCTTTCTGAATCATCATATTTGCCCGTGTAACATAGCTACCTGCTTGTTTAGCAGCTAAATCAGCAGCTTAATTTCCTTTGGCCACAATTGCATTTCTTTTTTGATGCCCATTACACTTCAAAATCGCTACCTTCTTTGGTTGATCCATTGCCTCCAACAGCTCAACCATTTCTGTTAAGTGTTTAATTGGTGTGTTCGATGAAGTGAGAAATCCCTTCCTTCTCCAATGTGGTAAATCAACATGTGTAGCCTGGTGGGCATAAGCTGAATCAGTGTATATGTTTGCCCCTTGTTTTGCATATTGACATGCTTTAGCAAGAGCTACAATTTCAGCTTTTTGGGCAGAGGCAGGCTGGTCTACCATTCCTGCTTCTACAGTTTGAAATGCACCTGTCCTCTCATCATATTTTACCATTGCATTTGAGGCACTCCATCTGCTCTCCTGTAGCAACAGCCATCCTGTAGCAACAGCCATCATGAAAAAGGTTCAAATTTGGATGTTCGATAGGTCCAGATTGAAGATTAGGGACAGCTTTCATGTCGACCTCCACAGCTGCTAGTCAGTCATGAGGTTGACCTAGGTTCAGGTTACTTTATTTGTACCCGTAGGTAGATTTGTTTTGCAGTCTGACATCCATATTTACAAGCCACAAATTACATTCAACATAGACACAAACACAGGCACACATGAAATTGACTATAAACATGATAAAAAAATACTCAAGGCTCCATCAATCAGGGTATAAAAAGACAAAGAGATGAGAGAAAAACCAGAGGTAAGAGAGAAGAGTCATATTAAAAGTTAAAAACTAGTCAAAGAGGTTAAAAACTCAAAGGTCTAAAACTCAATAAAATATTTAGAACCCAAGTAACATCCTACAAAAATAAGTAAATATAAAATGGAGTTAATAAATAGGTACCTAAATGATGTGCAATATATTGTTACAGCTTGTTCAACTCTTTGACAGCAGCAGGAACAAAGCTGTTTTTGTAGTGCTGGGTTTTACTTTTTGGGACAGCAAACCTCCGTCTGGAGGGAAGAAGCTGAAAGTTGCAGTGCAAAGGGTGGGAGTCATCATTTAAAATGGAGGTAGCCATCCTCTGTACTTGTCTGGTGTACAGGGATGTCAGGCTCAGCTGTGACTCACCAAGCAAACGACTGGACCATCTAACTACCTGATCCAAGGATTTCCTCTGTTTCAGTTTTATCTGACCAAACCATGACACTAAAGAAAAGGATAAATCAGATTCAATAAAAGCCCGATAAAACATTGTCATTATGGTTCGGTCAATTTGGAAGCATGCAAGTTTTCTCAAGCAATGCAAATGTTGCTGACCCTTTTTGCACACCCTTTCACAGTTCTCTTCAAAGATTAAATTACTATCAATAATCGTCCCAAGATATTTTTAGGATTGTACACATTCGGTGGTCTGGCCTTTTAGTACGGTGACTTTGTGCCTGGGAGTTTTCCTCCTAAAGTCAATAATCATGTCTTTAGTTTTTGTCATATTCAGCTGCAGGTAGGAATCCTCACACCAGTGAACAAAATCAACTACTGGGCCGTGGCCACTCTCACCATCCTGGAGGAGACTGACAATATCTGAATCATCAGCATACTTTATGATGTGTCTGTTGTCATGTCTGCTGTGACACATGTTTGTGTACAGGATGAAGAGTAGTGGTGACAACACACACCCCTGAGGAGAGCCAGTAGAAGAGCACTTTAGGTCAGACATTGTACCATTGACCCTTACTCTTGTCGCATGAATTGCCTATAAAAATATTTGTCATAAGGTACAGGAATTATTTATTTTATTTAATAGTGGGTGGGAAAGGGGGCGGAGTTAAACCATCACTTCTACACCCGCTAAATTAAATAAAAGCACTCGTAAAAGGGGCACCAGTCCTAACAGACAATAATATTAACTTTAATTTTAATTAATTTTGTACCTTCAATTACTTAATGAATCAGTCTCAAAATTTCAGTGAGTTCTTGTCCTGCCGTGATTAGGAAACATGTATATGCAAAAGAAAAATGCTTCACCTTCTCTCATTCACCCTTTTATTAAACTCATTCAGGTTACATGGCATGGCGTTCAAATGATGAATGTGCTGACCTGTCAGATATTGGGTGGGGTTATGTTCCCTCTAGTGGTGGTTTGCGTTACTGCACCTTTAATTGTAGCTACTTCCTGTTTCCTATATAAACCCTTTTTTGTTCAATCTGCCATGATGCTATATACGGGCGCGTGGTCACTGAGCCCCGTTTTGGCAGCACTTACAAACCTTGCACAGGCAGACTGTTGCAGCAGGTTAAGCTGACGGCTGACGTTTTTTGACAGATGGTCAGATCTCCGAAAGAGAGTCAAAGAAGTTTGTCGGGTGGTTTGGCAAGGAGGTTGGGTGACGGGACTGGAGTCTGCGGGCTTGGGAAAATGGAGAGGAGGAGCAGAGTAAAGACAGGTGTGGCGGGTCGGCGCAACAACGTTGTGAATGGGCCAGACTGGGGAGATTCTGATTTGTGGGACAGTGAAGATGGTATGGATACTGGGCAGGGAAGCGGGAAAGGGAAAGAGAAAAGGGAGAACAACTTTCCCGGTAATAATGCAAAGAAGGTTAGAAGTAGTGGAAGTGGTGGTGGTGCGTAGGGAGGAGGGCAGGAAGGAACAGAGTTAAAAAATATTGTAAGGTTTGAGGACGAAAAGGGGATATCCACAATGAGCCCAATTAAATTAACAATATTGAAAAATCAGGTAGGAGACATATGCATGGTAAAGGTATTGAGGGACGGAAATTTACTGATTGTGTGCAGGAGTGAGGAGCAAAGGGAAAGAGCTGAAAAAATGAGGGAGGTTGGGCGATTTAAAGTAAAAAATACAAGCATTATTGATAATGGGTCAAAGTGGAACAAGGGTGTAATTTGGGGGGTGCCGATAGGAATAACAATGGAAGAAATTAAAGCTAATTTAAAAGGGGGGGGTAGTAAAGGCAGCTCGTAGGCTACAGGCCACCTGGGAAGGACAGAGGAGAGACACTGAGGGCGTGGTGGTTGAGTTTGAAGGAGAAGTGCTCCCCAAAAGTGTAAGTTTGGGCTTTTTGAGGTATGGGGTAAGAGAATTTGTCCCTAATCCAATTCGGTGCTATAATTGTCAAAGGTTTGGGCACATAGCTAATGCTTGTAGGTGGAGGAAAAGGTGTGCAAGGTGTGGGGGCAACCACCAGTACGGAGAATGTAAACAAGAAACGCCAAAGTGTTGCAACTGTGGCGGGAATCATAGTGTGGCCTATGGAGGCTGTGAAAGTATGATGAGAGAGAGGGAAATTCAGCGAGTCAGAGTACAAAGTAAAGTTTCATATGCTGAAGCAGTGAAAAGGACGGACCAGGGAGGAGGGAATGGGCAAAGGACTGGGGGGAGGCTGCCTGCAGGGGAAAGAGAGCTGGTACGGAATGGAGAAATTCAGGTTGATTTGAAGAGACTGGTTATCTTTATAGCAGGAGTTGTGAATGCCACAATGGAAGTAAAGTCTAAAACTGAAAGAATTCAAATAGTGAAGGCAGCAGCTAATCATCTTGGTTTCAGTGGTTTAACTTGGGAGGAGGTGAGGAGTGGGCTCAGTAGCCAGATAAGTCAGGATCAAGCATTGACTGGAAAGGAATTGTGAAGATGGTTATAGTGATTCAATGGAATGCAAGAAGTTTGGTGGCAAATGGGCAGGAATTTAAACGATATATTGAGGAACTTTCAGACAAACCAGATGTCATTTGTGTTCAGGAGACGTGGTTGAAACCTAATCTGGATTTTAAAATAGTGGGATATGTGTCTATTCGGAATGATAGGAAAGAGGGAATGGGAGGTGGGTGTGCAACTTTTGTGAGGGAGGGAATTCAGTTTAGAGAGGTAGGTAAAGGGGATGAGCTGGAATACGTGGTAATTGAAATTTGGACTAAAGAGGGAGAATTAGTAGTCGTTAATTTGTACAATCCTTGTAGGAGACTGACATTGAGTCAGTTATCCCAGATGGACGGGATAGATGGGAGCAGGGTGGTAGTTTGTGGGGACTTTAATGCCCATAATGTGTTATGGGGGGCAAATTATACGGACATAAATGGTGAGATTATTGAGGAACTCTTGGAAGAGAAGAAGCTAGTGTGTTTGAATAATGGTAGAGCAACCAGAATTGATGTACATACGGGGGGTGGTTCGGTTCTTGATTTGACATTGGTGACTAGTAATATTGCAAGTGTGTGTGAGTGGGAGGTTTTGGAGGAGTCTTCAGTGGGAAGGGATCATTTTCCGGTATATTGTAATCTTTTCGTTTCAGTGAATAGGGTAAGTGGTCACAGGGAAGGGAGGTGGGTTTTTAGCACTGCTAATTGGAAATTATTTAAGTTTATTTGTGAGAGAGACCTTCCCCTAGTAGAGGTTAGTGAAGACGTGGAAAGCATGGAGGAAAGTATTAAAACTATTTTTCTGGAAGCAGCTAATCAGTCAATTTCTAAAAGTAAAGGGAAAAGATTAAAGAAAGCAGTGCCTTGGTGGACAGAGGAATGCACTAGAGCTATTAAGGAGAGGAATAAGAGGCTTAAGGTCCTAAGGAGAACTCACAATTGGCAAAACCTGATTAATTATAAGAGAGCACTGGCAAAAGCCAGGAAAACTATCCGGAGGGCCAAGAGAGAAAGTTGGCAGAGATACTGTAGCACTGTAGGTAGATCAACAGCCGTGGGAGATGTATGGAACATGATCAAGGCTATGAGGGGAGTCAGGAGGGAATGGCAGTACCCAATATTAAAAAGTGGGGAAGAGATTGCAATAACTGATGGGGAGAAGGCAACAATGATAGCAAAGAGCCTGACTCAAATTCATAGCTCAGGTAATTTGACTGAAGAGGGTAAAAGAGGAAGAAGTAAGACGAGTTTAGCACACCCTGGGGTTTTGGAGGAAAGGTGTGATTTTAGTAGCCCGTTGGATTCTCCTTTCACTTTAGATGAAATAGAAAGAGCAGTAAACAAATCAGGATTAACATCCCCTGGGAAAGATAGTATCTGTTACATCATGGTGAAACACTTAGGGACTTTGGCAAGGAGGAAACTATTGGAAGTTTACAACAAAGTGTGAGAAAAGGGAAAGCTCCCAACTGCATGGAAAGAAGCTGTGATTGTTCCTATTAGGAAACCTGGAAAGGATCCCTCAGACCCAGCGAGTTACAGGCCTATAGCCTTAACGTCGCATTTGGGGAAAATAATGGAGAGAATGATCACAGATAGGATTGTTTTCTATCTTGAAAGTAGGGGAATTCTATCACCACATCAGAGTGGATTTAGAAAAGGAAGGGGAACTGTGGATCCTGTTGTGTGTTTGGAGACTGAGGTACGGAAGGCTCAGGTAAACAAAGAGTCGGTAATTGCGGTATTCTTTGACGTGGAAAAAGCGTATGACATGTTGTGGAAGGAGAGGCTGATGATAAAGTTAAGTATGTTAGGAATATCTGGGAGAACATTTAACTGGATAAAGGATTTTTTGTTTAATAGGTACATCCAAGTTAGAGTGGGTAGAGCCATGTCAGATAGGTACTTGGTGGAAAATGGCACCCCCCAGGGTAGTGTTATAAGCTCAGTCCTTTTTTCTATTATGATAAATGATGTTTTTTCTGTTGTGAACAATGACATTGGCCGTTCTTTATTTGCTGATGATGGGGCATTATGGAAAAGAGGGAGTAATTTTAAGTATATAAGAGGGAAAATACAAGAAGCGATAAGTGCAGTGGAGGGATGGTCATATTCCTGGGGATTTAAATTCTCCGAGAAAACAAAGGTGGTGGTGTTTACAAGGAAAAGGGTAGCGGATGCCCAGTTAACACTGTACGCTCAGGAATTGGAACAAGTCAAAGTTTTTAGGTTTCTGGGCATCTGGTTTGATGTTACTCTAACTTGGAGGGAGCATATTCAGAAGATGTCAGCTAGGTGCAAAAAAGTACTGAATGTGATGAGGTGTTTGACAGGGGTTGAGTGGGGTGCTAGCAGAACGGCTATGAGAAACATTTATGTTGCTTTAATTAGGTCTATATTGGATTATGGGTGTATTGTATATGGATCGGCTGCTAAAACTACGTTGAGCAAGTTGGATGTCATCCAGGCCCAGGCACTGAGGATCTGCTGTGGGGCTTTTAAAACAACTCCTGTTGCGGCCCTCCAGGTGGAAATGGGGGAAATGCCATTAAGCATCAGGCGTAAGCAGATGATGATGAGTTACTGGGTCAATTTGCAGGGGCACGCTCAAAAGAAACATCCTACAGTCGGAGTGTTGTTGCCTTGTTGGGAGGGGGAAAGGGGGAAAGGGGAGAATTTTGCATTTCACGCTGGGAGAGTGGCGAGGGATATGAAGTTATGTGATAGAACGTATATCCCATCAGTTCCTTTGCCAGTCACTCCTCCTTGGTTTTTCTACCCAGTATCAGTTGATTTGTTTTTTTTGGAAAAGATGCGAGGGTGCAGAGAATTTGGAAATGCTGCAATTTTAGTAGAGGATCGGTTGGGTACAATATATCATTCTCTTACCCCAGTATTCACAGATGGATCAAAGGACCCTGACACGGGCTGCACTGGATTTGCTTTCCATATCCCTGCCTTAAAAATATCTGATAGTAGAAGAACATCTTCCCATCTGTCTGTGTATACAGTCGAATTGTTGGCTTTGGTGGCTGCATTGCAGAGGATTGAGGAGCTGATAGTCAAGGGTTTAGTCCTTTGTTCGGATTCCAGTGCAGCCTTGCTGTCAATAAAATCAGGGTCATCTGATAGCAGACAGGACTTGAGTTATGAGACTTTATATAGACTCGGAAACAAAGGGGTGGCTGTGGTGTTTATGTGGGTTCCAGCTCACAGGGGGATTAAGGGAAATGAGGTCGCAGATAAATTGGCTAAACAGGCTCTGGGACACTGGGAGGTGCGGGATATTTCACTGAGTAAATCTGAGGCAAAAACGCTGATTAAAGAGTGTATTAGGCAGGAGTGGCAGTATAGGTGGGATACAGGGGAAACAGGGCAACATTTGCATGCTATCCAGAGTGCGGTTGGAGTTAAGGGCAGGATGGGGACAAGAAACACAAAGGAAGAGAATATTTTATCTAGGATAAGGATGGGACACACTAGGCTAAATAAAACTTTGCTTCTGGTAGGTAAGCACCCGACAGGGATGTGCGATTATTGTGAGAGAGAGAGAGAAAGTGTGGAGCATGTCATTTTCCACTGCCAGAAGTATACCCAGGAGAGAGACAGATTAGTGGAGGGAATTAGAGGATTAGGGGTGGGTGATGTTAACCTAAGCATGGTGGTGGGAGATGGGGTAAGAAAGTTGTTGGTCTTCCTTAAAGATACGGGATTAATTAATAGAATATAGTGGGTTTTTTTTTTTTCTCCTCCCTTGGGGTATAATGTCTGGTCCACACTCCAACGCTGGATGGCGGTAATGCGCCTTTAAGTTGGGTGCCCCCGCCAAAAAACAGAAGAAGAAGAAGAAGAAGAAGAATCTGCCATGATGAAAGCAATGTGAAAATGTGCTCGCCAGAAATTTGGTTGTACTAACCTAGGAGTGGAACCAACAGTAAGTTAATGCTGAAAATTGTTGTAATACTTGTTTAAGATGACCATAGTTTGGAATATGATGTTAAAAACGCTAAATTTAAGCTATAAAAAGATCGCGATTAAAAGGTGTTAATGGCTAATCGTTTGCAATGGTACTTAGCTAACTGCTGAGTCATTTAGCCCTTTGTTAGCCCAAGTTATATTGTGTTGTAATGGTGCTTCGTGTGAAAGCTAGTTAGCTATTCATTTGGCTATGCTTACCTGCTTACTTAGCTGTGTAGCTGTCCTCTGTAAAATAAAAATGTATTAGTATAATTTCGTAATACTTACCTGATTTAACTTACCTTAGTTTGAATCTGTAAAGCAAATTACTTACCTGAGTTAAGTGCCTGTAATAAGAGAAACTGTTTATATACAGAGTGTTGTATTATTATTTCTTATGTAACATTCTGTACTATGTATATTTCATTGTGTTTCAGTTTTACAAAAAATCAACAAGACAAAAACGATTTCAGTAAATCAGCCAACCTGGAATCAGCCTGCTGTCTTTATTGTTCGCTATCTGTCTACAATACCCAGCCGTATTATCAGGACAGAATAATGAATAAACAGATTTAAATGATAACAGCATAATATATCACATCAACTGATATTGGATTCCTGAGCATAACATCCAGCATTACACCTCTGTAGAACCAAGGAGGAACCAGACTTATGTTTCAACGGTAAATGAGGCTGAAATGTTTTAACAAAACAACGCAATTTTATGGGGAAAATTCATAAGCTAATTATCTAAAAAATAATGAATTAATCTACCAAAATTCAAGGGCAGTTACTTAAATGACTAAGTTTTCCTTCAGTTGATAGCTCTATCCTGTGGCTGAGAGATTGATTGAGCCCTGAAATACGGGCCATATTCAACTGTAATTTAATTGTTAGGACATCACGTTTTAACCCAGGAGATAGGAGAAATAAGAGTTTCACTCACGTAACAGCTGTAGGTCCACGTTTCCGCGGGTCGGTACCGCTGGGTTTTGAAGTTAGGACGTCGGAGGAAGCGGCTGCTGTCCTCACAGCCGTGGAGGTGATAACTCAGCTGGGGGGCCCTTCAAGGAGACAGTTGCAGCCGTGGATGGTTTGCCTCAGGGCGGCGTGAAAAGTCCTTGGAAAAGAGTCCAAATTTGAGGTCTCTTGTAGCGGGATAGACCAAAAAAAACTGAAGGAAAATCTTCTCAGTCTCTGTTCACTTTAAACTAGGCAAATTAAAGGTCCACTTTAATGGCGTGAAAAGTCATGAAAAAAAATATTAGAAAAACATTTACTAGGATAAGAATGGCTTCTGAGGTGAAGGAAAAAGTTTGAGAATTTGATTCTCTAAAAGGACGAGCTCTAAAGAAAAAGGTGGTTTCTCCTCAGTAACCAGAAAGACTTGACAAACTTCACAAAGAACAGAATAAAACTTCACAGGGCCTTGAAAAGGTGGAATGAAATCTTCTGAGATCTAGATTACTATTCTGCTTCTTTAATCTTAATTTAGTTCCTAATCTTTCTCAAAATCTCTTTCTTTCTTCTTTCTGTGTTTCTAATTCTACCACCGTTCTCTATTTTGCTGTTCTTGTTACTTCTTACGTCTTTTTGTCTGATCTTACTAAAAAACTCAAATCTAACTTCTCTCTTTTAAAGTTACCTCGCCGGGTCGTAAAACTGATGATGTTGATCGCAAGACTGACTAATCGACTTTTTGAGAAGCAGTTTGAAATGGCTGCTATCCAATGTGAGAACATTTCTTTGTTTGAGAGCAGCCAATCAAACGAAGACGCCATCCCATGAAATTGCAGAGGAAAAATCAACACTCAGTCAGTTCTTATGAAATTAGGTGCTCAATATAAAATCTAACTAGATTACATGACTTGGTTACTATTTGGTGATCATGCATTTATACCATTACTCCAATATTACATTTGTTTGAATAACACTCATGAATATAACATTTCTTATACATAATTATAATACATGCATTCACATTTAGATCAAAATGCAGCAAACCATGGTTGGTGATAAAAGAGGGATGATTTTCAGTGTCCTTAGGATCCAGAGGATAAGCTGAAAGAAACTTAATGTTTAGAACAAATTAAGTCATCTTGCATACTGAAAACACATTTCGTAGGTATCCACTAGGAGGTACTGTTGAGCTGTAGATGATTTCCTTTAGGTCCATGGTAAACCTGGATAGTATCGTAGGCTATAAACCCATCAGATTAAGCGGTTTATGACTCTTTTTTTTTTTTTTTAAAGCATTGGTTCCTGTAAGGGTACATTATCCAAATGCAGTGTTCATGTTGGAGGTCTGGTCTCATGAGTTTTATGTTCCTTTGAGCCTTTAAAAGCAAATTCTGATCCTTACAATCTCTGCAAGAGGCAACTGTTTACATTGGGGTCCTGGGAAAGTAAGCATCTTTGGTCAGGCTTGGAAGAGGCCTGCATGAGTCGACATAAAAGCCAGTGATATTCCTGAAAAGGCAGAAAAGTGGTATTCCTGTGTAATGAATAAAGTGAAATTCCTATAAAATGAAGAGAAGTGATCTTCTGTCTTGGTTTGAGGAGATGATGATGATGCTACACTCTCTACGTCCTGTTGGTTAAATCCAGAATCCAACCCACCAGATTATTGCTCAAATCAAATTGTTGCAGGAGCCTCTCAACTAAGATATGAGGTTGGATTGTATTAAAGGCGGAGGAAAAGTCCACAAATAAAAGCCTGGCGTGTGTCCCATTAAAATCCAGATGTTTAAAAAGCCTATAAGAAAAAACTTAAAAAACCTATAAGCCTTTAAAAAAACCTATAAGCTTGTCCTCATTGTCATGTTTGTCCCTTCACTTGTGTATATGACATTTGGTGCCTGCAGTATTCTTTTCAACCTTTGTGTTCTTTTAGCTGAGAGTGAACAATACACTTTGTAGATAGGAGGCTATTCCATACATGGTGTGTACAACCACAGTGTGCTGCATTGTTATGTGAGAGGTTTTTTCTAATGCCTTAGCTATTGCTGCAACATGACATGTGCATGGTGGGTGTCCTTTCTCTGTTATCTAATGTTGAGCTGTAATACATTAGAACTGACCTTGACCCTGTGCCTCCCCCCCTTCTGTACAGTTCAAAACGCCGTTCTGTTCAGAAATATGTAGATGAAATGGTGAAGTGTAATCAGGTGGTTTGCGTGAACTTGCATGTGTCATCAGTTGTTTTAGTTCAATGAAAGCACCCTCAGCTGAAGTAGTCCATTGCAATGGTGACATGAAATTTTTGTCCTGCTTTCTTAAGGTCACACAGTGCTTGAATAAGCACAGTGTAAGTTGGAACAAAATTTCTGCTGTATCCGGTAAGACCCCAAAATGACATCATTTCTCTCACAGTGCGTGGTTTAGGGTGTAAGACAATTGATGACCTTTGCGGCGGTGACACTGAGGAGTGGCCAGATGTGATTGGCCTGCCCAAATAGTGAACTCCAGGGTGACAACACTGTACTTTCTTGCGGCTCAATTTGTAGCCTTTCTGGTAAAGATGTTTCAGGCGGAGCTCCGTGGCTGAGAGCACAGAAGCAGCAGTGGAGCCTGCTATAGCAGATCATCAACATACTGCAACAAAAATGTGCCGGAGGGCAGGAATAAATCCTGCAAATGCTGACACAGTACGTGACTAAAAATGGCTGAGTCAACAAAACCTTGTGGTAGTCTACTGTAAGTGTACTGTTGACCTTGATAGGTAAATGCAAAAAGAGGCCTGCTGTCTGCATGTAGTGGAATGCTGAAAAAGCCATTAGAAATGTCCACTATTATATAAAAAAAAAATTTTTTTTTAAAAACTTGTGGAGTAATGTTATTCAGCAGCAGTTAAGGATTTGGAACAGTGTAATTTGTAGGCAATACCACAGAATTGATTGGTCACAAGTCATGGACCACCCTGTAGTCCTTTTTTCCAGGCTTCTCTACTGGAAAAATAGGAGTGTTCCATGGGGACTGTGTTGGCACGAGACCCCCTGCCTGAAGATGACCCTGTATTGTTCCTGCTATGCCTGTTTCCTTCTTGATTGTGAGAGGATACTGGTCTCGCCATATTGGCTGAGTATTTGTTTTGAGTGAGACTTTTACTGGTGTACAGGTAATCAGACCAACATCCGCAGAGCCGTCTGACCGGGGGGGGGGGGGCAAAGAGTCCAACAGTGCACCAGAATTTGGATGGTCAATGTTTTCTCTGCCATGTGTTCTGTCAAGATGTAATGTTTGGAGTGGTCTGTATTGTTATATTGCATGAAATGCAATAACAATCAGCAGATGGTGAATAATATAGATCCCTACACTGTGTGACAACCCAGTCAGTCAACTTAAGACAGTTTTTCACCATTGGTCCCAGTGCCCTTGCCTCCTCCCCTGCAGACATCCCCAGGGTCACATGAGGTGCAGCAGTGTCCGAGAGGGCATACAGAGGCAACAAGTCTTTGTCCAAATAAACTGCAGCAGCAACTCCTCATGGACCCACATAAATGTCTTTGCACACCAAGTCATGTACCCCTCCCCCCCCAAGTCTCCCACTGATCATCATACACTTCTTTATCATCATGTGAATAGTTCATCGTGCAGTGGAGTGGATCATGCGGGGGGTCATATGGTCGAACACAGTCTATCCATGGAGCCCAGGAAATGTATTTGTCTACCAGTTGATTTTTATCAGGGCTCACATCATCCATCTGTAGCCACCACACAGTTGCTGAAGAGGTTTGATCATCCTCTGTCTGTTTCCTGTATTTGCAACTGTGGAGCATTAAAGGAAGCAGACAAATCTGATGTGCACCAGGGCATGGTCCAATCTGGCAGACACACAACAGTTCCAGTAAAAGCAAAGTAGATGTGTGCTCTCACTCTCATAAGCACATCTCTTCCCAAGAGGTTTACTGGACAGTCTGGTGAACACAGAAAAGAGTGGACAAAATCCAGTCCAGCCAATGAACAGTTCAGTGCTACTGAGAAAGGGAGGCATTTCGGGGTCCCAGAGATGCCAATAACTGATGTATAGTTAGTGGACAGGGGTAGAGAAGTTGTTTATTGATGAGAAGCAAGCCCCTGTGTTTATCATAACTTCATAAGTCTCGTCTTCAATCTTGAGGGACAGCATTGGATCCGAAAGTGCTCCCTCTTCAGTGTGGCTCTCTAGGCCCCTTCATTGTTGGCTGGGCATCACACTGTGGTTGGGAGCCATATGTGATTGTTGTGGTTGCTGTGGTGCATAGGACTGGTCAGGCCACAACCCTGGTGCTGGGGGTGAAATAGGTGTATAGGCCATTCAGGCACATCCTCTGCCAGAAGGTAGAGCTCTACAATCATGAGCCCAATGGCCTCGTTTGCCACACTTAAGGCACATATCCTGTGGCAGGCTGGGTAGTCTTCTATTTCCCCTGTATACACCTCTCCCATGCCCTGGTTGTGGTGGGTCAAGGATACCATTGTTGATGGGGTGCCAACACAAAGAGTTCAGTTGGGATTTACCAATAATTGCCTGAGGGGTTGCCACTGTAATGGCTGGAGCCTGTACAGTAGTTTTTTGTTTTGTCTTTGTTCATTACATCCCTAGCTTCTTTCAGCTGGGCTTTTACCAGCTGGTTTGATAAATCTGCTGTTTCTATCTCTTTTTCATTTTGTTTTTTTATTGTATTCTTTCAATTAATGATGCACATGTGACAGCCATTCTGCCCAGGGGTGGGTATTCAATCCCACTACCTCCTCCAGTGCAGCTCTCACAGGCAGTGGTACTGATGTTTGTGTCATATTACGGAAAGCCGCTGATGTGGTAGTATTGTTACGTGGGCTTTCCTCAGTCAGGTCAGTCCAAAGTGCCAACCACCTATCCACATAGGCTCCTGCTTCCTCTCCTTTTTTCATTGGTATGTCTGTTAACTCTGCATTAGTTAGATCTACAGGGAACATCTTTCTTATTACTGCAAAAATATCATCACTGTGTTCTCTGAATGGAGCCTCATCAGGCTCCTCAGTGGTGCTAGCCTCTTCCTCTATGTTCTTTAGCATAGAGGCTGAAGTATGAGTGGCCACTATCCTTCTAATATCTGCCAAGCACAAACGGCAACCAACTGTGGCCTTCTGCATGGCTCTGATCCACGGAAAGGCTCCTGAGGTCAGCGGAGACAATGTGTCACAAATGTCTTTTTAGGTCCTTAAATAACCATTCAACATATTGTGCCGCCCCAGTTTCAGTAGCAATCATGGCCATTTGTGTATAGTTTACTTTAGGTATGGCTCATGTTTGTAAATGTGTGCACTGAGGTGCATTTTCGGTCAGATTTTCTATTGTGGATCCATAATCACCAATTTTCCACTGTTTTTGTGTGCCTGTAGGTACTTTTTTGTCTGTGTAGTCAGTTACTTTCTTAGGGGTCACCAGTACTTGACATGTTTCCTAGCCTAGTTAAAGTCTGGCTCAAGTGTTCATTAAACCCACACAGATTGGCATCAAGAGGGTCTCCATCTACTTTTTGGTTTGTTGTAGAGGTGGAGGCAGCAGTTATCCCTGTATTGACAGGAAATTTCTGCTCCTGTCTGTCATATTCCTGTTCAGCCTGACTCATAGGTTCTATGGAAGTGTATTGATTGATAATTTGGTGCATCTTATCTCCAGCTATCATTCCTGGATAACATTGGCCTCATGTGTAAAACTTCTGCTACTACCTGCATTGTATCTTTGTTCCCTTCAACAAAAGTAGTAAGAGGCATTTGTTCAGAGAGTATGTTTACACACTCTGTGTATGGGCCTGTCTATGTCAGGGTGGGGGCTGAAGGGGCTGGTGGAGGCAGAGCTTTTAGAGGCAGGGCCACATCGTCATATTGGGGCGGCGACTCTGATACTACTTGCTGCCCCTGCATTTGCAATATGACCCTTCCTTTATTACAGACTACCAGTTGTTCTCTGCCCAATGCAGCCACAAGTTTAGGAATATAACACATGGCCCTAATCTTCCTCTTCTCTGAATTTTTCAGTTTTTTTATATATCAATCCCCACCTGGGATTTCCTCGTGTGTCATAATTTTCCTTAACAGTATTATAGCTTTATATAATTATTTGCAGGATCTTTGCCAGTTTAGCTGGAGAGGGCATTGGTTATGAGGACCCTGGCAAATATCCTAGATCCTATAATTCAGCCACCCATTTTTTAAACTTTCATACCTCCTCCTTTCTATCTTTCTCAACTGTCTGTCGCTCAATGACTTTCTGTGTTCTATCTGTTTCACCAACAGTAAATGCTGACCTTCCCGGTGCCATGACCACAGAATTTCCTTTGAAGTTAATTTGGAAGCTCGATTTAGTTATAAATTAGCTTAATAGATTCGAACTTTGTTTAATTGGGAGGTAAATTTATGAAAGAATGCAATTCTTGTAGTTTACCACAAGATGGAGGCAGTTCCCGCTGCACTCAAGGAGGGGAGGCACAGTGACATCGCTTGGAAGCATTTCAAGATGGTGTTTACACGCACATGTGCACTGAATGCAACGTGGCTGCTTCAGTCACGTGCAAATGTGAATGCGCAACGTGGTCATTAAGCCTATTGTCCGCAAACCACGCCTTAGTTTTTTTCAAAGAAACTGGAGTGCCGTCTCCTTAAATTTAGCTCTAAACATGCAAGAATAATCTTACAACTTTAACTTAGTGTTCAATTCAATGCTGTTCCTCAAATAATCTCCACTCAGTAACTTTATCATGCTTTAAACACAACCTTTCAGCTCAATTATGAAAAGTGGGTGAACCAACCCCTCCCCTTTGCAAAAAGACATACAGACCCGCCTTTGTTCTCTGCATGGCAAAACGTGTGCTGCTATAAGATAAGATAAGCCTTTATTAGTCCCACAATGGCGAAATTCCAGGATTGCAGCAGCACAGGGATAGCAACACTCAGCAACAATCAGAAGGCAAGAGAAAAAAAAAGAAACAAGAGCAGCAAGTATATATATATATATACTGTATATATATATATATATATATATAGTGGAGTGTGTAATTGACGAGGCATTGTTTTGTCTCAAGGCAGTCTATTACACGTCTCCAACATAAGCAAAGTAGAAAGAGACATCTCAGAACAAACTCGTCCCTTATATACTCAGGTCTCCCCACAGCTCACAAGTCACATTGCATTCAAATCCAAAGTAACAATGCATCTCCTCTTTGATCCCTTAATATCACGCCCACAGTCTTAGGCCCCAAAGAATCCCCCAGGCCGTCTCTTGCATACCAAAGCTAACACTTTCACAGCTTCCTGTTATCTCCAACGAAACTCTGCCTTTGTTCTTATCTAAGATGTGAGGCATTATGTAAGTCATAAAGTAGGTCACATGTGTGGCGACACCCCCCCCAAAACATTTAGATCGAACAACAGAATAACAGTTTGCATGCTGTGATAACATCATTACACATCAATCCACATGCTGCTTGGGCTTCAGTCTTCTCCCGTATCTGCTGTAACCGGGGTTCACCGCCTCCGCAGCACCGTCATGCTGGGGAGCTGCTGTCTGGGGGTGAAAACCTTTTCTCAGTCCTTGCGGGTGATCTGGGGAAATATTACTCTGGGAAGTACCCCGTGGTGGTCTGCCACGCCGAAGGGCCCTTGCCAACAGCACTTGCTCGTCCGCCACCACAAAAGCGGGTTTGAGTCTGTTTATGCCAACCTTTTCCCTCCTACCCCCCAAATCTAGCAAAAAATGCTTGTCCCCTGTTTCCAACACTCTGAACGGCCCATCATAAGGTGGTCGCAGTGGGGTGCGATGCGCGTCATGTCTGATAAAAACAAACTCCGCGTTTTTCAAAATTTTAGGCACAAAAACGCGCGGAAAACTGTGAACGGGGCCCTGCAGCGTGCCTGCGTCAATGCTACGCTGCAACAGCTGAGACGGGGAGCTGCTTGGCGCAGGATTATCTGGGAGAAACTCCCCGGGCAGCCGAAGTGGCTGTGTGAAAACGAGTTCAGCTGTGGAAGCTTCTAAGTCTTCTTTAGGTGCAGAACGCAACCCCAATAAAACCCACGGTAGCTTGTCTACCCAATTTGCATCCGTCAGTGATGCCCTCAGAGCCACTTTCAATGACCTATGGAAACATTTGCATAACCCATTAGCCTCAGGATTGTACGTGGTTGTGCGGTGAATTGTGACTCCCAGGCTGCGGGCCATTGCTGACCAAAGTTCGGAAACAAGTTGAGGGCCTCTGTCGGACGTAATGTCCGACGGGACTCCAAAACGCGCCACCCATGCAGTTACAAATGTGCGCGCCACCTCCTCGGCTGTGGTTGACGCCAAAGGAACCACCTCCGGCCAACGCGTGGTGCGGTCCACCATTGTCAGGTGTGTGCACCCCTGCGATGGCGGAAGGGGACCCACGAGGTCCACGTGAACATGGTCAAACCTCTTAGCCGGAATGTGAAATGGCTCCAAGGGAGCCCTCGTGTGTCTGTGTACCTTGGCTCGTTGGCACGCCATGCAGGCTGCCGCCCACTCTTTCACTTGTTTGCAGAGGCCGGGCCACACAAATTTGGAGGGTTTGGCTCGAGGATTAAGACCTTTGGTGAGAGGACTCTGCTTCTGTCTCTACATGGCCGTACATTTGAGTGGACTTTTGTCATAGCAGCATTGAATTTCAATTTATTGGGGGCTGATTTTTTGTGCTCACATGGTTTGTTGGTTGATGTCGCTAACAGGCGCCTGGTTAATGCACTCTCTTTCGACTCTATCCCCTGTACAGCTCGAGCGGCCCGGCCAACGGCACAAGCCAACATCACAGCTGCAAGCGGTAAGTTCCACACACTGCTCACTCAGTTCCCAGCACTCACGGTTCCCACATTTTCGGCAGCCGTCGCTAAGCACGGGGTGGAACATTTTATTACCACCACCGGGCCGCCCGTTTTTGCAAAACCTCGGCGCTTGGACGCAGCTAAACTGACCATAGCGCGCGAGGAGTTCGCCAACCTGGAGAGGTTGGGCATCATCAGGCGTTTGAACAGCCCATGGGCTTCCCCGCTACACATGGTCCCGAAAGCTGACGGCTCGTGGTGACCTTGCGGGGATTTCTGCAGGTTGAACAACGCCACAGCGCATGACCACTACCCAATCCCTCATATCCAAGATTTTTCCTGTTCATTTGGCAGGGGTGCACGTTTTTTCTAAAATAGACTTGGTCCGCGGTTACCACCAAGTCCCAGTGTGCGCTGAGGACATACCCAAAACAGCGGTAGTGACTCCATTTGGCCTATTCGAGTTTTTACGCATGCCTTTCGGGCTTAAAGGGGCTGCGCAGACGTTCCAACACATGATGGATGCGATGCTGCACGATCTCCCTTTCGTGTTCGTCTACTTGGACGATATCTTGGTAGCCAGCGCGTCCAAAGACGAACACGAAAACCACCTCATGGCAGTTTTCCGGAGGTTGGGAGATCACAGGTTAATAATCAACCCAGCAAAGTGTCAGTTCGGGGTGACGTAGATCGATTTTTTAGGACACGGCGTCTCCCCCGAAGGAGCGGTTCCGCTCCCTGACAAAGTGCGCGCGGTAGCAGATTTCCCCTGGCCGCAGACGGTCAGGGCGTTACAGGAGTTTTTGGAAATGGTCAATTTTTATAACCGTTTCCTCCCCCGCGCAGCACAGCTCATGTAACTGCTTGTATGCCGCGCTCAAAAACCAGAAACCCGCGAATAAGATCGAGTGCTCCCCGGAGCGGGAGCGAGTGTTCTCGGAAGTCAAAGCAGCCCTGGCAGACGCTGTGTTGTTGGCACATCCAGACCCAACGGCCCGCATAGCGCTCACCATGGACGCGTCAGATGTGGCCATAGGGGCGGTCGTGGAGCAGCATGTAGCCGGGGCTTGGCAACCGCTCGCCTTTTTCAGCAGGACCTTGCGCGATAGTGAACGTAAATACAGCGCGTTTGACAGGGAGTTGCTGGCTCTCCATTTGGCCATTCGCCACTTCCAGTTCTGGCTAGAGGGGCGCTGTTTCACTGTGTTTGTTGACCACAAGCCGCTAACATTCGCGATGGCCAAGGTTTCAGAACCGTGGTCGGGCCGGCAGCAGAGACAGCTGGCCGCGTTCTCAGTTTACTACCAATATTCAGCATGTGTCGGGTAAACTGAATGTAGTGGCAGACTGTCTCTCACGCGCCGTGGCAGCCCCGGTCTGCGTGGGCATAGATTATGCAGCCATGGTCGCGGAGCAGGTTAGTGACGCGGACGTGCGCGCGCTCCAGTCTGGACCAACAGGGTTAAGGCTGGAGAGCAGGGTGCTGCAAGACGGCATGCCCCCCCTAATCTGCCATGTCTCCACGGGGCGCCCGCGTCATGTGGTCCCGGCCGCGTGGCGCCGCTGCGTGTTTGACTCGATTCATTCTTTGGCGCACCCGGAGGTGCGTGCGTCAGTCAAAATGGTAGGGGAGAAATTCGTGTGGCCGAGCCTTCGCAAACAAGTGAGAGAGTGGGCGGCAGCCTGCGTGGCGTGCCAACGAGCCAAAGTACACAGACACACGAAGGCTCCCTTGGAGCCGTTTCGTATTCCAGCTAAGAGGTTCGACCATGTTCACGTGGACCTCGTGGGCCCCCTCTCTCCATCACAGGGGTGCACGCACCTCCTGACAATGGTGGAGCACACCACGCGCTGGCCGGAAGCGGTTCCGCTGGCCGCAACCACAGCCGAGGAGGTGGCGCGCGCGTTTTTAACAGCATGGGTGGCACGTTTTGGAGTCCTGTCGGACATTACGTCCGACAGAGGCCCTCAATTTGTTTCCGAACTCTGTTCAACAATGGCCCGCAGCCTGGGTGTCACAATTCACCGCACAACCACGTACAACCCACAGGCTAATGGGTTATGTGAACGTTTTCATAGATCATTGAAAGCGGCTCTTAGGGCTTCACTGACGGATGCAAATTGGGTAGACAAGCTACCGTGGGTTTTATTGGGGTTACGTTCTGCGCCTAAAGAGGATCTGGAAGCTTCCCCGGCTGAACTCATTTTTGCGCAACCACTTCGGCTGCCCGGGGAGTTTCTGCCAGATAATCCCGCGCCGGGCAGCTCCCCGTCTCAGCTGTTGCAGCGTAGCAAAGACACAAGCACGCTGCCGGGCCCTGCCCACCACAGTTTTCCGCGCGTTTTTGTGCCTAAAACTTTGAAAAACGCGGAGTTCGTGTTTGTCAAACACGACGCCCATCGCACTCCACTGCGCCCACCCTATGATGGACCATTCAGAGTGCTGGAAACGGGGGACAAGAATTTTTTGATAGATTTGGGGGGTAGGAGGGAAAAGATTGGCATAGACAGACTCAAACCCGCTTTCGTGGTGGCGGACGAGCAAGTGCTGTTGGCGAGGGCCCCTCGGCGTGGAAGACCCCCACGGGGAGCTCCCCAGAGAAAAGATTCCCCAGAGCACCCACACGGACAGACAAAAAGTTTTACCCCCCAAACATCAACCCCCCAGCATGACAGCGCCGCAGAGGCGGTGAATCCTGGTTACAGCAGATACGGGAGAAGACTGAAGCTCAAGCAGCATGTGGATTGATGTTTAATGGTTCTATCACAGCATACGGACTGTTATTCTATTGTTCTATCCAAGATGCTCGGGGGGGGGGGGGGTTGGCGGCACATGGGGAGAGCAATATTGTGTAACATCTTAGACAAGAACAAAGAGCAGAGGTTCCCTGGTGAGATAACAGAGAGGTGTGAAGGATGAATGCAGTGTGACCTTTTGTGTGTTAGAAACTCCTAGAGGAATGGTAAAGGATTAAGGAAGTGAATGCAATGTGACCTTTTGTGTGTTAGAAGCTTCTAGAGGAATGCCATAGTATTTAAGAGAAGAGTCTTTGCTGAGATGTCATTCTGTCTATGCTTCTTGTGTGAGATGTGTAATAAATCGTCTGAGCCAAATCCGCCTCTTTATTTACACGCTCCACAATGTAAATATATAAACACACACAGTGCGGCGCATTGTAGCTAGATGGAATAAATATGTAAATATATAAACACACGCAGTGCAGAGCATTGTTGCTAGATGGGATGAAACAGCACAACCGTCTACTTAGTTATCCTACATGGTATGATTATGTACCCATACATATTCTCACCCTCCATAGCGACCGGTATTTTCCTAGTTGTATGCCGGAGGGGACCATTGTATAAGTCTATTGCGTCTTTTGCATTCAAAACTATTAAGTTGTCACGTCTTTTTGCTATCTCTGCGAGCAGCCCTGCTTAGGTTGTACAGTCTGACAGCCGTTGGTAGGAAGGACCTGCGAAACCTCTCGGTTGTGCACCTAGGATGATGTAGTCTGCTGCTAAATGAGCTCCTCAGTGCATTCAGTATGTCCTGCATAGGGTGGAACTCGGACTCCAGCAGAGATGACAGTATAGCCACCGTCCTTCTCTCTCCTATCTCCTCCACTGGGTCAAGGCGCTACCCCAGGACAGAGCTAGCTTTCTTGATCAGTTTGTTCAGTCTCTTCCTATTGGCTGCCGTAATGCCACTGCCCCAGCAGACCACTCCAAAAGTGATGGCTGATGCCACCACCGTGTCATAGAATGTCTTCAGCAGCGCCCCTTGTACACCAAAAGACCTGAGTCTCCTCAGTAGGAACAGCCTGCGCTGTCCCTTCTTGTAGAGTGCGTCAGTATTGTGTGACCAGTCTAGTTTATTGTTCAGATGAACACCCAGGTATTTATAGGATGTCACCATCTCGATGTCTGTTCCCTGTATATCTACTGGTGCTGTGAGGGGTTGTCCTTGCCTGCAGCAGTCCACCACCAGCTCCTTAGTTTTCCTCACGTTGATCTGGAGGCAGTTCCGATGGCACCAGTCCACGAAGTCCTGGATAAGCCCTCTGTACTCAGCTTCATCTCCATTGGAGATGAGGCCAATGATCGCAGAGTCATCAGAGAACTTCTGTAGATGGCAGTGTGTTGTGTTGTGTGAGAAGTCCGCAGTATAAAGGGTGAACAGGAAGGGAGCCAAAACCGTTCCCTGGGGGGCCCCCGTGCTACCGATGATTATGTCGGACACACAGTCCCGGGTTCTCACAAACTGAGGCCGGTTAGTGAGGTAGTCCAGGATCCACGATGACAGGTGCTGGTCCACCCCTGCGCACAGCAGCTTGTCCTTCAGGATCATCGGTTGGATGGTGTTGAAAGCACTGGAGAAGTCAAAGAACATGATCCTCACCGCATTCCCGGGCTTCTCCAGGTGGGACAGAGAATGGTGAAGGAGGAAGATCACCGCATCCTCCACCCCAATGCCATGCTGGTAGGCAAACTGGAGTGGATCCATCGCTGGTCCCACCAGGGGGCGGAGGTGAGCAAGGAGCAGTCTCTCCAGGGTCTTCATCATGTGGGACGTCAAAGCCACTGATCTGTAGCTGTTCAGGTCTTTGGGGTGGGAAGTCTTTGGTACAGGTACCACACAAGATGTTTTCCACAGCTGTGGTACCCTCCCCAGCTTCAGGCTCAGGTTGAAGATGTACTCCACAATCCCACACAGCTGGTCTGCACAGGACTTGAGGAGCTTTGCGCTGATGCCATCCGGTCCCGACGCCTTCCTCGCCTTGATCTTCCTCAGCCCTGTCCTCACCTGGGTCTTCGTCAGGGTCAGGTTGGGGGGCTATGTGTTAGGAGTGTGTGTGGGGGGGTGTTGGTGGAGTTAAATTGCCTTTATTTAAATTGCCTAAATATATATACTATGGGAAAAAGAGTTAGTAGATATTTAAAGCCCTGCTGTCCAAACTCCGAATTTCAACTCCTTTCTGGAAATTACTGCCTCTTCAAGCTTCTGGCTGAATCCTAATGAGACAGGCAGGAGAGCATATGGCCTGCAGTGCCAGTGGAAATTGTAAATTCTTTGCTTCTGGTAGATCAAAAAAAAATATTAAATTTCCTGGGGGGCTTTCGCCATTATTTCCAACCCTCAAAATGCACTTCCTCTTATTCCAGACAACCAGAAATGGGAATTCAGGATCAGGGCTAGTCCCTTTCACCCTACGCCACTCTTCGTGTCTTAAATTGGGATATTGTGGCGGATAAAATAAGGGAACCCAGTGTGGAGGCACGGAATAAGTGCAGGCAGGACACGGCGAACTGAAGTTTAAAAGGATGTTTTATTCATCCACCATCACGAGACTCGCTCCAGCGCTGTGGGTGCGCGCTGGAGCGAGCCCTGTGTCTCTAGTCAGCAAACGGGCAATGCAAGTGGTCAAAAAGAGAGAGAGAGAGAGAGAGAGAGCAAGCGATATGCAGTTGGCTTATATACCCAGCTACAGACAATCCAAGCACAGCAGTAAAGCATGGACATTTGCATTAGAGTCACACATATCAATAGCAGGATTACTGGCGCCGGAATTAGACAAAGAGAGGCTGCCTATTGATATCAGTCCATACATCTCACTGTTCTGCTAACTGCTCCAGCTGAGCGCTCTGCTTGTCCCGAAGGCTGTGGGGGTCGCCCACAATATAAGGTTAACCACTCATACATTTATCCCTGTACAGCATCAACATGCAAAATATTTACAGTTATTATGTCCCTGCTGCTTTATTTGCAATTTAACTCCATATAGAGGCTATTTTCCCTGACCCGCATCCGGAATCAGAACAAGTGATAGCTTATTATGGAGATTAGTCCAAGTAATTTTAACAAACTGCTGCTTACAATTAATTACTGTAACCTCTTACGCCATTGTCCCCCATTGTGGGACTAATAAAGGCTTATCTTATCTTATCTTATTAACATATGAAAGCCTTGTTTTACATCAAGACTCCCTATGTATCTTTTGGTAACATCTAAAAGTCTCAAGATTTTCCATGTGTCATTAGTAACGTGAAAATCTTAAGACTTTCTATGCATCTATAACATATAAAAGCTTTGTTTCATATTAAAACTCCCTATGTATCTTTAAAAAGTGGCTCATTAATCTGTCCCTAACATGTGAGTGCATGCATGCTTTTGACTACCTGCATGTTCTTACAATCATAAAAATAGCCACAAATTATTATCTTTATATTAAAACTTTCCAGTAGATTCTAAAATCAGGACAAAAGGCTTACTTTGACTGAATGTTGCAGACAATCCTACAGAGATTTTTAAATAAGATTCTCACCTTCTGATCAGTGGGCCCTGTTGTCCGACACCCAGACAAAGGCTTGTGTCCTGATGATATCCATTGTCAGAATAATAGTTGGAAAACTGCCCGCATCCTCCACCACAGAACTGTAAAAATTAATTTTGGACAGTTAGCAGAATCTTTTCAGTTAACCAACCAATAATCACAGAAAAAATACTATTTCTCAGCTTAACTTTTATTGAATCACACAGTCAACTTGGCCGGGTCTCAGCAGCACATTCTGTTCCGAGACCCAGAGCAAAAGAAGTCCCTCCTAAATATAGCTTCTGAGTTTGTGGGCGGTCCCATCCACTCTTCCGACAATAATACAAGTCCATTTGTACACTCTAGTCTTCTCGGGTCCAAAATAGCTCCCACATCTTTCTTCTTAGCTGCTCCAGTTGTCCTCTTGCCTTTACTGCTTTTATGGCTTCCACATCCTTCCATTCAGGGTCCAGATGTCTCTGTTTTATGGCTTTATGGCACCGGAGGACCACGACTCCTGGCCCTCCTGTCTTGGACCATTTGGCGTGGGCAGAATGAACGACAACGGACAGCGGCTGCTCGAGTTCTGCATTTATCACGATCTGTGCATCACAAACTCGTTCTTCAAGACCAAGCCCCAACACAAGGTTTCCTGGCGACATCCGTGCTCAAAGCACTGGCACCAGCTGGACTTGATCCTGACCAGGCACACCTCACTGAAGAACGTGCTAATCATCCGTTCGTTCCAGAGTGCAGATTGTGACACAGACCATTCTTTGGTGTGTTGCAAGGTCAAGCTGCAGCTGAAGATATTCCATCGTGCTAGACAGCCTGGAAAGGCACGGATTGACACCAGCAAGATGGCCCAACCAGAACTTGTTGAGCAGTTTGCCTCCACCTTTGAGAAGGAACTTGGTGTACCACAAGAAGGAGAATCTGCAAAGCAGAAGTGGGAAGAGCTGCGAAACACCATCCACCGCACAGCCTTGGCTACCTTTGGGAGGAAGACCTCGAAGTCACAGGACTGGTTTGATGCCAAGTTGACTGAGATGACCCCCGTCATTGAAGCCAAGTGCTCAGCTCTTGCCAAGTACAAGAAGTACCCAAACGAGAAGAATCTCCAGATTCTCAGGGCTGCGAGAAGCAAAGTTCAGCAGACTGCTCGGCGCTGTGCCAACGAGTACTGGACTCAGCTCAGCCAAGACATTCAAACCGCTGCCATAACAGGGAACATCCGTGGTATGTACGATGGCATCAAGAAAGCACTTGGTCCGGCTCAGAGCAAGACGGCCCCCCTCAAATCCTCCACTGGGGAGATGATCACAGAAAAGAACAAGTAGATGGAGAGATGGGTGGAGCACTACTCCGACCTCTACTCCAGACAGAACACCGTGACACCGTCAGCCCTTGATGCCATTGATTGCCTGCCATCCATGGATGAACTTGACGCTGAGCCAACCATCGACAAACTCAGCAAGGCCATTGATAGCTTGGCTGCTGGCAAGGCACCCGGCAACGACAGCATACCCCCCGACCTGATCAAGCACTGCAAGACCACCCTACTGCTGCCATTGCATGACGTCCTCTGCCAGTGCTGGAAGGAAGGTGCCGTACCACAGGACATGAGGGACGCCAAGATCATCACCCTCTACAAAAACAAAGGGGAGAGAAGCGACTGCAACAACTACAGGGGCATCTCCCTCCTCAGCGTTGTTGGCAAAGTCTACGCACGAGTTGTTCTCGTTCGTCTACAGAAGCTTGCCGAACCCGTCTACCCCAAGTCTCAGTGTGGCTTCCGCGCTGAGCGGTCGACGGTAGACATGATATTCTCCATCCACCAACTCCAGGAGAAATGCAGAGAACAGAACATGCCCCTGTACGTCGTCTTCATCGACCTCACCAAAGCGTTCAATCTGGTCAGCAGAGAGGGCCTTTTCAAGATCCTGCCAAAGATAGGATGCCCGCCAAAGTTGCAAAGCCTCATCGAATCGTTTCACACCAACATGCAGGGGATAGTGCAGCACGACGGCAACGTCTCAGAGCCATTCAACATACGCAGCGAAGTAAAACAGGGCTGTGTACTTGCGCCAACCCTCTTTGGGATTTTCTTTGCTATGCTCCTGAGGCATGCCTTCAGCACAGCAACAGAGGGAATCTACCTGCACACAAGATCTGACGGCAGGCTTTTCAACCTCGCCCGCCTGAAAGCCAGAACCAAAGTACGCGAGGTTCTAATCAGAGACATGCTGTTCGCAGACGACGCTGCAGTCGCGACCCACACACAGCAGGAGCTTCAGACCCTGATGGACCGTTTCTCCCAGGCATGCAAGGACTTCGGGCTTACCATCAGCCTGAAGAAGACTAACGTCTTGGCGCAAGGCACTAAAGCACCACCAACCATCAGCATCGACGACTACGAGCTGGAGGTCATGAATCAGTTCACGTACCTGGGGTCCACGATCAGCAGCAACCTCTCCCTTGATACAGAGATCGACAAGAGGATTGGAAAATCAGCCTCCACACTCGCTCGCCTCACCACACGAGTGTGGGAGAATCCCAAACTCTCTGTCAAGACGAAGATGGCAGTGTACAATGCCTGCGTCATCAGCACACTGCTCTATGGGAGTGAGACGAGGACAACATACGCCCAGCAGGAAAAGAGACTGAACTCCTTCCACTTGCGCTGCATTCGCCGTATCCTGGACATATCCTGGCAGGACAAAGTGCCCAACACAGAAGTTCTGTCCCGTGCTGGCCTTCCCTCCATGTTCACTCTACTCAGGCAGCGCAGGCTCCGCTGGCTAGGCCACGTTCACCGTATGGAGGATAGCAGAATCCCCAAAGACGTCCTCTACGGAGAACTGGCGACTGGCAGGAGAGACGTTGGCCGCCCACAGCTGCGCTTTAGAGACGTCTGCAAGAGAGACATGAAGGCCCTGGAGATCAACACAGAGCGCTGGGAGGACCTTGCAACGGACCGCTCCAAATGGAGAGGCACCCTGACCAGACAGCTCAAGGCAGGTGAAGAGAGATGACTGCTGCAGCAGATGAAAAAAGGACCCGCAGGAAGAACCGCCACAGCTCCAGCAGCACGGAGACCACCCACAAGTGCGACCTGTGTGACAGGGACTGCCATTTGCGCATCGGCCTGTTCAGCCACAGGCGGTGCTATTCCAGCAGAGTAGAAATTTAGGATTCTCTTCCATGGTCATCATAGACTGACGGAGGCCGACGAGTCCATTTATGGCATTCACCTCCTGTTTAAGAAAGAGGATGCAGGAAACAGACTAGAGATAATGTGTGTGTGTGTGTGTGTGTGTGTGTGTGTATGCATGTGCATGTGTTTGTAGAGCTAAAGAACTTTTGGGATGTGTGTGTGTGGAGGGGGGCTTGTGTGTGTCTGTGGGTATGTGTGTGAATGTATGTTTGTAGCTTGTGTGTGAACCCTTTATGTAATATCTAATTAACTAATCTTCACTATTATTTTATTCTAACTGTGCTCAGGGCTGAAAAAAGCTCAACTTGTTTGACTACTGTACAGCTGCACTTGTCAATGTCAGACCTGTCTAGGTAGCCAATCAGAATTACGGAAGGGTAGGACATCTAATGCCGGTACAGGAAGATTAGAACGGGAGGTCATGGTGGAGGAGGTGGAGGCTGAACTTTGTTGCATCAAACAATGTGAATTTGTAGTTAACAACTGGAAAAAAAAAATTGTATGTTACCGCACTGTTGTGTAATATTAATATTGCTTAATACGTATGAACCTTGTCAGTAAATTGTAAGAGAGAAGAGAGGAGGGGGAAAAAAAGAAAACTGACCTGAAAGATTCAATAAATCAGTCCCTCCAGGATTTCATGATATTACGATCGCATGAATTCATGCGAAATCGGCCAATCAGCACATCTATTGCACGACCTTGCAACTTTGTCCAATCACCACAACTTTCTCGCAGTTTTAGCTAATCTTCATCAACTTTCGCCTATCAAATTTGTTGCTGAGTAGCACTCAAACGCTCAGTCTAACTGTGGTGTAGTGACGTAATAAGAAAGCAGCAGAGTACTGAACAAGTCTCCTTTAATTACTCTTCTGAAAGTTTTAACACAAAGCGCTGTGATGTGCATGTTCTTCACTAACCACCATCTTGAGCTGCATTACTACTTCTACTACTCATGGTTACAATGATAATAGCACCACCTAGGTCTCGCTCTCTCCCTCTGATTAGGTTCACTCCCTGCAGCTTTGTGCACCACCTGCTGCCAATCAGAGAGGCCCTTTAAACAGGTTGCTCTCCCTTCACTCTGACATTATCCTGCGCACAGCTGTATCCTGTCTGAGTTCAGAATCAATGTATTATCCTGCCTTGCTGTGTTTTGACCTTTTGCTTGTCCTAGACCCAGAGACTGCCTTCTGTATTGGAATTACCTGCGTGACGTGATCTAACCTGCTGTGATTTGATCCCTGCCTGCCTCTGGATTTTAAATAGCCTCTTCATTTGGATTTGGATGTACGGGGATTGTGTACATCCTCACCTCCCCAAGTAAGTCGACTTACCAACATTTGTCATCACTGCTCTTCACTCTCACTCCCCACCACTCAGGCCTGGCCAGTCTGTCTTCTACAACCCCAAGGAAACTCCCCTGCAGTATTGCAGCACCTCTCCCCCTGGCAACCTGCTCATCCAGTGGAGAGCTCCTTCACCTACTCCCAGCCACTCTCTCCTGTGAAAGTGTAAGCACAAAAAACTAACATTAGAACTTCATTATACTGTTCTTCAGTTACATTTACCTGTCCCTCTGCTCTCTCCTTATAGGGTTGCCAGATCCTCAGGTTTATTATCTTTGTGCATTATCTTACACAATTATTGTTCATTCATTCATCTTCTTCAGCTTAATCCTTTTCGGGTCGTGGGGGGCTGGAACCTATCCCAGCATCTTTGGGCAAGAGGCAGGGTACACCCTGGACAGATCGCCAGTCCATCGCAGGGCCAACAGAGAGAGACAGACAACCATTCGCTCTCACAGTCATACCTAAGGACAATTTAGAATCCCCAGTTTGATGCCAATTAACCTAACTTGCATGTTTTTGGCATGTGGGAGGAAACCAGAGAAATCCTGGAGTAAACCCATGCAGACACGGGGAGAACATGCAAACTCCACACAGATCACTGTTGGTCGGGGGCTGGGATCGAACCCAGGATCCCCCGGCCAAGGGTGAGTTGCTGTGCTGCCGCAGTGCTAACCACTCCGCCACTGTGCTGCCCAATTATTGTAATAAAGATTATTGTTCACTTTAATTATCGTTTCCTCCCATGTCTGCTTTTGGGTCATATGCCACACACTGTGACAAAGACACATCTCCCCTCTCTGTATACGTAAAGTGTGCTCACAGTAAGAACTACAGAATAATAGATTAACCACAGAATTCTGTAACCAAAGCAAAATAGTAACTGAACTTTATCCTTAGTACAGAAAAATATAAATGTCAATAACATTATATGTAAATGGAGCACTTACTGTATGTAAAGAAGCATTTGTTCACAAAACTTCAATACTGTATTTACTGCATAACTATTAAAATATCACTTTAACATACTCTATTGCATAACATTGTCCTTATGCCAAGTAGGCTTGTATTTAGCACGTGGTTGTTTTATGGGAATAGTTTGCGTGGTATGACTTTGTGGCAGTCAGTTTAAGTCTTCCTGAGTCTTTAAGGGGTAATGAGCAAGGTGAGTCACATTTCAAATCTTTCCATCTCTCAGCAAGAAGATGAGAGATGGAAACACTCTTTTCCACTGTTGCATGTGAAGTGAATCTTGATTGTGCTTTTGGGGCATGATGAGGTTTCCTTATCTTCACTCTCTCACCTGGACAAAAACATGGTTTGCGTATGCTGCGTTTTGCATCAGTGAAATGTTGCATATATTTCTGATGTCTTTGGACAGTATGACGTGTATAGTCATCAACTGAAGATTTGGCAGGGGGAAAGGGAAAAATGTCCAGTTTGGTGCGCATTTTTCTACCATGCAAAAGCTCATGAGGTGAGGTAGACGTTGTTGCATGTGGTGTTGAGCGGTAAACTTGAAGTCAATTCATTACAGTATCTTTCCATGGTTGCGACTGTTGTATTGCAGACTGAGGGCACTGCTGCAACTTCTGAGGGTACGATGAAATCGTTTGATAGCATCATTAGCAACAGGGTACCATTTACCATCATTAGCAACAGGGTAATAAATAGAGGTTCTGCTATGGGATTTGGCTCTATCTTTAAGGAATGACGCAAAAGCTGCATAAGTAAACTGTGTGCCTTTGTCTGTAACAGTGTTCTCTGGGTTGCCATAATGACTGAAAACAGAAGACAGAAAGTGAATCACGTCATCAGTAGTGGCTTTGTGTGAAAAAGCAACTTCAGGCCACTTGGAGTAATAAGTGTGATGGCACATCTGCATGCAGGGGTAGCTGTGTCGAATGGTCTGACAATGTCAAGTCCGAGTTTTTCCACGGGCCATCAGGAAGTGGAACAGGCTGAAGAGGAGCAGGACGTGTACAGGTGGCTTTATCATTAGACTGCCAGAGGACACATGAAGCTGTAGTGGACTGTATCTGTGAGTCCATTTTTGACCACCAGTAGAGGTCTCTCAGACGTTGCTTAGTGCGAACAATGTCTTGGTGACCCTCATGCCCAAGTGTGATCAGTGTATGTCCAAGTGAGAGTGGTGTAATAAGCCTCGAGCCTCTAAGAATGCAGCTGTCCTTTGTTGACAGTCTGTCTCTGATTTTGTAGTATGGTGCAACTGTGTCATTTACTGCTTTAACAAAAGGAGGCTAACCTTTTTCAGTTTATGTACGCAAAGTTGAATGTTCAGGGTAGCAAGAGCAGGCAACTCGGTCAGCAACAGGAAGAGCAGACAGTGTGGCAGTGATCTGTGCAACCATTTCAGGTTCAGCATCCAGAATGGGATCAGCTTGCACAGGCAAAGGAAGGTGTGACAAACAATCAACAGTGTTTTTCTGAGTACCTGGGCGGTAGATGACCTCATATTCAAAACACAGTAAGCATCCTGACCAGCAGTGCGGATTCCAGTACGGCCAAGTCCTTTAATGCTCAGTAGTGTTGTAAGTGCCTGGTGATCTGTGCAAAGAGTAAAGCGTCATCCCCACAAATAGGTTCTCCCTTTTTCTGCAGCCCACACCCAAGCAAGTGCTTCTTTTTCAACAATTGAGTACTTTCTCTCAGTTGTAGTTAGTGTGTGGGAAGCAAAAGTCATAGGCTCCTCTTTACCATCAAATTGTACTTGTGCAAATACAGCTTCGAGTCCATAATCACTTGCATCAGTATATATAACTATTTGTAGAGTTGGATCAAATAGTGCAAGTGCAGAGCTGGGCACAAGGAGTCACTTGACTTCCCCAAAACTTGTTTGTGCTTCAGTAGTCCATGAAAAAGTTCCTTTGTCACCAGCACATGTGTGCATCGGGGCTACCACAGTTGCAAAGTTGGGCACAAACTTGGAGTACAATAACACGAGGCCTAGAAAGGATCTTATGCAGCAGCATCTGATGAAGGAGGGGGTTTTAGTACTGCATCAGTGTGTTCATGGTCAGGTAGTATACCATCTGCAGTCCCTCATCAGTGATGATGAGGGACAGGTGGGGCAGTAATGCTGCTTCATCCATCTGAAGATGGCTGCCAAGCACACATGCAGCCAGGAAGGTATAGCAAGTGTGTATCTAAAACCATCTAATGGTAAAAGGCTCTCTATCACTGTACAAGGCCTTATTCTAAACTTTGGATTAATCATATCTACTGTTGACCACAACACGGCATTGTTTTATTTGAAAAGCAATAGCCCAACATACTCCATGGCAGAGGGAAGACAGCATTTCCTGTATGCAATTTTCTTGGATAATGGCTGCTCCAGGATACTACCAACAACACTAGGTACAACATCCACTCTTAATGTCTATGTGAAACTCATACATTTTGCTGCTTTGATATTATTGGCGGGTAATGTCCAGACCAACCCTGGCCTGCTAACCCCGACATGTCTGGCAAGGCTACTACACTTCTAGCTTTTGCTAACAGTTGGAATACTTTACAAACGGGATTACCATTTTTTTATTAACACCTCTTTGCTTTCACCAATACCGCTACAAGAGCCGCTGGCCTCTCTTGCTAATAAGTGGAATGTTCAATCGCCGAGGTTAGCACCGGTACTCAGACCAGTGCCAATGCTAACATCTATGCTAACACCAATGCTGGAGCAAGTAACGGTGCTTCAGCCGTCGAGATTAGAACCGGTACTGAGGCTAATTCCAACAATAGGACTACCATTGTTGCTGAGGCTGATGCTTGTGCAGAGGTTGATACCAATATTGATGCCGGAACTAGTGCTGGTGACGAGGCTAATGTCAATGCCAGAGCTAGTGCTGGTGACAAGGCTAATGTCAGTGCCGGAGCCAGTAGTGAAGAGGCTAACACCAGCGCTGAGGCTAACCCCGTCATTGGAACTGACACCTGTGCCAAAGCTGACACCACTGCCGGAGTTGGCACCAACATCGAGGCTAATGTCGTCACCGGAGCGGACGTTGGTGGTGAGGCTAATATCTGCACCGGAGTTAACATCAGTGTCCCAGCCACCAGATATACCAGCAGCTCCTATACTCAATGGTGAGTGTGAGCTTGACACATCTCCACCAATAACAACAACTGTGAGTTCAAACTCACGCCTAAAGTTAAACTGCCGTCACTTATTCCAGCGATAAAGAAACAACGCAAAATGCATCTTTTTCAAACTCTTAATAGTACTAAATACATCTGGGATTCTAGTTCCAAACCAAAGGGACTTTTTTGGGGACATATTAACATTTGCAGTATAATGAATAAAACGTAGCAAATGGAGCATTTATTGACTGAGTCCAATATTGACATCCTCGGTATATCAGAAATCTGGTTAACCCATTCATCACCTATATCTGCCATAAACATCTCTGGGTATAATACTTTTAGAAGGGACTGTCATAACGACTGAATAGTCAGCTCAAGTGCAGGGTGCTGCACCAAAGGAAACACCAGACAGAGGGATAATGTTTGACTTTTATTGAATCTCAAAAAGGGCAGGTAAAGAAAACAGTCACTCGCCAGAGGAACAACAACCTGTGGAGGAGAGACGGGAGCAATTAGTAGGAGGAGGGAGACGGATAGTGGAAACACTAATTTACCACTTATGTGGAATGGCAGAAGAACCCAGTACAGCACCCAGCGCAGGAAGACGAACCAGCAAGGTGAAGCAGATGTGGAAGGGAAGGGGAAGGCTGGGTAGTGTCTGACCAGGTGGAGAGGAGGAGCTGCAGCGGGATGAGGCAGACGAGGCAGGTGAGCGCACCACGATCCCCGAAGATGCACTACTCGGATGGCAGCAACCTGGAGAGAAGAAAAAGGAGAGGAAATCAGGCAAAGAATCCTGAAAACACGGATCATAAGCTAGTTGGTAGATTCTGCTTTGTAGGCAGTATACCCTAATGAGCCAGTGTTGAATCACTGAAGAGTTGGTCCTTAAGAACTCTGGCTCAGCAGAGGCAGCAGATGCATCCAGTCACCCAGGTGTGTTGATTACCTGAGAGACGGGGGAAAAACGGGAAGGAGGGGGCGAGCGCTCACCAGGATATGACAGGGACAGAGGGGAAGGACGAGGGGAGGTTTGTTGGTTTATGTGAAGGAGTGTTTAAAGTGTGAGCTCACTGTGTGGCCACCAGAAATTCACATTGAATGCATTGGGCTGAACATAATCCTATCCCTTGAAATGTTTTTTTTTTTACCATTATATGTCTATAGACCCCCCTCTGCTAAAGAGACATTTTATAACCAACTCAAGATAATCTTGAGGATAATAAAATGGATTGAAAAAAACTGAAACAACTTACAGACAGCTTTAGTCTTACTCAACTCATACAAGGTCCAACAAGAGTGACAAAAACCTCTAAAACAACAATCAACCTTATTTTTACAAATCGGGATCGGGAGAGCATGTCCCTTTCCCCACTTTCTGTGGGAGGTTCTCCATCTGGTTCCCAGCTCCGCAGGTCATCAACACACCTGCGTGAGTGGATACAACTGCTGCCTCTTCATTGCCAGCCCTTAAAAGGATCTGCTTGTGAACACTTCTGCGCTGGACTGTTGGGAACTGCTCCCTAAAACAAGGTTAAGAATTGTATTGCTAGGAACTCAGCCTAATCCTCTTTTTCCTCCTCTCTCCCCAGGTTGCTGCCATCTCAGCAGTGCGTCTCAGGGATCATAGTGCGCTCTCCTGCCTCCTCACCAACCTCACTCTGGACTGCCTTCTCCGCCTGGTCAGACTTCCCCCAGCTCCTCTCCTCGCTACTTCGTCTGCCAGCTCTGCCCTGCTGGTTCCTCCACCTCCTCACTTGGTTCCTCTGCCGGTCTCTCTGCTCACCTATAGTAAGATAAACCCCTGTTCTAATCTTATCCCCAGTCTCACTCCTCATCCTTAACCAGCTCTCGTCTCTCTCCCCCACAGGCTGTGTGTTCCCTCGGCGTGCACTGCTTTCTCTTCAGTTGTGTTTTTTCAAATAAAGTTGTGTTTAACGTTTCTACTCCGCATTTGAGTGTCTTCTCTGGTGTTAGCCGCTTTGCACGTGAGCTTCTCATTTCCAGTCATGACAGGATAACTAAAACTTTTAATCTTCTATCAGGGCTTTCTGTTCATAATTTTATTTTATGTACACTAAAATTAAACAGAAAACCTCAAAATAGATCATCTAAGATTAACAGCTCTAATATAATACCTAAAAGTAATATACAAAATTTAAAGTACTGTATACTTTACAACAATGTGATTGGTCTAATGTATTGGCAAGTAATGAAATTGAGGATAGCAGTGGTATTTTTATTTAACATATACAGGAAGTTTTAAATCTCTTTACTAAAAAAAGTAGATATTAAGAAATGTAAAAAAAATCCCAACCTTGATTGAATGATGGTATTTGAAAAATAATGAAAGGGAGAGACAAAGCCTTAAGAAAATCTATAAAACAGGGCTTATCAGTGATTGCCACATGCTCACCTCACTGAGAAACAAAGGGATAAAACTGATTCGTAAAGCTAAGGCTGATTTTTTTTTTTTTTTTTTTTTTAATTGGAGTAATAAATGGGGCAAATGGAAAGGGTAAAATACTATGGGGAAATTTAAATAAACTACTAGTTTGAAATAACGATAGAGAACTCAATAATATACAGCTCCAGGTAGATGGTATGTTAAATGGCAATGTTGTTGTTAGTATTTTTATTTTTTTTTTTTTTATCAGTTCAGTCAACAGTTTAACAATTAATTATAAATGGCCAATTACTTTGAGTAAACTCCTTGATGAAAGCAAACCAGTTTTTTGTATAAAAGAAATAACAGTCACAGAGGTGTTAAAAATCATTTCTTCCATGAAAAGCTCTAAAGCTAAAGATGTTTTTGGTCTTGACAACAGCCTCTTAAAACTTAAGGAGGCTCTTGCATTGTATTGTATACATATACTAAGACAAAATAAAGAGCTGCTGCTGTGTTATCTGCAGCTATGGTACCAGTGTCTCAATAGCTTCATAATGCAAATCTACATTTGAATAAAAAAAACTGCATGTATGTTTTCTTGTCAGCCAGCAGAGGGCCATCAACCAAGTGTATATGAGAAGGGAGAAAGACTTGATGTGGTTGAACAATTTCAGTATCTTGGTGTTGTCTTTAATTCAAACCTTACATTTAGACAACACATTAAAAAGATCACAAATAAAATAAACTTTAGCCTGGTAAATTTTCATCATATAAGACCATTTCACACTTTACAGTCAGCAAAAACTTATATGGATGCAATGATTTTTTTTCCCATATAGCGTATTGCTTTACAACCTATTCACATACAACAGCAAGTAAGTTAAAACCCATCAAGTCTCTCTTCAAGAAGGCACTTAAAATCCTGGATAAGAAGCCTTTTCATTTTCATTATTGCAATATCATTAGTAAGAATAATATTTTAGATTTTGACAGTTACCAAATGTTTAGTGATTTGTGTAAGGTCTTAAATGGGATTGCCCCCCCACCATTAAATTATTTTATTCAGAAAAAGCACAGTAACAGGATAAATACCAGAGCACAAACCAGAGGAGACTGCAAAGTACCAAGGCTTAAAGGTGAAATTCAGAACAATTTTATGAAAACAAAGATTTAAAAAAAAAAAAAAAATACATCAACAAAGCATTTAGAAACTTGCACAATGTAAATCTTAATGTTCTTCAAAAAATTAGTATATTGATGAAAAAACTATTTTGTAATTTTTTGCAGACCAATAATAATGTAAATATTTATATTCCAGAAGATTTATTTGGACAAAAAAATGTTCCGTCTGTGTTTCAGATCCATTACAATGAATCTGTTGATGTCATGTGCTATTGCTTTTCCATATCACTGGGGTTGCCAGACGCTGCCATAGCCGCTTCAGAAAGTAATGGCTCATTCTGTTAGCCTTCTCAAGTAAGAAGTGATAAACGAAGGGGCAAGACCAGAATAAGTATTGGTTCAGCTTTTGATCGCTGGTGCGAAATGAAAAATCATAAAGGTTTGAAAAGCCATACTGAGGTTGCCAGTTTACTACTGGACCACTAAGCTAAGCTAACTAGTGTTAGCATAGCTATCTGTAACCTTCTACAGTTTGTCTATGAGATGTTCCTGTTATTAAAATGACTGTGTGATGAGATCAACTGGTGTATGGAGATGGGATAGGCCACAGGAATTGCTCGCTAATCCTTTCCAAACAATATTTTTTCCACTCTGGTCTAGTGAAGCTACAGTCAGCATTAGCTTCCGATAGCGTGAAGGAAGGAACTGCATTTTTCTCTAACGAACATTATGAGTTTTTAAAAATACATTATTTTTTACATTGTGTTCGATGATCTCCCACACACTTGTGGCCATTTATCTAAAGAAGCACTTTTTGCCCATAATTTTAATGTGGTCTAATTTCACCAGAATCAAAATTTGCTACCGTTAGCATTAGCTAATGAAATGTTGAACAATGGATCTTTTGTTTACGTGATTAAACGTTTTTGACGTTTATAAAATAAATTGTTTTACATTGTTAGATGATCTTCCCCAAATGTATCCCTATAGTCTTTTGAAAGCAGAAACGGAGCCAAAACCTCCTCCGGGTCAGCTTAGTTGTCATCTTACATCTAAATATAGTTTTTTAAACTTCTTGGTGTCTGTGAAAAGTATTCCCAACAGTTTTATAAAAATTCTTGCTCTCCTTCATCACTTTTGTAAATCACAGGACTGAGAATGTACATATAGGATCCCGTGGTCCACTTGGGGTGCTCACTTTGTCAGGGGTCCACTTGACCCGTATCTATCGTTCAGTCTTTTTGGTTTGTTTTCAATGCGTGTGATCAGTCTAGCAGCCCATGACACTGTTTTTTGGATTTATCGAGCCTACTACTTATGACAAATACAATTTTAAATGACCTTCACTATTGTACATGTATTTTGTTGGTAAAAATATAACTATAGAAAGTCATGTAATATGCTGCAGCATAACTAAATGAAGAGACTGATGTGATCTGTTTACAGGTATTATGGCAATAATGACTCGATCACATCTACTCCTGTAAAACCAAAAAGGAAACGTACCGTGACACCATTGCCACCTGTATAAAGTTTACAAGGCTCACTTTCACCAGAACGGCACTCATGGGTAAGTGGGTATTAAAATTCTCCAGCTGAATATTTTAATTAGTGATGGAATTGAAAATGCAATCTCTGTCATTCAGACTGTGGCATTTTTCCTGGAGTCAAGCAAAGCTTTGACATGTGGCATGGGACCAAGAATCTTGCTAAAAGGATCTCATCTGTAAGTCTTGCTAATCATTACAATATCCTAACTATTCACAAATGATTTACGAAAAATAAAAGATGATTTGTGTATGTACTCTTCAGGCAGGTAAAACGAAGGGGCAGGCTGGATTGCTTCTGTGGCTGCGTGATATCGCTAATCATTTTTGGTGGTGCAGTAACAAAGCTGCAATGCATGACGACTTCATGTAGGTGCAACATTTCTTGTATTACTGCAACAACACAAATGATGCTAGGAAAGTATCACCCTTGATATGCAGTTTTTCTTTGTTGGAGACAAAATGGGTTATACAGCTGTTGTTGTTATCAATAAGCCCACATAGGAATAAATTGTGATACCTTTATTTTAATAAGTAAATTTAGTGCACACCAGGAGTCACTTGACTTCTTGAGTCCTGTAATAGTTGAATTTACAATTGGATTAAGGGCTTCTCAAGTAGAAAACCGTAATATTTTATTTCACCCCTTTTTAAAAATTGTGGCTTGGCCTTCTCCACCATGTGGTGAACGGGCACAAATGGGTGGAAGGACAATGTCTACACAAGGCACTGGAGAACAGCTCCACCAAACAATGGCTGGAAAAAGGCTCAGTGGCTTTCCAGGTCCTCACCAATATTGTGATGGACAAGCAGTGGTTACAGACAGTCCTCAAATACCTGACCTTTAGGTGAGTACGATGGAAATTCTTTAATGCCAACAGAAAGAAAAGGACAATCATTAATATTAATGTGTTCTCACAGATCAACTGGAGACCTTGAAGCTTTTCAAAATCAAATTCTAATGTATTCCAGCAAAAGGTTCTCCTTTAGCCCACCTGGATATGACGCCTGGACCCTTTTAGCTGCACTGGACTATAACCAACACAGGGACCCTGTAAGTTTTGTGCCACCAAAAATTTTTACACAATAATCTGTAAACTGTAATATTAGGATTATTTATTTATATAATTTTTTATTTTTTTTTTGGGGGGGGGAGTTATTTATTAATTTTAAACCTTTTTGTAAATTTTACAGAAATGATTGTCTTTATGTAGGAAACTCGAAATGAAGAGACTGAATGATTTTTCAGTATTGGTTTATTCCATATCAAGTCCTACAGCTCCTCTCTCAGTCAGGGAATGAAGAGAACGAGCTGAGATAAACCACATACCTTTATACTGTTACAACAGACACATATCACATTCACATCAAACACAGAATTCCATTCATAACTAATCCTCCCATTGTCCTCTCGGCTTCTCTGTCTGACCCTATGAGTCAGGCGGTCTCTTCAGGTTCACTCTCAGATCTTCTCACTTCTCCTCTAGTCCGCAGGGGGTCCAGACTCAATGTCCAACTGGGGCATGATGTCAATACACACTGTGAGCTCAAAGTTCCTTCATGTCTGGGTCTCTGCCAAGGAATATGTGAGCTACATAATGTTACGCCACAGTCTTTGTTAATATTTAATGAATGCTCTGTTACATCCATCCATTCATATTTATTTATCATTTTTCATAATAAATTAATTAGACTTATGACCACATTCCACCCCTTCTGGCCTACATTCTTTCAAAGTGCCTTTCTGCAGATGAAGGGCTGCCACAACATAGACAACTGCACCCAGAGGACCCACATACACTTGGCCTTGTTCCTGCACAGCCACCGCCACCAATGGAAGAGCTTCTGAGGACACAAGCTAGGAGAGGCCTAGGTAGATAGTAGAGATTTTTTCTTTTTTTAACTGTCTGATCATGAGCATCTTACAAATGGGGATGCTAAAATGTCTTAAACTTTTCATTGTTAATGAAAATACAAGGTGGCGGTACACTTGGTGTTGTGGAACTGAAAAATTTTTCCTGTTCTTGAATCAGGTCAAATGCAGCAGCAGGAGTGAACACAGCACACGGCACACAGGTAAAATCCAATTCCATTTTTCTACCCAGTGAGACAGTGGCTCAGGAGATAGAGCAGGTCGTCCAATAACCAGATGGTTTGCGGTTCGAATCCCGCTCTCCCTAGATATCATACTGTTGTGTCCCTGGGCAAGACACTTTACCCACCTTGCCTCCAGTGTCTATAACACTGGGTATGAATGTGTATAAATGTTCGGTGGTGGCTGGAAAGGCCGTTGGCGCGGATTGGCAGCCACGTTTCCGTCAGCCCGCCCCAGGGCAGCTGTGGCTACAGTAGTAGCTTGCCACTACCGTTGTCTGTCTGGAGTGAATGAATAATGTATCTACTTGTAAAGCATCTTTGATAAAGCGCTACATAAATCTAATGCATTATTATTACCCACTCTTTTTGTCACCAACAGTATATTTTGCATTAGTAGACAAAGCACACTCATTGCAGCATATCTGGAATGTTTTAAAAAAAAAAAATTCTACAAGTTCAGATTGTCATATTTTCATCCAATTTTTTTTTCGTTTTGATTTTTTTTTTTTTTAAATTTGAACATTGGTGTTTTGTACCTTACTGTAAGAGGTTAGGGCAACACAAACTAAAGAGACAACACAAGATTTGAAGTTTGTGTCCAATTTCTTATATTATTTTTCTATATTGCTCTCCCAGATCGGCTCCATGGACCACGCTGATCCACTTCACTCAATGGTCACACAGGGGGAAAATGTCTACATCTGACTTTGTTTTCAAATTCTGATATTTGGGAGACAGACTATTTCTACTTTTTGAGAATATTGTAAAAATTCTCTTTTGTCCATCCATCCGTCCATCCATCTGTCCATCCTCAACAGCTTTTCTGGGGATCCGGGTCATGTAGGCAGCAGTCCAAGTAGAGCAGCCCACACTTCCCTCTCTCCAGCCACCTTCTACAGCTCTTCAGAGGGGACGCCAAGGTGTTCCATGCCAGCTGGGAGTCATAGTCTGCCCCGTGGTCTCATCCTCGGGGGATGTGTTCCAAACACCTGAAGTTGGAGGCGATCAGGGGGCATCCTGATCAGATGCCAAAACCACTTCTGCTGGAGGCTTCCTATTGTTAAAATGGAGTTTTTACTCTGTACTGTGGCTAAGTGATCCTCACAGGGGATCATCTGATTGTTGAGGTCTTTCTGTAATTGTGGGGTCTTTATACAACACTTCAAAGTTCTATGGGCTGACTGTTGTTGTGAATTGGTGGTATATAATAAAGTTGTATTAAAAAAAGCCCTTTTTTCATAGACAACTTTAGTTTATGTTGATTTTCCTTATAACATTATATTAGTACACTGTCAGAAAATGTAATATTGCTGAGAAGTTAACTTTTGTAAAATACTAACAAAACTTTAAGATTATACAGTAATCCAAAATTTAAATATTTAAATATTTTTAATAGATATTATGAGGACTATGACTAGTGATTTTGTGTCCGATCGGATTACTGATATGCTTATTTTCTGAAATGCACTGAATTTTTTACACTGAGTATCCATATGAGAACAACTGGAGTATTACTGTATTACAAATAATTTCAAAAAGTGAGCTTACTGAAGAGAATGCTCTGCACATGTCTGATCAGGTATGTATAACTGAAGTTCTTAGTAATTTTACAAGGTTATACAAAGGTTGACAGTATTTCAGTTTTGCATTGAGGAGAGGTAAGCCATCACTTGGTAAATCTGACAATGAATCAACAGCACCCTTTAGATATAAATTAGAAAAGGCACAAACAGTTTCAGGCATCCATTTTACAAAAATTTATTTTAATAACATATAACAATAACGTCTTGGTATCCTCTCTGAAGAGCTGGAGCAGGTGGCGGGGGAGAGGGAAGTCTGGGCTTCTCTGCTTGAACTGCTGCCTTCGTGACCCGGACCTCCGGAAAAGCGGTAGAAGATGGATGGATGGAATAACAATAATATAAAACAACCAAATAATAATATAAAGCAAATAAAATTTAAATGAATAGAAAATGAGACAGAGCCCAAAAATTACTTGCCACCTCCTGGTTTTTGATGCCCTGATGATGCACCTTGTACCGTACATGTGGACCTGCCACAGACCAGGAGCGTGAGCTAGCCACCTGGAACAAACCCAGTGTATTGGCCGTAGGGATCAGGGTAACGGTCCCTGATTGCCCACATACAGCAACTGGGGATGGCCAAGGCAATGGATTAGCCATAGCAACAGCTCATTTTAGAACAGCATTCTTAGCTAAAATGCTGAACATAAACAAAGCACAAGAGTTTGTTACAGCACATCTGCCAAAAACACACTACCAACATCAAAGTCCTTAAAGTCAGCTACAGTTTTGCCATGATTACACTATCAAAATTATGTAATTATCAGGCTCAATTACGTCTGTGAAATGCTAGCATTACTATAAATTATTAATAATTATATGACAGTAATTTTAAAAAATTGTCGAATGGAGATAAACATCAAAGAAGACTTAATTAAAATCACTGGGCACTGTACCACAAAAGATTCATCGCTTGACATGATTTCACTGGCTCATATTCACAAAGACACTGATTTCCATACAGCATGCTGCGGCCTGTGAATGCTTGTTTCCAGCACTGTTTGTGTTTCGACATGGCAATACGTGCAATGTTATCATGAGGCAATAGTGAGTGCGATGCCTACTGGCCAGGAGGTCAAAAAGTAATGGATTGCACCTTTAATTTGAATTTAGTCGGAAGATTGTGTCAGTTAGAGGAACACACTCATGGAATAAATTACCAGCTCATATCAGAGACTGTGACAACTATCTAATCTTTAAAAAGAAACTTAAGCTTTGGTTAAAGACAAATCAGTCCTGTACTCATTCATAAAATGTCTCTATTACAGATGTCCAAATCTACAGGCTTCTGCGAAGTCCTGATTTTTAACTATTGTCTTTGTAGATTTATTGGGTTATTGTGTAAAATGTGTCTATTTTTGTTTTATGTTTTATGTGTTTTGTCCATGGATTGTCCTGTTAGCTGTGATATGTGGTGTACTCTGTCTCGTGCATTGTTCTGTTAGTTGTGACATATCTGTAAACATGTCTTATGAATTGTGTTTTGTGTGTGTGTGTGAAACCTGCCTTAGGAATACGGATGAAATTTAGCTATTGTGCTAATTCCAGCACATTTACATTGACGCATAATGCTGATATGTTGATTAATGTGCACTGTCCTGATTCAATAAATAAAATAAATAAATAAAATAAAATTATATTACCTAAAAAGCATCGAGATGATTTCTTGAAGTGACACTTGTTGTCACTGAGCACTAACCCAGCATCTTTAAGCTTTTGTAGCGCTGTGTTAAGGTTGTGGTCATGTTCAGCAGCAGTTTTTCCATATACAGTGAGGTCATCTAGGTAGTTCTGGACACCTGGGAGGCTTTTGAGAATTTAAATATACCATGGAACACAGTGAAGACAGTCATCATCAAGTGGAGAAAATATGGCACAACAATGAGATTACCAAGAACTGGACGTCCCTCCAAAATTGATGAAAAGACGAGAAGAAAACTGGTCAGGGAGGCTGCCAAGAGGCCGACAGCAACATTGAAGGAGATGCAGGAATTTCTGGCAAGTACTGGCTGTTTAGTACATGTGACAACAATCTCCCCTCTTCTTCATATGTCTGGGCTATGGGGTATGGTGGCAAGATGCCTTATCTTTCGAAGAAAAACATCTAAGTCTGGCTACATTTTGCAAGAGCACATTTGAAATTTCCCAAACACGTGGGAAAATGTGTTCTGGTCCAGTGAACCCAAGGTTGAACTTTTTGGCCATAATTCCAAAAGGTATACATGACGCAAACACAACACTGCTCATCAGCAAAAGAACACCATACCTGCAGTGAAGCATGGTGGTGGCAGCATCATGCTTCGGGGCTGTTTTTCTTCAGCTGGAACTAGGGTCTTAGTCAAGGTGGAGGGAATTACTGTATGAACAGTTCCAAATACCAGTCAGTGTTGACACAAAACCTTCAGGCTTCTGCTAGAAAGCTGAAGATGAAGAGGAACTTCATCTTTCAGCACGACAGTGACCCAAAGCATACAACCAAATCAACAAAAGAATGACTTCACCAGAAGAAGATTAAGGTTTTGGAATGGCCCAGCCAGAGTCCAGACTTGAATCCAGTCGAACATCTGTGGGGTGATCTGAAGAGGGCTGTGCACAGGACATGCCCTTGCAAAATGACAGATTTGGACCATTTTTGCAAAGAAGAGTGAGCAAATATTACCACATCAAGATGTGCCACGCTGATAGACTCCTACCCAAAAAGACTGAGTACTGTAATAAAAGCCAAAGGTGCTGCAACAAAGTATTAGTTTAAGGGTGTGCATATTCATGCAACCAGGTTATTGTAAGTTTGCTGTTGCGCCGTCATATAGAATGTGTCATATAAGATAAATTGCCATGGAATAAAAGAAAAATTGAGGTGGAATAATCATTAGAGTTTCTGGATGTGGGAGAGAAAGCGCAATTGACCGACAGAAGGCAAAACAACGACCACGATGGACGAAGCCAGAGCCGCCTTCACCAGCTGTAAGTGACAAATTTCTTGGTTTCTTTACATTGCACTGATTTTCTGGTTCATATACTTTGAAGATAAGAAAACAAAATGCCCCAAACAAGAAACCATGACAAAAAGCAGAACCATTCTTTGTGTAAATATGTCCAAAGTCTACTTTTGACTGACAGTTATTTTAGTCGATATGGGTGCCATGACATTATGCAGATTAGATGCGTAAATTTACTCCTATGTCAAACTTTGGATCATTTTCTACATCTTTCTGATTGACAGTAAGCCATTATCTCTTACCACTTTCAAGTTATAGCCTTGGAAATTTCTGACATCTGATCTGAATATTTTCTTGAAAAAAATCATTATCACTGTTGACCACTAGGGGTTATGGTGCGGTTTGGCGGCATTCACAGTTAGGAGGATTTATAATGCCATATCAACATATTTACATTAAAACTATTTACGTTACACTAATGTCCACGGGCAGCCAAGGGTAAAGCCAGCTCGGGGGCCCAGGGCAGCCCCTCGGTAGGTGCGCTCCTGGAAGCAATCTGCCCCCGGGGTCAAAGATGATTTCACCGGCAAGAGTGTCTCTTCTCACCACCGACCGCTTCTCCCATCCGGACCCGCCATCTGACACCTCCTCACGAACCCGAACCCAGTCCGTAACCCCCAGGGGGGGTCCCTCTCAACCCGCAGTGCTGCTGCCTGGCATGCAGTCCCTCTGTGCCTGTTGGTCCGCCCCCGACCATCTTCAAAGCCGCTGCAACTGATGCCGTTGTAGCCCCAGACACTCCAGCCCCCTGTGGCTGAACTCTGGGGAAAACTGTAGCCCACTCATTGGCATCGCCTGTTGACCCAGGCGCCTCGTCGCCACGCCCAGTACCCTCATCCAAGGCACTCCGCTGCGCTGCCTCCGCACCCGGCTGTCGCTGCTCTCTTCCAGTGCTCTGAGCATCACTCTCGTCGGTGTCACTTGTCAACCCAGGCACTTCGTCACCATGCCCAGCACTTTCATCCAAGGCGCTCCGCTGCACTACCTCTGTGCCCAACTGTGGTTGCTGTTTCCCGGGGCTCTCAGCAGGCTTGTGCCCCTTCTCCCACTGCCGACTCCAGTTGCGGGGAAAACTCAGTTGAGTCCGGTCGCTGCCCTCCCTCCACGCTGTCTTCGCTCAACGCGCTTTCTTCACCACCAGTGCTACGGTCACGCACTGTGCTGAGCTCCTCGGCTGGCTTGCCGTCTTCGGTGACCAGGTGCTCCCCCACTCGTGGCTTGGGTTCCCCCTTGATACCTAGGTGGTAGCTTGTAGCTTGGTTTTGGCATGCACCTAGTTTCGTGGCTAGTCTCACCGTTGCCACAGACTGAGCCCTTAGCTTCTCTGAACTAACTAGCTTAGCTCCTTTTGGCGCCAACAGCTTCACTACCCACAGCTTTCTGTCCCTTGTATATTCAGCAAAATATCCAGTCAGCCACCCGACAGCATCCACATAAGCCTCCATTTCTCCCAACATGCAGAGACTTCTCCGACCTTCTTCGCCAAGATGGTGGGCCAGAAGTGCTCATCTTCGTACTCTGTCAAGTCCACCCAGGCCCAGTGCCGCAATGTATCCCTCAAACATGGCCACCCAGTTTGGCCGCAGGATTGCTGGCTCTCCCGGATACTCTAGAAACGGTGATAGGGGTGGAGGTAGCCCATACACCTCCATTGTTTATTCTTGTCACCAAAATGTTATGTCTGCAATAATGGAGACTGGACTCTGCTTATGCCAAGCAACAAACTGAATCTTTATTGAGAATACAACACAATATATAGTGGTACTGCAGCCTGCCTGACGTCACCACCAGGGCGACTACAGCAAGCCCTAAGGGCCACACATGCACACCACATTCTACACACAACATGAGGGACTGGCTGTGGTAGTTACTGTATATCTCTGGCAAAAGTGTTCACTATTGGATAGTATATTGTATATATATATATATATATATATATATATATATATATATATATATATATATATATAGAGAGAGAGAGAGAGAGAGAGAGAGAGAGAGAGAGAGAGAGGACTTAACACATGAGCACATGACGGATGATCATATCGGATCGATGGACAACCAAGAAGACAACATTAGAGTGAGTTATTGTACAGTGAAATGGCATGTGGCAGGAAAGATTTCCTGTACCTAACCGTTCGACAGCAAAGCTGTAGCAGTCTGCTGGAGAAAGTGCTCCGCTGTCTGTCCAGTGTGTGGTGGAGGGGGTGATCAGGGTTGTCCATGATGGATTGTAGTTTATTCAGTGTCCTCCTCTACACCACAATCTCAAAGGTCTCTGGCCTGAGACAAATCACAGAGCCAGCCATCTTGATAAGCTTGTCAAGTCTGTTGTTGTCACTGGCTTTGATACTGCTACCCCAACAGACAGCAGCAAAGAAGATGGTGCTGGCGACAACGGCCTGGTAGAAAAGCTCCAGCATCCTGTTGCACATGTTGAAGGATCTCAGCTTCCTCAGGAAGTAGAGTCTGCTCATCCCCTTCTTGTATGCAGCATCAATGTTAGATTTCCAGTTCATTCCATTGCTGATTATGACACCCAGGTATTTGCAGGTGTTTGTCTTGAAAAAGACGGACTACTGGACATCTCAAACACATTGCATAGCTTTCTGGGGCATTTTGTGTTTCTACCTGGTCTCAGCAGTGACCTTATCTTTACTGAGAGCTGGACCCATCATCTGTTTTACACTGAGGGACACATGACTCCTCTGCAGTTGTGGCAGATGAGGCTGCTGCATCACAGCAATGCTGATGATGTGAATGTTGAGGTGCAGGTTTACTCTATTTCATTATCTGTTGAATATATTGGTTTGTTAATATTGCGCTACAAAAGTTCCATTAAATTTACAATTTTTGAATCCAAGGAATTTTAAGAACCTGAAATGGACTGTGAGAATGTCCTTTTCTGGGCAGACTCAGAACTGGGATCTGGAGTCAATGTTCCTGAATTTCCCTCCCCTCTCAGTGAGCAAGTTATGGCAGAACTTCAAGCTGCTGTGGATCCTACAGTGCCATCAGCATCCTATGGTCGAGAGATTTACTGTCGTTATCTCCAAATCTGTCAGTCAACTGTTTAGTTGGTAAGATGCTAAAAATAAAAATGACTATTTGAAGGTGCTTATTGTTAAACACTTTATTTAACCTTGACGTGTTCTTTACTTCGTCTTGTCAATGAAGCACATAAATAATGTCAAACACTACATTTCATTATTCACGTTGAAAACTGAAGAGTTGACAGATCCAACAATAACAATAAGTGCATAAAACTTAATTTAAATACACACAGCTTTTACATGAAAGTTTACTGTATTTTTTTGTTCCGGCCCCGGATTATGAGCTGCATTTTGGTGTGCAATAACTGATGTTTGACACATCTTTAATGTCCTTGCTTTTGACTTCAATGCATCAAACACCGTAAAGACTGAAACATATCAAACACAAGAAACATTATTTTAGCTGTGGACACAAAATTCTAGTATTACAGAAATTAAATCATACTGCATACACACAAATGTAAACATTTATGATCTCAAATTGATAGATTTTTTAGGTTTACTGAGTTGTTGCAAGAAAGCTACCAGCAAAAATTATGCAGCATTTACTGTAAACAAATACAACAGATTATCAAATCCACATTTAAAATTGTATGGCTTGTGCACATCAGATTTTCATATTAAAAACACACACAAAAGGTTTCTATTCTTTGGACATGTGCATATTCAAACAACCATCATTAAGCTTCAACAGAGTTAAACATTTCACTAACCACTTTGCTGGGTCGCAGCCTTCCGAGGGCAGAAATTCCTTGCAGGCTCTCACATTTTGTCTGCAATTAATAGCCCGGAATAAATACCTTGTAAATTGGTATTTCAGCTAATTTAAAGTCGAGATGTCAATTCAAAAACATAACAATAAAATTGACTAGAACTAGGCATCCAGTAAATAATGAAGGATTGCCAGATTTGCACTTCTAAAAGCTACCAAGGCCATGCAGGCCGGAAGTTGTAGCAGTGACTGACCAGAATAATACTGCATTTACTTCAAGTCAAAAATACATCCCTATTCACAGAATGAAGCTTCAAAAATTACTTTTTCACAACTATTACAGTTTTTCGCACATGCATGGAGACTAGGTGAAATGTTACATAGGCATGGATTACCACTGACAGTCACATGGTCTAGTCACACTTCAACAAACTTCAAAAATATCATCATCTCTCAAACAACCTACAAAATATCGGGTAGATAATTGGATATGAGGGATTATTTCATCATTATGACAGTTTCACCCTACCTGGGCTGAGGTAAGCAGCTGGATGGCTTTGGATCTTTGTCTTAGCCAGCCATGCTCAATCCGTCCGTTGTCATATTCTGCTGGACAGGAAGTCTCAAATCGTCTACTTCCTGTTGTGAATAATGCTTATACCTCATGTATTTTTGATGACAAATTATTTCAATAATTTTTAAATCTCAAAGGACAAATTTCCAAACCTAGGTTTTTAAAAGAAAATATGGAGGGAATAAATAAAAAAAAAGGTAGGGAATTCCCAAGGGATTCCCCAGAGGTCAAAGGTCATTTCCATGTTGGGGGTTTCCCCAGACACAAAATAAACAGCTTTTGACTGGCACACAGAGCCAGGCTGTGAGTATATATACCTGCCAGAACAAATCTTTGGGAGGCATTGCTGTACAACCAAAGGTCAAATACTAGAAAGGATGTCACTGTTGACATATATAGCGGGGAAATTACAACAGTCACAAGAATTGCCATGTTTCTCACATGGATCAAACAAACACAGCTGCTGCCGTTACACTCCCACCAAAATCTTTATGATGGAAGACTATAAAGTCATGCCAACATAAAATTTTCACAATGTCACCTAATCTTTAACCGGCAGCAAGAGCACAACCTTTTGCACTGGTCTTTCCAGTTCGGAGACTGGCTTAATCTTCTCCCCACGAGCCACACTTCTGACGTTCGAAATTCTCAGCCTCACTTTTCGGACAAGTCCGTCCTTGTCGGCCATTGCACTCGTCAGAAGTCCAAGTGGCCACTGGTTTCTCGCCAACCCTTCATCCATCATGAGAACAATGTCTCCTGTTTGGAGGTTTCTTTGTGGTTTGCACCACTTTTGGCGATGTTGGAGATTCAGTAAGTATTCTTGTTTCCATCTACTTCGAAAGAGCTGACTCAGGTGTTGAACACGCCTCCAGCGTTTCCGTGCATAAACGTCCTGGGCGCAGAAGGCTCCTGGTGGAGGTAAGACTCCCTCAAGCTTGCCATGAAGTAGAGCGTTTGGCGTTATGGGAGGTTCGGCGAGTGGGTCATTCAAAGACGTTGGAGACAATGGACGACTGTTCACGATGTATGCTGCCTCATAGAACAGTGCTCTTAAGGAGGCATCGTCTAGTCGTGTGTTCGCAAAGTCTATCACCGACTTCAGCGTCTTCCTCACTGTGCGGATCTGTCTTTCCCATACGCCACCTTGCTCACTAGCATGAGGAGCATTGAACTTGAACTCCACTTGCTTGTTCGCTAGAACTGTCTCCAGCTTGTCATGATCCAATTCGGCGAGAGCTTGTTTCAGTTCATTGTCAGCACCGATGAAGTTGGAACCTTGATCGCAGAGTATGCTTCTAACCACACCTCGCAATGCCAAGAAGCATCTTAGGGCATTGATGAAACAGTCAGTTGAGAGGTCGTCTAGAAGCTCCAGGTGAATTGCACGACTGTACAGACACGTGCACAGCAGTCCGTAGCGCTTGATTTCTGATCTTCCGCGTTTGATGAGATACGGGCCAAAGACATCCATTCCAGACTTGTAGAATGGAGGATGCGCTTCTGTACGTTCTTGTGGCAAGTCAGCCATCTTCTGACTCTCCGCTGGTCTTCTTTGCTTGCGACACATGATACAGTTGCGTATCACTTGAGCCACTGTCTTGGAGCCCCTTTGTACGTAATATCCTTGAGATCGTAGTTCATTCAAAGTTGAGCTGCGACCTCCATGATTGGTCTTTTGATGTACATGCCTGATGATGGCCTCGGTGACATGTGATTTTCTTGGAAGGATAATGGGGTGACATTCTTCCTTGGTGATGTCTTCTGCTTCACGAACTCTTCCCCCAACCCTTAGCAGGCCTTCTTCATCCAACATGGGATCTAGAGTCTTCAAGCAGCTTGACGTTGCTACGTTTCCACCTTTCCCCAGGGTTGTGATCTCTTCAGGAAACTCTTTGGCTTGTAACCACTTGATGGCTAGATTACGTGCTTTTCTGTCTTGGAGTAGACGGCTTGTCTTCGAAGACACTCTTCTTATCATAGTTCCCAAGATGTTGATCATGGTCTTCCACTTCGAAATCCTTTGTAGTACATCCAACAGTCCTGTTGTTAGAACAACGCTAGATGCCCCGAGACACTGTGCTTTTACTTCAGGGTCACCAAGGTTGAGAGTATCGTCTGGCGAATTCAGTGGTAGCTCTGCTTTGTAGAGAAATTCTGGGCCTTTCAGCCACATAGAGGTGCCCAGTTCTTTGGCCGACACGCCTCTCGAAGCTAGATCGGCTGGATTCGACTTGGTCGGTACGTGGTGCCATTGTTGCACTTCAGTGTTCTCCCGAATGTACTGTACACGGTTGCTGACAAACACGTGAAACCGCTTTGCACTGTTGGCGATGTATCCCAGCACGACCTTGCTGTCTGTCCAAAAATATTCCTTGGTGACCTGGATCTCGAGCTCTCTTCTGAGGAACTTGCTGATTTTCACTGACGTTGTTGCTGCTGTCAATTCAAGCCGAGGAATGGAGACAACTTTTGATGGTGCCACTCTCGCTTTGCTCATGAGCAAGGCGCAGTCTATGTTTCCATCTTGGTCACACATTCTGACATACGAGCACTGCCCATAACCTTGAGTGCTGGCATCACTGAAATGATGCAACTCGAAAGATTTCACTTCCTTGTCAGGCTTGAAACATCTGGGTATTTTCAGATCCTCCAGTTCCTGAATATCTGCTTTCCAGCTCTCCCACCGTTCAATTATGACAGGCTCGACAGGTTCGTCCCAGGATTTCTTTTGCTTGCACAGTTCTTGCAGGATCTTTCTCCCTTGCAACACCACAGGGCTAACAAATCCATTTAGGTCATAGACTGACGTGACTGTAGAGAGGATGCCTCTTCTTGTGTTGGGTTTATCCTGTAGTGTTATCTTGAACCTGAAGCAGTCATTTTGAACATCCCATCTTGTTCCAAGTGTGCGCTCAACCGGGAGAGGTTCCAGTTCCAAGTTTATTTCGGAGACGGTAGTGGCTCTTTCTGAAGGTGGTATAGATTCCAGGACGTCTATGCTGTTCGACAGGAACTTATGGAGTCTAACTTTGCCCCTTTTGCATATTTCAGTGGCCTGGCAGATTAGCTCCTTCGCTTCATCTTTGGTGTCGCTGAAATCTTGGTCGAGAACCTTCAGGATCTCACAGGGTGGTGGCACTATCAATTTTTTGGCGACAATCCTATGGCATACACCATTGTTGCCTTGTTCATAACAAGGGCCTCCAATGATGCTCCATCCCAAGTCTGTTTTCACAGCAAAGGCTTCTTCGGGATTTCCGGAGACTATCTCCACCGGTCTGAGTGCTTGTGGGCAGGAGTATCCAATGAGCAGTCCCACTTCACAGTCTTGAATAGGAGGAATGAAGGGGGCTATTCGAGCCAAATGAGGCATCATACTTGCCGCTACCTTTGAGGGAATGTGCTCCCTGTTGTGAGGGATGTGGTCTCTTGTGTAGCACGACTTGACTCGGACTTCGACAGTCGAGTCGTATCCTCTCAGTTTGATGTCTGAGAACTTCTTACAATAGACCACCGATGAAGATGTCATAGTTGTTATCTTCATTCTTGTTGTTTCATGTGGCATGCACAGCTTGGCTGCCAGATCCTCTGTGATATAGGAGCTGTCGCTTTGGGAATCAACCAGTGCATAAACCAATACTTCTTGCGAGCCAGCTTGGCCTGTCTTGACCCAAACAGGTACGATCATTGAAGTATAACTCTTCATGTAATCTTGGTTGGTTTTGTTTGAAATAGATTCAAATGTGTTTTCATCTTTGTCGGCTTCTGACTCTGTAAGCTTTGTGTCTGCTTTCTTCTTGTCTAGGTGCAGCAGAGTTTGGTGTTTGCCTTTGCACGTGTTGCAGGACACTTTAACTAGACACTTCTTTGATGTGTGGCCACGTCTGAGACATTTGAAGCAAAGGGCCTTGCTTTGAATGCTTTGTATTTTGTCATCATAAGGCAACTCTTTGAAAGCATTGCACTTGTAGATGAGGTGATCTTTGTCGCAGTAGGTGCAAACTGGAGAATTTTTGGCTCCACTTTTAGGGGTTTCTTTTTCAGCACTGGTGTTGGTGTTGGTGGCATGAGTAATGCCAGGTGCTCGTTTTGTCTTTGCCCTAGACTCGTTTCCTCTATTCGTGGTTGGCAACTTGTCTTGGTTTTGAGCGACCGCACATATAGGGTTGTTAGCCACTCTGGCTTCTCTGGCTACGAAGTCGACAAATTCTTGAAACGAAGGGTAGCCCTTTCCAACATCTATGTCTTCTGTAACACGCCGTGCCCACCTAGTGTTGCAATACTCGGGTAACTTGGTTGCTGTTTCCTGAATTTGGACGCAATCGTTCAAAACTTCAAGACCTTTCACGTAGGGGATAGCTTCTTTGAGGGTGCTCAGGAAATCGCTGAAATCTTGAAGACCTTTCTTATCTTTGCCTGTTACTTTGGGCCAGTCTCTCAACTTGTTTCTCAAGGAGAGTTGAATGGTGAAGGGGTGTTCGAACCGCTCTTCCAACGTGGTCCATGCACGGTTGTAGGCAGCTTCATCACTTCCGAAAAAACAACCTTCTACTGCCGCTCTGGCTTCTCCGGCAAGGTACTGCTGCAGATAATACAGCTTGTCTGATGGTGGAATTCCCTTGTTCTCAACAAGTGTCACAAAACTTTTGCGAAAGTTGATGAACTTGAGTGGGTCACCATCAAACACAGGAGGTGTGGGGACAGGCAGCCTTGATTTGCTGACGCTATCTGAGAAGGTTTGGGCGATGAAGGCCAACTGTGACTCTGCTTGGCTCGCGCAATCTTCAGCTTTTGGTGATTTGGCCTCAGGAGAAAAAGCAGGTGCCTCTGGATTCAGATAACCTTTACTAGGCTTGTCACTGCAACAAGAGATGTCATCTGACCTTTGGACTCTTTCCTCTTCTTCTGCTATTTCTAATTGTTCACGACAACTTTCCAAGGCCACCTTGTATTTCCTTATCTTTGCGTGAAGTTCTGCACACTTTCGCTTAGCGCTCAATTCAGCCAGCTTCCTGGCCTTTTCTGAGGCATTAGTTGATCCTGTTGAAGAGCCTGTTGAAGATTCTGAAATCTGTGTACTTACAGATACCTTTGACTGAATGGAGACTTTAGACTTGGCAGAAATATCAGACTCATAGTCTAACTTGCTTCCAAAGAGAGACCTGGAATAATTCATTCCCCAAGTAGTCTTGAGAAGGCCTTTTCTCTCCTTGTCTGCCATCATTGGATTCTCTCCAATTTGTTTCAAGGTTTTCGCCATGTCTGAGCACATTTGCTTAGCGCTGTCGACTCTGCGCCGCATCTCGTTGTCTGGTGGGCACAAATCTCGGCAGGCTTCATATGTAGCTGTCATTTCTTTGTCCAGGTGAATCAGGTCTTCCAAGTCATCTTCAGTTGTGTCCAAGACCTCATCTTTGTAAGCATAAAAAAGAGCGAACACAGCCTTCTTTACTTTACTGTATGTTTGCATAAACTTTTTGTTTGCTCTGTCTACCTGTGCTTCTTGTTCTTCTTTTTTACTGATGACAGCATCTAAAGTCGCAACTTTGTCATTGAGGCTGTCGTATTCAGCAGAAATCTCTGGTGAGACAGACTTATCCTCTCCCTTTGTTTTCACTAACCGCCTGACTTCTTTCAGTCTCTTCATGCATGTCTCTCGTCTTTGCTTCAGCTCATGAAGGGGGACATGCCTGAGTTTTGTTTGTGCAGTGTTCTGGTTAGTCTTGCCAGTGGCGCCATCTTCTGGATCACTTGCATCTTCTTTTTCTTGGACTCCAGCCACCGCATTCTCTCCTTCTGGTTGCTTCTTGTCACCATTATTCTTTTCTTGTTCACTGATTGTAGCCAACTCCATTTCAAGAGTTTCTATTGCATCATGTACTGTTTCTGCATCAGTGTTGAGTTGAGCTCGCTCTTCCTCAGACAAGGTTTCAACTGCCAAGTCAGCATTTATGGCTTGTAATTGCTCTTTGGCAGCTGTGATCTGCTCTCGCAATTCTTGCTCAGTTGCATTTTTGGCAGCTGCAGCCATTTTGTTGCAGTACAGTGTTTATGGAAAATAGTGAGGAAATGGGACAAAAAATGAAATGGTAATTTATATTACCTCTTTGAATCAAGTGAGTTTCGATTGCCGGCAGTATTACATACACTGTCAACTGTTTCATTGAGTTGGTGAACTCTTTGTGACAGCATATGCCACCCGACAGTCGTTTGGCAATCTAATGACCGTAAAAAAAAAAAAAAAAATGTTTAGTAAATCTGTATGGTCTGACAGACAATGCTAGCCAGACTTGGTAATTGGGATTTTCACCAACCAGATTTCTTGAGTGAAAACCTGGAGATAAAAAATATTATGCAAACCTGAAACACAATGTGTTTTTTATGTTTACCTCGAAATTTCCACTCAAAATAACTGAATGGAAACTATACTTGAATTAGGGAATTATTATCTTTGGGGTATATGATTCCCTAAATACTTTAAGCTTGTACTTGATTTGATTAATTCAAAATTGAATTAAATTTGAGGAATCTTGAAATATACTTATATCATTGGATTGAAGCTCAACCAGCCCTTACCTCAGCCCTTGATCTTACTTGATCTTACTAGCCTGATTTAAATTGATGTTCAAAAATACTGATTGAAATACGCTAGCAACAGGATGTGCACAAGCAGTACATGTACAATGAAAACAGAATAATGCAAACACTTCTCTCAACATCAGCACAAAATAAACACAGCATTCAGTGACTAATAAACTTGACTTTGCACTCGAGAAACACAAACTTGACTTGACTTGACTTGACTTAAAATGTGTCCTCAAGGTTCAATCACTGGATACATGTCCTTCACTTACAGGCTGTAGCAGAAAAGTGAATGTCTCTTACTTAATTGTCATATACTAGCACTAGCACACTGGTGAGTGGTACCGACAGGATGTCACCATCACGATCTCGATGATACGGCACGACCCAACATCTTGAATCTGCAGCGTTCTTTGCTTGCACACCCACGCTCGTCCACGATGACTTGGTACAGACGAGTATGAGGAAGTGTCTTTACTGTTCCGGCCCCGGATTATGAGCTGCATTTTGGTGTGCAATAACTGATGTTTGACACATCTTTAATGTCCTTGCTTTTGACTTTAATGCATCAAACACCGTAAAGACTGAAACATATCAAACACAAGAAACATTATTTTAGCTGTGGACACAAAATTCTAGTATTACAGAAATTAAATCATACTGCATACACACAAATGTAAACATTTATGATCTCAAATTGATAGATTTTTAGGTTTACTGAGTTGTTGCAAGAAAGCTACCAGCAAAAATTATGCAGCATTTACTGTAAACAAATACAACAGATTATCAAATCCACATTTAAAATTGTATGGCTTGTGCACATCAGATTTTCATATTAAAAACACACACAAAAGGTTTCTATTCTTTGGACATGTGCATACTCAAACAACCATCATTAAGCTTCAACAGAGTTAAACATTTCACTAACCACTTTGCCGGGTCGCAGCCTTCCGAGGGCAGAAATTCCTTGCAGGCTCTCACATTTTGTCTGCAATTAATAGCCCGGAATAAATACCTTGTAAATTGGTATTTCAGCTAATTTAAAGTCGAGATGTCAATTCAAAAACATAACAATAAAATTGACTAGAACTAGGCATCCAGTAAATAATGAAGGATTGCCAGATTTGCACTTCTAAAAGCTACCAAGGCCATGCAGGCCAGAAGTTGTAGCAGTGACTGACCAGAATAATACTGCATTTACTTCAAGTCAAAAATACATCCCTATTCACAGAATGAAGCTTCAAAAATTACTTTTTCACAACTATTACAGTTTTTCGCACATGCATGGAGACTAGGTGAAATGTTACATAGGCATGGATTACCACTGACAGTCACATGGTCTAGTCACACTTCAACAAACTTCAAAAATATCATCATCTCTCAAACAACCTACAAAATATCGGGTAGATAATTGGATATGAGGGATTATTTCATCATTATGACAGTTTCACCCTACCTGGGCTGAGGTAAGCAGCTGGATGGCTTTGGATCTTTGTCTTAGCCAGCCATGCTCAATCCATCCGTTGTCATATTCTGCTGGACAGGAAGTCTCAAATCGTCTACTTCCTGTTGTGAATAATGCTTATACCTCATGTATTTTTGATGACAAATTATTTCAATAATTTTTAAATCTCAAAGGACAAATTTCCAAACCTAGGTTTTTAAAAGAAAATATGGAGGGAATAAATTAAAAAAAAGGTAGGGAATTCCCAAGGGATTCCCCAGAGGTCAAAGGTCATTTCCATGTTGGGGGTTCCCCCAGACACAAAATAAACAACTTTTGACTGGCACACAGAGCCAGGCTGTGAGTATATATACCTGCCAAAACAAATCTTTGGGAGGCATTGCTGTACAACCAAAGGTCAAATACTAGAAAGGATGTCACTGTTGACATATATAGCGGGGAAATTACAACAGTCACAAGAATTGCCATGTTTCTCACATGGATCAAACAAACACAGCTGCTGCTGTTACATTTTTAAAGTCTAAACCTCAGCAGCCATAACTCAAACATGTAAGAAAAGGTGGTACTTTTTTTTTCCAGATGGTTATGCTAGGGATGGGTGTATCAATACTCAATTATTGATACTTTAATACCAGCTGGTCGATACTTTGGAGTCAATAGTTTTTTTAAAATATCACGATACCACCATGTTAATACAAAACATGCAATTTGTTTTCCCTTCTGAGAGTTTTAAACATTAAATTTATGTGTGAAAACCAGTGAAAAACCAGCGCAGGCATAATTTAGAGATGGTCTGCCGTGTCACATGATTATGGCAGCCTATCAGATCTCAGACCCGAAGACTCACTGTGCACTGCTCAACCAAGCACTCACTCCACACAGAGTGAGCTCAGCAGTGTCACGGGCGGCAGGAGTATTACTACTGAAATGTTACACCATTCATCCAAATAATCTGGTGATACCAAGCAGCATAATTTTGAAAAATAAACAAAATAAGCGCTGTTTAATAAGCACTATAATAAGCACTATTTAAGTTTGTAAAACAATAGTGTAAAAATAAAATAAATAGCAATAAAATAAAAAAAAAACCATTGCATTGTGAAAAAAAAATTACACATATATGCTGCTTAGTATTACTAAAGAATTTGGTTCAATGGTGAAACATTTCAGAAGTAAAAAATACTTGAATACTTGACTTGACTGAGCTTTCATACAGCATACTTGCCTGCCTGGATGATTGAGAATCTTCACCAAATCAAAAAATGTAATTATTTTTGCATTCATTTTAAGTCTTAACTATTTTTATTATAATTGAAGAAAATTCATTTTATTTTAATTTACTTTGCTCATTGCTCTATTTTATTATCATTTTATTAGCATTTCTTTCAAGTATTTATGTTCAGGAGTTTTATGCATCTTTCATATTACCCTTGCAATCAAGTTGTTAATGAAACTGCAATCTTGTGATTTTCCTTTAAGGGGCAAAAGTATCGGCATCGGTATCAAGATTGAAGAAAAAGTCCAATAAATTAATGGTATCATATCGAAAGGAAAAATGCCTGTATCACCCATCCCTAGGTTATGCTGACCAGCTGAAACAAACCAAAGCACCAGATATTGAACGGTTGAATGGAGGCAACACTGTAAGACATTCACCTTAAAATAACATTTCAAAATTATTTTGCTGATACATAAACCTTTGACCAGGTTTGACCTTCCACAATAGCCTGCGTGAGCATGCAACACATGGAACAGCATTATGTAAATGTCCTGTCCCCGGTGGAAACACTAAAGACTAGGTGGTAGCTTTTACATCCTGTCATTATAACTAACATAGCACCCTATGTCATTGAATCCTTATTTAAATCTTATTTAAATCCTCCACCTGAACAACGAGAGCAAGTTTTTAGCCAAAGTCAAATTCCTTGTATGTGTTGTGCATACTTGGCCAATAAAGCTGATTCTGATTCTGATTCTGATTCTGATTCTGATTCTGATGACTGGGATTCGGAAAAATGCCAGTTGTAGTCTTGTCTTTTTTTTTTTTTTTTTTTTTGACTGGGAACAAGAAAGGTGCATAGTGCTGGTCTAAACGAGCATTAGTGTTAAATCATGGCAACTACCTGAGTCTAGTAGACATTAGTGTTGTAGTCCAGACCAAGAACGGAGTGTAGTAAGGCCAAGACTGAGGTTGAAACTGAGTCAAGACCAAAACAGGCAAAAACTACTTTGAGGCCAAGACCACATTTTGTTAAAATATGACTTCTTTATTGCTGCATTTGCCAAACAAACGTACTCTAAGGTAAATACAAAAACTGAACTTGCATAACTGAGTACAGAAAACAATGGCCACAAATCTTCCCCATGTGTTTTACACCCTTGAAAATTCTTGTCCTACATGGAATGCCTCCATTAGGACTACCTTAAAATCTGCATATGATGTCATGTGTTGAACAGGGAAGGTAATGGTACTACTGCAAGCTGCTACAAGTGGATAGCATATCCTATGTTCATCAAACTGTGATTGACAGTCATGACTGAACTTTACTTTTACTCTGAAATTTGTCTTCTCTTCCTGTAGGACAGGAATATGGCCTTGCCCTGTTACCCACTGAAGAAATGTTCTTGGAGACAGAAGCACATCTTTCTCTATCCTTGGTTCAGCTACATCTGAAAGTAGTCCATGAAGATGAACATGTATTTTTTTCATCCATTCATCCACCCATCCATTTTCTATCGCTTTTCCGGAGTTCTGGGTCATGGAGGCAACAGCTCAAGTAAAGAAGCCCAGACTCCCCTCTCCCTGGCCTCCCTGGCCAGCTCTTCAGAGAGGATACCAAGACGTTCTCAGGACAGCTGGGAGACGTAGTCTCTCCAGCGTGTCCTGGGTCTGCCCCAGGTTCTCCTCCCAGCGGGACGTGCTCAAAAAAACTCAAGTGGGAGGCATCCAGGAGGCATCCTGATCAGATACCCAAACCACCTCAATTGGCTCCTTTCAATATGGAGGAGCAGCAGTTCTACTCTAAGCCTCTCCGGGATAACTGTGCAGTGGTTAGCATTGTTGCCCAACAGCTAGAAGGTTCCAGGTTCGAATCCCCAGGCTGGCAGGGGTAGGAACCTTTCTGTGTAGAGTTTGCATGTTCTCCCTGTGCTGCATGGGCTTACTCCAGGGGCTCTGGTTTCCTTCCACAATCCAGAGACATGCATGTTAGATTAATTGGTTGTTCTAAATTGTCCCTAGATATCTGTCTCCTATAGGCCCTTAGAATAGAGGGTTAGTACTAGTGAAGCGCTTTGAGTGGTCTTTGAGACTAGAAAAGCACTATTTAAGTGCAGGCCCTTATCCCTTATCCCTCCTCACCCTATCTCTGAGGGTGAGTCCAGCAATCATACAGAAAAAGCTCATTTCAGCTGTTTGTATCTGTGATCTCATTCTTTCGGTCATTACCAAAAGCTCATGACCATAGGTGAGGGTAGGAATGTAAATTGACTGGTAAACTGACAGCTTTGCTTTAGAGCTCCCTTTTCACCATAACAGACTGGTACAACATCCGCATCACTACAGATGCTGTTCCGATCCATCTGTCAATCTGTCAATCTCTCACTCCATTCTCCCCTCACTTGTGAATAAGTCCCCAAGATACTTAAACTCGTCCACTTGGAGCAGAAGCTTGTCTCCAACCCGGAGAGGACAATCCACCTTTTTGCAGCAGAGGACCATGGACTCAGACATGGAGATGTTGATTCTCATCCCAGCCGCTTCAGGCCAGGACGAAAACCACATTGCTTCTCCTGGTTCCAAGGTTTGACCAGCAGTCGGACTCTCCTCTCCAGTACCCTGGCATAGACCTTCCCTGGGAGACTGAGAAGTGTGATTCCCCTAAAGTTAGAACACACACTCTGGTCCCCCTTTTTAAAAAGAGGAATCACCATCCCGGTCTCAAAGGCACTGTCCCGGACCGCCACGCAACATTGCAGAGTAGTGTCAACCATGACAGCCCTACAACATCCAGGGCCTTTAGGTACTCAGGGCAAATCTCGTCCACCCCTGGGGCCCCACCACCAAAGAGTTTTTTAACCACTTCGGCGACCTCAGCCCCTGTGATGGGTGAGTTGTCCCCCTCATCTTCAAGCACTGCTTCCTTTGTGGAAGGGGTGTCAATGGGATTGAGGGGATCTTCAAAGTATTCCTTCCACTGCCCAACAATGTCCCCAGTCAAAGTCAGCAGTGCCCCATCTGCACCATACACAGTGTAGAGAGGGACCTGCTTCCCCCTCCTTAGTCACAGGACAGTTTGCCAGAACTCTTCAAGGCCAACCAGAAGTCTTGTTCCATGGCCTCACCAAACTCCTCCCACACCTGAGTTTTTGCTTCAGCAACCACCCGACCTGCATTCTGCTTGGCCTGCCAGTACACGTCAGCTGCCTCAGAAGTCCCACAAGCCAACCAAGCTTGATAAGGCTCCTTCAGCTTGATGGCCCCCCTCACCACTGGTGTCCACCACTTGGTTCAGGGGTTGCCACCACGAGATGTGCCAACAACCTTGTGGCCACAGCTCTGGACAGCTGCTTACAACATTGGAGGTGGAGAACATGGCCCATTCAGACTCCATGTCCCCAGACTCCCTCAGAATGTAGTCAAAATTCTTCCAGAGGTGGGAGTTGAAGACCTCCCGAACAGGAGCCTCAGCCAGACGTTTCTAGCATACCCTCACTATACGTTTGGGTCTACCAAGTCTGAGTGGCGTCTGCCCCTGCCATCGGATCCAACTCACAATCAGGTGGTGATCAGTTGACAGCTCTGCACCTCTCTTTACCCAAGTGTCCAACACATGTGGTCACAGGTCTGATGACACAAGAACAAAATCAATCATTGACCTGCAACCTAGGGTGTCCTGGTGCCAGGTGCACATATGGACACCCTTATGGTTGAACATGGTGTTTGTTATGGACAGACTGTCGTTAGCACAGAAGTCCAATAACTGAACACCACTCAGGTTTAGATTGGGCAGGCCATTCCTCCCAATCACGCCCCTCCAGGTTTCACTGTCGTTGCCCACGTATGCATTGAGGTCCCCCAGTAGGACAATGGATATCTAGCCGGTATATCTCAACCTCGTGCACTAGCTCCAGATTCTTCCCCACCAGAGAGATGATGTTCCACATCCCAAAAGCCAGCTTCAAAAGATGGAGATCAGACCATAAAGATCTCTGCCTTCACCTGCCACCTGATCCGCATAGCACCGGACCTTTATGGTCCCTCCTGCAGGTGGTGAGCCCACTGGAGGGTGGACCCATGTAATTCCTTCGGGCTGAGCCTGACCACGTCCCATGGGCAGAAACCCGGCCACCAGGTGCTAGCTATCAAGCCCCTTCCCCAGTAACCCCACACTGGGCGGAGTACACTGAATCCTTGATTTTTTTGTCTATCATGGGAGTCTATTGGATCACTCTTAGTCTTGCCCTTCACCTAGGACCAGTTTGTCTTGGAAGACCCTACCAGAGGCAAATTGCCCTGGACAACAGAGTTCCTGGGATCACAACGACATGCAAATTCTCCACCATGATAAGGTGGTGATCCATTTTTTTCAATTTATCATCAATCTAAGATCAGCTGTAACATATTGGAAAATGGAAATGCATTGCAATGGGGTGAAGGGCTGTGAATGTGTTAATACCACTGTACTGATAAAGGGAATATAAAGGCTAATAAGATTAGAATATTGTATTGTATTGTAACAATTTCTGTACTGTTAACTTTTGAGATGGAGAACAAGAAATGAGTTTACCTTGCTCAAGCCCCTGAAGAAGGTCCTGTAGATCAGTGTTTTTCAACCTTTTTTAAGCCACTGTCACGACCCGCCGCTCATCAGCGGCTTCAGCTGCGCGCACACCTGCGTCTCGTCAGCAGCGGGCTATTTAGCCCACTCTGCCCTCTGCTGCAGTCTGGAGCCGTCTGTTCTCATCAGCGTTTCCTAAGCTCGTGATTCTACCTCAGATCACCAGCAAAGATTCAACGACACGTAAGAACTCCTTACCTTGTCTTCCAAGTTCTCACCCCTGTGCACAGGTGGACCCTCCTGGCGGCGGATTTCCCCCGTCATCGCCATAGCATCTCCATCTTCTGCACAGACCCAGCAGGACGCTGTCTCCCGGGCTCATCGCCTGCCGACGCCAGCCACCTGTCCCTGCAAGTAAGCAACACCGTCACTTATATTCCCTTTCTCGGTGTGGTGCCCGTTACCCTTGTCCTTTGTTCTTGTCTCCATAGGGTTGTCCGGCTGTACGGCGCACTGCTCTGCTGCCTGCGCATCGGCGTTCACCCCAGCACATTCCCATACCGCATACATCCATCCACACACACCTGCTTGTTGAATAAAGCTGTTAAATCTATCCTGAGCCTGCGTGCGTGTTTCCTGGGCCTGTGCGCTACATTATGTCAGTACGGCTCCAGCAAAGCAGCCCAGCGGACAACGGGCTCGCACGCCGTCTTTCCACCCTCGAGGCTCGGGTGGATTTAATAGCTCATCAACAGCAGGTGATACTCAACCAGTTGGTTAACATCACTCACCGGTTAGACCGCCTGGACCCCCAGCAGGCGTTCCCCATGGCTCGCCAGGGCGGGCCAGCTCCTGCCGTTCCGATGCCCGGTCAGTCTACCTCGGGAACGCCAACCCGCCTCACACCAATCCCGACCCCCGCCCGCTTCAGCAGAAAGCTCGGAGGGGCGCGGGGGTTTATAATGCAGTGTGAGTCGGTGTTTTTGCACGTTCCCGGGGACTTTCCCTCAGACCACAGCCGAATTGGCTATATTGGAAATCTCTTGGAGGGGCGAGCGTTAACCTGGGCTTACGCCGTAATGGCGAAGCCCAGCTACACGAGCCTCTCCTACAGCCAGTTCGTGCAGAGCTTTTTAGAGGTCTTTGATCATTCCCGGCGCGATAGCGTCCTAACTGACCGGCTTCTCGCCCTCCAGCAGGGAAGCCGGTCAGCAGCGGACTATGCTATCGACTTCCGGGTTGCAGCGGAGGAGGTGGGCTGGGGCGAAGCCGCTCTCTGTGGCATCTTCCTCCGCAGCCTCAGCTCGGGTCTGAGGGATGAACTGGCTGGTCGGGATCTTCCGGAGACATTGGCGGAGTTAATCTCCACCGCCATTAGTTTGGATAATAGGCTGCGTGAACGGTCCACCGAGCGGAAGTTTAGCAGCCGCTCGCGTGGAGCCTCCGTCCGCACGCCTCAAGACCGCCCCCTGGCGACACCTCCACCGGAGGCCTCCGAGGAGTCGGAGGCGATGGTGGTGGCCCAGTCAAAGCTCCCTCTAGCGGAGAAACAGCGCCGCTGGAAGTTGGGTCTCTGCATGTATTGCGGAGGAGGCCAACATTCCGTGGAGCATTGCCTGGAGAAGCCAAACGGGGAGGTCCGTGAGTCACTGTAGGGGGCCTCGCGGACTCTAACCAGTCAAATCCCCTCACAAGCCAATCCTTGCCCATCCGATTTTGTCACAATGCCACGGGGCATCTCACACACGCACTGGTGGACTCAGGAGCAGAGCAGAGCTTCATTTCAAAGAGCCTGGCAACCCGATTGGGCATCCCCTGCCAACCTCTGCCCGCTCCTCTGAGCCTTATCACCCTCTCCCATGCTCCCCTTGGCCAAGTGACTCATCGCACGCAGTCCGTCCCAGTCATTATCTTGGGCAATCACCGAGAGGAACTCTCCTTCTACGTTTTGTCCTCCTCTGTGACGCCTGTTATCCTTGGGTACCCCTGGCTGCGCCTGCACAACCCGGTCCTGGATCGGCAGACCGGGAAGATCGCCGCCTGGAGTGCATTCTCTATGGGCACCTGTTTATAATCCGCAGCCTGCGCCCCGTCTGCTCCTCCCCCGATCAAGGACGCCGCGCCTCCGGACCTCACCTTGGTGCCCTCGGAATTCCACGATCTGGGCTTGGTCTTCAGCAAATCCAGGGCGATGTCTCTCCCTCCTCATCGGCCCTATGATTGTGCCATCAACCTCCGCCCAGGGGCTCCCCTGCCGTCAGGTCGCCTGTATAGCCTGTCAGCGCCGGAGCGGGAGGCGATGGACAGTTATATAAAGGAGTCTCTCAGCGCAGGTATCATCCGCCCCTCCTCGTCCCCGCTCGGAGCCGGTTTCTTCTTTGTATCAAAGAAGGACGGGTCCCTCCGCCCTTGTATCGACTTCCGAGCGTTGAATGACATCACTGAGAAGGACCGGTACACTCTGCCGCTGATGGACACTGCCTTCCACTCCCTGCAGGGGGCGACCTGCTTTACCAAATTGGACCTCCGCAGCGCCTACCATCTCGTCCGGATCAGGGAGGGGGATGAGTGGAAAACTGCATTCAGAACGCTAAGTGGACATTTTGAATACCTCGTAATGCCCTTTGGTCTGACCAACGCCCCAGCTATCTTTCAGCGCCTAATAAATGACATCCTGCGTGATTTCCTGGGTCTCTTTGTATTCGTGTACCTAGATGATATCCTCATCTTCTCCAGGTCACATGAAGAACACCAGGTGCATGTGAGACGGGTCTTACAGCGGCTGCTGGAGAACAGGTTATATGTGAAGGCAGAAAAATGTGAGTTTTACGCCAAGACCACCTCCTTTCTGGGATTTGTGATCTCACATAATCAGGTTCTGCCCGACCCCGCTAAGGTCAAAGCGGTGGTGGACTGGCCGACGCCGACCTCCGGGAAGCAGGTCCAACAATTCCTTGGGTTCGCTAATTTCTACCGCCGTTTTGTGCCCAACTTTGGTGCCATCGCTGCCCCGCTGACCCATCTCACGTCACCCAAGAACGCCTTTCGCTGGACTGAAGAGGTCGCCGCGGCGTTTCAGGCACTGAAGACGGAGTTCTCCTCCTCCCGGGTCCTGACCCAGGTCGACCCCGCGCTGCAGTGCTTGGTTGAGGTCGACGCATCTGACACGGGGGTGGGGGCGGTGCTGTCCCAGCGTTCACCCACTGACGGGACCAAACGACCCTGCGCCTTCTTCTCACGGCGTCCGTCTCCGGCCGAGCGGAATTATGACGTCGGGGACAGGGAGCTTCTTGCCATCAAGCTCGCCCTGCAGGAGTGGCGCCACTGGCTGGAGGGGGCAGCACTACCATTCGTGGTGATGACGGACCACAAGAACTTGGAGTATCTTCGATCTGCTAGACGCCTGAATGCCCGCCAGGCGCGCTGGTCTCTATTCTTTGCCTGGTTCCGCTTCACCATTACCTATCGCCCCGGCTCTAAGAACATCCTACCTGATGCCCTTTCCAGGCAGTTTGCCCCTGAGACATCGGAGGAGTCGGGCCACCCCATCCTGCCCAGTTCGTGTGTGGTAGGTGCCATCTCCTGGTCCATCAGGGACAAGATCCGGAGGGCGCAGGAGGCTGAACCGGATCCTGGCGGCAGACCGGAGGGAAGGTTGTTTGTTCCATCTTCTGTCCGGGGGGAGGTCATTCATTGGGTCCACACCTCCAAGCTCGCCTGTCACCCGGGGGTATCTCGGCTAGTGGATCTCCTCCAACGCTCCTTCTGGTGGCCGGGTCTGCAGAAGGATGCCTCCAACTACTTCCGGGCTTGCCCTGTGTGCGCCTCTGCCAAGTCGGGTAATTCTCCTCCCGCCGGTCTACTCCAGCCTCTGCTGACCCCTGGCAGACCCTGGTCCCATATTGCCCTCGACTTTGTCACTGGTCTCCCCACTTCCAACTCCTATAACGCCGTGCTGACCATTGTGGACCGTTTCTCCAAGGCCGCCCACTTCGTGCCACTGCGGGGTCTTCCAACGGCGCAGGAGACAGGGGATCTCCTGGTGCAGCACGTGGTCAGGTTACACGGGATACCAGTGGATGTCGTCTCGGATCGGGGTCCCCAGTTTGTCTCAGAGGTCTGGAGGTGCTTTTGCAATGCCCTGGGGGCCACAGTTAGCCTCTCATCCGGCCATCACCCACAATCCAACGGGCAGTGTGAGAGGGCCAACCAGGAGTTGGAGGCTGCCCTGCGCTGCGTCACATCATCGGACCCATCCTCCTGGAGTTCACATCTGGCCTGGGTTGAATACGCCCACAACACCGCCCGGTCTTCTGCTACAGGTATGTCTCCCTTTAAGGCGTCCCTGGGCTATGATCCACCCTTGTTTCCAGACCAGGAGGCAGAGCTCGCTGTTCCTTCCGTCCAGGCGCACCTGAGACGTTGTCGGGCTCTGTGGTCCAGGACACGGGACGCGCTTTTACGCACGGCTGCACGTAATAGCATCACTGCCAACCGCCGCAGGAGACCGGCCCCTGCCTACCAGGTGGGTCAACGAGTCTGGTTGGCCACTCAGGATTTCCACCTTAAGGGGGAGAAGAAGAAGTTGGCACCACGCTTCGTTGGTCCTCACACCATTTCCAGGATTATCAACCCGGTGGCTGTGCGTCTGGCCCTCCCCCCTCCCTTCACATTTGTCCTACTTTCCACGTTTCCAGGATCAAGCCCTATGTGTCTGACCCCCTCTGCCCCCCGCCCGCAGCGCCGCCCGCGCCTATGATGATCGACGGCCACCCAGCCTGGAGAGTCGCCTCCTTCCTGGACTCCCAGCGCCGAGGGCGCGGGTTGCAGTATCTGGTGGACTGGGAGGAGTTTGGTCCGGAGTTTAGATCCTGGGTGCCCTCCTCTTGGGTGTTAGACAAGAGCCTCATCAGGGAGTTCCATCGGGCACATCCAGACAAACCAGCGCCAGGAGGCGTTGCTAGAGGGGGGAGTACTGTCACGACCCGCCGCTCATCAGCGGCTTCAGCTGCGCGCACACCTGCGTCTCGTCAGCAGCGGGCTATTTAGCCCACTCTGCCCTCTGCTGCAGTCTGGAGCCGTCTGTTCTCATCAGCGTTTCCTAAGCTCGTGATTCTACCGCAGATCACCAGCAAAGATTCAACGACACGTAAGAACTCCTTACCTTGTCTTCCAAGTTCTCACCCCTGTGCACAGGTGGACCCTCCTGGCGGCGGATTTCCCCCGTCATCGCCATAGCATCTCCATCTTCTGCGCAGACCCAGCAGGACGCTGTCTCCCGGGCTCATCGCCTGCCGACGCCAGCCACCTGTCCCTGCAAGTAAGCAACACCGTCACTTATATTCCCTGTCTCGGTGTGGTGCCCGTTACCCTTGTCCTTTGTTCTTGTCTCCATAGGGTTGTCTGGCTGTACAGCGCGCTGCTCTGCTGCCTGCGCATCGGCGTTCACCCCAGCACATTCCCATACCGCATACATCCATCCACACACACCTGCTTGTTGAATAAAGCTGTTAAATCTATCCTGAGCCTGCGTGCGTGTTTCCTGGGCCTGTGTGCTACATTATGTCAGCCACGGCACATTTTTTACATTGACAAAATCCTGGGGCACACCACCAACCAAAATGACACAAAATGACACTCTATAGCCTAACACAGTAAAAATAATAAAATATAGTTAGCAATACAGTTTCTAAATGTATTTATACTCACTCAGTGTGAACTCTGGGCCTGTTTAGATGAACACAAAACTGATATCCTGGCAGGAATGGAAGAAAGACACACACGGAGCTCTTCCTCAACAGCTCTCAGTCTCTCTCTGTTTTTAGTTTTTATCACAGTCAAGCTTGAAAAGCTTAGCTCACACAGATATGTCGTGGAAAATGGGTGCAATGTTGAAATAGCTTTGTTGGCCAGAATGGGGAACTCCTTGGCATCAGTCAACCAAAAACTGTCCAAAGGAAGATCAGCAAAGTTTAGCTTTAAACCATGATCTTGTTTCAGTTCAATGAGTTCCTCTTGCTCCTGTAAAGTCATGTCGTTTCCAACAACTGATGCTGAGCTGTATGGGTTCCTAACCCAGTCAAGGCATTGTGTGAAGTCTGAAGAGAAATAAAATAACAACTTCTCCTCAAGAGTTTTCAAATGTGTGCCAATCACCTGGCACAGTGCAGCAGTGTTACCATCATGCCCTTTCTCGGTGAGTGGGAACATCTCAAGGTTGCCACGTTGCACATGTTGTTGCCAGAGCTGCACCTTTAACCGAAATCCATTCATTTTATCCGTGCTTGTAAGCAGGTTTTCATTAAAAGAGTAAAACTCTTTCATAAAAGAGTATTACTCTGACACTGGCCACAGTTACATGGGCAAAATTTCTTCAATCTGATTACAATTCAGATCAAAATTTTACTGTTTACATGGATCCTGAAAAAGCTGATCTGATTAGGACGTGCGTTTTCATGTGTCACAGGTTTGAACGGAATAAATAATTTTGACATGCGCAGGTCGACATTTCGACATTAAAAAAATAGTAGAAGAAGAAGCAACTTCCGGTGATAGCGAGCCCCGCTTCGTGCTGAAATTGACCTGTATCGTGTTATTCAGACTGTACTTTTGCTTCTGCTAGTCTCCGTAATAAAGCTACAAGTCCATACTTCTGCATATGATGAAAAGAGGGAGACAGCAGGACGATACAGACCAGTTTTGTTTTACTCCCGCTATGTTTTCCGCTAGCTGCTGCTAAGGCGGAAATACGTCACGTCGACGTGCGGCTGGTGTACAGACATGCGCAGTAAACATATTTTCTGCCCTGTGTTCGGAGTAAGTGTTTTCATGCGCACCATTCCGATTAACAATCGGCATAACCCACCCCTCTCAATCGGAATGAAATTTTGATCCGAATGAGCGTGATCGGGTTAGAATATTCAGATTGCCATGTTTACATGAAGCATTTTTATTCTGATCAGGCTTTTAATCTGGTTACTTGTGTCCATGTAAACATAGCCACTCACTCGAGTAATTAAGTTAAATTGGATAATTTCCCACGGCACACCTAACGATCTCTCATGGCACACTAGTGTGCCGCGGCACATAGGTTGAAAATCACTGCTGTAGATGATTCATTAACATCACCTCCACCTGTGTAATGAATGGGCCCCTCCGAGGCAGAAAGACAAGTCTGGACTGTAGTGTGACATTTTATTCAACAAAAAGACAAACAAAATCCAAACAGTGCATGACGAACAAAAACTACAAATGAGGAAAACTTACAGGCAAACCCTCTGGAGCCAATATCACCCCATGAGTGCTGGTAGGAGGAACAGCATAGATAAACCGGTTAACATCCATATAAGATGGCAGCAAAGATAGAGTGACCAGGCAGTGTTTAAATACATAGCACATAATGGGCAGCAGGTGTGAGAGGTGAGCTGGCAGGTAAACTAATTGTGTAACTGCTCCCAGCTGAGAGGGAAACAGACTGGGAGCAGTGAGTGGAAGAGTAGTGATTGTCCTAATACACAATCACTCACAGCTGGGAACTGGACAACAGACTGTGAGTAAAAGGTGGGTGTGTCTGGTAGATGAAGGAGGTTCTGAGTGAAAACAACCACAATAACAGAAAACAGACAAGAAAATCATAACGAACATAAGACACTCAAAAAATACATAGAGGGTCTGAGCTCTGGGCTCAGACTCATGACAACCTGCTCCTTGTTTGAGCCTCTCTCACTAAATTCTGCTTGGCATACAGAGATGACAAAGTGTGCATCAGCCTGAAAATAGAGTAGATGAATCAATAGCCCAGCATGAAATAGTATCTGGCTTACTACAACTTCATACACCTGGCAACCACAACCTATAATATCCTACAGTAAATAAGCAATTGTTGTGGTTGATATAAATATTTAGGGTGCCATTTTTGCAGAAGGCTTCAGGCAGAGTGGTATTAGCTCTGATATTAAGTAGATTTCCTCACAAGTAAAGCTTGTGCTAAGAAGCTGAAAACCTGTATTGTTGAGTACTTAATTATGACAGTTTCCAGCAAAACATGTTATGTCATTTTAGCACTTTTCACTTTTATAATTTGGACAAAAAAGTTTGATAATTTAAACACGCTTCTTAATTAATCTGCAATTAATACCATAAGTACATCATAACATTAATTTTGATTTTTTTTTTGTGCGATCTGTCCTGGGTGTACCCTGCCTCTTGTGTGTGTATCTATATCTATCTATCTGTCTATATATCATAACTCGGGAATGACATGAAAACAAAATGTGTTTCAATCAGTTTTTATATGTTAAGATCAATTCATATCAACCTGCCATTACTATTTAAGCAGAAATGGCACTGGGCTTAGATTAAAAAAAAAAAAAAAAAAACAATACTGACATCTACACTACAGACCCAATTAAAAAAAAAAAAATGCTGTAACTTTTTTCATAATATCAGGTAATGAAAGTTTTATCACAAGAGTGGTGACAGAAACATTTATCCTAAATGCCAAAGTGTGCATGTGTGTTTTTAAATGTAGAAACATTGATGCTAACATAATGTAATCCTAAACTTTAGTACACAGAAACTGTATGTTATGAAGGGATTTAGGGAAGTGAGCGGCGTGGTGACGTGGCCGGCTGGTGTCGTCATCGCACCGACCTTTATAGAGGGGAGTTGGCCATGTTATGGGCCCTTTGCCTATTTGCCCTCATAGGAACAGTTAGGAGCCAAGTGCTCACATAAGTGTATTGCATTACTAAAGAGTTTGTAGTAAAGTTCAGTTTCTGCACAGCATCGTTGTCCATCATTATTACCAGGTTTGTGGACATAACATTTGGCGACAAGAATTTACGAACCATGGAAGTGTGCCTAAGACCACTGAGGCCTTTCCTCAAGTCCTCAGGTGAACCGCCTGTTCCGTGGCCATGTTGGCTGGACGTGTTCGAGACCTACATTGCAGCATTGGACCGGGGAAAGTTGGATAAAGGAAGAAAGTGAGCACTGCTTGTCCACAACCTGGGCATAGAAGGTCAGACAATCTTTCACACACTTGTTCCGATGGACTTGTATGTAGATGCTGTGGATCTACCAGCTACCTATTTTGCTATGCCGGACAACGTGCTAGCGTGCCATATAAGATTCCGCCAGAGGTGACAGGGAATTGGTGAGTCCACCAAAAACTTCATCGCTGATTTGAGACAACTGGTTAACGTACAGATTTGGACTGTTAGAAGACAAGATGGTGCAGGACCAGTTGGACAAGCACACAAACAACCCAAGGCTAAGGGCTAAGATGCTAACAGTGCCAAATGACATGATGCTAGCTAACACCATCGAGCTAGCGTTCCAATGGTGTCAGCGGACAGGTTAGCATCGGCGATAGGTGTGCGTCAACAACAATGACAGCTAGGACAGTCACCGCTAACCAACGCTGTGGGCATGGAGGAATATGGCGACATGGCAGAGGAGTTCGATGCAAACACCATTAACCGGAGGACTGCTCCGAGAGGCCTTGTGTGTGGTCACTATGAGAGAGCACATTTTTACCTGGTAAGAGGACAATGATGTAAAGTGTGGAAGGTCCAACCATTTCGCCAAAATGTGCCAGTTGCCAACACCGTAGGACCTGCCAAGCAAGCAAAGCTGCCCACCTGTTATGAATCCTCGTGCGCCATTACGCGGCGCACGGAGGACAGAATGAAAAACCCTAACGCAGGAATAGATTCATGCAATTTATTAACAAACCCCAAAATAATAAGTCCAGCAAACAGTCGTGCAAAACACAGTGTTGAGATGATTGGCTAAAGGCCACCAGACTTACAGGGACGCCCCCTGGATGCTGTACTGCCCGGCTACGGGAATGCCTAGTGCCGCTGAGCTGCAGTCGGCACGGGGTGAAAGACAAACCTGGACTTATGGAGCAGGAGCAATCCGGGGCAGTCCATGCAGTCCTGTAGATGAAGGTGGAACAGGATGACAGCGTAATGAAGGTATTGGCATACACAGAGGTACATGCTGCTATGTATGAATCTCAATGCTCTGACAGTCTCTTCCTACTAACACAGCGTTTAAGTAATAATAATACTAATGAGGGAAGAGACCGCTGGTGTGACTGAGTGTGGGCTGGACATAATTGGAATCACGTGTGTATGAGTGAGTGAAAGAGCGTGTAAATGGGAATGAAGTGTGTGTGTGTATGTGTGTGAAACACCCAATAATGAGACACAGCTGATGGCACTGACAGAAGGAGGGGGCGTGCCCGAGCTGTCAGCTAGTGAAGGACCCAAAGGGCTCCCTGATGCGTCTGATGGAAAATAAATAGGGAGGCAGACCAAACAGCCACGGGTCAGAACTGGGTTTGGGACCACCAAACCCAGGTTCATGACACTGCCCACAGCCACCATCCACGCAGTAAGCCCTGAAATTGATTCCTGCACATACGACATGGTTGAACTGGTTGACATGACTGTGCAGCTGCTGCTTGACAATGCAGCAGTTAGGTCGATGCTGAATTGGGCCAAGGTAAAGAAATTTTTCCCCAACCACCCGATTAGAAAAAACCCAGCGGTGCTGTATGGATACAGTGGTCACAGAGTTAGCAACATTGGAACAATTGAGCTAACTGTATACTACAAGTCAAAGATTGTTTATGATTTCAAGTTTCAAGTGACTGCACATGGTGAGAACATTATGGGCTATGACCTCTTCTACAGACTGGGCTTCACTATCCGTGACAGCGCCGGGTTCACATTGTCCGGTTATGGCAACTGGGACATGACGGACATTTATGATGATGATGTGGTGTGGGATGAGTTTAAAAAGGGCGACACCAACACAAAATCAACTGTCCCGTGCGCAAAGGAGGAGAGCTGCCCGGGGTGGGGGGGTGGGGGGCAACAGCCAGACTCGCCTCAGATCCTTGCCCAGCTGGAGAGTATGGAGGCCACTGCTGAATTGCAGGAGAGGGAGTCCGTGCACACAGAGAACTACTTTGGGGCACAACAAGTGGGCAGGAACGTTATCCATAACACAGAACAACAACAACGAAGCACATCCGACAGGGGAGAAGAAAAACCGGACTGCTTCAGTACCCATGCTCAGCATCAGTCTATGGGAGTTATGACCAAACCGACGAGTGAAGAGTCCTCAACAGCGAACGAGACGGGAGAGACATCACACACCTTCAGTATCCACAACCAGCTTTGGACTAGGGAAACAACAATGATGGAGTTGGGTGAAGGATTCGTGACGAACATGGTAACGGCAGAACTGTTACGGCACAATGGAGATTTTAAGACGGAGGGCACGCAGCTCCACCGTGATCACAGTGGCATATGAGGCCAAGCAAGGCACCATTCAAAGTCATGGACTGGGTTTGAGTCTGCACCAACGAGAGTCATGACTGACGAGACTGCGGACACCGCTGAGGATCGTGGGGCAGCCAGGATCAGCTTGCTTCAGACTAACGGATGGTTTGGTTCAGCACACAAGCCATCTCCGGCGTGTCCAAGTGATGGCTCCAGACAGCGAGGCTTTGCGGGAGTCAGTGAATGCTGTGTGGGATCCGGGCCCCAACACTGTGAAGATTGGTCCTGGTTCTGGGGGCCCAGCATTTCCAGGGTTGCGTCCACTGCGGACCCTCTACAAGCCCCTTCCAGCACAGCTGCCTTCCCCATGGAAGACTGTTAGAAAGAAGTAACTGTTTAAGTAGGAGTGCAGCTGAAAAGGTGGCAGAATAGTCCACTCAGCTGCGTCGGGTCTAGCGGTGGTCCACCCGCTGACTCTGTCTAGTTCAGGGGTTCTATATATATGCTAAATTGGGGAGGGCTTAAATTAATTAAATTGTTCTGTGTTTTTTCCAATGAAAGCGGTGTGACTGTTATGAAGGGATTTAGGGAAGTGAGCGGCATGGTGACATGGCCGGCTGGTGTCGTCATCGCGCCAACCTTTTTAGAGGGGAGTTGACCATGTTATAGGCCCTTTGAAAACTTGCCCTCATAGGAACAGTTAGGAGCCAAGGGCTCACATAAGTGCACTGCATTACTGAAGAGTTTGTAATAAAGTTCAGTTCCAGTACAGCATCCTCATTCGTTATTATTATCAGGTTTGTGGACATGACACTACATTTAACCTTAATGACATGTTTGGTAAAACCCAGAAGCAGACTCAGACTTGAAATAAATACAATTATCTTTCATTTGCAGTGAAAGTGAATATGAATGCGTGTGTTTGTGCCGAAGTGGGCAGCTGGGCGAGCAGAGCACGGACGAACTGGCAACCCTAGGAGAGAGGACAAACAGGCGGATGAGTTTACTGAGACCAGGGTGAATAAACAGGTAAATGTACAGTCTTTCGGATTGGATGAAAGGCTGAGGCACTGAAGATCTCCCAGAGACTCAAAACCAGCTGCAGTCCATTCCGTGTCCGTGTTGTCGCCGAGGAGCGAGGTGAGAATTAGCAGGTGAGTACACAGTGCAAAGCAATGTGCGGGAAGAAGCACAGGTCCGCCACCAGGAGGAGGAGGTCCACCACCTAGAGGCTTCCACCTGTGCACAGGGGAGAAAAGGTGAAGCGTGGAAGGGATGGAATCCCAAAGGCTTACTTGTCGTTGGAGAGCTTTGGCTCTCAGAAGACCTGACGGAGCAGGATTGGTGAAGAAGAGGATTCTCTGGAGCAGGATGACAGAGTAGTCAAGGAGGTCCTCCCAGACCAGAGGACCGTTGACGTCTCTGTGCAGACCACAGTTCAGCATGGTTTAAGAAGGCTGACTAATGAGGTAACCAGGTGTGCATGCAGCTGTGGAGGCAACTAGGGCAGCAGGCATGCAGAGCAGGTCACCACAGTACTCCCCCCCTACGGGACGCCTCTCGGTGGCAGATCCAACCTACCCGGGTACGTCCGGTGGAAGTCCCTGATGAGCTGAGGATCCATCATGAAGGAGGGATGCACCCAGGATCTCCATTCTGGACCGTAACCCTCCCAGTCCACCAGGTACTGAAGGCCACGACCCCTGTGTCGAACGTCCAGGATGGACGATGGAGGATCTTGTCGTCAGCAGGAGAACGTTGGGACAACACCACTCCCACGCTGGAGTCAGAGGCATCCACCTCCACCAGACATTGTAGTGCGGGATCCACCTGGGCCACAATAGGAGGAGAGGAGAACAAAGATTTTAACTGCACAAAAGCCGCCCTCCGCCTCCTTCGTCCACCGGAATGGTACCTTGGTGGAGGAGAGGTGAGTGAGGGGTAGGGCAATGGTGCTATAGTCTTTAATGAAGCGGCGATAGAAATTGGCAAAGCCCAGAAACTGCTGCAGCTGCTTCCAGGAAGATGGAATAGGCCACTCCACCACCGGCTTTACCTTGTCCGGGTCTGCGATGATCTGATTGTGGGAGATGATGAATTCCAGAAATGTAGTGCGTGGGGCGTGAAACTCACATTTCTCAGCCTTGACTTAACTTCTAACAGTGTGTTCTCCAATAAACGCTGAAGGACCCGCCTGACATGTACCCGATGCTCATCCAGGGACTGGGAAAAAATAAGAATATCGTCCAGACAAACAAACACAAAAGAATCCAAAAAATCTCTCAACACATCATTGATCAGTCCTTGAAATACAGTGGGAGCATTAGTTAAACCAAAGGGCATCACTAAGTATTCAAAGTGGCCACTAGGACTGTGGAACCCCGTCTTCCACTCATCCCCCTCCTTGATCCTCACCAGGTGACAGGCGTTGCAGAGATCCAGTTTAGTGAACCACGAGGCCCCCTGGAGGGAATCAAAAGCGGTGTTAATGAGGGGGAGAGTGTACTTGTCCTTGACTGTGATGCTGTTCAGCTCCCTAAAATCAATACACGGCCTCAGTGAACCGTCCTTCTTTCCCACAAAGAAAAATCCCGCCCCCACAGCTGAAGATGATGGCCTGATAATACCCAAGCTTAGGGATTCCTTAATGTATTTATCCATCGCCTCCCGCTCCTGGGCAGAGAGGCTAAAAAGCCAGCTGGATGGCAAAGGAGTCCCAGGCAGGAGGTTAATGGCACAATCATAGGGGCCGTGGGGGGGAAGAGATAGCGCTTGAGCCTTGCTGAACACGGCGCCCAGATCATGGTATTCGGGGGGTACCAATGAAAGGTCAGGTGGGGGGGGTGTCAGGAGAACAGAGGGGAATGGAGGGAGAGCAAGCAGTAGACTGCAGACAGGTGCTAGGGCAGAAAGAGCTCCAGGACACAATGCTTCCCGATCACCAATCAATAACAGGATTGTGTAGCTGGAGCCAAGGGTAACCCTGAATCACCGGGGAGGCTGAGACGGGAAGCACAAAGAATCTAATCTGCTCCCAGTGATTCCCCGATACCAACACGGAGACTGGGGCTGATTGTTTCATGACAATAGCCAGTGGAGCCTTTGACAGAGCAATTAATTTCAGTGGGGTCTTCAGCTGATGGCATGGGAGCCCCAGCCGGGTTGCCAGATTCTCTGAAATGAAGCTCTGCTTGGCCCCTGAATCAATGAGTGCATGGGTGGATATTTCATTATGATTATGGAAAAAACGAATGGGAAGCAGAAATTTCATAAGGGAATTGTCCTGAGGTGAGTCCGTGAGTCCCCCTACTGTAATGCACAGACCCCCCCCCCCCCCACATACACACACACACTTTGGCCGAATGGGGCAAGAAGCCAGCTCGTGCTCCTCACTAGCACAATACAAACACAATCCAAGCTCCCGGTGGAGTTGCTTTTCAGCCGGAGGCAGCTTAGATTGGCCCGTCACCATGGGCTCCTCAGACTCTAAAGGATCAGAGGAGGGGAGGGATAACAGGGGAGGTTGCGGGGAGCAGTGAAACTGTAAGCCAGGACGACCCAAAAGTCGACGCTCGCTGGCTCGCTCCCTCAGCCGCTTATCAATGCTAATGGCGAGGGAGATTAGCTCGTTCAGTTTGCTAGGCTTCTCCCCGTGGGCCAATTCGTCCCACAGGGTAGGACTAAGGCTGCGAATGAAAATACTGCAGAGAGAGGAATCCTCACACCCTACCTCCGCTGCCACCACCGGGAAGTCTACAGAATGTTCAGCCACAGATTTACTGCCCTGCTTAAGATTTAGTAACCGGGTGGTGAGAACACTATCTCAGTCAGAGTGGTTGAAAACGTCATTAAATTCGCTCACAAACTGATTGTAGGTCAAGCTAGCGTAATCGGACCGAGCCATTACGGCGTAAGCCCAGGCTAAGGTCCGCCCCTCCAAGAGATTGACCACATACCCAATGCGGCTATGATTGGTGAGGAAATCCCCCGGCACACGCTGGAACACAATACCACACTGAAGCAGGAAACCACGTGCCTCCCCTAGCTTACCACTGAATCGCGTTGGCGTGGGGACTGGTGTCAGCTGGGACTGTTAGGAGTGAGGAGTGGTGGGACTAGCTGGCCCAGCCGCTCCCCCGGGAGCAGGTGGAAAAGGCTGTGTAGGTGTGAGTTGATCCAGGCGAGTGTTAATCAGCATGAGTTGTGTTAGTATGACCTGCTGCTGGTGAGATAACTGATCTACCCGAACCTCGATGGTGTTAAGTCTCTGTGCGAGAGCACTGTCTGCTGGGTTAGTCTGATGGAGACGTACTGACATGTTTGGTAAAACCCAGAAGCGGTGAAAAGAGAGACGGGAGAGACGGGCGGAAAGCGTGGAGGCGTGAAATTGCACCTTAGAAGACGTCAGTTTGGTAACATTCCTCTTCCTTCTATGATTTTTGGGAACGTACAGTCTCTGAGAAACAAGGTGGTTGAAATTCAAGGGAATGTACGCTACCAGAAGGACTTTAAGAACTGCTGTGTCATGGCTTATACCGAGACTTGGCTTAATGTGCATGACCGAGACACAGACCTGTGGATTGATGGCTTTGGAGCCCCACTGCGCTTGGATCGGCAGGAATAGGTAATGGGGAAACGTCAGGGGGGCGGTACATGTTTATATATTAATAAGCAGTACTGCACATCTGTCACGGTCAGAGAGCGCATCTGTACACCCGATGTGGAGCTGCTGTCTGTGTCACTACACCCCTTTTATTTGCCTCGCGAGTTCCCCCAGCTTTTCATCACAACTGTGTACATTCACCCGAGAGCAGACACTGACGCCGCCTCCAGCACCATCTTTGATGTGATCCAGCGGCTGCAATCAATTTCTCCAGAGGTGCCAAAATTCATTCTTGGGGATTTTAACCATGTTTCTTTAAAGAAGACACTTAAAAACTTTTATCAGTATGTCTCCTGCCCAACCAGGCGGAAAAAGACATTGGACCTGTGCTATGGATCCATAGAGAGGGCCTATAAATCACTCCCCCTTCCTCCTGTAGGATCCTCAGATCACAACTGTGTACATTTGCTGCCCACATATAAAACTGCTCTCAGAAGAGGCAAGGTGGAGACGAGAGACATTGATGTGTGGACAAAGGATTCAGTGCACAGCCTCCAGGAATGCTTTAACTGTACAGACTGGGAGATGTTCACACTGGCCTGCGGGGATGATTTGGACTCTTTGGTGGACGTCACATGCTCATACATGGCTTTCTGTAAAAATAAGATCATTCCACGTAAACGTGTCAAAATATATCCCAACAACAAGCCATGGGATACAAAATCAGTTAAATCCTGCTTACAGAGGAAAGCACTTGCCTTTAAACAGGGGTCTGTTTCTGAGCTACAGGTTGCCACAAAAGAGCTGAAGGCTGAAATTTTAAGAGCAAAACAGAATTATAAATCAGAATTGGAAAGCAAGATGGCAACAAAGAAACTTGGTTCAGCCTGGGCCAGTATGAAAACTATTGCAGGCCTTCAGAGCACAGAGCGCAGTAATCGTGTGTTTTTAGATGGTTTTAATTCAGACAAAGAGCTGGCTAATGCTCTTAATTGTTTTTATGGTCGTTTTGACTCCTTTGATTTTAGCACAGAAACCCAAGATTTGAAACAGAAACTCAAAGACAATCAGCACTTTAATATTGAGGTGCAGGATGTTAAAAGGGAGTTCTGCGCTGTAAAAGTGAACAAAAGTCAGGGCCCTGATAATATATGTGGGCGCTTGATAAAGTCCTGTGCATATGAACTGAGTCCTATATTTCATTACATTTTCAATAAGTCCTTACAGACACAACATGTGCCTAAGATCTGGAAAGAAGCCATGGTTGGTCCCGTTCCAAAATTCAGCTGTCCTAAAACGGTAAACGACTTTAGACCAGTTGCTTTGACTTCAATTTTAATGAAAATTTTTGAAAAACTGGTCAGATGTGAGGTCCTAAAGCAGACTGAGCATGCATTGGATCCTCTGCAGTTTGCCTATAGGCCTCACAGAGGAGTGGAGGATGCCACTGTCACTCTGTTTAACATGCTTTTTTAAACATCTGGATTTTAATGGGACACACGCCAGACTTTTATTTGTGGACTTTTCCTCCGCCTTTAATACAATCCAACCTCATATCTTAGTTGAAAGGCTCCTGCAACAATTTGATTTGAGCAATAATCTGGTGGGTTGGATTCTGGATTTCTTAACCAACAGGACGCAGAGAGTAAGGGTCAATGGTACATTGTCTGACCTAAAGTGCCCTTCTACTGGCTCTCCTCAGGGGTGTGTGTTGTCACCACTACTCTTCATTCTGTACACAAACATGTGTCGGCGCAGACATGACAACAGACACATTATAAAGTATGCTGATGACTCAGTTATTGTCAGTCTCCTCCAGGATGGTGAGAGTGGCCACGGCCCAGTAGTTGATGATTTTGTTCACTGGTGTGAGGATTCCCACCTGCAGCTGAATATGACAAAAATTAAAGACATGATTATTGACTTTAGGAGGAAAACTCCCAGGCACAAAGTCACCGTACTAAAAGGCCAGACCACCGAATGTGTACAATCCTACAAATACCTTGGGACGATTATTGATAGTAATTTAAACTTTGAAGAGAACTGTCAAACGGTGTGCAAAAAGGGTCAGCAACATTTGCATTGCTTGAGAAAACTTGCACGCTTCCAAATTGACCGAACCATAATGACAATGTTTTATCGGGCTTTTATTGGATCTGTTTTATCCTTTTCTTTAGTGTCATGGTTTGGTCAGATAAAACTGAAACAGAGGAAATCCTTGGATCAGGTAGTTAGATGGTCCAGTTGTTTGCTTGGTGAGCCACAGCTGAGCCTGACATCCCTGTACACCAGACAAGTACAGAGGATGGCTACCTCCATTTTAAATGATGACTCCCACCCTTTGCACTGCAACTATCAACTTCTTCCCTCAAGACGGAGGTTTGCTGTCCCAAAAAAATAGAACCCAGCGCTACAAAAACAGCTTTGTTCCTGCTGCTGTCAAAGAGTTGAACAAGCTGTAACAATATATTGCACATAATTTAGGTACCTATTTATTAACTCCATTTTATATTTACTTATTTTTGTAGGATGTTACTTGGGTTCTAAATATTTTATTGGGTTTTAGACCTTTGAGTTTTTAACCTCTTTGACTAGTTTTTAACTTTTAATATGACCCTTCTCTCTTACCTCTGGTTTTTCTCCCATCTCTTTGTCTTTTTATTCCCTGATTGATGGAGCCTTGAGTATTTTTATCATGTTTATAGTCAGCTTCATGTGTGCCTGTGTTTGTGTCTATGTTGAATGTAATTTGTGGCTTGTAAATATGGATGTCACCAGACTGCAAAACAAATCTACCTACGGGTACAAATAAAGTAACCTGAACCTGAACCTGAAGCAGACTCAGACTCGGAATAAATACAATTATCTTTTATTTGCAGTGAGAGTGAATGTGAATGCGTGCATGTGTACTGAAGTGGGCAGCTGAGCGAGCAGAGCACGGACGAACTGGCAACCCTAGGAGAGAGGACAAACAGGCGGATGAGTTTACTGAGACCAGGGTGAATAAATAGGTGAATGTACAGTCTTACGGACTGGATGAAAGGCTGAGGCGCTAAAGATCTCCAAGAGACTCAGAACCAGCTGCAGTCCATTCCGTGTCCGTGTTGTCACCGAGGAGCGAGGTGAGAATTAGCAGGTGAGTACTCGGTGCAAAGCAATGTGCGGGAAGAAGCACAGGTCCGCCACCAGGAGGAGGAGGTCCGCTGCCTGGAGGCTTCCACCTGTGCACAGGGGAGAAAAGGTGAAGCGTGGAAGGGATGGAATCCCAAAGGCTTACTTGTCGTTGGAGAGCTTTGGCTCTCAGAAGGCCTGACGGAGCAGGATTGGTGAAGAAGAGGATTCTCCGGAGCAGGATGACAGAGTAGTCGAGGAGGTCCTTCCAGACCAGAGGAGCATTGACGTCTCCGTGCAGACCACAGGGCAGCACGGCTTAAGAAGGCTGACTAATGAGGTGACCAGGTGTGCGCGCAGCTGTGGAAGCAATTAGGGCAGCAGACACGCAGAGCAGGTCACCACATTTAACAACACACCGGTTCATTATGTCATGCCCACTTCACTAGTCCTGTGTGTCCACAGTTCAAGATTTCTTCAGTGAGGTCATGTCATGATTGTTGTGTCTGTGGCTGCCTCCACCTGAAATTAAAATAACTGAAACTTTACTTACTGTCGAGATGGAATAATTGATATACAGTATTAGACAAAGTGATCTGACAGGTGAATGAGGCCTTCTAAAATGCTACACAGTGGTATGTACAGTGTGACATTGTGCAGTTGTGTGTTCTGCTTCTAATGTCTGGCTGACTAGATAGTTGGACCCTATTTTTTGAATTACTTTATTTTCTTTATATGAATTGTAAAGTGTTTGGATCATGCTTATCTCCATGCTGTGCCAGATCTTGACTCCCAACTAGACTATTTTCTTTCTCCTATCATTAATTATTTGCTTTCTAAGGAAATGCCATTCAATACCCATAAAGCCATTTTGTCTACAATTAGGATATTTAAGCTTCCAACAGCTAAGTGTTCATGTTCTTACTTTTGATAAGAGATCAATATATTGATCATCTGCTACATCGTTTTTATCCAACTTCTCAAAGTCAAGGGATGCAGTGCACAAGAATGTGTAGCACCAAGGCATCAGGAAATTTGTAGCTGGTCCTCCTTGGCCCAAGCTGGCAGCCATTATTTCTCCAATGGCTCTGCAAAAAATAATGTCAAAGGCACACTTTACTTTTGACATGTAAATTACTTGTGTAAATACTGTGAAATGCTTATGCATGAATCACTAGAGTTTTTTTAAACTGATACTAATAACAGTGAATTATTGCCCAAGTCTGGAATTCCCTTCAGATCATCAGAGCTGCATTACTTCAAACTTCAAAGCATTTAATTAGTTTTACTGTTTGGAATCAGTATCATTTTTGTTGTACTGTCCTTCGCTGCTGCAATGAGTGGCTGTTTTCAGAGGAAAAGGCTCTAAAAAATTCACTGTACACTATCAGCTAAGGAAATATCTAAAAGCAGACTTCAAGAATATCTTTTCAATCAGTTAGTCAAAGCTTTATTTATATAGCACTTTTCATACAAAAAGATGCAACGCAAAGTGCTTCACGCATTGAAATAAAACACAATCTCTCCCCCCCCCACAGACACACACACACAGACACACACACACACACACACACACTCACACACACACATAGACACAAACACACACAAATTTTCATCAGTGTAAAACTTATGGCTGGGCACCGAGGATCCAAGTGTGGAAGCACCATCACTAGGGAGCTATCACCAGCAGGGAAAGTGCCAAGTTCACGGCTACAGGAACACCACCTCTGAGACTGCCCAAGTCCAACCTGAAGGGTCGACACTGCAGGGGTGGCGCCACAGTGCATGATCCCCTCAGCCAGGCAGACCAAGACAATCACAGACAAGTGCCTCGCAACCAGAAAGAAGGCACAACCCCCACGAGAGGGCCCCCCATGGGGAAATGCCAGAGCCCAGACAGGGTGACAAAACATCTCTGAGACAGCTTGCTGATAAAAAGACTAGGCAGCCAAGATGACCAGAAAAATAAAACAACATCCAAACACAGTCAAACAGATATATATTCATAAGTATTAATAATTTGCAGTAAGATACTTGATTGAAGTAAAATAGATTTAAAATCAGAAAATAAGAGAATTAAAATAGGAAACTCACACAACACACAGAGCTACCAGAGGACTGACCCCCCCCCCACACACACACACACACACACTGTAGCTTTCACTACTCACAGTAGCTGTGTGGCCTAGGGTCAAAGAAACGGAGATAGGTGCTGCCCCATACACCACATGGTGTCCTACATGCTGTGGAAGTGGGGAATAGGAAACTTTAAGCAGCATGAAATAAAGCGGCGTTGGTGTAGGTTTTAAGCAGGTTTATTAAATCACACCGCCGTCACAGGATCCCCGCTCCGATGCAAGTGCAAGCAGACCGGAGCGGGATCCTCAGGCTCTCAGAGAAGAGAGACACACAGTGTGTGTGTCCAGCAGCAGCAGTAGGAGTGAGAGTGAGAGAATGAGCATGGATTTCAGTGCAGTATATATACCAAACTCAGACAATACATCAAAGGAGTATTCCCAGCAGTTGGTATGATCAAAGAGATTGCAGAACAGGCACGAGACATTTGCATTTGAGAGATATACATAACAATAGGCAGATTGCTAGCCTCTGCTCCAGGTGCAGGACAAAGAGGTTACAAGGCACATCTACATATTGATCTCAGTCTCTAGGTCACAGTAAGGACAGGACGCATGAACACTATACATGAATGGCACATTACATCACGATACATGAATGGCACATTACATCACAATACATGCACGGCACATTACATCTCAGTAGTGCAGCGGGAAAAACCACAAGAAGCGAGCTGACTGTCCTTAATCTGTTGTGGGGGTTAACCGAACCGCCACAAACTAATCAAAAGAAAGGTTAAAATGGTAGGTCTTGAGACTGCTTTTAAAAACGTGAACATTCTCAGAAGCCCTGATGTTCTACGGCTGTCAAAAATTGGCCCAATAGAGGCAGATTGAAGACCCAAATGCTGGACTGTGAGTTGCAAAAACGTTTAATAACAAAACCACAAAAATACAAGACAAACACTTACATAAAGTAGCAGGAGTAGCCAGGGAAAAGGCATGTAGGAATGCCGGTACAGACGTGGGGCTCACGTCTGGAGAAACAGGGAGACCAGCCTGGGTGGAACCAGGCTGAGGTGTATGGAAACGCCAGGATACAAAGGATAAAAAGGCTTAAGGTTAAGATGGGAAACTCCTGTCAGAACATTGAGAAGGACGCTGCACCGAGAAACAGAGCAGCCGTGCTTAAATAGGCAAAACGGAAATGATAAACGATTACAGATGTGGGTGACAAGAGCAAGCATAATCAGATTAACCAGTGACAGCTGTGACAGCCCGCAAACTTGAACTAAACGGGGAAGTTAACAAATCACGCTGTCACAATCAAAGCACAGGAGGATAAGGCAAAAAGTAACTGACTATAAATAAGAAGAGAATACAAAATGAGACACAGATCAGATAACATAAACAGGGAAGCATAACCACTAAGGACAGGATAATACAAAAACCAAGAGGTGCAAATAACACCATACAAATATCAATATGACAAAAAGAGGATCAAAGAAAAAGGTGAGGGTAGGCTCATGTCAAACCAAACCGATGTAATAATAAAGTGGAACCGGATGACCATGGAAGCATGATATTAATTACAGGAACTCTCATTAACAGATAGAAAGAAACAATAGCTGGTCTTCAGGATCTATTAAAAGTGTGTACTGCTTATGGGGATGAAAATGACATAAAATATAACACGAATAAGAGTTTTGTGATGAATTGTCACACTAGAGAAGATATGCTAATGAAATTTCCTGTTTTTGATTTGGCAGGCAGGGAATTAAATGTCAGGGATAAAGTCAAATATGTGGGACATTTTATTAATTATAAAATGACTGATGATATCCTCAGACAGCGCTGCAAGATTTACACTCAAGCAAATGTCCTTGTACATAGGCTTACTGTAGCTTTTGTCCAGGTGAGGTGAAGTTAGTTCTTTTTAAAACTTACTGTACACCTCTTTTTTTTTTCAAAACTCTGTTTATTGATTTTCCAATGCAGCAAGATAAATGGGGGGAGGGGGGTAAATACTAAATGTGCCATCAACTCAATATAACCAGTTGAGTAATTCAATTATATAGAAAAGCTCAGCCTAATTAAAATTAAGTGGATTACAGAGAACAAAGGTCAGACTACAGTACCGCCACCCCCCATTGCATATCTAAGTCAGAAAAAACTTGAATGAATGAATGAATGAATGAATGAATGAATTTATTTCGGATAGTACAGTACAGGTTAAAAGAAACTGAATAATATAACAACAACGTCAAATTAGACAAAGACTCCTCTTGTGGTCTATATTAATCATATATTCCATAACCTACATATGTTGAAGCACGTGGAAATGTTTAGTAATTACATATGTAAAGAACTTCACACCTCTGAAAGGACAAAGGCTCTCAACCGTCGAGTGAAGAACAAAGACATTCCCAGACACTGCGGAGGAGACCGGAGAAGCCACCCTCACCCCCTAAGGCGAGGAGAGCAAATACCAAGACAATGGGGGGATTAAGATAATGAGGGATGTCAGCCTTTGTTATGCATGTCTTTTGTTGTGTGCAAGTATAAAGCCAGTGAGCCGGAGACATTCTGCCTCTTTTTTCCTTCTGCCACTCTGCACCAGATGAGACTTGTTAGGAGAGCTGATTATTAAACTTTGGTTTATAAATCAAAATCGCCTCATCATTTCCAAGCTCTTCTACACTGGTGACCCTGACGCAAGTATGGTCCTGAGGCATACCCCCGCAATCGACTCACCCGTGGCGACCCAGGCAGACGCCAGCGACCACGCAGACGGAGGAACAGATGGACAACTGTTCCCCCCGGCAGAAGAGATTGAGAGGGCTCAACCGAGCACCAGCACCGCCATGAGAACCGAGGCAAGGCACTCTCACCCGGCGGACACAGCAGTGATGGTATACACGAAAGCCGTCGCTGTCAAGCTGCCAGACTTCTGGCAAGAAGACCCCGCCTCGTGGTTTCAGCAGGCTGAAGCCCAGTTTACACTGGCGGGCATCACGGCTGACGATACCAAATTCTACCATATTGTCTCCAAACTCGACGCTGCCACTTCGAAGTGTGTGTGGAGCATGATCCGGCGGCCACCGGCCCGGGACAAATATGAGACGCTCAAAGCAACCATCGTGGCGAATTACGTCCCATCAGCGGAAGAGAGAGCCGAGAAGATCCTGGCGGTCTACGGCCACAGAGGGTGCAAACCTAAGGCCCTCATGGAGGATTTGCTACAGCTTAAAGAGGAGGACAATGACAACTTCCTCTTCTAATTTATATTCCTCAGCACGCTGCCGCCACACATGAGAGGGACACTCGCCAGCATGAAATGCAACAACCACCAAGACTTCCGCGCACTGGCCAACGAAGCTCATCGGCTCGTCAACGCCTGCAAGGAGCTGACACCCACAGCAGCATCCGCAGACCTCAACGCTGACGCCCCGAACCACGAGGAGCCACAACCCACTGAGCAGACCCAGCCCACGGTGACAGCGACACGGCCAAAACGTAACAGACAGAGCGACGTCTGTTATTATCACCACCGCTTCGCCGAGAAGGCCCGCAAATGCGTTCCCCCCTGCAAATTTGCGATTTCGGGAAACGCCAAAGCCGAGAGCCGTTAACGGCAGCGGTTCTCGGCGAAAAGAATAAGCTGTTGTACGTGACGGATGGACACACAGGCAAGCAGTTCCTCATCGACACAGGAGCTCAGCTAAGTTTCGTCACGCCCTCCCACGCAGATCGAGCCACGGGCACCCGGGGCAACGGAGCCGTGGCAGCCAACGGCTCTAACATCGACACGTTCGGCGAAAAGAGCCTGCACCTCCTCATCCACGGCCGCAACTACAGATGGACATTTGTTGTAGCGGCGGTGAGTTTTAACTTGTTAGGCGCAGATTTTTTGTGTGCACATGGGTTATTAGTGGATCTAGCAAATAGGCGCTTGATTAATGCACTGTCCTTTGCTTCTATTCCATGCTCAGCCCGAGTTTCTCCACCACCTGTGCAGGCTAACGTCACCACGGCAGGAGGTAAGTTTGAGCAACTCCTCACCCAATTTCCAGCACTCACAATTCCCAAATTCTCAGCCACTGTGGCTAAACACGGGGTTGAACACTTTATTCCCACAACGGGACCACCCGTATTTGCCAAAGCTCGCCGCTTAGACGCGGCCAAGCTCAACATAGCACGGGACAAGTTTACAACCCTTGAAAAATTGGGCATTGTTAGACGCTCGAAGAGCCCCTGGGCCTCACCACTTCACATGGTTCCGAAATCCGACGGTTCTTGGAGACCGTGCGGAGATTATCGCAGATTAAACAACGATACAGCGCATGACCGTTACCCAATTCCTCACATTCAAGATTTTTCACTACATCTGGCGGGTGCGCGCATTTTTTCAAAAATAGACTTAGTCCGCGGTTATCACCAAGTCCCAGTCCGAGCAGAGGACATTCCTAAAACAGCGGTGATAACCCCTTTCGGCCTTTTTGAATTTCTGCAAATGCCTTTTGGCCTCAAAGGCGCTGCTCAAACTTTTCAACGAATGATGGACGCGGTCCTACGCGACCTTCCTTTTGTCTTCGTCTACCTCGACGACATGCTGGTAGCCAGCTCGTCTGGGGAAGAACACGAACAGCACCTCACTACGGTTTTTCAGAGGCTAGAAGAGCACGGGCTAATAATCAATCCAGCCAAATGCAAATTCGGCGTGTCACAAATTGATTTTTTAGGACACAAAGTCTCTCCGAAGGGGGCAGTTCCACTTCCAGACAAAGTTCACGCGATAGAAAGTTTCCCACAGCCACAAACGGTCAAATCGCTACAGGAATTTTTAGGGATGGTTAATTTTTACAACCGCTTCCTCCCCCACGCAGCTCAGCTCATGCAGCCCCTATATGACGCGCTCAAAAAAAAAGAAAGCTTCCACCGCGGTCGAATGGACCCCGGAGCGCGAACGCGCTTTCGCGGAAGTAAAAAGCGTCCTAGCTAACGCCACATTGTTAGTTCACCCAGATCCCTTGGCCCGCATCGCGCTAACCACAGACGCTTCGGACCTGGCTATAGGGGCAGTTGTAGAACAACTTGTCAGCGGGGTCTGGCAACCTTTGGCATTCTTTAGCAAATCGCTAAACCAAACTGAGCGTAAATACAGTACTTTTGACAGGGAGCTGCTAGCGCTTCATTTATCCATCCGCCACTTCCAGTTCTGGTTAGAAGGGCGGAGTTTCATGGCTTTTGTAGACCATAAACTGCTCACCTTTGCTATGGCTAAAATTTCAATACCATGGTCAGGCAGGCAACAAAGACAGCTAGCTGCGATTTCAGAGTTCACCACAGACATTCGACACGTGGCAGGCAAACTTAACGTAGTAGCAGACTGTCTCTCTCGCGCTGTGACACCACCAGAGCGTGAGGAGACAGATTATACTGCCTCAGCAGCAGAACTCTTCACTAACGCAGACACATACGCAGCACCTATCCATGCAGGGATAGATTATGCAGCCATGGCGGAGGAACAAAGCGGTGACGCGGACGTGCGCGCACTCCTGTCTGGACCAACAGGGTTAAGGCTAGAGAAAAAGGGTTTACGCGACGGCGTGCCCCCCCTAATATGCAATGTTTCAACCGGCCGACCTCGCCCGTTAGTACCAGCTACATGTCGCCGCCGTATTTTCGACGCAATTCACTCCCTCGCGCACCCAGGTGTGCGCGCCTCGGTTAAAATGGTCGCCGAAAAGTTTGTGTGGCCAGGCCTGCGCAAAAACGTAAAAGAATGGGCAAAAACTTGCATTTCTTGTCAACGCGCCAAAATACACAGACACACAAAAGCCCCTCTGGAGCCTTTTCCAATCCCTGCTAGAAGGTTCGACCACGTTCATGTCGACCTCGTGGGGCCACTACCTTCCTCCCAAGGTTTCACACACCTGTTAACAATGATAGACCGCACCACGCGCTGGCCAGAGGCAGTCCCTCTAGTGGCAACCACAGCGGAGGAAGTCGCTCGCGTTTTTTTGACAAACTGGGTGGCACGTTTCGGCGTCCCATCGGACATCACGTCCGATGGGGGCCTCAATTTGTCTCAGAGCTCTGGTCAGCCATGTCCAACAGCTTAGGGGCAACTATTCATCGCACCACTGCTTACCACCCTCAGGCTAATGGGTTATGCGAGCGTTTTCACAGGTCTTTAAAGGCTGCCCTCAGAGGCTCACTAACGGATACAAATTGGGTAAACAAACTTCCCTGGGTTTTATTGGGGTTGCGTGCTGCACCTAAAAAGGATCTAGATGCCTCTCCTGCAGAATTAGTCTTTGCACAACCTCTCAGGCTTCCAGGTGAATTTTTACCAGAGAACCCAGAGCCAGGGCACCTTCCAGTCCCAAGGTTTTTAGGCAGCAACGGACCGGACTCTCTCCCCGGTCCAGCTTATCACTCCTTCCCACGGGTTTTTGTCCCTCAAGCTTTAAAAAAACGCTGAGTTTGTTTTTGTTAGGCACAAAGCTTTAAAACCAACTTTCCGCCCAGCATACGATGGGCCATTCAGAGTGCTGGAACATGGTGATAAACACTTTGTGCTTGATTTTGGGGATAGAAAAGAAACAGTCAGCATTGACAGACTTAAGCCTGCCTTCTTGTTGAAAGACGAGCCTGCACAGTTGGCGAGAGCACCTCGGCGGGGTAGACCCCCCAAGAGAAAAGACTCAGCCCCCCGGCAGGGAACAATTAACCACTCTCCTTCCCATACTGCAGATTCCTCACAAGAAGGTCCCAGCAGGGCGCCTAAACCAACCTACAGCAGTTTTGGGAGAAGATTAAAACCCAGACAGCACAGGGACTGATGCAAACCACTCCACAATTGTTCACTAATTGTGCTGCAACAGTTTAGGACTGACTTATGATTTTACTATGCTGTTATGATTACCACTGAACTCTCTTAGGAGCATGGCTGCTGGAAAGTTTCTTCTGTGGCAAGAGATGTAACACTTAGTATGTCATAGTAATTATCTTAGACTGTGAACCTTTCTATTGTCCTTTCTTAGTTGTTTGGGGAGCCTGTGGTCTATATTAATCATATATTCCATAACCTGTCAAAGGTCAAACCAAAACCTACATATGTTGAAGCATGTGGAAATGTTTAGTAATTACATATGTAAAGAACTTCACACCTCTGAAAGGACAAAGGCTCTCAACCGCCGAGTGAAGAACAAAGACGTTCCCAGACACTGCGGAGGAGACCGGAGAAGCCACCCTCACCCCCTAAGGCGAGGAGAGGAAATACCAAGACAATGGGGGGATTAAGATAATGAGGGATGTCAGCCTTTGTTATGCATGTCTTTTGTTGTGTGCAAGTATAAAGCCAGTGAGCTGGAGACATTCTGCCTCTTTTTTCCTTCTGCCACTCTGCACCAGATGAGACTTGTTAGGAGAGCAGATTATTAAACTTTGGTTTATAAATCAAAATCGCCTCATCATTTCCAAGCTCTTCTACACCTCTGATTATACAATTCCACGTAAGTTATCCGAAATGGGTGATGGCTGAAGCCGCAGCTTATATTGCCCACCCATATTCCATTCAGGAATTCAAAATAGAAAAAAGAGAAAACAGTCAAGAGCGATTACAATTCAAAACAAAGCTAAGACAAAATGTGACTGAGAGAAAAAAAAGAAAACTAAGCTAGGCTAAGTCAAGCGGTTACTATTCAAAAACAAATCTAAGACAAAATGTGACAGAGAAAAAAAAGAAAAAAAAACTAAGCTACAACACAACACAGGCTGGATATGTCAATCCTTATGTGAGTTTACATGTCGTCTTGTAAATATGTTTGGAGTATTTCTTCCTTTAGTTTTTGTTTAAATTGTCCAAGCGTTGTACATGATTTTAATTCAGGTCCAAAATCGTTCCATAATCTGACTCCTTGCACTGAAATACAGTGTTGCTTGGTGGTTGTTCTCACTGTAGGCTTTTGAAATATACATGTTCCTCTGAAGTGATATCGTTTCTCCCATGTTTGGAACAACTTTTGGATATTTGCGGGCAGTGATAAATTCTTCACTTTGAACATTATTATTGCAGTTTTAAAGTCAACCAGATCTTTCAACTTGAGAGTTTTTTGTTTAAGAAAAAGTGGGTTTGTTGATTCCCTGTAAGCTGCTTTGTTTATTATTCTAATAGCTCTCTTTTGAAGCATAAAGTGTCATGGGTGGCTCTCGTGAGCCACCATAAGACGCCACACAGTCGCCAGTGAGTTCAGTGAGTTTTATTTACGGTGAAAATAATAACGATTCACAGGCTGCTAAGGCAGAGACTCACAGAGATCAATTCACACCGGGAGGAATAAGGCTAATACAGCACACTTACTAGTTCTGGGGAATGAAGGTCAAACCAAAAGCAGGCGTGGTATGAATTAGTCCAGGCATCCGTAGCATGATGGAGAGTGAACTGGGAAAGTGAACAGACACTGCTGCGAGATGCGATCGCCAGCGTGGGTTAAAATAGCCTGAGCGCTAATGACCACAAATGTAGCACAGCTGTAGAGGGTTTGACAGCTGGGCGGAAGCCTCCCCGAGCACTATCACAATAAGAGCTCGGAGAGCTAGAATCATAATGCCGCTGTCAAACCCTAACAAGAATAACCCGAGCACCAAGGCATAGTGCTCGGGTCATGACAGTAGGCCCCCCTCCCATGACGGGCTCCGAACGTCTAGTAACACCTAACCCCCACCCCCACCCCCAACCACAGGGTGAGCGGGTTGAGGAACAGGCAAGGAGGGAACCAAACAAAACCTAACAAGACCTAAAACAGAAAGGGAAAAGAATGCATCACCCGACATATCCAATCAATTTCCCCCCAGAACAATGACGAGAAAAAACAAACCCAAGAAAAAAACAAAACACATGACTACAAGGAAAAAACAATCATAAACAGCAAACAACACCTGACCCTGAAAGTTTTCCCACCGAGACCACAGACAACCCGTCTAACTCCAGTGTACATAACCTAGCCAAAGAAATACACCCAAACACACGGTAACTATAGAAACAAAACAAGAAATAAATGCAAACACATGACTCTGGAAAAAAAAGAAAGAAATACATGACTGTAACTATGGAAACAAAAGAAATAAATGCAAACATAACTATGGAAGAAAGGAAAGAAATACCTTACTGTAACTATGGAAACAAACACATGACTATGGAAAAAAAAAAAGAAATACATGACTGTAACTATGGAAACAAAAGAAATACGTGCTAAACACGGTGACTATGAAAAAACAAAAAAAAACACAAACGAAGCCAGAAATATATGCAAACACCCGGTAACTATGGACAAAACCCCCATACTATAGCCCCTCAAGGAAAGAGGGGAAGACAAAACAACAAAGACAAAACTTGACCATAGCCCCTCAAAAAGAAGAGGGGAGGACAGAACAAGAAACAAAACCAGACTATGGATTGCAAAACACACATGAGGCAATGTAGATTGCTTTACCTGACTTAACTAGACTATGGATTACAAAACACATGAGGCAAACTAGATTGCTTTACCTGACTTAACTAGACTATGGATTACAAAACACATGAGGCAAACTAGATTGCTTTACCTGACTTAACTAGACTATGGATTACAAAACACATGAGGCAAACTAGATTGCTTTACATGACTTAGACAAAAACCTGACACCGTATGGGCCAAAACAAAAGATGATCGGCGGAGACCCAACGCCCCCCAGGCAGAGCTCCGGCGACCTCCCTGCCTCCGATGGCCCACGGATAGTTCCACAAAACAGTACATGATCAGGCGGCCTGCCCCAGTCCCAGGCCCCCAGAAACAAGCCCTCTGGTGGCCGAACCAGGCCACCCAGTAGCAGACACAGTTTGTCGGGTGACCAACCCAAGACGCCGAACGCACAAAGCAGTTCCTCGGGTGGCCGACCCGCATCCCACAACCACCAGGACCGTGGAGGGATAGCATGCAGCCGCCCGCCTAATAAAGACCAGACATGAGGGCGCCAGTCTGCCAGACAAAACCCTCCAACGGCCCCCAGCTGGTGGCTCCTGAGAGGGGAACAATCACAAAATTGGACCCCCTCGAATCCTGATTGGGTCACAGCCGCACCTGCGCTGGACCCCCACTGGACCTCGTCGGACCCCGACTGGGTCAGGACGGACCCTGATTGGGTCACCGCTGCACCCACGTTGGACCCCGACTGGGTCACCTCAGCCCATGCGTCGGACCCCGACTGGGTCAGGACGGACCCCGATTGGGTCACCGCTGCACCCACGTTGGACCCCGACTGGGTCACCTCAGCCCACACGTCGGACCCCGACTGGGTCGGAACTGCACCGGCGACGACCTCCATCCCCTGAACCTGGGACCCCCAGTCCCATGACCTTGACAGACTCCAGACCGGTAACGCTGTGGAGGGGCTCAGAGAACAGGAGAGGACCGGGATCAGTTCCACCGGCAGCGCCAGAGCCCAGCGAGGCGAGCTCGGGTGCAGCAGACGGCTGCCCCTTGCTTGCCTCCCCATGAGGCAGGCAAAAATGCTCTAACACACCACAAAGGTAAACAAAGAAGAGCACTTGCCTGCACTCGGGCTCTGGAGCCGTCCAGGACTTCGTCGATCTGGGTTCAGGTAGACGCTCATCGTCGGGCTCCCACTCGGCTGCGTCGAGTGCCACAGCCGGCCTGATGATTTCTGCAGCTGGATTCCCTCGCGTCGCTGTCCACACCGATAACCCGCACAGTGTGGAGACGGGGAACCCTCGACCTGCTGACTCGGGCTGCATCTCTGAGGAACCCTGGGGACGCTTACTCGTCGGCTCTGGCTCCTCACCGCAGTCCGTTCTCCTCCTCTGTCCAACACAAGGCTGCAGGGCCGGGATATCTCCCAGAGCTGCAGGCCTCCCCCTCGTCCGACGGCGTGGAACTGACGCCGAGGACCGCTCAGCAGGAGGAAACACAGAGGCAGCAGGTTCAGTATAATTAGCTACAGCTGGAGAAGGAAACTCGGGGAGCTGCGAACCCCGAGCTTCACCCCCAGGAGTCAGACAAGACAGATCACTATGATTAATAGTAAAGTGAAATTGAACTTGCCTGTCTCCCGAAGGGAAGATGGTGCCAGCTGTAGAGGACGTTGCTCCTTCCCTCGCTCGCTGGATGGTAACACAGGACCCATGGACGGAGCTCACCGGCGCAGGACTCAGATCACTCTCAGCAGCTGGCTGATTGAGTGGGTCACTCCGGTGACCCGGAACTGGATCCGGAACAGGAGTTTGCTGAAGACGTACTTGACCTCGGCGTTGGCGCTTCCGCCGGCCTCCCGGTGGTGCGAACTCCAGGACTGGATCAGGATTCGTAGGCCATGGGCAGGAGTGCCTCTCCTCCTGCTTTACGTCGCGTTCCTCCTCCAGCATCAGGAATATCTCGCGTTGCGCGACGATATCCTCCCTTCTCGCGTCGACTTCCGGGTGGTCGGCCCAGCGGGGAGAGCGATGACGAAGAACGTCTTCAGCAGCGTCTAGGTACCAGTGTATGCCGTAATGGTAGTCCAGCAGGGAAGCGGAGATAAGCAACTCATCCACGACTTCCAGAATTCCTGTCAGCTCGTGGCTCGGACTCCAAGCGCGGCCCCTCCGCAACGGCATTCCTCACACACACACAGTACCCAGACGGAAACAGCAACTGTCCAAAAAACTCGAACTCACTGGTGAATTGCGTCTTGGGTTGGCATCACCGTAAACGCCGTTTTGGCAGCAGTGTACTGTCATGGGTGGCTCTCGCGAGCCACCATAAGACGCCACACAGTCGCCAGTGAGTTCAGTAAGTTTTATTTACGGTGAAAATAATAACGATACACAGGCTGCTAAGGCAGAGACTCACAGAGATCAATTCACACCGGGAGGAATAAGGCTAATACAGCACACTTACTAGTTCCGGGGAACGACGGTCAAACCAAAAGCAGGCGTGGTATGAATTAGTCCAGGCATCCGTAGCATGACGGAGAGTGAACTGGGAAAGTGAACAGACACTGCTGCGAGATGTGATCGCCAGCGTGGGTTAAAATAGCCTGAGCGCTAACGACCACAAATGCAGCACAGCTGTAGAGGGTTTGACAGCTGGGCGGAAGCCTCCCCGAGCACTATCACAATAAGAGCTCGGAGAGCTAGAATCATAACGCCGCTGTCAAACCCTAACAAGAATAACCCGAGCACCAAGGCATAGTGCTCGGGTCATGACATAAAGAGTGGATATATGTTTGTTTTATATGTATTTCCCCATACTTCATTACAATATGTCATGTATGGGAGTATTAATGAATGATACAAGGTGTATAGTGTGGGTTGATTCAGCAAATATTTCACTCTGTGTAATATTGCAATTGATTTGGATACTTTACCTTTAATATAATTAATATGTGACTTCCAACACAGTTTGTTATCAATTATTACTCCAAGAAATTTAGTTTCAGATACCCTTTCAATCTCTACACCATTTACACTGAGTTTAGGTACTGGGTTGTTGTGATGGTTGTTAAAGACTATAAATTTTGTCTTACTTAAATTCAGCGTTAATTTGTTTGAATCAAACCACAGTTTAAGCTTTCCTAATTCCTTTCCGAGTGTATCCAGAAGTTGTTCCAAATTGTTTCCACTGCATAATAGATTAGTGTCATCGGCAAACAATATTAAGTCCATTTTTTCTGAAACTTTACATATATCGTTTATGTACATATTGAATAATAATGGTCCCAAAACTGAACCCTGTGGGACTCCACAGGTGACCTTCAGTAACTGTGAGTTTTTGTTGCTAACACATACATACTGATATCTATTCTTTAAGTAGCTACTTAACCAGGACAGTGCTACCCCTCTAATACCACAATTTTGTAGTTTCTTTAATAATAAATTGTGATCTACTGTATCAAATGCTTTTTTAAGATCCAGGAATACTCCAACTGAATACTCTTTATTTTCAATGGCTGTTGATATTTTTTCTGTAAATTCCATTAGGGCATATGCAGTTGTCCTCTTGTGTCTGAACCCATATTGCTGCTCACACAATAAATCATTCTTCAGTATGAAGTTGTCAATTCTCTCATAGAATATTTTTTCAAGTATCTTGGAAAATTGCGGTAATAGGGAAATTGGTCTATAGTTTGAGAGTTCCCCTCTGTCGCCCGTTTTGTATATCGGTATTACTTTAGCTATTTTCATTGCATTGGGAAATATACCTGTTTGGAGAGACAGGTTACAGATATACGTCAGTGGTTTTACTATGCATTCAATAACAGTTTTGACTAATAGCATGTCAATACCATCACAGTCCGTAGATGTTTTACTTTTGAACGATTTAACAATTTCAATGACCTCTCTTTCGTCTGTGTTCTTTATGAAGATGGAGTCTTTTACAGCAGTGTTATTGCATATTGTATCACCTGTAGGCACCGTAGTGGGTATTTCTCGGGCCAGATTAGGTCCAATGTTAACAAAAAAATTATTAAATTCATCTGCAGGTGAAGCTATATTCACACTCTGAGTTGTTTTATTATTTTTTGGAATATTAGTTGGGTTGCTTGTATTTCTGCTTTTATTTCCAAGGATACTGTTGAGTATTGTCCATGTATTTTTAATATTGTCTTTGTTTTTCTCCAGTTCTTTACTGTAATAGTCTCTTTTACTACATCTTATTATATATGTTAACTTATTTTTGTATGTTTTATACCGCTGCTCTGCTTCTTTTGTCCTTTTCTTTAGGAAAGCATTATATAATAAATTTTTCTTTTTACACGCCTTTTGTAGTCCTTTGGTTAACCATGGCTTATCAGCAAATTTGTGTTTAAGCTTTTTTTTTTACTAATGGGCAGTTTTTTTCATAAAGAGTGGCTACAATGTTTATAAATGTGTCATAGGCTTCATTTACATCTGATACATAGACTTCTGTCCAGTCTTGCTTCAGCAAGTCCTCTTTAAAAGAACTGATTGCATTTGGTGATTTGTATCTGAACGATTTTGAAATTTTTTTCTGCGTTGGCCCCCGTGTAGCCATGGATAAGTGCAAAGCTTGGCAAGTGGTCACTTATATCATTTATCAATAATCCACTTTCTATTTTCTTATCAATAACATTGACAAACAGGTTGTCAATAAGTGTAGCAGTGTGAACTGTGATTCTACTGGGATGTGTTATTGTGGGATATAGACTCATGCTGTACATAGAGTTCATGAACTCTGTAACTACATTTTGTTGATGTGGATTCAGTAAATCAATATTGAAATCTCCACAAATTGCTACCATTTTCTTACTAGTAATATTATTGTACAGCTCGACTAATTTATCTCTGAATGTCTCAATGCAAGTTCCCGGCGTTCTATATATACAACTTATGATTAGATTTTTTGTTTTGTCTAGGTCAATCTCGACAGTGACACATTCCAAGATCCCTGGTAGTGCAAAGGACATTTCATTTACAAGCTTACAACTATACAGGTCATCAATATACAGTGCAACACCACCACCCTTTTTTGAGTTCTGTTAATATAAAACATCTGATATCCCTCTATTGCCATCAGGGGAGCCTGTTCTTCATTAAGCCAGGTTTCAGAGACTGCAATAGCTGTGAATTTTCTGTCTAGCTGTTTTAAATAGTCCTGAATCTGTGGAAAGTTTTTGTTGAGACTTCTGCTGTTGAAGTGTATTATTGACAGTTTACCATCTAATTGCACTTGACTTTTGAATTGCTTTTCAGTGTAATATTCACAGTGGTTATGAATATTATTGAAAAAGTGGTTATCAGGATCAATATCATTCTCCATCTCTTGTGGTTTATGTTCAGCATAGTGGCATATTTTCAGAGTTTGAGTTTCCTCACTCTGTGTCAGATGACTTCCTCCAGCTGGGGATAATTGATGTCTACTCGAGTCGGTCATAAGTTTTTGTTTATTTTGCTTATTTTTTTTAAAGTACTTTGGCATGGTGTATCAAAAGAACTATTCTTATCATGTGTATGAATATGGATTATCATTGACTCATAATTTTCTTAATCAGTGTTCATCTGTATTTATTTAAGTCAGTAGCATCTCTGATCATTATACTCTTTGCTTGCTCTGGTGTTCCATTTAGTTTAATCCAAATTCTACAATTTCTTGTCCAGGTTGCCTGTATCTTATTTTGTTTTTTCAGCATCCGTGCCTGCCGTGCTAATTCAGCGTTTTTTTTTTTTTTGTCGGGTGTTCATTTAGGTAAACTTGAGTTCCCTGTAGCTTTCTGGCCTGCCTCAGTATGTCATTCTTTACCCTTCTGTTCACAAAGCGCATCACAATTGATTTCTTTGTTTTGGGATCTTTCTTCGGTAAAGCATAACAGGCTGAAATTGCATTGGCTTCTACCTTAATGTCTCTATTATTAAGGAACTGAAGCACTTGATTTTCTAAGGAGACTGATTCACTCATGGGAGCATCTTCACCATTCAGTCCTGTTGCGGCATGGGCGTATGACTGATATCTGATGTCTAGTCCACTTATAACTAGGTCATCCATACGAGAACCTTGTTCAAGATCCTCGACGCGTTGCTCCAAAAGACGCCCGCGTTGCTCCAGGTCCATAATTTTTTTTGTCTTTTTCTTGAATTGTTGATTGTAGGGCTTGTACATCTTCTATTAGGCCAATTATTTTGGCCTGCTGGCTAGTCAATTTGGCCAATTCTTCTGACATAAAGTTCAGAGATTTTTTTATCTCTTCCATTTCCTCTTACTCGTACTTAAGCATTAAGAAACAAAAACAAACAAGCAAGAAAAAAAAACAGCCTGCCATGTCCAAGTACATCATGTAAAGTCAGAAATATTGGGAAAATCTAGCTAAAAACTTACTGTACACCTCTATACACTGCTCATTTATGGACAAATTATAGGAAACAAAGCATGCAGATGTAACGGAGTCAAAAATGTACTCTAAGTATTTCTTTTTATCAGTTATGTTTTTCTTTATATTGTGAATTTTATTTTACTTGAGTGTTTTATTTTGGCAGTACACTTCTCACATCCGCTCTTCCTGTACCTTCGAGGCTCCGGTAGTTTAGTCTTTCCCCACAGTATCGCGTTGCTTTGCTGTGGGTAAGTTGTGTTCAAAACGCTGCTGGCAATAAGTGATCGTATCGTTCGTTAGTTTATCATTGGACTGTAACCTTAGTTTGTAATCGTTCTTTATTAGTTTGTCATGTCACTGTAGTGTATTTTTTTTGTTATTTGTGTTATAAATAAGAGTTTTATAGATGTTTCGGCGCACATTAGGAGTCCGATAGGCGCCATTTTAGGGTTTGGCGCCAATATAGGCTCTATGGTGACTCCAGCAGCTTATATCATTGTGTAACACATATTTTTTTTGTAAATGTAGGAGCCTGTGTGGGATCGAGGTACAGACAGAGCGTGATACATTTTGTTTTATTTCTCTGACAGGTATGTTTGTTTCTGAAAAATTTTATTATTTGAAATGTAATTTATTTTTGTATTGTGAAGTTATTTTAGAGCTCCTTTCCACACAGTATCGCGTTGCTTTGCTGTGGGAGCCTGTGTGGGATCGAGGTACAGACAGAGCGTGATACATTTTGTTTTATTTCTCTGACAGGAGAAATAAATTGTGGAAACAGCAGTCTGGTGTCATCGTGGTCCCTATGCCGCACACACACTTGCATTAATGTTCCCGATCACGGCCGTTTAAGGGTGCCCAAAACGAGAAGCCGTTACACTTGTGACGTGATCCGTTACACAGAGATTACAGGTTGCATACAATGATGCCTTAAGAATTTTACTTAAAAAGCCTCAATAGTGTAGTGCTTCTGAGTTATTTGTGTCATCACGTGTTAATACACTTCAAGCTGTAATCAGGAATCTTATGTTGTGGGGAACCCACTCAGTAGTTACTCAGTAGTTTTCCCTCAGACTGAAGTGGCAGATCAAAGGTGGAGAGTGGGGGAGTGATATGTTAATGCAGCACCCCAGGTAGCAGAGAAGTGTTAGTGCTGTGATATAAAAGAGAGTGCCTGCAACCTGGTGGGAAGTTGTCTGATTCTGGTGAATGTGAGAGAGAGTGGAATAAAGTTTCATCTGCTCAGAAAAGTTTGGCCTGGTTATTTCTCTCCACAATGTAGAAATTCATCTGTCGTCTTGATGCATCTGGAAATGTCTAAAATCGGGCTCAGTTCTATCCGCTGTCAGTGTCAGTTTAGAAGGCATTGATATAGTTGTCTTTTTTAAAGTTTGTACTGTATTTGTATTTTTGTTTCTTTTAATTGTTTCGTCTTTTTCTATGTTGGACTATGAGTCTGGAATAAAGCTTGACTTATTGAACAAACTCAAATAACAACATACATCCAAAACCAACCAGAATAAAAAGTTAAACTAAAGTGGGGAAAAACAGAAAATAAACTAATAAAGGAGTGTGAGAATCTGTGTACTCTTCATTCTTTTAATATTTTGTTTGTGAAACGAAAACAGAATGGCCGAAAATAGCCGTTATATCGTTCTCGCCTTGTCAAAATAAAATCGAAATTGAGCAAAAACGACGTAACGGTTCAGATTCCGGTTGGCGTCGTTTTCCTTTTAATTTTGTCGGTCACAGCTGGAAGTGGTAATGGCAGCAGCAGAGCACCGCCATTTTCAAACAAGCTTCAAAGACTAGCTGCTAAATCTCACTTTAAACTTGGGAAAATGCCCAAAGATGCAGCATAGACTCATGCAGACATCACCATATGATGAAAGATGAGAAGGATTGCCAGAAATAGACGTTTATAGAGTTCCCATCAGCCAGCAATGAGGACTAAAGGAGGACGTTGTAGATACTGAAGGCATGGGGAGTTATGAAAGGTTGACGTGACCTCTGTTTTGGCCACTTTACAACAGGTAAGGTCTACTTATAAATTATGCTTCTATTACTGTTTTCTCTTTTCGGATTAGTTTGGGCTCCACATGTCGGCTCAGTGATTACTCAGGTTTCCAGCAGTTTTAATATGACTGGAGTCTCTTAGATTTTATGTGATATTTAGTGTTGATATTTGCATTTTGGGTGATTCTAAGATATTTGTACTTGATTGTCTTTTGTATTTTAATATGTCCCACTTTATAAAGTGATGTTTTGTGAGGACGAAAGGAGGATGTTGTGGACAAATGGACACCAAAGGCATGAGGAGTAATGAAAGGTTGACGTGACCGACCTCTGGTAGGTCTACTTGTTGTTGTGGAAGACAGATTAGTAAGGTCAATTGGTTTGAAAATTAGGACCAAATTAATTAGCCCTAAATTAATGGACTTTTTCTTTGAAAATTAAGATTGCATTTATGTCTCACCCATCACAGGGATACATTAGTTAATTAAACATACTGTTTATGGCAGACATAACAAGACTCAAATTTAACTTTTATTGACTGTATCATTAAGTATTTATACATGAATACACTAAATGCAAAGTGTGCACATATGTGGTGTGGTGGATGAGAAGGGAGGATGTCATGTTGGATGGTTGAGTTGTAGTAAACTTATTCATTTGAGGGCTGGTTTGAACTGCATATAACCATTTTTAACAATCAGACTTTAGGACCAGTGAGCCTTCAGAATGTTGACTAGTCACCCAAATTGTACTTTGTATTATTAGCATAAAACGGTCACTAATTTACTGAATTGTGTTTCTGCTGTTGATGAGCAATGAGTTTAAATCATATATCAAAAAATAATAAACCAATAAATGAAAAATTTCAAAGAAATTTCTTTGGAGGGATTACAAATTTACAAAATGAATACCAGGTTTATGAAAAAAAAAACCCTCACAAAATGGAGAGAAAATCACAAATTTGAAGGGGGAGCCCCAAATCTATCTTTACTAATGTTTTTGGTGACTACTCAAACTTTAGTAATTATAAATTATTTGAACAGTTTCTGACTACTGTACCCACCTCTGTATATGGCAATTATCAAACATCTTTGTATCAATTCTCTCTTTCAGAAATCATATCACACCAGGATACCAGGAACTATCTCTGAAGTCTTTCGCTGTCCAACAGCCACACAAGTCAGTAAAGGTTATTTTCTATTGTAAACATTCAACTGAGTAGAGGAGGTAATGTACATTAATCACTGTGAATTGTTTTTAATCCAGCAAACGTCTGTGTGATCCGTGATGACTACATCTGATGTGGAGCTGAGAGCTAGAGACCAGGGGACCAGTCTGGGTATGAATGATGTCCACATCCACTGGTTCTGAGATGGGAGCACCTTCTCCTTTCTTCTTAAGACCTACATTGATGTTTTACATGTTTACAATTTAAATCCATAAAAAAAGTCTAATTTAACTTTAACCTTTTTAAAATAACCAGTCATTCACATGTTTATACAACTGTGAGCTGCACCTCAGTTCATGCATTCTTTATGCATTTATTTATGACAAGACATAATCTGGTATTTCCAAAATTGTTTTTTTTTTTAAATTATTAAATAAAAGGTTTATCTCAAGTACTTTATCTGTATTCACTTAGCCTATTTATAATCATTAATATCCACTGTTTGGGTAGAATACAAGTTATATTTGTTCAGAACAATCACACATTGGCAGTGATTCAGAAACATGTTTGTTACGACCCGAGCGCCGGTCCTGTCCGCGCTCGGGCTACGTATAGCTCGCTGCCGGCCTTGACAGCTGTGGGTTGTATTCTGGCCTCACCAGGCTCTTATTGTGAAGGCACTCGGTGGGGCTTCCGCCTGTCAAGGGCCGTCAGCTGGCTGTCATTATTGCTCGTTAGCGTTCGACTTTATTAGGCGGACGCTGACGGCAGTTAGTTTGCAGGAGTATCGTCAGACATCATCCAAGCCTCATCAGACATTCATCGTTCTGGTCTGGTCAGGTTCGTGTGTATATTCTCATGCTTTGCTCGTTCATGTCATGCCATGTTTTAGACCGTAAGTGGCTGGGGTTAGCCTTACAGTCCCATGCTCAGTGTTCAGTGTTTTTTCGTCACAGTCATAGTGTTGTATGTGTGTCTCATGTTTTGTAAATAAATCACCATCTTTGCAAACTCATCAGTGGACTCTTGGCGTCTTATGGTGATCCGCGAGGATCACCGCATGACAGTATACTCCTGCCACGGACGTCTAAATGGAGACGCCACACTGAGACGCCTTTTCTTCCATGAGTTTTGCTATTGTGTGGAGTTTTTTCTCCTGTAATTTGACTTGGTAGGGAGATGCCCGTCAGCGAGTGTGATTATTGCCCGGAGTGGCTGGAGGAGATTGACGGCTATCTGGCGGAAGCCGCCCGTCTCATGCCCACTGATGCGGCCGATCATTACTTATGCCTCGCACAGTGGGCTGTGCACCGTTACCATCTTACCTATATTCCGGAAGGGGAAAAGAGGTTATCATGGATTTTTGCACAGCGCACACTGAGGGAGAAGGCGCTCCTGGGAACCCCTCCACCTCCCGCGAGGACAGCGTCCCTGGCGAGAGTGGAGATGCATCGGATGGAGGGAAAGTCCGGCAGGGGACCTCTGGATCGGAATCCAGTGCCTGTTGCCTGCCCAGTCCCAGCGTCATGTGTTCCTGGGCCCTTCGCCACTCCATCGGCCAGTAGGCCCCATAGCCGTGCCCCTACCAAGCCCCGACGAGAATCCCGTCCGGATCCAGCTCCAGGTCGCTGGAGGGACCCAGCCTCCCTGTTGGCCGCTTCATTCACGTCACGACAGAAGGGAATCCCCGCAGCCGCCGCCCACGGGTCATCTATTCCAGCTGCGCTGTCAGCTCCTCGTGCCCGCGTCGCCCCGACTGCCATGTCCTCCTTTGTGATATCACCCCCCGCGGCTGGGAGTACTGTGAGTCGTGCTTCGGCGAGACCTGTCAGCAATCCATCTCGAGCGGCTCCTCCTCGTGGCCCCGAGGAGCCTGCCGTTTTCTCCCGGGGGGATAAAAGGAGAACTCCACCTGCTGCAGCAGGCATCATCTTCTCTCCAGGAGACAGGCAAGTGCAAATTGTTTCTTCTCATCATTATTATGATCTGCCTTGTCTGACTCCTGGGGCCGGAGTTCGGGGTTCGCAGCCCCCCGAGCTTCCGCCACCTGCTGTAACTGTTATTCCTAAACCTGCTGCCTCTGTGTCTTCCCCTGCAGAGTGGTCCGCGATGCCAAGCCTACGTCGCGGGAGGAGGAGGGGCCTGCGTGGCTGGAAAGCCTGGATCCAGCCCAGCAGCCACGTCTTGGACAGAGGAGGAGAGCAGACTGCGGCCCGGAACCTGTGCCGATGGAGAAGCGTCCCCGGGTTTCCTCACCGGAACGGTCTCAGTCAGCAGGTCGAGTGTCCCCTGCCCCCACGCCATATGGGTCATTGGCGTGGACATCAGTGTGGGAGGAACCTCAGGCTGCAGATGTCATCTTGCCAGCTGCGGAGCCCGACGCAGCTGAGCTGGAGCCTGCGGATGAGAGTCGCCGCCCTGAACCTGGATCGACGAAGTCTTGGGTGGCAACAGAACCCGAGTGCAGGCAAGTGCTCCCTATTGTGTCTCTGTCCTCTGTTTCGGAGCATTTGTGCCTGCCTCTCAGGGAGGCGAGTGAGGAGCAGCCGCCTGCTGCGCCCGAGCTCGTCTTGCTGGGTTCTGTTGCTACTGGTGATACTGATCCCGGTTTTCCTGTTGTGTGTGAGCTTCTTTGCAGTGTCGCCGGCATGGAGCCAGTCGGGGTCACTGATTTGGAGGTCCCAGGTTTGGGGGTGGAGATCGCCAGCGGAGCTGCACCAACCCAGTCGGGGTCTGTGGTGGAGGCTGCGGTGGCCCAATCGGGGTTTGACGGGGGGGTGCCCGAGACCCAATCGGGGTCCATCGCGGGAGCGGCCTTGGCCCAATCGGGGTCCGACGTGGGTGCGCCAGAGGCCCAATCGGGGTCCACCGCAGGCGCGGTTCTGGCCCAATCGGGGCAGGACGGGAGTGCGCCAGAGGCCCAATCGGGGTCCATTGCGGGAGCGGCTTTGGCCCAGTCGGGGTCCGACGTGGGTGCAGCCGGGACTCAATCGGGGTCCAGCGGAGGTGCAGCGCCGGTGTGGTCCGCGGACGGTGGAGGAGCTGCTGACTCTTCGCCGTCGGACGGAGTTCGGGCTCATCTCTGCCTTCTAGTCCCTCTACTGAGTCGTCTCCCCTGTGCATCATCGCCAGGGGCCATGGGGGTCCCTTCTCGCTCGCCCCGGCTCTCCCGAGCTTTGTCTCTGCCAGGGAGGCCGCCGTGGGCTGTTTTCCCCGGGTACTGGTGACTGAGGGACGCGGGTCGGCCGCCTGAGGAACTGCTTCGCTGGTTCGGTGCTTCGGGTCGGCCACCCGACGTGTTATGTGTTTTGCTGGGCGACCTGGTTCGGCCACCAGAGGAGTGGACGTGCTGGGCTTTGGACTGTGATGAGCTGCCCGGTCATGTCCCGCCCCCTATGACCGCCCATCAGCCGTTGGACGCAGGGAGACCACCTGAACTGTTCCTGTGGCGCCTGGTCTCCGCCGATCGGCATGAACTGTTGAGGGGGTGGAGGTCACTTTTTGGTGGGGGTTGATCCAGTGATCTGTTTTTTTTTTTTTGTTATCCCGTGTTTTTGTAATGGTTATTTGGGTATCTGTGAGTATTTGTGGTCTACCCTGCAGTTGCCTTATTTTGTTTAATGTGCAGTTAGGTTTGACCCAGTAATTGTTCTGTCTTTCTGTATTTGGCTATTTAAAAATTCACTCGAGCATCCACACAGGTGAGAAGCCATTTTCTTGTGAAACGTGGGCAAAGATTTAGTTTTTTCTTGCTGTCCTGTGCTGTTTACTGTATTTGTTATTTTGGCAGTTAATCTGATCTGGGTGTTTGGTATATTTTTTGTCATTGTGCTGTGTTAGTTTTGTTTCCCTTTCCTGGTCTTGATTGTGTTTTATTGTACTGTTTCTGGGTTTGGTCTCTCTCTCCCCCGGACCTGCCCCCAGCCGCCCACCCTGGAGGGGGTGGGGGGGGGCAGGGTGGTCCATGGGCGTTCTGGAAGCCCGCCTTGGAGGGAGGGTACTGTTACGACCCGAGCGCCGGTCCTGTCCGCACTCGGGCTATGTATAGCTCGCTGCCGGCCTTGACAGCTGTGGGTTGTATTCTGGCCTCACCGGGCTCTTATTGTGAAGGCGCTCGGTGGGGCTTCCGCCTGTCAAGGGCCGTCAGCTGGCTGTCATTACTGCTCGTTAGCGTTCGACTTTATTAGGCGGACGCTGATGGCAGTTAGTTTGCAGGAGTATCGTCAGACATCATGCAAGCCTCGTCAGACATTTATCGTTCTGGTCTGGTCAGGTTCGTGTGTATGTTCTCGTGCTTTGCTCGTTCATGTCATGCCATGTTTTAGACCGTAAGTGGCTGGGGTTAACCTTACAGTCCCATGCTCAGTGTTCAGTGTTTTTTCGTCACAGTCATAGTGTTGTATGTGTGTCTCGTGTTTTGTAAATAAATCATCATCTTAGCAAACTCATCGGTGGACTCTTGGCGTCTTATGGTGATCCGCGAGGATCACCACATGACAATGTTGCCAGAAAAGCTTCTTGTACTTGTAGATTCTTTGACAAAACGGTACTTAGGTGAGTAACTTTATTGCAGGATACTTTCTACTCAAGTACATGTGAGAATAAAACTACTTTTACTCAAGTACCTTTGATCACAGTCACTAAATTTTAATTTCACTGATATGAAAACTGATTAGAAATGTGCCTGTTTAAAATGACTATTTCGTCTCACCAGATATTACTGCATCTTTGGTCATTTTAGTAAGTTTATAATCTTATTTAGCTGAGATGGGTGTTGATATTATTGTTCTTCTATTCCAGCTCCAAAGAACAAGTAATTTAAACAAGTTAGATTTAAAAAGTTACAAATTTATGTGAAAAGTTTATATGTAAAAAAGTGCAAATTCATGTTTTAAAAAAAATTATTAAAGTCACAAATTTGACATTGATACATTTAAAAGAAAAATGTTTGAAATGTAGAACTGCTATTTTTTTAAATAAGAAGTTGAAAGTGTATGTTACAAAAATCTAATTTATGTGGAAAAACTGATTTATAGGATAATAGTATTTTCAAAAATGACAAATTATATGAAAAGACTCAGAACTTTAGGAGAAAAAGTTTGCAAATTTAGAACCATCATTACTACTCCGGTAACTTTTTTTATTTAATACTTTCATCTTTACCTTTTCTGGCAACGACTCTGATACTTAAACAATTCCAATAACAGTAATATTACTTGAGAACAATTTCTGGCTTCTCTACCCACCTCTGGTTTTAAACAAAGATGTAGATAGAAAATTAAAAAAATAAATAAGAAAAAGTATTTTGCTGTCCTGTTAAATTTTCTTATAACAATTAAAACAGGGAGAAGAGTGCACGGTGGTGGTGATGACAGTGTGAGTCCTGGTCGCTCCTGGTTGGTGTGAAACATCCTGAACAGGATGAAGTGAAGGACCAGGGATCTTCTCTGCTGTCCTCTGGAAACACAAGTGATTTTAGGTCACAGCATGGACTCTTTCCTGGACTGGAACTTTAACATTTAAGACATTAAATTTCACCTGTGATGGTTGGGCTCATGAACTGGTTGTCATCAGTCTGGGACAAGTGGTCCACACTGTCTTCAGGTTCCACATTATGAAAATTTTTTATCAGACACAGAGAAATAGAACAATAGACCATTGTACACTATGAAGTCTATTTTTCTGAGTTTATTACTTTGCATCTTGAAGTTTGTGAAGAGACTATAATAAATAAAGCTGTTGACTGTGGAGACAGACGGTAGTCATATAAAAATGATTACTTGTATATTAAATTAGTTTTATGGAACAAAAAATTTAAAGCTGTAACACTTGGAGGAAAAGACAAAAATATCATTTTCTAAAGTGGGACATATTAAAATACAAAAGACAATCAAGTACAAATACCTTAGAATCACCCAGAATGCAAATATCAACACTTAATAACACATAAAGTCTAAGAGATTCCAGTCATATTAAAACTGCTGGAAACTTGCATCATCTCAGTAATCACTTAGCCAATATGTGGAGCCCAAACTAATCCGAAAAGAGAAAAAAGTAATAGAAGCATAATTTATAAGTAGACCTTACCTGTTGTAAAGTGGCCAAAACAGAGGTCATGTCAACCTTTCATAACTCCCCAGGCCTTCGGTATCCACAACGTCCTCCTTTAGTCCTCATTGCTGGCTGATGGGAACTCTATAAACGTCTGTTTCTGGCAGTCCTTCTCATCCTTCACATGGTGATGTCTGTATGAGTCTATGCTGCAACTTTAAACATTTTCCCGAGTTTAAAGTGAGATTTAGCAGCTAGTCTTTCAGGCTTGTTTGAAAATGTCAGCGCTCTGAGGCTGCCATTACCACTTCCGGCTGTGACCGACAAAATAAACTGATAACGATCCCAAACGGAATCAGATCCATTATGTTGTTTTTGCTCAATTTCAATTTTATTTTGACAAGGCGAGAACGGTATAACGGCTATTTGCGGTCCTGTTTGTTTCACAAACGAAATATTAAAAGAAGGAAGAGTACATGGATTTGTGAGCATGGTTCCCCAACCGTGCTCCACATCATGACAAGGGTAGTAACTAAAAGCCGCCTCACCGTGTTTGCATGTTCTGACAGCAGGAATAGTTAAAAGGCCAGTGCCGGAGGACCTCAGAGACCACAGTGGCTCATATGCCAAAAGCAATTGTGATTAATAAGGCCCAAGACCATGCAGACGTTTATAAACCTGTCGAACAACATTAAAATCGATCCTGAAGGACACGGGTAGCCAATGCAATTATTTTAAAACTGGCGTGATGTGAGCCTGCCATCTGGTCCTCGTCAGAACACGTGCAGCTGAATTCTGTAATAACTGCAGCTTTGAAAGGTGGTATTCAACATACAGAAAGGTTACCAATTCACTGAATTTGCCAGTTCTGAAGTTTATCTATTAAAGTTTCTTTTCCTGATTGTTGCTCCAAATATCAAGTGGCAAGAAATCAGTTTTCCAAGTTTAAATTAAACAGGTTAGTAAGCACTGTCAGTGGAAATAATATCTACCAAGCTGAACTCCAACCAGATGCCACACACTAAAGGGAGCATGCTATACACCTGAAATGACCTTTGTCCAAATCAGACAGTGAATACTTCAGTGTGCAGCCAGATGTGCCTTTCACAAAGAATTGTTTCTCAATCCCAGCCACCATCCCTTAAACGTGATTAGAAATATGTATTATTTTAATATTTCAGAATTACAAGTCACCATTATAATCTACATGTTGCCTTTCTATTCAGACGAAAAATCTTTTTTCAAAATGTAAATGTATTGCCACTCAGGTTTGCCACTTTTCAATTTACCAAGCATTCCGTCTGTTGTGGACTAATAATAATTTGATTGCTGTTCCATTTTGTTACTCAAATTGTAAAACAATTTAACACAGTTTTTAAATATTAAAACATAAAAGGGTAAAAATAGTTTGAATATGCTAGAGAAATAAATTATCAAGCATTACATATACCTGTCAAAATTCTTTACGGAGGACTCCAGTATCTATCCCAGCTTCATCGATAAAGATGACTTTTAGTTGGTTAGTTGGGGATGCTTTTTTTGCTGCTGTCACTGGATAAAGGTCCACTCCAACATGCTTTGGTGTGACACTGTGATGTCAAAAGTTTTCCCATCTTTGGATACTGCATCTGAAATTTCCTGGATTACATCATTGAGACTAATAATGGACAAAAGAAAAGGAAAGTAATTCATATGTGTTAAAATATTCTGACCTGCACAAAAAGAGCAAGCACTAGAGCTGTGTATGGTTAACGATATGGCTTCGAAGCCCGCAATTTATCTGAATATTGTGTTAATGAAGTGTGGTTAAAATGGCTTGAGAAAATTAATTCCTGGTTCCATTACTAGATAATTAACATTATGAGCAACCATTCTGAGCATCTTGTCCTTCCAAAATAGTTAATAGGATTCTAAAGCATTACAGCCAAATTCATAAATTGCAATAAAATTTTACAAGTAACCTTTTCAAATTAGTTAATATGTAATATAAGTACAAAGCATACTTTTCAATTTTACCTCCAGCTAACTGAGAAAAATCTTTAACCTCGCCAGGGTTTTCATCCTGACTGTAAAAGTAAAACATGACTTGAAGGGACCATTGTATATTTACAGCATGATTATCCTAATTTAAAAAAAAAAATATCCTAATATGTAATATTATTTAAGTGTGTTTCAATGGAAGATTTAAGAACACAATACTACAAATAATAAAAACATAAAAATAAAAAAATTAACATTACAAATAAGCTTAATATTCCTTTTTTTAATTTTGTATACTGTGGGCACCCAGCACAATGCAGACTGATAATATTCACGCTCAGCAGGGATTTGCATACGACCAAAAGAACCACAGGAGACAGTCAGACGGGACTGAATGCATGCATCTTCTGTGCCAACCAATGTCATGCTAATCATGTGTATTGACCGATGTGTATTGGATGACAATTGATATGCTAATGTGCCATGCATTCTCTGTCTGTATCACTGTATAAAAGAGCTGACTTTACATGCCTCACTAACGCACTCACAACGCGCTCAGAGCTCACACTCAGCACACCGTGCTGCAGTGTCTCATGATGGAGGAATAAAACTCTTAAACCTTCAGCTCGCCGTGTCACACCTGCAGTTATTTTATACCTCCACAATACTTTATTAAACCCACAGGGAAATTCAGGGTATACACATGAATGCTGTTATGTCCGTAAAACATGGCACAATAATGAGACGAGTGGTGAACTGAACAGGACTTTATTATATAACTCACTGGGTACAGCCAGATGCTCCCACTAGGCAGAGAGGTGGTCGAAGAGACTGTGCCTCTTCCACATTGGCCCTTTATACCCCGGGTGGCGGAGGAACCGGAAAGGTGGAGCCGTCACCCATAACCACATTAATACACAGTATTAATATCAATAAACAACATCACCCCCCCTTAAAAGAGTCCAAAACGCACACACACAAATTCAGGCCCTCTCAAATTTGTAACCCGAATCACACACTAACAATAAACAGAAATATGCATGACCTATCCATGTACACAAATAACTAAAGCTAGAGGGGGCCAGGTGGGCTACTGACCCCCCTCCACATGGCCAAACGGATTATTTTGCCTTCTTTAGTACTGTATAGTCCATAACCAAAAAACTGCTGTGTTCCTAGTATAACACATAAAATAATCCCATAAACATATGTACAAACAGGATAAAACCTTAATTCAACACACAACACAGTCAATGTTAACATTCACACCATGCCATAAATACACCCGACCAAAAGCACCCCCGTAACCTGGGCAAACCACACCATAATAGACGCCCCAAACACAGCAGCATAAATATTACTTAGTCTTTTTTTTTCACATGGGCAACTCACACAGCAACACTGTGATGAACAAAAACATATCGACTACATAGCCCGGGCAATTAGTAATAACACAGATTAAACACATTGCCCCCCATGAATTCAATTCAACTCAATTCAATTCAATTCAATTCAGCTTTATTTATACAGCACCACATCACAACAAAAGCTGTCTTGTGGCGCCACAGTGCAGAAAAAGACCACACAGTCTCAGAAAAACCCAGCAATCAGACGATCCCCTATGAGCACGCACTTAGCGACAGTGGAGAGGAAAAACTCCCATTTGGCAGGAAGAAACCTCTAGCAGAACCAGGCTCAGGGAGGGGCAGTCATCTGCTGCAACTGGCTGGGGGTGAGGGGATAGGGAGGATGGAGAGGACACACATAAGAACATACCGGAGTGGTGGCTCAGTTGGTAGAGCATCCGCCCCACACCCGGGAGGCAGGGGTTCAAATCCCTGCCGGGTCATGCCGAAAACCATACAAAAGTGGAACTTCCTGCTGTCCAGCTTGGTACTCAGCAATAATGGAACGGAGGAGGGAAATTTGTGGTGGCGCCTTGCATGGCAGCGGCCCTCTGATTCTGCACTTGGGGTGTGTGTGTGATTAACACAGTAGATAGGTAAAACACAATCTCGTTCTACTGTACATGATTGGTTGTACAGTTGAATGACAATAAGGGTGATTTAATTTAATTTAATTAATTTAATTTAATTTAATTTAACAGTAAGATGCCAAGTACATTATTGGAGGTCAACCAGCAGTATAGATCAAATAACAACAGAACAAAAGTGGGGTTAAGAGACTCAAAATCCCTCCTTAAAGATAAGCTATATTAAAAAGGAAGGATTTTACCCTGTTCTTAAAAACAGAAACCGAGTCTGACTCCCGGACCCAGAGTGGTAACTGGTTCCAGAGAGAAGGAGCTTGGTAGCAGAAGGCTCTGCCTCCCACTGTACTTTTGGAGATTCTGGGCACCACAAGTAAGCCAGCATTTTGGGAGCATAATGCTCTATTAGGATGGTAAGGTAATATCAGATCTTTTATATATTGGGGGGCCTGATTATCAAGAGCTTTGAAACTAAGAAGAAGGATTTTAAACTTGATTCTAAATTCTATTGGAAGCCAATGAAGGGAGGACAGAACCGGGGAGATATGATCTCTTTTTCCAGAACCAGTTAAAACTCTAGCAGCAGCATTTTGAATCAACTGAAGATTTTTTAAGGATAGTTTAGGACAACCAGATAATAACGAATTACAATAATCTAATCGAGAGCTGACAAAGGCGTGAATCAGTTTCTCAGTATCATTCAGAGACAAGATGCTCCTGATCTTGGCAATATTGTGCAGATGATAAAAGGCAGTCTTAGAAACAGTTTTAATATGTGAATTAAAGGACAAATCTTGATCAAAAATAACTCCAAGGTTCCTCACAGAACTATTCAGAGTGAGAGTGGCGGCATCTAAATTAAGGGCATAATTTGAAAAGGAATTTCTAAGATGTTCTGGGCCAACAAGAATGACTTCAGTCTTATCAGAATTTAATAGAAAATTACAGGTCATCCAAGCTTTGATGTCCTTAAGACAGGCATCTAACTTGGCTAATTGATTACCATCATCGGGCTTCATTGACAGTTATAGTTGTGTGTCGTCTGCGTAAGAGTGAAAATGTATACAGTGCTTTCTGATGATATTGCCTAACGGGAGCATATATAAACTAAAAAGAGTAGGGCCCAGCACAGATCCCTGAGGAACTCCGTGACTGAGCTTAGAGTTGGAAGAGAATTCATCATTGATGTGAACAAACTGAAATCTATCTGACAAATAAGATCTAAACCACTGCAACGGAGTTCCACTCAGTCCAACAAAGTGTTCTAATCTATCAAGTAGAAATGGCATGATCGATAGTGTCAAAGGCTGCACTGAGATCTAAAAGAACAAGAACAGAGACAAGTCCATTATCAGATGCGATCAGGAGGTCATTTGTGACCTTCACTAAAGCAATTTCAGTGCTGTAATGAGCTCTGAACCCAGATTGAAACACCTCAAACAAACCAACTCCCTGCAAATGGTCAGATAGTTGCGCAGCAACAACTCTTTCCAAGATTTTTGAAATGAAAGGCAAATTAGAGATTAGACGATAATTGGCCAGAACTCTTGGATCGAGCGTTGGTTTTTTGAGTAAGGGTTTAATTACAGCAGTTTTAAAAGCTAGTGGTACATAACCCAGAGTTAAAGAAGAATTAATTATAAGAAGAATACGACTACCAATAATTGGGAAGATAATTTTAAATAACCTGGAAGGAATAGGGTCCAAAAGGCAAGAAAAAGACTGAAATGAGGAAATTATTTTATCCATCTCTAGGAGGTCAATTGGAGTAAACTTATCTAAGCAGATATCAGTTGAGGGAGTTGTGGTAGTTAATGTACTTGAGTTTACTGTAGGAAGAGTCTGACTGATTCCATCTCAAATAGATAAAATTTTAAGATCGAAAAAGTTCAGAAAGTCCTGACTAGAAACCTCAGGAGGGATGCGAGGATTGAATGAGTCCTGGATCTTTGTAAGCCTGGCTATAGTGTTGAAGAGAAACTTGGGGTTATTCTTGTTTGCTTCTATTAATGCAGAATAATAGCTTGATCTAGCTTTTCTAAGAGATGTTTTATAGATTAAGAAATGACTTCTCCACGCTAAGTAGAATTCATCTGAACTAGCTGAACGCCATTTTCTTTCCAATTGACGAGTTTTCTGTTTTAAGCCACAAGTTTCTGAGTTAAACCAAGGGGTTAGAAATCTCTGGTTAGACTTTTTCTTTTTTAAAGGGGCTACCAAATCTAGAGTCCGATGCAGAGAGGCTGTAACACTATCAACCATGCTATCGATCACGACTGGAGCAGACTCTCCATCTTTTATTTCTGTTGTTTCTGTTGTGATGACCCATGGCATAAAGGAGACAATCTGCGAAAACTTGGCAACAACATCATCAGAAAGACATCTGCTGTAGTAGTATTTTTCTTTAGGAAACAAGTGATCAGAGATAATGAAATCAAATATTAACAGATAATGGTCAGACAGTACAGGATTATGAGGAGACACTACCAGATTTTCGATATCTATACCATAAGTCAAAACAAGGTCCAATGTATGGTGGAAATGATGGGTAGAATTTTTTACTTTCTGGAAAACCCCATTGAGTCTAAAATTGAATTGAATGCCTTATTAAGACAGTCACTCTCTACATCAACATGTACATTAAAGTCCCCTACAATAATTATGCTATCATATTTCAGCACTAAATCAGCTAAAAATTCGGCAAATTCAGATAGAAACTCTGAATAGGCCGAGGGAGGACGATAAACTATGGCAAAGACTCTACAGACCTATACAGTCTATACAGTCCCCATGAAGAAACCACCCCCGGTTCCCTTTGCGCCCGGAGATGACCCAGTTCGATGCTGGGACACCGCCTTCTCATCAGTGACGTGTCGCAGCACGTTAGGATGTCTCTATGAGCCATCAGACAGCTGAAGGTAGCCACCTTCCCAAATAGCCACCACCTGCAGCCACCCCGGTCCTCCTGACGTTTGCGCTTCTTACGAACTCCTCTTGACTGGGCCACCCCTCTAGGCCGGACCACATCAGCAACCCCTAGAGGAGCCCGACTCGGCTTCCAGTGTTTCTGTGTGGCACGTCATTTCACCGCGCAAGCTGGTTCTGCCCCACTCGCTTTCATTTCAGACACTGGCGAAGCCGTTGTGACCCCCTGCTTCTCAATACCTCCCAGATAACCCCCAGTGGCAGATTGGGCAAGCCACTCAGCTCCATCCACCGTCACGGGCATCCCACTGCGCTGCCCAGTTCTCTCAGCTAGGGCAACTTGGACCCTGGCACAGGCACCCTCCCGAGATGGCCCTGGATGGGGTTGGTCCTGCTTATCTAACTAACTAACTAACTAACTACTAACTAACTAACCTGCACTTATATAGCGCTTTTCTAGTCATAAAGACCACTCAAAGCGCTTTCATTAATACTAACCCTCTATTCTAAGGGCCTATAGGAAACAGATATCTAGGGACAATTTAGAACAGCCAATTAACCTAACATGCATGTTTTTGGCATGTGGGAGGAAACCTGAGAAATCCCGGAGTAAACCCACGCAACACGGGGAGAACATGCAAACTCCACACAGATCACTGTTGGTCAGGGGCTGGGATCGAACCCACGATCCCACGATCCCCACAATCCCCCGGCCAAGGGTAAACTGTGCTGCCGCAGTGCTAACCACTGCGCCACCGTGCAGCCCATATCTCTCAGAATACTATAACTTGGACCTGGCACAGGCACCCTCCCGAGATGGCCCTGGATGGGGTTGGTCCTGCTTATCTCCCAGAATACTAGGCCAAGATTCGTCCCATATTGCATCATCCAACACTCGAGGAACCGGCCGGTCCCACAAGCCACAGCCCGACCACTCCTCTCCACTACCGCTGGTGATCGTGAAGCCAAGTCTGTAGAAAAGGTCCCAGCCCATCACATTCGCTCAACTGGCGGTCACCACAAACTGCAAATTGGCTACCTCCACTGCCTTGTATCTAGCCGTCAGCTCCAGCGAATCCACGATAGGCAGTCTATTCCCACCATGTCCATAAAAGCAAGTTGAAAGACCTCTCACTCGGTGATATGGGAAAAAATTCCTCACAGTAGGCCAGTTCAGCACGGACCTCACTACACCCATGTCCACCAGTAACGGCATCTCCTCACCGTCCAACTTCACTATACAGTATGCACGGCCATCTGTGCTCGGGGAGACAGTGTGAATCACCGTGGGAGTTGGAACAGGGGTATCCACTTTGTGTCGCTGTTCCCCTCGCTCAAACCTATTACAGGCCCTGGCAAAATGATGCAGGTATCTGCACTTGCCACAGCGTTTACCTCTCGCCGGACACTCTGTAGCCTTGTCCTGGCACTTAGTGGACCCACAACCCGAATGTTTGGGTGATCCTGGGGCAGACCACATCTTCACAGCTTCAGCGCATTCCTCTTGCTTGCTGTCTTCGCTATCCGGATCCACAGCCTGATGTCATCAGGAAGGAGATACAGGAGCATTCGAGTGAGGACGTCCAGGTTAAAAGACAGTTTCTTCCTTGCTGCGACAAGACTATTAAATGACGAGTAATTTAGTTGCTATTTATTTTATTTGTAGTATTTTATTTATTTATATCATTTTAAGTGAACTAATGATGCTCGTTGGAGAGATATTGTTTTCAATGTTTTTGTTTTTAAATTTTGAATGTTTTTGCTGTAGAAACAGTATTTCATTTTTGTGTTTACATGAAAATGTCAATAAAGGATCATCATCATCATCATCATCATCATTAGACTAGTTAGATACTTTATTCATCCCCCCGGGGAAATTCACACATTCCAGCAGTGTCAACAAAGATAAAAAACTTAAAAATTTAAGATAAAAACATGTTTAAGATAAAATCCAAAGTTAAGATAAAAGGCATGCAATAAATACAATTAGAAATTAAACTTTTATTCAAGTACATGTTGCTACTCTTTATCTTTGTTTCACTGATTTGAAATAATAGCAGTGAAGTTTTTCTTGTCAGATTTGAAAACTGTTTTTCCTAATAGTTTTTATATTCTTGGTCAGTGAATATTTAAAACTGTTTCTGCATATTGTTTGATAGATTAGAAGCAGATGTTACACCTGAAAACTGTCTTTCATTCCCTTTTTTCCCAGCAATGACAAAAAATAAAAAAACTGAAAGCCATCTATCATTTTGACAGATTAAGCTGAGGGTGAGCTAATTAAAATAATTTAAAATGACAGATAATAATAGAATTTTTACAACTGTCTGTTAAAATGGCAGATTTAAAAAGTCTAGCACAACCTCTGATTATATAGGGCACATGTGGGTATTCTAGTCCATGATGTTTATATTGTAGTCTAACACCTTTGTCATGATGCTGAGCACAGTGTGCTCACCATGCTCATGCTTTCTGTTCATTTTTGATTGTGGTGATCTGAGCGCTGATTCCGGCCGCACTCAGGTTGCTCAGTATTTCCCCTTTTCCACCGTATTATTCCGAGGTGTGTTGTTAGGGCCGCTCAGAGGCTTTTATTGTGACAGCGTCACGGCTGCACTTCCGGCTGTCAAAATCGAGTCAGCGCCGTGACAGCTGTTTGTCATTTTTGTTATTTACTTTACCTCTTCTCTGATTTGTTGGTGCTTGGTATTTAAGGGAGCAGCTGAGGCTCACTCCTCGCTGCGACCTACACAATCTTACTCCTTCGTGTTGATGGACTGGAGCTCCTATTCCTGACTCCAGTCTTCCCCTGTGTCTTGGACTCTTTGCTGCATGTCTTAGTAAGTGTTTTTGTACAGTGCAGGCTCCGTCCTCGCTGCCACTCCTAGTCTATCTTCAGAGTCTATTATTTTGTATCTCAGTAGATGTTCGTGTTTTGCCCCACGTGGCTGTTTATTTTGTCATTTTGTCTTCAAAATGTTTGTCTTCATTTTGTTGGGCTCAGCCTGCTCATTGCTTTGTGGATGGTATCCCAATGTGAGACTGACGGTGGTTCCTAAAGAGCGGCAGAAGGCTTTCCAGATTTGGGAGATGAATTGAGGGCCCCGGTCAGACGCAATGTCCATAGGGATACCATGTAAGTGGATGACGTGGTTGGTGAAGAGGTTTGCTGTTTCCAAAGCAGAGGGGAGTTTGGGATGGGGAACCAGGTGGATCATCTTAGAGAAGCGAATCATGCAGGTGAGGACAACTGTGTTACCTTGAGAAGGAAGAAGTCCAGTAACAAAGTCCAAGGCAATGTGGGACCAGGGTCGGTGAGGGATGGGGAGTGGATGGAGAAGACCAGAAGGGGGCAAGCAGTCCGATTTGTTGCGGCAACAGACTTGACAAGCACTGACATAATCACGGACATCAGTCCGCAGAGTGGGCCACCAGAACACCCGACGAATGAGACTGATAGTCTGAGTGATCCCAGGATGACATGCAAAGAAGCTTATGTGGCCCCACTTGATGATGTCGCTATGGAGAGCGGCCAGGACAAATAGTCGACCGTCAGGGCCCCCTTCTGGTATGGGCTCTGTGGATAGAGCCTGTCGGACCCTCCACTCAATGTCCCACGTGAGCGCTTCGAGGAAGCAGGAGGGTGGGACAATGGGTTGGGGGAGGGAGGGAGGGGTAGGAGAGTCGGGCAGAACTGGCGGGAGAGAGCGTCTGGTTTAACATTGCAGGAGAAAGGCCTGCAGGTAATGGTAAGATTAAATCTAGCAAAGAATAAGGCCCAGCGGGCCTGCCTGGCATTCAGCCTGTGGCCAGCCAGGTGAATGCCAGAAATTTATTCTAAATTTTTTTGGTTGGTTCACACAATTACGGGCTGGGCCGCTCCCTCCAACCAGTGTCTCCACTCCTCAAGGGCCATCTTAATGGCCAACAGCTCTCGGCCTCCTATGTTGTAGTTCTTCTCGGCAGGCGTGAGCCGCCGAGAGAAATATGCGTAAGGATGGAGCCTCTGATCTAAGGCTGAGCACTGTGATAAAACAGCGCCCACCTCTGAGTCAGAAGCATCCACCTCTAAAATAAATTGGAGCTGGGGGTTGACCTGGGCCAAGATAGGAGCATTGGAGAACAAACACTTCAGTTTGTGAAATGGCTGTTCAGCTTCCTCGGACCAACTAAAGGGCACTTTTACCGAGGTCAGCTGGGTCAGAGGTTGTGCTACCCCACTATAGTTTCAAATGAAACGGCGATATAAATTCGCAAATTCCAAGAAGCGTTGAAGCTCCTTACGGGAGTCGGGTGTAGGCCAATTTAGCACAGCCTCCACCTTGGCCAGGTTGGCTCTCAGCTCTCCCTCAGCCACGATAAAGCCCAGAAAAGAAGTAGAGCGGGTGGAAAACTCACACTTCTCGGCTTTACCGTAAAGCTGATTCTCCAGGAGCCATTGTAGAACGGCTCTGACGGGGACTGCGTGTTCCTCTGGCGTGTGTGAAAAAATTCAAAATGTCATCGAGATAAACAAAAACAAATTGATTGACTATATCGCGGAGGACGTCATTGATCATTCGTTGGAAGATGGTGGGGGCATTGGTGAGCCCAAATGGCATCACTAGATATTCAAATTGCCCTAGGTGTGTTTTAAAGGCCGTCTTCCATTCGTCCCCTTCACGAATGATAACCAGATGATACGTGTTCCGCAAGTCCAATTTGGTATATACTTGCACGCGCTGAAGGAGCTCAAACGCAGAGTTTATCAGGGGCAGAGGATATTTGTCCTTGACTGTTACAGCATTGAGTTCAGGATAATCAATGCATGGGCAAAGGGAACCGTCCTTCTTCCCGACTAAAAAGAACCCTGCCCCAAGAAGAGCCGATGAAGGCCGAATAAGGCCGGCATTCAGAGAATCTTTAATATAGCTCTCCATTGCCTCCCTCTCCTGCCCAGAAATACTGTAGAGCCAGCTGGACGGCAGCAGCGCACCCGGGAGAAGGTCTATAGCACAATCATAGGAGCGATGGGGAGATAAAGAAAGCGCTCTAGATTTGCTAAAGACCTCTCCGAGATCATGATAGACCTCGGGCACTAGGCTGAGATCTGGCGGCTCTACCGGAGGGGAGGAGATGGACAGCATAGATGAACACTCAGCTGATCTGAGACAGGATGCCAAACAATACGGGCTCTAGGAAGAGATGGAATTATTCACCCAATTAATAATAGGGATATGTTGCAGGAGCTACGGGTAACCTACAATCACCGGGTGACTGGATTTAGGGAGAATATAAAACGAGATAGTCTCCCGGTGGTTGCCGGAAAGGAGGACGGCAACCGGCTCTGTTTTCTCAGTGATGGTGGCCACCTTTTCGCCAGACAATGTAGTTACATTCTGGGACATGGGCAATTTGATCGTGGGGATGCTTACATCCCACACAAAGCATGCAGAGATGAAATTCTGCTCCACCTTTGAATCAATTAAAGCCTCAGTTCTCCTCTCGACCCCCGACAACTGAATGAGGGCAGAAATGAAGAAGTTACCAGGGGTGGGGGGATAATTGGATTTCCCGCCCGTCAGACCCCCCACAGCTACTGATGGGTCGCATCTTTTGGCTTCAGCTGCCACCCCTGCAGTGTGTGCTTGAGAGAGCCACAATATATGCAGGCGCTGATTTTCCTTCACCTCTGGTGCTCTTCCAGAGTCAAATGGACCCGGCTGAACTCCTAGGCTCAGAGGAATCGGCTCCAGCTGTGTCAATAGCCGAGAGGGATGTGCGTGCACTGGGCAGGTGGGAGGACGCTTTACGCTCCACGCGCTTGCGGTTGTCAAGACTGACAGCCTGATCAATTAGACCATCCAAGGAGGAGGGGACAGCAAGAACAGCTAGGTCATCTTGGAGGTGTTCGTTTAAACCCTGGAGGAAGATGCTTCGTAACGAAACGTCATTCCATCCTGAGTCCGCCGCAATGACCCGAAACTCCACAGAGTAGTCAGTAGCAGACCGGCTACCCTGGCAGAGTGACATTAAGTGGCTCATGATGTTCGCCTCGCTTTCTGTACGGTCAAACAGGTGGGTGAATTCAGCCACAAATCTGTCAAAGGAATAAGTGGGACTCTCCGGACTGTCAAGAATGGCTTGGGCCCAACTGAGGGCCCTATCCTGCAGCAGGAGGGTCATAAAATGAATCTTAGCTGTGTCATCCATGTACTCCCGCCCGACCTTGCCCAAATGCAGCCGAACATGGCACAAAAACCCTTTACATTTCCCCACCTCCCCCACGTACGGGGCAGGCAAGGGAACGGAGGTTGTTCGGCACACAGTAAAAAAAACTGGGGCAACAGACAGTGGGATAGGAACCAGCTGAGACAAATGGCCCAAATGTTCGGCGACCGTGCCCAGCTGCTTTGTAATGGTTTGCAGCTACTGAGTATGCACAGCCACTTGTCTCTCTGTGGCATCTAAACGGTCTAAAGCGGAGTGTTCCACTGATGCCACTCCCGCTGAGCTTGCACCGTGGCTGGCTCGTTCTGTCATGATTGGTGTTTATTGACAGCTCAGATGCAGGGAGTGACAACAGAGGAAGCACATCATAACATAGAGAAGCAAATTTAATTTGAATTTTATTAATGCAAAAGGAACACTTCGCAAGAGAAAAACAACACTTGCCAAGGGAACACTCAGCCTGAGGAGAGAGAGACGAGAGCAGTAGATTAGGAGAGAGACTCAGATCAGGGAAAATAGGACAATACTCACGTGGGAGTATAAGAGAATCTGGTAGAAGAACCCAGCACTTACGGCAAACTAAGTGATGATGCGGGAAGGAAGTAGTGGAGCTGAGTGAGGTGTCTGACTGGGTGATGATGGTTGCTGACAGGGTGATGGTGAAGAAGCAGGTGAGTGCACAACTACCTTGAAGACACATCACGAAGGATGTAGCAACCTGTGGAGAGGTAAGAAAAAGGTTAGAAGGCTTTTTGAGTTTTAGAGGAAAATAAGACTTACTGCTGAAGCAGGTAGTACACCCAACAAGCCAGCGCCGAGGTGTTGAAGAGAAGGTCTATTTAAACACTGGCAAGTCAGAGGTGACAGGTGCATCTCATCACACAGGTGGAGATGATTGCCCGCAGAGTAGGTGAATGTTGAACCAGACGGGCGGGACAGAGTGCGCTCACCAGATCATAACAGTTAGGAGGTAAAAAAATTCTCACAAATACATAGAATTCATTGAATGAGTTATCTTTAAATAAGCGGAACTTCCAGTTTCGGCTGAAGGAGTGTTAAATCAGTCAGCAAGAGTGGAGTAACAGGGGCATTTAAAATAGCATTTTTAAAAGTTTTTCAAATTCCTTTTAATGTATATATTTAATGTATAGGGCAGCGCGGTGGCGGAGTGGTTAGCACTGTGGCAACACAGCAACTCACCCTTGGCCGGGGGATCCTGGGTTCGATCCCAGCCCCCGACCAACAGTGATCTGTGTGGAGTTTGCATGTTCTCCCCGTGTCTGCGTGGGTTTACTCTGGGATTTCTCCGGTTTCCTCCCACATGCCAAAAACATGCACGTTAGGTTAATTGGCATCAAACTGGGAATTCTAAATTGTCCTTAGGTATGACTGTGAGAGTGAATGTTTTTTTTTTTTTGTACTTATTTTGTACCCGTAGGTAGATTTGTTTTGCAGTCTGGTGACAAGCCACCAGCTGCTGGTCGCTGCGTGCACAAGCGCCCCGTATCCCTAACCTGCATGTTTTTGGCATGTGGGAGGAAACCGGAGAAATCCCGGAGTAAACCCACGCAACACGGGGAGAACATGCAAACTCCACACAGATCACTGTTGGTCGGGGGCAGGGATCGAACCCACAATCCCTGTGATCCCCCGGCCGAGGGTAAACTGTGCTGCCACAGTGCTAACCACTGCGCCACCGTGCAGCCCATGGTTGTACTACATGGTTGTCTGTCTCTCTGTGTTGGCCCTGCGATGGACTGGCGATCTGACCAGGGTGTACCCTGCCTCTCGCCCAAAGATGCTGGAATATGCTCCAGCTCCCCCGCAACCCGAAAAGGATTAAGCGGAAGAAGATGGATGGATTTTAATGTATAGTCCACATGCGTGTTTTGCACTCAAGTGGCAGCTAATTTAAGCATTTGTAGTTTTTGTATTTTTTGAATGTTTTGGTGTGGTTCTGGTACTTGCTGCTGGACTAGCAGCTTCAGCATACATTAATTTTTTAAATTATCACAAAATATAGATCAATAAAATTTTGAACAGTTGTCAGAAAAGGTCTGTACGTGTTAAGTTAAATAACAAACATTCATGGCATGACAGCAGCATGAGCATTTTATTTTTGGGGTATAACGAAAAGCTGTAGCTGTCTGTTTTAGCCACACATTAAAATACCCAAGCACGGTGTTATGGTTCTTTATGGCTCTGACTAGATTCTACGTCTGCTCTATGGTAAATCTTATTATGTCCAACACATTTTAACAAAATGCATCCGACTTTATTGCAGTGGAGATTGCTATATCTCAGAGCTCTTATTTGTTTAGAGTATTAGCATCTTAGCAGCTGCGCTAGCTAACAGAGCTGCTGTCTGCCGGGCCACTTTTTAAGGTCATTTTTTCATCCCTCAATAGTCGTGGGAAGTGATATGATTTTATTACTGTTTTTGAGGTGCAAAGGGCAGCATTCCCACATTTTTGATGCCGAAGTCATTTTTTTTTAACAAGAAAAAAGGTCCCGTTTCAGTGACAACCCCACGTTCTAAACTAGTACCAGAAGTTATGCCCATAATTCAGACAAGGCATAATGGGGGCTAGGAAAAGGTGGATTTAAATGAACATTATTACACATCCCGTCTGTGGGGAGATGCCTTGAAGTAAAACAAGCATACCCCAGAGGAGGGGTAAAGCCATGGTGGCGTTTGATTGGCTGGAGTTTTGGCAGGATTGTTGCATTGCAATATGGATCCAAGTGTGTAAGGCAGAAATCCAAGAGGAAATTAATATACAAGCATAAATCTCTCTTTTTGAAAAAAATTTGTTTGACAATGATATTCGTCTTGTTCCTCAACTCCTTAACTCCAGTGGTATGTTAATGTCATATTCAGAATTTCGAAACAAATATGGTTTCCCAATATCACCAAAGGAATATGCAGTAGTTTTTGATGCAGTCCCTTCTGGTGCCATTATGCTTCTTAAAAGCTCAGAAACCTCTGAACGGTCTTTAATCCCACTGGATCCTATTGCCACTGATGTCAGTCAGACCTGCTTTTCCTCTAAAGAAGAATAACAATGTCATACATGCTTTATTTCAAAGAGAAATTGTCTCTGTTCCAAATGCAGTCACATACTGGAGCAATCTTTGGTCAGATGTGAACTGAAAGAAGGCATGGAGCCTTCCCTTTAAATACCTGATCACAAACTACATCAGAGAAGTGACCTTCAAACTCATTCACCGCTTTTATCCCTCCAAAGTCTTTTGACAAAAATACAAGAATGACATTGAAGTGAATTGCACTTTTTTGTCTCCAGACTCGTGAAGATGTTCACCGCTTATTTTGGAACTGTCCCCACTCCTCCACTTTTTGGCAAGCTATTTGTACATTTATTTCTCATTTTATTGACCCAGAATTTTTGTGTTCTTTTGAAAATGTATTGTTTGGATTTCTTACATACCCATCCATCCATCTTCCTCCAGCTTTTCTGAAGGTCTGGGCCACAGAGACAGCAGTTCAAGCAGAGAAGCCCAAACTTCCCTCTCCCCAGCCACCTGCTCCAGCTCTTCAGAGAGAATACCAAGGCATTCCCAGACCAACTTGGAGATGTAGTCTCTCCAGCGAGTCCTGGGTCTGCCCCGGGATCTCCTCCCGGTGGGACGTGCCCGAAACACCTCAAGTGGGAGGCGTCCAGGAGGAATCCTGATCATATGCCTAAACCACCTCAACTGGCTTCTTTCAATGTGGAGGAGCAGTGGTTCTACTCTGAGCCTCTCCCTGATGATTGAGTTCCTCACCTTATCTTTAAGGGTGAGTCTAGCAATTCTACGAAGAAAGCTCATTTCAGCCGCTTGTTTCTGGGATCTCATTATTTCGGTCATTGCCCAAGACTCATAACCATAGGTGAGGGTAGGAACGTAGACTGACCAGTAAATAAACTGCTTTGCCTTAGAGCCCAGCTCCCTCTTCACCACAACAGACTGGTACAATATCCGCATCACTGCAGATGCTGCTCCGATCCGTCTGCCAATCTCTCACTCCATTCTCCCCTCACTTGTGAATAAGACCCCAAGATACTTAAACTCCTCCACTTGGGGCAGGAGCCTGTCCCCAACCCGGAGAGGACAATCTACCTTTTTTCGCCTGAGGACCATGGACTCGGACTTGGAGGTGCTGATTCTCATCCCAGCTGCTTCACACACAGTGGCAAACCGTCCCAGTAAGACCTGTAGGACATTGCTGGATGTAACCAACAGGACATCATCATCTGCAAACAACAGAGATGAGATCCTGTGGTCACCAAGCATGACACCCTCCATTCCCTGGCTGCGCCTAGAAATCCTGTCCAGAAAAATTATGAACAGGATTGGTGACAAAGCCCTGGCGAAGTCCAACTCTCACTGTGAATGAGTCCAGCTGAGTGTTGGCTGTCATGAACCGAGCCGGTTTGTCCTTCAGGCTTGGTTCTGACCTTTCTTTGTGTTTCAGGTTCATCTGTGTATTTTGTGTATTTGGTTCTGAGCCGGGATTCTCCCAGGCTCAGTCTCATGTTTATTTGTGTATTAATGTATCTTTTGAGTTTTCTTGTAGTGTCTATGTTTTCCAGCTTTTTTCCCCGTACCTGTAGCCACTGTTTTCGGGCCGGCAGCTGTGAGGCAGCCTCCTTTGGCCAACACTTGTGTGGGTGCTTTCTGACAGCTTGCCGGTCCAACCACACCCCCTTTCTCTTGACAGTCAGCTGGTTCCACTCCCGGTCATTACTCTTCCCGCTCCTCGCCCAGGTGTACCCTATCTTCCTTCCGTCAGTGTTTGTAGTTAAGCAGCTCATTTTCAGTCAAGCATTGCTGGATTATTGTTTGTGTCTGTCTCAGCCCCGTCTTCCGTGGTTTGCCCTCGCCACATTCTGCTGTGGTTTGCTCACACACATCCCATCGTGTGATCCGTAAGTGTATCCTGTTGCCTTTTTTGTATGTCTGCACTTTTTGGGAACTGTGAATCTTTACTTTAATAAATGTGTTTGTGGTGTAACCCTGCACGTAAATCCTTCTTCCTTCTTCTCCGTGAGCTGCATAAAAGCGCACGGGGAGAATCGTGACAGAATAATCCAGCCATTTAAGGATTTAGCGGGTTACACCCAGATGTTTAATTTTTTCCTTTTTTGACTATTTTTCCACCCATCTGAGTTCCAGGTGCCATGGCTGATCTGGAGAAAAGGGTGCTGCACTCGCTGTGCATCCTGGAGGAAATTCTTTTAAGGATGCCGGAGCCCTGTTCCCCCAAAGCAGTTTAACGGGCTTGGGACACGGCAGCGAAAGTCATGGACAGGAATCCCAGCCTGTGGGACCATCCAGAGGCAATGGAAATTCTTCGCTTCATTTTCTCCCTGTGATTAGAGGGGTTGGGTGAGGAACTATTGGCGTTCGAGCCCCCCATGGCTACTCCACCTTTATCCCCGGATGCTATGGTGTTTCTCCACTCCTCTTACTCGCTGCCAAGCGATGAGCCAATGGTGGGGGTTCGTCTGGTGCCCGAACCATCCACAGCGAACAGGAAGCACCCTCGTCATAAGAAGCCTCCAGCCTCTCTAGCGACAGCTCCACTTTCTCGTCCCGAGCCGTGGCCTGCTTCGTCTCCAGAGGAGCTGGAGGAACATAGACTGGTTCTTCTGGCAGAGACAGACCTCCTCCTGGAGGCGAAGCCGTGGCTCCTTCTGAAATTGGCCTGGAAGTTGGAGGAGTTTTCCCCAAGGAAACCGGAGCCTCAACCTGAAGACGAGGGCGCTCCGACCTCGAAGCCTCCACAACTCTTTGATCCCGGAATGACAGCTGACGTCATCACTTCCCAGGAATTCAGGCAAGTGCTCATTCAATCACTTCTACTCTCACCTGAAACTGCTTGCCTGATTCCTGATGAATTGTCAGCTGCTGTACCTGTTTGTCCATCTTTCCCGGGAGAGGAATCCCAGACGCAGGAGGAACTTTCATTGAGGGAGTCGGAACTCATGCCGCCTGCCTCCTCTTGTTGCTGCTGTTCCCGGAGGGCTCGCCATGAACATCCTACAAATCCTCCACCAGTCTCGTCTACCTCCGTCGCCATGGAGGCGGCTCCTCCACTCTCCACTAGGGGGCCCAAATCCAATACAGGCACGGAGAGAGATGACTGTCACCCACCTGCAGCTGTTAACCCCAGAGACTGGGAGGGCAGACAAGTGTTTGGCCATTCCATTCAACTTAATCATGATAAGCCTTGTCTGTCTCCCAAGGGAGAGGCCCAGTCTCAGCAGCCCACTGGGTTCTCTCCTCCAGCTGCAATGGTTAACTTTGTTCCTATTCTCTCCGTGTCTCTCCCAATTTTCCCTGAGTGTCCGTCGGATCCTGAACCTAGCAGCTGGATGATGGAGGAGCCCGTGGCCCTGGAGGAGTTAAGACCCATGCCAGCACGGCGTGAGCCCCCAGCTTCCCCGCTGGATCAGACACCAGCGTTGGAGTCCTCGCCTGGGGGCACCAGGATTGCCACCTCTACCAAGCCAGCTGCAGAGGCCGCCGCAATGGAGAAGGAACCTGCGCTGGACCACCTTGAGGCCAGGCCCGTGACGTCATCTGGATCAACGGAGTCCTGGACAGCGGTGGAGCCCGAGTCCAGGCGAGTGCTCCCATTTGTGTCTCTCCCTTTTGTTTTGGAGCTATCTTGCCTGTCTCTTGGGGAGGAGAGTCGCGTGCAGCCAGCAGCTGCGCCTGAACTCACCTCACCAGGCTCTGTCGCTGCCAGTGACCTTGACCATGTCTCGTCTCCTGTTGTGTTTGAGTTTCATTCCAGGGTTACCGGGGAGGATCTGCTCCAGTCTGAAGCCCTCGTGGACCAGGTCACACCACCTGCAGATGTCACGAGTCCACCCTCTCTCACCGTTGAGGCCATCCCTGGTCCTGCGTCCCCAGTAGAGATTGCCATGAGGGTTTCACCCCAACCCGGGACCTACTTGGGGGCAGTTTTGGCCCAGGCCGGGCCCACCGCGGGTGCAATCTCTCTTCTGCCTGAGGAGTCTTCACCACCTGGATTGTTGGAGTCCTGGACGGCGGTGGAGCTCGAGTCCAGGCAAGTGCTCTTGTTTGCTTCTCTCTCTTCTGAATTAGAGCAACCTTGTCTGGCTCTTGGTGAGGAGAGCCGGGTGCAGCCACCCGCTGCATCTGGGCCTGCCTCGCCAGGCTCCGCCGCTGCTGGCAACCGTGACCCTTTGGGTCTCTGTCCTGTCTCTGAGCTTTCCCCCAGGGTCGCCGGAGAGCGGTCAACACCATCTGAGGCCACTGAGGATCTAGGTTTGCTGCCCGAGGTTGCTGTGTGCCCAGCTTTCATTGCCATGAAGGCTACCGCAGGTGCAGCATTGGCCCAGCCAGGATCCGCTGCGGGTGCAGCGTTGGCCCAGCCGGGGTCCACCGCAGGTGCAGCGTTGGCCCAGCTGGGGTCTATTGAGGGTGCTGCAGAGCTCCAGCCGGAGCCCACCGCGGGTGCTGCAGAGCTCCAGCCGGATTAAACCATGGGTGCTGCCAAGCTCCAGCCGGAGCCCACTGAGGGTGAAGCTATATCCCAAGCCTGGACCACCAAGGGTGCAGCCATGTCCCAAGCTGGGACCACCGAGGGTGCTGCCAGTCAGCCTGAAGACGCCAGGGCCTTCACTCAGCCTGACACCGTCATGGTCCAGTTCTTCGCTCCACCGGGCACCGTGGGGGTTCCCCACCTACGGCCTGACCACCCACTAGTGAGCCTCCCGGTGGGCAGGCCACCTCCTGCCTTACCCCTCCGATCCTGGTGGCTCAACAGTGCTGGACTGCCGCCTGAATGACTGCGTCTCCGGGTCAGGTTGCCCATGTTTTCCGGCAGACCACCAGACTCTGTCCACTGGACCTTCTGTTGGGCCTGGGATTCTGGGCGACCTCCCGAGCCTCCCCGCCTCTGGACTTGGGGGTGGGGGGGGGTTAACACTCTCTAACTGGCCCAGGTGCCGTTTAGCAACATAACCCCTAGTGGACAAGAGTGGTAAAGATTTTTTGTCAATAAAATAGTTCAGATTTTGAATTACATAACTCAGTTAAAAGTGGACTTTGGACATATTGAAACAAAGAATGGTTCTGTTTTTTTACACCGTTTTCTCTACAGGGGTATGTTGCTATCTTATCTTCAAAGTATATGAACCAGAAAATCAGTACAATGTAAAGAAACAAAGAAATTCGTCACTCATTGCTGACAAGCGGGGGCTTGCCCACTGGCGCAGCCGCTGTGTTTTCGTCCATCGTGGTCGTTATTTTGCGTTCTGTCAGTCATTTGTGCTCTCTCCTACATCTACAAAGTGTTATGATTATCCCACATCAATTTCACTTGTATCCCGCAGCAATTTTTCATGTACGAAGCCATTTATGTGACAGTGCATAACAATGCATGGTGGCCATATTGGTCTTGTGAGCTCAGAGAAGGAAAAAGGAGGAAGACTACTAAGGATTATCTTCTTCTTTGGTGTATTCCATGTCAGCCATGATTCCTCCAACGCGTGTCTGCCACCTTCTGAACTGGCAGATCAGTAAAAATCATCAGTTCAGCTGGGAATGACAGATTCAGTTGACAGGTGCAGTTGCTGCGCTGTGCCACTAGGGGTTGTGCGACCTGTCCATGAAATCTGGCCAGTTAAAAGGTTAATAGATCAGATAAAAGGTTAATAGGATCTTCAGATCGGGGAACAGGGAGATGCTGAAGTCCGTACAGAGGGAGCTGAGGAGGAAGATCAGAGAAGGCAAGGACAGCTTCAGGAAGAAGATGGAGGACAAGCTGCAACAGAGTGACATCGGCGGGGTCTGGAGAAACCTTAAAACCATCTCTGGGCTCCAGAATACCTCTCCCCAGGCCATGGGGGGCAGGGAGTGGGCGAACAATCTGAACCTGTTTTTCAATAGGTTTGACCAACCGCCCTCCCCCCCGACTGCACAACAACCACTGCTGCCCCTGAAGACATCGAGTCCTGCTGCCCACACCCAACTCCACCATCACCCCCCCCACTCACAACACACAGCCCCCCAACATGACCCTCACTAAGACCCAGGTGAGGACGGAGCTGAGGAAGATCAAGGCAAGGAAGGTGTCGGGACCGGACGGCATCAGCGCAAAGCTCCTCAAATCCTGTGCAGACCAGCTGTGTGGGATTGTGGAGCACATCTTCAACCTGAGCCTGAAGCTGGGGAGGGTACCACAGTTGTGGAAAACATCTTGTGTGGTACCTGTACCAAAGACTTCCCACCCCAAAGATCTGAACAGCTACAGACCAGTGGCCCTGATGTCCCACATGATGAAGACCCTGGAGAGACTGCTCCTTGCTCACCTCCGCCCCCTGGTGGGACCAGCGATGGATCCACTCCAGTTCGCCTACCAGCATGGCATTGGGGTGGAGGATGCGGTCATCTTCCTCCTTCACCGTTCTCTGTCCCACCTGGAGAAGCCTGGGAATGCGGTGAGGATCATGTTCTTTGACTTCACAGTGCTTTCAACACCATCCAACCGATGATCCTGAAGGACAAGCTGCTGTGCGCAGGGGTGGACCAGCACCTGTCATCATGGATCCTGGACTACCTCACAAACCGGCCACAGTTTGTGAGAACCCGGGACTGTGTGTCCAACACGATCATCGGTAGCACGGGGGCCCCCCAGGGAACGGTTTTGGCTCCCTTCCTGTTCACCCTCTATACTGCGGACTTCTCACACAACACAACACACTGCCATCTACGGAAGTTCTCTGACGACTCTGCGATCGTTGGCCTCATCTCCAATGGAGATGAAGCTGAGTACAGAGGGCTTATCCAGGACTTTGTGGACTGGTGCCATCGGAACTGCCTCCAGATCAACGCGAGGAAAACTAAGGAGCTGGTGGTGGACTGCCGCAGGCAAGGACAACACCTCACAGCACCAGTAAATATACAGGGAAGTGACATTGAGATGGTGACATCCTACAAGTACCTGGGTGTTCATCTGAACAATAAACTAGACTGGTCACACAATACTGACACACTCTACAAGAAGGGACAGCGCAGGTTGTTCCTACTGAGGAGACTCAGGTCTTTTGGTGTACAAGGGGCACCGCTGAAGTCATTCTACGACATGGTGGTGGCATCAGCCATCACTTTTGGAGTGGTCTGCTGGGGCAGTGGCGTTACAGCAGCCGATAGGAAGAGACTGAACAAACTGATCAAGAAAGCTAGCTCTGTCCTGGGGCAACGTCTTGACCCAGTGGAGGAGATGGGAGAGAGAAGGATGTTGGCTAAACCGTCATCTCTGCTGGAGTCCGAGTTCCACCCTATGCAGGACATACTGAACGCACTGAGGAGCTCATTTAGCAGCAGACTACATCATCCTAGGTGCACGACCGAGAGGTTTCACAGGTCCTTCCTACCTATGGCTGTCAGACTGTACAACCTAAGCAGGGCTGCTCGCAGAGATAGCAAAAAGACGTGACAACCTAATAGTATTGAATGCAAAAGACGCAATAGACTTACACAATGGTCCCCTCCGGTATACAACTAGGAAAATACCGGTCGCTACGGAGGGCGACAATATGTATGGGTACATAATCATACCATGTAGGATAACTAAGTAGACGGTTATGCTGTTTCATTCCATCTAGCTACAATGCTCCGTACTGTGTATGTTTATATATTTATATATTTATTCCATCTAGCTACAATGCACCGCACTGTGTGTATTTATATATTTATATATTTATTCCATCTAGCTACAATGCTCCGCACTGTGTATATTTATATATTTATTCCATCTAGCTACAATGCTCCGCACTGTGTGTCTATATATTTATATATTTATATGTACATATGTATACTTGCTGCTCTTGTTTTTTCTTGTCTTCTGATTGTTGCTCTGAGTGTTGCTATCCCTGTGCTGTTGCAATCCTGGAATTTCCCCATTGTGGGACTAATAAAGGCTTATCTTATCTTATCTTATCTTATCTTAATATTTTTTTTTCTCTGTTGTGGGCCCTGGGCGGGGTTGTTTTTGTTCCCTCCTGATCTGTTTCCCCCACCTCCCACCCTGGGTTGATTATTGTTATTGTTCCAGCTTGGGGGGGGGGGCAGAGTTTCTTCCTTTCTTTGTGATGTTACCTTGGGTGTCTGGAGTCCACCCCTTGAGTGGGGGGCTCTGTCATGAACCAAGCTGGTTTGTCCTTCAGACTTGGTTCTGACCTTTCTCTGTGTTTCCGGTTCATCTGTGTATTTTGTGTATTTGGTTCTGAGCCGGGATTCTCCCAGGCTCAGTCTCATGTTTCTCTGTTCCATATTTATTTGTGTATTGTTGTATCTTTTGAGTTTTCTTGTAGTGTCTATGTTTTCCAGTTTTCTTTCCGTACCTGTAGCCACTGTTTTCTGGCCAGCAGCTGTGAGGCAGCCTCCTTTGGCCAACACTTGTGTGGGTGCTTTCTGACAGCTTGCCGGTCCAACCACACCCCCTCTCTCTTGACAGTCAGCTGGTTCCACTTTTGGTAATTACTCTTCCAGCTCCTCACCCAGGTGTACCCTTATCTTCCTTCCATCAGTGTTTGTACTTGAGCAGCTCATTTTCAGTCAAGCATTGCTGGATTATTGTTTGTGTCTGTCTTGGCCACGTTCTTCCGTGGTTTGCCCTCACCACATTCCGCTGTGGTTTGCCCGCACACGTCCCGTCGTGTGATCCATAAGTGTATCCTGTTGCCTTTTTTTGTATGTCTGCACTTTTTGGGAACTGTGAATCTTTACTTTAATAAATGTGTTTGTGGTGTAACCCTGCATGTAAATCCTTCTTCCTTCTTCTTTGTGCGTTGCATAAAAGCACACGGGGAGATTCGTAACATTGGCAATACAAACCAAACTCTCACAATGGTCGTATAGAGACCAGATAGCTCATAAATTCACAAAACACATGTAAACTGGTTATGAAAACTACCACAAACCCTCAAGGATTCTTGAGAGGGTAAAGAGTTGGTCCTGTGTGTCACGACCAGGACAAAAACCACATTGCTCCTCCTGAATCTGAGGTTCGACCAACGGCCGGACTCTCCTCTCCAATAACTTGGCATAGACCTTCCCAGGCAGGCTGAAGAGTGTGATCCCTCTGAAGTTGGAGCACACTTTCTGGTCCCTTTTCTTAAGAGAGGAACCACCACCCCGGTTTGCCATGCCAAAGGCACGGTCCCCGACCTCCATGCAATTTTGCAGAGGCGTGTCAACCATGACAGCCCAACAACATCCAGGACCTTGAGATACTCGGGGCGAATCTCGTCCACCCCCGGGACCCGGCCACCAAGGAGCTTTTTAAACACCTTGACAACCTCAGCCCCTGTGATGGGCGAGTTGTCCCCCTCGTCCACAAGCCCTTCTTCCTCTGTGGAAGGTGTGTCAGTGGGATTGAGGAGATCCTCATTTCATTTTAATCAACATGTGTTTCCTCCTATTCGGAGTTCATGCAAGTCACCTGACTGGTATCAGCCAATCACCAGCCCATCTCAGTTGGATGACACTCCCTTTAATTTTATTGGTCCGTTACAGACAAAGAATCTCTTTCTGATTGAACCAGGGAACATTCGAATCTCCCACGATAGATGAAAATTGGTTCTTCTTATTGTCAGTCAAGTTTCTCCCCTGAAAGTATTGAGTCCATCCATCCCATCCATCCATCTTCTACCGCTTTTCCGGAGGTCCGGGTCACGGAAGCAGCAGTTCAAGCAGAGAAGCCCAGACTTCCCTCTCCCCAGCCACCTGCTCCAGCTCTTCAGAGAGGATACCAAGGCGTTCCCAGACCAGCTGGGAGACATAGTCTCTCCACCGAGTCCTGGGTCGGCCCCAGGGTCTCCTCCCAGTGGGACGTGCCTGAAACACCTCAAGTGGGAGGCGTCCAGGAGGCATCCTAATCAGATGCCCATACCACCTCAACTGACTCCTTTCAATGTGGAGGAGCAGCAGTTCTACTCTGAGCCTCTCCTGGATGACTGAGCTCCTCACCCTATCTCTGAGGGTGAGTCCAGCAATCCTACGGAGAAAGCTCATTTCAGCCACTTGTATCCGCGATCTTGTTCTTTCGGTCATTACCCAAAGCTACTCAATATAAAGTATTGAGTTTAAGGGAGAAACTTGTCATGAATTGCACCTCGGGGCAGGAACGGATACACAAGCGCTGAACTGTAGTTTGTGATATTTATTGAGAAAAAAACACAAAAGTCCAAACTGTGCACAAAACAAACTTACGAACTGAGGCAGCGAAAGGGAAGAAAGGATGCACACAGAGAATAAACATCAGAATGGGAGTAGGGTTCTGACACAAGCGAATCATTAGACTCCAACAATGACTGAGAAAGATAACAGTCCTTAAGTAGAGCCAGAAACAAATGATCACAAATGATAACAGATGTGGGTCACATGAGCCGGGGAGGTGACCTAATATTAGACAGCTCACAGCTGTGATGACTCGTGAACTGAAACAGAGTGAGCAACCAATGCGAGACGATGACAAGGTGGGAGTGTCTGGAAAAGGATGTGGAGAGCTCATGTTACAGTGAAACAAAATATAAACAGTAAGAACTACATGGACAAAGGATGTCTACAGAAACTGACAGAATAATAATAATATCCATGTTTTCTTTTTAAACTCTTTTTATCCTGTGAGTTTGAACATGTCTTTGAGAGTGTTGAATGTGTTATACTGTTGTAGTTGTGTCGAAGAAGAATTTCTGTCACCGACTGGGACAGACCAAGTTATCTATCTATCTATAATAAGGACATGAAAAACAGAACAACTGACCACTAAGAACATACCTTAAACCAACACACAGGAAAATAAACACACAGCACTGGAAAAATACGAAGAAAAATTACAAGACGACATGTAAACTCACATAAGGATTGACATTTCCAGCCTGTGTTGTGTTATAGCTTAGTTTTTCTTTTTTCTCTGTGACACTATGTCTTAGATTTGTTTTTGAATAGTAACCGCTTAACTTAGACTAGCTCAGTTTTCTTTTTCTCTCAGTCATATTTTGTCTTAGCCTTGTTTTAAATTGTAATCGCTCTTGTCTTGTTTTCTCTTTTTTCTCCTTTGAATTCTTGGATGGAATATGGGTGGGCAATATAAGCTGCGGCTTCAGCCATCACCCATTTCGGATAACTCACGTGGAATTGTATAGTAGAAGGAGTCTTTGTCTAATTTGACCTTGTTGTTATATTATACAGTTTCTTTTAACCTGCAATGTACTATCCGAAATAAATAAATTAATTCATTCAAATAAATTCATTCATTCATTCATTCAAAATACAGGAAATATTCAGATACAAATTAAGAGCCTGAACACGGTGACACACCGCACTCAGACTCGTGAAAGAGTGCCCCCCTCAAGGGGTGGAGTCCAGACACCCCAAGGTAACACCAAAGAAAAAGAAAGAAACACACACACACACACACACACACAGGAGAAACACAATGACCCACCCCAGAAGGGCAGTGGGGGAACCAGGTAGGAGGGATCAACAAAACAAAACCCCGCTCAGGACCCACATCCAAGCAAAACTCAGGTACTTAGGCCCTGGACCGGAGAGCTAGACAGTTCAGGCAGCTGGCAAAAGTCCCAGACCCAGCAGATGGTGTGGTGGAATGAGTCGGGTGACCTACTGGAGAACGTAGGCCACCCAACCCAACGGCACAGTCTGTCAGGTGATCTGCCAGAGTTCTTCAGCCACCCGAACAGAAAGGGTGGTCTAGGGGGTGGCTGCCCAATGGGGAAAAACCTGTGATGAGGAGGAGGAGTAGGGGAAACCTTGAAGACGGCCTCGGGCAGAGGAGAGGGGGCCACAACAGCCTCGGGCAGAGGAGGGAGGACCACGACACCTTCAGACTGGCCTATAGTGGCCTTGGTGGACCCGGACTGGGACATGGCTGCACCCGCGGTGGACCCGGACTGGGACATGGCTGCACCCACGATGGACCTGGACTGGGAAGTGGCTGCACTCACAATGGACCCGGTTTGAGAAGGAGCTGCACTCATGGAGGTCCCAGGCTGGGACGGAGCACCGGCAACAACCTCAGCTGATGGGGGAGCAGCACCCACGGAAGTGCCGGGCTGGGACGGCGCACCCGCGATGACCTGGGCTGGAGGAGCTGGACCCACGAAGATCTCAGATGGTGAGATTGAACCCAAGGAGACCTCTGGTGAAGCTGGATGAACCTCGGTGACCCTGGGGAAATGCTCAAACAGGAAGGACAAAGACACAAGGTCAGGGTCACCGGCAGCAGTAGAGCAGAGCGAGGCGAGCTCGGGTGCAGCTGATGGCTGCACTTGGCTCTCCCCACCAAGAGCCAGGCAAGATCTCTCCAAAACAAAAACAGTGAAAACAAAGAAGAGCACTTGCCTGAGCTCAAGCTCCACCGCAGTCCAGGACTCTGTCGATCCAGGCAGCGATGTCTTGGGCCCGGCCCTCTGGAGGTCCAGCTCTGACTCTGCTGCGGTGGCCCCTGCAGCAGGCATGGTGATTAGTGTAGTCCCGTGACCCCCCCAGCGGAGTGATCCACGCAGGTGGCTGACCCAGCGTGGCAACAGGAGGCTGGCTCCCTGCTGGTGCTGGATCCTGCTCAGCTGAAGCCCGGGGACGCTCAATCATCGGCGCAGGCAACGGATCGCTGGCAGTGCTCTCCCGCCGTCCAGACCATGATTGTGGGTTTTGAACCAGGCCCTCCAAGCCCACAGACTCCTCCATCGTCCAGCAGCTCAACCCTGGGACCGGCGGGCACTCAGGGAAAATAGGAGGAGACATGGAGAGCGCAGGTAAAGTGGTGTAGTCTGCAGCAGGTGGTGAAGCCTCAGGGGACTGCAAAAGCTGAGCTTCACTACCGGGAATCAGGCAAGGCATTTCTTCATAAGGTGTTGGAAAATGAAACAACACTTGCTTGAGTTCCCGGGGCATGATGTTCTCTGCTTCAGCAGGTGGAGGCTCAACCCTTCCTGTGCCTTCAGTGGAAGAGGGCCCCCCAAAGGAACGTAGAGGAGCCGCCCCTGCAGCCAAGGCGATGGACGGAGCTGAAGAGGAAACAGCCGGGCCCTCAGCAGCGAGAGGATACGTCGAGGAGATAGGAGTCACAGCAGTGGAGGAGGAGGCTGACAGAACAGCTGGCAAAAGAGAACTAGAGAAAGGAGTTGCTGCGTGGATTGTCTGGCTCAGCATGGGAAAAACTGCTGCCTGAGAGGTGGAGGTGTTCCTCCGGCGGTCCAAAGCTGGGTGCCGGCGTCTTGGAGCCAGCAGAGCGGGAGCAGGAATGGGTGAACAGGAGGATGAGCAGGACGTCTGCCGTGGAGGGTGCTTCCATGCCGGCTTCGGTCCCGCTGGAGGTGGCTTCCACGTCAGCCCGGGGAAAGACTGCTGAAGGGCGGAGACTGTAGCCAGCAACTCCGCAAATTGGGGAAACCTCCACAACCCAGGGTGCACCTCAACAATACCGGTCGCTGCATCCACGCTGTCCCAGATCTTCTTAGGGTTGTGGGAGGCGAGAGCTTCATCCATGAAGCCCTGGATGAGCTCAGCGGCCCACTGCTCCTCCACACTCGGGGACCCCGCTGCCAATCTCCCTTTGTTTGCTGGAGGTCCGCATGCTGGGAACATGATAATGCTCCGGGAAAAAAAAGGGGTGAATGAAAATAAAAAATCCACAAACTACAGCAGCTGGGTCTCCTACTGGCTGGAGTCTACTGTCATGAATTGCCCCTCGGGGCAGGAACAGAGACCCAAGCACTGAACTGTAGTTTGTGATATTTATTGAAAAAACACAAAACTCCAAACAGTGCACAAACACAAAAAAAAAATCCAAACTGTGCACAAAGCAAACTTACGAACTGAGGCAGCAAAAGGGAAGAATAGATGCGCACAGAGAATAAATGACAGAACAGGAGCAGGGTTCTGACGCCAGTGAATCATTAGACTCCAGCAATGTGGGAGAAAGATAACAGTCCTTAAGTAGAGCCAGAAACAAATGATCACAAATGATAACAGGTGTGGGTCACATGAGTGGGGGAGATGACCTATTAGACAGCTCACAGCTGTGATGACTTCTGAACTGAAACAGAATGAGCAGCCAGTGCGAGTGATGACAAGGTGGGAGTGTCTGGAAAAGGACGTGAAGAGCTCATGTCACAATGAAACAAAATATAAACAGTAAGAACTACATGGACAAAGGATGTCTACAGAAACTGACAGAATAATAATAATAAGGACATGAAAAACAGAACAATCGACCACAAAGAACACATCTTAAACCAACACACAGGAAAATAAACACACAACACTGGAAAAACACAGGAAATATTAAGATATAAATTAAAAGGCTGAGAACGGTGACACACCGCGCTCAGCCTCGTGAAAAAAACTCCCAAGTTTTTTTCAGTTTAGTTATGTTGCTGCTTTGAATTCTGTCTCCTTTCTATAAGCGTCTGAAAGATTTTTTTTTCCTCTTCTTTGAGCTTATCTCATATATGGAGTGAAACTCCGTTTTCTCAGACTTTTTTTTTATTTTAGTACTTGTTTAGCTTTTCCTAATTGTTTCCTTAACTCACTGTGCTTAAAGTGGACTGATCCGTTTTTTTCCACTCTCACTGGAAGCTGCCAATGCCCAATTACCATGACATCAGAAGAACTCGGATTTTATGGCTTAAATCATTTTTTAAAATTTTTATCTCTTCGATTCTGACTTTGATCAGACTTTGAATGTCCTCCAAAGTATCTGGACCCAGGAAGAGCAGCTGAAAAAAACAAACTCCTGTGTTGTCCTGCACATGGCATACGCATCAGTGGCCAGCAGCCTCTCATCATTGTCATCGGATCTCAGCTCCTGACGGTTTGCCTCTGGGAAGAAATATGATGGCAGATATTTTCTGTATCATCAGGAAATTAAGCTTCAGCCTAGATCCAGCTGAAAAACCCCAGCGCAATGGATCATGTGAGCTAGATCCCTTGTTTATCTGCTGAGTTAATGTGATGTTCTTCACCTTAAAGTATGTCATAATTTTTCTCATATAAAAAGCTAGTTCATAAACTCTGGTAAAAGTTACAGAATTAAAGAGAAATATCATTTTTTATTAACCTCTGTTCCTTTGTTAGAGTAATCCAGTTTTTTCATATAATCAGCTTTTATCATTTTCTTCATAAAAATTGCATCCAATTTTTTTCATATTTTGGTTACAGTTATTTCATTCTCCATTTTCATCACAGTTACAAATTCACACTAAGGTTTCCTCGGTTCCACAAATGTGATTATACCCTTTACGCTCAGTAATCCATTATAAGTTGAATGCAATGTAATTTAAGCTGAGTCTGATCAATACTTATTTACTTATCCTCTTCGTCCCAGGTGGGATATAAGGCCGCAACAAGCAATCCCCACTTTGCCCTGTCCTTTGCAACATGTTGAGCTTGTCCCCAGGTGTATCCCATCTCCTGTAGTTCGGCTTGGGCTGTTCGTCTCCAGGTGATTCGTGGTCTGCCTGACTTTCTTTTCCCTGATGGTGTCCAGTTTAGAGCAACTTTTGGTATTCAGTTATTTGACATTCTTAGCACGTGCCCTAGCCATTTGAATCGCTGTTGTTTGATCTCTGTAGAAGTTCTTTTAGTGTTACATCTTTTCCAAAGTTCTTCATTTGAAATTTTGTTGGGCCAGTAGATTCTCAAGATCTTGCAGAGACAGGTGCTGTGGAAAGCCTCTATTTTTTGGATATCACGCTGTATGATTTGCCAGCATTCCAATCCATATAACAAAACAGATTTAACATTGCTGTTAAATAAGTGGAGCTTGATTTTTCTGCTGTACTTATTTGACTTCCAGATAGGCTGAAGTCCGGTGAATGCTGCTCTTGCTTTTGCTAGTCTTGCTCTGATATCCTTTTTAGTGCCATTGTCTATGCTGACAGTACTTCCTAGGTAGGTGAAATCATCTACATTTTCTATGGGCATGTTGTTGATGGTGATAGGGATATTATACATATATCTGCATTTATGATCACTGTTTTAGTTTTTGCTACATTTACATTTAAACCTGTACTTTGTGCATATTCATTCAAAATAGCTGTTTTTTCTTGGAGTTGTTGCCTAGTTATTGAGATTTCAACTAGGTCGTCAGCAAAATCAAGGTCTTCAAGCTGGCTGAATAGTGTCCACTGGATACCATTTCTTTTTGATGCTGTTTTCCTCTGTATCCAGTCAATAACCATCAGAAATAGTATGGGTGACAATATGCAACCTTGCCTCACACCACACCTTACTTCAGAAGTTACTGAAGTAAGGTTTGGAGTCTGATCATTAAAACTGTAAAAGGTATATGGAAGTTTCTGCTTGATTAGTGTCTTGTGTCCATTTTTTGAGTCATGCAGGAGAATTCACGAATATTTGAGACTAATTGGTGGAAGGTATAAAGATTAGTTATCAATAAATTGTCCAAGCTTTTAGACTGGTGCCCCAAACAAGTTTTTTGTGTGTATGTGTGTGTGTAAAACCTGTGTTTCCACACACACCCCAATGTATAAATTAAATAATCTTTGCCCCTTATAACACTAATTTCTTCTACACGACATTATTAATTTAGTCTTACTAATTGCAAAATCACACATTCATAAATCTAAACTTTTCAACCATAAACCATGCTTTGCAATTTTTGAAAATGAACTCAAACAATACCACATTTCAATTTTCTATTCTAGAAACAAGAAAGCTATAAAAACTGTAACCATATGTAACCTTTTTAATATTTTTACACTAGAAGCTGCTGTTTAAACTATATATAAACTCTCTCCTCTGGCTTATTGTGTCATGGGAGGTGGAAAACGGAACCTAAATGCAATACTTAAAGTTGGGCAAGATTTATTAGTAAGCTGGCCAAACAGGCACAGCTCAAAAGAAACACACACACAAAAAAACAACACAAAATAACAAACAGCTTGGGGGGGGGGGGGGGCTGTACAGAACTTACAACAAGAGACAGGATCAGGTCAGAACAGAGGTGTGTTGTTCACACGGATATGACGAGGACACACATAACTAAACACAGATTGGGGCAGGTATAAATACACACAGGATCAATTAGACACAATACAGAACAGGTGGCAAAATCAGGCAAACTGATACAGCAGGGCATGGTTAGACAGAACAGTATGGGCGGGGCTGAGTAAACAATCACACACAGGATGTACCAAAAACCGAAACCATCAGGGGAAACAAGAACATGGCACATAAAGATGATAATTAATAATAATAGTACTGATAGCTAAGAGACTAACCCACAGAGAAAAGAATATACACAACAGACTAAAAATAATCATAATGGCAACCCAGGGTCATAGTAACAACCAGAATAAAATGCAGAAAATTCAAAAAATGAACTTAAAGTGAGAACGAGGGCTGAGTCCCATGCCCTGAACATAAGATAATAGCATTATAAATTAGGATGAGGGCATGGGACCTATCTCACACTGTGACATATTGTTGCTTTCTTTTTCTTTCTGTACTGTATGTATTAAGAATTTAATAAAATTTTTGGGGAAAAAAAACATAAAAAAAGAAATCCAAGAGAAAAAGTTTTGAGGTTAAGCAGAAGAAATCTGAGTGCCAGGAGCAGGGTTCAAATGAGAGTGAAGCCATTTTGAAAGCAAAAAGTGATATTTTTTTTTTGAGCACAAGCAGGGATTTTTTTTTTGTAACTTAGATTTTTATTCATTTTTCATCATATATATTGCATTCAGATCACAGTCTACATTTAAAAACAAAGGGGCTAGAGTAAGAAAGAAAAAAAAAAAGAAAAAAGGGGGGGGGACAAATGTTGGAGCATCAAGTTTTTAGTTTCCATCTCTTAATTCTTCTGGTTTTTCCAGCGTCTTTGGTTATTCTTTCAATTTCTGTCTCGTTGTTGCACTTTGTAGTGAGTCCATTTCCGCCATTTTTTTTCCCATAGTCCTTCTTGCATTCTTTGTCGATATGTTAGTTTTTCCATCATACGTATGTCCTCGACAATGTCAGTCCATTGCTCTTGGTCAGGAAGAACTTCTGATCGCCATTTTTTTGTGATTGTTTTTTTACATGCAATCAACAAGATTTTAACTAGATATCTGTCCTCAGCCTGTATTACATTGTCTCTTTTAAGATCACATATGACATGTTTCGGGACCCAGGAGACAGACACTGACACGAGCAGATAGTGACAATAATCTTTATTTAATCGTGAGTGAGTGTAATGCGAGTGTGAGTGCGAGAATGTCGTTCTGGTCACTGGAGCTGAGCGACCTGGACGGAGACCCGGCAACCCTGGAACAGATAAGCAGAGACAAATTACTAATGCTCCACACTAGCAGAGAGCTGCAGATAACAAGGCTTACTTGAGAGCAGCACTGGCTTCACTCTGCTGAGTTCCAGCGGCCGGGCAGCGTGGAGGTGAAGGCGTCCGTGACCGTGCTGGGGTTACAACCCGTGGCTGTGACAATGACAGTCCTGACGATGACACCGGCTGTGACTCCACAGACCGGGATGACAATGATCCTGACGATGACGCCGGCTGTGACTCCACAGACCGGAATAACGATGATACAGATGATGATGCAGACAAAGACGAGGTTAGTGACTCCACAGACAGTGGCGATGATGACACAGCTGACGCTGATGACAGTGATTCCACCGATAACGTTGGCCAATACTCCTGTAACTGATACAATAACAGTTCTGGTAATTGAGGAGCAAGACGTACCGGTAGGCGTGGTGGTAGCGAGCCGCTACGAAGACGTGATGGCGTTACCCCGTCAGCTGGGGACGCAGGTCCGCCGCCAAGGTGGTCCACCTGTGCACAGGGGTAAAGGTTTGGCGTTGAGTAGCAAATGGTGCGCTTCCACACCTCTTCCCAGCTTGACGCTGGGAAGAGTTCCTGGATGCAGCAAGTGAAGCTCTTGACGAGACAAACGAGGTTCCAGACGAGACAAACGAGGTTCCAGACGAGACAGACAAAGTTCCTGACGAGACAGACAAAGTTCTTGACGAGACAGACAAAGTTCCAGACGAGACAAGAGATATTCTTGACGAGACCAGAGAGCGGAGTGCAGGTTCATTCTCCGTTGAGGAAGACAGACGACTCCGTGCTGGGCTGTCAGCGACACTGGCTTTTAACAGCCGTTGATTCACACCTGTAGGTCTGTGCGCAGCTGAGGCTAATGACACTAATGACGACCCAGAGGCCGCCATGACAGTACTCCCCCCTCTAGCAGTGCCTCCAGGCATCTGCCCAATCCTACCTGGATTCGCCCGATGAAAATCGCGAATCAGCTGTTTATCCAAGATCAACGCTGGGCGAATCCAAGAACGATCCTCCGGTCCAAAGCCCTTCCAGTCCACCAAATATTGAAGACCACGGCCCCGCCTGCGGACATCCAGGATAGCAGTCACCCCCCAGGCCGGATGGCCATCGATCATCCTCGGGGGCGCGGGAGTCGCTGGAGCAGGACACAGGGGATCCGAGACGTATGGTTTGACCTGGGAGACATGAAAGGTAGGGCAGATACGCATCGAAGAGAGGAGAGACAAGCGCACAGACACAGGGTTAATAATACGATTGATGGTGTAAGGACCAATGAAGCGCTTAGTGAGCTTCCGCTTTTCGGCCGGTACACCAATATTCCGGGTGGACAACCAGACCTTCTGACCCACCTTATAGTCCGGGGCGGGTCTCCTATGCCAGTTGGCCACTTGGATATTGCGTTTGGTAGTCTTCAGCAAGGCTTGGAGGGCGAGGAGCCAAACTCGCCGGCAGCGCTTGATGTGTGCCTGGACTGAAGGAACCGCTACCTCCTTTTCCTCCTCCGGGAACAGCGGAGGGTCAAATCCGAAAGATGCCTTAAACGGAGAGACGCCCATAGCCGTGGAGATCGTGGTGTTGTGAGCGTACTCAATCCATGGAAGGAACTTGCTCCAGGAGGATGAGCAGGAGGAGATGACACAGCGTAAGGCGGCCTCCAGCTCCTGATTAGCCCGCTCACACTGGCCATTGCTCTGAGGGTGATAACCAGAGGAGAGGCTGGCTGTGGCTCCCAGTGCCGCACAGAAGGCCTTCCAAACCTGTGATACAAACTGAGGTCCCCGATCTGACACAATGTCAGCAGGGATGCCATGAAGACGGACCACATGTTGTACAAGAAGATCCGCAGTTTCCAGAGCCGAAGGCAAACCCCGAAGTGGCACAAAATGGGCTGCCTTCGAAAACCGATCCACGATGGTCAAAACCGTGGTGTAGTCATCTGAAATGGGCAAACCAGTCACAAAGTCCATAGCTACGTGAGACCAGGGGCGTGAAGGAACCGGCAAAGGGTGTAGCAAACCCGCCGGGGGAGATGACGTCGTCTTCCCGGTGGTGCACTGAGCGCAAGCCCGGATGTAATTAACAACGTCCTTCCGTAACCCTGGCCACCAGAAGGTCCTTTGGAGAAGATCCACGGTCCGACCCACTCCAGGATGGCAAGCCAACTTGGAAGCGTGACCCCACTCAATCACCTTGCCCCGGATAGCGCGTGGAACAAACAAGCGGCCCGGGCCCCCCCCCCCCCCCCCCGGGATCCGGCTCGGTCTTCTGAGCCTGGCGAACCGTCTTGCAGATTCCCCAGGACAGGGCGCCCACGACGCAGGAAGGCGGCAGGATAGGGGTCTCCTGGTCCTCAGAGGATGGTGTGTCAAATTGCCGTGAGAGAGCATCCGGCTTACCGTTCTTACTTCCTGGCCGGTACGTGATGGAGAAGTTAAAACGGCCGAAGAAGAGGGACCAGCGAGCCTGGCATGCATTCAGGCGCTTCGCCGTCCTAAGGTACTCCAGGTTGCGATGATCCGTCCAAACCACAAACGGCTGAGCAGCCCCCTCCAGCCAATGTCTCCATTCCTCCAAGGCGAGTTTTACTGCCAGTAACTCCCTGTCTCCGATGCTGTAATTCCTCTCTGCAGGAGTGAGACGGTGAGAGAAATAAGCACAAGGGCGAATCTTACCGTCCTCAGGAGAACGTTGGGAGAGTACCGCTCCAACTCCCGAATCAGAAGCATCCACCTCCACCAAGCATTGCAGCTTCGGATCCACCTAAGTAAGGACTCGGGCCGAGGCGAACTCCCTCTTGAGTCTTTCAAACGCTTCAGCTGCCTCCTTACTCCAACAAAACGAGATCTTAGGGGAGGTGAGAGCAGTCAGGGGACGGGCAATATTGCCAAAATTAGGCACGAACCTCCTATAGAAATTAGCAAACCCCAGGAAACCTTGAAGCTGCTTTCTGGAGGTGGGTGCAGGCCAATCCACAACCGCCTTGACCTTGGCTGGGTCAGGGAGCACCTGGTTCCGAGCTATAATAAACCCAAGGATGGAGGTTTGATCAGTGTGGAACTCACATTTTTCAGCCTTGACGAATAGTTGATTCTCCAGGAGGCGCTGCAGTACCCTGTGCACATGCACTCGATGTTCCTCTAGTGTGCGGGAGAAAATGAGAATATCATCGAGATAAACAAAAACAAACGAGTTCAGAAAATCCCGTAGCACATCATTTATCAGTCGTGGGAAGACGGCTGGAGCGTTAGTTAACCCAAACGGCATTACCAGGTACTCAAAATGTCCGCTGGGGGTCCGAAAAGCCGTCTTCCACTCATCTCCTTCCCTTATGAGCACTAGATGGTAGGCATTCCTAAGGTCCAGTTTAGTAAACCAGGACGCCCCCTGGAGGGAGTCAAAAGCAGTGTTCATCAGAGGCAAGGTATATTTGTCTTTTACCGTTATTTCATTCAGTCCCCGGAAATCGATACAGGGGCGTAGAGAACTGTCTTTCTTCCCAACAAAAAAAAATCCAGCTCCCACTGCCGAAGACGACGGGCGGATGATACCAGAGGCCAAGGACTCCTTAATGTATGTGTCCATAGCCTCGCGCTCCGGGGCTGACAGGCTGTACAGGCGGCTAGCAGGAAGAGGGGCCCCAGCCTTTAGGTTGATCGCGCAGTCATAAGGGCGATGAGGGGGTAAGGACAACGCCCGAGACTTGCTAAATACTAGCCCCAAATCGTGATAGACCTCTGGCACTTTGTCCAAGTCCGGTGGAGATGAATCAGGCAGAGGCAGCCTTGACGGATGGGGCGCATGCCGCCGATTGGAGGCAGGCACTAAGGCAGAACGTACTCCATGCCGTTACTCTCCCAGCTTGCCAGTCAATGGTGGGGTTATGTAGGCGCAGCCAGGGGTACCCCAAAATAACGGGCGAAGAAGAAACGGGCAGTACTAGAAACTGAATCTCCTCCCTGTGATTTCCTGATACAATAACTGACACGGGAACCGTCTGATGAGCAATGGTGGTCAAAGACGCTTTAGACAAGGTGATCAGTTTGACAGGGGGATCTAGAGTCTGACAGTTAAGGCCCATCCGGGTTGCCAGGTCTCTAGAAATAAAATTTTGCTCAGCTCCAGAATCTACTAACGCCAATGTGGAGTGTTCTGTATGTAAATGGATGAGTCTAAGAGGTAATCGACAACAAGTGAGGGGTTCTTCTGAATTATTGCCCGTGAATCCCCCTACTGCGATCCACGGGCCTTTCCCTTTTAACTTATTTGGACATTCAAAAACCCCATGTGACTCTTTCCCACAGTAGAAACAAAGGCCCAGATCCCTGCGGCGTTGTTTCTCAGCTGCTGACACTTTAGACCGGCCAATGATCATAGCTTCCTGAACCGGAAGTTCCTCTGACGCGGGTAGAGCGAGAGGAGGAGAGTTGGGGAGGCGAGGGCGGGGTTTAACCGAACGGGAAGTAGAGCGCCTTTCAGCCGCCCGCTCCCTTAATCTGCTATCAAGACTAACCGCTAGGGCAATCAAATCCCGCAAATTATCCGGTTTGTCCCGTGCCGCTAACTCATCCTTTAACTCCTCGTTAAGACTACGTAGAAAAATACCACATAATGATGGCTCCCCCCACCCAATCTCTGCAGCCAGGACCCGGAAGTCAATAGCGTAATCAGCAGCTGATCTTTTTCCCTGTTGTAAGCTCAGAAACCGTTCTGTCAACACCTCACCTCTATCTGTATGATCAAACACAGACAAAAATTCATTCACAAACTCCTGGTAAGTAAGCAAGGAATAGCTTGGTTTCGCCATTATAGAATACGCCCAATCCAAAGCTCTTCCTGCTAACAAATTTATGACGTAGCCAATCCGGCTAGAATCAAGAGTGAAATCCCCCGGAACACGAAGAAAAACTGACTCACACTGTAATATGAATCCACGAGCTTCCCCAAGTTTTCCGCTGAACCGGGCAGGGGTGGGAATAGGGGTGAGGCGAGAAGACGAGGAGATGTTAGCTTGACCAGATGCTAAGCCCACAGAGGGAGAACTGTCTACGGTGGGGGGAAACGTCTGGTGTCCCTCCACACGATCCAGCCGACCATTTATTGCAGTTAAGTGATTTAAGACTACTGTCTGTTGGTGTGCAAATAAATCTACCCGGGCGCTAAGAGTGTTGATTTGGCGCGACAGCGAACTGTCCGCTGGGTCTTCGGGACGGAGTTGTACTGACATGTTTCGGGACCCAGGAGACAGACACTGACACGAGCAGATAGTGACAATAATCTTTATTTAATCGTGAGTGAGTGTAATGCGAGTGTGAGTGTGAGAATGTCGTTCTGGTCACTGGAGCTGAGCGACCTGGACGGAGACCCGGCAACCCTGGAACAGATAAGCAGAGACAAATTACTAATGCTCCACACTAGCAGAGAGCTGCAGATAACAAGGCTTACTTGAGAGCAGCACTGGCTTCGCTCTGCTGAGTTCCAGAGGCCGGGCAGCGTGGAGGTGAAGGCGTCCGTGACCGTGCTGGGGTTACAACCCGTGGCTGTGACAATGACAGTCCTGACGATGACACTGGCTGTGACTCCACAGACCGGGATGACGATGATCCTGACGATGACGTCGGCTGTGACTCCACAGACCGGAATAACGATGATACAGATGATGATGCAGACAAAGACGAGGTTAGTGACTCCACAGACAGTGGCAATGATGACACAGCTGACGCTGATGACAGTGATTCCACCGATAACGTTGGCCAATACTCCTGTAACTGATACAATAACAGTTCTGGTAATTGAGGAGCAAGACGTACCGGTAGGCGTGGTGGTAGCGAGCCGCTACGAAGACGTGATGGCGTTACCCCGTCAGCTGGGGACGCAGGTCCGCCGCCAAGGTGGTCCACCTGTGCACAGGGGTAAAGGTTTGGCGTTGAGTAGCAAATGGTGCGCTTCCACACCTCTTCCCAGCTTGACGCTGGGAAGAGTTCCTGGATGCAGCAAGTGAAGCTCTTGACGAGACAAACGAGGTTCCAGACGAGACAAACGAGGTTCCAGACGAGACAGACAAAGTTCCTGACGAGACAGACAAAGTTCTTGACGAGACAGACAAAGTTCCAGACGAAACAAGAGATATTCTTGACGAGACCAGAGAGCGGAGTGCAGGTTCATTCTCCGTTGAGGAAGACAGACGACTCCGTGCCGGGCTGTCAGTGACACTGGCTTTTAACAGCCGTTGATTCACACCTGTAGGTCTGTGCGCAGCTGGGGCTAATGACACTAATGACGGCCCAGAGGCCGCCATGACAACATAAGTACATCAGGTTACAGTTCATTGGTATATTATATCCTAATATCCTCTGTATTGTCACATGTATAGATTTCCAGAATGATGAGATTTTGCAGCATTTCCAAAACATATGTGAGTGGTCTGCATTTTGAGCCCCACAGCCCCTCCAGCATAAAGATTGGGTATTTGTATATTTTCCTTGAATCTGTGGTGTAATGAAAAAGCGAATCAGGTTTTTCTATCCAAATTCCCTCCATGTCCTTGAATTTGTTGATGTGTGTTGTGTTTTCCATATTTCCTGCCAGCTTTCTTCTGTTATGTTTAAATTTAGCTCTTTCTCCCATTTCTCCTTTATATAGTTACTTGAATGTTTGTTTGCCATAAGTTTCTGATATAACTTTGAAATAATTCTTATTTTATTTCCTGTATATGAGCTTAAAATGAATTGTATAATCTCGCTCACATCTGTTTGGAGGTTATGCCTAATCTTCTTCATATAATAGTCTCTCATCTGCAGATATCTGAAGAATTCCGATCTTTCTAGTTTAAATTTTCTTCTGATGTTTACAAAGCTCCCGAGATCTTTTTTTCCGATATTGCCCCATGCTGTGATTCCCTTGTTCACCAGATTTTTGTATCCCCTATCTTGCTTTGCCGGTTCAAACTGACTGTCAAATGCTACCCATTTCAATAGTTTTATGTCTTCCTTTATATTATACTTTTGTACTATTTTATACCACAGTTCCACAGTAAATTTAGTGATTGGGTCTATTTGTTTGATTTGCTTATATGCATCTTTATCTCCTATTATGCTTTGTACTGGGAGTCCCTCAATTTCCTTTTCCATTTCTTTCCATTTTGCCTCATATCCTTCGTCGCACCAACATATGATATATCTTATTTGTGCTGAGTAGTAATATTCCTTTAGACTCGGTAGGCCCATGCCTCCTTTCTCTTTTGGTAACTGGAGAGTTTTATATTTCACTTTTGGCTTTTTACCTCCCCAAACAAATCTCGATATCATCCTGTCCCACTTTGAGAACTGGGCACCTGGAATCTCTGTTGGTAGAGCCTGGAAGAGGTAAAGTAATCTAGGTTGTATGCTGATTTTGACTGTCTCAATTTTTGAATTCAGATCCATATTTAAGATTGACCATCTATCAATATCTTTTTTTATTTCTTGTTCCAACCTATCATAGTTTGCTTTATAGATTTTGCTTAGATCTTTAGCTATGTTCACTCCAAGGTATTTTATTTCTTTTTGTTTCCAGTTTAGTTTGATCTTATCAGTTATCTGGTTTAGAGGGTTATAGTGGAATGTCAGTATTTGTGTTTTTGTTATGTTTATCTTGTATCCTGATAATTTTCCAAAATTTTCTATCAATTTCATCATTTCCATTATTGATTCCTCTGGTCGTTCAAGGTAAACTATAATATCGTCTGCAAATAGCCCAATCTTGTGTTCCGCTCCCTTTATTGTTACACCTTTTAATTTCTTATTTTGTCGTATCGCTTGAGCCAGTGGCTCTATGAACAGAGCAAACAAGGTGGGCGATAAGCAGCATCCCTGCCTAGTTGATCTTTGTATATTTACTTTGTCTGTTAAGCTACCGTTTATCTTGATTCTTGCCACAGGTTCTTGATACAGCGTCCTTATGCATTGTACTGATTTTTCGTTAAATTCAAAGCGTTCCAGCACACTATATAGGAATTTCCAGTTAACCCTGTCAAATGCTTTTTCTGCGTCTAAACTCATTATTACTGCGCTTTTCTTTTCTTTATGTATTTGATTAATTATATGTATTGTTCTCCTGATATTGTCATGTGTTTGGCGTCCCTCTATGAAACCAGTTTGATCATCTTCTATCAATTCAGTCAAGAATGTCTTTATTCGTTTACATATAATTGTTGTATATATTTTATAATCCACATTTAATAAAGAGATTGGTCTATAGTTTCCGCATTGTTCTCTATCTTTCCCTGGCTTTAAAATAACTGAAATAATGGCTTCGTTCCATGATGGAGGTATTTTGTTGTTGTTCAACGTCCAATTAAATGACTTTAGGAGCTGTGGCGTGAGTTCTTCTATAAACAGTTTATAAAACTCAGAGGGGTATCCATCACTACCTGGTGATTTACCGTTTTTAAGTGACTTAATCACATCTCTAATCTCTTGTGTTGTTATTTCTGCTGTTAGCTTTTCATTTTGTTGATTTCCTATTGATGGCAAGTCCAATGTGCATAGAAATTTTTTAATATCTTTAGTATTTGTTTCTTCAGGTTGCGAGTATAGTTCTTGATAGAAATTATGGAATATTTCTTCGATGTTTTTTGGGTTAACTGTGGTTTTATTTGTGATGGGGTCTTTAATCTTATATACATTATTCATTGTTTGTTGTTTTCTTAACCATTTTGCCAGCAGTTTTGTGGCTTTTGGTCCCGTTTCATAATATTTTTGCTTTAGATATCTATTTTTCCTTTCAATTTCATCTATTTGTGTTTCTTTTATCTTTATTTTTTCTTCTTTAATTTCTTGATATATTTTTGGGTCATTTGTGCTTTGATGTTTACGTTCTAATTCCCTCAGTCTCTCACATCTTTGTTCATATGTTTCCAGTTTAGATTTATTTGCTTTTCCTGTTTCAACAATTAATTTACCTCTTAACACGGCTTTTAGTGCATCCCATAGTATTGTTGGGTCCACTTCTTCATTGTCATTCTCTTGGATATACTCGTTTATGTTTACTTTTATTCTTTCTTTCATTTTCTCATCATTTAACAGTCCTACATTAAGTTTCCATGTTGTTTGTCGTTTTCTATTGTTTAAATATGTATATTTCCATGTATATAGGATTATGATCTGATATTTCTGCCCCTCCAATCCGACAATTTCTCACCCTGTGTCTGTCACCTTCATTCATAAGGAAGTAATCTATTCTAGAGTGCACTTTATGGACTGCTGAATAATGTGTATAGTCTTTTTCGAGTGGGTGCAGGTCCCTCCATATGTCTACCATACCCATTTCTGTCAGTGAGGTTCTTATGAACTTTGTTACATGTTTTTTTGTCTTCTTAACACTTGTTGTATCAACTTCATGATCCATGACAGCATTTAAGTCTCCTCCACAAATTAGGGCTCCTTCACTGTGTGTTGCTATGAGATCAAACAGATGTTGAAAAAAACCCTTGTCACTTTCTGGTGGGGCATAGATGTTCACTAATGTGATCTGCATACCATCTATTCTTCCCTTTATTATTACATACCTGCCTTCTTTATCCTGGATTTCTTGTTCACATTCAAATTGTATTTTATTTGAAATTAGTATCATAACCCCCCTTTTAGTTCCTCCCTTAAATGAACTGTAGTAGGAGTTCTTATAGCCAAATCTCTTTAGTTTCACATGTTCTGTCTTGCTCAAATGTGTCTCTTGCATAAATATAATTTCGGCTTTTTCCTTCTTGAATTTTCTTATTATTCTTTCCCTTTTAACAGGTGAGTTCAGACCATTCACGTTTAGTGTCATTATCTTAAGATTTTTACCCATATTCATGTTTTTCCATTTTTTTAACTTGTGCTCCTAGCCCCTTTAACAACAAAAATAACACATATTTATATAAAAACACATTAAAAAATCTCGACCTCCGTACTTTGGGCCTTTCTTCTGTCCAATGGTCCCTGTTGGTGGGTGGAGGGATTGTCCTCACCGAGTGAGGGGCCCTCCCTAGACCTGTATTTACTATCCAAGTAATAGTCATTAGTCTAGAAATGTCCAACAAAAATCACTTAAACCTCTCCTAGCTGTATGTTTCTCTTTTACCTTGTCTTCTTGGCCTTCATTTCTTCTGTGCCTTTCTTAATCTTTGTTATAATCTAGGCTTTCAGTTGAAAGCCTTGCAGTTTTTCCTGGGCCCGCTGCTCCACATCTCCTCCCGTCTTCTGCCGCTCACTCGCCTCCACTCCGGCTGTCGTGATGCGTTCAGTGCCGCCGGTGCTCCAGCCGCTTCCTCCGGCACGCTCACCACAAAGCCCCGCTCCATCATGTCCCGCGCTGCCTCTCTGGCTGTGTTGTATGTCTTCACGCCGTCCTCCCAATGAATCCTCATCTTCGTTAGCAGCGTTTGGAATCTAATTTTTTTCTCTTTCAGCGTTTTTTAATGTTGGCATATTTCTTTCGCTGCTGCACAATTTCTGTCGGGTAGTCATGATCAAAGAATATCTGCTTGTCGCCGATTCGTATCTTTTTTTTCCACGCTTGTGTCAGGATTCTTTCCTTTACATCATATTTCAGAAAGGATCGTCACTTCCTTGTGGTAACGTATCGTCACTTCCTGTTTTGCTGTCTGCCTGTGTGGTTTGCTCTCCAGCTCTCGAGCCACTAGCTATGGCTACTAGCTCTCTTTCCTCTCCTCCTCTGGTGTGCTCTCTCTGTCAGATGTTTAGCTACACCTCTGCCTCTTTTAGTGATAACGGTAAATGTAATAAATGTTGTCTTTTTGAGGCGCTCGAGGCGAGGTTGTCTGATTTGGAATCCCGGCTCCGCTGCATTGAAACACCGTCTGCGCCAGTTAATCTCGACGGACGCCCCTTAGCTGCAGCGGAGCTAGCTAGCTTAGGTCCCCCTGTCACCGGTTCCCCGGCTCTCCTCTGCAGCGAGGAGACTGGGTGGGTGACGGTGAGAAGGAAGCCTAGTCGCAAAGCCCCGGTTCACCACCAACCTGTTCACGTTTCTAATCGTTTTTCCCCGCTCAGCGACACACCCGCTGAGGAAAAAACTCTGATCATTGGCGACTCTGTAGTCAGAAACGTGAACCTAGAGACTCCAGCGGCCATAGTCACATGCATTCCTGGGGCCAGAGCAGGCGACATCGAGTCAAATTTGAAAATGCTGGCTAAAAGTAACTGTAAATATTCCACAATTGTTATTCACGCCGGCATTAATGACATCCGTCTCCGGCAGTCGGAAGTCACGAAACTTAATGTAGAATCGGTGTGTGACTTTGCAAAAACGATGTCTGCCACTGTAGTATTCTCTGGGCCCCTCCCCAATCTGACCAGTGATGACATGTTTAGTCGCTCGTCATCCTTGAACCGCTGGCTGTCTGTGTGGTGTCCTAAAAATGACGTGGGCTACATTGACAATTGGAGCTCTTTTTGGGGAAAACCTGGTCTTATGAGACGAGACAGCATTCATCCCACTTTGGATGGTGCTTCTCATTTATCTAACAATCTGGCATCTTTTTTATCCAAATTTCCAAAACCGTGACTACTCAGAGTTGGGACCAGGAAGCAGAGTCACAGTCTTACACGCCTCTCTGCAGCTCCTCTTCATCTGCCACCCCTCAGCTTAGCCCCTGTCTTCCCCATCAGAGAATCGTTGTCTGCTCCCTCCAAAGTAAATAAAAATGTAATGTATAAGCATCCCAAAGTGATAAAGCAAAATATTGGTAAAACTCAAATTAAACATAAAGCCTCTAAATTGAATGATTTGGCCTCTGTTCCTCCTCATAATTTAAAAATTAAATGTGGTTTATTAAATATTAGGTCTCTAACTCCCAAGTCTCTGTTAGTCCATGATCTGTTAATTGATCATCAGATTGATTTAATTTCCCTTACAGAGACTTGGTTAGGACAAGAGGATTATGTTGGTTTAAATGAATCAACTCCCTCTGGTTATTTAAACTGTCAAAATCCCAGAAGTTCTGGTCGTGGAGGAGGAGTAGCAGCAATTTACCATTCCAAATTACTAGTTAATGTAAAGCAAAAAACATGTTATAATTCCTTTGAGGGCCTGGTCCTCAGTATTGGGCACTTTAGCAATTCCAGGTTAAACCCAATTTTATTTGCCATAGTTTATCGTCCCCCATCAACCTATTCAGAATTTTTATCCGAATTTCCTGATTTCTTAGCTGATTTAGTGCTGAAATCTGATAGAATAATTATAGTAGGGGACTTTAATATACATGTGGATGTAGATAGTGACTGCCTTAATGTGGCTTTTAATTCAATATTAGACTCGATTGGGTTTTCTCAGAAAGTAGGAAATTCTACTCATTACCTCCACCATACATTGGACCTTGTTCTGACATATGGCATAGAAATAGAAAATCTGGTAGTGTCTCCTCATAACCCTGTACTGTCAGACCATTGTCTGTTAACCTTTGATTTTACTATTTCTGACTATTTGGCTCCTAAAGAAAAATATTATCACAGTAGATGCCTCTCAGATGATGCTGTTTCCAAATTTATGCAGATTGTTTCCTCTATGCCATGTGTCAACACAACGGAAATAAGCTATAGACAGCTTGCTCCTTCTGTAATTGATAACATGGTGGATAGTGTTTCAGCTTCTCTACATCAGGCTCTAGACTTGGTGGCCCCCTTAAAAAAGAAAAAGTCTAATCAGAGATTTTTAACTCCTTGGTTCAACACAGAAACTCGTAGCTTAAAACAGAAGACTCGTCAATTAGAAAGAAAATGGCGCTCTACTAATTTAGATGAAATCTATTTAGCTTGGAGAAATCATCTTTTAATTTATAAAAAATCTCTTAGAAAAGCTAGAACGAGTTATTACTCTGCATTAATAGAAGAGAACAAGAATAATCCCAGGTTTCTTTTCAGTACTGTAGCCAGGTTGACAAAGAGTCAGGACTCTGTCAATCCTAGCATCCCCTTAGAGCTTACTAGTCAGGACTTTATGAACTTTTTCAATAATAAAATTTCATCCATCAGAGATAAAATCAATCAGATTCTTCTCACAGTTAACTTAAATACTGTAACTACTACAACTCCTTCTATTGATGTCTGTCTTGATGAGTTTACTCCAATCGACCTTTGTGAGTTAGACAAAATAGTTTCCTCATCCAAACCTTCAACTTGTCTTTTAGACCCTATTCCTACCAGGTTATTTAAAGAAGTCTTCCCACTTATTGGTAGCTTTATTCTTCATATAATCAATTCTTCATTAACTTTAGGCCATGTACCGCAGGCTTTTAAAACGGCTGTAATTAAACCCTTACTCAAAAAGCCAACGCTAGATCCAGGAGCTTTAGCTAACTATAGACCAATCTCTAATCTCCCTTTCATTTCAAAAATCTTAGAAAGAGTTGTTGCTATGCAATTATTTGACCACCTGCAGGGAAATGGTTTATTTGAGGAGTTTCAATCTGGGTTTAGAATCCATCATAGCACTGAAACAGCCTTAGCGAAGGTCACTAACGACCTCCTCATTGCATCTGATAATGGACTAGTTTCTGTACTTGTCCTTTTAGATCTTAGTGCAGCTTTTGATACTATTGATCATAATATTCTACTTGATAGATTAGAACACTATGTTGGACTTAATGGAACTTCGTTGCAGTGGTTTAGATCTTATTTATCTGATAGGTTCCAGTTTGTTCATGTAAATGATGAGTTTTCTCTCAGCTCAAAGCTTAGTCATGGAGTTCCACAGGGATCTGTGCTTGGCCCTACTCTTTTTAGTTTATATATGCTTCCGTTAGGCAACATTATTAGAAAGCACTGTATACATTTTCACTGTTATGCAGATGACACACAATTATACCTGTCAATGAAGCCAGATGATACTAATCAATTAGCCAAGTTAGAAGCCTGTCTTAAGGAAATCAAAGTTTGGATGACTTGTAATTTCCTGCTATTAAATTCAGATAAGACTGAAGTCATTCTTGTTGGTCCAAAAAACCTTAGAAATTCCTTTCCAAATCAAACTTTCAGTTTGGATGCAGTTACTCTTTCTCTTAATAGCTCTGTGAGGAACCTTGGAGTTATTTTTGATCAGGATTTGTCCTTCAATTACATATTAAATTTGTTTCTAAGACTGCCTTCTATCATTTGCGTAATATTGCCAAGATTAGGAGCATCTTGTCTCAGAGTGATGCTGAGAAGCTGATCCACGCTTTTGTTAGCTCGAGATTAGATTATTGTAATTCTTTATTATCAGGTTGTCCTAAAACATCTTTAAAAAGTCTTCAGCTGATCCAAAATGCTGCAGCAAGAGTTTTAACAGGTACTAGAAAGAGAGATCATATCTCTCCGGTTCTGGCCTCCCTTCATTGGCTTCCCATAGAGTTTAGAATTAAGTTTAAAATCCTTCTTCTTACTTACAAAGCTCTAAACAATCAGGCTCCTTTTTATTTAAAAGATCTGATACTACCGTATCATCCTAACAGAGCACTACGCTCCCAAAATGCAGGTTTACTTGTAATACCTAGAATCTCCAAAAGTACAATGGGAGGCAGAGCCTTCAGTTATCAAGCTCCTCTCCTGTGGAATCAGCTGCCAATCTGGATTCGGGAGTCAGACTCGATCTCTGTTTTTAAGAATAGGGCTAAACCTACCTTTTTGATATAGCTTACAATTAGGGAGGGATCATGTGTTTTCTGAACCCTCCCTTAGTTATGCTGCTAATAGGTTTAGTCAGCCGGGGGACCTCCAGTAATGCACTGGGCCTCACTCCTTTCCTCACTCTCTATGAAATATTTTTTTTTTTTTTGCTGGTCATTAACATTTGTTTGTTCTCTCCCATAGATTGAGTCCCCATCGTGCTGTTTGCCCTCTACATGTCTGTTCTTTTCTTCTTCTCTATCCCCTCACCCCCCAGCCAGTCGCAGCAGATGACTGCCCCTCCCTGAGCCTGGTTCTGCTGGAGGTTTCTTCCTGTTAAAAGGGAGTTTTTCCTCTCCACCGTCGCCAAGTGCTTGCTCACAGGGGATCGCCTGATTGCTGGGGTCTTTCTGCAACTGTGGGGGTCTCCCTACAGTTGATAGTGCTATGAGATGACTGTTGTTGTGAAATGGCGCTATATAAATAAAGTTGAATTGAATTGAATTGAATTGAAAGGATCGTCACTTCCTTGTGGTAACGTATCGTCACTTCCTGTTTTGCTGTCTGCCTGTGTGGTTTGCTCTCCAGCTCTCGAGCCACTAGCTATGGCTACTAGCTCTCTTTCCTCTCCTCCTCTGGTGTGCTCTCTCTGTCAGATGTTTAGCTACACCTCTGCCTCTTTTAGTGATAACGGTAAATGTAATAAATGTTGTCTTTTTGAGGCGCTCGAGGCGAGGTTGTCTGATTTGGAATCCCGGCTCCGCTGCATTGAAACACCGTCTGCGCCAGTTAATCTCGACGGACGCCCCTTAGCTGCAGCGGAGCTAGCTAGCTTAGGTCCCCCTGTCACCGGTTCCCCGGCTCTCCTCTGCAGCGAGGAGACTGGGTGGGTGACGGTGAGAAGGAAGCCTAGTCGCAAAGCCCCGGTTCACCACCAACCTGTTCACGTTTCTAATCGTTTTTCCCCGCTCAGCGACACACCCGCTGAGGAAAAAACTCTGATCATTGGCGACTCTGTAGTCAGAAACGTGAACCTAGAGACTCCAGCGGCCATAGTCACATGCATTCCTGGGGCCAGAGCAGGCGACATCGAGTCAAATTTGAAAATGCTGGCTAAAAGTAACTGTAAATATTCCACAATTGTTATTCACGCCGGCATTAATGACATCCGTCTCCGGCAGTCGGAAGTCACGAAACTTAATGTAGAATCGGTGTGTGACTTTGCAAAAACGATGTCTGCCACTGTAGTATTCTCTGGGCCCCTCCCCAATCTGACCAGTGATGACATGTTTAGTCGCTCGTCATCCTTGAACCGCTGGCTGTCTGTGTGGTGTCCTAAAAATGACGTGGGCTACATTGACAATTGGAGCTCTTTTTGGGGAAAACCTGGTCTTATGAGACGAGACAGCATTCATCCCACTTTGGATGGTGCTTCTCATTTATCTAACAATCTGGCATCTTTTTTATCCAAATTTCCAAAACCGTGACTACTCAGAGTTGGGACCAGGAAGCAGAGTCACAGTCTTACACGCCTCTCTGCAGCTCCTCTTCATCTGCCACCCCTCAGCTTAGCCCCTGTCTTCCCCATCAGAGAATCGTTGTCTGCTCCCTCCAAAGTAAATAAAAATGTAATGTATAAGCATCCCAAAGTGATAAAGCAAAATATTGGTAAAACTCAAATTAAACATAAAGCCTCTAAATTGAATGATTTGGCCTCTGTTCCTCCTCATAATTTAAAAATTAAATGTGGTTTATTAAATATTAGGTCTCTAACTCCCAAGTCTCTGTTAGTCCATGATCTGTTAATTGATCATCAGATTGATTTAATTTCCCTTACAGAGACTTGGTTAGGACAAGAGGATTATGTTGGTTTAAATGAATCAACTCCCTCTGGTTATTTAAACTGTCAAAATCCCAGAAGTTCTGGTCGTGGAGGAGGAGTAGCAGCAATTTACCATTCCAAATTACTAGTTAATGTAAAGCAAAAAACATGTTATAATTCCTTTGAGGGCCTGGTCCTCAGTATTGGGCACTTTAGCAATTCCAGGTTAAACCCAATTTTATTTGCCATAGTTTATCGTCCCCCATCAACCTATTCAGAATTTTTATCCGAATTTCCTGATTTCTTAGCTGATTTAGTGCTGAAATCTGATAGAATAATTATAGTAGGGGACTTTAATATACATGTGGATGTAGATAGTGACTGCCTTAATGTGGCTTTTAATTCAATATTAGACTCGATTGGGTTTTCTCAGAAAGTAGGAAATTCTACTCATTACCTCCACCATACATTGGACCTTGTTCTGACATATGGCATAGAAATAGAAAATCTGGTAGTGTCTCCTCATAACCCTGTACTGTCAGACCATTGTCTGTTAACCTTTGATTTTACTATTTCTGACTATTTGGCTCCTAAAGAAAAATATTATCACAGTAGATGCCTCTCAGATGATGCTGTTTCCAAATTTATGCAGATTGTTTCCTCTATGCCATGTGTCAACACAACGGAAATAAGCTATAGACAGCTTGCTCCTTCTGTAATTGATAACATGGTGGATAGTGTTTCAGCTTCTCTACATCAGGCTCTAGACTTGGTGGCCCCCTTAAAAAAGAAAAAGTCTAATCAGAGATTTTTAACTCCTTGGTTCAACACAGAAACTCGTAGCTTAAAACAGAAGACTCGTCAATTAGAAAGAAAATGGCGCTCTACTAATTTAGATGAAATCTATTTAGCTTGGAGAAATCATCTTTTAATTTATAAAAAATCTCTTAGAAAAGCTAGAACGAGTTATTACTCTGCATTAATAGAAGAGAACAAGAATAATCCCAGGTTTCTTTTCAGTACTGTAGCCAGGTTGACAAAGAGTCAGGACTCTGTCAATCCTAGCATCCCCTTAGAGCTTACTAGTCAGGACTTTATGAACTTTTTCAATAATAAAATTTCATCCATCAGAGATAAAATCAATCAGATTCTTCTCACAGTTAACTTAAATACTGTAACTACTACAACTCCTTCTATTGATGTCTGTCTTGATGAGTTTACTCCAATCGACCTTTGTGAGTTAGACAAAATAGTTTCCTCATCCAAACCTTCAACTTGTCTTTTAGACCCTATTCCTACCAGGTTATTTAAAGAAGTCTTCCCACTTATTGGTAGCTTTATTCTTCATATAATCAATTCTTCATTAACTTTAGGCCATGTACCGCAGGCTTTTAAAACGGCTGTAATTAAACCCTTACTCAAAAAGCCAACGCTAGATCCAGGAGCTTTAGCTAACTATAGACCAATCTCTAATCTCCCTTTCATTTCAAAAATCTTAGAAAGAGTTGTTGCTATGCAATTATTTGACCACCTGCAGGGAAATGGTTTATTTGAGGAGTTTCAATCTGGGTTTAGAATCCATCATAGCACTGAAACAGCCTTAGCGAAGGTCACTAACGACCTCCTCATTGCATCTGATAATGGACTAGTTTCTGTACTTGTCCTTTTAGATCTTAGTGCAGCTTTTGATACTATTGATCATAATATTCTACTTGATAGATTAGAACACTATGTTGGACTTAATGGAACTTCGTTGCAGTGGTTTAGATCTTATTTATCTGATAGGTTCCAGTTTGTTCATGTAAATGATGAGTTTTCTCTCAGCTCAAAGCTTAGTCATGGAGTTCCACAGGGATCTGTGCTTGGCCCTACTCTTTTTAGTTTATATATGCTTCCGTTAGGCAACATTATTAGAAAGCACTGTATACATTTTCACTGTTATGCAGATGACACACAATTATACCTGTCAATGAAGCCAGATGATACTAATCAATTAGCCAAGTTAGAAGCCTGTCTTAAGGAAATCAAAGTTTGGATGACTTGTAATTTCCTGCTATTAAATTCAGATAAGACTGAAGTCATTCTTGTTGGTCCAAAAAACCTTAGAAATTCCTTTCCAAATCAAACTTTCAGTTTGGATGCAGTTACTCTTTCTCTTAATAGCTCTGTGAGGAACCTTGGAGTTATTTTTGATCAGGATTTGTCCTTCAATTCACATATTAAATTTGTTTCTAAGACTGCCTTCTATCATTTGCGTAATATTGCCAAGATTAGGAGCATCTTGTCTCAGAGTGATGCTGAGAAGCTGATCCACGCTTTTGTTAGCTCGAGATTAGATTATTGTAATTCTTTATTATCAGGTTGTCCTAAAACATCTTTAAAAAGTCTTCAGCTGATCCAAAATGCTGCAGCAAGAGTTTTAACAGGTACTAGAAAGAGAGATCATATCTCTCCGGTTCTGGCCTCCCTTCATTGGCTTCCCATAGAGTTTAGAATTAAGTTTAAAATCCTTCTTCTTACTTACAAAGCTCTAAACAATCAGGCTCCTTTTTATTTAAAAGATCTGATACTACCGTATCATCCTAACAGAGCACTACGCTCCCAAAATGCAGGTTTACTTGTAATACCTAGAATCTCCAAAAGTACAATGGGAGGCAGAGCCTTCAGTTATCAAGCTCCTCTCCTGTGGAATCAGCTGCCAATCTGGATTCGGGAGTCAGACTCGATCTCTGTTTTTAAGAATAGGGCTAAAACCTACCTTTTTGATATAGCTTACAATTAGGGAGGGATCATGTGTTTTCTGAACCCTCCCTTAGTTATGCTGCTAATAGGTTTAGTCAGCCGGGGGACCTCCAGTAATGCACTGGGCCTCACTCCTTTCCTCACTCTCTATGAAATATTTTTTTTTTTTTGCTGGTCATTAACATTTGTTTGTTCTCTCCCATAGATTGAGTCCCCATCGTGCTGTTTGCCCTCTACATGTCTGTTCTTTTCTTCTTCTCTATCCCCTCACCCCCCAGCCAGTCGCAGCAGATGACTGCCCCTCCCTGAGCCTGGTTCTGCTGGAGGTTTCTTCCTGTTAAAAGGGAGTTTTTCCTCTCCACCGTCGCCAAGTGCTTGCTCACAGGGGATCGCCTGATTGCTGGGGTCTTTCTGCAACTGTGGGGGTCCTCCCTACAGTTGATAGTGCTATGAGATGACTGTTGTTGTGAAATGGCGCTATATAAATAAAGTTGAATTGAATTGAATTGAATTGAAAGTTCACCACAACTGACCTGGGTGGAGAGTTTGGTTTCGGGTTCTGTGCCAAGGCTCTGTGCGCTCGTTGAATCTGCAGGTCCGCTTCACCGGGCAGCTCCAGCTCTTTTTTTAAGAACTGATCCATGAATTTCGTCATCGAGTTGCCTTCAATGCCCTCCGGGATCCCGAAGATGCGTATATTGCTCCGTCTGGACCTGCTCTCCAGGTCGGTTATTTTCTCCTGCATCCTCTGCGTTTGCGCCGTCAGGGTCTGCAGCTGTTCGCTTGCCTCGCTCTTCCAATCTTCCAGCTCCGATATTCGGGCCTGTGCTTCTGTCATACACGCCCGTTGAGAGCGCAGCTCCTCCATGTTTTCTGCTAGCTTGCGCTCCATTTCTCTTCGGAGGCCCATAATTTCCTCCTTAATCTCTTTTTTCAGCTCCTCCTTAAGAGCCGCTAAATCCTGTTGTAGTTGCCGCTTGAAGTCTTTCAACTCTTTACCCAAACTGGCGAAGCCAGTGTTCATGGTATCGAGCCTGGCATCCTCCATTTTCTCTGCTGCAGTCACCTCGTTTTTTTGGGCCTCGTGTTCAGCGATTTCTCCTGCGTTGTTGAAGAGGAATTCTTTAATTTTACCCTGCTTTTGTCCTTGTGCCCGGCTCCTTCGTGTTTTCATCCCTTGGTTTATTGATCCGCTTATGTCGAGTTGGCCATTTACCGATGATTTTTAATCCGGCTAGGGAGAGCTCTCTGTTTAAGTGTTATGTCTCTCCGCCATCATCCCGGAAGTCAAGCAGGGATTTTTTAAGTGAGAAGCTGAGTTTTGTGCTCTCAGATCTGACCTGTGCTCTCTCACCTTTATGGCAGGACTAGCATTCCATAGTATATTCACTCACTACATTGTGTTGAGCTAGTCTACGTATTAGTGTTGAGCTATTCTACAGATTAGATTCTTTAAAGTAGAACTGAACTGAACGGCATTGAACGGCACTGGGTGATAGTACATACAATTATAAAGATAATTTATCATTGGCACCCCCTCCACAAATCCCGGAATCTTGGAGAAAATCGCGATTTTGAATTTCCCGCCCTGAAAAATCAGACAAATCCGCCGAAGCGCAGCCGGAGTTCCGCGTGACGTCACGAGTGTGACCCAGTCCTCATGTTTACCATTGCGAGCACGTCGACACTGGTTGTTTTTGGTGCATTTTGTCGTGATAGTCGACTACAAAACACTTCCAACACCTGGGAAGATCTGTTCAGTGGCCAAGGAAAGCTGTCATGGCGACGAAAGAAAAGAAAGGGGGAGGAAAAGCGACCGGGAAGCGATGCGTTTTTAGATATACAGTGATCCATCACTTATCACGTTTAATGGGGACCAGAACCGACCGCGAAAAGTGAAAAACCGCGAAGTAGCGTCACCCCCCCCCCCAAGGGCGTCACAAGCACTATTTTGCACAAAAAAGCACAAGAGAACAGCGAAAAGTGCCACTAAGCAACACGAGCGATAAAGAACAATGAATGCGGTCTTCCTTCGCTGGGTAAAACGTCTCGGCCAATCAGCTTGCGAGGTAAAACGTCTCGGCCAATCAGCATGCGAGATTCCCGAGCGGTGAAGAGGTGGGCGGAGAGGAGTGGAGCGGTGGTCAGAGAGGTAGATTTTGAGCTGTGCGGGCTCTCCGTGTTGATACCTGATGTTCTAATGAGAAGGCAGGGAGACTACATTAGAACATCAGGTATCAACACGGAGAGCCCGCTCTCCCCGGCTCCCCAGCCCCCTCGGGAATCTCGCAAGCTGATTGGCCGAGACGTTTTATCTCGCAAGCTGATTGGCGGAGACGTTTTACCCAGCTTCGCTCCCTGCCGAGCGCCTATACCCATCGAAGGAAGACCGCATTAAACGCGATAAGTGAGGGATAACTGTAATAAGTTGGAAAAATGCTGATGTTTTTTTTTCCCTTTCTTTTTTATTGTTAATTTTCCTTATCCTGACACCCCAAACATGCCAAAGTAAAGACTCACCATTCTGTATTCAATAAGCGACTCTCCTCCCCATCACTGCTGCGGTCTGAGTCGGTGCCGGAATCCCCCGAAAATTCTGTCTCTAATCTGTACGGTTCGATGCCTCCCTCGCTCTCTTCCTGTTCACTTGACACTCCTGCATCCTCCTCTGTCTTGTCACCAATCCTGAATGCCTCTTCACTCTGAAAACTCTGGTGTTCTTGACTGCTGGAACTGCTATCATCTGCCATTGTTGTTTTGATAAGGGTCACACTCGTGACGTCACGCAGCGTCGTCTGCACTACTTCCGGTTTGTTTGGCACTGCCAGCCAGAGGCAAAAGTTTATCGACTTATAGCTTGGCCATCGCACGGCCTAAAAATTTCTTTTATGTGTTGAAAAATACAATAGGTAATAAGGAATTAATCTGCTATTCTACTTTTTTGGCAAAAAGGTGAGTTCAGTTCTACTTTAAGTCCCAACTTCCTTCTCTGTGAAAGTATTTCTGCCTGTTTGTCTTTTGAGTTTTTTTTTTTCCATCACCAAGTATTGCACCTGTTATAGCACCTGGCTGTGGGTTTTTGCATTTGTATTTGAAGTTCCTTGACACAATTGTTGTACTGTGAATTGGTGATATATTAAGAAAAGGTTTACTGAACAGGCAAGGCAAGGCAAGTTTATTTGCATAGCACATTGTACAAGACAATTCAAAGTGCTTTACATAAAAACATAAAAGCCTTACAGCAAGTGGCAAAGAAATACATGAGAATTTAAAAGCAAACTCAAAAGTAAACTAAAGAGAAACAAAAGCAGGCTAAAATAGAATACGACAGAAATAAAAATATACAGTGCATTGTAGGAGACTGACAATTGTTCTACTGAAAGGCTGCGGAAAATAAGAGTTTTAACCTGGATTTAAAGCAGCTGAGAGTCTCAGCAGCCCTGATGCTTTCTGGGAGTTTGTTCCATATGTGAGGGGCATAAAAACTAAATGCTGCCTAACCATGTTTGGTTCTAACTCTGGGCACAGATAGTAGGCCTGACCCTGATGATCTGAGGGCTCTGCGTGGTTCATAATGAACTAGCAGATCTGAAATGTATTTTGGCCCAAAACCATTCAGAGCTTTATAAACCAACAGCAGTATTTTGAAATTTGTTCTTTGACAAACAGGAAGCCAGTGTAAATATCTGATAACTGGAGTTATATGATCCACTTTCTTGGTCTTAGTGAGGACTTGAGCTGCAACATTCTGAACCAACTGCAGCTGTCTGATGGACTTTTTAGGGATACCTGTGAGGACAGCATTATTGTACTCCAGTTTACTGCAAAAAAAAATGCATGGACAAGTTTTTCTAGATCCTGCTGAGACATCAGACCTCTAATCCTCACTATGTTCTTTAAGTTATAATAGGCTGATTTCACTACTGTCTTAATGTAGCTGTTAAAATTCACGTCTGAGTCCAGAACCACACCCAGATTTCTGGCTTGGCTGTTGGTTTTTAGCATCATTGATTGAAGCTGAGTACTAACTTTGAATCTTTCTTCTTTGGCTCTAAAAACTATTATTTTGGTTTTGTCTTTGTTTAACTGAAGAAAATTCTGGCACATCCACTCTTTAATTTGACCAGTGTATTTGATCAGGGTTTTAACTGGACCATAGTCTCCTGGTGAGACGATTATCTGGCTTTATGCATCAACTGCATAATTATAGTAATGTGGGGAGCCCACTCAGTAGTTGGATGGAGGCTGAAGCCCAAAGGACATGGGGGTTAAGACTCAGTCTGATTCTCTGGGGGGAGGGGGGGCAGTGTGGGGAACCCACTCAGTAGTTACTCAGTAGTTTTCCCTCAGACTGGAGTGGCAGATCAAAGGTGGGGAGTGTGGGGAGTGATATGTTAATGCAGCACCCCAGGTAGCAGAGAAGTGTTAGTGCTGTGATATAAAAGAGAGTGCCTGCAACCTAGTGGGAAGTTTTCTGATTCTGGTGAATGTGAGAGAGAGTGGAATAAAGCTCCATCTGCTCAGAAAAGTTCGGCCTGGTTATTCTCTCCACACTGGTGACCCTTGATGCACAATGGAACGCGAGGCGAACACCCCGGAGATGACCCGGATGGGAAGTGCCAGCAACGCGTGCGCCATTTCGGTCAAACTCCCAGACGTTTGGCTACATGACCCAAAGTCTTGGTTCCTTCACACCGAGGCCCAGTTCGCGCTCCAGAGAATAACGACAGATGACACCAGATATTACTACGTGGTCGCAGCGCTGGACGCACGCACAACTCAGCAGGTGGCGAGCCTGCTCCAATAGCCCCCAGCCCGTGACAAATACGACACTCTCAAAACCACGCTGACCCGGCACTACACGCTCTCGGACTGTGAGAGAGTAGAGAGGCTCCTGACGCTCTCCAAGTTAGGAGACGGGTCGGCGGTCAAATTGATGGAGAAGATGTTGGCATTGATGGGCACAGATGATGGGCATTTTCTCTTTGCCCACCTTTTCCTCCGGAACCTCCCGACAGCGGCCAGAGCAGGCCTTGCCAATTCGCCGCTGCTGGCCGTGCGCAACTACCGGGCGCTAGCCCAGCAGGCAAATCGGATCATCCTCACTACCAGAGCCCTCACAGTGAACGCAGCGGAGTCGGAACCCAGTGAGACGGCCAGTGGAGGCGAGGAGCAGGCGATGGTGGCTGCAGCAGGGGCCAAGAAGCACCGGAGAGACTCCCTCTGTTTCTACCACTGCCGTTTTGGGGAGGACACACGCTGATGCGTGCCAATTCAAGCGTTCGGAAAACGCCGGGACCGGCAGTCGGTAGCAGCTGCAACCGCCGGTGAAGCAAGCAAGCTGCTCTATGCGACAGACTCACGCTCGGGGAGATGGTTCCTCGTGGACTCCGGCTCCCAAAAGAGCCTCATCCTGCTGTCCTACGCCAACTGGCTGGCGGGAACCAGCGGCCCCGAGCTGACGGCCGCAAACGGCTCAGACATTAAGACTTTTGGAGAGAGGACATTGACTGTATCCTTGCACGGCCGTACATACCAATGGACATTCGTCATAGTGGCATACAGCTTCCCCATTTTAGGCACAGATTTTTTGTGTGCACACGGACTATTAGTCGATGTTGCTAACAGACGCCTAATTAACACAATGTCTTTTGATTCTCTCCCCTGTACAGCTCGAGGAGCCGGGCCCACAACACTAGCCAACGTCACAGCTCCAGGGGGTAAGTTCCACACATTACTCAACCAGTTCCCAGCACTTACGGTCCCGACGTTTTTGGCGACCATCACTAAACATGGGTTGGAGCACTTCATTACCACCATGGGGCCGCCCGTTTTCGCACAACCTCGGTGCCTGGACACAGCTAAACTGGCCATAGCGCGCGAGGAGTTTGCCAACTTGGAAAAGTTGGGCATCATCAGTCGCTCAAACAGCCCATGGGCATCCCCGCTACATATGGTTCCTAAGGCGGAGGGATCGTGGCGACCTTGCGGAGATTTCCGCAGATCAAACAACGCCACAGCGCACAACCGCTACCCCATCCCTCATATTCAGGATTTTTCCGTTCACCTCACCGGGGCACGCATTTTTTTACAAGCTAGACCTGGTCCGCGGTTACCACCAGGTCCCGGTGCGCGCTGAGGACATACCTAAAACAGCAGTAATAACCCCGTTTGGCCTGTTTGAGTTTTTACGCATGCCTTTCGGGCTAAAAGGCGTGGCACAGACATTCCAATGCATGATGGATGCGGTGTTGCGCAATCTGCCATTTGTGTTCGTTTACCTCGACGACATCCTGGTGGCCAGTACATCCGAGGACGAACACAAAGCCCACCTCAGGACAGTTTTCCAGAGGTTGGAGGAGCATGGATTAATAATCAATCCGGCGAGGTGCCAGTTCGTGGTGACGGGGATTGATTTTTTGGGCCACCGCATCTCACAGCAGGGCGCAATACCCTTGCCGGACGAGGTGCACGCCGTGGCGAATTTTCCCCGGCCTCAGATGGTCAGGGCGCTGCAGGAGTTTTTGGGGATGATTAACGTATACAATCGTCTCCTCCCCCGCGCAGCCCAGCTCATGCAGCTGTTGCATGAAGTGCGTAAGAAACGGAAGCCGGCAGACAGAATCGACCGGACTCCTGAGCGAGAGCAGGCATTTTCTGAGGTTAAAACAGCTCTGGCGAACACCGCACTACTTCCGCACCCGGACCCAGTGGCTAGGATAGCGCTCACTACAGACACATCAGACGTGGCCATAGGGGCCGTCGTGGAGCAGTGCATCGCCAGTTCCTGGCAGCCGCTCGTTTTTTTTAGCAGGTCTTTGCGCGACAATGAGCGTAGATACAGGGCGTTCGACAAAGAGTTACTGGCTCTCCACCTGGCCATACGCCACTTCCAGTTCTGGCTGGAAGGGCGCACCTTCACTGCGTTCATGGACCACAAGCCACTTATGTAAGCGATGGCCAAGGTTTCGGAACCATGGTCGGCCTGGCAGCAGAGACAGCTGGCTGCGATCTCGGAGTTTACGACCGACGTTCAACATGTGGCCGGTAAACTCAACGTGGTGGCTGACTGCCTCTCGCGTGCATTAGTGGCCCCAGTCTACGTGGGGTAAGATTACACAACCATAGCCGCTGCGCAGATCGGCGATGCGGACATTTGCGCGCTCCAGTCTGGACCAATAGGGGTAAGGCTGGAGAACAGAGTGCTGCAACACAGCCCCCCCCCCATCCCGTCTGTGATGTCTCTACAGGCCTCCCGCAACCGGTGGTCCCATGCGCTTGGCGCCACAGCGTTTTTGAGTCGGTTCACTCCTTGGCGCACCCAGGAGTGCGCACGTCAGTCAAAATGGTGGGCGCAAAGTTCGTCTGGCCGAGCCTGCGCAAACAGGTGAAAGAGTGGGCTGCAGCCTGCATAGCGTGCCAATGAGCCAAGGTGCAGCTGCGGCTCCCCGGGGAAGTTTTGCCGGATAACCCTGAGCCGAACACCGATCCATCCTCACATTCAAGACATAGCGCAGAAGCAGGGACGCTACCCGGCCCGGCCCACCATTGCTGTCCACGCGCTTTTGTGCCAAAAACCTTGAAGGACGCATCGTTCGTATTTGTCAGGCACGATGCGCACTGGACCCCATTGCGCCCACCTTAAGATGGCCCGTTCAGAGTGCTGGAACCCGGGGACAAACATTTTGTATTAGACTTGGGGGGGGTCGCAGGGAGACAATCTGTATAGACAGGCTTAAGCCTGCCTTTGTTTTAGCAGACGAGCAGGTGGTGCTGGCCCGAGCTCCTCGGCACGGAAGACCCCCACAGAGAACTCCCCAGGTAAATGAATCGTCAGATCAGTCACACAAGCATGCTGAAGGTGTCTCCCCCCTCCCCATTGTCCCAGACGGACACACCCCCAGGAACCCCCCACCGGCACAGCAGCGCCTCGGAGCCGAAGACCCCCTGTTACAGCAGCTATGGATGGAGGCTGAAGCCCAAAGGACATGGGGGTTAAGACTCAGTCTGAGACTCGGGGGGGGGGGGGGTGTGACCCACTCAGTAGTTTTCCCTCAGACTGGAGTGGCAGATCAAAGGTGGGGAGTGTGGGGAGTGATATGTTAATGCAGCACCCCAGGTAGCAGAGAAGTGTTAGTGCTGTGATATAAAAGAGAGTGCCTGCAACCTGGTGGGAAGTTTTCTGATTCTGGTGAATGTGAGAGGGAGTGGAATAAAGCTTCATCTGCTCGGAAAAGTTTGGCCAGGTTATTCTCTCCACAGTAATATAGTTTGCTGCTTTTTATGATTTGAGCTAGTGGGAGCAGAGGTCCCAAAATGGAACCTTGGCGAACTCCACAGGTTATTTTTCTTCACTCGGATTTGTAGTATAGGACTCAAACCAGCTAAGTGCTGTACCAGAAAGTCCCACCCAGTTTTTTAGCCGGTCTAGTAAGATGTTATGGTCGACCGTGTCAAATGCAGCACTGAGGTCCAATAGAACCAAGACTGAAATGTTGCCATTATCTGTATTGGAGTGGATATCATTAAGGACCTTAACTAGAGCTGTCTCAGTGCTGTGGTGTTGCCGAAATCCTGACTGGAAGATATCAAAACAGTTATTTAATGTCAGGAAGTTATACAATTGTTGAAAAACAGCTTTTTCTATTATTTTACTAAGAAAGGGAGGTTTGATACAGGCCTATAGCTGTTCATGAGTGAGGTGTCTAGGTTGCTCTTTTTTAGAAGTGGCTTGATAACAGCTGTTTTAAAGCACTAAGGGAAGACACCGGAATGCAGACATATACAGTATTTATGATCTGTAGTAGATCTGAGTCCATACAATATGAAATGTTTTTTAAAAAACCCTGTTGGAAGAGTATGAAGGCAGCAGGTAGTAGATGGTGGTGCATGATGTCATCCAAGATTTTATGATTGATTGGAAAAAATTTTGCCATGGTGTTTACATCTTCTCTATGTGGACACAGAGGGAGCGCATGTCCAGCACCTGGCATAGGGGCACTGATTGACTGTCTAATTTTCTGAATTTTGTCAGTAAAGAAAAAGACAAAGTCATTGAAGTCACGGTTGGATAGAAGTTCAAAAGCCACTGACACAGGGGGATTTATTAGCCTGTCAACAGTAGTGAGCAAAGTGCGTGCATTATTGTTGTTTTTAGCAATGATGTAAGAGAAATATGCCTGCCTTGCATTTCTCAGCTCCAAATTACAGATGCTCATTCTCATTATTGATTTCATAGTGAACTTGTAATTTACTTTTTCGTCATATGCATTCAGCTTTTCGACACTCTCTTTTTTCAGCTCTCACTAGTTTGGCATTTCTCCATGGAGGTTTCCTTTTAATAGTAGTGACCACCTTCACCTTGATGGGAGCAATGGCATTGATAAAATTTGTAGTTTTACTATTGAAATTTTCACAATCTAATTTACTGAAGGTGAAGGGGGTGGGGGGTGAGGAAGATACAGCTTGGATTAATGTTTCACTGGTATTATCACTGATGTACCATTTTTTGATGACCTTTGTCTAGATATTTCTGTTGACATTAATAGCACTCTCAAAGAAAACACAAGAATGATCGGACAGAGCAATGTCCATTACCATAACCTTGGAGGTGTTCAGACCTTTAGAGATGACCAAGTCCAGACTGTGTCCCCTTTGTTGTGTGTTTTTTTCCGTTACATGCTGAGTCAGTCCAAAGTTATCAAGGGCACAACACAATTCTATAGATGTCAATTTACATTTCCCCCACCAGTCCAAGTGAAATACAGAGCTAGAAATATCCACACCACACTGTATCTTTAGTATGTGTTTAAAAATAAGGACCTGAACATCTAAGTATTAGTAGTGCAATAGTATGTGATAATGAATATCAGACAAATAATCAGCTGGATCGCCGGAGCCAGTATCACTTCACTCTTCTTAAATTGTGAAACCAGTGAAAAGAAAATTATTATTTTTTTTTTCTTCTTCTGTTTTTCTCCATAGTGAAAACATCAGATGAAGTGAAGAACCACTACAGAAAGATGTTAAAAACATAGAGAAAAATGATAAGTGTCACAGAGGCACTGATGAGGCACGGTGTTGAGAAGGCAACAAATGCCTGCACAGGCATTGTTGCAGAAGTAAAACATCCACACTACAGTGGATAAAATACAATTCTATTCCAACTTAATAAAATTACAATTTTTTATAAAATATATATGACAGATTACATTACTTTGTTTTAACAGAATGAAAAATATTGCCAAATTTAAGAATACAGTATATCTAAAAAAAAAAAAAAATATTCTCTTCTGCAGGTGGAAATTGCTGCTGAAAGTCACCACTGTGTCCTGATATATCGAGGAGAAACGCTACACAAATACGCCTGCATCCTAACAGAGTTCTTGGACTCTTCTCCCAATTTGAAACAAAAAATTAATGAACTCGAAAATAAGAAAAAATTGCTCACTTAGATGGCGATTTCAATCATAGTATTAAATTTGTCATTTGAACTGCAGGAGGTGTAATGTTTTTGACTTATTCATTTGTACATGTTGTGACCACTGTAGCAGTAGCATACAGTGGAGGTGAAAATTAGAGAAGAGTGTATTAATGTTTGATTTATTATGAAATATTATTATTCTTCATTGTTCAAAATTTGACAGAATACTGGCTGTGGCTATACCATTGCTGTACTAGAATGTTTTTTAAATAACAAAGGCACTTCAACACAAATATTTATTTAAAAAAAAACAGTGAATAAAATTAGAGAACAGTAACCACTGAGTCAGAAGAGAAGATTTAAATAATGTGTTTTTGGGGTTTTTTTGCTTTTTTTTTAGGGCTATAGGATTCAAACATTAACAGAGTGTAGAGGCTCTTGCTGAGCGAAGGTCTTGCTGGCCCTGATGGCCCCCCACTGTTGCATACACATCTTTTGCTGTCCTGCCTTTTCCTGGACAAAAATGATGATAACCCTAGAAAAGAGAAAAGACAATTTGACCATAGGGACATGTTCAGGTTCAGGTTCAGGTTACTTTATTTGTACCCGTAGGTAGATTTGTTTTGCAGTCAGGTGACATCCTTTTAGACACATATTCACAAACCACAATTACATTCAACATGAATACAAACACAGGCACACATGAAGCTGACTATACTGTATGTTTAGCTTGCATACACATAAGAGTAGTCCCCTAAAAAACTACTTCAATAAGAAAGTATTAGTGTGTAACACCTTCACTCTTGCTTAACTTTTTTCATCTACATTTCCAACAGTTGTAACAAATTTGCAACTCTTTAAATTTTGCAGCTTTGCAATTTGACAAGTGTTTCCTGTTTCTAAAATTAAAATATAAACTTCCAACATGTGCCCTCTATTATAGTAAAATCATATGTAGAAACAGTATGTATTCACTGAGCCAGAATATACAAGCAATTAGAAAATAATTTCACATATGATGAGAAAAACTTTGCTCCCATTTATTTAAAATTAGTGAAATCAAGATACTGAAAGAGTACAGTCGTGTGTACTTGAGTAAAAGCATCAGGATTCTAATTGTTTTTCTTCCTTTTTTTTTGCTCAGTGAATACTTATTACTGTTTAGTTAACTAATATATCAAGTAATTTTGAAGGATCACTGGTTTACTACATTTTCTTGAAATAACTTCTTGAGTTGGTGCCACTGAATACTGTGACGTAGTGGGGGTTCACACAAGAAAGGAGAGATGACTGTGACAAAACAGGCATATTTAAAACACACCTCCTCAACACAGACAGGAGGGGGGGTCATTCACACAGACCTCTGTCTCACTAAGGGTGACACAAAGGCTTGATCAGTCACTGCTCTGACTCTTCTTGTAACACTGCTGTGTCATTATAACGACACAGCAACGTTATGACACAGCATTAAAACTTTAGAACACACGAATGACAACACCCTTTGAATCCTCCGTTGCCAAAGCATGCCGGGAAAATCCCCGCTCCCTTAACACAGCCCTGACGTTACAATACTGATTGTTAGTATGGTTCGACATGATTCCAAAATAAGTTTACATTAATATTAATAAATTTTTAATCATACATTTTAAGGGTTGGTCCGGCTGCTGGTCGAACCTCGGAATCAGGAGGAGCAATGTGGTTTTCGTCCTGGCCGTGGCACATCAGACCAGCTCTTTACCCTCTCGAGAATCCTCGAGGGTTCGTGGGAGTTTGCCCAACCAGTTTACATGTGTTTTGTGGACTTTGAGAAGGCATTCGACCGCGTCCCTCGTGTTTTTTGTTGGGGGGGGGGGGGTGCTTCGGGAGTATGGGGTTTCGGGCTTGTTGTTATGAGCTATGCGGTCTCTATATGACCATTGTGGGAGTTTGGTTCGTATTGCCAACACTCAGTCGGACTCATTGCCGGTGACAGTTGGACTCCACCAGGGCTGCCCTTTGTCACTGATCCTGTTCATAATTTTTATGGGCAGGGTTTCTAGGCGTAGTCAGGGAACGGAGGGTGTCATGCTTGGTGACCAAAGGATCTCATCTCTGCTGTGTGTCCAGCTGGGGAGTGTTTGGCACGTTATCATCAGTTCACAGGCGCAGCACTACTCGCTCTGCCACTAGGGGCAGACGAAATCACACAGCTTAAGGGTTAAGTTAAATGTATTTAGGGCTGAAACTTTACCACAGCAGTGTACTCTTCACATGTACTACACATTTGTTGAAAAAAATAAAATAAAATAGAGTATACATGTCAGATTTTTGCTTATGTTTAGTGAAATTTACTCACTTGACATGAAAATATTGAATAATTTATTCTGATTAAGCTGTAAATATGCTCTGAATATGCTCATCATGTTAATACAATCATGTTTCTGGGTACGTCATGTGATATGTTACAGATTATAAATTATCATACAATCAATATTACACTAATATTGTGGATGAGCTCTGTGTAGTTAATGAAACACAAAACTGGACAATTATTGATCATCTGCTGTCACATGACAAATATGACAATAAGTTTTATGACAGTGTTTTTAATCAATATATTAAATGTAATATTAGGCTGTTACAAATCTAAAGTGTGGCGGTTTTGATGGATAATCTATAGATTATATCTAAAGTCATTTTTAAGTGCTTATTTCTGACATTAGCAGCTTACCGGCTGATTGTGGCAAGTTATCAAGCTAAAAACACTGCTAATTTACTTGCCAACCTACTAACAGCTTTATTAGTTTGAAACCTAATTTTAAAAGACAGAAAACCACTGTAACTACAGTCTTCATCCTCTTAGTAACTGAGAGAAGGCAGAATGCTTCATTCTTATTTCATAATTATGTCTTCTGTGATGCTAAATAGACAATATTGGCACAAGTTACTGACCTCTGTTCACTTTCTGACTCCACTGAACTTTGTGTAGAAGAAACATGTCTCACAGAAAGCCTCTGGTTTTTGAAAGAGCAGCGTCCTGACAGCACAGTCACCTCCTCCTGGGCTGCTCCACCTCCAACACCTGAATGGAGGCTCTGCTGTTAATCTCTGCTAATCTGTTGCCCTGGCTAATAATGTTTTGTATGCATACATGACGCCTCTTCTCATGCATGACATCATTATTATTATTTTTACAAACCTAGCATGTGGCTGCTGGACATCACTTTGAATTAACCACTCAAGTCCGTGCAGGCATTAACGGGTAAACAGCACGTAAAGTGAGAAATGCGGACATAAAACAGAGTTCTTTCTATCTGTGTTTGACTAGTTTTGACTGAGGCAAGGTCCGGAATGTGTGGCACAAAAACCTGAAATAAAAAACTGAATTTGTATGACAAGAAGTGAAACTGAACTCTGATAATGAATTAGGGAGCCAAATTTTTCAAGTAAATGAAATACAGTTTCAATTTTATTGCAATACACATTCAAACCCATAGATTCAATTTCAAATTAGGCAATTCAGATGCAAATTTTAAAAGCAGTTATTCAAACTGATTAATTCAGGTTCAAATTCAGTTCTTCAAATTCAAATAATTCAAATTCAAATTCTGCTTTAGCAGCTCTTGAAAATTATTGTCTTAATGGTTAAATGTTACAAACTGATAGACTGAGTGCCATGCCATTCCTGTTGCTTTAAGTGTAATTTGGTACAGGCTCGGCGATTTTAGCACACTTAAAGTAAAAACCCACGCCAAATATGATGGCAGACATGAGCAGAGGCATCACCCAGAAAACGTAGATTCCTCCAAAGCTTGACTCTGAGGTGAAGTTCTGCACGAAACACAGAAATATCAACATTAATAATAATAATAATAATAATAATAATAATAATAATAATAATAATAATAATAAATTTTATTTCTAGGTGTCTTTCAACCCCCAAGGTCACCTTACAAAGAGCATTAAAACATTAAAAACAAATTTAAAATGCAATAACAAAACTTAAGTAACAAACCAAAAACAGCGAATTAAAGGTAGATTACACAGGGTTACAAAAATAATTTTTTGTAAGTTGTCTGTGTTTTTTTCAACTGATTTAAGACAATTTTGCACCGCTGAATCCGAAAATGACATCCGTTTCTCTCGATCAGGTCAGGTTTTTAAGAGAAAAAATAATTTTCTAACAATTTATTGATTAAATGTTACAAACTTTGATTGCTGTAAATTGAATAGTAGACATTGATAAAGGTAAGTGCATGTAAATTGAATGTTACATCATCATTGCTCAAAATTCAGAGCTTCAACTTCCGTTTATTCAAACCTCTAGAATGCTCAGCGGCAGGGATGTCTCTCTTCAGAGTCCAACAGTAATCAGCTATCATGACAATTTATGACATCATGTCATAAACTGACGCATGCAAATTCTTCAGTGTTGGAGAAATTTCAAGAAATAAAAAAGAATTTTGCATCATATAAAGTGGAAATACCCATACATGTAAACAAAAAATGTAAAAAAAAAAAGCATGTGGCCATAGTTCAAAAAGTTGACCTAATTGAGCAAAACCAATGTGATTTTTGGATTCAGCACATCAAAATTGACCTAAATCAGATTAAAACAAAAAACTTAGACAATAAATTTGGTGTTAATCAGTGTTATCAAATTGAGTAAGCTTGTTTAAACAAATAAGTTCTGAATCTGGATTTAAATAATGGAAGAGAGTCAATGTTGCGACTGGCTGGTGGGAGTGAGTTCCAGAGCCGGGAAGCAGAGCGACTGAAGGCTCTATATCCCATAGTGATGAGGCGGGCAGAAGGAACGATGAGGTGAAGGGAAGAGGAGGACCTGAGAGAGCGGCTAGGGGTGACAATGTGGAGGAGTTCAGACAGGTATGTCGGGGCCAGGTTATGAAGGGCTCTGAAGGTGAGGAGCAGTATCTTAAAGTTTATTCTGTTCTTTACTGGGAGCCAGTGAAGATGCTGAAGGACAGGGGTAATGTGCTCTATGGATGGAGTACGAGTGATGATCCGGGCAGCAGCGTTCTGAAGGAGCTGTAGCTTGTGAAGGGATTTATTTGGGAGACCAAAGAGAAGTGAGTTGTAGTAGTCAATATAGGAAGTGACAAAGATATGGATAAGGATGGCAGCAATGTATGGAGTGAGGGAGGGACGCAGTCGGTTAATGTTACAAATATGAAAATGGGGGACCGAGTAATATTATTGATATGAGACTGGAATGATAAAGTGCCATCAAGGATGACACCAAGGCTCTTAACCTGAGGGGAAGGGCAAATGGGAGAGTTATTAATATCAATGGAGAAACTAGGGGATTTGGTTAAGATGGAGGGTGTACCAACAAGTAAAATTTCTGTTTTATTGCCATTGAGTTTGAATAAATTAGAGGTAAACCATGATTTAATTTCAGAAAGACAATCAGGAAGAGAGGTAGATGGCAGCGTGGAGTTGGGTTTAGAGGAGAGGTAGAGCTGGGTGTCATCTGCATAACAATGAAAATGAATATTGTATTTATGGAAAATGTAACCAAGTGGAAGAATGTAAATACTGAAGAGAAGGGGCCCCAGGACAGAGCCCTGGGGAACACCTGCAGAAACGGGGAGCAAACTCGAGGTGTGGGATTTGATTTGGATGAACTGAGTGCGGCCGGAGAGATATAAAGTGAACCAAGTGAGGGGAGTGTGGGTGATACCAATGGAAGCCAGTCTATTTAGGAGGGTGCTATGAGAAATGGTGTCAAAGGCCGTGGTGAGATCTAGGAGAATGAGTATGGTGAGTAAGCTAGAATCTAAAGCCATCAGGAGTTGACATTGACATTGACATTGATTTTATTTGAACATTGTTAAAGAAAGAAAGAAGAGAGTTCAAAACACAACAAAAAAACCCAAACCAAAAATAAAATGTTCAAAAGGAGTGGGAAGAAGCCAACGCTTATACAGTCCCACCCCTTCTCCACACCAAACAAATTACAGTATTACTCATAATCATCATTATCCCACAACCACATTCACCATAATACACCCATAGTCAAATTATACAACAAAAATGACACAACAATGACAGTCCATATCCAACAATATTGCGACAACAATAAACATACACTTCTGGCATGTTCAGTGCAAACACAAACAACACCATCACCTTCACAATCACCATAACACACAACAACCTTCCCTCACTGAAGACACAATGTAACATCACTGCCCTTCATTCTCATACTGCTCAAAAATCATTTCTTTATATGTTGATTTAAATATATGGATGTTTGGACATTGCCTGTGTTTCTCCCCCAACCCATTCCACAATTTTACCCCACACACAGACACACAAAAACTCTTCCTTGTAGATCTTACTAAGTGCATTTTAAATTTTGTATTCCCCCGTAAATTATATTTCCCTTCTCTCTCCCTGAATAGATTCTGTATATTGTGTGGCAAGAGGTTTTTACTAACTTTAAACATTAATTGTGCTGTGTAATAATGAACCAGATCCCATAATTTCAATAACTTCGAATGTAAAAACAATAAATTAGTATGTTCGAGGTACCCGACTTTGTGTATAACACGGACTGCCCTTTTTTGTAATATTAACAATGAATTAAGTTTACTTTTATAACTGTTACCCCAAACCTCTATACAATAAGTCAAGTATGGAAGTACTAATGAACAATACAAAATATGAAGGGATTTATAATCTAGGACCTGTTTAATTTTATTTATAATTGCAATATTTTTTGCAACTTTATTTTGTATGTATCTGACATGTGGTTTCCAACTAATTTTATCATCCAGTACTACACCCAAAAACTTGATCTCCTTAACTTTTTCAATAACTACATTATCTATATGAATGTGTATATCTTCTTTATTTTTACAATTACCAAATATCATTACCTTAGTTTTCTCTATATTTAGTGATAGTTTATTACAATCCATCCTTTTTTTTTAGCTTATTCAATTCATTATTTAGAGTATGGATTAGTTGATTATAATTATTTCCAGAATAAAATATATTAGTATCATCAGCAAATAATATTATTTTTAATAATTTAGAAACTTGGAATATATCATTTATATATATGTTAAATAATTTGGGGCCCAATACTGATCCCTGGGGGACCCCACAGGCAATTCCCATACACCCAGACAGATATTCTCCCATTTTCACAAATTGTTGTCTCTCAGATATATAACTTGTAACCCATTTCAGAGCAATTCCCCTAATACCATACATTTGCAATTTATTAAGAAGTATTGAATGATTTATTGTATCAAATGCTTTTCTAAAATCTATAAACACACCAATTGCATATTTTCCTTGATCTAATGCATTTATTATTTCTTCTGTTGCATCCATTATCGCCAACGATGTTGTACTCTTGGCTCTAAACCCATATTGGTTCTGATTCAGCACATCCTGTTTATTTAAAAAGTTTTCTAATCTGTTGTTGAAAAGTTTTTCCAGAATTTTTGAAAATTGTGGGAGAAGTGATACTGGTCTGTAGTTTGTGTATTGGTGTTTATTTCCTTGCTTGAATAATGGTATTACTTTTGCTATTTTCATTTTCTGCGGGAATGAACCAGTTTGAAATGATAAATTACAAATATATGTGAATGGTTTTAATATACCATCAACAGTTCTTTTTATTAGTGCCATATCAATACCATCACAATCAGTAGATAATTTATTTTTACATAATTTATTATTATTCTTACTCTCATTAGCCCCATAATTACCATCTAAAGAATAAATAATAATTTATTTATAATTCCATCTAAAGAAACAAATACAGGCAAGTGGTCACTAATATCATTTATCATTATACCACTCACCATATTATATTCAATAACATTGGTAAAAATGTTGTCTATCAGGGTAGCACAGTGTGTCGTTATTCTTGTAGGTTTTGTAATCTTTGGAAATAAGGTTAAGCTATACATTATATCTAAGAAATCTTCAGTTGGTTTGTGTTGTTTTATTTTCATTAAATCTATATTAAAGTCACCACAAATAAAGATATCTTTTTGTCTTATTTTTGCATACATCTTTTCCATCCCATTTTTAAATTTTTCCATATCAGATCCCGGTGCTCTATATATACAACTTACTATTATATTTTTTTTCTTTTTTCCATCGTAATCTCAATTGTTAAACATTCCATACTTTCATTCACTGCTGATGTCATACTGTCTACTTTTTTACTTTTTAATTTTCTATCAACATACAGTGCTACCCCACCACCACTTTTACATTTCCTATTTTGTGTGTACATCTCATATCCATCTAGTTCAAAGTTTACATCTTTTTCTTCATTAATCCATGTTTCACTTATTGCAATAATCCTAAATGGTGTATTAAATTGATTCAAAAACTCCTTAATACTATCAAAGTTTGCATAGAGACTCCTACTATTAATATGTATTATTGTTAATGTTTGATCCAAATTCATAATTCCATTTAATTGTTGTTCTTCATAATAAACACACTTATTATTAATATGACCAAAATAATTGTTGTCTGGGTCAACAGCTCCCAAAATGTCCTGTGGTTGCTGTTCAGCACTAACAAAATTTCCAGCTTCAATTTGCCCCACTACACCTCCATCATCAAATGAGGAAGGATGATTGACTAAAGTACTAAACATAATTTATGACAACCATGTACACCAAGAAGAAAAAAGGAAAAGAACACAAAATTTCCACTCATGATTACTACACCGTTATTCCTGAATCAGGGCTAAGGTTTAAATCTGTCCAATTCCTCCATTTCTCTAATCATCATTACTTTAGCGTCTTCTGGAGTGCCAAGCAGTTTTATCCACACCTTACAGTTTCTTGTCCATGTCGACTGTATTTTTCCTTGTTTTCTGAGGGCCCTGGCTTGTCTAGCTATTTCGGAGTTCTTTTTTGTTAAATGTTCATTTATGTAGACAGCCGTTCCTCTCAGTTTTTTTGCTTGTCGTAGAAGATCAATTTTTGCTTTCCTACTGACGAATCGGATGATAATCGTTGGTTTTCCTTTACTGTTTTTATTGGATAATGTGTGGCAAGCCGAAATAGTCTCATTGTCCACAACGTTATTAGAATTGAAAAAGGTCAATACCTGCTGCCCCGGAGGCCGCAGAAGACGTTGCTCACACCATCTTGCCCAGGTCGTGCGTCATGGGGGCTGTTACATGGGACATAGAAGACAAGATCCGGAGGGCGCAGGAGTCGGAACCGGACCCTGGCGGCAGACCGGAGGGGAGGCTCTTCGTGCCATCTGCCGTCCGGGGGGACATGATACACTGGCTCCATACCTCCAAGCTCACCTGCCATCCTGGAGCTTCATGGATGATTGACCTTCTCCAGCGATCCTTTTGGTGGCCAGGCCTGCGGAAGGATGCCGCCCGTTACGCCCGGGGCTGCCCCGTCTGTGCTGCCAATAAGTCAGGTAACGCTCCCCCTGCGGGTCTGCTCCAGCCCCTGCCCGTCCCTGGCAGGCCCTGGTCGCACATCGCTCTGGACTTCGTCACCGGGCTCCCTGTCTCCAACAACTTTGACACAGTTCTGACCATTGTAGACCGTTTTTCCAAGGCCGCCCACTTCGTGCCCCTACGTGGACTTCCCTCAGCCTTGGAGATGGCGGACCTCCTCATCCAGCACGTGGTCAGACTGCATGGAATCCCGGTCGACGTGGTCTCCAACCGCGGCCCCCAGTTTTCTTCAGACGTCTGGAGGTCATTTTGCAACGCCCTGGGAGCTAAGGTAAGCCTCTCCTCCGGCCATCACCCCCAGTCTAACGGGCAGTGTGAGCGGACTAACCAGGAGCTGGAGGCTACACTCCGCTGCGTTACGTCATCCAAACCCACGTCCTGGAGTTCTCACCTCGCCTGGGTGGAGTACGCCCACAACACCTCTCGCTCTACGGCCATCGGGATGTCGCCCTTTAAAGCATCCTTGGGCTATGATCCACCCCTGTTCCCCGCGCAGGAGGGTGAGTTGGCTGTTCCTTCCATCCAGGCACATCTGAGGCGGTGCCGTTCCCTTTGGTCCACGGCGCGTAATGCGCTTTTACGCACGGCGGAGCGCAATAAGTCTACTGCGGACCGACATAGGAGACCTGCACCTGCCTACCAGGTGGGACAGCAAGTTTGGGTATCCACACAGGACGTAAACCTAAAGGGTGAGAGGAGAAAGCTGGCCCAACAGTTCATCGGCCCTTATCCCATAACCAGAATCATCAACCCGGTGGCTGTGCGTGTGGCTATTCCCTCCTCCCTCCGCATCCATCCCACCTTCCACGTCTCCAAAATTAAACCGGTGGTCTCTGACCCCCTCTGCCCTCCACCTGCGGCGCACCCCGCTCCCCGGATGATTGGTGGCCATCCGGCCTGGACCGTCGCTGACATCTTGGACGCCCGACGCCGGGGTCGCGGATTGTAGTACCTGGTGGATTGGGAGGGCTATGGACCCGAGTGGAGACAGTGGGTGCCTTCCTCGCTGGTGTTGGACCAGTCACTCATTTCTGAGTTTCATCGAGCGCACCCGGAAAAACCATCGCCAGGAGGCGCTGCTAGAGGGGGGAGTACTGTTATGACTCGCCGCTCATCAGCGGCGCCAGCCGCGCGCACACCTGCTCCTCGTCAGCGGCGAGGTATTTAATCCACTCTGCCCTGGGCTTCGGCCTGAAGCCGTCTCTCTACTTCGGCCCCTTTGCTACTACGGATCTCAAACCAACTAGCGAAGATATCCTGGGTAAGCTCCCCTTACCTCTCTCCTCTAGCTTTCCCCTGTGCACAGGTGGACATCCCCGGCGGCGGATTTCATCACCTCGCCGTTGGCTCTACGCTGCTGCCACAGGTACCGCAGGTCGCTGTCTCCCGGGCTCCGCCCTTGTCGACGCCAGCCACCTGTCACAACCAAGTAAGCCAGCTACCATCATTATTCCCTGTATTGGTGTGATGCCCGTTACCCTTCTCCCTCTGCTCTCTCCCACAGGGTTGTCCGGCTGTACGGCCTCCTGCCCCCGTGCCTGACGCAGACGTCACCACCAATACATTCTTATTCCACAGACACGCAGCCATACACTTCCCTGTTGCTAATAAAGCTGTTAAATCTATCCTGAGCCTGCGTGTGTGTCTCCTGGGCCGTGCATTATGTCAGCTAGTACTTAGCTACGATAAGATAAGATAAGATAAGATAAGCCTTTATTAGTCCCCCAATGGGGACATTCCAGGATTGCAACAGCACAGGGACAGCAACACTCAGAGCAATAATTTTGAAGATAAGAAAATAAGAGCAGTGAATATACATATGTACACATACACTACCGTTCAAAAGTTTGGGGTCACCCAGACAATTTTGTGTTTTCCATGAAAAGTCACACTTTTATTTACCACCATGAGTTGTAAAATGAATAGAAAATATAGTCAAGACATTGACAAGGTTAGAAATAATGATTTGTATTTGAAATAATAATTTTTTCCTTCAAACTTTGCTTTCGTCAAAGAAGCCTCCATTTGCAGCAATTACAGCATTGCAGACCTTTGGCATTCTAGTTGTTAATTTGTTGAGGTAATCTGGAGAATTCTGACGCAGTGAGCAAACACATTGTACCATTAGAACACTGGAGTGATAGTTGCTGGAAATGGGCCTCTATACACCTATGTAGATATTGCACCAAAAACCAGACATTTGCAGCTAGAATAGTCATTTACCACATTAACAATGTATAGAGTGTATTTCTGATTAGTTTAAAGTTATCTTCATTGAAAAAAACAGTGCTTTTCTTTCAAAAATAAGGAAATTTCTAAGTGACCCCAAACTTTTGAACAGTAGTGTAAATATATAAATATATATACATAGTGCGGAGCATTGTAGCTAGATGCAATAAACAGCATAACCGTCTACTTAGTTATCCTACATAGTATGAATATGTACCCATACATATTGTCACCCTCCGTAGCGACTGATATTGTCCTAGTTGTATACTGGAGGGGACCATTTTTTATTTTTTTTTTTGGACTTATTTTGTACCCATAGGTAGATTTGTTCTGCAGTCTGGTGACAAGCCACCAGCTGCCGGTCGCTGCGTGCGCAAGCGCCCCTTAACTCCCTAACCTGCATGGTTTTGGCATGTGGGAGGAAACCGGAGAAATCCCGGAGTAAACCCATGCAAACACGGGGAGAACATGCAAACTCCACACAGATCACTGTTGGCCGGGGGCAGGGATCGAACCCACGATCCCCGCGATCCCCCGGCCGAGGGTAAACTGTGCTGCCGCGGTGCTAACCACTGCGCCACCGTGCAGCCCTAAGTGTAAGTCTGTTGCGTCTTTTGCATTCAATACTATTAGGTCGTCCCTTTTTTTTTCTTTTGCTGTCTCTGCGAGCAGCCCTGCTTAAGTTTTAAAGTCTGACAGCCGTAGGTAGGAAGGACCTGCGAAACCTCTTGGTCGCACACCTAGAATGATGTAGCCTACTGCTAAATGAGCTCCTCAGTGCGTTCAGTATGTCCTGCATAGGGTGGGACTCGGACTCCAGCAGAGATGACAGTTTAGCCACCATCCTTTTCTCTCCTATCTCCTCCACTGGGTCAAGGCGTTTCCCCAGGACAGAGCTAGCTTTCTTCATCAGTTTGTTCAGTCTCTTCCTATCGGCTGCTGTAATGCCACTGCCCCAGCAGACCACTCCAAAAGTGATGGCTGATGCCACCACTGTGTCGTAGAATGTCTTCAAGAGCACCCCTTGTACACCAAAAAACCTGAGCCTCCTCAGTAGGAACAGCCTGCGCTGTCCCTTCTTGTAGAGTGCGTCGGTATTGTGCGACCTGTCTAGTTTATTGTTCAGATGAACACCCAGGTACTTGTAGGATGTCACCATCTCAATGTCTGTTCCCTGGATGTTTACTGGTGCTGTGAGGGGTTGCCCTTGCCTGCGGCAGTCCATCACCAGCTCCTTAGTTTTCCTCGCGTTGAGCTGGAGGCAGTTCCGATGGCACCAGTCCACGAAGTCCTGGATAAGTCCTCTGTACTCAGCTTCATCTCCGTTGGAGATGAGCTAGCTAGTAGCTAGCTTAAAACACAAGCAAATACCAGGGCTCCGGGACCCCTATAGGATGCCCCTCCGTGATGACAGAGTGACTCAATAAATAAATGTGCATCAACATGTTACAAATCCATTCCATTATCTGTGTTATTTTAAAAGAAAACAAAAGAACGGCTGACCATACCAACACGATGGTAGTTGCCTAGCACTAGCTTAAAACACGACATATTCCTAAGCTCTGAGCACTTAGACTCAACACACAACGATCCCAAAACACGACTGTCCTAATCTCTCAATGATTTCTCAACATACAATAATCTCTCAATAAGATGATGGCGATTGCTGCAGCTAACAACTAGCTTGTAGCTACTGTAGGTTAGGCCCAACACGATAGGCTAACTCAGTTGTAAATTCAAATCTCAAGGCAGCAGCTAGAAGCTAACTGGTTACATTCACTGACAATTACAAAACCAAATTAATGTGGAAACACTGCCAAAGCTACAATTAATGGCTGTTCTTGCTTGAAATTGTTGTTTATTCATTCAGGTTAAGATATGCAGGTCGGCCATGAAGCTGAATCAAACTATTAAAGCTATCAATAGTTTTAATCAATAAAACTATCAAAACTATTATTTACGAAGTCTATACAAACATGCTACAGTTGAAAAGCCCACTAACAAAAAAACAATGGAATACAATGGTATACAATGGGAGACACGCGCTCGGTGGTGGTGGTGGGGGGGGGGGGGATAAGAATAAAAGCACAATAAAAAAAAATACTCCCAAACTCTCACAATCGATACTAAAACTACTATTTACTGTGCTAAACTATTATTTACACGGGAAAAACACCTAAATCACAGCAAAGATACACAAACTCATGCTGTTGATTTTGCTCCTTTCTCCTCCGTTCTTGAAGCAAATAATAAAAACACTCCAAAACTCTCACAGTCACTACTAAAACCACTTTTTATTATGCTAAACTACTGTTTACATGGTAAAAACGCCTAAATCACAGCAAAAATAGACAATAAACTCAAAATAGACAATAAAATAGATGATAAACTCACGTGTTGCTGTTGCGTCTGTCTCCAAACTCCAACTCTCTGTACTGTACTCTACACTGTACAATTATGCAATGACAATAAGGCTATGGTCACACTGCAGGTCTTGATGCTCAATTCAGATTTTTTGCTGAGATCCAATTATTTTGTGTGGGCGTTCACATTAAAACTTAAATGCGACTCCCATCAGACTCCAGTGTGAACGGTCTACAGCTATGAAGTGACCCGCAGGGGCAGAAGAAAACATAATGTCAGACAGCGTTGTAGAATGATTGAGGAAGAGGGGGGTGGGGGGGATAGAACTTCTTAACCTTGATGCAGCACAGCAAAATAAAATGCTAAAATCATAAATATGAGATCAGCTTCATTCCTTTACAGGCCAGATGACTGCTGTGATCAGCTCTGCTTTAACACAAATGATTGATTACACAGCCCTTAAATATGTTGTTACCGTACGCCTGTAATATCTGACGGTTTCAGCACCAAACTGACCCCCACCGAAATTTTGAAGTTATTGTGCAGTCGGAGCCAACAAAATTACAATCCAGTCATAAAGGGAAGGAAATTGATTAAAAAGAGAGCACAAATCAGCTTTGCTTCCCATGCTGGCTGCATCCTCCACCTCAGAATTGTAGCATCGGTCTCACTTCAGTGAGGAAAAAGTCAGATGAAATGCGACATGACTGTTCAGATGGAGGTCGCTTTGGAAAATATCAGATACGTATCCGAATTAGGACCACATATGAAAGTGGCCTGGGTCTGTGTTATGATGCAGCCTTCACGGACCGCAAATGAGACGCTATATAGGCGACCAGTGATTTTGCGTATTTATTAAACAATGATAAAAAGGTGCAAAATAATGAGCCACGAGGGGCAAAACACAAATAAGGACAAAGGTAATAGCACACTGACGATAAGCACAGGTTAAGGAATAAACTTACAGGGTGTTGCGAGGAAAAGAGGATGACTGGAGCCGGAGCGTAGGGACGCCAGTCTAACGTTGGGGAGACCAGCGTTATCCATAAGCGAGGTCGCAGCCTCGAGCAAACAGGGCTGTTCCCTTAAATAGTGCTTGACAGATTAACCAGCTGATGAAGGGTCATCAGCTGATTGGAATCCCGCCGTTCAGCGAAGCTCCGCTCTTGACAGCTGGAAGCCCCGCCGAGACGTTGTTACAACAAAAGCCTGGAGGTGCGCCAGAGGAGAGAACAGGAGACTACCGCACACCGAGTGCAGACAGTCAGCACACGGACTGTGACAGTTGCCCCCGTTCACGAAGCAGATTCCGGACGCGGTGTAACATCGAGACCCCCCACCTGGAAGGTCCACGGGACCGCCCCAGGGAGGAAGGAGGGGGAAAAAGCCCAAGGCGGGCCAGAACCAGAAGAAATACAGAAAAAATAAACACAGGCAACTACAGAGCATGGGAAAACAAACAACAAATACTCCATAATGCACACATGTGAAAAAATAGACAGGCCAATACAGGCAAACACGACATACAGCCTACAGGCCACAAATAAAAATACTAAGCCTACAAATCAAAATAGCAGGCCCAGGGGAAGGAAAAAAAAAACATGCCAAACAGCGGCGAAATACACAGTCCCATAATAGACATACCAGCACATCCCAAAAACTACAGAAGAGCAGGGGGAAAAAAAAACACAGGGATGACAGCAGGCAGAGCATGATGGCATGAACGCAAAGAGTTTAGGGGGTCTTCCTGTGTCAAGCGTCCAAACCACCGGCAGGGGAAAAAGGAAAAGTTTGGGCGGTCTACCCCTGTCCCCGGCCGGGAAAAACAGTACTTCTTGCGGCCGGACCAGATCGCCGAACAGAAAGATAAGTTTGTCGGGTGGCCAGAATGCCAAATGGGCGAAGCAGTTTCTCAGGCGGCCGACCCGCGCCATTCCACCACCAGGACCGCAGGGGAGAATCCGGAGACGGCCTCCCCATTGAGAGGGGTAGCCGAGCCGATAGCGGGGAAACCCAGCGGCCCCAGGTGGAAGAGAAAAGGGGACGGGGAAAGGGGAAGGGACCAGTTTGGCACTGATCGGCGAAGAATCTGCAGCTCCTTCTCCGAACCCCACACGGACCGGCGCTGCGCTCACGTTGAGTCCCCAGCGGAACCGTGCCGCACCCACGACGGACCCTGACTGGGTCAGAGCAGCGTCCATGATGAACCCCGACTGGGTCAGCGTGGCACCCACGTTGGACCCCAAGTGGGCCAGAACACAACCCACGACGGACCCCGACTGGGTCAATGCTGCACCCGTGATGGACTCTGATTGGGTCACGGCTGCACCCACGTCGGACCCCGATTGGGTCAATGCCACACCCATGTCGGACCCCAATTGGGTCAATGCCGCACCCGCAACGGACACCGACTGGGTCGGTGCAGCACCAGGGACGGCCTCCAAACCCAAACCCGGAACCTCTAGCACAGCAACCAAGATCGACTCTGCACCGGTGACCCTGGGAGAAGGCTCAGGAGAAGAAGAAGAACTGGGATCAGGATCACTGGCAGTGACAGAACCCGGTGAGACAAGCTCGGATGCAGCGAACGGCTGTACCCGGCTCGTCTCCCTGAGAGACAGGCAAAAATGCTCTAGAATTGATAGGAGAAAGACAAAATAGAGCACTTGCCTGATCTCGAGTTCTGTCGCCGTCCAGGACTTCGACGATCCGGGTTCAGAAGGCAGAAGGACATCCTCTGGCTCCCACTTGGCTATGGCGGGCCCCGCAGCGGGCATGATGGTTCCCACAGCCTGAGGACCCTCTAACGCTGACGACCATGCCGACGACCTGCACGGCGTGGTGGCAGGAGATCCTCGACCTGTTAGGTCAAATCGCTCCTCCCTGGAGACCCGGGGATGCTTCGTTGTCGACGCAGGCTCCAACTTGCGGTCCGCCTTCCTCCTCTGCCCGTGACATGGCTGCGCGGCTGGAACCAGGCTCTCCGGGCCCGCAGGCTCCCTCCTTGTCCGCCGACATAGTCCTGGCACCGAGGAACGCTCAGGAGAAGGAGACACAAAGGCGGCAAGTTCATAATTAATTTCTGCAGCAGGTGGAGGAAGCTCGGGGGGCTGTGAACCCCGAACTCCACCCCCAGGAATCAAACTAGGCAATTCACCCAATACAGGAAAAGAATGACACTTGTCTGATTCCCGGAGGGCTGATGGAATCCGCCGCAGTGAACTTGAATCTTCCCTTCCCCTGCTAGATGGAAATGGAAGACCCCCCGGGAAGACGAAAAGGAGCCTTTGCACCGGATCAGGAATGGGAGCATCTGGAGACGGACTCGTGGAGCCCACAGCAGCTGGGGTGAACGTCGAGGAGGAGGGAGAAACAGCTGAGGCGAACCGGGAAGGAGGAGCTGACGGAACAGCGGGGAGAGATGACCCGGGGGCGGAGGCAGCTGTTTTACCTCTTCGGCGAGACACGGAGGCTACAGCTGGCTGGGAGACAGAGTTCGTGTAGCTACCCAGAACTGGATCTGGACGGGGTTCTCGCTGAGGTGTGTGATCTGCTTGGAGACGACGTTTACTGGCAGAGGGCAAGGCGAAGGTGAGGTTAGGAAAATGCCGCTCCTGCGCGGAAACGGAGGTGAGCAGGTCAGCGTATTCTGGATAATCACACAGTTCAGGATTCCTCTCCACCAGCCTGACCGCTGCCGTCACATGCTTCACTGTGACGTCATACATCTGTTTCTGCGAGGACATGTGTGTGCAGACCAAGACCTTCTGCACATACAACAACAATAAACCCTGGTTCATTCCTAAACTGAAGTAGCTACGTCAGACCAAGGAGGAGGCCTACAGGACTGGTGACTGGACTCTGTACAAGCGGGCCAGAAACATGCTGACGAAGGAGATCAGGCTTGCTAAGAGGAGCTACAGTGTGAAGTTACAAAAAAACTTCTCAGCCAACAACTCTGCTTCTGTCTGGAGAGGTCTGCAGAATATCACCAACTACAGGAGACCATCCCCCCACCCTGTGGAAAACCTCCAGCTGGCTAATGACCTAAACAGCTTTTACTGCAGGTTTGAAAAGAACCTACAGTTCTCACCTCCCACCCACACAAAAGGATTATCTGCAGCCCCAGGAACTCCATCCCTCCTCCACTCTGACCTTCCACCTGCACTAACGATCTGTGAAGAGGAGGTGCGCCGGGTCTTTCAGAGACAAAAGATCAAGAAGGCTGCAGGACCTGATGGTGTGTCTCCGTCCTGCCTGAGAGTCTGCTCCAACGAGTTGGCCCCCATCTTCACCCGGATCTTTAACAGATCACTGGAGCTGCGTGAAGTGCCTTCCTGCTTCAAACGCTCCATCATCATTCCAGTTCCCAAGAAACCCTCTGTTACAGGATTAAACGACTACAGACCTGTTGCCCTGACCTCTGTGGTCATGAAATCCTTGGAGAGATTGGTGCTGAACCACCTGAAGGTCATCACAGGCCCCCTGATGGACCCACTGCAGTTTGCCTACCAGTCAAACAGGTCAGTGGATGATGCAGTGAATATGGGACTACATTACATCCTGCAACACCTCGACTCCCCAGGGACGTACGCCAGGATCCTGTTTGTCGACTTCAGCTCAGCGTTCAACACCATCATCCCAGGCATTCTTCATCAGAAACTCCCCCTCCACCTGCCAGTGGATCTCCAGCTTTCTGACTGACAGGTGGCAACAGGTGAAGCTAGGGAGATTTACATCCAGCTCCTGAAAAATTAGTACTGGCGCCCCCCAAGGATGTGTCCTTTCCCCACTGCTCTTCTCCCTCTACTCCAATGACTGCACCTCAGAGGACCCTTCGGTGAAGCTCCTGAAGTTTGCGGATGACACCACAGTCATCGGTTTGATCCGGGATGATGATGAGTCTGCATACAGGCGGGAGGTGGAGCAGCTGATCCTCTGGTGCAGCCAGAACCATCTTGAACTTAACCCAGCCAAAACGGTGGAGATGACTGTGGATTTCAGGCGACACCCCCCTTCATTCCCCCCACTCACCATCCTCAACAGCACAGTGTCCACTGTGGACTCCTTCAAGTTTCTGGGTACCACAATCTCCCGGAACCTGAAGTGGTCCTCCCATATAGACACTGTCCGGAAAAAGGCCCAGCAGAGGTTGTTTTTTCTGCGTCAGCTCAAGAAGTTTGATTTGCCTCAGGAGCTGCTGGTTGTCTTCTACACCGCCATCATCCAATCTGTCCTCTGCTTTTCCATCACTGTCTGGTTTGGATCTGCCACTAAACAGGACAAGACCAGACTGCAGCGGATCATTAAGTCTGCGGAGAGGATCATTGGTACTGACCTACCCTCCATTGAGAACTTATATCGGTTCATAACCAGGAAACGGGCGGGAAACATCTGTGCTGACCCATCACACCCCGGCCACAAACTGTTTGAACTTCTATCTTCTGGTCGTCGTTACAGATCACTGAAGGTCAAAACCACCCGTCACAGGAACAGTTTCTTTCCTCAAGCCATCACTCTGATGAACTCCTAACATTCACCTAGTCCTACCTGTTGCTGTACTCATGACTTTTCATCCATTATTACATTGCACATAACTCTCACACTGCTTTTTATTTCATTCACATTATATCACTGAATCTGAGTTCACATTGAAATACTGTGTGACTGTATATTTTTTCATATATTTCTGCAAAGTGTGGTTAGTCTGAGTAAATAACTGCATATATTCCTGTATATATTTGCATCCTTTTATAGAAACGTGGACAGACTGTAATTTACTGTACATACTCTGTTGTCATTGAATCCTTATTTAAATCCTCCACCTGAACAATGAGAGCAAGTTTTTAGCCAAAGTCAAATTCCTTGTATGTGTTGTGCATACTTGGCCAATAAAGCTGATTCTGATTCTGATTCTGATTCTGATTCTGATTCATGATCTGTGTGGGGTGGACGGCAGAGCGAGCTGCAGCCACTCGGTCCCGGATGGAAATAGCTGTCAGCTGTAACTTCTCCGGGGGAATCCCGACTGACGTCTCACTCCTTTGGGGATGACCTCCTTTTGGGGATGACCCCAGTGCGAACTCCTGGACTGGATTGGGGACAGGAACGGGATCCCAAAGCAAGGAGCGAGGGTGCCTTCTCTTCGGCTTCCTGCCGGAGTTTCCCTCCAGCCCACGGAGTCTCTCCCGGAGCGCGGAGATGTCCACCCTCCTCGCCGTGACTCCAGGGTGATTGGAGTAGCGAGGATGGCAGTTAATGATTGCCTCAGCGAGGTCCAGGTGCCAGCGTACATCGCTGGGAGTGTCGTAGAGGCGAGCGGTGAAAAGGGTTCCATCAATATAGTCGAGGGCCTCCACCAGCTCATAGCCCAGGCTCCAAGCGTGGCACCTGAGCGGCGACATAATCTCCCAGCACGCAGGTACCCAGACAGGGAAAACAATAAGCCCAATTTAGGCAAAACTCATGGTCACCGGCGTCTCTTTTGGCTGCGACCTCTTGTCATGATGCGGCCTTCATGGACCGCAAATGAGACGCTATAGGCGACCAGTGAGTTTGCGTATTTATTAAGCAATGTCAAAAAGGTACAAAATAATGAGCCATGAGGGGCAAAACACAAATAAGGACAAAAGTAATAGTACACTGTCGATAAACACAGGTTAAGGAATAAACTTAGAGGGTGTTGCGAGGAAAAGAGGATGACTGGAGCCGGAGCGTAGGGACTCCAGTCTAACGTTGGGGAGACTAGTGTTATCCATAAGCGAGGTCGCAGCCCCGAGCAAACAGGGCTGCTCCCTTAAATAGTGCTTGACAGATTAACCAGCTGATGAAGGGTCATCAGCTGATTGGAATCCCGCCGTTCAGCAAAGCTCTGCTCTTGACAGCCGGAAGCCCCACCGAGACGCTGTCACAACAAAAGCTTGGAGGTGCGCCAGAGGAGAGAACGGGAGACTACTGCACACCGAGTGCAGACAGAGTCAGCACACGGACTGTGACAGTCTGGTGTGAAAAAGATTGGATGTGTGTTGTTCAGACTGTTATTAAAAAAAAAAAAAATCAAATATGGGTCACATTTGTCCAAAAAAAAAAAAAAATTGGAATTGAGCATTAAAACCTGCAGTGTGACCGTAGCCTATAGCCTATTCTATTCTAACTAGTCCGTCACAGAAGGAGCACAGAAAAAGGCAGAAAAAACATAATAATGTGCACAGTAGTCCAGAGGCTCTGATGATTGAAGTAGAAACCTGTTTCAGTTTTACTGAGAACTACAATCCAGTGTCATTTTAACAGACATTTGCACATTGCAGCAGCAACAGAAAGCTTCAGTGCTAATACCAACAGCAGGTTTGAATCACCCAGCAAAACTGGGGTCTCTGCCCCCTCCCCCCATTTGTTTCTCAACCTGCTGGCAATATTGGGGCAGCTGTGGCGCAGGTATAGAGTGGTCGACTACTGATTGGAGGATCTGTGCTTCGATTCTCACTCTGTCTGCAATCTGCATGTCGAAATGTCCTTGAGCAAGACACTGAACCCCCAGATGCTCCTGGTGGGTCAGGCCAGCACCGGTGCATGTCAGCTCCACTGTAAAGCACTTTGGTCATCCAGAGATGAGTAAAAAGTGCTATATACTGTAAGTGAACGCCATTTACAGTGGGGTAAAAAAGTATTTAGTCAGCCACCAATTGTGCAAGTTCTCCCACTTGAAAGATGAGCGAGGTCTCCAATTTTCATCATAGGTATACCTCAACTATGAGAGACAAAATGAGGGAAAAAAAATCCAGAAAATCACATTGTCTGATTTTTAAAGAATTTATTTGCAAATTATAGTGGAAAATAAGTATTTGGTCAATAACAAAAGTTCATCTCAATACTTTGTTATATAGCCTTTGTTGGCAATGACAGAGGTCAAACGTTTTCTGTAAATCTTCACAAGGTTTTCACACACTGTTGCTGGTATTTTGGCCCATTCCTCCATGCAGATCTCCTCTAGAGCAGTGATGTTTTGGGGCTGTCGCTGGGCAACACGGACTTTCAACTCCCTCCAAAGATTTTCTATGGGGTTGAGATCTGGAGACTGGCTAGGCCACTCCAGGACCTTGAAATGCTTCTTACGAAGCCACTGCTTCATTGCCCGGGCGGTGTGTTTGGGATCATTGTCATGCTGAAAGACCCAGCCACATTTCATCTTCAATGCCCTTGCTGATGGAAGGAGGTTTTCACTCAAAATCTCACGATACATGGCCCCATTCATTCTTTCCTTTACACGGATCAGTCGTCCTGGTCCCTTTGCAGAAAAACAGCCCCAAAGCATGATGTTTCCACCCCCATGAGTCACAGTAGGTATGGTGTTCTTTCTCCTCCAAACACGACAAGTTGAGTTTTTACCAAAAAGTTCTATTTTGGTTTTATCTGACCATATGACATTCTCCCAATCCTCTTCTGGATCATCCAAATGCTCTCTAGCAAACTTCAGACGGGCCTGGACATGTACTGGCTTAAGCAGGGGGACACGTCTGGCACTGCAGGATTTGAGTCCCTGGCGGCATAGTGTGTTACTGATGGTAGCCTTTGTTACTTTGGTCCCAGCTCTCTGCAGGTCATTCACTAGGTCCCCCCGTGTGGTTCTGGGATTTTTGCTCACCGTTCTTGTGATCATTTTGACCCCACAGGATGAGATCTTGCGTGGATCCCCAGATGGAGGGAGATTATCAGTGGTCTTGTATGTCTTCCATTTTCTAATAATTGCTCCCACAGTTGATTTCTTCACACCAAGCTGCTTACCTATTGCAGATTCAGTCTTCCCAGCCTGGTGCAGGTCTACAATTTTGTTTCTGGTGTCCTTTGACAGCTCTTTGGTCTTGGCCATAGTGGAGTTTGGAGTCTGACTGCTTGAGGTTGTGGACAGGTGTCTTTTATACTGATAACGAGTTCAAACAGGTGCCATTAATACAGGTAACGAGTGGAGGACAGAGGCGCTTCTTGAAGAAGAAGTTACAGGTCTGTGAGAGCCAGAAATCTTGCTTGTTTGTAGGTGACCAAATACTTATTTTCCACCATAATTTGAAAATGAATTCTTTAAAAATCAGACAATGTGATTTTCTGATTTTTTTTTTCTCATTTTGTCTCTCACAGTTGAGGTATACCTATGATGAAAATTGGAGTCCTCTCTCATCGTTTAAGTGGGAGAACTTGCACAATTGGTGGCTGACTAAATACTTTTTTGCTCCACTGTACTTGTTGAGTCTGCTATGCCTGCATTACTGCTGTAACATACGTGAATGATTCAATCAAATGTACTGGTTTTTATGGATGAATGTAAGCTAGGGATCACCAGCTGAATCTCCCACCTGAGCAGCAAATGAGCCCCGCCCACTCAGGGCTCATTTGTTATTTCTAACGGATGTTTTTAGCTTGACTCAGTACGTTTCAGTGAACTAAGGATCCCATCACATGTCGACTGCTGAGCGGAGGGTCACGGGTTTGATCCCTGGACCAGCAGGATAAGAGCTGGGTGGGACAGATAACATAGCAGTGTTTGCTCCACCCTCCTTAACCCCACTGTGGTGCCCTTGAGCAAGGCCCTTAAAGGTCTGATGACACGATTTTGACATTTTTTAGCATGTTGTGTAAACCCAAAAGTTGTTGTCGATGATCAATATAATATTTACAACCGCACCTGCATAAACTAGTTATCATCAAAAAACAGCAGCCGCTGACTGGACTGTGGTGTTTCCCACTGAATGAAGGGCAGCACCACCATGACGTAAGCGACAGAACGGACTCCAGTGGTGTTGACTGGAATGAGAGCAGCTTTGCAGCTCACAGTTTCTCTGGTTTCCTGTTTTATTTTTACGGCTATGCCTTCGCATTGTGTTGCAGGCTTAGATTAACAGCAGGCCGTGAAAGACCACATCACACGCTTCAGCTACAACTGTCATAAGCCTCCTCATGCGCTCCTCCTGCGTAAAAGTGCACGAGACCTAAAAGTGCAGCTTTGATCTACTTTCTGTTATCGCATGCTGACGCTCGCTGGTCCGACCACGTCCCCTCTCTCATTATCACCAGCTGATTCAAACTCCCGCTGATCATGTTTCCCGGTCCTCGCCCAGGTGCTTTTCATCACACCATCACCAGCAGTGCATGTACTTAGCGGCCATTTGCCAGTCACGCACTGCTGGTCCATAGTATTGTCTGTGCTGTTAGTCTGCCAGTATTTTCAGCACTCTCACGACGTTAGTTACTCCATGTTCGCCGTGGTTCTCATGCGTCCTTGAAGCGATGTCGGCTCTGGGGTGCAACTGTGGCTAACACGTCTCCTCTCATTCGTTCTTTGGGCGATGCCGGCCCCCGAACGCCATCAGTAAGTGTGTTTGTGTTTTTTGTACGTCTTCACCTTTTTGGGAATTGTCTGTCTTTCTGTATTAAATGTGCTGTGGTGAACCCTGCACGTAATTCCTCGTTATTTCATCCTCCTTCTCCGTGCCCTGCATAAGAGCGCACGGAGGGTCATGATGAATGGATTTACACGCAGAATTCACCGCAGCACATGTATTGAACATAAGAATGATGACAACAGTTCCCAAAAAGGTGAAAACTTACAAAAATAAACAAACACTTACAGTTGGCGCTCGGAGCTGACTTTGCCCAGCAAACATGGAGAGGAGACATGTTAACCACGGTTGCGCCCCAGGGCCGACATTGCTTCAAGGGGCGCAAAAGAACCACGGCTTTGTGGAGTGACTAACACGCCGTGATAGTGTTGGCAATACTGGCTGGCTGACAACACCTCAGATGATGCACACAAAATATGAACAGCTGACTGTCAAAGAGAGGGTGCGTGGTTGGACCGGCGAATCTTGGACAGTGCCCACTTGAAAGTGGGTCAAAGTAAACATAAAGCACATGTATAAAACAAAAACAACAAGAACTCAAAATATAATCCATAATAAACCCGATGCCTGAGCCACAGAGAATACACTGCTATGATTTTATTGAAAAATCGGGTTTAAATAAATTATATTTATGAACAAATAATTTGTTGCAATATCTGTAACAAAACCATAACACTCGGTGTTCCCCTACTGTGTGTTTGTTGCTGCTGCTGTGGCGGGCATGTGTGCCTCACCACCGTCACTCTCGGAGTCTGACTCGCTAGACATGATGCCCGCTTGGCACGGCTCAAACCTACAAGGTCTGATGCCCCCAGATTCTTCATTATCATCCCACTCTTCTGAACTATAATCGTCTGACGATTGGACAACACAAACCAATTCCAGACTACATGTGCTGGAACCATCGTCAATGTTTTCTACCACTTCCATCCTGTGTGTACAATGGGCAGCCAAGCGCTATGTTCTGTCGCTGACGTTGCAAAATGGCTGGGGGGGTTTCCAGCCACTGACGAAATTGGTGACGTGGCGCTCATGAAAACGTTGGATATTCGTGTGAATAAAGCCTGTTTGACTTAGAACTGCACAGATCAACCTATTTCGTCATATTGTATTATATGTTGAAAAATTAGATGAAGTCAAAAACGTGTCATCAGACCTTTAACCCCAACTGCTAGAGTGGAGATGCTCAGTGGCCAAAGGTCAGTCTGTATGTAACGGGGAACGACCCCACTTTGTAGGGGGAAAGTCGTAAACACCTGCCCTGGGTGACTACTGGGATGTCAGATCTAGGTCTAAGACCCCCAATATCAGTAGCCCCTATACCCACATTAGTGGCTGAGTTGTGACCTGTTTGACTGGACTCTCTGGCTTGAGAAGGGTGGAGTGAATGTGGGTTACAAGGGCCCAAATGCTCATTAATAGCCAGAAGTTTCTTTCTAAAGTGCACTACTTGGCAACAACAGAGTTAACCGACGGTGGCTCTCTCCCTGTAGTTCTAGTAAACAGGCGGAGCGCCCCTACCCCAGGGCAACTTCCTTCCACAAAAGATGGTTATATATTAAGGAGAACTGACATAAACACAACAGTGACAGACCCCACAACATGCTGTATTAATATAATCGGAATTCCCAATATTTTAACTAAGGTGTCACCCTTAATCACAGCATCAGTAGTAGACTCCGGACACCTTAGCCCAAAACACACAGTCAGAATTTCCCCTTCTCTAAAAGGAAACAAGATAATACTCTGTCACCTAAAATTGGAATGAAGCAAGCAAAATCGTCCCAGGTAAAGCAACAAAAACAAAAAAATTTAATAATGTTGAAGGCCACAAAAATGAACAGGAACAGAAGTCTTCCTTTTCAGATTAGCAGAACTGTAGAAAGAAGAAAATTCACAAAAACAAAACAAAAAAAAATCACAAATAAAACTGAAGGATGTCACTCGAGTCCTTAAGAGGCAACTCCAAAAAATTCACTGGATTCACTCTGCTCATTCCCACCATCAGCTATCAGTCCCTAGTGTGGTTAAATCCTCCATCCATCTTCTTCCGCTTAATCCTTTTCGGGTCGGGGGGGGGGGGGCTGGAGCCTATCCCAGCATCTTTGGGCGAGAGGCAGGGTACACCCTGGACAGATCGCCAGTCCATCGCAGGGCCAACACAGAGAGACAGACAACCATTCACTCTCACAGTCATACCTAAGGACAATTTAGAATCCCCAGTTTGATGCCAATTAACCTAACTTGCATATTTTTGAGAGAAATCCCGGAGTAAACCCACGCTGACACGGGGAGAACATGCAAACTCCACACAGATCACTCAGTGTCCCAAAATGGCAGACCCACAGTCCTCTGTCTTCAGCAAGGCACACCAACTGTAACACGGCACACAGTTCAAATTAAAAAAAAAAAAAATCAAAACTTTACCTCGGTCTCCCGTGTGGTGCAGTAACAAATTTAGAACAGTTATCCCAGGCAGAATATTGCAGCTGCCACATTGATGGGATAAAGTGATCAATATAACCACATAACAGTTATTTGTGTGATTCAAAATATGTGTGTGATCAATATAACCATATAATAGTTGTTTGTGTGACTCAAAATGTTTGTATTCTGCTTATACTTAGGTACTATGACCAGTATGCCATAATGGAATGTATATATTGGCAGATGTGTGGTTTATTTCCTGCAAATGGAGCAAATGTGGACCTCTGCCTCAACACAGAGGGCAGTAAATCGCCTGGAGTTTATGAGGAGGTCTCAGCACAAAAGGGCAATAAAACGCCTGGTGTTTGTGAGGAGGAAACACCGTTGTGATAAAGGATGGGAAATGGCCTTCATCTGACACCCGGAGCCAGGAGCAAACCCTTCAGATCCTCCCTGCATGCTTTCTTCTTTGTTCATTTGTGTATAAATATTCTGGGTCAGGGACAGCATAGTTAGTCAGACTTCATGAACTGACACAGTCTGTTGCTGTCAGGGAAAGAATGTTTGGCCCAGCGCTGTAACCTACTATATTCAACTTGCTTGCTTAAACAAATACCTGTTCCAAGTAAGCTAAATCTCTTCCTTTAAAAACGAATCTGGGTGAACCATCTACACACATAGACCAGCTTTGAAGAGTAGACTTAGATGGTTTTCTACTGGGTTTTTTTTCATCCTAACAATTTGGGGGCTTCGTCCGGTGAAAGGGGGAGATTATCATCTGATTTGGATCTTCGATTGCCTGAACAACGGACCTGCATCACCGGCTGACAACACAAGGGCCCTAAATATACGAGGTAAGCAGACACCTTTTATATCAAAAGTTCTGCTATTTGGCTATAACCAAAGTGTTGTGTTGTCAAACGGTTGATGTGTGTCCTAGTTTTTTTTTTTTTTAAAAAAGCAGTTGAATATAGTAAATGTTTTTTGATGAATACTTGCATGGTTAAAGAAAGATGAGTGCATGCTTATTTGATTAAAGAAGACCGGGAGAGTGGTGAAAGGCCCCCGGCCCCGATGATATCACATATTTATGGTCATCCGGCGTGACTACAGGTTCACGGACTGAGCAAATTGGTCCGTGACTTGTGAGGACAGGAACTGGGTTGGACTCCTTTAGCCTTAATGAAGGCTAAAAATTCTGGGTCATATAGGTGACGCCCTCGGTTTAGTACCCGTAAAAGTCCAGCGCAAAGGAGAGCATCCTTCGCCATTCGACAGAAAGGCGAAAATTGGGATAACGCCCCGAGGAAGTGACGCCCTCAAACAGTTGCATTTACTATTTTTGTTTTATATTGGTAACGCTGTAGTTGAAAAAGAAAAAAAAGGCAACAGAGGGGCGAGCGGCGGTTCTCTCTCCCATCAGCAAGGGGGGAGGGCGAACGGCAGCTCTCTCTCTCTCTACTTAGCGAGGGAAGAAGCGAGTGACAGGCTTGCTCTGTAAAAATAGAAGAGTGAACAGTACAGAGTTGTGTTCTCTCTCTCTCTCTCTCTCTCTCTCTCTCTCTGAGTGGGCGTGGTCGTGAGTGCGAGCTGAGAGCGTGTGACAGCGTGAGTGATTTATCTCAAACTTTTCTCTATTTTTTTGTGTTTAAGGTTTTTTTTCTGCTAAATAATCTTAATTTTTGTTGTTTTCTGTAGCTGGGGTGGGGTAGGCGTTCTGGGAGGGGGGTTTCTGCTGCCAGCTCTGCTGGTCAGCATGGTTTTGGAGCGAGGCTCCGGGTTCGAGAAGCTGACACGCCGGCATGCTGTCAAACTGACTCTGGCTGTCAGCTGCTCAGTGGAGGAGTGTAGTCTGGCTGTGGGGGAGCTGGTCAGTTATGAAAGCATTAGATCAGCTTCGAGGATGAATAGTGCCGTGGTGATTTTCCTTGATAGTGTTGAAAAAGTTAACCAGGTAGTGGAGAGTGGGGTTGTGATTAAAGACACACTGGGTCCTGTTCTGTCTCTGGTGAATCCCGCGAAGAGAATTATGATCTCAAATGTCCCACCATTTTTAAAGAATGAGCTGTTGGAGAAGGAGCTGTCGAGACACGGGCAGCTTTTGTCCCCCATTAAGCACATCCCTCTCGGTTGTAAGTCCCCGCGTTTAAAGCATGTCATGTCTTTTAGGCAACAGGTGCTCATGATTTTAAAGAATAGCAAGGAAAGCCTCAACCTCGTATTTAAATACCGGATTGACGGCTTTGATTACACCATCCACGTTACCTCCGATAATATGAAGTGTTTCCGCTGCAGAATGGAGGGACATTTGATTCGATCATGCCCTCAGGGAGTGGGGGGTGATCACTCGGGGGAGGCCGCTAGTGCGGCCTCGGGGCCGTCTGGCGACGGAGCGGCTTTGCCGCTTTCCGAAGCTGACGGCGCTGCCGCGCCATCGGGCACTTCGGCCAAGGCCGCGGGGCCGTCTGGCGGCGGCGCTTCAGCCGAGGCTGCGAGGCCGTCTGGCGGCGGAGCAGCTTCGCCGCCCTCCGCAGCCGGCCTGTCGATCATAAATGAAACAGCAGCAAAAGTTAAAGCACATCGCAGGGCTGCTGCACAGACCAACATTGCGGACGAGGGTGAGATTACCGAGAGGGATCACGCTGAGGATCAGACAGATGAGCCAAATGAGGCCCAGGTAGACGGTGGGACCAGAAAAATGAATATAAAAGCACAGCACAGGGTGAGCGAGAAGCAGGAAGAGACAGCTACCAGGGTGGCTGAGTCAGTGTTGGAGGATGAGGATGACATCGAAATAGATGAAGAGTTATGTAAAATCTCAATCAAGCGAAAGAATTTGGAAACCAAACAGCAGAGGAGCAAAGTAAAAAGGGTTGTCAAAGAAAGTTCTGAGGTTTCTCTATCTCAACCCGATTCTTATACTGGGTCTGAGATAGAGAGTGATGGCGAAAGCAGTGATGATGTGGCCAGTGGAGGCGGTTACCCCTTCACAAAAATACAGAAGTTTTTGCAGGACACTAAGGGATCCAAAATGGTTAAAGTTGAAAACTTCTTCCCCGATCTAAAACGCTTTGTTGACTCTGCTCGGGTCTATATGAAAAATAGGGGAGAGCTTGAGCAGGAAAGTTTTACTGATCAGGAGATTTACAGACTAAAAAAGCTTGTACTAAAAGTTAAGAACCAAATTGCCCAGGATGATTAGTCTTTTATCGCTCATTCTTTCTTTTCTGTTTTTCTATTGGCTTTGCCCTCTTATACACATGTGTAGTTTTAATTTTGGCACACTCAACATCAATGGGGCAAGAGAAATGTCCAAGCAAGCGTATGTTTTTACTTTTGCAGAATGCAAGAAAATTAATGTTCTGTTTGTTCAGGAGACTCATAGTTCTGAGGACAATGCTGCTGACTGGAGGAGGGAATTTCGAGGGGAAATTTTTCTTAGTCATAAAAGCAGCAGCAGTGGTGGAGTGGGTATTTTATTTTCTCGAGATTTTATTCCACTTTCTTATGACATTGATGAAATAATTGCAGGCCACATTTTAAAAGTTCGAGCTGTTTTTGAGAATGTGAAAGTTGTTTTTATAAATGTGTATGCTCCAACCGTAGGCACAGAAAGATTGGCCTTTTTAAATATTTTAGATGACACAATTAAAAATTGCAGTAATGATGACTTTTTATTTGTGGGAGGTGATTTTAATTGTACAGAAAATCCTCTTATGGATAGGAATCACCCAGAGCCACATGCTGCATCCAAGAGAGTTTTAAAAGGTCTCATAGAAGCCCATGATCTGTGTGATGTGTGGAGAAATTTTCATGGCAAGGCTAGACAGTACACATGGAGCCATAGAAAGGACAATATTCTGTCCTTAGCTAGACTGGATAGGGTTTACAGTTTTAAGCACCATTTTAGCATTTTTAAAAGTGCTTTTATAGTCCCTGTGGGCTTCACAGATCATTCCCTGGTTCAGTGTTGTGTTTTTATCAAGAATATAAAGTGCAGTAGTGCATACTGGCATTTTAACACGTCACTTTTATCGGATAACAGTTTTAAAACTGCTTTTATGTTTTTTTGGAGTAATTTTAAATTAACAAAATCAAATTTTAGTTCTTTGCAGCAGTGGTGGGATGTAGGGAAGAGCCAAATAAAGAATCTGTGCCTACAGTATACTCGCAATGTCTCTGGAGACTTGGCCAGGTCTGTCAGGGACCTGGAGAGAGAAGTAGTGGAGCTGCAGTCTTTGGCAGGCTCCACAGGAGAAAGAGGACATTTTGAGGCCCTCAATGGCAAAAAGTCTGTTTTAACTGACCTACTGGGTGTGGCTGCCAGGGGCGCTGTGGTACGCAGTAGGTTCCAGAACATCGCACTAATGGACGCTCCATCTCATTTTTTCTTTGGTCTGGAGAGGAAGAATGGTCAGAGGAGGATGATCCACTCTCTTAGCTCCGTGGACGGGCAGCCGATCCATGAGTCTGCAGAGATCCGTCGCTTTGCAGCTGCTTTCTACGAGGATCTCTTTAAGAAAGAATTTGTTGAGAATCCACATGCACTGAGTCATTTTTTGACAGACTTGCCAAAGGTGATGGCTAGCATGAATGCGGAGCTGGAGAGCGGGATCACTCTGCAAGAACTAGCAGTGGCTGTCCAGTCTCTTCAGTGTGGAAAAGCCCCAGGGATAGATGGTCTACCATCGGAGTTCTACAAGGCGTTCTGGTCTGAGATCTGTGAGGACTTACTGGAAGTACTGTCTGACAGTCTGCGGAAGGGTCACCTGCCCCTAAGTTGTAGGAGAGCAGTCCTCACCCTCCTTCCAAAGAAAGGCGACTTGAAAGACATTAAAAACTGGCGTCCGGTGGCCCTCCTCTGTACTGACTACAAAATTCTCTCCAAAGTGTTGGCTACCAGACTGAGGAAGGCGATGGAGCAGGTCATACATGTAGACCAGACCTACTGTGTACCTTGTAGGTTGGTTACAGACAACATTTTTTTAATTCGTGATGTTTTGGACCTCTCCAGCTCATTGGTCAAAGAACTTGGTCTTATTTCAATAGACCAAGAAAAGGCGTTTGACCGAGTTGAACATTCATACCTTTGGCAGACATTAGAGGCCTTTGGTTTCAGCTCAGGGTTCATCGCCAAGATCCAGGCTTTGTATAGAGACATTGAGAGTATTCTTAAGATTAATGGTGGTTTGAGTGCTCCTTTCAAAGTTGAGAGGGGTGTCCGACAGGGCTGCCCCCTCTCAGGTATGCTGTACTCTCTTGCCATTGAGCCCCTCCTTTGTAAACTAAGGCAAGGCCTCACTGGTTTTAAAGTCCCCAACTCTGACTCTATTTTTAAAGTGTCTGCCTATGCTGATGACGTTGTTGTTTTTACAAGAAATCAAAATGATGTAGACTACCTTTTAAGAACTGTCAATCTTTTTGGTGAGTGCTCCTCAGCGAGAGTGAATTGGGGTAAGAGTGAAGCTGTTGTTGTGGGGGGGAGACCACAAAAAATTGCCCTACCTGGTGGCCTCTCGTGGACACAAGGTGGTTTTAAATATCTTGGTGTGTTCTTAGGAAATCAGACTTTTACTGGGAAAAATTGGGAGTGTTTTTTAGAAAAAGTTGAAGGAAGACTAAAAAAATGGAAATGGATTCTGCCAAACTTGTCCTTCAGAGGTCGTGTTTTAATCATTAACAACTTGATTGCTTCGATGCTGTGGCATCGACTGTCTTGTCTGGACCCTCCACCCAATTTGCTGGCCAGAGTGCAATCTATAGTCATGGACTTTTTCTGGGACCGTCTTCACTGGGTTCCACAGAGCATCCTTTTTTTACCGAGGGAAGAAGGTGGTCAAGGGCTCATCCATCTGGCCAGCAGGGGGGCTGTCTTCCGCCTGCAGTTCATTCAGCGACTGCTGAGTGGCCCCCTCGACCTTGTGTGGAGACCTATTGCCAGGGCTGTCCTGGCTCGCTGTGGAGGGCTTGGACTAGAGGAGTCGCTGTTTTTAATGGACTTAAGGAGCCAAAAACTCCCAGAACTTCCCCAGTTTTACCAAAGTGCTTTTAAGATCTGGGGACTTTTTAAAAAGAACTCTCCCCAGGCCTCCTTGTCACCTTTCTGGCTTTTAAAGGAACCACTTATGTTCGGGACCCGTTTTGATGTGGGCAATGCTTTAGGACCTTCTGTTTTAAAAAAGTTCATTTCTGCAAAGGTCACAACACTGGGACACTTGGTGGATTTATGTGGTCCTAACTTGGGCAATGCTGTTGCCCTGTGCTCGGCTCTTGGCGTTTCTTCAGTCAGAACTATAATGAACTTGCTGAAAGATTGGAGAGACTGCCTGTCTGCAGAAGAACACTCTGCTATTGTTTTACACTGCAAAAACTCTGTGCAAACTGCTGATGAGCCTTTTCCTTTTAGTGTTTTATCTCCTGATTTTAAAGATGGCACTGCTGTGTTTTTAAACTCTGAACACATTAACATTTGTGACTCTCCTGGTAAAAAAATGTATGGACTTTTGGTGAAAGTTTTAAATGTAAATAAGTTAAAAGGTCGAGCTGATACACCATGGAGGAAACACCTGGGTTTGGGTTCAGAGGTGAGGCCTGCCTGGAGAGCACTTTATAAACCACCATTAACTAAGAAGGTTGGAGACCTACAATGGCGAGTTTTACATGGTGCTGTGGCTGTAAATGCTTTTATCTCCATTTCAAACCCAAATGTTGTTCAGAAAGAGACTGTGTTTCATTGTTTTCTGGACTGTGACAGACTGCATTTGTTGTTTGTTTTTTGGGGGAAGCTGTTTTATCTGTTTGGAGAAGTCTTTTCCCTGCAGATTTTTATCTTGGGCTTTCCATATAGGCAGAGAACTAAGAAAAAGAGTGAACTTTTAAATTTCATCCTGGGTCAGGCTAAAATGGCTATTTATGTTAGTAGGAAAAGAAAAATTGAACAAATACTGGATTGTAATGTAAAAGACATGCTGGTTGACATGATTAAGGCTCGAATAATGATTGATTACAATTACTATCATCTGATGCAAAATGTTGAAACCTTTGAGGCTATGTGGTGCTTTAAGCACATCCTGTGTTGTGTTAAGGAGGGGAAAATTACCTATGGTACAATCCTGATGTAAGAAGCAAGTTTTTTGTTTTAGTTTTCCTGGTTTGGTTACTTGTGTCTTTGATTTCTTGTCAGTGAGTCATTTTTCTTTTCCATTGCTTCTTTTAGTTGTTTTAGTTGTTGTGTTTTTCTGTTGAACTTGTGACAATAAAGGTGTGTTGAAAAATCAAAATCAAAAATCTCTCTCTCTCTCTCTCTCTCTCTCTCTCTCTCTCTATTTCTCGCTCTCCCAAAGGGAGCGGGCGAGGATTCTCTCTCTCTCTCTCTCTCTCTCTCTCTCTCTCTCTCTCTCTCTCTCTCTCTCTTTCTAATTCTCGCTCTCCCAAAGGGGGCGGGCGAGGCTCTCTCTCTCTCTCTCTCTCTCTCCTTTTGCCCCAGGGGCGGGGGAGAGACAGATTTGGCCCTGTAGAAAAAATAAGAAGTGTGAATTTGTAGAGAGTGACTCCCGTAAAGAAAATATGAAAAAACAGTGGGATTCAACAGTGACTCAAATGCTCAGTGGTATATCACCCAAAGACAGAAGTGAGGTTAAAGCAGAATGTGATAAATTGTATCAGAAATTAGTGGAAGAAGGCATTCTAAATTTAAATAAGGAGGACAGTTTGACCCAGTTATTAATGGAGTTCGAACAAGGAAGGATTAATGGCATACAAGCTATGAAAGATATGTCTGTCACAGGATTTTTGGTGAAAAAGAGACATAAGCATCATATTGAGAAGTGTGAACGTGAGCGCAGACTGATTCATAATTTGGTTACATGCTCTGCTGCAATGGATGGTGTGAAATTGAAGAAGGTACAGGTGTCTGATAAGGAGCAGAATCAGCACATGAGGACAATGGAGGCAAACAGCGGTTTGAGGCAGGATTCAGCAGTGGTTGGCCCAGTGAGGTGTGTGAGTGAGATAGAGAAGAATAAAGATTTATTGGTTGATAAGCAGCTGGCCAAACAAAAGGGAGAGGTGCTGTCCCTCTACCCTAATTTGGAAGACTTAAAAGGGGAATTGCCCCCACCGCCATATTGTGTTAATCAGATGCCTTTGGTTAAACTTAAAGAAGGGGTGGTGGAAGTTGAGACGGTGACATCACAAGAACAATGTGAACAGTTGAAAGGTTGGCTGGAAACTCAGAAACAGGAAATGCAGGCAGACAGACGTGAGATAGAAAGGTTGCAGGAAGAACTTGAAAGATTAAGGTTGGAAAAAACTGTGGGAGAACGGCTGCAGAATGTTGCAGCTGGTGTAACTAATTTGCAAAGACAAACACAGGATATTCAGCATAGCTTATGGTCTAATACTGGCAGTGTGGAATCAGGTGTAGCAGATGATGAAGGTACAGGCTATCAAGAGATAGGCGACTGTGGTCAGTGGAGTGAACACGCAGACAGTAAGGAACTACATCTCCTTTCCCCTACAGTATTTGCTTCATCTACCCCTTATGGTCAAGATGATTTTAAGAGCAGGCAGAGAAGAGAAAGTTCAGATGCTATGACTGCAGCTCTTACAAAAACAAATAATGCACAAAAACATGAAGGCAGACCACTGCAGGAAAATAGATCGTATCAGCTTATAGGAGAGGTTAGAATGACAGATGAAGACAGAAGAGAATTAGGAGATCAGGAGAAGCACATGCGAGGAAGGCCTTACAGTTTCAGAAATAGAGATTTGTGTCGAAGAGTTTGGGATGGTGACGAATGTGACCCTTATACAGGCTGCCATCTTAATTCAGCTGCATGTAGAAACACACAACAGGCCACAGAGCACCGCATACACACACAGGCACCACTGGTAATGAAAAGCAGAGGCAGAACATATCAGCCATTCTCATGGACAGACATAAATGGCATTTCAGAAAAAATGCCCCCGCCCTGTGAGGGTGGAGGTCAGTGGATGACAAAATTTGATCAGTTAACACAAGGAGTTACCGTGGCAATGGGAGATTTTAGAGCTTTGCTTGGGCGACAATTAAGTGTTGTGGAGGTCTCTCAAATTGAACAGTTGGCAGGAACCCAAACAGTTTCAGACTCAGCACCCTTCACCCCTGTAGCATCAGCCTTAGGCACAGCAATGAGGCACAAATTTCCAATTCCACCAGGAGCTTTAAGAGCTTTAACTTTTTCAATTAAGGAGAATGAGTCTCCTATGGCATTTATCAGTAGATGTAAAATGGAGTGGACAGCGGCTGCTGGCTCTCATCCTAATACATCTGATTTTCAAAGGGACGTATTTAGGCAGGCAGTGTTAAAAGGAGTGCCTCAGGCAGTGAGAGAGGCCATGGACAGTAACCCTGATATTCCCAGTAGCTCTGTGGAAATGTGGGAAAGGCACTTCACACATCATATGCGTAAGGAACAGGAAAAAGCAGAAAAGGAGAAGGTTGACAGAGATAATTAAGAACTGCAACTGTTAAAATTGCAGTTACACAAGGCTAAACAAGAAATAGCTGAAGTTAAAAAGACAAACAAACTAGCTAAGCAGTTGATACAGCAGGCTCCGGAAACACCCTTAGGGCCAATGCCCACACCGGGAATGGCAGCTTTACCTGCCCCTGTGTACCCGGCACCCACTGGTTGGACACCCCAAACACCATATTTTCAGGGTGTACCACGTGATTTCAATTATTATCAGGGGGTATCCCGTGGAAGGCGGGGTGTGAGAAGCTTTCAGGGTCAAAAGGTCATGGGCCTGAATGCATGTCATGGCTGTGGTCAAAATGGTCATTGGAGGAGGAATTGCCCAACTAATCCCTACCCACCACCAGTGGCACCAGCAAGTGCAGGACATCAAGCACCCTATGCTGCGGCAGCTCCACCTGCTGGCCAATATCCAGCATACACTTCAACTGCGGGGGAAGTGTACCTCACACAATATGAGGAACAATGACGGGACCCACAGAGAAAAAGTGACATGGGAATGGCAGATCCCATGGTCACACTAAAGGTTATGGACTGTGACCTGCCTTTTCTGGTTGATACGGGGGCAACCTATTCCACTTTGAACCGTGACATTGAGCCTACACTGTTATCGGCTAAAGCTGTGGAGGTTATTGGTTTCTCTGGGGTTCCTGAAAGACTGCCTGTGACAAAGCCTTTGGACACTTGTTTTGCTGGTCAAACTGTGAAACAACGTTATGCCTGCTCAAAAAACTCTCCCACAAACTTGATGGGGAGAGACCTGCTGATTAAACTGGGGGCATCGGTGCTGTGCTCGGCCGATGGAGTCATCTTGTCATTCCCTAATGGTGTTGCTGTGAACTGTTCAGTGCAAGGACTGTCTGTGCATGGACAAATGCTGTTGAAACCTGATGTAACACCACAAGCGCCAAACACCTGGGCTGACAGGTGTTTGGCGCTTGTTATCGCCTGACTCGCCCTCACAGACTGGTGTGTTGCCAGTGTTCATGGCCTGGAAGCCGTGCATTGCTCTTCTTGCACCCTACACACCTCCCATTGATCCCCTACATGCCACTCTGTATTATGACAGAAATTCGGATGATGTTTATCATGATAAATTTCTCTCCCAACTGGATGGTCAAACTTGGACCATCAAATCTAGGTTTTTGTATGTAGGACAAGAGGGTGTCGCCGCAGATGCTGTATTAAGTGCAGAGCAATTACAGTGGTATGAAATGTCAGAGGAATCAGCTCCACACATTACCTTGCTCATACATGCTAATCACCAAGCAAAAGAGTTAGGGCCTATGGTTAAAACACTAGCTGAAGCCACTGATTGGCAGGTGACACAGATCCCAAATGTTGAATATTCTGCAAAATATCAGGCCTATCGCATCCAAATTGACACAACTGATGAGCTTTTGTTTGAACACCGACAGATTGAGAGAGAGCATGGTAGGGAACGCACTGATCATGAATCAGCAGCCGATATGTTGAATTCACTGCCACAAAATTTATGGTCACAGGGACCCACAGACGTTGGTAAATGTGTTAATATTTCTCCCATCTCATTTCAGGTCCTACCAGGTGAACCCATTTGGCAAAATCAGTATACTCATAAGCCTGTGGCACAGGAGGGCATTACTGACACCATTGAAGGGCTGCTTCAGGCAGGGGTATTAGAAAATTCTCACTCTGCCTGGAACACTCCTATTCTCCAGTTGAAAAGCAAAACACCGGTAAATACCAAATGGCTCATGATTTGAGGCGTGTCAATTCACGGATTTCCACCCCCACAGTACCTGTGCCAAACCCATACACTGCTTTATCTGCTCTCACATCACAACATTCATGGTTTACATGTATTGATTTGGCTAATGCATTTTTCTGTCTTCCTTTAGCAGAGGAGTTTTTTTTTTTTTTTTTTTTTTTTTTTTGAGTGCAGGGATTTCTTCTCATTTACCTACAAGGGCACACAGCTGCGCTACACCCGCCTACCACAGGGGTTCATTTTGTCACCAGGTATTTTCAATCAGGTCTTGAAGGAACAACTGCAAGGTTGTCCTCTCCCTTCAGGCGTAATTCTGATACAGTATGTAGATGACATATTGATAGCAGCACCAAATCCTGACAGTTGTCTGGAAGCTACAAAGAGTATGTTGTTGAGATTATTTGAATGTGGATTTAAAGTGTCAAGGCAAAAACTACAATGTGCAAGGCGTTATGCATCTTTTTTAGGCCGGGTTATCACACCCACAGGTTCTGGCCTCTCTGCATCACACAGAGGTTACATCCTTCATCACCCCAAACCACGCACAGTAAAACAAATGTTATCATTTTTGGGTCTAACAGGGTTCAGTAGGCATTACATACCACAATATAGCGAAAGGACAAAACCATTGCGTGCACTGGTTAATGAACAAGGCATGAGAAATCTTGCTGCACAGTTACTGTGGACACAGGAAGCTGAGGAAGCATTCATTGCTTTGAAAAATGAACTCTCACATGCAGCTGATTTGGCAACACCTGACTACAACAAACGTTTCTGCTTGGATGTTTCTGAAGCAGAACACACAGTAAATGGTGTTCTGTTTCAGAAAAAAAGGGGGAGAAAGAAAGATACTCCTCTATGTCAGCATAATATTAGACCCAATGGAAAAAAGGCAACCAGCATGCACACGTCATGCTGCAGGAGTGGCAAAAATTTTGCAAAAAACAGCTCATGTGGTTATGGGACATCCATTGACTGTCCTGACCATACATAGCGTGATGTCATATGTAAATTCTGCAGCATTCACTATGACCTCAATCAGACAGACAAGAATGGAAAAAATTCTATCAGCAACACACATCACATTCACACATGAAGGAATAAACATGGCAGATCAGATGTTGGATGGGGAACCACATGAATGTGAAAAAAGAGTCAGAAAAGATGTGAAGGTGAGGATAGATTTATCTGTGACACCACTGACTGATCCAGATGAAGTTTTGTTCACAGATGGATGTTTTTTTTCGTCACCCTACAGAAGGATTGAAGGCAGGATATGCAGTTGTGAGACAAAAGGCAAATGGATTTGAGGAAGTGCTAAATGGGACATTGCAGGACAAACAATCAGCCCAGTTGGCCGAATTGACAGCTATGATCAAAGCATTGGAGTGGTCAGCAGGAAAAAAGGTCACTATTTATACAGATTCGGCTTATGTTGTCGGGTCAATCAACACAGAATTAGCCCAATGGATTAGACAAGGGTTTTTGACAGCATCTCAGACTCCTATAAAGCATGAAACAGAAATGAGAAAATTAGCAGAAGTGCTAATGTTACCACGACAGGTAGCAGTAGTAAAGTGCAAAGGTCATGACAATAAAACAGAGACAAATGTGGCTAGAGGTAACCATGAGGCAGACAAAGCAGCAAAAAAGGCAGCAGGATATCAGCCATTGTTAATGTTGACACAGACAGGTGAGGAGGTTCAGGACATTTTGCCACAGATTGATGTAAATATGTTAATAGATGAACAGAGAAAAGCGTCTCCTGAAGAAAAAACAGTGTGGAAGCAGAGAGGCACCACAGAAAAAGAAGGGTTGTGGAGAGCACAGGATGGTAGACCAGTGTTACCCCCAGGAATCAGAGAAAATGTGTTACATGAAGCTCATGGGTTAGCACATGTAGGAGCTAAACAAATGAACAGACATTTGGGTCACTGGTGGCATCCCTTTCTCCCTGATATGATACAAAATTTTGTAAAAAGTTGTGCTATTTGTGTTTCTCACAATCCAAAACAGACGGTTAAAGTTCATCAAGGTCATTTTCCATTGCCTACTTTGCCAGGTCAGGAGATAATCATAGATTACACTGACATGGTGGAAAGAATTAGGGGATACAGATATCTCCTAGTGGCAGTGGACACATTTACAGGATGGCCTGAAGCTTATCCTGCAAAGAAAGAAGACAGTAAAACAGTGATCAAATTTTTAATAAATCAATACATTCCTACTTATGGATTTCCTAGGAGAATTAGATCAGATAATGGAACACATTTCAAAAATCAAGACCTACAAAAAGTGGAAAAAATGTTAGGTCTAAAACATTCATTTGGAACAGTTTATCACCCTCAATCTCAAGGTCAGGTTGAACGAATGAACCAAAACATTAAGGTGAAGCTTGCTAATATCTGTAGCCAGACAGGAATGAACTGGTTAGATGCTTTACCTATTGCCCTATTGACGGTTAGAAGTTCTGTTAACAGCTTAACAGGTTTTACTCCTTATGAACTTTTAACAGGTCGTCAGTTCCCAGGACCGGGAGCACGATTGCAGTTGTGTGAGGAAGAAGAGCCCGAGATGGGCTATAAACCATTTTATGACCAGCTAAGAGCTCTTGTGTCAGCTTTCTCACAACAGGTACAGGAAAAGAAGGAGCCAGGAGGTGATTTAAAACCCATGGAACCAATCACAACAGAGTGGGTTCTCCTGAAGTGCGTAAAAAGGAAGTGGTCAGAACCAAGGTGGACAGGACCATTCCAAGTGGTGGAAAGAACTTCACACGCAGTGAGGTTAAAAGGTAAAGGCGACACATGGTACCACTGGAGTATGTGTGCAGCTGCTGAAGAGCCTGGACGTACATTGGATAACATCAGAAAGGACTTAAAGGACAGTAACCAGTGACCTTTTATACAATAAGAGTGTTTTGTAGGCATTAATTGCTTAAAGGTTTTTATTTGTTTGCTAATAAGTATCATAATCATCACATAATCAGTAATTAGTGAACTGTGTAATTGCATAACTGTGTGACTGTATGATGAATGGCCTCTGGCATTAATAATCCCCTGTATGGATGGATGGAGAAAGTGTTTGGAAAATGGAAAGATGTGATTGTGTCTATCGTTATATCCATTGTAAGTGTTATTGCTATCTTTGCATTTTGTGGGTGTTGTTGTGTCCCTTGTATTCGATCTCTTTGCCTCAGGATCATCACTACAGCAGTGGAAGGCAAACAACCTCCTCCATATCAAATGCCATTATTAAAACCTGATGGATCAATGGAAATTGGAATGGAATCAGACAAAGATGATGATGAGGAGGACTATGACGTGCCTTTGAAGGCTTAAAGGGTTTGAGTTATTGGTCTCATCCATGATGAGACCAAAAGGGGGAAATTGATGGGATAAAGTGATCAATATAACCACATAACAGTTATTTGTGTGATTCAAAATATGTGTGTGATCAATATAACCATATAATAGTTGTTTGTGTGACTCAAAATGTTTGTATTCTGCTTATACTTAGGTACTATGACCAATATGCCATAATGGAATGTATATATTGGCAGATGTGTGGTTTATTTCCTGCAAATGGAGCAAATGTGGACCTCTGCCTCAACACAGAGGGCAGTAAAACGCCTGGAGTTTATGAGGAGGTCTCAGCACAAAAGGGCAATAAAACGCCTGGTGTTTGTGAGGAGGAAACACCGTTGTGATAAAGGATGGGAAATGGCCTTCATCTGACACCCGGAGCCAGGAGCAAACCCTTCAGATCCTCCCTGCATGCTTTCTTCTTTGTTCATTTGTGTATAAATATTCTGGGTCAGGGACAGCATAGTTAGTCAGACTTCATGAACTGACACAGTCTGTTGCTGTCAGGGAAAGAATGTTTGGCCCAGCGCTGTAACCTACTATATTCAACTTGCTTGCTTAAATAAATACCTGTTCCAAGTAAGTTAAATCTCTTCCTTTAAAAACGAATCTGGGTGAACCATCTACACACATAGACCAGCTTTGAAGAGTAGACTTAGATGGTTTTCTACTGGGTTTTTTTCATCCTAACAACATCCACACGTAACAGGGTGAAGAGGAGATGCAATGGTGAAATGACGTCTGGATGGCAGGGGCAAAACTCCCACCAGCTTCCACTTTAATCCAGGATCCGACTGGCTGTGGTAATACTAACGTCTTCTGGAATCCACCTGGCGGGGAGTGCACGCGCTCCATGCGCTCTCTTTGCAGAACAGCCGAACTTTCACTAGCAGAAACCCGCGGTTGACCCATACGCCTCTCTCTGGGTAATTTATAGGACCGAAGGTGGCTGGATTAATGTAAACAAACTTGAAACAACAGTCCTGCTCACTGAGTCAATGAATATCCCCTTCACCAGTGAGTCACTTAAGCTGTCAGTTTCTTCTTATCCTAGGCAACAGTGGGGCAGAGAAGCTATGGCGGGGCTAACACAATAACTAGTCGAGCAAAACCCACATGCAACTTCAAGCTGTGTAAAACAAAAAGAAACAACACTCTGACGACGGGACGTATCATTTTCTCCAAGTGAGTAGTGCCAGTGTTCTGACTCAAAACCCACAAGTCTGGTGCGCAAACCTGGTGACACTTTTATACACTTTCTGCTGCCCTGTCACTCGTTCTCTCCAGCAGCCTCAGCGAGTTTTCTCCTCTGGCTCTTTCTCTAGCTCTTTCTGGGCTCCCTGCATCCCCTCCTCAATCTGCCCCAGCCTCATCAACAGCTCAGCCTTCTCTCCCCCATTCGCTCCTTCTGCTGCCTCTACTTCCCCAGTCGCTCTAACTTCCAATTAGGCTGCGACACCTGTCAAGGGAGTAAGAGGCCGGAGCATATTAGGGAGCATATTAAGTATACCATTACATGTAGTGTGGGCAGCTTCCTGGTGTGAATGTGTAACTGAGTGAGTGTGAACAGGGCATCCTGGAAAAAGAGAGTTTGTCTTTCAATGGAACTATCCTGTATAAGTAAAGGTTAAATAAAAAAAATTGAGGCTGCCTCTGTGCTACCGCGACATGAGTCTTCCGTCTTCTTTTCCATGCCGCCTGCGCATGTGAGAAGATGCATAAAAACAAGTGTAGTATGTATGCACAGGATCCATATCCTGATTGTGTTTGCTAATGTATTAACTTAGCCATGTGATGAAGAGGTCAAATTACCGTACATTATGGGATTTTTGAAATTATTGATTGTACATCGTACAGAGGGCAAAACTATCATACAAATACGATAATTATTGTACGTTTGGCAACACTGGTGCTGCTTCAAGTAACCCCACCCCTTCCCCTCCTGCTCAGTGCAGCCAATCACATGTGGCTTGAGCAGAAAAAATAGGGGGGAAAAAAAAGAAACAAACTTAGCAGCTGACTTGCAGGCAGGAGCAGGCTCCAGTAGGTAACTTCAAAGAGCTGGCAGAGCTGTTTCATTATCAAACAATGTATCACTTCTGAATTAGTGTGAATTTATTTTCACTATCAGAACTCAATGCATCCTGAATTATTAAAAAAGAAAAGCGCTCTATAACTATTCAATTTTCCGATTGGTTGTTTCTGTTATGTGCTTTTATTATGAAACACTGTCACCCGGATATACTTCTCTGAAATCACCAACCTACAGGTAATAGTTTTTCTCACAGTGGACCTCTTGCACAATGTAGAGTGACATGCTTCTGCATTCCGGTTTCAGCAGCTCGATTTCCTGTTCCATTATATTTGCCCATTCAGTGGTGCTTTTTCCTCAGTAAATCAATTTTATCACTTTCACTTATCATTGTACATACTGGAAATAGTGTGTGGGCAAACCGTTTTTTCTTTATAAAGTTTGTGTTTCACATTTGGATCATTTTTGTAACCCTACTTGGCCATTTAATAGACTGTAGCTTGAGAGTGGACCAAAAAAAAAAAAAAAAAAAGAGTTTAGGGCACCCACATCCAAAAACGTATGTGCTGCATCCAAAAGAGGAAATAGACAAAAAAAAAAAAAAGAAAGAGAGAAAACAAATCTGCACGCTAAAATGAAAAGCTCCCATAATTGATATAATACAGCAATGCTTTGGTCTAAAAGACCATCAGTCATTATCCAGCTGGAGAGTGGACACATACGTTCAGCCAGCTTGAGGCAGAGTGCCCCATTGGTGCTGCCCCCCCAGGTTCGGTCCTCTCCAAAATTATTAAGCAGCAATGATGGCAAGTTGGTCCCATGTATGAGCTTATATTACTGAGGCCTTTATTGTGAAGTGCGGTGTAGTGGCTGCCACTTCCTCTTCCGCTACTGCACCGCCCTATAAATACCAACGGGCATCTCTATTCTGCCTCTTTGCCGATGCCCCTGCATGGAGGCTGTGTTGTGTGTCCAACGACCAATAAAGCTGAGTTCAACTGTGCGCCTAGTCTCATCATTATATCCAGGTATTTTTGACATAACATTTTGGCAACGAGAATAAACTATGGAAGCGTGTATCGCATCTCTTTACCCCTTCCTGTAGCTCCCGGACGAGCCACCAGTGTCTTGGCCACGTTGGTTCGCAGCCTTTCAGAATTACATCATCGCGCTCAACCTGGGTGAGCTTGATAAGTTGAGAGCACATGCGCTCTTGGTGCATAATTTGGGGGTTGAGGGCCAGCGTGTCCTGCGCACACTTGGGGCTTCGGACTCATTTAAGATGTAGTCAAATTGCTGGCGAACCATTTTCACACCCCAGATAACGTAATTGCGTGAAGGATTAGGTTCGGACGATGACACCAACGACTGGGTGAGCCTGTCCACCAGTTTGTCGCCGACCTATGGCAGCTGGCTAGCAAATGTCTTTTTGGGCCATTGGAGGAGGAAATGGTATGTGACCAGCTGGCGGAGCACACAACCAGCACTGCTTTACAAGCTAGGCTACTCATGGCACCATGTGACTTGACATTAGCTAGGGCTGTCGAGCTAGATCTCCAAATGGAGATCGCAGACAAGCTAACATCGGAGCTAAAGTCACAACAGCAGCCGGAACCTTCAGTTGCGGCATTAGTAGTGGACCCGGATAATAAGGATAGCATGGACAACGATGCAGTAGAAATCAATGCTACCAGCCGAAGGTCTGCCCCGGGAAAACCCCTGTGTATGGGTTGTGGGACCGCCAAACACTGATATAAGGCCAGGGATTGCCCAGCTAGAGGGAAGTGCTGTGGTAAGTGTGGACGCTTGAATCATTATGCCAGGGTGTGCCATATGTCTGAGCTGGAGAGGCCACGGAGAAAAACTACTTCTCTCGCCCCAACGACTATCCATGCGGTGTCCCTGAGTGCCAATGGGTACACATTCTGCAAGGTGACGCTGGATGGTGAGGAAGTGCCACTGCTGATTGAAACTGGGGCGGAGGAATCGTTACTGAATTGGGCCATGGTGAGGAAATTTTTCCCTCACTACAGGATAAGAGGTAACGTAGCACCGCTTTACGGGTATGGAGGTGACAGGTTGTGCATGGTTGGAATGCTGGAGTTAACGGTTCAGTACAAGTCGGCAACAATGACTGATTTCACGTTCCACGTGACTGCCCAAGGTGACAACATCATGGGCTGTGACCTGTTTTATGGACTGGGGTTACCCATTAAAAACAATGCTGGGGAAGAGTGGTCTGGTTGTGGCCAGTGGAACCCTCCAGTTCCGGTGGTGGAGGACGACGCTATCTGGGACGAAGATCTACCGAGCAGCATGGTGGTCAAGCAGGACCAGCCTCGCTCAGGTTCGACGCAGGAAGGTCTCAGTGCTGGAGCTCAGGGAATGGTAGGAGAGGGTACCAAGCGTTGCAGCGAGGCGCCTGCCCCAGATTCTTCCGGAGCTTGGCCGCAGAGAGCTGGAAGATCTGCAGCTACAATGGCGACTGCTGCAGTGGCCTTAGAAGAGGGCAGGTCCAGACCAACAGGCACAGACGGACCGTGTGCCAAACAGCACTGTTGCAGGCCGAGCAGAGCTCCTCTGAGAGTTACGGACCTGGTCTGGGTTCGGGTAGAGGGACATTCACAGCAGCTACGGGCCAAACTACAGCCAGAGGAACATCAGGTGCAGCTGTGCATCGTGACTAAGCGGGGCACAGCTTACTTCCAGCTGTCGGATGGCTTGTGGAGGCACGCCAACGAGTTGCAGCATGCCCGGGATTAGGCTTTGGATGGTGGGTCTGGACGAGAGAGGCAGCCGGTGGCAATGAGAAGAGGCGCTCTTGTCTATGAGGTCAGCTTTGACCACGGGGGCATGCTGCTTCAAGGGGCAGGTCTGCTGAGGGCTGCCCTGGGTCCCCCACAAGCCGGTTCTATCCTTTTCTGCCAGAACAGTAATGTGATGTTGAAATTGGTTCTAATGTTCATATGTTTGTGTGTGTAAAAAAAACCAACAACATAAAAACAAAAACATTTTTGTTCCGAGTGTCTTGGTATTTTAGGAACACGGCAATGTTTTAAGTTATTAATGGACTTTTATCTAGTTTACAGGTGGCAGAATAATCCATCTTGCCATGTGGGGCAGGACGGTAGTCCACCCATCCTCCCTAGTTTAGGTTCTGTTGCGCGAATGCGTTAGGCCATTAGGTAATTTCAGTTCTAGTTTTCTTAGTGCATGATTTGGGTCCTAAATTGGGGAGGGTCTCAATTGCATGTGTGGTTTTGGACTTTTTACGGCGGGGGGGTGGGGGTATTACTGAGGCCTTTATTGTGAAGTGCAGTGCAATGGTGGCCACTTCCTCTTCTGCTACTGCACAGCCCTATAAATACCAGCAGGCATCTCTATTCTGCCTCTTTGCCGATGCCCCTGCCTGGTGGCTGGGTTGTGTGTCCAACGACCAATAAAGCTGAGTTTGACTGTGCACCCAGTTTCATCATTATATCCAGGTATTTATAGACATAACACCATGCACTCCACTTTATATTCATTCTGTGCATAATCAATTCTGATTTCAACATTTTTTAAATGTATTTTACTTTGCCACACTGCATCTGGGTTGAAACTGTCAAACACTTATGCCACAAACAAATAAAGGTCTATGAGATGACTTGCTGTAAACTGGGGGCATACAAATAAAGCTTAATTGAATTGTTATGTTGACTGGTGACTCTCAGTTGGCTTAAGACAAAAAGGAAAAAGTGCTAAATAAATACACATCATTCACACTGATTATTCAGGACTTCTAAACTCAACGTCCAGATATTTAGAGTGAACTGCTAAGTTCCACATTCTGAATGAAGACAAAACGAGTCATTATCTCAGCATGGAAATAAGAAACAGCTCATCAGTAATGATGTGTGGTCTTACTATTATAAATCCACCAAAGGCAGCAAAGATTATGCCAAATATGAAAGTGCCGATGAAAACCTTCTGGGTGTAACTGCGCCAATATGAACTAAAAAGAAAAAACGGAGAGAGTACATGAGTATGAGTTTTAGAATAAACTTTACAATGTATTGCAAAGGTTTTAAGTGTTTTGTGACATGAGCCAAAAGATCTTACACTTTGAGGCAGCTGGGACATCTTATAGGTTTGTTCTCATTTGTCTCAGTCCACTGTAAACCCAAAGAGAGAAGATGTTATTCAGCTATACTCAGAAAAAAAATAAATGCTTAGTAGAACTAAAGAGGGTCGCTGGGCTGGTCCCCATAGAAGCACCCTTTTTAGCTCCTGGTTAAATCCTTTTATAAAGGAACCTGGAACCCTCATGCTTTTGTTTCAAAGGCTCCATCTATAACCCAAATGAGAAGTTCTTCCAAGAACTATTTGCAACCTAGAAAAGAGATCTACTAAGAACTCTTTAGGAGTGTAATGTTTCACCTGGAACCCTAACTGGGGTTTTTTTAAAGTGCCAAAAATCACGTTTTTTTCCCCCTGTGTGAATATGTCTGTAACATGTTTTTTATGACTGAAAAGAAACATCAAAAGCAAAATCACTCAAATGTGTCATGTCTGTTTTTTGCTTTAAAGCATCAGTTAAGCTCTGCCCCCTAAAAAAAAGACGAGCTTAGATGGAGCGTTTTTGGTGACGTAACTATAACAGGTCAGAAGTGTTGTGTCAGGCCATGTGGGCAACACAAGAGGCCATTGAGAACAACCCCCCCCCTCACCCCGATAATGCGATTCAGATCATGATACTTGGGTTAAAGTGTAGTATTATCACGATCCATCCCAGTACCATATATCCCCCTCCCATTTCAATGTCAAAATTTGTCCCCATATTCTTGTATTCCAGGGGGCTTCATTTTCCGTGAAGATACGTCTGCACACAGGGACGATGGTGGACTGTGTTGTTTGCTTGGGCCACTCTGAGTTTGGAAGATGGCTTTACTGTATGGGGAGATGTCTGGATGCTGTCTTGTCTGCGTCGCTGTCTTCTGGCTGAATCTTGAACCAAACGAAAAGAATGGATTTGGTGAGCGGCTTTAATAAGATTAACAACATTTTATATAAATTCGGGCCAGGGGGAGCCCCTATGGAGAGACCCATGGATTGGAATGCATGTGTCTGCATGATTCGACTGAGGATGTGGAAACATCTACCTGGTTTGGCTAGGATCACAGGATTTTCTGCTGATTGGCTCTGGAGTTTTTCCTGGTGTATCGAAAAATTAACTGGAAGAGCTAAGTAAAAGCGGTCCCGGCATAGCTGCTTCTCAACAATTCGACTAGACGGGGGAGTGCACTAACTATCGGCAATGATAACATGGAAATTACCACCTGCATGTATTGTAGAGGGATGGACTCTACCGGACATGTTTACCCATGTTCTAGAAGGGAAACATCTGGAGTCGTCTTTGGTGCCTCCAAGGAAAGGATTTAAAGCCTATGTATGGAAATTATGAACACAGGATTGCTGGAGGTGTAAAATTCTATGCTCTGAGTGATCTGTGTCTATCAGACCTTGAATTCGCCCTGTTGTCTATTTTCCTCCTGGTTTAAGACAAAACAGAAGATTGTGCTTCTCTTTCATAAACATACTGGGACTGCATCTGAACTCTCATTGACATGTGACTGGCTCAGGAAATTTCCATCTGCCATGCCTCAAGGACATGCTTCCGAGTTTCAGACACTAAGACATAACATCTCGGCTGGGAGAGATTTTGCTGCCTCCAGTAACTGATAAACACCCACCTGCATTCAACATACACGAACACACTGATTCATAATACTGAATTACACCCATCCATTCACTGATTCTCTCTGACTTTTGGTCTTTTTGGTTTTTTGTGGTTGATTGTTGCTCTGTGCTATTGAGAGATTTTTTTTCATTGTAATCATAATCTGCTTAAAAATAAGCTGTATTCTGATAACGAAGTTTTTTTTCTCTCCTCCCCCCTTGTGTCGTTCCCTCCCCTCCCCTCCCTTTCTTATCTATCTCTGTTTGATGAGGCGCCTATTATGGCTGCCGTGTCGTTGTGTCGCGCGCATGCGCACCAATGTCAAGTCAAGTTCCTCGTGTGTTTACATGCTTGGCAATAAAGTTTATTCTGATTCTGATTCTGATTCTGATTCTGATTCTGGAGTTGGCTGTTCATCAGGGTCGATGCCACTCATGCTGGTGTGTTTTCATCTTAGCCATTGCTAATGCTGTTGTTGCTGAATGGCTCCCAAAGGAGAGTGTTGGCCCACATGTTCCCAGTGCTTTTTGTTTTTTTTTTCCTTTTCTTTTTTTTCGGGCAGTACGTCTTCTTGGTTGTGTGTTGAGCTACAGTCACAAAGATTTTTACAAATGATAGGTTCATAAGAATCTCCCAGTTCCGATGAATTCTGGAGTTTCCAGACATTTGTGGAGGAGGGCATAGTTTCTTACGCCTGCTACTCAATTTCCTAGAGCAACTTGAGGCATTCTTGAGAAATGAGGTGCTTTTCTGTCGTATGATGACCCTAGTAGTTCTTACATTGTTCCTATGGCATTTGTACAGCCACCCTACAATGAGGGGTTTTCGTGAGGAGTTCATAGAAATCTTGGACAAGACCATCCACCTGGCCATGAATTTATGAATGGTCTGCGGATGCTCGATTCTCCTACGGCCACCTTAAGAAAGCTGTACGAAATGGTCCAAAAATCATTTATATGGTGTTCAAAGCCATTCGTAAGGGTATTTGTGACCATAGCTTCATATCAAGGTCTTTCATTCCATCTTTGTTATAAAATCCAAAAAAGGTCCAGCATTTGAGTTAATTATTTGCTGCATCGAATGCTTCTTAACTTGTACACCTAGCTGCAAATCTTGTGAGACAACCTATGACTTAACCTGACTGGGTGCTTACTTTGTGCCATCCAGTGGACTGAAAAGGTAATTGGTTGATTGATACCCAGGAGTTACAAAAGTCATAGGTCATCATGGAGTAGGGAAGGAAAATTCAAATCCTTACCCTCTGTGATGGTCTCAGCTGGTTATCATCAATACCTTGTTCCAACAGAAATCCATCAAATTGACTATGTTATTATCAGACAATGTTATTGGCATGATGTGAAGCCAACATGTGCTGCCAGAGCAACAAGTCACTCCGACTATGCTCTCCCGAGAAGCGAGGTTTCTATCTCATTTAAAATGAGGCACCAGCGCCTATGAGTCCAGTGGTGTAATAAGTTAGATGTTGCCAAACTTGTAACAACAGAAACATAGGATAATCTCAGGGACAACATTGGAGCTGGCATTGAAGACAATGAAAACGTCACCTGTGATAATGCAACCAGTCTGGGATTATCGTCACACAAAAACTCTTCCTAGCCTCGGTAGACTCAATTGGCTTTGTTAAGAGAAAGCACAAGAACAGCAGTAGAGGATTAACATGGCACCAGCGTGCACAGCTTGCTCTTTCTCTCTCTGTCCAGATGTCTCCTGTTTGTTCTTGTTTGTCTCCTGATTTGTTGTCCTGATGTTTCTACTCTACTCGTATATGATTGCAATACACTTTTGAGCCTTCAGCCAGCAAAATCACAAAGATTTGGTCTGGGTTTTAAATCAGCAAGCCTTCCTTTACTTTTGGTTAACATACCTGACTGCGTACGCTGCCCACTGCTCACCTTTCCCCATAAGAAACACTCGAAGTGACAGGGAAAACAAGGTGGCTTCCTGGTATGGATTAGGACCTACCTGAAATTTAATGGTCTAATTGATTGATGTGCCACTACCAATGCTTTGTTGGCTTTTCCATTTCCACCATCTATCCAAATCCATAGGCTGCCGCTGGATCCTACCTTGACACTGGGTGCAGATACACAGAGGCAGTGTCAACCATGGAAACCTCCACCTGCTTGGACGTGCTCCTGATTCTTCCAGGGAGATTACACTTTGCATGGCTTCGCATGCAGAATACCAGATCTTTGACAAACAAGACTTTTATTTTAAATGACTTTTTCACCTCCACCGAGTTGGATTTAATATTTCTGACAGAAGCATGGTTTTGTGCCAGTGAGTTTGCTCCCTTTTCAGAGCTTCTGCCCTCTGATTATTCATTTCTTAACTCTCCTTGTACCACTGGAAAAGATGGAGTGATAGTGTCTGTATTTAAATCAGCTTTTCTCTGTCGGGAGCTGGCACCGGTATCCTACTCCAGCTTTGAAGCACAACTTTTGGTACTTAACTCTTGTCCGTCAATCCTCTGTGCTGTGGTTTACCATCCACCAAAACATGTCAAGGATTTTACTAGCGACTTTGCCAACTTTTTAAGGAGTTTTATGTTGGAATATGAGTGTCTTTTAATTGTTGGTGATTTTAACATCCACATTTGCTGTGAATCTGGACCACTTGTGAAAGAATTTCTCACTCTTACCAATGCTATTAATCTCACCCAATAGGTGACAGATCCGACTCATGCTAAGGGACATTCATTAGATCTGGTGTTATGTGTTCTGGACGTTTATATCACAGAAATTAAAGATTAGGGGATTTCAGACTGTTTCCAGGTCGTATTCAACATTGCGGTGTGCAATAAGCGACAGATAGGGTTGCCACCCGTCCTGTAAAATACAGTTTTGTCCTGTTTTTTACAATAAAATAATGTGTCCTGTATTGAATCAATAAAGAACGTGGTTTGTACTGTATTTATATGTGCCTTTAACGCAGCATCATCTCATCTGCATTCTGCATGTTGCCCTCTTACTTAGTAGTTGTTGGTTGATTTGTTTACTTTTACGCACCGCACATGAAGTCATCGCTCAACAATAACTGGGTGAGAGTAGCCAGGTGGACTCAGTAGCAGCAGCTTGCCGACTTCTCACCTACATGTCTAGGGCTGCACCGTCTTCCGATAGGCCGCTCCGTGCATCAGTCAAATGTAAAAATTTGCAAAAGTACCGACGTGAATGGAAAGAACTCAGTGACTGGCCTGACAGCGTTAAAGATGAGAACAAGGCAACCTGCAAAGTTGTACTCTACACAAACAGAAAAAAAAATGTTGGTAAACAATGCCACAACTCGCCGTCCTCTGTCATCTGCCTCAGCTGCGTGCACACCTGCGCCTCGTCAGTCACAGGATATTTAACCCACTCGGCCCAGAGCATCGGTCTGGAGCCGTCTGTTCAGCAACGCTCTCAATTTCCCGCAGGATCGTTCCTTCCCGACCTGCAACATCACCTACCAGCAAGTAAGCTGTATTATCTCTCACCTGTCTTCCAGTCTCTCCCCTGTGCACAGGTGGATTCCCTGGCGGCGGATTCCTCCCGTCCTTGCCTGCTCCTCTTCCTCCTCATCCACTCCTTGTCGGGCGTGCAACAGGGCGCTGTCTCCCTGGCTAGAGTTCCTTTGCCAACGCCAGCCACCGTAACATCTGCAAGTAAGCAACATTCAATACTTTTATCCCGCATGGTGAAGGGTAACTCATATCCCTGTCTCTGCTCTATCCATAGGGTTGCCTGGCTGCACGGCGTGCCAATCTGCCCCCAGCGCTCCTCGTTCACCCACAGACCATTTACATTCTGCACACACGCATCCATACACCCATTGTTGTTGAATAAAGCCTTTAAATCACACCTGAGCCTGCGTGCTTGTCTCCTGGGCCAGTAATTATGTCAGTACAGCTCCAGCAAGGCGGCCCAGCGGACAGCGGGCTCGCACGCCGTCTTTCCACCCTCGAGGCTCGGGTGGATTTGATCGCTCATCAACAACAAGTTATATTAAATCAATTAACAACTATTACTCACCGGCTGGATCGTCTCGACCCCCAGCAGGCGTTCCCCCCGGCTCATCCTGGCGGATAAGCTTCCGCTACTCCCTCGGCTAGCCAGCCTAGCTTGGGAGCACCAAGCCGGCTCACTCCTATCCCCACACCCGCACGCTTTAACGGGAAACTCGGTGAAGCGTGGGGGTTCATCTTGCAGTGTGAGTCGGTGTTTCAGCGCATTCCCGAGGATTTTCCCTCAGACCACAGCCAGATTGGGTACGTGTCTAATCTCTTGGAGGGGTGAGCGTTAGCTTGGGCTTACGCCGTCATGGTGAAGCCCGGCTACGCAAACCTTTCCTACGCCCAATTCGTGCTGGATTTCTTCGAGGTTTTTGACCATTCAGATCGTGACAGCGTCCTAGCCGATCGGCTCCTTAACCTTCGCCAGGGTAGCTGGTCAGTGGCCGATTACGCTGTTGACTTCCGGGTGGCAGCAGAGGAGGTCGGCTGGGGCGAGGCATCTCTCTGCAGCATCTTCCTCCGCAGCCTCTGTTCTGGTCTGCGAGATGAGTTGGCTAGCCGGGATCTTCCGGGGTGGTTATCTGAATTAATCTCCCTAACCATCAGTTTAGATAACAAGTTGCGAGAGTGGGCCGCCGAGCGGAAGTCCCACAGCCACTCGCGCGGAATCTCCGCCCGCGCCTCTCACTCTCGCCCCCTGGTGTTACCCGCTCCGGAGTCCGCCGATGAGCCTGAGGCGATGTTGGTCGGGCGAACTAAGCTCCCTCCAGCGGAGAAACAGCGCCGCCGGGAGATGGGCCTCTGCATGTATTGCGGGGGTGACCAGCATTCCGTGGAGCATTGCCCAATCAAGCCAAACGGGGGGGTCCGCGAGTCACTGTAGGGGGCCTCGCGGATGCCAACCAGTCAAATCCCCTGTCAAATTGTTCACTGCCCATTAGGTTCTGTCACAACTCCACTGGGCACCTCACTCACGCACTGGTGGACTCGGGGGCAGAACAAAACTTCATTTCTAAGAGCCTGGCAACCCGTTTGGGCATCCCGTGTCAAGAATTACCAGCTCCCCTTAACCCCGTCACTCTCTCCCGTTCCCCCCTGGGAGTAGTGATGCATCGCACTAAGCCGGTGTCAGTCATTGACTCGGGCAACCATCGAGAGGACCTCAGCCTGTTCATACTGTCCACCTCAGCGTCCCCCATCATCTTGGGCTACCCGTGGCTGCGCCTCCACAACCCTGTGCTTGATTGGCAGTCTGGCAGCGTCCTCTTGTGGAGCTTGTTTTGCCTGGGTACCTGCCTCCAGTCTGCGGCGTGTGCCTCATCCTCTCCTCTTCCTGCTCCACACTCATCTCCCCCGGACCTTACCCTGGTGCCTTCGGAGTTTCACGATCTGGGGCTCGTCTTTAGCAAATCCAAGGCGATGTCTCTTCCCCCCCACCGCCCGTATGATTGCGCCATAAACCTCCGCCCAGGGGCGCCGTTACCATCTGGTCGCCTCTACAGCCTGTCTGCCCCGGAGCGGGAGGCCATGGACACATACATCAGGGAGTCGCTCAGCGCCGGCATCATCCGCCCCTCCTCGTCCCAACTCGGAGCCGGGTTTTTCTTCGTCTCCAAGAAGGATGGGTCCCTGCAGCCATGCGTCGACTTCCAGGCCCTGAACGATATCACGGTGAAGGATAGATACACCCTTCCGCTCATGGACACTGCCTTCCACTCCCTCCAGGGGGCCACCTCGTTCACCAAGCTGGACCTCCGCAGTGCATACCATCTCGTACGGATCTGGGAGGGCGATGAGTGGAAGACGGTTTTTCGGACGCCCAGCGGCCACTTCGAATACCTGGTCATGCCGTTTGGGCTCACCAACGCTCCTGCCGTCTTCCAACGGCTCATCAACGACGTCCTGTGAGACTTCCTGGGGGTCTTCGTATTTGTATACTTGGATGACATTCTGATCTTCTCCAGGTCTCGGAAGGAGCACCAAGCCCACGTGAGGCAGGTTCTGCAGCGGCTGTTGGAAAACAGACTGTATGTAAAGGCAGAGAAATGCGAGTTCTTCGCCAAGACGACCTCTTTCCTGGGTTTTATCATCTCCCACGAAAAGATCCTCCGCGACCCTGCCAAGGTCAAAGCGGTGGTCGAGTGGCCCACCCCTGCTTCCAGGAAACAAGTGCAACAGTTCATTGGGTTTGCCAATTTCTACCGCCGTTTTGTGCCCAACTTCGGCGCCATCGTCAGCCCCCTGACCCGCCTCACCTCTCCCAAGGTGCCCTTCCAGTGGACCGAGGAGGCAGCTGCAGCATTTGAGACCTTGAAGATGGAGTTCTCCTCCTCCCGGATCCTGACCCAGGTTGACCCCGTGCTGCAGTGCTTGGTTGAAGTGGACGCGTCTGATACGGGGGTGGGGGCAGTTCTGTCCCAACGTTCTCCGGCGGATGGGGTGAAGCGCCCCTGCGCCTTCTTCTCCCGGTGCCTGTCTGCTTACTTACTTACTTACTTAATCCTCTTCGCCCCAGCTGGGGCATAAGGCACCAACAAGTCTCCTCCAGCCATCTCGGTCCTGGGCAAGCCAGCTGACTTCGTTCCAGGTCTTGCCCTCCGCTTTCATTTCCATTTCCACTGTCCTCCTCCAGGTGCCCTGGGGTCTGCCTCTCCTCCTCTTCCCCGGCGGTGCCCATCTGAGTGCTGCATGTGGATGCCTGGCTTTGTTCATGCGCAGAACGTGGCCCAGCCACCTCCAGCGTCTCTGCTTCACCTCGTCCACAATGTTGTTGATGCCTGTGCGTCTGCTGACTTCCTTGTTGGTGACGCGCTGCTCCCAGTGGATTCTGAGGATTCGACGTAGACACCGTCCTTCGAAACCTCTGAGGCGGCTTTCAATTTTCTTGTTTGTTCTCCAAGTCTCTGAGGCATATAGGAGGACTGAGCGAACATTTGATTTGTAGATCTTCAATTTGGTACTGTTCTGCAGGACTGACGATTTCCATACATTTCACAGTCTGTTGAAAGCCTGTGCTGCAAGACCGATTCTTGTGGAGAGCTCTCTCTCGATGTTGCTGTCAGCTGAGATGTAGCTTCCCAGGTATTTGAAGTCCTGTACTTCCTCAAGATCTTCACTCTGTACCTTTGTTTTCTGTGTGCTCTTGTTTTTCAGTTTCATCACTTTCGTTTTGTTGGGGTGAATCTTGAGCTCAATAGATCTTGATGTCTGGTCAACTCTATCTGTCTTTTCCTGGATGTCTCTCTGTGTATGTGATAGCAGAGTGATGTCGTCTGCAAAGTCACAGTCTTCCAGTCTGGCTGTTAGTCCCCAGACAAGTCCCCTAGGTCGGTCTCCTGTGACTGTCCTCATCACCCAGTCAATGACGACCAGGAAGAGGATTGATGAGATCACGCAGCCTTGTCTGACCCCGGTCTTCACATGGAACCACTCGCTCTCCTGGCCATTGTGGCGTACGCAGCACTGATTGTCAGCATACATGTCCTTCAGGAAGTTGACTACTTTTGTTGGAAATCCATAAGCTGTCAGACGTCGGCGACAGGGAGCTTCTGGCAGTAAAGCTTGCGCTGCCGGAGTGGCATCACTGGCTGGAGGGGGCAGCGCAGCCTTTTGTGGTCTGGACGGACCACAAGAACCTGGAGTATCTGAGGTCGGCCAAGCACCTGAATGCCCGCCAGGCACGCTGGTCTCTGTCTTTTACACGCTTCAGGTTCACGATCACCTACCGTCCAGGCTCCAAGAATGAGGTACCCGACGCACTGTCCAGACAGTTTGTTCCTGAGACCCCGGAGGAGCGGGACGACACCATCCTGCCTGACTCGTATGTTGTGGGGGCGGTTTCCTGGTCGATCAGGGACAAGCTCCGGAGGGCACAGGAGACCGAACCGGACCCTGGCGGCGGCCTGGCTGGAAGGCTCTTCGTGCCATCGACGGTTCGGGGGGATGTCATCCACTGGGCCCACACTTCCAAGCTTGGCATCTCCCAGCTGGTGGACCTCCTTCAGCGCTCTTTCTGGTGGCCCGGACTTCACAAGGACGTTGCCAACTACGTCCGGGCCTGCCCCCAGTGCGCTACAAGCAAGACCTCGAACTCACCTCCTGCAGGGATGCTCCATCCCCTGCCGGTCCCGGGCAGACCCTGGTCACATATAGCCCTGGACTTTGTTACTGGCCTCCCCATTTCTAATTCATACGACACTGTCCTGACTATTGTGGACCGATTCTCCAAGGCCGCTCACTTTGTGCCCCTTCATGGTCTCCCCACGGCACGGGTGACGGCCGATCTCCTAATCCAACATGTGGTCAGACTGCACGGGATCCCAGCTGACGTCGTATCTGATCGGGGGCCCCAGTTCGTGTTCCAAGTGTGGAAGTGTTTTTGCAATGCCCTGGGGGCCACGGTGAGCCTCTTCTCCGGTCACCACCCCCAATCCTACGGGCAGTGTGAGCGCACTAATCAGGAGCTGGAAGCTGCCCTGTGCTGCGTCACCTCCTCCAACCCATCCTCCTGGAGCTCTTACCTGGCCTGGGTGGAATATGCCCACAATTCAACACTGTCTTCGGCTATCAGGATGTCCCCCTTCCGGGCGTCGTTAGGCTATGATCCCCCTTTGTTCCCCGAGCAGGAGATCAAGGTAGCAGTTCCATCCATCCAGGCCCACCTGAGGCGCTGCCGGAGCCTGTGGACCAGGACGCGTGAAGCGCTTTTACACACGGCGGCACGCAACAGCACTACGGCTAATCGCCATAGGAAGCCTGCTCCCGGTTACCAGGTGGGCCAACAGGTCTGGCTATCAGTCCAGGATGTCAATCTCAAGGCTGAGAAGAGGAAGCTGGCGCCACACTTTATCAGTCCCTTCACCATCGCTTAGGTAATTAACCCAGTGGCTGTGCGTTTGGCCCTCCCTCCCTCCCTCCGTGTTTGCCCCACGTTTCACGTTTCCAAGATCAAACCCGTGATTTCTGACCCTCTCTGTCCTCCTCCTAGGGTGCCTCCCCCTCCCGTGATGATCGACGGCCACCCCGCTTGGGGGGTCGCCTCCATCCTGGATTCCCGACGCCGAGGTCGTGGACTGCAGTACCTGGTGGATTGGGAGGGGTATGGCCCGGAGTGGAGATCCTGGGTGCGTTCTTCCTTTGTGCTGGATAGGGATCTTATCACGGAGTTCCACCGGGCGCACCCGGATAAACTAGCGCCAGGAGGCGCTGCTCGGGGGCAGTACTGTCACAACTCGCTGTCCTCTGTCATCTGCCTCAGCTGCGCGCACACCTGCGCCTCGTCAATCACAGGATATTTAACCCACTCGGCCCAGAGCATTGGTCTGGAGCCATCTGTTCAGCAACGCTCTCAATTTCCCGCAGGATCGTTCCTTCCCGACCTGCAACATCACCTACCAGCAAGTAAGCTGTATTATCTCTCACCTGTCTTCCAGTCTCTCCCCTGTGCACAGGTAGATTCCCTGGCGGCGGATTCCTCCCGTCCTCGCCTCCTCCTCTTCCTCCTCATCCACTCCTCGTCGGGCACGCAACAGGGCGCTGTCTCCGTGGCTAGAGTTCCTTTGCCAACGCCAGCCACCGTAACATCTGCAAGTAAGCAACATTCAATACTTTTATCCCGCATGGTGAAGGGTAACTCATATCCCTGTCTCTGCTCTATCCATAGGGTTGCCTGGCTGCACAGCGTGCCAATCTGCCCCCGGCGCTCCTCGTTCACCCACAGACCATTTACATTCCGCACACACGCATCCATACACCCATTGTAGTTGAATAAAGCCTTTAAATCACACCTGAGCCTGCGTGCTTGTCTCCTGGGCCAGTAATTATGTCAAACAAGTTGTACAGTTCTAATGTTAGATCAATTGTTATTTGCACACCCAGATTTTTTGAAGGGGTTATTTCATTTTGTAGTAGACAGGAACATTTTGACTTTCGAACTTGAAAGTTATAAACACTGTCAAAGAAGTACTTCAAACTTTGGCCTATGAATACTATGTTAATGCTTTATTTAAACAATGAGTAAGTTATGATAAACCATAACTAGCATCCCACACATCACCTTGGGGTGAGGCGTGAAGTGGGGGTGGTCCTTTATTTTTCTGCTTTGAAGGTGCCAACCCTAACAACAAACCTGTGCAGCATTTGTACACAATCCTTTGACTGCTGCTCACTTTTCCTCTGCTTTTTTAGACTCTGTTCTAGCAATGCCAAGTTTTATTCCAAATTAGGAGCTGAGGAAATACATCGTCATTTTTACTCTACATGTTCCAGCATCCATGACTGTTTGGCTCCACTCAGGGCTAAACCCACCCATTTACCACATCAGCCCTGGCTAAATGAGATGACCCATGCTCTCGGATGTGAATGTTGGCATGCAGAGAGATAGTGGAAAAAGGACAAACTCCAGGTGTCGTTTGGGATACTGCGTGACCATCTCTCTGAATACCAGAAAACTGTAAAAGCTTCCAAATCTGTTTTTCTTTCTGATATGATCTCGAAAAACAGTCACAAGTACCAAATTCTTTTCAACATTTTTAATTCTATTGTAAACTCCAGTGACATTGTTCCGATGGGGCCTCTACTGTGCTGTGTGAATGCTTTTTAAAGTTCTTTATTGATAAAATGTAAGCACTAAGGTCTCAACAAACTGGAAAATTTTCTCGAAAAGTGGATGTCCACCAAGAATAGTTATGATCATCAGCTCATTCCATGAGGGTGTGATGCACATGAATCAGATTTGGAGAATACATCAGATCCATTCCCCGTGTCAAATGGTACTAAACAGGGGTGTGTTATAGCTCCACTGCTATTCAGAAGAAGAAGCCAAATTTATTGTCCTTCAATCCATACAACCAATCATGTACAGTAGAACGAAATTACATTTCTCCTATCTACAGTGTTAACCACATCTAGAATCAGAGGGGCCGCTGCCATGCAAGGCACCACCACAAACAACTTTTCCTTCCCTCTTTCTATTATGCTGAGCACCAAGCCAGAAGGTGGGAAGTACCATTTTTTTATGGTCTTTGGTATGACCCAGCTGGGACTTGAACCCACGACCTCCCAGTTGTGGGGGGGATGCTCTATCAACTAGGCCACCACTCCGGCTGAACTCCAGTTCATTGTGGTCTTCTCAGCAATGCTCCAAGATGCATTTAAGAACTGCACCAAGGGCAACATGATAAGATTCAGAATGGATGGTGGTATCTTCAACCTCAGCCTAAAAGCACAGTCAAAAGTTTCATCCTTTCTTCTGTGTGAGCTACTCTTTGCAGATGACTGTACATTGATTCCCTACTTGGAGGATGATCTACAGAGCATTATAAATTAGTTTTTCCAGAGCAACCACATGCTATGGTCTGACCATCAGCATTAAAAAAAAATAGAAGTAATGTTTCAACCAAAACCAGGTAACCCACCTCATTAACAAGTCATCAAGCTAGGCGATGAATATCTGAATGCTATACAGAAGTTCTGCTACTTGGGTGGCTTTCTCCCACAAAACACTAGTGTAGATGAGATTACATCTCAGATTGGCAAAACAAGTGCAGCCTTTGATAGACTTTATCACAGATTTTGGTCAGATCATGGTATCCGTCTCAGAACAAAGATTGGTGTCTACGGAACTGTGATGCGAACAACACCTTTGTATGGCTGTGAAACCTGGACCTACTGCCATAAGCACATGAGAAAGCTTGACCAGTTCCATCTCAGGTGCCTCAGTAAAATCTGTATCATCTCCTGGAAGGACAAGATATCCAATTTAGTAGTGCTGGAGCATTGTGAGATTGAGGAAATAGAAGCACTCCTCATCAATAGTCAACTACGTTCGGCTGGACACCTTGTGCACATGGACAACTCCCGAATACCTAAGACCCTCTTCCATGGAGAACTAGCCAGTGGTCAGTACACATGAGAAGGTCAATATAAGAGGTACAAGGATGGCTTGAAATAAAGTGTGAAAACATGTGAAATCTCCACTGATACGTAGGAAAGTCAAGTGCTCAGTTGCTCTGGGTGATGATCTACCTGCTATAATTTGAGGATTACTCAAGTAACTCCAAGAATCACAAAAAGCCTGCCATGCTGCTAGAGACCAACCAGTACTAAACACAGATTTGCTTGCCAGCACCAGTATCATTCTTGTATAGGGCTGATTAGCCACAGCAGGAAGCACAACAGGCTGCATCAGTAAAATTCAAAGAGAAACGAGATCTGCTGATTCGATGGCTCAGGCCATCATCACCCAGAAATTTACAACATTTACTTGAATATACTGTACAGTGGTGTGAAAAAATGCTTGCCCCCTTCCTGACTTCTCATTTTTTTTGTATGTCTGTCACACATAAATGTTTCAGATCAAACAAATTTAAATATTAAACAAAGATAACAAGTAAATACAAAATGCAGTTTTTAAATGGTGTTTATTATTAAGAGTAAAAAAAAAAATCCAAACCTACATGGCCCTGTGTTAAAAAGTGATTGCCCCCACCCCCACCCCACCTGTTAAAACCTAAATTAACTGTGGTTTATCACATCTTTGGAAAATTAGTTCAATTTCTCTAGCCACACCAAAGCCTGATTACTGCCACACCTGTTCTCAGTCAAGAAATCACTTAAATAGGACTTGCTTGACAAAGTGAAGTAGACCAAAAGATCCTCAAAAGCTAGACATCATGCTGCAATCAAAAGAAATTCAGGAACAAATGAAAAACAAAGTAATTGAGATCTATCAGTCTGGAAAAGGTTAAAAAGCCATTTCTAAAGCTTTGGGACTTCGGCGAACCACAGTCAGAGCCATTGTCCACAAATGGCAAAAACCTGAACAATGGTGAACCTTCCCAGGAGTGGCCGGCTGACCAAGATTACCCCAAGAGCGCAGCAACGACTCATCCAAAAGGTCACAAAAGACCTTACAACAACATCCAAAAAACTGCATGACTCACTTGCCTCAATTAAGGTCAGTATTCATGACTCCGCCATAAGAAAGAGACTGGGCAAAAATGGCCTGCATGGCAGAGTTCCAAGATGAAAACCACTGCTGAGCAAAAAGAACATAAAGGCTCGTCTGAGTTTTGCCAGAAAACATCTAGATGATCCCCAAGACTTTTGGGAAAATACTCTGTGGACTGTTGAGAAAAAAGTTGAACTTTTTGGAAGGTATGGGTCCCATTACATCTGGCGTAAAAGTAAAAGTATTTCAGAAAAGGATCATCATACCAACAGTAAAATATGGTGGTGGTAGTGTGATGGTCTGGGAGCTGTTTTGCTGCTTCAGGACCTGGAAGACTTGCTGTGATTAATGGAACCATGAATTCTGCTGTCAACCAAAAAGTTCTGAAGGAGAATGTTCGGCCATCTGTTTGTGACCTCAAGCTGAAGATTGGGTTCTGCAGCAGGACAATGATCCAAAACACACTAGCAAGTCCACCTCTGAATGGCTTAAGGAAAACAAAATGAAGACATTGGAGTGGCGTAGTCATAGTCCTGACCTGAATCCGATTGAGATGCTGTGGCATGACATTAAAAAGGCGCTTCATGCTCAAAAACCCTGTGACTGAATAACAACAATTCTGCAAAGATGAGTTGGCCAAAATTCTTCCACAGCGCTGTAAAAGACTCATTGCCAGTTATCACAAATGCTTGATTGCAGTTGTTGCTGTTATTGGTGGCCCAACCAGTTATTAGGTTTCGGGGGCAATCACTTTTTCACACAGTCATGTAGGTTTGGATTTTTTTTTACCCCTTTATAATAAACACCTTCATTTAAAAACTACATTTTGTGTTTACTTGTGTTATCTTTGTTTAATATTTAAATTTGTTTGATGATCTGAAACATTTAAGTGTGGCTAACATACAAAAAAAAAGAGAAATCAGGAAGGGGCAAACACTTTTTCACACCACTGTATATAAATAATAAAAAATCGTTGCATGCATTTAGGGATTGGTGCATCATTGCTTGTGCCAAGTATTGCGATACATAACAGAATCAGTCTTTGGTCCCAACCCTAGTGGAAGTGCTGTAATATTTAAACCCTGTGGTGTTTTTACTAAAGCATTTCACAGACATTTTATGAAGACCTCTGAGAACTGTGTCAACGTGGAAAAACTGCATGTCTGCCTAAAAAATCCTGTTTCTTTCACACTTGATAAATCACTTCATCTCCTTCAAGATGAATTCACACTTTTATCATATCTACTGTATTTGAATGTTGTGCCCCCAACAAATCTTCTACAGACCTTTCTGTCTTCCACTTGTCTACTGGCTTCTTTGATGCTCATGCAAATCACATCACCAATGTCATGTGGTTATTTTGGGGAGAACCTGGCCAGGTCCCATGGGCAGAAACCTGGTTCCATGGCACTTTAAATCGAGCCTCTCCCACAGGCCTGCCTCCAAGGCAGGGCCCGGTAATCCCATACCGGGCGGGGTACACTGAATCCTTGATTGTGCATCAGTCACGAGAGTTTATTGGATTGTCCTTAGTCTAGTCCTTCACTCAGGACCACTTTGTCTTGGAAGACTCTACCAGGGGCAAATTGCCCCAGACAACATAGCTCCTGGGATCACTAGGGCATGCAAACCCCCACCACAAAAATGTGGCAATCCACCTTATGATGGGGAAAATGGCCTATCTGATCTGAACCTGAATGGTGCTCATTTATTGGATATCTGTGCTAACGACAGTTTGTCCATAACGAACACCATGTTCAAGCATAATGGTGTCCATATGTGTATCAGGGCACCCTAGGTCATAGGTCAATGATCAATTTTGTTATCGTGTCATCAGACCTGCGGCCGTATATCTTGAACACTCAGATAAAAAGAGGTGCAGAGCTGTCAACCGATCACCACCTGGTGGTGAATTGGATAAGATGGCATGAGAAGATGCCATTCAGATCTGGCAGACATTAATGTATCATGAGGGTGTTCTGGGAGCATCTGGCTGAGGCCCCTGTCCAAGAGGACTTCAACTCCCACCTGGAGAAGAATTTCGACCATAGTCCGAAGGAGATTGGAGACATGGAATTTCAAGGAGCCATGTTCTCCACCTCTATTGTTGAAGCAGCTGTCCAGAGTTGTGGCTGCAAGGTTGTTTGTGCCTCTCATGGTGGCAACCCCCAACGCAAATGGTGGACGCCAGAGGTGAGGGGGGCCATCAAGCTGAAGGAGTCCTACTGAGTTTGGTTGGCTTGTGGAACTCTTGAAACAGCTCAGTTGCACTGGCAAGTCAAGTGGACTGCAGCTTGGGCAGTTACTGAAGCAAAAACTCAGGTGTGGGAGGAGTATGGTAAAGCTGTGGAATAAGACTTTCAGTTGGCCTCGAACAGATTCTGGCAAACTGCTCAGTGATTCAAAAGGGGAAAGCAACTCCCTGTCTACATTGTCGACTGGGATTATTGTACTTTCAGGATGTCCTCAATCCCACCAACACACCTTCCATAGAGGAAGCAGAACATAAGGATGAGGGAGATGACTCACCTATCACTGGAGCCGAGGTTGCTGAAGTTATTAAAAAAAACAAAAAAACTCTTCATTGGCAGTGCTCTGGGGGTGGATAAGATCCGTCCCTAGTACCTCAAGGCTATGAATGTTGTAGGGCTGTCTTGGTTAACACGCCTCTGCAACATTGCGTGGAGGTTGAGAACAGTGCTTTTGGCATGGCAAACAGGGGTGGTGGCTCCCTTCTTCAAGGAGGAGGATCAGAGGGTGTGTTCCAACTTTAGAGATGCCTGGGAAAGTATATGCCAAGGTACTAAAGAGGAGAGTTCAGCCATTGATTAAACCTCAAATTCAAGAGGAGCAATGTGGTTTCTGTACTGGTTGTGGCACATCTGAACAACTATTTACCTTCTAAAGGATCCTTGAGGGTTTGTCGGAGTTTGACCAACCAATCTACCTGTGTTTTGTGGACTTGAAGAAAGCATTTGACCACATCTCTTGTGGTTTATTGTGGTGGGTGCTTCATTACTGTGGGATATCGGGTTTGCAGCTACAAGCTATCAATTCCCTATATGATTGTTGCAAGAGATTGGTCGTATTGCCAATAATCAGTCAAACTCATTTGCATTAGGAGTTGGACTCTGCCAGGGCTGTCCTTTGTCACTGATCCTGTACATAATATTTATGGAGAAGATTTCTAGGCACAGCCAGTGGACTGAGGGTGTCATTGTCAGTGACCACAAGAATCTGTCTCTACTGTCTGCAGATGAAGTGGTCCTGTTAGCTTCATCAAACAATGACCTACAGGTCTTACTGGGGTAGTTTGCTATTGACTCGGAGTCCTCTGACTCTAAGTACTCCTCTGAAAAAGGGTGGATTGTCCTCTCTGGGTCAGGGATGAGTTTCTGCCACAAGTGGAAGAGAAGTATCTTGGGCTTCTATTCATGAGTGGAGGAAGAATTGAACAGAAGATTGACAGGCAGATTAGAGCAGCATCTGCACTTATGCAGACATTGTACCAATCTGTTGTGGTGAAGAGGGAGCTAACCTCTAAAGCAAAGCTATCAATTTACCCGTCAATCTATGTTCCTACCCTCAACTATGGTCATGAACTTTGGATAATGACCGAAAGAATGGGATCATGGATACAAGTGGCTGAAATTAGCTTTCTCTGTAGGGTGGCAGTACTTAGCCTTAGAGATAGGGTGAGCTGCTCAATTATCTGGGAGAAGTTCAGAGTAGAGTTACTGTTCCTCCACACTGAAAGGAGCCAATTAAGTTTGTTTGGGCCGTGTTTCCTCTGGAACTTGGCGCGGTGGCAACATATTTCTCCCCGGGGGGGTAAACACATGACACTGTTGTAACTGGAATATGTTCATTTTATGCTATTTATTTCTTTTTTTTTTTAATTTGCCACAGTAACTTTGCATATGGAACGTACCATTTGAAGTATTACACAACCAAGGCTTGAATGTTGGAACATTGGGCCAGTTGGGGTCCCACCCAAACATCTTGTGTTTGGACTTGTTACTGGTGTCATCCTTCTATCCTTCCTCTGCTCTCACCTCTTCTGGACTCTCTGAATACTTTCCTCTCCTTGGCTCATCTTGTCTGTCTCATCATTTCCTCTCTGAGCCCTGTCTAATTCAGGTTCTCGCTCTGTCTATGGGGTATACAAATAGGTAAGAAAATATGTGTTTATGTGTAAAAGTGTCACGTTTTGTCATGCAGGATTTTTTTGTCATGATTTACATAAATGACAAAAATGTGTGTTTTTTTGTATTTTTATTCTAGTATTTCTTTTTCCATTGAGAAAAAGTAGGAAATAGAAGGGAAAAAAACATTCAATCATAATTAGCACACACATACTTAAATTATACGATCAGAAGTGGGTATGGTAGCCAGAAATTCTGCTCAAGTAAAAGCTTCTTTTTCTTTTGGCTGCTCCCTTTAGGGGCCACCACAGCAGATCATCTGCCTCCATCTCACCTTATCCCTTCATTTTCCTCTGTAACACCAACTCTCTCCATGTCCTTCACTACTACATGAATATGGTGATCAGGTGTCCCTCTTTGTGCGGGATTGCACAGCATTTTGACTTTTTTTGGTCGTCTCGCAAATTGAGACATTATCCCACAGCCTTGAATTTTCAAAGGCTGTGCGGACACTTTACATACAAGATGTAAATACAGTAGCTGTGAGGAAAGTAGGTCAGGCTGTCATTCCAGGGCCTGTGACTGATGTCAGTCAAAATGCGCTGCACCTCTCACCATATCAATCCACCCCCCACGGAGAAAGTCTGGAGGGAGTGCGATAACTGGAGCTATGCTAATGTCTCTCTAATATGGAAACAACGTCAAAAAAAGAGAAAGTGCAGCTTCAATCAAGAATTGGAAACTATCTACAGCTGGGTGAAGCCAGTGGAGGGCAATTTGGAGAGAGTGCTTTGCCTTTTTTTCCATACTAATTTTTCAATCACTCATGGGGGCGAGTATGATGTGAATGCTCACAGAAAAAGAGCAGCACAGAGGGAAGCAAGCCAGTCTTATGGATACATTCCTGTTGAAATCTAAAGATGATTCCCAGGCAGATAAGGCAACAGCTGCTGAGCTAACCTGCATTTACCACACTGTACAGTATTCCTTTAAAACCAGACTCATTTTGAGCTGTTAGCCTGTTTTACTGATGTTCTTTGTTTGTGCAAAAACACTTATTAGTTTGGACTGCATAATCCTGTCTTGTTTTGAATGAAACTTTATGCAGAGTTGTAGTAGAAAGGGAATCTTGTTCACAGTTTGGTCATTCACTGTTAAATAGAAAAGGTACTGTACTTGGAACATCCTATCATGATCTTAGCACAGGTGAGAACCGTGCTCAGCCTCTAGTTGGTTTAAGTCATTTTCTGTTTTTCCGCATCTCTGTTTATTTTGTATTAATGTGGTTGTTTTTGTATTTCTGTATTTTCTTGTTTAACAATTTAATTCTCTGTTATAATTTGTCTTTGTCTTAGTTCTTTTGTAGTCTCAGTATTTATTAGTTTGTATTATTAGCTTTCCTCAGTTTTCTCCTTTAGTGTATTTGTTCCTGATTTTCTTTCTTCAAGGTTGCTGCTTTTACTTTGACAGTCATTGTTTACTTCCTGCTGTCAAGGCCTGTTTGCGGGCTTTGACAGCTGTCACTGGTTAGGTTAATCATTCCTCACTCTTGTACCCACGCCTGGATTAATTTGTTCATTGGTTCTGTGCCTATTTAAGCTGTGCACAAACATCATGGTCCACAGAGACTCCTGCCTGACCTCATATGTCAGCCTGTCCATCACCATGGCAAACAACAAGGGGCACAGAATGAATCCCTGATGTAATCCCACCCCGACCTTGAACCCATATGTCACGGCTACAGCACACCTCACCACCCTCTCGCTGTCCTCATACATGTCCTGCACCACCCTCACATACTTCTTTGCAACCCTTGTCTTTCTTGTATAGTACCACACTTCCTCTCTTGGCACCCTATCATAATTTTCTCTAAATCCACAAAGACAGTGCAACTCCTTCTGACCTTCTCTATACTTCTCCATCAACACTACTCATGTAAAAGCAGTGTTATAAGTAATGTTACCGGAGTGGTGGCTCAGTTGGTAGAGCATCCGCCCCACACCCAGGAGGCAGGGGTTCAAATCCCAGCCGGGTCATGCCAAAGACCATATAAAAGCGGAACTTCCTGCCGTCCAGCTTGGTGCTCAGCAATAATGGAATGGAGGAGGGTAATCTGTGGTGGCGCCTTGCATGGCAGCGACCCCTCTGATTCTGTATATGGGTGTGTGTGTGATTAACACTGTAGATAGGAGAAACACAATTTCATTCTACTGTACATGATTGGCTGTATGGATAGAATGACAATAAAGGGTGATTATTATTATGAAATTAATAATTAAAAGTAGACAATCAAATATTTCTAGTTAAGGGTACAAAGAGCACCCACTTAAAAACTTGACCAATAACTTCAGTCTTGAAGGTTTGAGGTTTTTCTCCAGAATATATTACAGTTTTCTTATAGTTTTCTACTTTTCTCTGTACATTTATCTCAATTTGAAACCATTTTCCTCAAATCTGTAATTTCCTCTTGTAAAATTGACTTTTTTGTACATTTGAGACTTTATTATAAATTTGTGGATTATTTTATGGCTAATTTTTGTCTATTTTTTAAATAAAATTGCTTAGGTTTTTTATTATAAATTTGAAACAGATTGTGGTAAAATTTTGCCTTTTTTCCTTATAAAATGTATTCTTTTGACCATAATTATGCAGAGCCAGAAGAGAACAATAATTTAAGTCTGATTTCAAAGAAAAAATATTAATAAAATTATATTTAATGAAATAAATTAACTTAAATTACCAAAGCAGTTATTTCTGTTACAGTATTTCAATATATGTATAGTTTTTTAGATTTCTCCTCACCAACCAGGAAAACCTCCCTTATTTTGAAATCCAAATGTTGGCATGTTTAGTTTGTCTGAAGGTTGCTGACAGATTAAAGTCACTGACTTTGTGAATTTCGGTCATCTTAACTTGCCAGGTACATAATAATGAACATAAATTATTAGTTAATATTGTAGTGGCTGGTGAAGTAAATCCTCAGCAATTCATCAGTCACTCTTGCCTTTTCCTGCATATGAAGCCTAACCACATCTGTTTGCGAAGTGGCTCTTTGTTATTGTTCCTGTTACCAGTGGGTAAAAACCACAATAAATGCCTCCACTGCTTACATACCTCTTCTGCTTTTTTTCCACATTTAAAGTACTTCAATAAGCACACACTTCTCTCTGACAGCAGCGCTAGCGAGACACTCTGCCCACCGACTGGAACACGCGGGTAGGGCACTTCTGAACTCCATGTAGATGACAGTCACACGTGATGCTCATGTGCGTGCTTGCAGAGCATCATTCCTTCATTTTTTTTTTTTTTTAATTTATGTTTCCTTGGCGTGGCAGCATAGTTTCAAGGGTGGCGGCCAGCCACACAGAAATGTTACCAGAGGAAACTCTGTTGGGCACCTGATCAGGATGCTTCCTGGGTGCCTCTGGAACCGTAGGACAGGGACCGCAACTCAGTGTATGGAATGGATTTGAAATTTTGAGGAGGAGAGAGTAAGGAAATTGTACCAGAAATTGGTGAGAGCAGTGTCCACATCTCAGTCTGGTTCCCCAGGTCAGCAATGGAGGGCTGACAACATATGGTCCAATGGGTGCAGTACCAAGCTCAATTATTCGCTTACTGAGAGAAAGAGACATTAGAACAGTTAAAAGGCAGCTGCAGGTCAGTTACATCAGTTCAAAATGAGGATATTCACAACATCCATCAACTATAAAATCACTAAAAATGCCTTAAAGATAATTTTAGCATGCTGCTGTAGAATTGAAAAGCATCAGAGGGGAGTAGTAACTAGATTTACTGTGGACCCCACCTCAATTTTTAGCATCAGGGCCCATTTGATTAGAGCAGTGGTTCCCAAAGTTTTTTCTATGACACACACACATAGACAAAGTATGATTTGTTTTAAAGGTCCCATTCAATAAAAATGGTGTTTGTGGATTCTAACCTTTCACCATTCTTTCTCAGGTCATGTGGCTATAGTAAAATCTGAAAGCCATTCTTCACTTAGAAATATTGAGATTTTATACAAAATTTTGTTCCAACCAAGCATTCTGATTGGACAGTAGAGATTCCAGGAGTATCCACACTCTGATGTTTCATCCAATATGTATTACCTAATGTATCATTAGTGGTGTTCTAACAATCTTTAAATTATAGTTACTATCAATGGCTTCTTATAATATATGAGAATTGAGAGGTTCCGGACACTAGTGGTGTGCGATACTGCAAGATTTCGTATCGATCCAATACCAAGTAAATACAGGGCCAATGTCGCTGATCTGATACTTTTTTTGGGCATCATCAAATTACTAAATCTGAATGAATTTTTGTGACCTTTAAGTGTTTTGTGATTTTTCCTTTAGATTATTAATTAGTTAAAACCCAGGACAGAATTTGGGCAAAGTTTAGAGGTAAATACATAATGACTTTCACAGTTAACACAAAAGGGTAATTATATTCAATCAAATTTGAGCCATATTATATTCAGTATATTTGTTTCAATTCCAGTAAATGTATTCATTTAAATAAAACGTTTCAATAGGATAAATTATACCAAGGTCTTAGCACAATTTATACTTTCTGAGTTGGCTAAAGTAACAAATGACCAGTTGCACTTTGAAAATTAATATTCACTAATGCCGAAGATGAATGCCCCAGTCTGTGGGACTACCCAGGACTGACTGACCTGTTCAACCTGCTGTATGATTCGCTGAGCTTGCTCCAAGGACTGGTGAAAAGCCTGGACCCTGTTCCGACGTCTTTCACCTCTCCTCGCTCACCAGTTCCAGCCTGCCTCTCCCCAGCTACACAACTACCTCACAGGCTGGAGGAGAGCTCCCCAGCAGCAGTTCCTGTGTCAGCAGTGACGCCGGCTTCACGTCGTTTTCCACCTGCAGTTCCGGCTCCCTCTTCTGCTGCGTGGGTGCCCACGCCCGCTGCTCCATCAGCTCCAGTACCTACTCGAAGGTGCCTCCCGGCCACAGTGCCGGCTCCTCATCACTTTTCAGCTCCAGTACCTGCTCCAAGGTGCCTTCCAGCTCCAGTACCAGCTCCACCGTCAATCTCTCCTGCAGTTTTTCCTGAAGTTGTCACCCCTTCAGCAGGAGATCAGGAGTTAAGGCAAGCTCCTTTTCATTTATGTTCCACCATTATTTGTGAAAAGACTTGTCTTGCTCCTTGTGGGGGGAACCAAGTGCACTCCCCATCAGTCTCTGCTGCTTATGACGGTGGTGTGGTCAGACTTACCTCCTGGTTTCTTCCATTGTCTGAGGTAATCGTGTTGAGGATGGAGCTGCAGGAGGACCACGCTTCATCATCGGAGCATGCCGCTCTATCATCACCATCATCAAAGCAGTCCAGTCCCCCCGTTGTCCAAGAGGGTGAGCTGTTTGCGTCACCCTTCATCCAACAGGTCAGGAGACCTCTACCAGTTGTCCAAGAGGTCAGCAGACCTCCACCAGTTGTCCAAGGCACTGAGCAGTCCATTCCTCCTGGGCCGTCAGAGCAGTCCATTCCACCTTCAGCACCTGGGGTTGCCACTCCTCAGCTGCTGTTGGCTGTTGTGCCAAAGGCCCCTCAAGTACTATCCTCTGATCTAAAAACTCCTGTACTGTTGACCCCTGAACAGAAAGCTCCTATATCGATACTTCTTGAGCTAGAATCGCCTAACAATACTAAGGATGTCTGGATGGGAATGAAACAAATCACTGGGTGTAAGGGGAGAGACAGACCGACATCGGGGACCCTTCAGAGAGCTGATATCCTGAATCTGTTTTTTTAATAGGTTCAACTCACCATCTGTCACCTCCACAACACAGCAAGACCCCCACAACCCCCACCCTCCTGTCCAGAACCTCCCTCCAACTCCGTCTTCACCCCCTCCTCTGGAGAAACCACCCCCCACCCCCCACATCACTGTGAATGAATGAATCTTTACTTCAGATAGATTAAAAGTAAAGATTAAAAGAAAGGAACAGAATAATATAACAAAAGGGGAAAAAAAACATCTTACAAGGCCAAATTAAGCAATAACTCCTCTGATTATACAGTTCAACATAAGTTATCCGAAATGGGTGATGGCTGAAGCCGCAGTTTATATTGCCTACCCATATTCCATCCAAGAATTAAAAACAAAAACAAAACAAGAGCGATTACAATTCAGAACAAAGCTAAAACAAAATGTGACAAAAAAAACCCCCAAAACAACTAAGCAACAACACAACACAGACTGAATATGATCATTCTTATGTGATTTTACATGTCATCTTGTATATACACTACCATTCAAAAGTTTGGGGTCACTTAGAAATTTCCTTATTTTTGAAAGAAAAGCACTTTTTTCAATGAAGATAACTTTAAACTAATCAGAAATACACTCTATACATTGCTAATGTGGTAAATGGCTATTCTAGCTGCAAATGTCTGGTTTTTTGGTGCAGTATCTACATAGGTGTATAGAGGCCCATTTCCAGCAACTATCACTCCAGTGTTCTAATGATACAATGTGTTTGCTCATTGCGTCAGAAGGCTAATGGATGATTAGAAAACCCTTGTGCAATCATGTTAGGTCTGCAATGCTGTAATTGCTGCAAATGGAGGATTCTTTGACGAAAGCAAAGTTTGAAGGAAAAAATTATTATTTCAAATACAATTCATTATTTCTAACCTTGTCAATGTCTTGACTATATTTTCTATTCATTTTACAACTCATGGTAGTAAATAAAAGTGTGACGGAAAACACAAAATTGTCTGAGGTGACCCCAAACTTTTGAACGGTAGTGTATGTTTGGAGTATTTCTTCCTTTAGTTTTTGTTTAAATTGTCCAAGCGTTGTACATTATTTTAATTTAGGTCCAAAAGCGTTCCACAATCTGACTCCTTGCACTGAGACACAGTGTTGCTTGGTGGTAGTTTTCACTGAAGGTTTCTGAAATACTATACATGTTCCTCTGAAATGATATTGTTTCTCCCTTATTTGGAACAACTTTTGGATATTTGCGGGCAGTGATAGATTCTTCACTTTAAACATTATTACTGCAATTTTAAAGCCAACCAGATCTTTCAACCTGAGAGCTTTTAATTTAAGAAAAAGTGGGTTTGTTGGTTCCCTGTAAGCAACTTTGTTTATTATTCTAATAGCTCTCTTCTGAAGCATAAAGATTGGATATATGTTTGTTTTATATGTATTTCCCCATACTTCAGTACAATATGTCATGTATGGGAGTATGAATGAATGATACAAAGTATATAGTGTGGGTTGATTGAGCAAATGTTTCACTCTGTGTAGTATTGCAATTGATTTAGATATTTTACCTTTAATATAATTAATATGTGACTTCCTACACAGTTTATTATCAATTATTACTCCAAGAAATTTAGTTTCGGATACCCTTTCAATCTCTACACCATTTACACTCAGTTTAGATACTAAGTTGTTGTGATGGTTGTTAAAAATTATAAATTTTGTCTAACTTAAATTGAGCGTTAATTTGTTTGAATCAAACCACAGTTTAAGCTTTCCTAATTCCTTTCTGAGTGTATCCAAAAGTTGTTCCAAATTGCTTCCACTGCATAATAAATTAGTGTCATCAGCAAACAGTATTAAATCCATTTTTTCCAAAACTTTACATATATCATTTATATACATATTGAATAACAATGGCCCCAAAACTGAACTCTGTGGGACTCCACAAGTAACATTCAGTAACTGCGAGTTTTTACTACCAACACATACATACTGATATCTGTTCTTTAAGTAACTACATAAACAGGACAGTGCTACCCCACAATACCATAATTTTGTAGTTTCTTTAATAATAAATTATGATCCACTGTATCAAATGCTTTTTTTAAGATCCAGGAATACCCCAACTGAATACTCTTTATTTTCAATGACAGTTGATATTTTTTTTATAAATTCCATTAGAGCAAATGCAGTTGTCCTCTTATGTCTGAACCCATATTGCTGCTCACACAATTGTCAATTCTCTCACTGAATATTTTTTCAAGTATCTTGGAAAATTGCAGCAATAGTGAAATAGGTCTATAGTTTGAAAATTCCCCTCTGTCTCCCTTCTTTTATATCAGAATTACTTTAGCTATTTTCATTGCATTGGGAAATATACATGTTTGGAGAGACAGGTTACAAATATACGTACGTCAGTGGCTTCACTAAGCATTCAATCATAGTTTTGACTAAAAGCATGTCAATACCATCACAATCCGTAGATGTTTTACTTTTAAACGATTTAACAATTTCAATGACCTCTCTCTTGTCTGTGTTCTTTATGAAAATGGAGTCTTTTATAGCAATGATTTTGCTTATTGTATCACCTGTACGTGTGATGACTCGCTCTCGGCCACTATCATCCTCAGCTGGGCGCACACCAGCTCCTCGTCAGGGCAGGCCTACTTAAATCCACTCAGCCCGCTGGCCTGCACTGAGCCATCTGTCTACCAGGCTATGAAGCACGTCTTCTGTCTTCCTAAGCCATCCCCGACTCAACGTTCAGCCTCACCATCTCAGCATCTACTCCCGAAGGATCTCTCCGTTATCACAAGTAAGCCAACCTCTACTCACCTGTTTCTCCACTGCTTCCCTGTGCACAGGTGGAACCCCGCGGCGGCGGATTCCATCCTCTCCTCTCTATCATCTTCCCGGCTGCCGCGACACTGGGACGAGGGCGCTGTCTCCCTGGACAACGGGCGACCACCACCTCCCTGCAACAAGTAAGCCGCAATTATACCTAAGCGTGAGCCCAGCTAGCATCTTGCTAATTGTTGTCTGCTCCGTTTATAGGGCTGCCAGGCTGCACGGTGCTCTGCTTCCTCCCTGCTGCTCGGAGTCTCCAGCCAGCTCACGCATACACTCTACAGCACACTCACGCATTCACACACTAACATTGGGTTAAATAAAGATAACTAAATCCATTTCTGAGTCTGTATCTGTTCCCTGGGCCAGCCATTATGTCAGTACAGCTCAGTCAAAACAACCCAGCAAACAGCACGTTAGCACAATGGTTAAACAACTTAGAGGCTTGTGTGGATCACATTGCTTACCAGCAGCAGGTTATCTTAAATCAATTAACCCAAATTAACGGCCGGTTGGATCGTCTGACTGGGCAGCAGGCGTTTCCACCGGCATCCATCGGTGCTTCAGCTCCCGCTAGCTCCTCCATTAGCCAGCCTAGCCTAGCTCCTCCGACCCGTCTGACTCCGGTTCCCACACCCTCCCGCTTTAGTGGAAAGTTAGGGGAGGCGCGCAACTTTCTCCTCCAGTGCGAGATAGTGTTCCAGCGGGTTCCAGGTGACTTTCCCACTGAGCATAGCCGGATTGGTTATGTGACCAATCTCCTGGAAGGGCAAGCATTGGCTTGGGCATACGCAGTTATGGCGAGGGCAAGCTATGCTAGCTTAACCTATAGCCAGATTGTGGACGAGTTCAGCGAGGTATTCGACCACTCTGACCGGGACGATGTGCTCACCACCCGGTTATTAAATCTTCGACGGGGGGCAGACCCGCAGCTGACTATGCTGTCGATTTCCGGGTGGTGGCAGCCGAGGTGGGGTGGGAGGATGCCTCGTTGTGTAGCATTTTCATAAGGAGCTTGAACCCTAGTCTGCGGGATGAGTTGGCCCATTTAGATAAGCCAGATAAGCTTTCAGCGCTAACTTCCCTGGCCATCAGTTTGGATAACAGGCTTAGGGAGCGGGCAGCTGAGCGGAGGGCATCTGGTCGCTCGAGTGCCCACACCGTGCGCTCTCCCCAGACCCCGCTACTAGCTCTACCTCCCCTTGAGTCAGCTAAGACACAGGAGCCTATGGTAATAGGGCGGACCAAACTCTCCCAAGCTGAGAAACAGCCCGTAGGGAGCTAGGGTTGTGCATGTATTGTGGTGAGGAGGACCACGAGCTAGAGACCTGTGACCAAAAGACGGCCAAAAGAGGGGGTCCGTGCGTCGCAGTAGGGGGACTCACGGACCATTCTCGGCCAAATCCCCTCTCTAAGTGCACACTGCCCATTAGGTTCACACATAACAGGACTGATTACTGCACTCATGCCCTGGTTGACTCGGGAGTGGAGCAGAGCTTTATCTCGGGGGAACTGGAAACCAGTTTGGGGCTCCCCTGCTGTCCTTTGAAGGCCCCCCTTCGGCTCGTTGCTCTGTCCAAGGTGCCCCTGGCTATAGTGACTGAACAAACGGCCCCAGTCTCAGTGATCGTCTCTGGTAATCATAGTGAGGATCTCAGTTTGTTTGTCCTGCTAGTTGCCTCATCCCCGGATATCTTGGGCTATCCTTGGCTTCGGCTCCACAACCCATCTTTCGATTGGAGAACAGGAAGTGTGGTGTCCTGGAGTTCTTTCTGCCTCAGCACGTTTCTCCAATCTGCCGCATGTGCCCCGTCCATGCCCCTGGCCTCGCCTGTCTCGCCTCTTCCCGATCTGTCCAGGGTGCCCCCCGAGTACCATGATCTAGGGGTGGTGTTTAGTAAGGCCAAGGCATTGTTGCTCCCCCCCTATCAGCCCTATGACTGTGCCATTAATCTCCGAGCTGGGGCTCCGCTGCCTTTGAGCCACCTGTACAGCCTGTTGGCGCCCAAGCGGGAGGCTATGGAGGCCTACATTAAGGATTCCCTTAGCTCAGGCATCATCTGCCCTTCATCTTCGGCAGTGGGGGCCAAGTTCTTCTTTGTTGGGAAGAAAGATGGGTCCCTGAGGCCGTGCATTGACTTCCGTGCCCTCAACAACATCACCATCAAGGATAAATACACGCTGCCTTTGATGGATACGGCCTTCGACTCTCTCCAGGGGGCCTCAATCTTTACCAAGCTGGACCTCCACAACGCCTACCATCTGGTGGGCATCAGGGAGGGGGATGAGTGGAAGACTGGTTTCCGGACCCCAAGCGGCCACTTTGAATACCTGGTGATGCCGTTTGGGCTAACCAACGCTCCGGCCGTCTTCCAGAGACTGATCAACGATGTCCTCCGCGACTTCCTGGGGTCATTCGTCTTCGTTTATTTGGACAACATCTTGATCTTCTCCCGGTCCCTGGATGAGCACCGCATCCACGTGAGGTGGGTCCTGCAGCGTCTCCTGGAGAACCAGCTTTATGTCAAGGCTGAGAAGTGTGAGTTTCACACCGCCAAGACGTCATTTCTTGGCTTCACCATCGCCCACAATCAGATCGTCACGGAACCTGACAAGGTGAAGGCCGTTGTGGACTGGCCTACCCCCTCCTCCAGGAAGCAGCTGCAGCAGTTCCTGGGGTTTGCCAACTTTTACCGGTGCTTCATTAACAAATACAGTGTCATCGCTTTTCCTCTTCCTCGTCTCATCTCTCCGAAGACGCCTTTTCAGTGGACGGAGGAGGCTGCGGCCGCGTTCGCCGAGCTCAAGACCCGGTTCTTGTCCTCCCCCATCTTGGCCCAAGTGGACCCTGCGCTACAGTGCTTGGTGGAGGTGGATGCCTCTGATTCCGGGGTGGGGGCCGTGTTGTCTCAGCGCTCTCCAGTGGATGGGGAGGTCCGGCCCTGCGCATTCCTCTACCGCCGTTTGTCTCCAGCCGAGAGGAATTATGACATCGGGGATAGGGAGCTCCTGGCAGTTAAGCTCACGCTGGAGGAGTGGCGTCACTGGTTGGAGGAGGCCGCCCAACCCTTCATCATTTGGACTGATCATAAAAACTTGAGTACCTAAGGACGGCCAAGCGTCTAAACGCCCGCCAGGCCCGCTGGTCCTTATTCTTTGGCCGCTTCAATTTTACCATCACTTACCGCCCTGGGTCTAAAAATACCAAGCCTGATGCGCTGTCCAGGCAGTTCGCACCTGGTACAGCAGAGGCGCCCATCCTTCCCATCCTCCCACCTTCGTGTGTCGTGGGCGCCCTCTCGTGGGAGATCAAGGAGAGGGTCCTGAAGGCGCAGGAGGCAGAACCGGACCCGGTCGGGGGGCCAGCGGGTAAATGGTTTGTTCCTTCTGCTGTTCGGGGCAAGGTGATTCATTGGGGCCACTCTTCTAGACTGGCTTGCCATCCGGGGGGTTCCCGCAAGATCGAGGTCCTCCAGAGGTCATTTTGGTGGCCGTCGTTGCGGAGGAACGTCACCAATCACATCCGCGCCTGCCCCCAGTGTGCCACCGGCAAGACGCTCTCCTCTCCTCCGGCGGGGCTGCTTCATCCTCTTCCGGTTCCTGGCAGACCTTGGTCATACATTGCCATGGACTTTGTTACCGGCCTTCCCCCGTCTGATCGTCACACCGTCGTGCTCACAGTGGTGGATGGCTTCTCTAAGGCCGCCCATTTCATTCCTCTACTGGGACTCCCCAAGGCGAAGGAGATGGCGGATCTGCTGGTGCGGCACGTTGTCAGGCTCCATGGGATACTGTTGGATATCATCTCTGATCAGGGGCCGCAGTTCGTGTCTCAAGTCTGGAGGTCTTTCTGTAATGCCCCAGGGGCTACGGTGAGCCTGTCCTCCGGCTACCACCCCCAAAGTAACGGTCAGTGGGAGAGGGCCAACCAGGAGCTGGAGGCTGTGCTGCGGTGTGTGGCTTCATCTCACCTGGCCTCGTGGAGTGCCCAGCTTCCATGGATCGAGTATGCCCTCAATTCCATGATATCATCGGCGACCTGCATGTCTCCGTTCGAGGCCTCCCTGGGCTACAATCCTCCGCTCTTTCCCGAAGGGGAGGGGGACATCGCCGTGCCTTCGGTCCAGGCCCATTTGAGACACTGTTGGCGGGTTTGGAGGTTGGTCCGGACGGCTCTCTGACGCACGGTGGAGCGAAACTCCAAGGTCGCTAATCGCCGCAGGAGGCCGGCTCCAGCTTACCAGGTAGGTCAGCAGGTTTGGCTCTCAACTCAGCACATTAACCTTAAGAGTGAAAGGAGGAAATTGGCTTAGCGGTTTATTGGCCCATTTCCCATCACCCGGATAATTAACCCTGTGGCTGTGCGCCTGTCTCTCCCCCCCTCCCTCCGCATCTGTCCCACCTTCCATGTGTCCCAGATTAAGCCTTTTTTTTCCAGCCCTCTCTGTCCTCCTCCCAGGTCTCCACCTCCACCAGTGGTAGATGCGCAAGATGGCGCCCACAGTGGTCACCATGGTGCTTCGTTGCGCCCTTTGTTTGTTTTTGTTTGTCAATTGTGTGTCTGCCTGCTCTTATACCCATGAAGAGCTTCTAAATATCAGGACTTTCACTCCCACGGACCTACTCCCAGTTTTTTTAGCTCCTGCCGCCGATCTGGTTCATTGCTTGGCTCAGAAAGTGAGACGGCGAAAGAGAGGAAGGCGAGCGGGCGCTCTCGTTTGGCTCCGCAGGAGAGGCACGCGCACGGCTTTGCCTGGCATATTTCTGTCCAATGCCAACTCTCTCTCTAACAAGGTAGATGAACTAAGACTGCTGATGCGTTTTAAGGACCTCTCTACCTCGGCTGCCCTCTGTTTTACTGAGACCTGGCTCAGGGAAAATACACCGGACAGCGCGCTGCGCCTCGAGGGATTTCAGCTGTTTCGTGCTGATCGTGACACAGAGCTCTCCGGTAAATCCTCAGGAGGTGGAGTCTGCTTTTACATCAACAGCAGCTGGTGCTCTGATGTAACGGTAATTTCCAAACACTGTTCTCCTGCCCTGGAATTTCTTTTTATTAACTGCAAGCCATTTTATTCCCCGCGGGAGTTCACTTCATTCATCCTCGCTGCTGTGTACGTCCCTCCCGACGCGGACGCGCGCGTAGCTCAGCGCGCGCTCGCGGATCACATCCAACATACGGAGCGCACTTTTCCAGACTCTCTGGTTATTGTGGTTGGCGACTTTAACCAGAGCAATCTGAGCCACGATCTCCCCCGCTACAAACAGTTTATTAAATGCCCCACCAGAGGAAAAAACACGCTGGATCACTGTTACACCACAGTTAAGGACGCGTATCGCGCTGCGCTCGGACTATCTGATCACGTGATGGTCCACCTCATTCCCACTTACAGACAGAGACTGAAGCTCACTAAACCTGTTGTGAGCACTACGAAGAAATGGACCAGTGAAGCTGAGGAGAAGCTGGAAACGTGCATGGAAATAACTGACTGGGGCATGTTTAAAGGAGCCACGCATGATTTGGATGAGTACACAGACACTGTGAACTCATATATCCACTTTTGTGAGGAGAGCATTCTTCCATCGCGCACCAGGGTGAGGTACTCTAATGACAAGCCCTGGCTCACTGCTAAGCTCAGACAGATCAGGAAGGAGAAGGAAGCAGCGCTGAAAAGTGGAGACAGGGACCGCTACAGAGAGGTTAAATATCGGTTTAACAGAGAGCTGAGGAGAGCTAAATCTGTGTATTCTGAGAGACTCCAGCAGCAGTTCACTGCTAACGACTCGGCTTCTGTGTGGAGAGGACTGAGGCAAATCGCCAACTATCGGCCTCAGGCTCCTAAAGGTCAGGATGACAAAGCCCTTTGTCAAAGACTGTCCCAACACTATGCCCGTTTTGACACCTCGTCAGCTGTGTCCAACTCCCCCCTCCCTCCAGCTCCACAGCCTCCACGGTCCCTACTTCATCAAAGGCGCCCCCCCCCTCCTCCCCCCCTGCCCTTGTCATCAGTGAGCAGGACGTACTCAAACAGTTCTCCAGACTGAACCCGCGCAAGGCCCCCGGTCCAGACGGCGTGTCTCCCTCCACCCTGAGACACTGTGCAAAAGAGCTGGCTCCTGTCTTCACAGACATTTTTAACACCTCCCTTAAGCTATGCCACGTGCCGACCTGCCTCAAATCCTCCACCATCATCCCTGTCCCCAAGAAGCCACAGATCACTGGACTTAACGACTACAGACCTGTAGCGCTCAATCTCTCACCTCTGTAGTCATGAAGTCCTTTGAGCGCCTGGTCCTGCCCCACCTCAAGTCCATCACCACTCCCCTCCTGGACCCGCTGCAATTTGCCTACCAAGCCAACAGGTCTGTAGATGACGCAGTCAACCTGGCCCTCCACTCCATCCTGCAGCACCTGGACTCCCCGGGAACCTACGCCAGGATCCTGTTTGTGGACTTCAGCTCCGCATTCAACACCATCCGCCCCGCTCTGCTCCAGGACAAGCTGTCCCTGTTCAACGTGCCTGACTCTCTCTGCAGGTGGATCACCGACTTCCTGACGGACCGGAGGCAGCATGTGTGGCTGGGAAAGACTGTCTCAGACTCTGTTAGCATCAGCACCGGATCACCCCAGGGCTGTGTACTTTCCCCCCTACTCTTCTCCCTTTATACCAACTCCTGCACCTCCAGCCACCAGTCTGTCAAGCTGATCAAGTTTGCGGACAACACCACCCTCATCGGGCTCATCTCCAACGGCGACGAGTCCGCCTACAGGAGAGAGGTGGCCCAGCTGGCGTCCTGATGCAACAACAACAACCTGCAGCTGAACGCTCTGAAGACAGTGGAGATGATTGTGGACTTCAGGAAAGTCACAACCCCTCTGCCCCCCCTCACCCTCACAAGCTCTCCCATCACTACTGCTGATTCCTTCCGCTTCCTAGGCACCACCATCACCAGGGACCTCAAGTGGGAGCCAACCATCAGCTACCTCATCAAAAAGGCCCAGCAGAGGATGTTCTTCCTGCGGCAGCTGAGGAAGCTCAAGCTACCCACCAAGATGTTAGTGCAGTTCTACACAGCCATCATCGAGTCCATCCTCACCACCTCCATTACCGTGTGGTATGCAGGAGCCACTGCCAGGGACAGACTAAGGCTGCAGCGCGTCGTGCGCACTGCTGAGAAAGTGATCGGCTGCAAGCTCCCATCTCTCCAGGATCTGTACATCTCCAGGACCCGGAGGCGTGCTGGCCGGATCATAGCCGATCCTTCACACCCTGGTCACGTACTGTTTGCCCCTCTCCCCTCAGGTAGAAGACTTCGGTCCATTCAGACTAAAACCTCCCGTCACATGAACAGCTTCTTCCCCTCTGCCATCAGACTGCTGAACACTAAGTGACTTATTGACTCTCGTGCACTATGTACAGCAGCTCAACCAGACTTGTGTCAATCATCACTGTTTTCTTCTTGCATTACCGACTGCACTATATGGTTCTCCATTATCTGCTGCTCGCTAATATATTTAAACTGCTGACTAGTATTACTCATTCTTATTCTACACTTTATTGCATGTATAGTTTATTTCTTTTATTTTATCATGTTTAATGTTGCAGCATTGCACCGAGACAAATTCCTAGTTTGTGTACTACATGAACAATGGCAATAAATCTGATTCTGATTCTGATTCTGGTAATCGATGGTGACCCAGCGTGGAAGGTCACCTCCATCCTGGACGTCCGACACTGGGGTTGTGGCTTGCAGTACCTGGTGGACTGGGAGGGGTATGGCCAGGAGTGGCGCTCCGGGGTGCGTCCATCCTTCGTGTTGGACAAACAACTCATCAGGGACTTCCACCGGATGCACCCAAGTAGGCTGGTGCAAGGAGGCACCCCTCGGGGGGGAGTACTGTGATGACTCGCTCTCGGCCACTATCATCCTCAGCTGGGCGCACACCTGCTCCTCGTCAGGGCAGGCCTACTAAAATCCACTCAGCCCGCTGGCCTACACTGAGCCGTCTGTCTACCAAGCTATGAAGCACATCTCCTGTCTTCCTAAGTCATCCCCGACTCAACGCTCAGCCTCACCATCTCGGCATCTACTCCCGGAGGATCTCTCCGTTATCACAAGTAAGCCAACCTCTACTCACCTGTTTCTCCACTGTTCCCCTGTGCACAGGTGGAACCCCACGGCGGCGGATTCCATCCTCTCCTCTCTATCATCTTCCCGGCTGCCATGACACTGGGACCGAGGGCGCTGTCTCCCTGGACAACGGGTGACCACCACCTCCCTGCAACAAGAAAGCCGCAAATACACCTAAGCCTGAGCCCAGCTAGCATCTTGCTAATTGTTGTCTGCTTCTTTTATAGGGTTGCCAGGCTGCACGGCGCTCTGCTTCCTCCCAGCTGCTTGGAGTCTCCAGCCAGCTCACGCATACACTCCACAGCACACTCACGCATTCACACACTAACATTGGGTTAAATAAAGATAACTAAATCCATTTCTGAGTCCGTGTCTGTTCCCTGGGCCAGCCATTATGTCAGTAGGTGCCATAATGGGTATTTCTCGAGCCAAATTAGGACCAATGTCAACAAAAAAATTTATTAAATTCGTCTGCAGGTGAGACTGCATTCACACTCTGAGTCGGGGGTTTTTTTTGTTTTTTTTTAAAGATTGGTTGGGTAGCTTGTATTTCTGTTTTTATTTCCAAGAATATTGTTAAGTATTGTCCATGTATATTTAATATCTCTGTTTTTCTCCAGTTCTTTACTGTAATAGTCTCTTTTACTACATCTCATTATATATATTAACTTATTTTTGTATGTTTTATACCGCTGCTCTGCTTCTTTTGTCCTTTTCTTTAGAAAAGCTTTATATAATGATTTTTTCTTTTTACACGCTTTTTGTAATCCTTTAATTAACCATGGCTTACCGACAAATTTCTGTTTAAGCTTTTTCTTTACTAATGGACATTTTTTTTTTTATAAAGAGGGGTTACAATGTTCATAAATGTGTCATAGGCTTCATTTACATCTGATACATAGATTTTTGTCCAGTCTTGCTTCAGCAGGTCTTCTTTAAAGAACTGATTGCATTTTGTGATTTGCATCTGAAAGATTTTAAAGTTTTTTCTGTATTGGCCCCTGTGTGGCCATGGATAAGTGCAAAGACTGGCAAATGGTCACTTATATCATTTATCAATAATCCACTTTCTATTTTCTTATCAATAATATTAAAGAACAGGTTATCAGTAAGTGTAGAAGTGTGAACTGTGATTCTACTGGGATGTGTTATTGTGGGATATAGACTCATACTGTACATAGAATTCATGAACTTATGAATTACATTTTGTTGAAATGGATTTAGTAAATCAGTATTGAAATCTCCACAGATTACAACCATTTTCTTACTAGTTATATTATTGTACAGCTCGACTAATTTATCTCTGAATGTCTCAATGCAAGTTCCCGGCATTCTATATATACAACTTACTGTATACAGTGATCCCTCGCTACTTCGCGCTTCACCTTTCGCGCCCTCAGTGCATCGCGGATTTTTCAAAAATATTCATCAAAAATTCAAAATTGAGAAATAATGGGCGGGCGCTAGCAGAAGGCAGGGAGACTACATTAGACCATCAGGTGTCAACACGGAGAGCAGCACAACTCTCTGTTCGCTGTTCTCGTGTTTGCTCGGCTCGGAAATCTCGCAAGCTGATTGGCCGAGACGTTTCACCCCACAAGCTGATTGGCCGAGACGTTTCACCCACCTTCTCTCCCTGCCAAGCACCCATGAAGGGAAGGAAGACTGCATTCATTGCTTTTTATCGCTCGTGTTACTTAGTCTCGCCGCGTGGAACTTTTTGCTGTTCTCTTGTGCCATTTTGTGCGAAATAGTCTTCCCGTCGAGCCACTACGCCGCCTCCTGCAGCTTCAGCTCTATCGGAAGCTGCCCTCGATGATCCTGAGCCTCCAGCACCTCACGATGAGGCGTCACCTGAGGAGCAGTAAAGCTCTCATTAACTTGTGCAGTAAATCATTTTCATCTTGAGTTACGTATCTTGTTATAAGAATAAAAGAGTTCTAAAAACATATTTATGTACACTTTGTTTACATCTACGTATGTATGTACACGTACACACACACACACGTATCATATGAGAGAGAGAGAGTGGGAGAATGAACGTACGTATTATTTATGGATGGCGTCATTAGGGGTGACGCTACTTTGCGGTTTTTCACTTTTCGCGGTCGGTTCTGGAACCCATTAACCGCGATAAGTGAGGGATCACTGTAATTAGATTTTTTGTTTTATCTTGGTCAATCTCAACAGTAACACATTCCAGAATCCCTGGTAGTGCAAAGGACATTCCATTTACAAGTTTACACCTATACAGGTCATCAATATACAGTGCAACACCACCACCTTTTTTTGAGATCTATTAATATAAAACATCTGATATCCCTCTATTGCCATCAGAGAAGCCTGCTCTTCATTAAGCTAAGTTTCAGAGACTGCGATAGCTGTAAATTTTCTATCTAGCTGTTTTAGATAGTCCTGAATCTGTGGAAAGTTTTTGTTAAGACTTCTGCTGTTGAAGTGTATTATTGATAGTTTACCATCTAATTGCACTTGACTTTTGAATTGCTTTTCAGTATAATATTCACAATGAGTATGAAAATTACTGAAGAAGTGGTTATCAGGATCAATATCATTCTCCATCTCTTGCAGTTTATGTTCAGCACAATGGCATATTTTCAGAGTTTGAATTTCCTCACTCTGTGTCAAATGACTTCCTCCAGCTGGGGATGACTGATGTCTACTAAAGTCAGTCATAAGTTGTTGTTTTTTTAAAGTACATTGACATGGTATGTCACAAAAGAACTGTTCTTGCCATGTGTGTGGATATGGATTATCATAGTCTCTTAATTTTCTTAATCAGTGTTCATCTATATTTATTTAAGTCAATGAGATCTCTTATTATTATGGCCTTTGCTTCCTCAGGTGTTCCATTTAGTTTGATCCAAACTCTACAGTTTCTTGTCCACGTTGCTTGTATCTTATTTTGTTTTTTCAGTATCCGTGCTTGCCGTGCTATTTCAGCATTAGTCTTTGTTAAATGTTCGTTTAGGTAAACTTCTGTTCCTTGTAGCTTTCTGGCCTGCCTCAGTATAAGATAAGATAAAACAAGATAAGCCTTTATTAGTCCCACAATGGGGAAATTCCAGTATGTCATTCTTTACCCTTCTGTTCACAAAGCACATCACAATTGATTTCTTTCTTTTATTATCCTTTCTGGGTAAAGTATGACAGGCTGAAATTGCATTTACTTCAACCTTTATATTTCTGCTTTCAAGGAACTGAAGCACCTGGTTTTCCAGGGAGACTGATTCACTTAAGGGAGCCTCCTCACCTCTCATTCCTGCTGTGGCATTGGCATATGATTGGTATTTAATGTCTAGTCCACTTATAATTAGGTCATCCATACGAGAATATTGTTCAAGATCCTCGACGCTGTCATAACTCTGGCTCTCACGAGCCAGGAAAGGAGATACGAGGGCGACCAGTGAGTTAGCGTAGTTTATTAACAAAGCACACACTACACAAAATAACGAACAGAAAAGTAAAGAGCCACGTGGGGCTAAAACACACACAGAACTAAGGGTAACATACCACCCAGGGAGAAAGGCTAGAGAGGCGGCAAGGGAAAAATACACGCCGAGTCGCAACACTTACTTTGGGTGAAGCGCCAAGGTAACAGCGGACTGAAGCTAGTCGTAGGAGCTAACAGTCGTGGGAAACACAAGGAACGTCTTCCCATAGCGAGGTCGCAGCGACGAGTAACTCTCGGCTGCTCGCTTAAATGGGGAGATGATTGGGGATAGGGGACAGCTGTCCCAGCGCAGCTGAACTAGACAGCTGGCAATCAGCTGGGCGCTGTCAAAGAGCGGGCCATGGAAGACCCGGCACGGACTACCCCGGAGCAGGAGCGACACTGGACAACCTGAACGCAGAGAAAAGAGTGTTCAGGTCGTGACAGTACTCCTCCCCCGAGCCGCGCCTCCTGGAGCGGCCTAAACCCCCCCCCCCCCACCCCGAGGGAAGACCAGGGAGGGCGGTGGGGGCCAGATCTGGGACAAAAGGAGGGACCAGAAAAAGGAGGCAGGGAAGAAAGAAAAAAAAAAAAAAAAACCTAGATACAGTATAGGGTCAGATACCATAATAATCTTAAACCCCCCCCCCAAAAAACCATCACCCCCTCCCCTGCAGAGGCCAGACGGTCTGTGCAGGTGACCACAGGAGGTGGGGAGAAATGACAAGAACCAAAATGCGGAAACATAGCGACACAGTCATGGAAAAAGTTCACAATAACTTAGGGTGAGGACAATAAAAAAAAACTCATGTCCCGAAGGCCAAAAACTACAAAACTCTGAACATATGGTTAAAATAGACTTACACAAGTAAACCCCGACCAAAACAGAATATACAAAGGATGCAAACCGGGCATAAGATCCAAAAATAGAGCCTGGAACTGCAAATTGGCATGAAGATAAAAATACAAAAGGAACAACTCCTCAAACACGTATTAGCACAAAAGTGTCACTAAACAGTCTGGAGGAGGATATAAATACAGAAAAACAAGACTACTCGGAATGAGGCCAGGCAATGTGAAGCAAATGCTACTTAAGGGAGAAATTAGAATAGGATCATACTGGGATTATAAAACAAAGAAAATAGTCCAAGGAAATTTTAACTGGGATAACCCCACAATAAGGACTCTAGGGCAGAGAGTTCTTTGATGTCCTGAAAAGTATTAAATTAGGGAGGACAATCAAATGCAAGGCAACAAACAGTCAGTCAATTCTTCCAGGACGTCAGCAGGTGGAGCGGGGCAGGCGATGACAGCTTGTCCGGCGGGCGGCCCGAACTCCACCAGGCCAGGAACCACAACACCAGTTCGGGTGGCCTACCCGAGTCCCAGGCTAGGAGACACAGTTTCTCCGGAGGCCGACCCAGATCACCGAACCAGCCAGATGGCTTCCCAGGCGGTCGTCCCGTGGCCTCAGACCACGGAGAGCTGAGGGAGAAGTCTTGGTGCAGCTTCCTCCCTGAGGGAAAAGGCAGGAGGAAACTGACCCAGGTGAGAAAACCCCCCACAGTAGTAGGGGGAGAAGAGATGGAGGCCAGGGGCAAAGTTAGCCTGCCATCTAATGGCAACAAGGGTAGGGGGAAACTGGCCCGGGTGAGAGGAACCCCAACAGCGGCAGGAGGAGAAATGATGGAGGCAAGGGACGAACTCAGCCTGACGTCAGGCGAACACAATCCTCCAGTTCCCACACTAACCGTTACCCGGACCGGCGCAGCACCCCCGGTGGACCCCAATCGGGCCGGCGAAACACTCCCGGTGGACCCCGATCGGGCCGGCGAAACACTCCCGGTGGACTCCAGCTGGACCGGCGAAACACTCCCGGTGGACTCCAGCTGGACCGGCGAAACACTCTCGGTGGATTCCAGCTGGACCGAGACAGCACTCCCGGTGGACTCCAGCTGGACCGAGACAGCACCCCCGGTGGACTCCAGCTGGACCGAGACAGCACTCCCGGTGGCCCTGGGGAGAGGCTCAGAGGGACAAAAGGAACCGGGATCAGGATCACCGGCAGCGGCAGAGCCCGGCGGAACAGGCTCGAGCGCAGCAGACGGCTGCACCCGGCCCGCCCCCCCAAGAGACAGGCAATAATGCTCCAGAATAGAGAAGAGAAAAACAAAATACAAATAAAATACAAAAATACAAAAATACAAAAAATACAAAATACAAAATAAAGCACTTGCCTGATCTCGGGTTCTACCGCCATCCAGGACTTCGATGCTCCGGGCTCAGCGTGCAGGACTCCGTCCTCCGGCTCCAACTCGACTGCGAATGGCTCCGCAGCCGGCATGATGGTTTCCACAGTCAAACGACCTCCAAATGCCGAAGACCGCGTCGACAGCCCACCTGGCGTGGGGGCAGGAGATCTGGACTCTGCTGGGCCGAACCATTCCTCCGTGGAGACCCGGGGACGCTTAATCGTCGGCGCTGGCTCCAACAGGCAGTTCGACCTTCTCCTCTGCCCATAACGTGGCTGCGGGGCTGGGGCAAAACCCTCCAGGGTCGCAGGCCGCCTCCTCCTCGCGCAGCGGTGTACACCTGGCACCGGGGCACACTCAAGGGGAAGAGACACAGAGGACGCAGGTTCATATTCAGTTTTTGCAGCGGGAGGAGAGAGCTCAGGGGACTGTGAACCCTGAACTCCTCCCCCAGGAATCAAACAAGGCAATTCACTCATAATGGGAGGAGAATGAAAGGACACTTGCCTGATTCCCGGAGGGCCGGTGGAACCCGCTACAAGGGACTCGAGTCTCTCTTCTCCCAACCGGATAGAAGTGGGGAACCCCCCGGACAGATGAGGCGGTGCTACCCGCACCGGATCGGGACCTGGAACACCTGGAGATGAATTTGTGCTTCTCCCAGCGGCCGGAGTGAATGACGAAGAGGGGGGTGAAACAGCTGAGGAGAGCTGGGGGCCCAAAGCTGACGGGACAGCGGGGAGAGCGGGCCCAGGAGCGGGAGCAGCTGATTCACTTCTTCGGCGAGACACGGGAGCAACAGCAGGCTGGGAGGCGGAATTCGTGTGGTTTCCTGGAGCGGGATCCGGACGGGACTCTCGCTGAGATGAGTGGGGAATTTGGGAGCGACGTCTTCTGAACGTGAGGTCGGGAAAACGCCGCTCCTGTGCGATGAGCGAAGCCAACAGGTCAGCGTATTCCGGATAATCGTTCAGCTCCGGGTTCTTCTCGACCAGCCTGACCGCCGCAATCACGTTCTTCATGGCTACGGGGGGAACGGCGGCGGAAGAAGCGGCTGCCACTCGATCCGCAATGCGCATCGCTGTCACTCTCATCTTCTCCGGGGGAAACCCGGTTGACGTCACTCTATCCTGGGGATCACCCCTGGGTGAGGCGAACTCCTGGACTGGATCGGCGGCAGGAGCGGGATTCCGAAGCGAGGAGCGAAGGCGTCCTGTCCTCGGCTTCCTGCCGGAGTTCTCCTCCAGCCTACGGAGCCTCTCCCAGGCCACAGAGATGTCTGCCCTCCTCGCCTTAACCTCGGGGAGAAGGAAGTAGCGAGAAAAGCAGTTAAGCATACCCTCGGCGAGCTCCAGGCGCCAGCGTATCTCGCTGGGGGCATCGTAGAGGTCCGTGGTGAACAACGTTCCGTCCACAAGGTCCAGAGTCTCCGAGAGATCGTGGCCTGGGTGCCGCATGAGTCTCTTGGAGGGAGACATGATACTGGCTCGCCCGTACCCAGAGGAAGAGAAAAAAAGGCGTCGAGTCCTTACAGCCAACTCACGGTCGCGGCCGTCTCACTATGGCTGCGACCTACTGTCATAACTCTGGCTCTCACGAGCCAGGAAAGGAGATACGAGGGCGACCAGTGAGTTAGCGTAGTTTATTAACAAAGCACACACTACACAAAATAACGAACAGAAAAGTAAAGAGCCACGTGGGGCTAAAACACACACAGAACTAAGGGTAACATACCACCCAGGGAGAAAGGCTAGAGAGGCGGCGAGGGAAAAATACACACCGAGTCGCAACACTTACTTTGGGTGAAGCGCCGAGGTAACGGCGGACTGAAGCTAGTCGTAGGAGCTAACAGTCGTGGGAAACACAAGGAACGTCTTCCCATAGCAAGGTCGCAGCGACGAGTAACTCTCGGCTGCTCGCTTAAATGGGGAGATGATTGGGGATAGGGGACAGCTGTCCCAGCGCAGCTGAACTAGACAGCTGGCAATCAGCTGGGCGCTGTCAAAGAGCGGGCCATGGAAGACCCGGCACGGACTACCCCGGAGCAGGAGCGACACTGGACAACCTGAACGCAGAGAAAAGAGTGTTCAGGTCGTGACAGACGCGTTCCTCCAAGTCTGCAATTTTTTTTTGTCTCTTTCCTTAATTGTTTATTTCTATTCTGAGACTTCCTCTATTAGCCCTAATAGTTTAAACTGTTGATTGGCCACTTTGGTCAGTTCTTCTGACATGAAGTTCAGAGATTTTTTTTAATCTCTTCCATTTCTTCCTTCTTTGGTGGCATTTTTACTGACCTGTTCATAATAAAACAATCTCTGCTGGTGTCGCCGGTATCCAATCCAGCCGACCTCAAATCCAGCTGCTGCCTCAGCTAGCTCCCTCCACTGCTAGTCCCGCTGCTTACCGCTGCTGTAATTGAGCTCCTGATCTGGCTCCTGTCCAGCCGAGGTGCCGGCAGCTCTTCCACCGAGCCCCGCCACCCACCGCCGCTGTAGTTGAGCTCCGATCCGGCTCCTGTCCAGCTGGGGTCCCGGTAGCTACTCCGCTGAGCCCCGCCGCCTACCGCCGTCTTCCTCAGTAGTTCCTCTGCCGAGCCCCGCTGCTGTAATTGAGCTCCAATCCGGCTCCTATCCAGCTGGGGCCCCAGCTGCTCCTCCACTGATTCCCATCTCCTACTGCCGCTGTAGTCGAGCTCCAATCCGGCTCCTGTCCAGCTGTTGCCTCGGTTAGTTCCTCCGGTCAGCCCCAATCACAAGATTCTAAGAATCTGTGCGGGAGGCTCAGCCGTTATCTACCGGGCCAATGCCGGGTCTGTGACTACAGACCAGGTTAAGAAACAGCTGGAGAGTCTCTGTCGAAGGCTGCGGGCCCTGATGGGATCTCCGCCAGGATCCTGAGGATCTGTGCCAACCAGCTAGTTATGGTACTGAAACACCTGTACAGCCTGAATCTAGAGAGAGTACTGGTGCTGTGGAAGACATCCTGACTGGTTCCTGTCCCCAAGAAATCGTCTACATCTGACCTGAATGACTATCGACCAGTTGCCCTCACATCCCATGTGATAAAGGTCCCTGAGAGACTGGTCTTAGCCCACCTGAGGCCGCAGGTAAAGATGTGGCTGGACCCTCTGCAGTTTGCATATCAGCCCCATTTAGGAGTTGAAGATGCTGTCATCTGCCTGTGGCAACAAACCCATCTGCACCTGGATGGCGGAGGAGACTCTGTGAGAATCACATTTTATGATTTCTCCAGTTCCTTTAACACCATCCAGCCACTGCTGCTGGGTAAGAAGATGCAGGTGATGGAAGTCGACAGCTCTGTGATCTCCTGGATTACTGACTACCTGACAGGCAGTCCACAGTTTGTCCGGCTGGGCAGTGTCTTGTCTGATACAGGAGCTTCACAGGGGACTGTGCTTTCTCCTTTTCTCTTCACCTTATACACCACTGACTTTCAGTACAACACCAAGTCATGCCACCTGCAGACATTCTCTGACTCAGCTGTTGTTGGGTGTATAAGAGGGGGAGAGGAGAGGAGTACAGGGCACTGGTAGACAGATTTGTGGAGTGGACCAAGCAGAATCACCTGATGCTGAATGTCAGCAAGACCAGAGAGCTGGTGATTGACTTCAGGAAGAAGAGGATACCTTCACAGCCGTTGCAGATTAGCGGGGGGAGGATGTGGAGGTAGTTGAGGACTACAAATATCTGGGTGTCATGATTAGCAACGAACTGGACTGGAAATCCAACACTGATGCTGCATACAAGAAGGGGATAAGCAGACTCTACTTCCTGAGGAAGCTGAGATCCTTCAACGTGTGCAACAGGATGCCGGAGCTTTTCTACCAGGCAGCTGTTGCCAGCGCCATCTTCTTTGCTGCTGTCTGTTGGGGTAGCAGTATCCAAGCTAGCAACACAAACAGACTTGACAAGATTATCAAGAGGGCTGGCTCTGTAATTGGTCTCAGGCTGGAGACTTTTGAGACTGTGGTGGAGAGGAGGAAACTAAATAAACTGCGGTACATCATGAACAATCCTGGTCACCCCCTCCACCACACACTGGACAGAGAGCAGAGCACTTCCTCCAGCAGACTGCTACAACTTCGCTGCCGAACAGTTAGGTACCGGAAATCTTTCCTGCCACATGCCATTTCACTGTACAATAACTCACTCTGTTGTATTCTGGTCATAACTATGCTACCATACTGCACCTTACAGTCTAATTGGTGCCTCACATTTCACCCTGCACCTAATAGTCCTGCATTGTACAGTGGGTATGATTCATGTACCTATATGGGTCACCATCTATTCATCTATGATGTACATAAGTTTTTAGCAGTTTTACTTTCCATGGGTAATCCCTTTGTCTATTATGCTGTGTGTGTTTCTTTCATTTTGGTCATCTGCTGTCATGCTGCTGTTACACTGTAATTGGGGAGTATAGGGTGTCAGGGAGGGATAGTACCTCTGACGGGGCAACAGTCACACCTCCAGGTGGTCGGTCCGCTTTGGTTCCCACTTGGCACTCAACTCTCACCTGTGGCTCCAAGTAGCTGTTTTCATGCAACAATGGCCACCCCCAGTAAACTGCTTTAACTGGCAGGTGAAACAAGGTAAGGGTAGCCGACGCATGCGTAGACTGGACCCCGGCGGACTGTGCGGAGGAAACCACCAGATTGGTTCAATGGTCAGTAAGGCAGACCCAGCAAAGCATTGTGGAGCACAACAAGGGCACAGTGAGACATGTAGGACACTGCTGGCCATCCACTGCATCCTCACCTATCTCCAGCCATCTTGACTATGTCTTGCCACTGGATCCAGATAGGCTGGGACGAGAGAATAAAGCTGACGACCCTGCGCAACTCTCCCTCACTTAAGACATTACTCCCCCCCCCCCCAATTTCCTTCTCATTCCCTCCCCTCCACCTCCCCCTTCCCCCCCTCCAAGTCCTCTGGCTATGGGCAAGTGACAAAGCAGCAGGTGCGGATACACTGGAAGCTGTAGCCACAATCCTACACACAGGCAGCCCAGGGCATAGGGTTGCTCTCTACTGGACAGAAATAGGAGTGGAGTTTGGTAGCCCCCTGGGTGTCTGAGCAGCCCTCTTTAGGAGTCGCTCTGCTCACCTCCGTGGCCTGAGGAAGGGGCTAGAAAAGGTGCCCTAAACATAGCCTGCTTCGCTACACCCTGGCCAGCAAGCCGCAGCTGGCGGGGATCCCACTCTAGTGATCGAAATTCTCAGAAGAAATCAACTAAGGTTTTTTGTTTTTTTTTTGTTAGCGGAATGGCAGCACGCATGGATGCTGCAGCCCCTCTAGGCATCAGTGAGTGTGAGAGTTTTGAGTGTTTTAATCATCCCAGACGTACATTCTGTAAAACTTACAACCGTGAGACCTTATTAAACATCAAGGTAATGCACGCTGCAAGAACTGCGGCACTCGGGTGTGACTTAAACATTCTATGCCAGCATAGAATACTATCGGAGGTTTCGCTGGCAGCTACCCGGGAGAGGAGGAAATGTAAGCGGCGCAAACGTAAACAAAGGAGAGGAAAGAGAGCCAGGATTCATGCTAGGCTAAAGGCTAACCACTCCAGACCAGCAGTACCGTTGCTCCTACTTTCCAATGTCCGCTCCCTCGACAACAAGCGGGACGAGCTGCGTCTGCTGAGAGAAACCTGGAGAGAGTGGAGGGACTGCTGTGTGTTTGCATTTACGGAGACATGGCTCCACGACAATATCCCTGGTGCGGCCATTCAGCTGGAAGGGATGACATCGTTCCGGGTGGACAGGGAGGCTGCTAGCTCCGGTAAGAGCCGGGGGGGTGGAGGGGGCTATGTATCTATATTAACAAGAACTGGTGTGTTAACGCCACGTTAGTAACTAAACACTGCTCTCCGTTGGCGGAGTTCCCTATCATGAATTGTCGGCCATTCTATCTGCCAAGGGAATTCACCAACGTGTTTGTAGCTGCTGTTTACATAGCTCCTAGCGCTAATGCTAAAGCTAATGCTAACGAGGCACTCGGAGAGCTGCACACAACGCTATCAGTGAATTTCAAACTTCACACCCGGACAGCTTTGTGGTGGTTGCGGGGGATTTTAATCACACCAGTTTAAAGACTGTGCTCCCCAAGTTCAAACAATGTGTGGACTTTAAGGCCAGAGGAGAGAATATGTTGGACTTGGTGTACACAAACTTCCCAGATGCATATAAGGCAACATCTCGCCCCCCACCTCGACCATTTTGACCACCTATAAGTGATGCTGGTGCCTGCCTACAAACCTTTACTGAAGCGCAGCAGGCCAGTAGAGAAACAAATCAAGATTTGGCCAGAGGGTGCAGCCTCGGCACTTCAGCACTGTTTTCTGCACACAGACTGGGAGGTTTTCAAAATAGCAGCCTCCCAGGGAGACAGGACAGATGTGGAGGAGTATGCTGAAACGGTCACCAGCTACATCGCGAAGTGCACAGAGGATGTCACTATAGTGAAGACTTTCACTGCACGGGGCAACTATAAACCCTGGATGACTGCAAAGGTGCGCTCGCTCCTCACAGCCAGAGATGCAGCCTTCAGAGTGAAGGACAGGATCGCCCTCCGCTCAGCCAGGTCTGCGCTCTCAAAGGGAATTAAGACGGCAAAACGCGCCTATGCGGAGAAAATCCAGGGACACCTCTGTGACACAAGGAACACCAAACAGATGTGGCAGGGAGTTCGGGCGCTGACGGATTATAATGACGGTGGAGAGAGTGGAGAACATCAAGTTCCTCGGAGTGCAGATCTCGCAGGACCTGACCTGGAGCAAGAATTCCTTGGGGATCAGGAAGCGGGCCAGCAGAGACTGCACTTCTTGAGGAAACTCAGACAGGCCTCTCTCCCCATCTGCATCCTCAGGACCTTCTACAGAGGTGTGGTGGAGAGTGTTATGATGTACTGCATTGCAACATGGTACTCCAGCTGCAGTATGTTAGACAAAAAAGCCCTGCAAAGGATAGTTAAGGGAGCTGAGAGGGTAATTGGAGTTTCCCTCCCCTCTGTCCAAGAACTTTTTCAGAACCGTTGTAGGAGCAGGGCACTGAACATTGTCAAGGACTACTCTCACCCTCTGCATAAACACTTTGAACTGCTGCCATCTGGCAAACGATTCCGGAGCATCAGAGGCAGAACTACCAGACTGATTAACAGCTTCCTTCCACAAGCTGTTAGGATGCTGAGCAGTTGATCCGGAATCTTTCATACATACTACTGCACCTTATGGACATTATGTATATTATTTGTATATTACAGTTCTAGTTAGTTTCAAGTATGTCTCAGGGATGTGTGAATGGCTGCGTTGGGGTGGGGGGTGAGGGGGTGTGTGAGTGTGTCTTAAATTATGTTCTTTTTACTTATATGGAGGCCTAGAGAAACGTAATTTCATCTTGCCTGCACTACAGTTGTATGTACAGCAACATGACAATAAAGGTTGATTTGATTTGATTTGATTTGATTTGATTTGAAGGTGACATCACTCCCCATTTGCACTTGGAATGTGGGAATGCGCAAGGACAGCTCCAAAGCGGACAGACCTGAGAGACGGACAGCACTCGTTGCAAGAGACCTCAGCAGGTACAACATCCACATCGCAGCTCTGAGCGAGACCAGGTTTGCAGACGAAGGTCAGCTGACAGAAGTCAAAGCTGGCTACACCTTTTACTGGAGCGGCCGAGGCAGCAAAGAATACCATGAAGCAGGAGTGGGTTTTGTGACCAGATCCAATCTGATCAGCAAGCTTACCAGCCTCCCCAAAGGAGCCAATGACAGCCTCATGGCCCTGCGGCTCCCCCTCCAATGAATTTGCCATGCCAAATTCATCAGTGTATATGCCTCTACCATGATGAACCCAGATGAGATCAAAGACAAGTTTTATGAGGACTTAGAAACACTCATCAAAGGCATACTGAAGGAGGACAAACTCATTGTTCTTGGAGACTTTAACACCAGAGTTGGTACAAACTACCAGACATGGGAGGGAGTCCTTGGGAGAAATGGAGTTGGTAAGTGCAACAGCAACCGTCTTCTCCTGTTGAATATGTGCGCCTCTCATGACCTTCTGATCACTAATACTTTCTACCACTTGCCAAATCGCAACAATACCTCCTGGATGCATCCACACAGCAAGCATTGGCATCTGATCGATTACATCATTGTGAGAAGGCGAGACAGGCAGGACATTAGAGTGACAAAGGCGATGTGTGGCGCAGACTGCTGGATGGATCAGACTCATTCTCTCAAAGCTCAACATGCACATCCAGCCCAAACGGCATCAACAGGGAAAAAAGGCAAACAAGTGACTCATTGTCAGCAAGCTGGAACAGAATTCTGTGTGACAGAACCTCAGTGAGGACCTGGACAGCAAGCTTAGTTAGCTTGTCTTTGGGCCGTACGGAGCAGAAAAAGACTGGGCAGCTTTCAGAGACATGGTGCACGACACCTCACTCACTCATCTGGGCCAGAACACACACAAACACCAAGACTGATTTAATGAAAACGATGACATCCAAAAGCTGCTTGACGAGAAGCGTGAAACCCACAGAGCGTACCAGCAAGACAGCAGATCTGCCTCTAAGAAGGCAACCTTCAACTTCATCAAAAGAAAGGTGCAGGCAAAGCTCAGAGATGCACGACTTCCGGCTCAGCAAAAAGGCAGATGAAATACAGCAGTACACTGACAGCAACAACTTCAAATGCTTCTATGATGCCCTAAAGATCATCTACGGGCCTCAGTCTTCTGGAACATCGCCACTGCTCAGAGTTGACGGGTCCACTCTCCTCACCGACAAGAACGTAATCCTAGAAAGATGGGCAGAACATTTCAGCAGCGTCCTGAACAGATCTTCGTCCATCAATGCAGAAGCCATCACTCACATGCCCCAAGTAGAGGTGAACACGTCTCTGGCAGAAAATCCAATGGAATCAGAAGTCCAAAACACGATCAAACTCCTTTTGAATGGCAAAGCACCAGGCTCTGACTCCATCCCAGCTGAAATCTACAAGGCAGGAGGACCAGTTCTAATATAGAAACTCACCAAGCTCTTTCAGACCATGTGGAAGCAGGAAGTTATCCCCCAGGAGCTCAAGGATGCCGCCATTGTCCATCTCTACAACAGAAAAGGAAACAGGCAGTCCTGTGACAGCCATTGTGGGATCTGTCTTCTCACAATCACCGGCAAGATCCTCCAAAAGTCCTTCTCAACCGCTTCATTCAGCACATGGAAGGCGGTCACCTGCCGGAGAGCCAGTGTGGCTTCAGAGAGGGTCGTGGAACTGCTGACATGATCTTCACCACACGCCAACTTCAGGAGAAATGTCAAGAGCAGAACAGAGACCCCTACACAACATCTGTGGATCTGACCAAGGATTTTGATACCATCAGTTGTGAGGGGCTGTGGAAGATCATGGTGAAGTTCGGCTGCCTGGACAAGTTTATCAGCATGGTGCGTGAGTTCCATGATGGCACACTTGCTCGAGTACTGGAGGATGGAGACCCCTCTGAAGCTTTCCGAGTCACCAACGGGGTCAAGCAGGGCTGTGTACTCACGCCCACACTTTTCAGCATGATGTTCACAGCCATGTTGTCTGATGCCATCTGCGACAATGAAGAAAGCACCATCAGGATCAGGTAAAGGATGGACGGCAGGCTTTTCAACCTGTGCAGGCTCCAAACCAAAACCAAGGTTGAAGAGGACTCAGTACATGACTTCCTGTTTGCAGATGACTGCACACTCAACGCCGCTACGGAGGTCCAGATGCAGCAGAGCATGAACTGCTTCTCCACTGCTTGCGACAACTTTGGGCTCACAATCAGTACGAAGAAAACCGAGGTCCTGCACCAACCCACGCCGCAGAAGACTTATGTGGAACCAACCATCACTGTCAACAGGGAGACCCTCAAGGCTGTCGACAAGTTCACGTACCTTGGCAGTACACTCTCCAAGTCTGTCAACATCGACGACGAGGTGGATTCGCGCATTGCCAAGGCAAGCTCAGCATTCGGACGGCTACATGCAACACTCTGGGAAAGGACAGGCATCAGGTTGACCCCACAACCGAAGGTGTAGAAGGCAGTTGTTTTGCTTTCCCTACTGTATGCCTGCGAGACATGGACAGTCTACGAGTGCCATGCCAGAAAGCTAAGCCGCTTCCACCTGAACTGCCTCAGAAAGCTCCTGAAGGTCACCTGGCATGACAAAATCCCTGACACAGAGGTCCTCTCCTGAGCTGAGCTGCCTAGCATCCACACCCTGCTCAAGAGAGCCCAGATTAGGTGGGCTGGCCACCTTGTTCATATGCCTGACTCACGCCTACCAAAGAGACTGTTCTACGGTGAACTAGCAGAGGGCAAGCACTCAAAAGGTGGTCAGAAGAAGCACTACAACGACACTCTTAAGGCTTCCCTGAAGAGCTTTGACATCAGTCCTGACACCTGGGAGACCCAAGCACTAGACCAACCAGACTGGCGTAGCCATACCAGCAAAGGCGCTGCCTCCTTTGAGATGAACAGGATTGCCAAGGCCCAGAGAAAAGTCCAGAGCCACCCCTGTATCTTCTGCCCGTGCAGACCACCTGTGCCCGACCTGCGGCAGAGCCTTCTGTGCCTGCATCGGACTGATCAGCCACAGCCAGACACACCACACCCAGTCCTCTTCCCTGTGATGTCCTTGGTCATCGTCGAGAATGACAGACAAACCGTAACACTGTAATTGCCCAGTTTGGGAGTTATCTTTCTATCTATCCATCCTCTGGATCCCGCTCCCCACCTGCTCCTGGACACAAAACTTTCTCACAAACTGCCCACAAACAGTAAAACATGGCCCCCACCACTCCTCCACATTGTCACTCAGCACTACCCCCCCCCCCCCAGGGCTGCGTGCTCAGCCCTCTACTGTACACCTTTGACTTTATTCCAGCCCACACAACCACCGCCACCGTGAAGTACGCAAACAACACCACCTTGGTTGGGCTCATCACAGACAATAATGAGAAGCCATACAGGGTGGAGGTAGAGAATCTGCTGATGTGGTGCTTAGCAAACAAGCTGAAACTGAATGTCCACAAAATCAAAGAACTCATTATGGACTTCAGGAAACACAGAGAGGACCAAACCCCACTCCTCATAAATGGGGACCGCATGGAAACTGTCACCACCTTTAGGGTCCTGGGCACTCACATCTCCTCTGACGTCTGGACTGTCAGCACCAAGGTCCTGGTGAAGAAAGCCCAGCAGTGGCTGTTCTTCCTCCATGTCCTAAGGAAGAACAACCTGGACCAGAAGCTGCTGATGGCCTTCTCCTACTGTCTGGGTGTGTGGTACACCAACTCCACAGCTGAGAACAGGAAGGCTGCGCAGAGGGTCATCAGCACTGCCCAAAAAAATCAGCAGCAGCCCTCTACCCTTCTCGGAGGACATGTCCAGATTCTCCTGCCTCAGGAAGACCAAGATCATCACAGGAGACCCCTCACATCCCACCCACCACCTGTTTCCTTCTGGACAATGGTTCAGATCAATCAGGTCCCACACCTCTAGACTGAGTGTCTGCCCCTGGGCCATCCGAACTGCAAACAGCCAGAGGTCCATCCCCTTCTTCCCACAAAGCTCACATGCATAGAACTGAGGACCTTTTAGTCCCCTCCCCCTTAATCCCCATTGTAGGACTAATAAAGGCTTCTCTTCTCTTATTTATAAAAATACTCGTGTGTTTTTTGCACTCTGCACTTTTCAGTAGATTGATCCATCTCTTGAACCAATACCAAAGTGTGTATTTTTATGCTTCTTATTCATTCTACTTAATGTATGCTATTTTATTCAAATGTGTGCTTTAATATCTGTTTTTATATTTTCATATTTTTACTGCACAGTAGCCGGGTGGAGTGCCCACAGTTTCGTTGTACTTTAGAACTGTAGAAGACAAAATGAACGTACTTGAGTATTTTCAACTGTACAGCGACAATAAAGTCCATTTTATTCTGTTCTCTAACAATGTAAATTTATGCACTGCTCACTAATAATATTACCTAACAGAAGCATAAATAATCTAACTATTCACAACACTGATAAATACACATTGTGGCACATACACATCATCTTATAAATTGTGTAAATCAGAAGCATTTTCATTTTAGTTCTCTGAATGGATGGGAAATCAGTTGTTTTAAGCTTTTCCTGGTTGGTTAAGCTTACCCCCTAAAATACTGTTACGCTAATGTCAGGACAATACTTTCAAATAAAACCACGTTAATCATAAAGAGGGATGTATGACATTAGATTTTTTGTTGATAACCAATATGCCAATATTCTGAAAGTAATTTTGCCAATTGCTTCTTCTTCTAGCTATTCCCATGTTCTGGTGGGGTCGATGGGGCAGATATCTTCTGTTTCCAGCTGACCCTGTCACAGACATCATTCGCTGGCGCACCAATCTCTTCCAAGTCCCATTTTACACAGTCTGACCATCTCAATTTTGGATGTCCTCTGTTGCGCTTTCCTGGTGGCACCATCTCTAATATCCTTCTACACACGTTGGTATCATCTCTCCTCTTGACATGCTCAAACCATCTAAGCCTGCTCTTTCTCCTCTTCACACCAATACCTTCAATACCCATTCTCTTACGGATGTCATCATTTCTAATATGGTCCTTTAGCATGTGTCCACAAGCCCATCTACACATCTTCATTACTGCTACTCCTAATCTTCTAACTTGTTGACTGTTCAGTGGTGTTGTCTCCATGGCATAGAGTATTGCTGGCTGAATGACTGTCTTGTGTATCTTTCCTCTGACTTTTGGTGGCACTCGCTTGTCACACGTGACTCCAGACATCTTCCTCCAATTGTTCCAGCCACACTGAATTCAGCCTGGTTACTTCAGCCAATTGCTAAGCTTGATATATGCACTTTTTTTCATCTATTTACATCTCCTTTGTCTTACAGTGATGATTAACTGACATTTACAGGCACATTCATCAAGGAAAATATGACAAATACTGTACCTCAACTTAATATGAAAATACATGGTATTTTTGTAACATGTTCAATAGAAGTGTAAAGTTCCTCCTTTCAATAGATACTGTTCCTGTATTGACTAAAGTCAAAAAAAAAAAGTTTGTCAGTGGCCATCTTATCTTTGATTGTTTTGGTATTGGCTGATTGTTCTGGTATCTTCTAAGAAATATGCATTATTAAAAAAACCTGAACTGCTGAAATGCTTTAAAATGGTTCAGTCCTGGATGTTTTCTGAATTTGCAGCTCCCGTTTACTGTTGTCTGTTTAAAGGCAAAGTCAATACCCCACAACTGGGGCATGCCAGAAATATATTGCCACTGCTTTTATCTTATTTGCTGATAGCCGATATCAGTTAATAAGATAAATATCTGCTGATACAGTTATCAGGCTGATCCCTGATCAGCCTGATAACTGTATCAGCAGTTATCAGGCTGATCAGGGATAACTGTATCAGGGATACAGATAACTGTATCACTGTATCACTGTAAATATTTATCCTGTAACAGCCTGATATATCCCTAATCATAGGGTGTATGTACATACTGTATATTAAATGATTTTATAATTAATGATTTCAGTTTGTGCAATTATTTTTCAGTTAGATATTAAAGGAGCCAATTCTCAGCAAAACTATAATTTTTACCTCCGCCAAGGGAGTTGTTTTCAGTGGCATTGGTTTGTTGGGTTGTCTGTTGGTTGGTTTGCCTGTTAGCAACATAACTCAAAAAGTTATTAATGGATTTTGATTAAATGTTCAGGAAAGGTGTGTAATGGCACGTGGAACAGATGATTAGATTTTGGTGATGAGCTGAGAGTGCATACCTCCACCAAGGGCTTTGTTTGCATTTGTGCAGCAGGATTACACAAAAACTACTGGATGGATTTGGATAAAATTTTCACCAGAGGTGGTTCTTGGGCTAGAGAGGAACCCATTTCATTTTGGTGATGATCTGAGAAAGCATACCTCCGCCAAGGCTCTTATCTTTTCACAGAGTGTTAGCAACAATACTCCAAAATTATTGAATGGATTTGGATGAAATTTTCACCAGAGGTGGTTCTTGGGCTACAGATGAACCCATTACATTTTGGTGATGATCCAAGAATGCATACCTCCGCCAAGGGAGGTATGCATTCTTGGTGGAGAAAACACCTCTGCCAAGGGAGTTGTTTTCACCACAAGTGGCTCTAGGCCTTCACACAAACTCATTACATTTTGGAGGTGATCCATGACAGAGAGAAGGATCCTTGGCAGAGGTATGCACCCTGAGTGCTTTTCTGGTTATTTTTTTTTTTTTTTGTCACATTTCCTCTTTTCTTTTGAAATGTCAGAGACAAAGTTGCTTCAACATAAGGTAACTTTCCTAATTATCTCAACATGTGAAAACACACTGAGCAATTCTCCACTGGTTTCCAGAGCCAATATATAATCATGGTGATTTAAATGCTTTTTATTCATTTCATACATCAGAGTGACCTAAAAGTGCTAAGCATTGGTCTGCTAGAGTCTGTTTTTCTCTGCTCACGCTGACAGAAACCCTCTCTGCTTTGGTTTGCGCACAAGATGAAGTAGTGCACTTCAGGTGCCGGAGGATAGATGTGGGCCAGACATTCGGGCCTCGCAGGCCATATTTTGCACGTGGGCCACCACTTGGGAATCTATGGAATAGAATATGGTGTGGCTCCACATACTGTAGAAGGTTTGGTGGAGGTACAGTCTGTGCTTTCTGGGCACTTTCTATTATATGAGTTGGATGAGTGGGTTCTTATTGTTAGTTTGAATTTCATTTTCCTCAGATGAACACTTTCAGCAGTCTAAAGGTGTATTAAGACCTAATGCGAATGGGCAAATTTTTTCATGTGGTACGATTACATTTCAATGTAAAAATGCAGACAGACATGAATTCACCATCTGAGTGAGTTGCAGACAGGTGAAATTGCCTTTATAACTTATGCAGCAGTGTTCAACTTGCTGTGGAAATTCCCAAAACATTGTCATGTTTAGGTTTACATGATCCAATGGGGTCTCACCTGAAAAAATTGTCCCTGCCTCCAAAATTTCACCTGGATGATGGTTATTTACATTGCTAGCCTGTTAGGCTTGTTAGCATGTCCATAGCAGGAGTCCGAGGGTAAAACTCTCCGACACTGATTCAGCTGCAGAGCTACCAGTCCATCTGTCTGCAGGTGAGTGTCTCATTTTCTCATTGTCTCATCTTCAGAGTGTCAGTCTCAGAGTATCAGTCTCATAAATGCTGATACTTTTACTAGCTAGCACTATCCCTCGGACGTGAATGTGCAAGATTTGCGTGTGCTCGCCTCTTTCCATTGGCTGTATGTATTCGTGCCAGGTGAAAAATTTGCTTCGCGTTTGGTCTAACACACCTTAAGCCTGATCAAAGTTACTCAATACTCATTCTTTTTAGTAGATACATGTACTTTCCATCCTCTTAAGTCATTTTTGGTGACTATGCTTTAGTGGTTATTTCCATATAGAAATAATTATGTATTCTCACCAGTGGGGTCGGTGACAGGCCACTCTCTCAGATGTTACACTGCAGATCAGGAGACAGTTGCATGGGCAGCGTACATACTTCATCCCCACAGGAGCATTCTTGACAGGCTGTGGGTGTGTCCAACACAGAGGTTAGATAATGATCACCAGATTTTGCAATATTTTTCACTTCCATCACCATAGGTAGAAATAAATGATCTCTAATGCTTTATTGTATTTGTCATTCTGCACATTTATCGTTGCATTGTGTCATAGCAAAAATATTTATCCTGTCATAAATAGACAAAACAGGACACCAAATGCCATCTGTGAGTTTGTGACATTTATGAAAGTAAAGACAAACAAGTAATGCAACACAACACTTATAAATAAAGAAGAGAAAACGCGCCGGAGGAGAGCAGAACTCACAATCAGGGGGAGGCAGAACAGCCCGGGGAAATGACGGCTAAGGTGCTCAGGGACACTAGGGAATAGAGACAATCGCAGCCGAATCACACCCGAGGAACAGCGGGGCTCATGGCTGAGGGAATGGAAGGGAAAAGACAAATTACATGGTCGGAGCTCAACGCGATCTCCTCAATGGCTATGGCCGACAACACACTCAGATTCTTGGTTATCATCTGAGGACATCACTTTAAGGCACGACAACGGGGGAAGATTGTCATGCCCTTAAATACCATCCCATGATGGAAAACAAATGTGGATACATGAGTGGAGAAAGTAACAAAATGAATAACAGCTGTGCCGCTCGCAACCCAGTTTGACAGCCAGAAGCTGCACAGCGCTGTCAAAATAAAACACAAACCAGAAACCATAATGAAACAACAACAACAACAAAACCCAAAAATGTAAAACACTACAAATACAAAATGACACAATAACTAGACAGGATAAACAAAGAAACAAACAGACGGAAAAAGACTAAACTTAACTGAAGATTGGGCACAGCGCCCACCCGTGCCCAGGATCATGACAGCCCCCCCCCCCCAAGGGGTAGAACCCAGACACCCCAGGGCAACATAAAAAAGGCAAAGAACCCCCTGCAGAGAAGACCCTCCCAACAGGAAAAACAACCCACCCTGGGGGGGAGGAGGGGGCACCTAGGCACGGAGGAACCAAGCCCAACCAGAAAACAAAACAAAAAAAAAATCACTCATGACCCACAACCCTGTACAATAGGTGGGAGCACGGGACTCTTAGTACAACTGATCAGTGGATGACACAGTTTGAGTGGCCTTCCAGAGTCCCAAGACCACTGGCACCTGTGCTGGAACATGTCGGGTGGCCTCCCTGTGTTCCAGAACCATCTGAGCAGGAGGGGCAGCCCATCGGGCGGCCTCTTATCATCCATAAGCCAGCAATCCATGGCACACAACACCCCCCCACCCCCCGGGGGGCAGCAGCCAGGCCAAGCACCCCCCACAGAGCGCGGGAGCCAGTAGGCAGCATCCTCCTAAGATGGGCGGCTGATCAGCGGTAACCTCCAGCGACGCCCAATGACGCCCAACGACCCCCGATGAAGGCGAGGGATCCATGGTGACCTCAGGCACCGGCAGCGACAGAGGACCCTTAGCGACCTTGGGCAGAAGCACTGCACCCACGGAGGCCCCAGACTGGGCACGGTGTCTACCCGTGCCCAGGATCATAACAAATCCTTTAATTGTATGTGTTGAGAGTTGAAATAGAATATTATTCACACCAGGGGTGGTCTTAAAAGCACTTATCTTTGCAAAGTGACCAGAGTGACAGAAGGCTACACACAGTGAAGAGTTCCAGGGGTTCTGGTACCTCTTTTTGTTTTGCTTTTATTTTTAGGTATTTATGCTTATCCCTTTGTTTATGTAATCTGTTTGTTTTGCTGTGTGTTTCTAGTGTTCAGTTTTTCTGTAAAGCACTTTGGCCACCTATGGGTTGTTTCAAGGGCTTTTAAGGACAGGAACCCCCCCCCCCCCCCCATAAATTGGGACTGCATGGAAAATGTCCCCACCTTCAGGTTCCTGGGCACCCACATCTCCTCTGACCTCTCTTGGACTGTCAACACTAATGCCCTGGTGAAGAAAGCCCAGCAGCAGCTGTGCTTCCTCCATGTCCTGAGGAAGAACAACCTGAACCAGAAGCTGCTGCTGGCCTTCTACCACTGGTCAGTGGAGAGCGTACTCACCTACTGTCTGGGTGTGTGGTACGCCGGCTCCAGGGCCGAGAACAGGAAGGCTGTGCAGAGGGTCATCAACCCCGCCCCAAAAATTATCGGCAGCCCTCTGCCCTCCCTGGAAGACATCTCCAGAGCCTCCTGTCTCAAAAAGACCAAAGCCATCACAGGAGACCCCTAACATCCCACCCACCACCTGTTTGACCTGCTTCCCTCTGGATGATGGTTCAGATCTATCAGGTCCCACACCTCCAGAATGACAAACAGCTTCTTCCCCTGGGCCATCCAAACTGCAAACAGTCAGAGGCCCCACCCACTCCCTCTGAACGCTCACAAGCACAGAACTGAGGACCTTTTAATTATCACTACAACTCACCTGTCTTTGCAGTCCTCACTTTCATGTATATTGACCCATCCATGAAATCACTACTGTACATGTTTTCCATAATCCTTGGGCCATTTTACTCTATTATGTGTTCTGCAGGCCTATGTACATAGTTCCACCCACGAAGCCACTACCATACCTGTGTCTATACCAATGGACTAGTTGTTATTTTACTTTTATTCTTACTTCAGTCAGATGGTTAACTGTGTGTCCTGTAACTATTTTATTTTCAAATTCTTCTCACTTTATTGCACAGTAGCCTGGTGGAGCACCCACAATTTCGTTGTACTGTACAACTGTCATCATCATCATAGCAGTCTGTCGGGGGTGACAATGACTGTTTCATTTAGGTCTGATCAGATTCGTCCACGCAGCTCTGTCCTTCGCCCTCCGCTGTTAGGAACTCCTGACCTTGTTAACCTGGGCAACATCCGAGCTGGTATGAGTTGCTTTCTGACTGACCATTTCATGAAACTGCTTGCAAAGTATTTGTGTACTGCTAGCTATTGCTGAACTCGCGGCACATTCTTGGCGGATAGAGGCATTATCAGTGGCAAGGCCAGGCCAAGACAACCTGACTCCAGTATCTGTTGCAGTGACTGACCAGATGATAGGTTTGTTTGTCTCTGCTCTTTGTGTAGTGCATGTCACGATGCACCGACTGGCAAAACTCCACCACAGACCTTGCAACAGATGTACTTATCTACCAGGATGTCTAGTCTCACCCTGTGTAACTGGGAGTGGTCCACCACAGACCTGTGACAGATATTGTTTTTAGTTCTGCCAGGATGCCCAGTTTCACCCTCCACGCCCTCAGAAGGGCGGGGTTGCCGGTTGAGTCGCCGACGGCCCGACCCATGAGACAGGTAGTACCGGTTTTCATGGCTATCCAGTAGCAAGCAAACCAATGCCTGACCTGACATGTACAACTGTACAATGGCAATAAAGCCTATTCTATTCTACAAAAACAAAGTACATTACATTGTACAATTATACCAATGCTAAAGTCATAATAAACCCAACTGTCTCAGGACAAGATAAAGTCTCCCACAGCAGGCCTGTGAGCAAAAGGGCAGAGGAAGTAGAAGAAAAAGACTAAACAGAACTAGAATATAATGACATTAGTATGTAAATTTGCCATAACAAATTGCTTAATCTAACTGTTTTCTAACCACACCACAACATAGAAATTATGAAAATATGTTCCCAAAAAACACAAAAGCTCTAGTACAACATTTCTATTTTTGTTGTTGTTGTTGTTGTTGTACCAAAAGCCAGTTTAGAAAGCTTGGGATCAGTCCGCCAAGGTCTCCGCCTTTGACCGCCACCTAATCCACATAGCACCGGACCCCCATGATCCCTCCTGCAGGTGGTGAACCCACTGGAGGGCGGACCCATGTAACTCCTTCGGGCTGAGCCCGGCCGGGACCCATGGGTGGAAACCCGGCCACCAGACGCTAGCCTTCGAGCCCCTCCCCCAGCGTCCCTCGTGGATTTTTGTGGGGGGTGCTTCGGGAGTATGGGGTATCGGGCTTGTTGTTACGAGCTATTCGGTCTCTGTACGACCGTTGTGAGAGTTTGGTTCGTATTGCCAACACTCGGTCGGAGTCATTCCCAGTGAGAGTTGGACTCCGCCAGGGCTGCCCTTTGTCACCGATCCTGTTCATAATTTTTATGGACAGGATTTCTAGGCGCAGCCAGGGAATGGAGGGTGTCATGCTTGGTGACCACAGGATCTCATCTCTGTTGTTTGCAGATGATGTTGTCCTGTTGGCTTCATCTAGCAATGACCTACAGCTCTTGCTGGGACGGTTTGCCGCTGAGTGTGAAGCGGCTGGGATGAGAATCAGCACCTCCAAGTCCGAGTCCATGGTCCTCAGCCGGAAAAAGGTGGATTGTCCTCTCCGGGTTGGGGACAGGCTCCTGCCCCAAGTGGAGGAGTTTAAGTATCTTGGGGTCTTGTTCACGAGTGAGGGGAAAATGGAGCGAGAGATCGACAGACGGATTGGAGCAGCATCTGCAGTGATGCGGACGTTGTACCGGTCTGTTGTGGTGAAGAGGGAGCTTAGTTCTAAGGCAAAGCTGTCGATTTACCAGTCAATCTACGTTCCTACTCTCACCTATGGTCACGAGCTTTGGGTAATGACCGAAAGAACGAGATCGCGGATACAAGCGGCTGAAATGAGCTTTCGCCGTAGGATTGCTGGACTCACGCTCAGAGATAGGGTGAGGAGCTCAGTCATCCGGGAGAGGCTCAGAGTAGAACCGCTGCTCCTCCACATTGAAAGGAGTCAGTTGAGGTGGTATGGGCATCTGATTAGGATGCCTCCTGGACGCCTCTCACTTGAGGTGTTTCAGGCACGTCCCACTGGGAGGAGACCCCGGGGCAGACCCAGGACTCGGTGGAGAGACTATGTCTCCCAGCTGGTCTGGGAATGCCTTGGTATCCCCTCTGAAGAGCTGGAGCAGGTGGCTGGGGAGAGGGAAGTCTGGGCTTCTCTGCTTGAACTGCTGCCTCCGCGACCCGGACCTCCGGAAAAGCGGTAGAAGATGGATGGATGGATGTTGTTGTTGTTGTGAAGTGCATCCTAATGCAAAAGCCAAAATCGAATTACCACTTTGAAGTTGCCCCCTCATGGATCGTCACTTTATCGTGGTGGGGGGTTTGCGTGCCCTAGTGATCTCAGGAGCTAAGTTGTCCAGGGCAATTTGCCTCTGGTAAGGTCACCCAAGATAAACTGGTCCTGGGTGAAGGGCCAGACGAAGAACGATCCAATCCCGAACCATTGGTCCCGAACCAGTCATGAGGGCGACTGTGGCGCAGGTGTGGTGTGACCGACTACTGATCGGAGGGTCATGGGTTTGATTCCCGCTCTGTCTGCAGTCTACATGTCGAAGTGTCCTTGAGCAAGACATTGAACCCCCAGTTGCTCCTGGTAGCCAGGCTAGCGCCTGTGTGTCTATGGCTGCTCTGCCGCCATCAGTGTGTGAATGTGTGCGTGAATGGGTGGATAGCAGGATCTGTAAAGCGCTTTGGTCATCCAGAGATGAGAAAAAGCGCTACATAAGTGAACGCCATTTACCATTTACCATGAATGTTAGAACAAGGATTCAGTGTATCCCACATGGTATGGGGTTACCGGGGCCCCACCCTGGAGCCAGGCCTGGGGGAGAGGTTCAATGGCTAGCTCCTGGTGGCTGGGTTTCTGCCCATGGGACCTGGCTGGGCTCAGCCCTAAGGAATTACATGGGTCCGCCCTCCAGTGGGCTCACCACCTGCAGGAGGGACCATGTGGGTCTGGTGCTATGTGGCTCAGGTGGCGGTCGAAGGCAGAGACCTTGGCGATCTGATCCCAGGCTTCCTAAACTGGCTTTTGGGACAAGGAATGTCACCTTTCTGGTGGGGAAGGAGCCTGAGCTGGTAGATGAGGTTGAGAGATACCGGCTAGATATAGTCGACCTCACCTCAACACAAAGGTCTGATTCTGGAACCAGTCTCCTGGAGAGGGGCTGGAGCTTGGCCTACTCTGGAGTTGCCCCGGGTGAGAGGTGATGAGCAGGGGTGGGCATTCTTGTATCCCCCCACCTTGCTGCCTCTATATTGGAGTTTTCCCCGGTGGATGAAAGGGTAGTTTCCCTGCACCTTTGGGTTGGGAAACGGGTCTTGACCATCATTTGTGCACCAAATGATGGTTCAGAGTACCCACCCTTTTTGGAGTCTTTGACTGGGGTACTGGAGGGTGCTCCTCTTGGAGACTCCATTGTCCTACTGGGGGACTTCAATGCACACATGGGCAACAACAGTGACACTTGGAGGGGGGCAATTGGGAGGAGTGGCCTGCCTGATCTGAACTCAAGTGGTGTTCAGTTATTGGACTTCTGTGCTAGCCACAGTTTGTCCATAACAAATGCCATGTTGAAGCATAAGGGTGTCCCTATGTGCACCTGGCACCAGGACACCCTAGGCCGCAGGTCAGTGATTGATTTTGTTATCGTGTCATCAGACCTGCAACCGTATGTCTTTGACATTCAGGCAAAAAGAAGTGCAGAGCTGTCAACTGATCACTACCTGGTGGTGAGTTGGAGCCGATGGCAGGGGAGGATGCCATTCAGACCTGGTAGACCCCAATGTATAGTGAGGGTGTGCTGGGAATGTCTGGGTGAGGCCCCTGTCTGAGAGGTCTTCAACTCCCACCTCCGGAAGAACTTTGACCACATTCTGAGGGAGTTTGGAGACATGGAGTCTTAATGGGCCAGGTTCTCCACCTCCATTGTTGAAGCAGCTGCCCAGAGCTGTGGCTGCAAGGTTGTTGGCGCATCTTGTGGTGACAACCCCCGAACCAAGTGGTGGACGCCTGTGGTGAGGGGGGCCATTAAGTCCAAGAAGGAGCTTGGTTGGCTTGTGGGACTCCCGAAGCAGCTGAGGTGTACCGGCAGGCCAAGCAGAGTGCAGCTCTGGTGGTTGCTGAAGCAAAAACTTGGGTGTGGGAGTATTTCAGTGAGGCCATGGAACAAGAATTTTGGTCGGCCTCGAAGATATTTTGGCAAACTGTCCAGTGCCTCAGGAGGGGGAAGCAGCTCCCTGTCCACATTGTGTATGGTGCAGATGGGGCACTGCTGACTTCGACTGGGGATATCATTGGGCAGTGGAAGGAATACTTCAAAGATCTCCTCAATCCCACTGACACGCCTTCCACAGGAAGCAGGGCTTGTCGATGGGGGGAATGGCTCACCTATCGCAGGGGCTGAGATTGCCAAGGTGGTTAAAAAGCTATTCGGTGGCCGGGCCCTGGGGGTGGACGAGATTCGCCCTGAGTACCTTAAGGCCCTGGCTGTTGCAGGGCTGTCTAGGTTGATGTGCCTCTGCAACATTGCGTGGAGGTCAGGGACAGTCCCTTTGGCATGGCAAACTGAGGTGATGGTTCCTTTCTTCAAGAAAGGGGACCGGAGGGTGTGTTCCAACTTTAGAGGGATCACACTCTTCAGCCTCAATGGGAAGATCTATGCCAAGGTACTGGAGAGGCGAGTCCAGCCATTGGTCGAACCTCAGATTCAGGGGGAGCAATATGGTTTTCGTTCTGGCCATGGCACATCAGACCAACTCTTTACCCTCTCAAGAATCCTCGAGGGTTCGTAGGAGTTTGCCCAACCAGTTTACATGTGTTTTGTGGACTTGGAGAAGGTGTTCGACCGCATCCCTCATGGTTTTTTGTGGGGGGTGCTTCAGGAGTATGGGGTATTGTGTTTGTTGTTAGGAGCTATCCTGTCTCTATGCGGCCGTTGTGAGAGTTTGGCTCATATTGCCAACACTTGGTTGGACTCATTCCCAGTGAGAGTTGGAGTCCACCAGGGCTGCCCTTTGTCACTGATCATGTTCATAATTCTTACCACAGGATTTCTAGGCACAGCCAGGGAATGGAGGGTGTCATGCTTGGTGACCAAAGGATCTCATCTCTGTTGTTTGCAGATGTCCTGCTGGCTTCATCCAGCAATGACCTACAGGTCTTACTGGGACAGTTTGCCATTGAGTGTGAAGTGGCTGGGATGAGAATCAGCACCTCAAAGTCTGAGTCCATGGTCCTCAGCCGGAAAAAAGTGGATTGTCCTCACCGGGTTGGGGACAAGCCCCTGCCCCAAGTGGAGGAGTTTAAGTATCTCAGGGTCTTATTCACAAGTGAGGGGAGAATCAAGCGAGAGATTGACAGACGGATTGGAGCAGCATCTGCAGTGATGCGGACGTTGTACTGGTCCGTTGTGGTGAAGAGGGAGCTAAGCTCTCAGGCAAAGCTGTCAATTTATTGGTCAATCTACATTCCTACCCTCACCTATGGTCACAAGCTTTGGGTAATGACAAAAAAGAATGAGATCGCGGATACAAGCGGCTGAAATGAGCTTTCTTCGGAGGATTGCTGGACTCACCCTTAGAGATCGGGTGAGGAGCTCAGTCATCCGGGAGAGGCTCGGAGTAGAACTGCTGATCCTCCACATTGAAAGGAGCCAGTTGAGGTGGTTTGGGCATTTTATCAGGATGCCTCCTGGACGCCTCCCACTTGAGGTGTTTCAGCCATGTCCCACTGGGATGAGACCCCGGGGCAGACCCAGGACTCGCTGGAGAGATTACGTCTCCTAGGTTGGTCTGGGAACGCCTTGGTATCCCCTCCGAAGTGCTGGAGCAGGTGGCTGGGGAAAGGGAAGTCTGGGCTTCTCTGCTTGAACTGCTACCTGTGCGACCCAGACCTCCAGAAAAGCAATAGAAGATGGATGGACTTTGAATAATCTGTCTATTACAGTAATAGACAGAATGCTTACAACTTCAAAGTAGCTTAGCAATGCCATTTCAGTGGTCATCTCAATATGGTCACAGTCCCTTATTGAATGATACAGAATGTACCAAGATCAAGATATAAAGGAAGTGAGACCAAGTCATATACGCATGGCAGTCTTGGTCTCAGCATAGTCTCTGCCTGTTTTAAAGTCTTGGTATTGAGTCAGTCCTTAGGCCTTAAAGCCCTAGTATGTGTTCACAATGTAGTCTTTGTTTTGAAGGTTTGACCTAGGGCTGGGCGATAAAACAATAATGATAATTATTGCAAAATAACTTTTCCTCGATAGAGACATAAAACATTTTCAATAGAACTTTAGCTAGAACTAATTTATTCCGTGTTTTGACAGGGAAAACGAAAAGCCAATGAAAACGAGAATACACCACACCAAACCAGACATGTGGCTGAAGTCACGTTTGATTGAAGCACACAACAGCATGCGCAGGAATGTATGACCAGCACGTAACCGGGACTTAGCTTAGCACACTTGCTAATATTTGGACTAGTACAGCTGTGTAGAAGACAACAGGAAACATTAATGAAAAGTGCAGTGACAGCGCTACCGAAGAAGACACTGAAACGGACATCATCCAGTGCTCAATAGACAAGGAGATCGTTGAATCGAACAGTTTGTAATGTGGAGATATTTTGGTTATTTAAAGTCTGACAAGAAGCACCTTAGCGTGCACTGCAAACTGTCTAGCACATTCCCACAAAATCATTTAACACTACAACACTACATACAACACTAGGTAACACTATGGCAGCTCAGTGGCACACTGGTTAGCACAGTGGCAGCACATTAAGGTCACGGGATTGACTCCGCCCCTGACCATCTGGGGTTTGATCCCACCCCCTGACCATCAGTGACCCTTCTGTGTGGAGTTTGCATGTTCTCCGCATGTCTGCATGGGTTTACCCCGGGTACTCCGGTTTCCTCCCACGAACTAAAGACATGCAGATTAGGTTAACTGGAGACTCTAAAGTGGCCGTAGGTGTGAATGTATGTGAATGGTGAAGGGATTGGCGCTGTACCGTGGCTGCCTCATCCATCCAGGTGGATGCCCTGAATTTCCTTCTGGGGATTAATAAAGTATACAAATACAATTATTTTTTTTTTTTAACCATCTGAAGCAGTGCCATCCTGCTGAGCACACAGAATGTTGGATTTAAGTGGCTGATTAAAGTAATTGACCCTCGTAACCCTGGCCAAAACTATTTCTCCCAGACAGCACTTCCCCAGCTGTACATGGAATGCAGAGAAACTGTTGAAAAAGAGCTGCAAAGTCTGCCATACTTCACTACTATGTCAGATTTGTGGTCGTCGCACATCTGAACCATATATGAGCCTCACTGCCCACTTCATTGATCAAGATTGGAATTTGAAAAGCAAATGTCTTCAAACTTTCCTGAAGATCATACAGGTGAAGTCATTGCTTTAGGACTGACCGAAGCATCCTGAGTAAAGACAAACAAGTCTGCATCACGACAGACAGTGGGACAAATATAGTGAAGGCCACATCACTAAACAAGTGGACACAACTGCAGTGCTTTGGGCATGTACTTCACTCAGCTATGGGTAAGTTGATGAGCAGAATATTATAAAACATTTTATGTTTTATAATTATTTGAAATACAGTTGTAAAATGTTTTACACTACATTTGTCAGGTTCAACTTGACAGAAAATAAATATTTAAAATTAATCTTGTTATAGCTTCACTTTTCACTTAGGAGTAAAACAGAACCTTTAAGCTTGACAGAAAAAGTGATTTGAGTCATATCGCAATATATATGAAGAGTTCTTTTGCAAAAACAGGTAAGTCCAATTGGTTTAATATTGAGAAAAACAACATTTTCATCTGTGTCATGGTTAATAGCAAAATCAGCCCACGTGCAAGATGCTACACCAGAGAAAACAAAAACCGCTGAGCGACAAAGTTTAAACACAATTTTATTGAAAAGAATGATGCAAATGTAGTGGAAAAACACCTCACTCGCCAGAGGAGCGCCCAGCCTGTAATGGGAGAGACGAGAGCAGATTAGAGCGAGGAGGGAGGAGGGAGGCAGGTAATAATAAATCTTAGGGAATTCTTACGAGTGAGAGCAGAGAGCCTGACAAGGAACCCAGGAAGGCTAGGATGAATACGAGCAGATGCTGCGGGAGAAAAGGCCTGGTGAACGTCTGACCAGGTGGAGTTGGCAATCAGGAGAGAAGCCGATGAAGATGAGGGAGCAGGTGAGCGCACAACAAACCCCGGGGGTTTGTTGTGCGCACCACAGAGTGGTGAGTGGTGGTCACTTGATCATGTGGTCACTTGACCACATGATCAAGTGAGCGCGCTCCTCCTCCCGTCCGCTCACTTGATCATAACAGTGCCACCACCCCCCCTCCAGGGACGCTTCCTGACGGCCCACCAGGCTTGTTGGGATTGGCCCGGTGAAAGGCCTGGACCATCCCCTTGTCATCGAAATACGATCGGGGAATCCATGATCTTTCTTCAGGTCCATAGCCCTTCCAATGAACCAAGTATTGCAGCCCCCAGCCCCGACGGCGAACGTCCAGAATTCTTTGAACGGTGTAGGTGGTCTGACCGTCGAGGATCCGAGGGGGAGGAGGAGGCTTGGGGGGGGGCAGAGTGGACTGGCAAAGAGGGACTTGGTTTTGGATACGTGGAAGGTCGGATGGATACAGAGAGCCAGTGGAATCTCCAGGCGGACTGTTGCGTCGTTGATGATTCGGGAGATAGAAAACAGCCCAAGGAACTGAGGTGACCGCTTATGAGATTCAGTTTTAACCCTTTGGATGTGTGAATTTGCATCCCCCTAATGGCAGCGCGCAGCACTGCGCCTGTTGTCTCACTCTGACTTGATCGGCTGCATTGGAGATTTGTACTGATTTGTCAGTTTCAAAAGGTGGCAGACATCCGTGGGAGGACTCAATGGATGACACGTAATACACCAAAAAAGAAGAACTCCTCATTTCCTTTTCCTGTTTTTAGCATTTTAGCCCAGAAAGCTAATATGGCCGCGATCGGTCACAGTCACTTTGTCGGCTTTGTAAGTGGAAAATAGCCACGGGATACAAGCGAAATTTATGTGGGATAATCATAAGACTTTGTAGATGTGGTTGAGACTTTAAATGACCGACAGAACGCAAAATAACGACCATGATGGGTGAAAATGCAGCGACCACACCAGCCAGCCAGCCAGCCAGCCAGCCCCCCTTTGTCAAAAGTAAGTGAGAAATTTCTGTTTTTTTTTTAAATGTACTAATTTCTTGTTTATATACTTTGAAGATAAGATGATGAGGTACCTCTGTATAAAAAAACGGTGTCAAAAGACTGAACCATTCTGTGTGTAAATATGTCCAAAGTCCAGTTTTGACTGAGTTATGGAATTTAAAGAGGTGCCGCGACATTATGCAAATTAGATACATAAATTTATTCCTATCTGAAACTTTGGATGATATTTTACATCTTTCTAATTGACAGTAAGTCATTATCTCTTACCACTTTCAAGTTATAGCCTTGGAAATCTGAACTATTTTATTGACAAAAAATATTTACCAGTCTTGACCACTAGGGGTTATGTCGCAATTTGGCGACAGTCACACTCAAAGAGTTAATAGGCACCTGGTCCGCCGACAGCCACACCTTCTGCCCAACTGTGTACCTGGGCTCTGGAACTCGCCTGTGGTCCACATACTGTCGGTTCCGTTCAGTGGAATGGAGGAGCGCAGTGCGGATGGCCCACCATAGACAACGACAGTGGCAGGCGTGGGTCTCCACAGATGGTACGGCGACCTCCCTCTCCACCATGGGTAGCGGGGGGTGTGTGTACCCCAACGATGCCTCGAAGGGTGTTAATCCCGTGGGTGAAGAAACTGCGGAGTTGTGGGCGTACTCCACCCAAGTCAGATGAGTGCTCCATGTCGACGGGTTGCAGGATGCCACACATCTGAGGGCAGCCTCCAGGGATTGGTTAGTGCACTCAACCTGTCCATTGCTCTGCGGGTGGTATCCTGATGACAGGCTGACCAAGGTGCCCAGGGTCCGGCAAAAAGACTTCCACACTTGGGATATGAATTGTGGCCCCCGGTCAGACACAATGTCCAGTGGAATGCCGTGGAGCCGGATGACGTGGCTGGTGACCAGGCTGGCAGTCTCTGAGGCGGAGGGCAGTTTGGGGAGGGGAACTGAATGAATGGCCTTAGAAAATCAATCGACAATGGTGAGGATGACTGTGTTACCATTAGAGGGGGAAAATCCAGTACAATACATGAGCCCAGGGATGGCTGGGGATCGGGAGGATTTGGAGCAGACAGGCAGGAGGGGAAGAGTTGGATTTATTTCTGGTGCACACTTGACATGCCTTGACATAATCCCGTACGTCCTTCTGCAGCATGGGCCACGAGAACACTTGCTGAATGAGACTGATGGTTCGGGAAATCCCTGGATGACAGACAAAATGACTGTTGCGGCCCCACCTGATAACTTCGCTGCAGAGGCCGGCCGGGACAAACAGTTGATTCTCCGGTCCTCCCTCAGGTTTGGGCTCAGTGCCCTGGGCGTGTCGGACTCTCTGCTCAATCTCCCAGACAAAGCCCACAAGATGTATGAAGGGGACATAATGGGTTGGGGGGGGTGGGGGCTGAGTGGTCAGAGGAAAACTGGTGGGAGAGAGCATCAGGTTTACTGTTGCGAGAACCCAGCCTATAGGTGATGGTAAGATTAAATCTAATAAAGAATAAGGCCCACTGGGCTTACCAGGCATTTACTCGGTGGTCCGACCAAAGATATTCTAAATTTTTATGGTCGGTCCACACCACGATAGGATGGACTGCTCCCTCCAGCCAGTGCCTCCACTCCTCCAGAGCCAATTTAATTGCTTAGAGCTCTCGATCCCCAACGTTATAGTTCCTCAGCTGGCATGAGCCACCGAGAGACATACGTGCATGGATGGTGCTTCTGATCAGAGGCCGAGTGCTCCAAGAGGACAACACCCACCCCCGAATCAGAAGCATCCACCTCTACAATGAATTGGAGTTGAATGTCGACCTGGGCCAAGATGAGAGCGTTGGAAAATAGACTCTTCAGTTTAAGGAAGGTCCATTCAGCCGCTTTGGGCCAGGTGAAAGGCACCTTGACCAAAGTCAGCTGCGTAGGAGGCTGTGCTTCCCCACTGTAATTGCTAACGAAGTGGCGGCAGCAGTTAGCAAATCCTAGGAAGCATTGAAGCTCCTTACGGGACTGGGGTGTTGGCCATTCAAGCACAGCCTTCACTTTGGCCGGATCGGCCCTCAGCTCTCCCTCAGTGACAATAAAGCCCAGGAAGGAGGTGGAGCTTGTGGAAAACTCACATTTTTCGGCCTTCACAAAGAGCTGATTTTCCAGGAGCCACTGTAACACGGCCATGACATGGACTGAATGTTCCTCTGGCGTGCACGAAAAAAAAAAAAATCAAAATATCATCAAGGTAGACAAAAACGAATTGATTAACCATATCGCATAAATGCCGTCTTCTATTCGACCCCCTCGCAAATGCAGACTAGATGATACGCATTACACAGAGAGCTCGAACGCAGAGCTGATCAGGGGCAAGGGATAGTTATCTTTGACTGTAATCTCATCCAACTCATGGAAATCTATGCACGGATGCAGAGATCCGTCCTTCTTTCCGACAAAGAAAAATCCTGACCCAAGAGGGGCCGAAGAGGACCGAATGAGGCCGGCATCCTTAATATAACTCTCCATCGCCTCCCTCTTCGGTCCGGAAAGGCTGTAGAACTGGCTGGATGGCAACCGTACACCTGGGAGGAAGTCAATAGCACAGTCAGAGAGGTGAGGAAGCAAAGAAAGGGCTCTAGACTTGCTAAAGACCTCCCCAAGGTCATGATAGACCTCAGGTACGAGGCTGAAATCCGGCGGCCCCACCGGAGGAGAGGAGACAGAAAGGGACGGGGAACACTTGACCAAACAGAAGCAGGATGCTAAACAGAAGGGGGTCCAGCAAGAGATGGAATTTTGTGCCCAATTGATAATAGGGTTATGCTTCCGGAGCCACGGATATCCCAGAACCACCGGGGAAGATGAGCTAGGGAAAATAAGAAACAAAATGGTCTCCCGGTGGTTCCCAGATAGAAGGACGTAAATTGGCGTGGTGCGCTCAGTAATAGCCGCCACACAACCCCCAGATAGTGCCACAAAATTTAGCGAAGCCAGCAGTTTAGTTAGGGGAATACCAATTTCCTGCACGAGTCGCCGAGAGATGAAATTTTACTCCGCCCCTGAATCAATTGAAGCCAAAACCCTCCTCTCAACCCCCAGCAACTGAATGAGGGCTGGAATGGAAAAGTTACCGGGGGGATGAATAGATTTTCCGCCCGTCAGACCCCCCACGGCTACTGACGGGCCGTGTCTTTTTGGCTTAAGATGGCAATTAAATATTTTGTGCTCAAGCAAGCCGCAATACATGCAAGCAGCCGCGTCTCCTCCATCGTTGGCGCTCCTCTGGAGTCAGTCGGACTTGGCCGAGCACCATAGCCTTGGAGGAGGAGTCGGTCTCATCTAAGCCAGTAACCGGGGAGAACATGCACGAGAAGGGCAGGCCAGAGGAGGCTTTCCGTTCCTTCGTGCGGTAGCGATTATCCAGGCTAACAGCTTGATCGATCAGCTCATCCAGAGAGGAGGGAGCAGCATGAATCACCAGGTCATTGCATAGGTTGGTGTTGAGACCCTGGAGGAAGGCGCTTCTTAGAAAAATATCATTCCAACCAGAATCTGACGCGATGACCCGAAACTCCACAGAGTAATCGGCTAATGACCAACCACCCTGGCAGAGTGACAGCACACGACTCATGATATTTCCCTCACTCTCCAAGTGATCGAAAGCCCAAGAAAATTCACAAACAAATCTATCAAAAGAGTAATGAGCGTCCTCCTCACTATCTAAAATTGATTGAGCCCAGCTGAGGGCTCGGTCCAGCAGCAGAAGGGTCATAAAGTGAATTTTTGATGTGTCGTCCAGGTACTCCCCATCCACATGCCACAGATACAGCTGAATCTGAAACAAAAAAACCTTACATTTCCCCACCTCCCCGGCATACGGGGCAGGTGAGGGAACTGAGGTGGTTCGGCGGATGGTAGAAGAAACTGGAGCGGCAGGTGGAGGAAGAGGCCCAGAACAAGACATGTGACTCAGATGTTCGGTGACCGTGCTCAGCTGATGCGTAATGATCTGCATCTGATAAGTCAGCACGGCCACCTGCCTCTCTGTAACGTCAAGGCGGAAAAGGGCGGAGTGTTCCACTGATACAGCACCTGGTGAGCCTAATTCATGGCTGGCTCGTTCTGTCATGATTACTAGCAAAATCAGCCCATGTGCAAGATGCTACACCAGAGAAAACACATACTTAGTTTCAGTATGGCAGTATACCCAACGAGCCAGCGCTGAAGCATTCACAGACTGGCCCTTTTAAGCGCTGGCAGCGAGGAGACAGCAGGTGCGTCAATTCACGCAGGTGTCTTGATTACCTGCGGAGCCGGGGACCCTCCCACAGGACGGGAGGAGGAGTGTGCTCACCCGATCATAACAATCTGTTGGTTTATAGTTGTTAGTATTTCCAATTCAGCTTCTAAGATATGGTCACTTGAAATATGAGTATTTCAAACATAATAAAGCAAAAAAAAAAAATAAATTTGAACATCAACTCAGTTACTTTTAGGTAATTTATTAGTACTTTTTTTCACAAAAATAGATAAGTCCACAAGCCATTCTTTTGCAAAAACAGACATGTCCCGAAAACCATTCCATTTTGTCTGGAACATACTTGAATGTCTATAAGCATCAATGTAGTATGATTGACACACTGATTTAGGCATACCCATTCAGTAAAATGGTATAGTAAAGCTATAATTCAGGATTCAAAAATTTTATTGTCAATACTACTATATGTAAGATAAGATAAGATAAGATAAGCCTTTATTAGTCCCACAATGGGGAAATTCCAGGCTTGCAACAGCACAGGGATAGCAACACTCAGAGCAACAATCAGAAGGCAAGAAAAAACAACATCTAGTAAATATATGTCCATATTACTATAAATGTATATATATAGACACACAGTGCAGAGCATTATGGTTGGTTGGTGAATGTGCAGCAGAAAGTCTAAGCTCTCTCTCCGTGGATGCAGCGGGCCAGCTGGAAGTCTTTGGGCATGATGGTGACCCCCTTAGCGAAGAAGAGACCCACCAGGTGGGCCTCGCTGGTCTCCTGCAGAGCCATGACGGCGAAGCTCAGGAAACGCAGGACGGTCTTGAAGTCCTGAGCGATCTCCCTCACCAGGCGCTGGACGGGCAGCTTACGGATGAGCAGCTCCGTGGATTTCTGGTAGCGACGGATCTCTCTCAGAGCCACGGGCCTGTGACGGCGAGGCCTCTTCACTCTGCCGGTGGCCGGAGCGCCTCTCCGAGCAGTCCTGGTGGCTAGCTGTCTCCTGGGGGGCTTCTTCCTCCAGTAGATTTTACGGGCGGTCTGCTTGGTTCTTGCCATCGCTCTTTATTATTCTCTTATATTTCTTGCACGCCGCCTAGACTCCAGCCCGGCACCCGCGTCGTTTTCGCTACAGCTCCCGGTATGTCGAGTTTCCCATTAGCACCGGGCGGCGGCCAAGTGCTTGCTAGCACTAGCTCCTCCCCGCTGTAACGTCTCCCACTGCAAACCGTGGCTCCGTCCGCCGACCCGGGAGACCCCCGGGGCGATCCGTGCGTCCGTGATATATATACAGAGTGAAAGGTGTAGAAAGAAGAAGGAAGATAAAAGAAAAGGCTGTTGCAACGGGCAGCCTACTCGTGTGGCGCCACCGGTCCGGCGGAACTGGAACCGGTGTACAGGACATACAGGGGAATTGAAATGGTGTTTCTCTCTTCATTGGTATGCACAGTATAAAAAGAAAAGGAATAAGGCTTGAAAAAAGAAAAAACAGCAGTCTAATATACAATAAGTACAGTAATGCAACCTGTGGTGCAAATGGTGACAAGAAAAACCCAGACCTCCCATAGTGCAAAATTGAGATAAACGATTAACGATGATAAAACCCAGCAATCCTGTATACAGACAACTAGAGATGTAATACTTGTAGTTGCACTTTAATGTGGTAGTGTAGGTGCAGATAATAACAGGACTGCACATGATCAGTATTGCAGTGACAAACGGCAGCAGATATGGCATTTGTGCAAATGGTTGCAGTTAATACTAATGTGCAGAGATATACAGCAGCAAAGTAGCAAGAATTCTGATAACAGAAGATAAAAGTAGCAAGAATTCTGAATACTGTTCGCTGTTCCGACCTTGTTTGTGCCCTACTGGTGAACGCATCACTGGTTCATCTGCTTCATCAAACTTATCCATATTTGACATAAAATGCAACAAAATTATTTAAAAAAAAAACTGGCAGGGAAATCATTCACTGCAAGCAGGTGCTATGTTCAAAATGCTCAATCCTTCCCCATGTAGGGTAGGAGTATCGTCGGCAAGCAATAGTGTAACGTCGGGGCTGTGTTAAGGGGGGCAGTGTAACATCGGGGCTTTTTCCCAACATGGCTTGCCAGTACAGACTTTATTTTTGTGTGTGTGTTTAATGTTATTACTGTGCTATTGCACAGTAACGCTACTGCGTTATAATGACCCAGCAGTGTTATAAGTAGAATTAGAGCAGGAGTGATTATGTGTTGTGTAAACCTGATATAAACAGAGGTTGGTGAGAATGACCTCCTCTTCTGTCTGTGATTGTGATTGTGTTTAATAAAGCCTGTTGTGTCGCAGCCATCTGCTCCCTTTCTTTGTGCGTACCTCGCATACGTCACACTGGTGTCAGAAGTGGGATGGAACAGATGGAAGCCAGGATCCGAGCGGAGATCCGTCAGCTGGAGTGACTCATCGCTCAGCTGGAAACGGACGACAGAGCTGAGACACTGACCCCTGGAGCTGCTCGCCGGGATGAACGGAGCAGCGGACCTGACGGGACCAGCGTACCCGGCTTTCTGCCTCTTTCAAGGCATAGCGGGCTGAGCAGAGCAAACCAGCCCCGCTCACCACCCTTTTCAGGGCAGGACGGGCCGGCGATTCCACTGCGACCAGGGGCGGCGGTCGACCGGGAGACGACTGTCCCATCCATCCGGCAGTGGGCCAAGATTCCCCGCTTCAACAGCGAGACCCCGCTGGACGACTACCTGGTCCAGGTCAAGATGACTACCTCGCTGAATGGCTGGCCACCAGAAGAAACCGCCGTGCAGGTCGCGCTGGCCTTGGAAGGGAGAGCCCTCTGCACGCTGTCTGACCTCCGGCCCGAGGAGCGCCGCAGCTGGCCAGCGCTACAAGCAGCACTCTGGAGATGGTTTGGGAGAACAGCCGACACTAAGCACGCCCAGGAACAGCTGGCCAACCGCCATCGAGGCAGCCAGGAGAGACTAGGAGCCTACGCAGCGGACATATGGCTGCTAACACAGCGCAGCTACCCGGACTTCGAACCGGAGGTAGTGGAGAAGCTCGCCCTCCGGAACTTCATCCAAGGTCTTCGCCCGGCCCGGCTCCAGGACCATGTCCGGATTAACGCCACGAGCAACTGGGAGACTGCGGTGGCAGAAGCAGAGCGGGTAGAGTCGCTGATGAATTGTACAGCTGAGCCAAGGCAAAGAGCTTTCCAGGCCATGACTGAGAGCGAGGGGGAGGAGGAGGAGTTACGGCAGACCACGGCAGCGCGTCCACGGAGAAGACGGCCGCGGCAACGCGAGGAAGGGTGCTTCCACTGCGGAGAGCCGGGACACATCGCACGGCACTGCCCCGAACCCACCCCACGACAAACGGGCCCCTCGCCGACATTATAGAGTGAGGTGGCATGGACGGGGAATTATAACTAATATAATTATACTGCTATAATTATAGCAGTATAATTATACTAGTTATAATGACACAGCAGTGTTACAGCAGTGTTATAGGTAGGTGACACAGCAGTGTTATAGGTAGAATTAGAGCAGGAGTGATTATGTGTTGTGTAACCCTGATATAAACGGAGGTTGGTGAGAATGACCTCCCCTCCTGTCTGTGATTGTGATTGTGTTTAATAAAGCCTGTTGTGTCGCAGCCATCTGCTCCCTTTCTTTGTGTGAACCTCGCCTACGTCACAATATAGTGAATGCACAGCCAACGGAGCAGTGAGAGAAGAGCTTCACATCACAACATAAACTACCTTAAGGTATTTATATTTAATAATTCAGCAAAAACGATTTGATTTAATACATATTTACTACAAATTACATGCAGGTATTGTTTTTTTTACTACTGTTAGTGTTACTTTTTACTGTCTCACGTGATGACGTCATTAACCGTGCCGCGAAAACAAGCCCAGTAATGTCCAAAAGCGGTTAATTGTATTGTTATATTGAGTTTACTGTATAGTCCACTATATCTAAATTCACAATATAGCGAGTAGGGAGTGAGTGAGTGAGTGAGTGAGTGAACATTCTGAACACAGCCAGGGAAATCACAGCGAGCAGACCGGAAAGTCAGCCAAGATGAGTCACATGACTCAAATACCAAGCGCTGATTTGCCCTGTGGAGTTATCTGCTTTTGTAAAAAAAAAAAAAAAACACCACACGCTCCTGGCGTTTATTGGCTTTTGAAAAAAAAACAACATGAATTTGTAGTGTCTAACATAGGTCATATCAGATTTTGAGGAAAAAAAAACTATTTGAACTTCTGTAAGTAGGTAATGTTACCAGTTGTTTGCTGTAAAGAGGGAAATTTTCTTGGAAGTGGCATTTATCGGTTTTTGCAAACAAACTCTTCATATCAATATCAATCAATATGAAGAAAATTTATTGTGACTGGAATTTTTCATATCACCCGGCCCTAGTTTGGCCCCTAAAGTTTGGAACATTTGATGTGATCATTCCCTGCTGTTCTGAAGGACGAAACATTTCCACAGTTCTGGAATGGTTGGTGGGGGTGGTCTCAGCAACGAACAAATGCAAATATTCACTTTTGTATGAGCATGTGCCCTAACATGCATCATTTGATATACAGTATATTCCATATACAGTGGCGATCAAAATTAGACAACAATGTATTAATACTTGATTTATTCTAACATATGTTACTCTTCATTGTTCAAAATTTTACAGAAAATCAGCTGTGGCTATACTACTGTTGTACTAGCGTGTTTTTGTTTTGTTTTTTATAATAACCAAGGCACTTCAACACAAACATTTATTTTGTAAGAAAAAAAATGAGCAAAAATAGAGAACAGTGACCACTGTTTTTTGGGTTTTTTTTTCTTAGGTATAGGATTCAAAAATTAACAGGAAGTGTAAAGGCCCTTGCTTTGAATGACTTCATTACATCTGCACCCACAGGACATCACTAGTTTCTCACACTGCTCTAGTTTGGGGGACAGGATTATACAAAGAATGGGGAATCAGTTCAGCACTGCAGCTGGAATCTGTCATGTTCCACTGCATGAATTCGCAGCGAACATATTAAATGGCAGCCAGCCCAAAATGCAAAGCAAGTAACGTGTTTATTTACAATGGGTGAAATAAGATAAGATAAGCCTTTATTAGTCCCACAATGGGGAAATTCCAGGATTGAAACAGCACAGGGATAGCAACACTCAGAGCAATAATTTAGAAGATAAGAAAATAAGAGCAATGAATATACATATGTACACATAAATATAATATACACAGTGCAGAGCATTGTAGCTAGATGCAATAAACATCATAACCGTCTACTTAGTTATCCTACATAGTATGAATATGTACCCATACATATTGTCACCCTCCATAGCGACTGATATTGTCCTAGTTGTATACTGGAGGGGACCATTTGTGTAAGTCTGTCGCGTCTTTTACATTCAATACTATTAGGTCGTCACATTTTTTTTTTTTGCTATCTCTGCGAGCAGCCCTGCTTAGGTTATAAAGTCTGACAGCCGTAGGTAGGAAGGACCTGCGAAACCTCTTGGTCGCGCACCTAGGATGATGTAGTCTACTGCTAAATGAGCTCCTCAGTGCATTCAGCATGTCCTGCATAGGGTGGGACTTGGACTCCAGCAGAGATGACAGTTTAGCTACCATCCAATGTACAATTAGTCCAAAAAACAGTCACAATAAGGGAAGACACCCGACTACAAAATTGATCAGAATACCGGAATGCCTCACGTGCTCCAATTACACAGGAGCAGAGAAAAAGGCACAGGGGAAGACTTACGAAGGCGTCGGAGCGGCTTGGCTCTGAGGGGACAACACACTTCTAGTCCAGGGAGTAAACCAACAAGAGTGAGTCCGGATGTCCAAGCGCTGACATAACAAAGCTGCCACAACGGTTGGTTTCGCAGGCCTGCTATTATATACAGCCCTAATGACAGCAGGCAGACCAGCCGTGTGGCAACAGGTGCGTGACTGATTGAACTGGTGTATGAATGCGTGTGTGTAAGTATAAGGGTGAAAATGAATGTGTGTGAGTGTGTGCATGAGTGTGTGAGTGTGAATGTGGTGATCATACTGCTGGTGGATGCCTGGTGAGGGGAATGCATGGCTGTGGGACTGGCGAAGAGCAAGCTCAATTCATCAGCTGGAATAAACAAGCAATAATTAAACCCACAGCCATCAATCATGCTCAGGGTGGCGACCCTGAACATGACAGCGCCCCCACCCAAGGGGTGGGTACCAGACACCCACCGTGCCATCAAGAGAAAACACAACCTACCCCCCCCACACTAAAAAAAAAAACAAAAAAACATACAAACAACCCAGGGTGGGAGGTGAGGGGATAAAGGTTAGGAAGGACACAACATGAAGGGCAAATCACCACAAAATAACACAACACAAAACAACACTCCCCAACCCCAAAACTAAACTAACCCACCCCATCCCCAAGAGTCCCACAATTTGGGGGGCCAACCAGAGTCCAAGGCCCAGCAGGTTGCCATAAGTTCAGGGGGCTGACCAAAATCCCAGGACCAGCAGGCGGCCTGCAGAACAGTATCAGGCAGCCTGCCAGAGAAAAAGGGGCATTTGACCCGGGAACCAAATCCTTCGGGCGGCCTGCCCACATGATTAGGCCACCAGGACCAGAAGGGCAGATGAGGCGGTGGCCTACCCACTGGAAGGCTGATTGGTGGGTGGCCAGACAGGGAAAGAGGGACCCCTGCGGTCACTGGTGGCGAAGGGAGAAGGACCCCGATGGTGCCCGACAGAAGGAGGAGGAACACCCACAGGGCCTCCACAATGGAAAGGAAGACCCCGGCATCCCCAAACTGTCCCGTGGCACCCCCGGTGGTCCCAACGTAGGGCTGGAGTTTGGCTGCACCCTCGATGGTTCCTGCATGGGACTGGAGTTTGGCTGCACCCTCGATGGTCTCTGCATGGGACTGGAAACCTGCTGCACCCTCGATGGACCCCGGCCGAGCCATTGCTGCACCCACGATGGAGTCCAGCTGGACCCCTGCTGCACCCGTGGTGGGACCCGGCTGGGCCACTGCTGACCCCAATGCCATCTTGGCCATGGGCCAGCCGACCCGTATAAGCACCCGAGCGAGGAGATGGTCGGTCACTGGCACCCTGGAGCTAGGGAGTGAGGTGGAGCAAGTACTGGAGCTAGGAAGCGAGGTGGAGCAGGTACTGGAGTGAGGTGGAGCAGGTACTGGAGCTAGGGAGTGAGGTGGAGCAGGTACTGGAGGACCCCCCCCCCCATGGTCTTCAGACACAGGAACATCAGCCGGTGGAGAACCAGATCTGGAATCTACAGCTGCTTGGAACCCACCCATAGACACAGCTGCTGATGGTGGAGCATCCAATGACGAGGCAATGGCAGACAGGACTTCAGATGTGGTGTTCGGGAAACAGGAGAGAGGAGACACAGGTGAGGATAGATGGATGGAAGCGGCAGCAGAGGTGACAGCAGAGAAGTGGAGAGAGCTCAGCGGTGGTAGGTGGCTGTCGCTCAGTCCCCTAATCAGGAACAGGACAACACCTTTCATTTAAGGGTGTTAGAAAATGAAAAGGTACTTGCCTTTGTTCCTGCTCTGTTGCTGCAAGGGAGTCAGACAAGTCCTCTTGGGAAATGACAGAGCTCACCTGATGAGGAGTCGTAGCACGATGGCGTGGTGCTGATGTTGAGGGAGGGGGGCGCAGAGGTCTGGAGCGCCTCCATGTGAGAAGAAGAGCAGGGCCACTCTGTCTGCCTATGACTAAATGTAGCTTCTCCTCCTTTTGCTTCTTCCCAGCCAGCGGCGCTGTCTCTACCAGCCCCAGGAACATCCACTGTAAGGATGGGACCAAATGCAGGAGTCCGGTGAGCCGGGGAAAATGCTGCAGCGTAGGGAAAGCCTCAGTTATCTTGGCAGCACCTCCAAGAAATTTGACGGCTTTCTCTGGCGTGTCGGCAGCATAGGCATCCTTGATGCGGCTCTCGATTTGGGAAGCAGCCCAAACCTCCTCCTCATTGAGGCCCATTTGGAAAAAAAAACTTATGATCCGCTGGGTCCATAGAGACGGGTGTCCTACTGTGACGGTATGCTGGGGCAGGACCCACACGCAGTATTTTAAGTTCATGATTTATTTAGAGCTGGCCAAACTGACACAGCTTGAGGGTGAAAAGCATAAAAATAACACAGCTTGGAAGATGGAACAAAAACTCACATAAAGGTTCAGCAGGATACAAGGCAGAGAGGAACAGAGGTGTGTTGTTCACACTGTATGATGAGGGACACCCATACAGAGCACAAACTGATGCTGACATATATAGGCATGGGTAATCACGGCAATACAGAGCAGGTGGGAACAATCAGGGGTAAATGGAGATGGCAGGGAATGGTTACAGGCATAGAAAACAGGACGGGCAGGGCTGAACAGATAATCACAGACAGGGGATGCACCTGAGACATGAACAGAGGACCAGGGGGGACAAGACCATGACAATAATAATAACAACAACCACCAACTGAAAACCTGGAAGGAACAAATCCTCCAGAACACAAATAAGGCCATAATAAACTGAGCACACAAACAAGGATAATGAAAACAGAAACATGACTATGACAATAGATAATAAACAAAATCCTAAGATACAAACTCAAAACGAGGACGTGGGCTGAGGCCCATGCCCTGGAGAAAAGGAATAAAGCTATATCTCACGGTGAGCACATGGGGTCCAGTCCACGGCCTGACAATATTGAAACAATAAAATGGCCAGCCCAGAGTCCAGATCTAAACCCCCATTAAGAAGCTCTAGAAAATCATTGGTGACAAAGTAATGGCTAAGAAACCCACTGCTTTACTTACTCTGTTACTGAACTCTGGAAGAGACTGCAAAAAGAATGGACCAAGATCAAACCAGAGCAGTGTCAGAAACTCGTGATGTCCTGTGGGATTTGCTGAAGTCATCCAAAGCAGCAGCCTCTACACTTCCTATTAATTTTTGAATCCTACGTATAGCCCTAAAAATAAACAAACAAAAAGCGTTGTTTAAATCTTCTCTTCTGACAGAGTGGTCACTGTTCTCCAATTGTGTTCAACGTTTTGTTTTTTCACAAAATAAATGTTTGTGTTTAAAACCTGTTGAACTCTGTTCAACTTCCCTAAAAACGCCTAAAAATAACATGCCCAAAGTAAATCAAAAGCTGTTCTTCAACCCTTTGCAGCATCTTCATGGGGTTGGTCTCATTTAAAAGAAAACACTCTGAATTTTTTGGCAAAACAGTCATAATCTCTCTAAGTGCTCCTGCCACTGAGTAACAAGAAAGTTCACCTGGGTGTTTTTTTAGATACAAATGCTTGCAAATAACACACAACTGTCAGATACTGGCTGGAAAACACAACAGAAATGTAGAACCAAGTGTTTTCAAGCTCAGGTCAAAATTTTGTAAAAATACCACAAAAAATGATTATATTACACAGCTTTTTTCTCAGGTTGTAACAAGGCTGTGTCTGTACCTGAAGACTGGAAATACAGCTTTTTTTTTCAGTGCGCACTGAGACGCATTAAGACGCAGAGACGTGACCGCCTGCGGAATTCACAGTGTTCAAGGGGCTAAGTGCCTTGGTTATTAAAAAAAAAAAAACATGCTAGTACAGCAGTGGTATAGCCACAGCTGATATTTTGTCAAATTCTGAACAATGAAGAATAACATATTTTACAATAAATCAAGTATTAATACATTGTTCTCTAATTTTGATCTCCACTGCACATCTGAGCTTTTGATGTACATATTAAGAACTTGTATTATCACCAAATTTAATATAGTTCTGTCAGGTGTAATGGAGATTTTCACATATATTGAATCTTTAGTAAGAGAGTCAACAGGTCTAAAAAAAATCAATTATCTGTTTGTGTGGGAACATTACTCACAGTTTCCTCATTGCAGGCCATACACATGACAGTGTCCTGGGAGCTGGAACCATATACATTGATTTCAGAATGACAGACCTCACATGTCACCCTCCATGCACTACCTGCTTCCAGCTGAGAGTAGGGAGGGGGATCTTGCTCAGTTGGAGTAGCCCTGGCAAAGACTGCAAAGACACAGAGATAGGAACAGAGTTAAAGACTTGAAGAAAAACTCCAAAACAGAAACACCTACCAATAAACCACTGAAGACAGCCTTTCCAACCATGGGGGTCCAGTGTTGTGTGGATCAGGTGGTGGTCGAAGGCAGACATCTTGGCCGTCTGATCCCCGGCTTTCTAAACTACCTATTGGTACGTGGAATGTCACCTCTCTGGTGGGGAAGGAGCTTGAGCTGGTGCATGAGTTTGAGAGATACTGCCTAGATATAGTCGGGCTCACCCCAACGCACAACTCTGGTTCTAGAACCAGTCTCCTGGAGAGAGGCTGGAGCTTGACCTACTCTGGAGTTGCCCTGGGCAAGAGGCAGCGAGGAGGGGTAGGTATTCTTGTATCACCACACCTTACTGCCTCTACATTGGTGTTTTCCCTGGTGGACAAAAGGGTAGTTTCCCTGTGCCTTTGGGTTGGGAAACAGATCCTGATCATCATTTCTGCCTATGCACGAAGTGATGGTTCAGAGTATCCATCCTTTTTGGAGTTTCGAACTGGGGTGCTGGAAAGTGCTCCTCTTGGAGACTCCATTGTCCTACTGGAGGACTTTAATGCACACGTGGGCAATGACAGTGAAACCTGGAGGGGTGTGATTGGGAGAAATGACCTGCCCGATCTGAACCCAAGTGGTGTTCAGTTATTGGACTTCTGTACCACCACGTTCAAGCATAAGGGTGTCCATATGTGCCCCTGTCACCACGACACCCTAGGTCATCTGTTGATGATCGATTTTGTTATCTGAGTGGTGGACTAGAGGAAGAGCATCCACCCCACAACCAGGAGGTTGTGATTCAAGTCCTGGCCAGGTCATTCCAAAGACCATATAAAAATGGAACTTCCTGCCGTCCAGCTTGGTGCTCAGCAAAAATGGAACAGAGGAGGAAAAGGTGGGTGGCAGTGGCTCAGGAGGTAGAGCAGGTTGTCTAATAACTGGAGGGTTGGCGGTATGAATCCCTTCCCCAGACATCCTGCCATTGTGTCCCTGAGCAACACACTTTACGCACCTTGCCTTCAGTGTCCATGACACTGTGCATGAATGTGTGTAAATATTTGATAGTGGTGGGAGAGGCCGTTGGCACAGATTGGCAGCCACATTTCTGTCAGTCTGCCCTAGGGCAACTGTGGCTACAGTAGTAGCTTACCACTACCATTGTCTGTGGAGTGAATGAATAATGTATCCATTGTGAAGTGTCTCAGTGTCTATGAAAAGCTCTATATAAGTCTGATGCATTATTATTATTATTATTATTATTATTATTATTATTATAGAGTTTAGAATTAAGTTTAAAATCCTTCTTCTTACTTACAAAGCTTTAAACAATCAGGCTCCTTTTTATTTAAAAGATCTGATACTACCGTATCATCCTAACAGAGCACTACGCTCCCAAAATGCAGGATTACTTGTAATACCTAGAATCTCCAAAAGTACAATAGGAGGCAGAGCCTTCAGTTATCAAGCTCCTCTCCTGTGGAATCAGCTGCCAATCTGGATTCGGGAGTCAGACTCGATCTCTGTTTTTAAGAATAGGGCTAAAACCTACCTTTTTGATTTAGCCTACAATTAGGGAGGGATCATGTGTTTCTGAACCCTCCCTTAGTTATGCTGCTAATAGGTTTAGTCAGCCGGGGGACCTCCAGTAATGCACTGGGCCTCACTCCTTTCCTCACTCTCTATGAAATATTTTTTTTTGCTGGTCATTAACATTTGTTTGTTCTCTCCCATAGATTGAGTCCCTATCGTGCTGTTTGCTCTCTACATGTCTGTTCTTTTCTTCTTCTCTATCCCCTCACCCCCCAGCCAGTCGCAGCAGATTACTGCCCCTCCCTGAGCCTGGTTCTGCTGGAGGTTTCTTCCTGTTAAAAGGGAGTTTTTCCTCTCCACCGTCGCCAAGTACTTGCTCACAGGGGATCGCCTGATTGCTGGGGTCTTTCTGCAACTGTGGGGGTCCCCCCTACAGTTGATAGTGCTATGAGATGACTGTTGTTGTGAAATGGCGCAATATAAATAAAGTTGAATTGAATTGAATTGAATTGAACTCCCACCGCCAGAAGAACCTCAACCACATTCTCAGGGAGTCTGAAGACATGGAGTCTGATTGAGCCATGTTCTCCACCTCTATTGTTGAAGCAGCTGCCCAGAGCTGTGGCTGCAAGGTCCTTGGTGCATCTCGTGATGGAAACCCCCGAATTAAGTGGTGGGCACCAATGGTGAGGGCAGCCATCAAGCTTAAGTAGCTGAAGCAAAAACTCCGGCAAAAAATGTCCGGCGACTCAGCAGGGGAAACAGCTCCCTGTCCACACTGTGTATGGTGCTGTAGCAATATTTAATAGAATATAGTGTAATAAGGTACAGGAACTATTTATTTTATTTTGAAGTGGGTGTGCGTGGGGAGTGACGGTTAACCAGTCACAACAACACTCACTAAATAAAATAGAAAAGCACTCATAAAAAGAGGGCACCAGTTCCAAAAGAACAAATTAATTAATTTCCGTACCTTCAATTACTTGATGAATTCAGTCTCAAAAATAGTGAGTTGTTTACTGCCGTGACCCAGGAAAGTGTACGGTATACACAAAGGAAAACACTTCAACTTCTCTCGTTTACAAGTTTATTAAATGAAACTAATTCAGGTTACATGACATTGCATTCAAATGATTTGTAAGCAGGTTCAAATGATCAACAGGTGTTAGATACTGTATCACATCAACTGTTAATGGATTCCTGAGCATAAAATCTATAGTTAAACCTTTGTGGAACCAAGAGGAAACCAGATCTTATATTTCAACTGTAATGCAATGGAAGGCTGAGGTAACTAATAAAATCAGAATGCAATTTTATGAGGAAAATTTTACTTAGGCTGATTATCTGAAAAAGGAAACTTCTGAATTAATCTACGAAAATGAATGGAGGTTACTTAAAAAAAAGAATAAGAATTGTCCTTCAGTTTATAGCTTTGTCCTATGGCTGAGGGACTAATTGTACCATGAAATATTGGTCATGTTCAATTATAATTGATATTTGGGACATCTTGTTTAAACCAAGCAGATAGGAAAATGGGAGTCTCACAAACAGCTGTAGCTCCATCCAGGTATTCAGCGGTGGTTGGTGCCAGCCGGTGGTATTGTTCGGGAAGGCTCAGCAGCTCTCCCAGACAGCGTTCGGAACACAGGACTCAACCGGAAAGGGGGGGGGGGCTCGTGACAGTGTAGCCGGTGGAGTTGGCGGCTAAGTCCCAGGCCAGGCGTGATGTCTTTTGGCAACCAGTCCAAAATTTAGGATGTCCACAGCACACAGGACAACCCCAAAGGCTGAAGGAAAATGTATTTAGTCAGTTTCACCCACGAGATCTGAGTTCTTCTCCGTGGGAAAACAGAAAAGTCCAAAATCTCTATTAGTCCACTTTAAAGACAGGAAAATTAAAATTCCACTTTAATGGCATGAAAAGTCAAAAAGTCCAAGAAAAACTGTTCAATAGAATAAGCACGGCTTCTGAGGTGAAGAAGAAAAGGGTTTGAAAGTTTGACTCTCTTTTAAAGGTAAGCTCACAGAAAAAGGATGGTTTCCCCTCAGTTGCCAGAAAAAACAGGCAAAAGCTTATCAAAGAACGATTTAAGAAAGCTAGCACAGGACTTGACAAAGTTCAGATATGCACAAAGACAAAAACAACATACAGAACTGACTAGACTGCAGAACATCACAGAACACTCACAGAAAACTGCCTAGGGCGGCTCTCTCTCTATTTTAAATAGTCGCGCTTCTGATATCATAAAAGTATGACTGGCAGCAAGACGGACCAATTATCTTCCATAAAGTGGAGTTTGAATGGGCTTTTGTCCAATAAGAGAACAGTTCTTTGTCTGTGAACAGCCAATCAAATGCAAGGGCGTTATCCAACAGAGAGGCAGCCTGGGGGATTGGTTAGAAATAACAAACTCACAAGTTTCAGAAAACGTTCACTCAGTTCCTATAAAATTCATTATATACTCAATATAAAATCTAACTAGCTTCAGTGATTTAAAACTAATATTCAGTGACTAGGTGCTTTTTATAAACGTGTCCTTATATAATTGACACACATCAGAATAAGATTAGTGCACAGAGGATGTCACTACAGTGAAGACCATCACTATGCGGGGTAATCATAAGCCCTGGATGACTGCAGAGGTGCGCTCGCTGCTTAAAGCCAGAGATGCAGCGTTCAGAGCGAAGGACAGGATTGCCCTCCGCTCAGCCAGGTCTGCGCTTTCAAAGGGAATTAAGATGGCAAAGCGCGCCTATGCGGAGAAAATCCAGGGACACCTCTGTGACACTAGGAACACCAAGCAGATGTGGCAGGGAGTTCGGACACTGACGGGCTTTAAGTCTAGGCAGGGGGTCGATGATGACGACGCTTCGCTTCCAGACAGGCTTAACGACTTCTTTGCACGTTTTGAAGCATCAAACTCGACAATCAGAGGGAGGGCCGGCCCACTCCCACCATCGGTCGGACCAGCTTTTACCATTAACACAGCGGACACACGGAGGACCCTATCCAGAATCAACCCACGCAAAGCTGCAGGTCCAGACAACATTCCGGGACGTGTGCTCCGAGACTGCGCGAGCGAGTTGGCGGATGTCCTGACTGACATTTATAGCATCTCCCTGAGTCAGGCCATCGTTCCCAGATGCTTCAAGACCTCTATCATTGTACCGGTGGCAAAGAAACCAGTGGTGTCATGTTTGAATGACTATCGTCCTGTTGCACTTACACCAATTGTGATGAAGTGTTTTGAACGGCTTGTCAAACCACACATCACAGCCTGCCTCCCTGCGTCACACGACCCGCTCCAGTTTGCATATCGTTCAAACCGCTCCACGGAGGATGCTATAGTCACCACCCTACACTCTGTCATCACCCACCTGGACCAGAAAGACACCTACGCCAGACTCCTGTACATTGATTTCAGTTCAGCATTCAACACCATTATTCCCCAGAGACTGATAGAGAAATTACTCCTTCTCGATCTGAACACCGCCACATGTCTCTGGATCTTGGATTTCCTGACTGAGAGACCTCAGTCTGTCCGGGTTGGAAACAACATCTCCAACTCTGTCACGCTGAGTACCGGAACCCCTCAAGGCTGTGTACTCAGTCCACTGTTGTTTACACTTCTAACACATGACTGTGTATCCAAACACGAGGGGAACCAGATTATTAAGTTTGCAGATGACACCACGGTGGTGGGACTTATTCAGAGGGATGAGGAATCAATGTACAGGGAAGAAGTGAGAGACCTGGAGGGCTGGTGCAGGGAGAACAATCTGGTGCTCAACGTGGACAAAACAAAGGAGATGATTATCGACTTCCAGCGGTCACAGCCTGAGCACGTCCCCCTCAGCATCGGCGGCCGTTTAGTGGAGAGAGTAGAGAACATCAAGTTCCTCGGAGTGCAGATCTCTCAGGACCTGACCTGGAGCAAGAATTCCTTGGAGATCAGGAAGCGAGCTCAGCAGAGACTACACTTCTTGAGGAAACTCAAACAGGCCTCTCTCCCCATCTGCATCCTCAGGACCTTCTATAGAGGTGTGGTGGAGAGTGTTCTGACGTACTGCATTGCTACATGGTACTCCAGCTGCAGTATGTCAGACAAAAAAGCCCTGCAGAGGATAGTCAAGGGGGCGGAGAGGGTAATTGGAGTCTCCCTCCCCTCTGTCCAAGAACTTTTTCAGAACCGTTGTAGGAGCAGGGCACTGAACATTGTCAAGGACCGTTCTCACCCTCTGCATAAACACTTTGAACTTCTTCCATCTGGTAAACGATTCCGGAGCATCAGAGGCAGAACCACCAGACTGATCAACAGCTTCCTCCCACAAGCTGTCAGGATGCTGAACAGCTGACCCGGAATCTCACATACACACTACTGCACCTATGGACATTTTGTATATTATAGTTAGTTATTCTTTTCCCCAAGTATGTCTCAGGGATGTGTGAATGGATGGGGGGGGGTGGGAGCTATGTGGGAGTGTGTCTTAATCATGCTGCTTCTTATATGGATGCCGAGAGAAACGCAATTTCATCTTGCCTGCACTACAGTTGTATGTACAGCAATATGACAATAAAGTTTGATTTGATTTGATTTTGATTTAATCGGCATTCCAACATGCAATCACAATGAAATCAAGAATTAATGAATTATTGCAAACCATTATTGTCCATCACAATGATCCTGAATTGGCCGGATGAGAGCTGATACTATAGTGCGGATGGGGTGCTGCTGACTTCGACTGGGGATATCGTCGTGTGGTGGAAGGAATACTTCAAGGATCTCCTCAATCCCACCGACATGCCTTCCACAAAGGAAGGAGGGCTTGAGGACGAGAGGACAACTCACCCATCATGGGGGCTGAGGTCATGGAAGTGGTTAAAAAAATTCTTTGGTGGCCTGGCCCCCGGGGTGGATGATATTCAACCTGAGTACCTCAAGGCCCTGAATGCTGTAGGGCTGTCATGTTTGCCACCCCTCTGCAACATTGCGTGGAGTTCGGGGACAGTACTTTTGGCATTGCAAACTGGGATGGTGGTCCTCTCTTTCAGACGGGGGACCGGAGGGTGTGTTCCAATTTTAGGGGGATCAAACTCCTTAGCATCCCTGGGAAGGTTTATTCCAGAGTACTGGAGAGGAGAGTCCGGCTGTTGGTCAAACCTTGGATTCAGAAGGAGCAATGTACTTTTCGTCCGGGCCGTGGAACATCGGACCAACTCTTTACCCTCTCAAGAATCCTCAAGGGTCTGTGGGAGTTTGCCCAATGAGTCCACGTGTGTTTTGTGAACTTGGACAGCACGGTGGTGCAGTGGTTAGCACTGTTGCCTAACAGCTAGAAGGTTCCAGGTTCGAATCCCCAGGTTGGTAGGGGTAGGAACCTTTCTGTGTGGAGTTTGCATGTTCTCCTTGTGCTGTGTGGGTTTACTCCAGGAGCTCCAGTTTCCTCCCACAATCCACAGACAAATGCATGTTAGTTTAATTAGTCATTCTAAATTGTCCCTTGATATCTGCCTCCTATAGGCCCTTAGAACAGAGGGTTAGTACTAGTAAAGCACTTTGAGTGGTCTTTGAGACTAGAAAAGGTGCTATATAAGTACAGGTCCTTATCCCTTGGAGAAGGCATTTGACCACGTCCCCCATGGTCTCTTGTGGAGGGTGCTTTGGAAATATGGAGTATCAGGCTTGTTGCTATGTGCTATCCGGTCCCTATACAACTGTTGCAAGAGTTTGTTTCATATTGCCAACACTCAGTCAACTCGTTTCCAGTGAGAACTGGACTCCACCAGGGCTGCCCTTTGTCACTGATCCTGTTCATAATTTTTATGGACAGGATTTCTAGGCGCAGCCAAGGAATGGAGGGTGTCATGTTCAGTGACCAGAGCATCTCATGTCTGCTTTTTGCAGATGATGTTCCGTTGGCTTCATTGAGCAATGACCTACAGATGTTGCTGGGATGGTTTGCTACCGAGTGTGAAGTGACTGGGAAGAGAATCAGCACCTCCAAGTCTGAGTCCATGGTCCTCAGCTGGAAAAGGGTGGATTGTCTTCTCCGGGTCGAGGACAGGCTCGTGCCCCAAGTGGAGGAGTTTTAAGTATATCAGGATATCAGGGTCTTATTCACAAGTGAGGGGAGAATGGAGCAAGATATTGACAGATGGATCGGAGCAGCCTCTGCAGTGATGTTGACATTGTAACAGTCTGTTGTGGTGAAGAGCGAGCTGAGCTCTAAAGCAAAGCTGTCGATTTACTGGTCAATCTACGTTCCTATCCTCACACATGGTCATGAGCTTTGGGTAATGACCAAAAGAATGAGATTGCGGATTAAAGTGGCTGGAAGAAGCTTTTGCCGTAGGATTGCTACACTCATCTTTACAGATAGGGTGAGGGGCTCAGTCATCCGGGAGAGGCTCAGAGTAGAACCGCTTCTCCTCCCCATTGAAAGGAGCCAGTTAAGGTGGTTTGGGGATCTGATCAGGTTGCCTCCTGGACACCTCCCACTTGAGGTGTTTCGGGCACATCCCACTGGAAGGAGACTCCGGGGCAGACCTGGACACACTGGAGAGACTATGTCTCCCATCTGGCCTGGGAACGCCTTGGTATCCTCTCTGAAGAGCTGGAGCAGATGGCCGGAGAGAGGGAAGTCTGGGCTTCTCTGCTTGAGCTGGTGCCTCCGCGACCTGAACCTCCAGAAAATCGGTAGAAGATTGATGGATGGACGTACCATTATTGTTGCAAATTTGTACTGAAATTACATTTATACATCTGCTCAATTTATGAATATACACCCCCACAACCACCATCCCCCTTATTAAAAAATAAATCACCAGCTGCACAACATGTTGCATCTAGATAAGATAAGATATGATAAGATAAGCCTTTATTAGTCCCACAATGGGGAAATTCCAAGATTGCAACAGCACAGGGATAGCAACACTCAGAGCAACAATCAGAAGGCAAGAAAAAAAAGCAAGAGCAGCTAATATACATATGTACATATTACTATAAATATATATATATATATATATATATATATATATATATATATATACAGACACACAGTGCAGAGCATTGTAGCTGGATGGAATAAATATAAGAGTATATAAACACAGTGCGGAGCATTGTAGCTAGATGGAATAATATATGTAAATATATAAACACACACAGTGCGGAGCATTGTAGCTAGATGGAATAATATGTAGATATATAAACACACAGTGCGGAGCATTGTAGCTAGATGGAATAAATATATAGATATATAAATATAAACACACCCAGTGCGGAGCATTGTAGCTAGATGGAATAAATATGTAAATATATAAACACACACAGTGCAGAGCATTGTTACTAGATGGGATGAAACGGCACAACCGTCTACTTAGTTATCCTACATGGTATGATTATGTACCCATACATATTCTACCCTCCATAGCGACTGTTATTTTCCTAGTTGTATGCCGGAGGGGACCATTGTGTAAGTCTATTGCATCTTTTGCATTCAAAACTATTAGGTTGTTACGTCTTTTTGCTATCTCTGCGAGCAGCCCTGCTTAGGTTGTACAGTCTGACAGCCGTTGGTAGGAAGGACCTGTGAAACCTCTCGGTTGTGCACCTGGGATGATGTAGTCTGCTGCTAAATGAGCTCCTCAGTGCATTCAGTATGTCCTGCATAGGGTGGAACTCGGACTCCAGCAGAGATGACAGTTTAGCCACCGTCCTTCTCTCTCCTATCTCCTCCACCGGGTCAACGCGCTGCCCAAGGACAGAGCTAGCTTTCTTGATCAGTTTGTTCAGTCTCTTCCTATCGGCTGCGGTAATGCCACTGCCCCAGCAGACCACTCCAAAAGTGATGGCTGATGCCACCACCGTGTCATAGAATGTCTTCAGCAGTGCCCCTTGTACACCAAAAGACCTGAGTCTCCTCAGTAGGAACAGCCTGTACTGTCCCTTCTTGTAGAGTGCGTCAGTATTGTGTGACCAGTCTAGTTTATTGTTCAGATGAACACCCAGGTACTTGTAGGATGTCACCAACTCGATGTCTGTTCCCTGTATATTTACTGGTGCTGTGAGGGGTTGTCCATGCCTGCAGCAGCCCACCACCAGCTCCTTAGTTTTCCTCGCGTTGATCTGGAGGCAGTTCCGATGGCACCAGTCCACGAAGTCCTGGATAAGCCCTCTGTACTCAGCTTCATCTCCGCTGGAGATGAGGCCAACGATCGCAGAGTCATCAGAGAACTTCTGTAGATGGCAGCGTGTTGTGTTGTGTGAGAAGTCCGCAGTATAAAGAGTGAACTGGAAGGGAGCCAACACCGTTCCCTGGGAGGCCCCCATGCTACTGATGATCGTGTCGGACACACAGTCCCGGGTTCTCACAAACTGAGGCTGGTTCTTTGGGCAGTTAAAACAATGAAGTGTCTACAGATACAAAGTACCTATAGCTTCTGCCTTAAAACACTAACCTGAAACTCTGCTTGAAGGACACAGAAACAGGGTGCAGCTGCTCCAGTGAGATATATGCACAACAGAGCGGGGGGAGGGGGAGAGGCATTCGGGACTCAGGCAGCAGGTCACACGAAATTATTTAGCAAAATATAGTTGTGAGACATTAAAACACATTTGATCTGCAACTCGTGTCACCTTAAAAATAAAGGGCACTTCCAGAGCAATGGGCAAAGGGGCAGTCTTAGGGCTTCAGTTCAGGCCTACCTGCGCATGTGTGTAGTTGGGGGTATTTTTAGAGGATTTAAAATGAAGAGGAACCACATTCTCAAATAGTGTTATTGCAGACAGAGAACTAATCACTCAAAATCACTTAAAACACGTCAGCACTAATTTGTTTTAGCCTGTCTTTATTTCTTGAACAGACATCCTTTTCTCTCTATCTTTACATGCAGATATTTCATCTCCAAATTTCTGATATTTTTATTCTATTGATACATTTTGTACACAACCTTTCCTGGCAGCAGCAATGGAATTGTTAAAATTAGTGATTTTAAAAGGGACAATATTCCTTTCTGTTTAGCAGTAATGTGTCTCACATCAAGATTAAAACCCCTTGATGCCTGAATTTATTTCCAATTATGAACAACTTTTTTTTTATTTTTTTTTTTATTTTTTTCATAATTGAAAATCGTTTTTTTGTTTTTTGGGTTTTTTTTTTGGGGATTGATGCGAATTTGCGACAATCGGCGTCAAGGGGTTTTAACAGAATCACTGTTATACTATCAAATTAGTTCATAGAGGTTGATGGAGGATCCACTACACTACACTTCTCAGCCTCTTATGGAACAAAAATAAGTTCTATTTTCAAGCCACCAGTCTTCAAACAACATATTCAAACAACGTATTCAGATGTTGTTGTTCAGTGTGTTGCTCAAGGACACTTCGGCATGCAGATTGCAGAGAGTGCGGGAGCCAAACCATTGATCCTCCAATCAGAAGTTGGTCACACTATATATGTGCCATAGCCACCCCCATGTAATGTAATAATAATTGTGGTAAACTAGTGCCTTGCAATGCACTGGATTCATATCACATTATTCTAAATGCTTATTTCTTTATGTACTATACATTGACCACCACTGATGAATCCATAAACTCACTTGTCAATGTCAACTTTATTTTTATAGCACATTTAAAAAACAAGGTTTGCCAAAGTGCTTTACACATGATAACGTGGAAACGTGGAAACGTGCATGGAAATAACTGATTGGGGCATGTTTAAAGGAGCCACGCATGATTTGAATGAGTACACGGACACTGGGAACTCATATATCCACTTTTGTGAGGAGAGCATTCTTCCATCGCGCACCAGGGTGAGGTACTCAAATGACAAGCCTTGGTTCACAGCTAAGCTCAGACAGATCAGGAAGGAGAAGGAAGCAGCGCTGAAAAGTGGAGACAGGGACTGCTACAGGGAGGTTAAATATCGGTTTAACAGAGAGCTGAGGAGAGCTAAATCTGTGTATTCTGAGAGACTCCAGCAGCAGTTCACTGCTAACGACTCGGCTTCTGTGTGGAGAGGACTGAGGCAAATCACCAATTATCGGCCTCAGGCTCCTAAAGGTCAGGATGACAAAGCCCTTTGTCAAAGACTGTCCCAACACTATGCCCATTTTGACACCTCGTCAGCTGTGTCCAACTCCCCCCCTCCCTCCAGCTCCATAGCCTCCACAGTCCCTATTTCATCAAAGGCGGCCCCCCCCCTGCCCTTGTCATCAGTGAGCAGGACGTGCTCAAACAGTTCTCCAGACTGAACCCGCGCAAGGCCCCCGGTCCAGACGGCGTGTCTCCCTCCACCCTGAGACACTGTGCGAAAGAGCTGGCTCCTGTCTTCACAGACATTTTTAACACCTCAATTAAGCTATGCCAAGTGCCGGCCTGCCTCAAATCCTCCACCATCATCCCTGTCCCCAAGAAGCCACGGATCACTGGACTTAACGACTACAGACCTGTAGCGCTCACCTCTGTAGTCATGAAGTCCTTTGAGCGCCTGGTCCTGCCCCACCTCAAGTCCATCACCACTCCCCTCCTGGACCCGCTGCAGTTTGCCTACCGAGCCAACAGGTCTGTAGACGACGCAGTCAACCTGGCCCTCCACTCCATCCTGCAGCACCTGGACTCCCCGGGAACCTACGCCAGGATCCTGTTTGTGGACTTCAGCTCCGCATTCAACACCATCCGCCCCGCTCTGCTCCGGGACAAGCTGTCCCTGCTCAACGTGCCTGACTCCCTCTGCAGGTGGATCACCGACTTCCTGACGGACCGGAGGCAGCATGTGCGGCTGGGAAAGACTGTCTCAGACTCTGTTAGCATCAGCACCGGATCACCCCAGGGCTGTGTACTTTCCCCCCTACTCTTCTCCCTTTATACCAACTCCTGCACCTCCAGCCACCAGTCTGTCAAGCTGATCAAGTTTGCGGATGACACCACCCTCATCGGGCTCATCTCCAACGGTGACGAGTTCGCCTACAGGAGAGAGGTGGCCCAGCTGGCGTCCTGGTGCAACAACAACAACCTGCAGCTGAACGCTCTGAAGACAGTGGAGATGATTGTGGACTTCAGGAAAGTCACAACCCCTCTGCTCCCCCTCACCCTCACAGGCTCTCCCATCACCACTGCTGATTCCTTCATCTTCCTAGGCACCACCATCACCAGGGACCTCAAGTGGGAGCCGACCATCAGCTCCCTCATCAAAAAGGCCCAGCAGAGGATGTTCTTCCTGCGGCAGCTGAGGAAGCTCAAGCTACCCACCAAGATGTTAGTGCAGTTCTACACAGCCATCATCGAGTCCATCCTCACCCCCTCCATAACCGTGTGGTACGCAGCAGCCACTGCCAGGGACAGACTAAGGCTGCAGCGCGTCGTGCGCACTGCTGAGAAGGTGATCGGCTGCAAGCTCCCATCTCTCCAGGATCTGTACATCTCCAGGACCCGGAGGCGTGCTGGCCGGATCATAGCCGATCCTTCACACCCTGGTCACGTACTGTTTGCCCCTCTCCCCTCAGGTAGAAGACTTCGGTCCATTCAGACTAACACCTCCCGTCACATGAACAGCTTCTTCCCCTCTGCCATCAGACTGCTGAACACTAAGTGACTTATTGACTCTCGTGCACTATGTACAGCAGCTCAACCAGACTCATGTCAATCATCACTGTTTTCTTCTTGCATTACCGACTGCACTATATGGTTCTCCACATTATCTGCTGCTCGCTAATATATTTAAACTGCTGACTAGTATTACTCATTCTTATTCTACACTTTATTGCATGTATAGTTTATTTATTTTATTTTATCATGTTTAATGTTGCAGCATTGCACCGAGACAAATTCCTAGTTTGTGTACTACATGAACAATGGCAATAATTCTGATTCTGATTCTGATAAAAATAGAACACGATAAAATACATATGTAACAAAAAATAAATATATAAATAAAATTACGACAAGCTAAAAAAAACAAATACAGGGACCACGACATAACATGACCTGTGTGAACTTGAATTAAAAGCCAGATTAAAAAGATGGGTTTTAAGTTGTGATTTAAAAGACTGTAAGGATTATGTGGTGTATACGTATATGGAGTGGCAGGTTGTTCCGTAATCTAGGGGCTGCCACTGCAAAGACCCTATCCCCTCTCTTTTTCAATTTACTTTTAGACTGCACTAAAAGCAGCTGGTCGGATGACCTTAATGCTCGAGCAGGAGAATAAAAGTCCAGAAGCTGTCAGGTCCTGGGTTGGACCCATGATCTCAGCTTGAGTTAATTGTGGTATTTTCTGTGTTTTGATCCTCCTTGCTATGATTAGTATTATCTTAGTTCTGCCTTTTCCCTGCCTGCGTTCTAATTTATATGGTCATTAAGTTCATTATTTATTTTCTGTGAAATGTCCCTGTCTCGTTTTTTGCTCTGTATGTTCATTGTTATTGTTGTCTGGGTCTCTGTCATAAGCACTGTCTGCGTTACAGTGGTGTGAAAAAGTGTTTGCCCCCTACCTGATTTCTCATTTTTTTGTGTGTTTGTCACACTTATATGTTTCAGATCAAACAAATTTAAATATTTGTCATGAACCGAGCCCGTGTTTCCTGTGGGCTCGGTTCTGATCAATCCTGGTGGCTCAGGCAGTGGGTTTATTATGTGGAGTTGTGTTTTGATTTCTTGTTGTGTTCATGTCTGTCCACCGTTTCTGTTCCTGCCTGTAGCTGCCGCTCTGGCCTGTCCGGCTACGCCCTCCTCTTTCTGACAGTCAGCTGTTCGCCCCGGTAATCATCTTTCCCGCGCTCGCCCAGGTGTTCCCGATTTGCCACGCCAGCAGTGTTTGTACAAAAGCAGCTCTTTGCTAGACAAACGCCGCTGGATTATTGTATAAGTTGGATGGTCGTCTTCCCTGTCCAACCGTCACGTCACCAAGGACTGTTCTGTGTGCTCGTCGAGAATCGCTGACTACTTGGACTGCCCCTGCACTGTGAGTTCAGCCTGTGTTCTGTTCACCGCTGTCATCCTCCAGTGTGAGTGTTGGGCATCCTTAAGGACTCAAGTGTATCCGAGCTGTGTTCATGTTTGTATGTTTAGTTTGATGTTAATAAATGTGTGTGTGGTGTAACCCAGTGTTTAAATCCTCGTCCTTTCTCCCGTCGCCGTGCACTAGGAAAAGCACATGGGCGAGTTCATGACAGAATAATCCAGCCATAAAAGAATTTAGCGGGTTACACCCACACTAATCATTTTCTTTTCATTTTTGAGAATATCTCAGTTTCACTCACCTGCTTTCCGGGCACAATGGCTGAGCTGCTGGAGAGGGAGCTGCGCTTGCTCTGTCTGCTGGAGGACATTCTCTCGCGGGCGCTGGAGCCCTGTTCTCCCGAGGCAGTTCAATGGGCTCGGGACGCCGCAGCGAGAGTGATGAATAGGGATAGCCTGTGGGACCATCCGGAGGTGGCCAAGATTTTCCGGGAGATTGTCGTTGTGACATCCAAGGGGTCGGGTGAGGAGCTCCGAGCGCTCGAGCCCCCCGCGGCTACACCGCCTTCGCTCCCTGTTACTCCGGAGATCATCGGCCTTGATAACTTGCGGCCGGATGGTGTGCTCAGAATTCAAGATTATCTGATACCCAAACTGACCGTGAGGAAAAGGAAGCCTCACCTGAGGAAGCACCTCTCGTCTTCGGCAGCCGCCATTGCTCCAGTCGCAGAGATTGTCCCGGCTATGCCCACCTCCACATCATTGGAGCCGGCTCCTCTACAACCCTTTGAAGGAGTCAGTGACAGGGAGAACGGTGATTGCCAACAGCCTGCAGCTGTCAACATTGGGAGCCGGGGTGACAGGCAAGTATTTTTTCATTTTATTCCATCTAATTGCAAACCTTGTCTGTCTCCCGAGGGAGAGGCTCAGTTTAAGCAGTCTGCTGGGTCCTCTCCTCCAGCTGCAGATACAAATTCACCTTTTCTCCTCTCCGTGTCTCCTCCCATTCTCCCTGAGGGCCTGTTGGCCCAAGGTCATGGCCACCATTCGGTGGAGGAGCCAGTGGTCCCGGATGATCCATTCCCAGAGCCAGCGTGGAGAGGCTCCCCTGCAGCTACGCTGGAGGATTTCCCGGCGTTGGAGCCACTGTAGGAGGAGCATAGGACTGTTACTACCATCTCACCAGCTGTGGAGACTGTTGCAGCGGGATGGGAGCATGAGCCGGAGCTCGCTCAACTCACGGAGGAATTGGAGGAACGTAGACAGGTGTTGCTGGCGGAGGCTGAGTTTCTCCTAGAGGTGAAGCCGTGGCTCTTCCCGGAGTTGGCGACAGAGTTTGAGGAATTAGCCCCGAGGGAACTGAAGCTCCTGTTGGAAGTAGAGCACGCTTTCACCTTGGAGCCTTCTCGTCCTCCACGTCGTCGCCGTTCCCGGAGGTCTCGCGCAAAGAATTCCATCGTTATCTGGCCAGCAACCCCCCTCTCGCCAGATGAGGAGAATCCTGCAGTGGAGCCGCCTGTTTCTCCCAAGGTGTCGCCTGCAGCCCTCTCCTCCATTGTTGTTACCTCCGCCAATGTGGAGGGCCCCTTTTTCCCGCCGGATCCATCTGCCCCTGTGCCAGTCTGGGGGGCTTCTCCACCATATATTAAGGAGCCCAGAGTCGCCATGGACATGGAGGGGGATGGGAGTACTCCGGACACCGCTAGAGACATCGTGAACCAGGAGAACAGGCAAGTTCCTTCCCATTTTCCTATTGTTAATTAACAATTTTGCCTGTTCCCTGGCCAAGGGACTCGAGTCCTGCAGTCCCCTGAGTTCTCTGCGGCAGCAGCATGTAACCGCTCCTCACCGATACTCTCCGTGTCTCCTCTGTGTGTTTTGGTGAATTCTCCAGTTTCCGCACAGAGTCGCCAGGCAGAGGAGGAGCCCAAGGCCCTAGAGGATCCTATCCCAAGGTTGGTGGAGAGGCAGCCCCCAGCCGCTATTCTGGATCAGTCACCAGCAGAGGGAACTTCGCCTGGGAGCCTTGAGACTGCGACCACCATCACGCCTGCTGCGGGGACCGCTGCAGCAGTCATTCCCCGGACCAGACCCCCAGCCGATGGGACCCGGACCGTCATTGTCAACAGCGGCGGAGTCCTGGACGGCAGTAGAGCTCAAGCACAGGCAAGTTGTCTCTCCTGTAATTCAATTACCTTTGATCAAGAGATCTTGTCTGGCTCTTGGGGAGGAGAGTCGGGTGCGGCTCTTGGCTGTGCCTGAGCTCCCCTCACCGGGCTCTGACGCTGCCAGCGACTCTAACCTTTCCTTCTCTCCCATGCCTGCCGAGCCCCTCACTAGGGTCGCTGGGCAGGAGCTGCCATCTCCAGGGTTGCCGACTGATGATGACGGGACGTTGGCGGCCCCGGAGGAGGTCGACGGGGGCACAGCGCCAAGTGCGACGACGGAGACTACGCACCCCAAATCACCAGAGTTCTGGACGGCGGTGGAGCCCAAGTTCAGGCAAGTGTGCTCCATTATATCAATACCCCAGGTATCTATGTCATGCTGCCCGACTCATGGCGAGCTTTGCACCGGGCTCTGCTGCTGCCGATGACCCTGACCTGGTCTCTTTCTCCCTCCCTCCAGGGTTGGAGCCCCCTGCCAGGGCCACCGGAGAGCAGCTGATCTCGCCGGAGATCGCTGAGGATCGGGGCCCAGCGCCAGGTGACATTAGGAGCACTTCCTCCCTCGCTGGGGAAGCCACTGCAGGAGCAATGAGGCCCCCAATGGGGGTCACCGCTGGTGCAATGGTGCTCCAACTGGAGCCCATCATAGGTGCAGCCACATCCCAGACCAGGACCGTCGTGGGTGCAGCTCTGGCCCAATCGGGGTCCACTGGGGGTGCTGCAGAGCCTCAGCCGGAGGTCACCGCGGGTGCAGCCAGGCTCCTGCTGGAGTCCATCGTGGGTGCAGTGGAGCCAGCCCGGTCAGGGGTCACTGCAGGTGCAGCTGAGCCTCAGTTGGAGGCCACCATGGGTGCTGCTAGGCTCCTGCTGGAGTCCATCGTGGGTGCAGTGGAGCTGGCCCAGTTGGGGTCCACCGCGGGTGCAGCTGGGTCCCAAGCCGGGGTTCCTGAGGGCGCTGCGCGCCACCATAAAGATGCCATGGTCCCCTTCTCCCCCCAGTCGTACGCCATAGGGGTTCCCTCCCTTTGGCCCGGTTACCCACCAGCGAGCTTCCCGGTAGGCAGGCCACCTCCTGCCTCACTCCGTCGGCCCTGGTGGATTAACAACGCTGGCCGACCGCCTGAGCGACTGAGTCTCTGGGCCAGATGGCCCGTGTTCTCCGGCAGGCCACCTGACTGGGTTCGCTGAACTGCCTGTTGGGCCTGGGACTCAGGGCAGCCTCCCGAGCCTCCATGTCTTTGGTCTAGGGGGGGTTAGTTGTGGACCCTGGGTGGGGTATTGTGTTCCCTCCTTTCCTGTTCCCCCTACCTCCCACCCGGGTTCGTGTGTTATTGTTGTGCCTGTTGGGGTTGGTGTGTGTGTGTGTGTGGGGGGGGGGGTTCCTTGGGTGTCTGGTATCCACCCCTAGAAGGAGAGGCTCTGTCATGAGCCGAGCCCGTATTTCCTGTGAGCTCGGCTCTGATCAATCCTGGTGGCTCAGGCAGTGGGTTTATTATGTGGAGTTGTGTTTTGATTTCTTGTTGTGTTTATGTCCGTCCACCGTTTCTGTTCCTGCCTGTAGCTGCCGCTCTGGCCTGTCCGGCCACACCCCCCTCTTTCTCACAGTCAGCTGTTCGCCCCAGTAATCATCTTTCCCGCGCTCACCCAGGTGTTCACAATTTGCCACGCCAGCGGTGTTTGTACAAAAGCAGCTCTTTGCTAGACAAACGCCGCTGGATTATTGTACGAGTTGGATGATCATCTTCCCTGTCCAACCGTCACATCACCAAGGACTGTTCTGTGTGCTCGTCAAGAATCGCTGACTACTTGGACTGCCCCCGCACTGAGTTCAGCCTGTGCGCCTCTGTCATCCTCCAGTGTGAGTGTTGGGCGTCCTTAAGGACTCAAGTGTATCCGAGCTGTGTTCATGTTTGTATGTTTAGTTTGATGTTAATAAATGTGTGTGTGATGTAACCCAGCGTTTAAATCCTTGTCCTTTCTCCCCTCACCGTGCACTAGGAAAAGCGCACGGGCGAGTTCATGACAATATTAGACAAACACAAGTAAACACAAAATGCAGTTTTTAAATGAAGGTGTTCATTATTAAGGGTAAAAAAAAGTTCTAAACCTACATGGCCCTTTGAGAAAAAATGATTGCCCCCCCCCCATTAAAACCTAAATTAACTGTGGTTTATCACATCTTTGGAAAACTGAGTTCAATTTCACTAGCCACACCCAAGCCTGATTACTGCCACGTCTGTTCTCAATCAAGAAATCACTTAAATAGGACCTGCCTGACAAAGTGAAGCAGACCAAAGATCCTCAAAAGCTAGACATCATGCTGCGATTCAAAGAAATTTAGCAACAAATGAGAACCAAAGTAACTGAGATCTATCAGTCTGGAAAAGGTTATAAAACCATTTCTAAAGCTTTGGGACTCCAGCAAACCACAGTGAGAGCCATCGTCCACAAATGGCAAAAACATGGAACAGTGGTGAACCTTCCCAGGAGTGGTCAGCCAACCAATATTACCCCAAAAGTGCAGAGACGACTCATCTAAGATGTCACAAAAGACCCCACAACAACATCCAAAGAGCTGCAGGCCTCATTTGCCTCAGTTAAGATCAGTATTCATGACTCCATAAGAAAGAAACTGGGCAAAAATGGCCTGCATGGCAGAGTTCCAAGACAAAAACCACTGCTGGGCAAAAAGAACATAAAGGCTCATCTCAGTTTTGCCAGAAAACAACTTGATGATCCCCAAGACTTTTGGGAAAATACTCTGTGGACTGACGAAACAAAAGTTGAACTTTTTGGAAGGTGTGTCCCATTACATTGGGCGTAAAAGCAACAGCATTTCAGAAAAGGAACTTCATAACAACAGTAAAATATGGTGGTGGTAGTGTGATGGTCTGGGGCTGTTTGCTGCTTCAGGACCTGGAAGACTTGCTGTGGTAAATGGAACCATGAATTCTGCTGTCTACCAAAAAATCCTGAAGGAGAATGTCCATCCATCTGTTTGTGACCTCAAGCTGAAGACTGGATTCTGCAGCAGGACAATGATCCAAAACACACCAGCAAGTCCACCTCTGAATGGCTTAAGAAAAACAAAATGAAGACTTTGGAGTGGCCTAGTAAAAGTCCTGACCTGAATCTGATTGACAGGCTGTGGCATGATCTTAAAAAGGCGGCTCATGCTCGAAAACCCTCCAATGTGGCTGAAATACAACAATTCTCAAAGATGAGTGGGCCAAAATTCCTCCACAGTGCTGTAAAAAACTCATTGCCAGTTGTCACAAACGCTTGATTGCAGTTGTTGCTGCTCAGGGTGGCCCAACCAGTTATTAGGTTTTGGGGGCAATCACTTTTTCCACACAGGTCCATGTAGATTTGAATTTTTTTCACCCTTAATAATAAACGCCTTCATTTAAAAACTGCATTTTGTGTTTACTTGTGTTATCTTTGTCTAATATTTAAATTTGTTTGATGATCTGAAACATTTAAACATGACAAACATACAAAAAAATGAGAAATCAGGAAGGGGGCAAACATTTTTTCACATCACTGTAATACAAATCCCTTCACCACAGCATGGTCGTGAACGAGCTGAATGAGTGAACGAGTGAACAAAAAGGGCTGTCTTATAATCATTACTTAATTACTTAATTCAGTGCATTAACTAGAAAAAAAATTCTCAGGGAGTGCCATGCATCAGAAGGTGCCCAGCCTGCATGGGATTATAAAATACAGAGTAGAATAAGTTCACAGTACAAAACATGACTCCTATGTCTTTGTAGGTGTAAAGGAGACAATATATAGTACGAATGTCTATTTGGATATAAGGAGGTGTGTGTGTGTGCGTGACATGTTTTTTTTAATTGGCTCTCATTTGTTTGAGGGACATTTATGCATTTTATTAGTTTTGAGTTGTTTATGTATTTACCTGTTTGTTTACTCCGGGTGATGGGTGTGATCTCGTGATCTGGGGTTATAGTTTGTGTTTTGAGGGAGTTAAGCAGGGAATTATGAAATGTGATTTTCATTACAGTGTAATTTTCTACCACTAGGCTGTGCTGTTGCAGAGGAAAAAGAACATGCCTTTTGTCAGCATAGAATAAGATTGGTTTCTATGGAAACAGAAACCTGGAGACACCAATTGCTTTTTGCCATCTTGTGAAAATTTTCCTTTGTCCGTGGAATAGAGGGTATGCACATGTCACAGAACAGAACTCATGGCAGTTACAAAACACTGAGTGGCAAAATGCCCTGAAGCTCCGAGCCCGTGTAAGCATGCTGACCCCAAGAGACCGCATCGGAGATGGCACCATAGGCAAGGTAAGAAAGGAGGGCTACATGCTAGGATAAGGACTCGGGCCAGCCAACCACTTCTGCCTAGCCTCCTGCTGGTGAACATACAGTCTTTGGAAAACAAGCTAGATGAACTAAGAGTAAGGATTGAAGACCAGCGGGAGATAAGAGAGTGCTGCGCCCTAATTTTCTGTGAGACCTGGCTCTCAGACAGAGTCCCTGAGTGTGCCATTCAACTACAGACTCACTCAACACATCAAGCAGACAGAACTGAAGGCTTGGGTGGGGTGTGTGTGCTTATAATCAACTTGTGGTGTGGAGATGTACAGACTTGTTTCCAAGCACTGTTCACATGATGTGAAGTTTTTACTGCTAAAGTGCTGTCCCCATTAACTATCAAGGGAATTTACTGCCATGTTTTTGGCCGCCATTTACATCTGCCCGTGGAGCAGCGACACAGCAGCGCTACACAAGCTCCATGACGTCATCAGCGCAGTAGAGATGACCCATAACAATACTGTTTTATTGTTGCTGGTGACTTGAACCAGTGCAATTTACATACTGTACTTCCTAAATATTACCAGCATGTGGACATTCCCACCCGTGATAAGAACACACTGGATCACGTTTACACCAACACACGCAGCGCACACAGAGCGGCACCCCACCCCCACTTCAGACAGTCAGATTACACCTCCCTGTTTATGTACCCAGCCTATAGAGAAAAGCTGAAACAAACAAACCCTGTTATTAAGCAAATTAAATGCTGGACTCTAGAGGCTGAGAGCACCCTCCAAGACTGCTTTGCCTGTACAGACTGGGATATGTTTAAAGCTGCAGCCACGCAGAAAGACTCTTCTGTAAACATACAGGGCTATGCTGAGTATGTGACTGGGTACATCAACACGCATGTTGATACCATCGTACCCACCATACAATTCAGGAAGTTCCCCAACCAGAAGCCCTGGATCAACAGGTACATCAGATGCTGCATGCTTGCTCTCTTGCATTTAAATCAGGCAATGAGGTTGAGTACAAAGCTGCAAAGTATGGCCTGAGGAAGGTTATAACAACAGCCTAGAGGCAGTACAGGGAAAAGCTGGACAGCCTCTACTCCACTCCTGACCCGGGGCACATGTAACAAGGCCTGTGACACATTACAGACTACAAGAGAACCAACAGCAGCACCACTAGCTCCACAGACACCCTGCAGGATGACCTCAACATCTTTTACACCCGATTTAAGACCACCAGCTACAGTGCAGAGAAGAGACACCACACACACACACACACACACACACACACACACACACACTAAAAGTCTCAGCAGGCCAGGTAAACAAAGCACTGAGGAATATCAACCCCCGCAAGGCAGCAGAACCAGACAACATCCCTGGGCGGGCCCTCAGAGCATGTGCTGCCGAGCTGACTGACATTCTCACATCAATCTTCAACCTCTCCCTCAACCAGAACACAGTCCCCTCCTGCTTCAAAACAACAACCATTTATCCCCCTCCCCAAAAAGAGCCTGCCGACCTGTCTGAATGACTACAGGCTGGTAGCGTTCACTCCAATCATCATGAAGTGCTTCAAGAGAGTGGTGCTGCCCCTCATTCAGGACAGCACATCGGATACCCTGGACCTCCTGCAGTACACCTACTGGCCCAATAGGTCCACCTCAGATGCCATTGTTGCAGCACTCCATTATTCTCTCTCCCAACTGGAAGATAAACTCCTACATTAGGAAGCTCTTTGTCGACTACAGCTCTGCCTTCAACACGGTCATCCCTCACAAACTCACCGACAAACTGTCTTCACTTGGCCTGCACCTCACCCTCTGTGACTGGCTACTGGACTTTCTGACTGGCAGGCCCCAGTCTGTCAGGATGGGTAACAGGACCTCAGCCAGCATCATCACGAACACAGGTGTCCCACAGGGTTGGGTTCTCAGCCCCATCCTCTACAGCTTCTTCACCCATGACTGTGTTGCTTCCCACAAGGACAATATCATCTTAAAGTTCGCAGATGACACAGCAGTGATAGGACGCATCACTGGTGATTATGAAACATCCTACAGAAGGGAGGTGACCAGCCTGGTGTCATGGTGTGAGGACAACAATCTTACCTCAACACAGACAAGACAAAGGAAATGATAGTGGACATGAGGAAGAGGAGGAGGAGACCCCATCGGCCACTGTTCATCCGGGAGCTTGAGGTGGAGAGGGTGAGCAGCTTTAAATACCTGAGCATCCACATCTGTGAGGACCTTACGTGGGCACATAACACCACAGAGCTGGTTAAGAGAGCTCAATAGCGACTGTGCTTTCTGAGGAGGCTGAAGAAGTTTGGCATGTCCCCCAGGATCCTCAACAATTTCTACAGCTGCATCATCGAGAGCATCTTGACCAACTGCATCACTGTGTGGTACGGCAGCACTACTGCCTTGGACCGCAAATGCCTGCAGAGAGTGGTGAAGACAGCGGAGAAGATCATCAGGACTCCACTCCCCTCTCTGCAGAGCATCTACCACCGTAGAGTCCAAAGGAGAGCTGCCACCATCCTCCAGGACCCCACCCACCCCCAGCACAGAATGTTCACACTTCTACCCTCAGGTCAGAGGTACAGAAGTGTGAAATGCAGGACTACCAGACTAAAAAAAAAACTCCTGCTTTCCCACTGCCATCAGACTCCTGAACAAATAAACTCCCCAAAACTCTGCAAACACCACTTTGCAAATAGGAACTCACACACTGGTTGCTAAATTTGCACATTGCTCACTTGGGCAGCACGGTGGTGCAGTGGTTAGCACTGTTGCCTTACAGCTAGAAGGTTCCTGGTTCAAAATCCCCAGGCTGGCAGGGGTTGGAACCTTTCTGTATGGAGTGTGCATGTTCTCCCTGTGCTGGGTGGGTTTACTCCGGGGGCTCCGGTTTCCTCCCACAATCCAAAAACATGCATGTTAGGTTAATTGGTTGTTCTAAATTGTCCCTAGATATCTGTGTCCTATAGGCCCTTAGAATAGAGGGTTAGTACTAGTGAAAGCGCTTTGAGTGGTCTTTGTGACTAGAAAAGTGCTATATAAGTGCAGGTTAGTTAGTTAGCTAGTTGTACAGCATACACAGTCTCACCCCGTCTCATGTCCACATCATCTCAGCTGCTAAATTATCATGTACAGTTTACTGGGTATTATCATTACAGAGAAATTCTCACACTGGGTGCTAATTTGTAATTTGTTTATTGCTCATTTGCACACTGCTCATTTGAACACTGTACATAGGCTTATGCCATCTCAGGTTCATATCATCTGATATTAATATACCATTGTCAACTATAGTCATCTAGTGAATTTTCAATTTTCATTCTTCTTGGTTCCTCTAGTCTAACTGCTTTAACTGCTTTAGCTGTCCTAATTGTCAGATGTGTGTTATTAGTATTCATTAGTATTAGTACTTAGTATCAAGGTGTGCTTCAGGTGTCCTAATTACCTAGTGTGTGTTATTAGTATCCATTAGTATTAGGTGTGTTTTTACCTTACTAGAATTGCTGTGTATCTATTACCTTGACATTCGTTTGGAGAGCAGAGTAAGAATTTTATTGCTTTGGAAATGTTGCATTTCTTAACTGTGCCCATGATAATAAAGCCTTTGAATCTTGAAAAATGAGTGGCAGCATTATACATTAAAACGAAAAAAATGCATACAGTATTCAGTCACAGCAGTACACACAATACTTGCTTGCATTGTGGAGAACTAATCTGGAATGACATTTCATCTTGTATTAACTGGCAAAAAATAAAGTAATTAAAGGCTCTGAATCAGTTCTTGACTTATGTGTGCTCTTACCCACACATCACTATAGTCAAGTAAACAGTGTGATATTAACATCTATCTATAAAGTTCTTTTTGTGGACGTTCTTTTTGTCAGTCTGTCTAATCTCTTAAATAATAAAAATGAGTGAAGTCTGACCATTTGACTTTTATTATACTGGCAATTTTCTCAATCTAGAGGTTAAACTATGATCGTATTTATAATCTTTGTCTTATATTGTTTTATACTGCGGGGAAAAATATGCGTGAAAGATATTGATCAAGTGAATATGGCAGCCCACCAAGATAGTTTGTACATAGGGCCCAGAATTTCATGCTACACCCATGCCACCTCCAATGCGCCTAGCCTTGATTCCCTTCTATCTTGTTTCTTGTGCTCCATGTCGGGCCGAAGACAAATCACTGCCAGTTAATATATTCATGACACCGCACTCGCTTTCAAGTAATATTGTTTAAATCTACCTACCTCGACTGCCAGAGGTAAAGAGCCAGATCTCAACTGTGCACACAAAGACCTTTGCTTTCTCTTCAGATTTAATTTTACGAAAGGTACTGTACAATAATCATCTTTGATCTAAATGTAGCTTCTAAGCTTTGGTTTCAAGTACATTTTTTTCCATTGCTCTTTGTGGATCTTCATTAATTTTTGTTTGACAATGTTCACTATGAATGGATTGCACCAAATGTATTTAATCTTATATTAGTTCAAATCAGAGTTTAGTGAAACTATTCTTAAAAAGAAGTATTCCATTAAAAATTAAAAACTGGACCAAATTCTGTTGGACCATTTCAAATTAAATGTGGTTTATTTGAAAGGAGGCATTATCTGTTCATGGCTGCCTCACATGTTAGCAAGAAAAAAGAATAAATTTAAAAAATGGTAGTTTAATTGTACTTGATCCCTTTAAATCCCTTCTTGTTTGTCATGTTGATGGACAGGCTGACAGACGAGGTCAGGCAGGAGTGTCCTTGGTCCGTGATGTTTGTAGATGACATTGTGATCTGTAGTAAGAGTATGAAGCAGGTGGAAGAGAACCTGGAGAGGTGGAGGTATGCTCTGGAGAGAAGAGGAATGAAAGTCAGTAGAAGCAAGACAGAATACATGAGTGTGAATGAGAGGGAGGCAGGTGCAATGGTGAAGATGGAAGGAGTAGAGGTAGTGAAGGTAGATGAGTTTAAATACCTGGGGTCAACCAACCAAAATAATGGAAAATTCATACGAAAGGTGAAGAAGAGAGTGCAGGCAGGGTGGAGTGGGTGAAGATGAGTGTCAGGGGTGATTTGTGACAGAAGGATAGCAGCTAGAGTGAAAGGGAAGATTTACACGATGGTAGTGAGACCTGCAATGATCAAATCAGGTTTATTGTAATATGCACAGTAAGGAAACACATTTCCCTGTACAATGTAAATGTTCCTTTGCTTTCTACTGCAAATGCTACAGATCTGCTATGGTGTATGGTTTGGAGACAGTGGCACTGACTAAAAGACGGGGTGGAGATTGAGGCGGCACAGTTGAAGATGCTAAGATTCTCACTGGGAGTGAAAAGGATGGACTAGAAATGAGTATATCAGAGGGACATCTCAGGTTGAGCGGTTTGTAAGAAGAAAGTAAGAGAGGCAAGGCTGAGATGGTTTGGACATGTACAGAGGAGGGACAGTGGAGATATTGGACTAAGGATGTTGAAGATAGAGCTGCCAGGCAGGAGGAAAAGACGAAGACCACAGAAGACTCATGGATGTAGTGAAGAAGGACATGGAGAGGGTTGGTGTTACAGAGGAAGATGAAGGGATAGGGTGAGATGGAGGCAGATGATCCATTGTAGAGACGCCTAAAGGGAGCAGCCAAAAGAAGTTTAGTTGTACTTGACTTCTCAACAGGTGAGTTCAAATGCTTTCACCTTTGAGAAAAAAAAACCTTGTTGGACGAACTAGTCGGATGATGAGGACAAATTATAGAAGATGAAAAACAATAGTAGTACAACGAAAAAGGAAGAAACTAACTGGCAAAAAAGAGAAGTCACTCTGTGAAACAGGAGATCTTCACCACAGAAAAATCCCAACTCCTAAATGGTTTCCTTTGTGAACTGTGATGTTAAAAAAAAGTCAGCTTCATTATACAACTCAAGTGGGCTCTGTCTCTCAATTGTAATTGAGGAAGTCAATTTCAGTCAACCTATCTCAAAAATGCAGACATTGTAAAAGTAAATATTCTCTTGTGGTGGCTTAATAGCTGCCCTTATCACAGCTTCAATTAAAGTTTAACCTTTAGTGTAGTAGGATGACAGAAACTGGGTTTAATGAGAGTGTTAAATTTAATCTTTAATCTTTCTGAACTACTTTGGTGCAGTAGAATTTAATGAACCTAAACTGTTTTGGGCTGCTTGAAATGTTAAATGTTGTTGGTGCAACCTTGCCAAAGTGTTTTACTGCAGTTCCATCACCCTGACTGTGTGACTTTTTTTCCCCAAGTAAAACTCATAAGAGATCCATTATTTTACAAAAAAAAAAAAAAAAAAATGAAATGTATTTATTCATAGTTAACTTACAGGTAGATTTTAAACACATACAGTCGTAAAAAAATTAGGACACCCTGTATAAGCCTGTGTGTGTCATGAGTGCTGGACTTCTCTGCCAGACTCGGTCTCATGGCCTTTTCTGCTTATTTACTCATCTGCTGCATCTTACGCTTTTTGGGTTTATGTGTTTTTGTTCTGCTTGCCATTTTTCTGTTTGCAATAGTGTCATGTTTTTATTCTGCATTTATTGATATTTATTTGGTATGTTATTTTATTCTGTATTTCTCCGTTTTGGAGAAATCTTGCCTGGCTCTTGGTGAGGAGAGTCGGGTGCAGCCGTCAGCTGCACCTGAGCTCACTTCGCCGGCGTCCGCCGCTACCAGTGACCCTGTTCCTCTGCCTGTTTTGTCTGAGCCTTCTCCCAGGGTCGCCGAGGAAGATCCACCTGTGCCAGGTGTCTCCATGGGTCCAGGCTCGCCACCTGAGATCATTGTGGGTCCAGCTCCCCCCGCTGAGGTTGTCGCGGGTGCTAGGTCCCAGCTCGGGGCCCACTGAGGGTGCAGCTCCACCCCAGCCCAGGGCCCACTGAGGGTCCCGTGGTTCCCCTTCTGCTGCCAGACACCATCCTGGTTCCCCCTCCACTGCCGGACACCGTCGTGGTTCCCTCGACTCCCCTCTCCTGCTCATTGTTTGCCCTTCCCGTTGGGCGGCCGCCTCCTGTGCCACTTCTTCTGTTCGGGTAGCTGAAGAACTCTGGCAGGCCACCCGACAGACTGTGCTGCAGATTTGGGTGGCCCATGTTCTCTGGGAGGCCACCCAACTCAAACTGTCATACTATCTGGCGGGTCTGGGACTCTGGTCACCCGCCTGAACTGTTGAGCTCCTTGGTCCAGGGGGCTTAGGGGGATTGATGGTTTGACTGGTGTGGGTTCTGAGCGGGGTTTTGTTTCGTTCCCTCCTAACCTGTTCCCCTGACCACCCACCCTGGGTGGGTTATTGTTGTGCCTTGCTGGGGGGAGGGGGGGCAGGCTTTTTCTTTTGGTGTTACTCTGGGGTGTCTGGGTTCCACCACTTGAGAGGGGGACTCTGTCCTGAGCCGAGTCCTGGAGTTCTCTGCCAGACTCAGTCTCATGTCCTTTTCTGCTTATTTACTCATCTGCTGCATCTTATGCTTTTTGGGTTTATGTGTTTTTGTTCTGCTTGCCATTTTCCTGTTTGTATTAGTGTCATATTTTTATTCTATATTTATTTATATTTGGTATGTCATTTTATTCTGCATTTCTCTGGTGTTACCCTTTTACTGTTGACAGCTGTCAAGGGCATGAAGCTTGTGTGGGCGTGCCCTGTCAGCTGTCAGTTTTGGTTCACCTCCCTCTCACTGCCGCAGCTAACCCCAATTATGTACCATCGCTTTCTCCTGCCCATTCAGTTACCCACACCTGTTGTCAATTATGTTAATGAGTTCTGATCCATATAGAAGGGCTTTATTTTCATTCCACTTCTGCGGCTGTCTTGTTGGATATTCTCCTTGTCTCCACCAGAGCCCTGCCTCGCCTTTGCGCGTAATTCTCGTAAGTTTTTCTCCCTCGTTATACTTTGTGTTTTGAGCATCTTGTTTTACTTTGTTGTTTTTGTAATAAAATCATCAACGACAGTTCAGCACGTGGGTGTTGTCTCTCTGCTCCAAAGGGCCATTGTTGACAGTGTGGTGTTTTTTTTTTTTACATATTTGGACATATGGATATTTAATATCAATGTTAAAAATGCTGGGAGATTCATGTAATATAACTAAACAATTAAAAGTGAATTAAAGACTTCTTTCAAATTTTCTGTAAAATCTAATTCTAAACAAATAGTGAGGAATACATTAGGACACCACCATCTTTTTTAGGACACCCCCCACATTCATTCCCACTTACAATGGCTAAAATAAATTTTAAAAAATGCAAATAAAACAAAAACATGGTTAGACAGATATGTGAACATTTCTTAATGAATAACTGAATATTTGAAGGGTCTCCAAATTTTCTCACATGACTAACTTAAGGATTTGATATTCTTTTGAGCTTATGCACTTTTGTTGAGTTTTTATTAACAGTATATACCAGGGGTGTCCAACCATGTGCCATGGAGAGCCAAGACCCTGCAGGTTTTACCTCCAATCAGTGTCTTCAACAGCAGATTTCTGTGAACTTCTTCCCACTGATTGCCGATAAGTGAAAACACCTGCTGAAGAGACTGGGTAGAAGAGAAAACCTGCAGGGTCTTGGCTCTCCATGGCACATGGTTGGACACCCCTGGTATATACCGAGAGGCAATAAAAACCAAAAAACTGTAAACAAAACTGCACCTTTATAATGATTATGTGCTGTATAAATAAAGCTGACTTGACTTAATTTTTTTACAATACATGTACAATAATAAAATACTGTGCAGTAGCACACAAGTTAGTCATGAGATTTATCACACTATATCATAAACTGAGTGATGACTTTTATAGTGTCACTCCTCAGTTGTGATGACCCTGATAAAGGCCCTGCAGTGGCAGAATTTGTGGAGCATTTTTTTTTTTCCAGGACATCAATATATCAAAAAACAAGAAGATGAACACTGGTTTTAGGAAGAATCCTACTGACATCCCACCTGTAATTGGAAATAGCTTGTTCACGTTGTGCAGCAATACAGATATGGCACAACAATTGACAGAAAACTGGTCATAGGTTTGAAATGCTGACAATGCTGCTACAACAAATATTTTATACCACTTTTATGGAATCCGTTTGTTTCCTTTGACTTATGGTACAGGTCTCTCATCCTCAAAGTGCAGAGTATCCAATGTACACTTCAATAGTGGGTATACCTTTATGGCACAATTCAGTTGTATAAAGCCAGGGGGTATTCTAGAAAGCCTGAAATAAAGCTTCTGGTTCTAGAACTCTGGGTATGAATGTGCACGTTCACGGCAAACCTACTAAGACACCATGTGTTGAGTGCAGAAACCACGAGCAGTGGGGGAAAAGAGAGAATGATTTCTCTGATGAAGAGTAACAAACACTCAGAGGAATATGAGGAGTGGGGAAAAAAATTATAATCAAGAAGATAAAACAGTGACATCAGCCAAAGATACAGAGAGCTGACCTGCAAAGAACTGCTGACTACATGAAGTAAGTTTTATGGATTCTTCACCAGTGGACAATCTATATGTAATGAAATCATTGAAAGTATTCCTACTTGGGTTGTTAAGTGGGTCAAGGTGCTTGGTGACACAAGCAGAGTGCTTGACTCTGATGTGTGTGGCTGTGAGTTCAAATCACAGTTGATATCACCAAATTTGCTTCACGTGCCTTTGGTCACATATTTTACATTAAAAAAAAGTATTCAGAATAATGTGATGTTATAAATAGAGTGCATTGTAAGGCAGTATTTTACAACCTTTATCATTACATTTGGATGCAATGGCTTTTCCTATCCACCTTTTCCTGGAGGTGCCGCTGTAGCAGCAATTATGGGCAGAGCTTCCGGTTTCAGCTGGCCTAGTGTTAAATCAGTCACTAAGAGTGGAGTAGCAGGGGCATTTAAAATAGCATTTTTAAAAGTTTTTCAAATTAATTTTAATATATGGACCACATGCATGTTTTGCACTCAAGTGGCAGCTAATTTCAGCTCTTCTAGTTTTTGTATTTTTTTAATGTTTTTGCGTAGTTCTGGCACTTGCTGGTGTTCATGGTTGTGCCAGACTGGATAAATGGAGGCTTCTCAACACATGGTGACAGACGACATCCAAGCACGGTGTTGTGGCGTATGTCTGCTCTAAGGTAAATGTGATTATGTCCAACATATTTTAACAAGATGCATCTGGCTTTATTGCAATGAGACGTGCTGGTCTAAAGGCGCACCGCGTCATGAGCACAGGCAACGAGAAGTCATAAATCATGACTCTTTGTTGGTAGTCCCAGGAAAAAACCCCGTGAGTGCCTGGTATCATTGGAAAGCTTAGAAATCGTCCTTTCTAAAAATACCTATGTTTTTGCGGAAGACGTAACTCCTGACTGATCGAACGCGAGTTTTCAACCTAGCTAAAAATATAAACAAATCGTCTTTTTCTGGGTCAGTTTTCGCGCACTTCCTACAAATTAAATATCATTTTGAAGGTCTTTCAATACAGAATATGGAAATGACGTTACATCAGTTTTGAAAGTGACTTTCAAAGTGACTCATTTTGCCAGCACGGGTCATTTGTTTACAGCGTTAGCATCTTAGCAGCGGCGCTAACTAATGGAGCTACTGTGTACAAGGCCACTTTTTAAGGTCATCTTCCCATCCCTCGATTGTCGTGGGAAGTGGTATGATTATATTACTGTTTTGAGGTGTAAGAGGCCGTGTTCCCACATTTCTGATGCCGAAGTCATTGTTTTTGAACAAGAAAAAGCGTCCCGTTTCAGTGACAACCATATGTTCTAAACTAGTACCAGAAGTTGCTACCATAATTCACGCAAGGCATCATGGGGCCTAGGAATAAGGTGGATAAAGAAGAATTTTTTATGTAAATTTATACCTTTTTTCATAAATTTGCAGCTTTTCATGTAAATGGTAAATGGCATTCACTTATATAGCGTTTTTATTCTCATCTCTTGATGACCAAAGCGCTTTACAGCTCCTGCTATCCACCCATTCACACACACACTCACACACTGATGGCGGCATGCTGCCTGACATGGCGCTTCCAGACCCACCAGGAGCAATTGGGGGTGAAGTGTCTTGCCCAGGGACACAACGGCAAGATATGTAAATCTGAGAACCTTTTTTTCTTGTAATTTTGCTTTTTTTTTTTCTTATAGTTTAGTATTATAGTATACTATAATTCCATATAGTTTTTGTAAATTTCTTTGCAAATGTAAATTTTTTTGTTCATAAATTTGCAATTTTTGACAAATGAATTTGAAGTTTCTTTATACATTTCAAAATTTTTTCATGTAATTTTGTAACATTTTTTAAAATTAATAAATCAGAATTAGCATGGCTAAAACTGAGCAGTTTGGGTGAAGAAGCAAATATCCAAATACCAAATTTTAAATTTAATACCACTGCCATGAACAAATATCCAGAAAAGAGAATATTTGGGTTCTACCCTGGTAACATGTAAGAAAGTCTGAAGATTCATTCCTTCATTGTTTATTTTGTGAAGCTCTGTTAAGGCTTTTTTAACCTTCCAAACATATAATCAGATTACATACAGTATAGATTAAAATTTACCATATTGCAATTACAATACTAATGTTAATTTATACCTGTGCGGCACCCCCACAACAGACTGGGACAAGCAGAGCGCTCAACTAGAGCAATTAACATAACAGTGAAATGTGTGTATTAATGTCAACAGGCAGCCTCGCTTCGTCTAGCTCTTTCCTGCTCAGTACTGTGATGTTACTGTGCCCGCCTGCACAGGGCTGGAGTGAGTTCTATGAAGACGGTATGATTTAATAAAATCCCTCAAAAACACACAGTCCGCTCCTTTATTATTTCCTTGCCGCCACATTGGTGACCCCGAGAAAGAACACGCTGACGACGAACGAACGCAGCACCCGGCGGTGATTCTCCGATGACAAGCGAACGCAGCAGCCTGACGCAAATGGACTGCCCTCCCTTCGGCTACAGGGAGACCTCGCCGCAGAGCCACCACCAGGCGAACTCTCCGGAGATCATCCACGACTGGGAATGCTGCAGAAAGCATCACGGTGCGACCCTCGCCTGAGATCGGGACATCCACGCTGGACCGGCCAAGGGACACAGAACGTCTTCTCCCTCTCACCGCTCCTCCTCCCTCTCAGCGCTCCTACGCATCTACGCAAGCCCGAGGGTCAAAGATCGTCTATTTCCTCTCACCATTCCAACGCATCTGCACGAGCCCGAGGGACAAAGATCGTCTATTTCCTCTCACCGCTCCAACGCATCTGCACGAGCCAGAGGGACAAAGATCGTCTATTTCCTCGCACCGCTCCAACACACCACGAGCAAACGATGCAACAGCTCTACAGGGATGATTATCGGCGCCGACTACGCTGATCTCCAGCAAGCTCCCTGACCCTGACTCGCCTCTACAGCGGACCCACCCACGCACCGAACCCCTGCACACGCACCGGGGGGTTATGAGGACAGCGCACCACGCATGGGACATACCGGCTCTATACAGACCGCCAGCATCCTTCGCCGCTGCACACGGAACCTTCAGGGCTGCTCACACACCTGAAGCATCACACGCAGCTCACTCACAGGATTTTGTATGGGTCTCAGCCACGGCGCACAAAGGGAATTCAGCCGTCAGCTGTTCCCGAGGGCTTTAGGGCTGCGCCCGCACCTAAAGTCAACACGCCAAGTCCCTCTGCTTTTGTTTTTTTCTCACAGCCGCTACGCAGCCTCGCAGCTCCTGTTTTTCTTCATGGCCGCTATTAATCCTCGCAGGACTTAACCGCGAGAGGAGTCAGTGACTAATTTTTCTTCTTACAGCTGCTGTGGACCTCCGCACGTTCAACGGGACAGCCCCTCAACATCATGGATCCACAGGCAATTTTTGCGCGGCCCAAACAACTTCGCCATCCTGGGCTGGCACTTGCTACCCCCACCCCCCTCCCTCCACCGCCGCCTGCAGCGAGCCTCCCCCGCAGCTCGCTCCCAAAGCCGGACTATCGAGGCTTCAGCTTCCCGCTGAGCCCTCTGGGGGGGGGGGGGAGTGTGTGGGGCACCCCCACAACAGACTGGGACAAGCAGAGTGCTCAACTAGAGCAATTAACATAACAGTGAAATGTGTGTATTAATGGCAACAGGCAGCCTCGCTTCGTCTGGCTCTTTCCTGCTCAGTACTGTGATGTTAATGTGCCATTCATGCATTGTGTTCATGCTTCCTGCTCTTACTGTAATGCAAATGTCCCATGCCTTCCTGCAGTCTCTTTGATGATAACATGCCTTTCATGTATTGTCTGTCACTGGGTATATAAGCTGACTGAAATTCATGTTCATTCTCTCTCTGACTACTGCTGCTGACACACGCATTCTGTGTCTCCTCACGAGAGCCTGAGGACCCGCTCCAGCCCGCCTGCACAGGGCTGGAGTGAGTTCTATGAAGGCGGTATGATTTAATAAAATCCCACAAAAATGCTCAGTTCGCTGCCTATTATTTCATGCCGCCACATACCAACCTTTTTAAGGGTTTTTTCCTATTCAACCCATTTCCCTCACAAGCCCATTGTTTTTATTGAATGAATTTGGGCATCTTATTTTTACTTTTTAAAACAATTGTATCACCTTCAGTCAAAGATGATGTCCTAGTCTCCAGTATAGTTCCCTCCCCCCCGCCTTTTTGGCAAACTATCCTTCATTAGGCCAAAGGCCATAAGATTGTTAATACAATTAAAAAGCTGAGGATGAGAATGCATCAGCTTTGACAGAAGTGGAAATGGAGGGTCCATAGGGTCCACTAAGTTTTATGAACAATACAGTATTTGCCAAGTATCAATATGTGACTGTTGTTTGAAGACTGAGGATTTGCAGCAGACTTGTTTCTGATCCTTAAGAGACCGAACAGTGCAGTGTAGTTGCTTCTCCTCCAAAATTTACACAGCAATTTGACAATGTAAGAAACTGATTTTATTGATCTTAATGTGAGACAAATTACTGCTAAATAGAAATGAATGATTTTTTTTAGATCACTAAATTTAAGAATGTCATTGTAGCAGCCAGCAAAGGATCTATACAAAATCTATTTCAATAGGAAAAAATAAATGTAAAAAAAATCAGAAAACAGATTTTGAGATGAAATATCTACATATAGAGATAAACAGAAAACGACATTTGTTCAGGAAATAAAGAAGGCACTTTAAAAACAGATTAGTAATGGTGTATTTTATTAGAAGTGATTTTGAGTGATTAGTTCTCTGATTCACACTTCTATTTGTGGATGTGGTTCCTCTTAAGTTTAAATATTCTAAAGATACCCCCCAACATAACCTGAACATGGCCTAGTCAGGAGCAAGTTATGTTCACAGCCTTTGTAACCATTGTTACAAACATACTCTGACTTCTTGGAACCAAAAACTGAATTATCACAAACTCTGATACCCTTTTTCCAACCCAAAAAAAAAAAAAAGAGTCTGTGCTAGTTCAGTTCCGGTGCCTGTGCCAGTGCTTAACCAGTTCAACTGTTGTACCTCGTAAGAATTAGCTGGTTTTCGGAGATAGGGCTATGTCATTACGTAGTGTAAAGCGTCTTCATGCAACCCACAGAACAGCACAAAAGAAGAAGGTAAAGGAGGAGAACAAGTGAGAACTTGTGAATATGGAGAATTTATCTTGTACTTCAGCAGATGACCATAGAACCAGGAAACATTGGGTCTCCTCTTTGCTCCAATTCCACTTTGTTTTGGAATCCATGCTTGCTCTGTTGTTCGGAATGGAAAATGGTAGTCAGTAGTGTTTTGAGGCACTTTCAGCTGGTTAGTTAATCCCACCCACAGTAGTGGACATAGCCAGCATCAAGTGGTTCGCAGTTCTGGCCCAGCAAGGAGTTGGAGCCAGTTTAGCACCTCTTTTGAGAGCCTGGAGCTAGTGCTTAGGCAGTCAAAAAGCAAAGAAGTCAGGCTCTGGCTCCAGTTAAGCACTGGAACCAGCTTGGTGGGAAAAGGGGTATCAGTTAACTTACCCAGGTAAACCATGTAGTGGATTTATGGGTTTTATGGTTTTTTTTATTGTTGGTACAAGTATTAATGTAAATATGAAAGTGAGTAGAGATGAAAATTTATTTTCCTTTATCAGCACATTAGCTTGTTGGGGCACCAGTGGAAAAGGACAGTTTTATTAACAGTTCTTTATTTGTACCAATTATGAATCAGTCTCACAAAACCCTTGTGAGTTCTTGTCTGCTGATAATCAAGACAATGGATATGAAATCAAACAATAACTCCCATATGTCTTTCAATGGTTTAATAAGAAATGTCAGAATAGGTTAACACATCTGGATAAATTGACACAGGGAATTCAACATGTATTATGAGCATCATAGACTGTTATTGAGTCACTGAGTGTAACCTGTGAATCAAATATTTGTGGAACCGAATAAACTGTAGTTTAACTTGTCAGTATACTGGAAATTGAAAACCATAAAATAGCATTGGTTAAGAAAAGTGGATGCAATTTTATGAAGAAAATGATGAGTAAACTATAAAAATAGAAAATTGGTGTTACTCTGAAAAGAACATAAATTAATGAAAGGACAAAATGCATTTTGAAATTCTGATAGGAGTTTGCATGAAATTAAGTTTAAATAACTTATACCAGGAATATTCTGAAGAATTAAGTTTAAATTAAACAACAGACCATCAACCAAGCAGAATCATTGTGTCCCAGTAGGTAGCAGGCGATCCACTAGATTCTGTTTCAACTGGACCGGCGTGGGTTCTGTTGGAATACTGGCAGACAGGCTCCTTACCACGGTTATGGCCTACTTCCGAGATGACAAAGGGCTGGTTCTTCAGCAGGCTGGCTGCGGTCTTCTTTTATGCACTGAAGAAGGAATTGGTTTATTGTACAAAGTCCCATCAGAAACTCAAACTGAGGCAAAAACACATCACAAATCCATTTCTTCCAATGTTGGTGGTTTAAATGAGTTGGTTTAAGCTTAAAAAAACAAAATCTTCTTACACGGTAATTTAAAGAAAAACATTAAAATAAGAAAAAGTAAACTTCAGAGAAAAGAAAAAAAGTCACTGAGCATGACAGGCTCTGGGCCTTACTTAGGAAGATTTAAAAAAGGAAGAGCAGAAAAGGCTCCTTACAGCTTGACCAACACCCCAAAAACTGAAACAAAGGAAAGTTTTTTCAGGTGCGGCAGAATCTCACTGAATTTCATGGAACTTGAGCTGAACCTATTACATGGAGTTTTGTTCAACAGAAGTCATAAACGCGACCTTAAAAGGTGATGCAGTGCAGCCTGGAGCACTATTGGTTAGTTAAAGTCCAGCTATGGTCTCCCAAAGACCAGAGAGAGGAAGGGGCAGAGACATTTGATATGAGAAGTAAGACCCCTCCCGAAGACATATATGTTGCTGAATCAAGCATAAATTCCTTAAACTTTAGTCACTAAGATATTCTACTCAATAATAAGGGGGGAGTGTCAGGTCAGGCATTGGTTTGCTTGCTACTGGATAACCATGAAAACCAGTACTACCTGTCTCATGGGTCGGGCCGTCAGCAACCCCACCCTTCCGAGGGCGTGGAGGGTGAAGCTGGGCATCCTGGTAGAACTAAAAACAATATCTGTCACAGGTAAGATAAGATAAGATAAGCCTTTATTAGTCCCACAACGGGGAAATTCCAGGATTGCAACAGCACAGGGATAGCAACACTCAGAGCAACAATCAGAAGGCAAGAAAAAAACAAGCAAGCAAGAGCGGCTAATATACATATGTACATATTACTATAAAATAAATATATACACACACACACACAGACACACAGTGCAGAGCATTGTAGCTGGATGGAATAAATATATGAGTATATGAACACACAGTGCAGGGAAAAGCCAGTGTGAACACACAGTGCAGAGCATTGTAGCTAGATGGAATAAATATGTAAATATATAAACACCCACAGTACGGAGCATTGCAGCTAGGTGGAATAAATATGCAAGTATATAAACACACACAGTGCGGAGCAATGTAGCTAGATGGAATAATATGTAGATATATAAAAACACAGTGCGGAGCATTGTAGCTAGATGGAATAAATATGTAAATATATAAACACACACAGTGCAGAGCATTGTTGCTAGATGGAATGAAACAGCATAACCGTCTACTTAGTTATCCTACATGGTATGATTATGTGCCCATACATATTCTCACCCTCCATAGCGACCGGTATGTTCCTAGTTGTATGCCGGAAGAGACCATTGTGTAAGTCTATTGCATCTTTTGCATTCAAAAAACTATTAGTTTGTTACGTCTTTTTGCTATCTCTGCAAGCAGCCCTGCTTAGGTTGTACAGTCTGACAGCCGTTGGTAGGAAGGACCTACGAAACCTCTCGGTTGTGCACCTGGGATGATGTAGTCTGCTGCTAAATGAGCTCCTCAGTGCATCCAGTATGTCCTGCATAGGGTGGAACTCGGACTCCAGCAGAGATGACAGTTTAGCCACCGTCCTTCTCTCTCCTATCTCCTCCATCGGATCAAGGCGCTGCCCCAGGACAGAGCTAGCTTTCTTAATCAGTTTGTTCAGTCTCTTCCTATCGGCTGCAGTAATGCCACTGCCCCAGCAGACCACTCCAAAAGTGATGGCTGATGCCACCACCGTGTCATAGAATGACTTCAGCAGCGCCCCTTGTACACCAAAAGACCTGAGTCTCCTCAGTAGGAACAGCCTGCGCTGTCCCTTCTTGTAGAGTGCGTCAGTATTGTGTGACCAGTCTAGTTTATTGTTCAGATGAACACCCAGGTACTTATAGGATGTCACCATCTCGATGTCTGTTCCCTGTATATTTACTGGTGCTGTGAGGGGCTGCCCATGCCTGCGGCAGTCCACCACCAGCTCCTTAGTTTTCCTCGCGTTGATCTGGAGGCAGTTCCGATGGCACCAGTCCACGAAGTCCTGGATAAGCCCTCTGTACTCAGCTTCATCTCCATTGGAGATGAGGCCAACGATCGCAGAGTCGTCAGAGAACTTCTGTAGATGGCAGTGTGTTGTGTTGTGTGAGAAGTCTGCAGTATAAAGAGTGAACAGGAAGGGAGCCAGCACCGTTCCCTGGGGGGCCCCCGTGCTACTGATGATCGTGTCGGACACACAGTCCCGGGTTCTTACAAACTGAGGCTGGTTCGTGAGGTAGTCCAGGATCCATGATGACAGGTGCTGGTCCACCCCTGCTCGCAGCAGCTTGTCCTTCAGGATCATCGGTTGGATGGTGTTGAAAGCACTGGAGAAGTCAAAGAACATGATCCTCACCATATTCCCGGGCTTCTCCAGGTGGGACAGAGAACGGTGAAGGAGGAAGATCACCGCATCCTCCACCCCAATGCCATGCTGGTAGGCGAACTGGAGTGGATCCATCGCTGGTTCCACCAGGGGGCGGAGGTGAGCAAGGAGCAGTCTCTCCAGGATCTTCATCAAGTGGGACGTCAAGGCCACCGGTCTGTAGCTGTTCAGGTCTTTGGGGTGAGAAGTTTTTGGTACAGGTACCACACAAGATGTTTTCCACAGCTGTGGTACCCTCCCCAGTTTCAGGCTCATGTTGAAGATATACGTCACAATCCCGCACAGCTGGTCTGCACAGGACTTGAGGAGCTTTGCGCTGATGCCGTCCGGTCCCGGCGCCTTCCTCGCTTTGATCTTCCTCAGCTCTGTCCTCACCTGGGTCTCGGTCAGGGTCAGGATGGGGGGCTGTGTGTTGGGAGTGGGGGGGTGTTGGTGGAGTGGGGAGTGGGCAGCAGGACTTGATTTCTTTAGAGGCAGCAGTGGTTGTTGTGCAGACAGGGGGGAGGGCGGTTGGTCAAATCTATTGAAAAACAGATTCAGGTTGTTCGCCCACTCCCTGCCCCCCGTGGCCTGGGGGGAGGTATTCTGGAGCCCCGAGATGGTTTTGAGGTTTCTCCAGACCCCGCTGATGTCGCTCTGTTGCAGCTTGTCCTCCATCTTCTTCCTGAAGCTGTCCTTGCCTTCTCTGATCTTTCTCCTCAGCTCCCTCTGTACGGACTTCAGCAACTCCCTGTTCCCTGACCTGAAGATCCTCTTCTTCTCTCTCAGAAGTGTTTTTATCTCAGGGTTGATCCAGGGTTTGTTGTTTGAGTGACGCCGTATGGTCTTGGTGGGAACGGATTTGTCCACACAGAAGCTGAGATCGCCCGTGAAGGTGTGAATGAGGCCATCGATGTCCTCACCATGTGGATCGCAGAGCTGCTTCCAGGCGGTGGCTTCAAAACAGTCCTTTAGAGTGTCCATTGTCTCCTCAGACCATAACTCCACAGTGTGCATGGCCGGAGGTTGTCTGTGCACTAGGGGTTTGTACACCGGCCGGAGATGAACCAAGTTGTGATCCGATCTCCCGAGTGGGGGGAGTTGTGATGAGGTGTACGCCTCCTTAGTGTTTGCGTAGAATAAATCCAGTGTTTTATTGTCTCTAGTGTGGCATGTGACATACTGGGTGAACGTGGGTAGAATGGGAGATAGTGAAACATGGTTGAAATCACCTGAGATGAGGAGAAGAGCATCTGGGTGTTCTGTCTGCAGCCTGCTGGTTACTGAATGGATGACGTCACGCGCTGTCCCAGCGTTCGCCGTCGGATTTGCATAAACAACAATGCAGATCACGTGTGAGTGTTCTCTCGGGAGATATGTAGGCCTCATGCTAACAGCTAGCAACTCAATGTCTTTGCTGCAGTGTCGTTGTTTAACAGTGATATGTCCCGGTCTGCACCAGTTGTTGTTAACATACATTATCACTCCACCGCCCCTAGTTTTGCCACTGTCTGGTGTTCGGTCAGCTCGTATCATATGAAAACCCTCCAGCTCAATGTTAGCATCTGCTGCTAGTTCAGTTAGCCACGTCTCAGTAAACAAAAGGAGAGAGCACTCCCGGTATGTGCTATCATAACGGGAGATAGCCGCTAGCTCATCTAACTTTCCCAGTATCGACCGTACATTTCCCATGACAACAGATGGAAGGGAGGGTCTGTACCTTATATTTTTTGTCCTCCGCCTTACTCCAGCCCGGCAGCCGCGGTGTTTTCGCCTCAGTTCTCTCGGTATGTCGAGTTTTTCCAATGGGACCGGGTGGCGGTTGAATGCTAGCAGCTCTTCCCTGCTGTATTGTATCCTGCTATAAACAGTGGCTCCGTCCACTGGCTCAGGAGACATTTGGGACGATCTGTGTGTCCGTGATATAAGTGGGGTGAAAAAAAAAAGACGAATCAAAAGAGAGAGGAAGGGAAAAAGACTCGGAATCGAGCCGCTGTTGCAAAAGGCAGCCTACTCGTGTGGCGCCGAGAGGTGCCACACGAGTCTGTGGTGGACCACTGTGGTGGACCACTCCCAGTTACACAGGGTGAGACTGGACATCCTGGCAGATAAGCACATCTGTCGCAAGGTCTGTGGTGGACTTTTGCCAGTCGGTGCATCATGACATGCACTACACAAAGAGCAGAGATAAACAAACCAGTCATCTGGTCAATCAATATACCAGCTGAATACTGACTTGAAACCTTGAGCAGATGTGTTTCTGTGGCCTGGGAATTTGGAGTCATGTTCAATACAAAGCTCAGTAAACTAATGTTTGTTCATTGCTCCCTGTTTGTACATAAAAAATGTTTTATTATGCAACTATAGACACACTGCAGACCAGTGAGCTACATTATACTTACATGTAAACATCTTTTTAGTGATGTTTGGAGTTGTTCCTTCTGTGTTTGTGTGTTTTGTTTTTTTGTGCGGTGGAGCAGGGGTGAAGGGGTGGTCAGCTTTTCCTTGAGAAAGCCCGGCATGGCGTTCTGAATGGTGGGTAATTCCCATACCTTAAGTCAGCATAGCATGCTGACTTAGAGAAAGGGCTCATTTAAGGGCTCATGAAGTCAGCAAGTGAGCAGTCAGCCACTTCCTGATTTCAGATTGAGACAGCCCTTCACTTCACGTGAACACACCTAAAGTCAACGAGTCTGCAAGGGAGGAAAATGAGATATGGCCCCTGCTATTTCTCAGAGCGTGAGCGTGCTTTATGATAGACACAACATCAACACGTGATTTTATTGTGTACTTTTGCAGTGATTTAGGTGTTTTTACCGTGTAAATAATAGTTTAGCATAGTAAATAGTAGTTTTAGTAGTGGTTGTGAGAGTTTGAGTGTTTTTTATTGTTATTTGCTTCAAGAACAGAGGAGAAGGGAACAAAATCAGCAGCGTGAGTTTGTGTATCTTTGCTGTGATTTAGGCTGTATTCACACCAGGATAGTCCGGGAGTCTCTGTTTGACTCGGCGGGGGATGGCGAGAATTTTCACACCTTCATTTGGTTCGGTTTGCATTCACACAGCACTTCACTCAAGCAGACCAAACTGCTTGGACAACATCACGCAGTTACAACAGCTGCTCAATTGCGGTGCTGTAGCCGAAGCCACCACTGACCAGGAAGAAAAAATTCTTGGCGAATAAGAGAAATCCAGCTCATCGATTGGCCGGTGTTATGCCAAGAATTGCTCGCTTGCCAAGAATTGCATCCAATTCACCAAAACTATAAAATATAATACTACAACCAGGCTTGTAACAATTTGTGCATTTTTAGAAGTACCAATTATACATTTTTAGAAGTAAAAATTGCTATTACCTTTTGTAAATTATCTTTAAATTATGTTTATTCAATAATGGGATGCAATTCTCAGCAAGTGAGCAACTCTCAGCATAAAACCGTTCCCTTCAGCCGAGGTGTTAATGTGCCACAAACTAATAAAAATGAAAAGCTCCGCTGTCTGTAGGCTGTGTATCCAAATGTGTTTTTTTCCACTCTGAGCAACTATTTTCCATTCATTTTCTATGTAGTCCAGCGTTTAAAGCACTGAGCGCCCTCAGCACTGAAATGCTGTTGGTGGTAGCCGTTTTTTGTCATGGCTCTCAGAGCTGAAAAAAGTTCAACTTTTCAGAGACTGCAGCTGAACTTGTCAATGTCAGACCTTGCAGCCAATCAAAACTGCTGCATGGGCGGGACATAGGATGCCGGTACTAGTCTGTACTCAGACTTCTGCTTTCCGTGTCATCATAATTTACATCCAAAGCTGCTAGAATATGCTAGAATATGTTTCCTGTCCATCGTTATTTAGAAACTGCTATTTAAAAAAAAAAAATCAGTAGAAAGTCTGATCATAGGAAATGCGGAAGTGCTGAGCTGAGAGTGACAAGCTGTTGCTGGGATACAGGGCACAGACATTTTTTTCCCCCAAATCGCTGTGCACAAACGCTGAAAAAATATGCTTAGGGTGGTCGGGCAACAAAAAATGCATTTGGTGGACACGCAGCCACTTCATAGCTAGCATACATACATTTCTACTGTTATTGGTCCATTGGCAACACTTAAGGCACTTTTCCACTAGCCCAGCACACCTCGGCACGTCTCAATTCACTTCGACATGGTTCTGCTCGCTTTTGTCTCCATTACAACCGTGTTAAGCCAGCGAGGCGGCGCCACACTCCCGTGACGGAAAACAAGCGACCCAAGCAAAACATAAACACATGCGGCTGTATAAGGCCACTCCTCGGTCTGTGGCTTTTTTCACCGTAAATGCCAAAAAAGGACTGCCAGACAAGGGTACAGGCAGCGAGATGAAACACTCTGGAATAGTTCTGCAGCTTCTGGGAGAGCCAAAGATGTGAGGATACAAACTAGGTCATATATGATGGTAAGCTAATGTTGCTAATGCTAGTTTGCTATAAGTACGTGGTACTGCACTGTAATGTCTGCAACTTATCGCTGTTAGGTACTAAAATATGTATGCTGTGTGTGTTTCAGATGGCTCTGTTGTGGGGAAATTACTGATTCAGTCGGTCTGGGCGTTCAACACAGCCTGTCACTGATGTCAGCACAGCTTCACAAACGATCAGTGGTTATAGAGCTTAAGAATGTCTGTAGAAACGTTTATTTCCTGTACAACAAATTGCTCTGATCTGCTTGAAAATCATGGAGAGACTGTTGAGACATCATGGACGTACCTGCTTCTGCAGAACTGAGTCTGAGGTGGTATCATAGAAAAAAATGATCAGCTGACACAACTTGATCGCCATGTTAATAACTATATTAGCCACAAAATATATATTCAAAAAGTAAACAGTACTGAGTTAAGTATAATAAGATATATTTGACAGTTATCATGCATTTTAGGCCAAAACAAACTTGATCTAGGATTAAAAGCAATTAAAATAATGCAGTCACAAGGTTACATGGAAAATACTTGATTTACTAGATACATGTACTGTAGAAATATATATTCTCTGCATCAACAATGTACTAGACATGCATTCATGTAGTATTGCACTGGGAATTGCACTGACAATAAACCTCTGAAGTTTTTGCAGATGTCTCTTTTTTTATATGTGAAGGTTACCACCATGTGGCGTAAATTAAATACTGAAAGACTGGAAAAGCTAAGAATAATCCAGCAGTTTGAGAAATCACTTTTGGTTTGGTGTAAGTCTGTCAACAGAATTATGAACCATAAAGCAGTTTGTGTTAAAATGTTAAATCCCATTAAACCTAATCTGGGGGCTTCCAATCATGTGTCATGGGGGGCCAAGACCCTGCAGGTTCTCTCTTCTACCCAGTCTCTTCAGCAGGTGTTCTCACTGATCAGTCAGTGGAAGAAGTTCAGTGGAATCTGTTGTTGAAGACACTGGTTGGAGGTAAAGCCTGCAGGGTCTTGGCCCTCCATGGCACATGATTAGACACCCTCGCCCAAACCCATTATGATGAAGAGCAGATGCTAATATGACCCAGAATTCCTCCATATACTGGTACTGTCACTAAAGTATGCAGGGTCTTCTGCGGTGGCACATCCAACAATACAGTCTTCAGTTAATAAAAATAATTGTTTTGGTTACTTTTTTCTTAAAAATGAGCCATTATTTTCAAGGTCACCGATAAATCCTTTGTACAGTTGACTCTTTTCCCACCGGTGTCTTAACAGACAAAATAGAAAATCATGATGCAAACACATAAGTCACTAAATTGTTTATTACAATCAGCAGCAAATTCCAGATTATTCAGAATGTGCAAAATTCAAACTGTAAAAAAAAACAAAAACTGGAATGGTCACACACGGCAGCCACGCTGCCTCACTGAGAAGCAACTGGATCGGCCCCTCGTACTGGTCCTGGTTCAGCAGATCTTCAGCCTGCATCTCTGTAAATAGTGAGGTAAGGTCCAGTTGGGGTGGACAGTTTCCCTCTTGCCTAGACAAAAGACAAATGGGTGGTGGTTAATTAAAGCAAGTTTAAAACATATTTGGGAAATACACTTGTTGCTAAAAGCCAGTGGTGGAATGTGAATTAATGAATGAATCTTTATTTCGGATTGATTAAAAGTAAAGATTAAAAGAAAATAGAATAATATAACAAAGGGGAAAAAAATCTAACAAGGTCAAATTAAACAATAACTCCTCTGATTATACAGTTCAACATAGGTTATCTGAAATGGGTGATGGCTGAAGCTGCAGCTTATATTGCCCACCATATTTCATCCAAGAATTCAAAAGAAAAACAAAACAGGAGGGATTACAATTTGAATGTGACAATAAAGTACTTTGTTGTTGTATTTAACCACAATTTTCATGTAGCTGCGCTTCGGTAGATTTTACAAGGGCTGCGTTACATTTAAAATCATCTCTTTTTACTGTGGCCTCAGCAATCAGAATGAATTAATACATTCACTTGAATGGAATATAGTACTTTAACTGAAGGTGTGCATCATCGAGTATGGAGTCGCTCAGTCAAAATATGAAGTTTTTATCAATAAAAGTTTGTCTTGTCTGTAAAAGTGTCTCTTGTTGCCCTGGCTTCATGTGTGGGCGGTGTTTTGTACTAGCATTGCTAAAATATAAAAGGAAGCACTACAATGGGTCTCGAATATTTGTAATGTGTCCTGTTACTGCATGAGTTTATTGATGATAGACTATAAACTACACATATAAAGTAAATTATATTGACGACTGAACATCTCACATTCGCCAAAACATACAGTTATGAACATAACTCAAAAAGGATCACACAAGTGATCTGACAAAAAAATAAATACATTAACAATCGGTTTATTTTACAGTTGATGTGCCACATTCACACAATCAAATAAATCTCAGTTCAGTCCCTTTTATATTAAGTGGAAATTGTGCTACTTTGGTTTTGACACTTTACCTATAAAAGCAAAGGATTTCAGTACGTTCCACAGTGGCGAGGTAGGTTGTGGGGAGGCTGATTTCCTCTTGCCTAGATGAACGACAGAAATGGATGGTGGTTAGTTTCAAGCAAGTTCAACACTTATACAGGCACATCTCAAAAATTACAATACCATGAAAAAATTCAATATTTTTTTCACTCATTTCAGAAAGTGAAACCCATATATAGATTCATTACGGGGACAGTGATATATTGCAAGTGTTTATTTTAATATTGATGATTACAGCTACAGCCTATATTAACCAACACCTCAGCAGCCAACATTTATATTTAAAAACTATTTTTTAAAGTTAATTTTATGTAATATTCTAATTTTTTGCAAAATTGAATTTGGGGTTTTCAGGGGCTGTAAGCCATAATCATCAAAATTAAAATAAATAAACGCTTGAAATATATCACTGTCTGTGTAATGAATCGATATAATATACGGATTTCTCTTTCTGAAATGAGTGACAAAAAATATTGAAGTTTTTCATGACATTCTAATTTTTGGAGATGTACCTGTATTAGGGAAATACACCTGTGAAAGTCAGTGGTGGGATGTGACAAAAATGCTTCGTTTCCCTGACAAGCACTGCAGGATCCACAGAATAGGTGTGTGGGTCTATTCTGACGCTTTAGAAAATTATATGAATGACTTTATAAATCACTGGTTTGAAAAAGCAATTTTAATATGACGGAATTTCGGCTCCTGTGGTCCATTTCACCAGTATCCACAATATAAACAGGGAGGCTAACCCCTGGCATGTGGAAACACATTCTAGCATTAAATTGCACACAATTTAATGCACAGTGTGGTCTATATTAATCATATATTCCATAACCTACATATGTTAAAGCATGAGGAAATGTTTGGTAATTACATATGTAAAAGACTCAACACCTCTGAAAGGACAAAGGGCTCTCACCCGCCGAGCGAAGAACAAAGACGTTCCCGGACGCGGCGGAGGAGACCGGACGAGCCACCCTCACCCCCCAAGGCGAGGAGAGGAAGTACCATCACCTCCCAAGGAGAGGAGAGGAAATACCAAGACAATGGGGGGATTAAGATAATGAGGGATGTCAGCCTTTGTTATGCATGTCTTTTGTTGTGTGCATGTACAGTATATAATGAGTGAGTTGGAGAGATTCTGCCTCTTTTCCCTTCTGCCGCTCTCTGCACCAGATGAGGCTTGTTAGAAGAGCTGAATATTAAAACTTCGCTTATAAACCGAATCACCTCTTCATTGCCAAGCTCCTCTACACTGGTGACCTTGACGCGAGTATGGACCGGAGGCGTTCCCCCGCAATCGACTCATCCGCGGCGACCCAGGCAGACGCCAGCCGCCACGCAGACGAGGGAGCAGATGGACAGCTGTTCCCCCCGGCAGAAGAGATTGAGAGGGCTCAACCGAGCACCAGCACCGCCGTGAGAGCCGAGGCAGGGCACTCTCACCCAGCGGGCACAGCAGTGATGGTGTGCACGAATGCCGTCGCTGTCAAGCTGCCAGACTTCTGGCAAGAAGACCCCGCCTCTTGGTTTCAGCAGGCTGAAGCCCAATTTACACTGGCGGGCATCACGGCTGACGATACTAAATTTTATCATATCGTCTCCAAACTCGACTCCGCCACTTCGAAGTGTGTGCGGAGCATGATCCGGCGACCACCGGCTCGGGACAAATACGAGACGCTCAAAGCTACCATTGTGGCAAACTACGTCCCATCAGCGGAAGAAAGAGCCGAGAAGATCCTGGCTGTCTACGGCCACAGAGGGTGCAAACCGAAGGCCCTCATGGAGGATTTGCTGCAGCTCAAGGAAGAGGACAATGACAACTTCCTCTTCCAGTTTATATTCCTCAGCACGCTGCCGCCACACATGAGAGGGACACTCGCCAGCATGAAGTGCAACACCCACCAAGACTTCCGCACACTGGCCAGCGAAGCTCATCGGCTCGTCAACTCCTGCAAGGAGCTGACACCCACAGCAGCATCCGCAGACATCAAAGCCGACGCCCCGAGCCACGAGGAGCCACAACCCACGGAGCAGAACCAGCCCACGGTGACAGCGGCGCGCCCAAAACGTAACAGACAGAGCGATGTCTGTTATTATCACCACCGCTTCACCGAGAAGGCCCGCAAATGCGTTCCCCCCTGCAAATTTGCGATTTCGGGAAACGCCCAAGCCAAGAGCCATTAACAGCAGCGGTTCTCGGCGAGAAGAATAAGCTGTTGTACGTGACGGATGGACACACAGGCAAGCAATTCCTCATCGACACAGGAGCCCAGCTGAGTTTCGTCATGCCCTCCCACGCAGATCGAGCCACGGGCACCCGGGGCAACGGAGCCATGGCAGCCAACGGCTCTAACATCGACACTTTCGGCGAAAAGAGCCTGCACATCCTCATCCACGGCCGCAGCTACAGATGGACATTTGTTGTAGCGGAGGTGAGTTTTAACTTATTAGGCACAGATTTTTTGTGTGCACATGGTTTATTAGTGGATCTGGCAAATAGGCGCCTGGTTAATGCACTGTCTTTTGCTTCTATTCCATGCTCAGCCCGAGTTTCTCCACCACCTGTGCAGGCCAACGTCACCACGGCAGGAGGTAAGTTTGAGCAACTCCTCACCCAATTTCCAGCACTCACAATTCCCAAATTCTCAGCCACTGTGGCTAAACACGGGGTTGAACACTTCATTCCCACAGCGGGACCTCCCGTTTTTGCCAAAGCTCGCCGCTTAGATGCGGCCAAGCTCAACATAGCACGGGACGAGTTTACAACTCTCGAAAAATTGGGCATTGTTAGACGTTCGAAAAGCCCCTGGGCATCACCACTTCACATGGTTCCAAAATCCGACGGTTCTTGGAGACCGTGCGGAGATTACCGCAGACTAAACAACGCTACAGCGCATGACCGTTACCCAATTCCTCACATTCAGGATTTTTCACTACATCTAGCGGGTGCGCGCATTTTTTCAAAAATAGACTTAGTCCGCGGTTATCACCAAGTCCCAGTCCGAGCAGAAGATATCCCTAAAACAGCGGTAATAACCCCTTTCGGCCTTTTTGAATTTCTGCGAATGCCTTTCAGCCTCAAAGGCGCTGCTCAAACTTTTCAACGAATGATGGACGTGGTCCTACGCGACCTCCCTTTTGTTTTCGTCTACCTCGACGACATGCTGGTAGCCAGCTCGTCTGAGGAAGAACACGAGCAGCACCTCACTACGGTTTTTCAGAGGCTGGAAGAGCACGGGTTAATAATCAATCCAGCCAAATGCAAATTCGGCGTGTCACAAATTGATTTTTTAGGACACAAAGTCTCTCCGAAGGGGGCAGTCCCACTTCCAGACAAAATTCACGCGATAGAAAGTTTCCCACGACCGCAAACGGTCAAATCGCTGCAGGAATTTTTAGGGATGGTTAATTTTTACAACCGCTTCCTCCCCCATACAGCTCAGCTCATGCAGCCCCTATATGACGCGCTCAAAAAAAAGAAAGCTTCCAACGCGGTCGAATGGACCCCGGAGCGCGAACGCGCTTTCGCGGAAGTAAAAAGCGCCCTAGCTAACGCCACATTGTTAGTTCACCCAGATCCCTCAGCCCGCATCGCGCTAACCACAGATGCTTCAGACCTAGCTATAGGGGCAGTTGTAGAACAACTTGTCAGTGGGGTCTGGCAACCTTTAGCATTCTTTAGCAAATCGCTAAACCAAACTGAACGTAAATACAGCACTTTCGACAGAGAGCTGCTGGCGCTTCATTTATCCATCCTCCACTTCCAGTTCTGGTTGGAAGGGCGGAGTTTCACGGCTTTTGTAGACCATAAACCGCTCACCTTTGCTTTGGCTAAAATTTCAGAACCATGGTCAGGCAGGCAACAAAGACAGCTGGCTGCGATTTCAGAGTTCACCACAGACATTCGACACGTGGCAGGCAAACTTAACGTAGTGGCAGACTGTCTCTCTCGCACTGTGACACCACCAGAGCGCGAGGAGACAGATTATACTGCCTCAGCAGCAGAACTCTTCACTAACGCAGACACATACGCAGCACCTATCCATGCAGGGATAGATTATGCAGCCATGGCGGAGGAACAAAGCAGTGACGCGGACGTGCGCGCACTCCTGTCTGGACCAACAGGGTTAAGGCTGGAGAAAAAGGGTTTACGCGACGGCGTGCCCCACCTAATATGCGATGTTTCAACCGGCCGACCTCGCCCGTTAGTACCAGCTACATGGCGCCGCCGTATTTTCGACGCAATTCACTCCCTCGCGCACCCAGGTGTGTGCGCCTCGGGTAAAATGGTCGCCAAAAAGTTTGTGTGGCCAGGCCTGCGCAAAAACGTAAAAGAATGGGCAAAAACTTGCATTTCTTGTCAGCGCGCCAAAATACACAGACACACAAAAGCCCCTCTGGAGCCTTTTCCAATCCCTGCTAGAAGGTTCGACCACATTCATGTCGACCTCGTGGGGCCACTACCTTCCTCCCAAGGTTTCACACACCTGCTAACAATGATAGACCGCACCACGCGCTGGCCAGAAGCAGTCCCTCTAGCGGCAACCACAGCGGAGGAAGTCGCTCGCGTTTTTCTGACAAACTGGGTGGCACATTTCGGCGTCCCATCGGACATCACGTCCGATAGGGGGCCTCAATTTGTCTCAGAGCTCTGGTCAGCCATGTCCAACAGCTTAGGGGCAACAATTCATTGCACCACCGCTTATCACCCTCAGGCTAATGGGTTATGCGAGCGTTTTCACAGATCTTTAAAGGCCGCCCTCAGAGCCTCACTAATGGACACAAATTGGGTAAATAAACTTCCCTGGGTTTTATTGGGGTTGCGTGCTGTGCCTAAAGAGGATCTCGACGCCTCTCCCGCAGAATTAGTGTTTGCACAACCTCTCAGGCTCCCAGGTGAATTTTTACCAGAGAACCCAGAGCCAGGGCACCTTCCAGTCCCAAGGTTTTTAGGCAGCAACTGACCGGGCTCTCTCCCCGGTCCAGCCCATCACTCCTTCCCACGGGTTTTTGTCCCTCAAACTTTAAAAAATGCCGAGTTTGTTTTTGTTAAGCATGAAGCTTTAAAACCAACTTTGCGCCCAGCATTCGATGGGCCACTCAGAGTGCTGGAACATGGGGATAAACACTTTGTGCTTGATTTTGGGGATAGAAAAGAGACAGTCAGCATTGACAGACTTAAACCTGCCTTCTTGTTGAAAGACGAGCCTGCACAGTTGGCGAGAGCACCTCGGCGAGGTAGACCCCCCAAGAGAAAAGACTCTGCCCCCAGGCAGGGAACAAATAACCTCTCTCCTTCCCACACTGCAGATTCCTCACAAGAAGGTCCCAGCAGGACGCCTAAACCAACCTACAGCAGTTTTGGGAGAAGATTAAAACCCAGACAGCACAGGGACTGATACCAACCACTCCACAATTATTCACTAATTGTGCTGCAACAGTTTAGGACTGACTTATGATTTTACTATGCTGTTATGATTACCACTGAACTCTCTTAGGAGCATGGCTGCTGGAAAGTTTCTTCTGTGGCAACAGATGTAACACTTAGTATGTCATAATAACTATCTTAGACTGTGAACCTTCCTGTTGTCTTTTCTTAGTGGTTTGGGGGGCCTGTGGTCTATATTAATCATATATTCCATAACCTACATATGTTAAAGCATGTGGAAATGTTTGGTAATTACATATGTAAAAGACTCAACACCTCTGAAAGGACAAAGGGCTCTCACCCGCCGAGCGAAGAACAAAGACGTTCCCGGACGCGGCGGAGGAGACCGGACGAGCCACCCTCACCCCCCAAGGTGAGGAGAGGAAGTACCATCACCTCCCAAGGCGAGGAGAGGAGAGGAAATACCAAGACAATGGGGGGATTACGATAATGAGGGATGTCAGCCTTTGTTATGCATGTCTTTTGTTGTGTGCATGTATATAATGAGTGAGTTGGAGAGATTCTGCCTCTTTTCCCTTCTGCCGCTCTCTGCACCAGATGAGACTTGTTAGAAGAGCTGAATATTAAAACTTCGCTTATAAACCAAATCGCCTCTTCATTGCCAAGCTCCTCTACACGCAGCACCAAAGTGCAATACGTACACAAACCAGGACTTTAACCAGTATTAACATATTTCATCGTTTTGCTCTCACAAGCGAATATTTAGGAGAAAACAAGCGCGAATCAGCAGTTGGTACTAGCTAGCTACTAGCTAAAAATCGTTAGCTAAAACTCGTTAGCCAGCACAGAACAGCGCTGTATGGCTCAAAAAAGTTAGATTACCACCAACAGGATAAATAAGCGAACAGATGCACATTATTACAAATCACTCACCATCGATGGTTCTCTCACGTTCGTCTTCAGCTTGTCCGTAGTCCGGTTCTATGCTGGGCTGCCATCTGTATCGGTCCACTGTGGATCTGCCACCAAGCAGAAAGAACTCAGCACCTCTTCGTTGGACCACGGTGTAGAGTTCCGCAAAACCTACAACGCTGTCTGTATTAATATCGTATTTACTCCGTGACCGAGTTAGTCCGTGAAATATTGCAAATGGCGGTCATGTGTAGATTCATCAGAAGACGGTCGCTTTCGTGACGTTATGACCTGACCAATCAGCGGCGACCAGTCTTTTGACGTCACAACATGGCACGACTCAGCACGGTTGTACCCTGCCCTCGAGCGGGGACGAAAATCGCGGCTGTTAAACTGTGTTGGGGCTAGTGGAAAGAGTTACAAAGCGTGCTGAGCTGTCCCGTGTTGGGCTAAGCGGGGCTAATGGAAAAGGCCCTTTAGAGGTGATGTTGGGAGACTGATAATGATGTGAAAATTATTGTACACGCCAGAGATACATGATGAACAAACATCCAAGTGTGCACAATTAGATGAGTGGATATAAAAGCAAGCGCAAAGAAGAGCAGAAAATGCCTCTAACAACAGAGGATTAGAGGATATTGCAAATCGCACAGTGAGAAAAGAACAGATATTTTAGAGACAGAAGATTTTCTGACTCAGGATGATGACTGGCTTGTCAGCCAATTTAGGTTTCCATGGGCAGTCCTTGTGGAATGCGCATGTGCGCCCAAGTATCACCCTGTCTTCAAGGTTTCATTACAATTCAGTGATTTGAGTAAGTTACTTTTTTTGCTGAATAAACTACAGTTTCACAGCATTCTACCAAGCCCCCAACTGCATCTGTGTGTACAGTAATGTCAATAAACACATGCGTAAAGTTTGAAATGCAACAGTCTCACCCTTCCCCAGCGCACTTCATTCATTTAGTAGTGTGTGTAATCCATGTAAATTGTATATAACCATAAAGGATGAGATTTGCATATTGGACATAAAATATGTACTTGCCGAGTCTAATATGATCTGCTTTCAACTGACAGGTGACCGTGGCTACCCACTAAATAGGTTCATATTGTCTTCTTTTTCATGACTGTTTTCCTTTATTCAACCAGCTGATCGACACAGCGGGTCACAAATTGATTAACTGATTTATTCATCGTTTAAAATAACATTGTATAAAAGATACAACATACATTTAAAAACAATTGGATGGCACAAGAAAGTGTGCACACTTATTTCCATTGTGGTCCCTAAAAGAGACCATAGCAGGTTTCATACCTGCAACCTTTTGCTTTGAAATCTAGCACTATGACCACTGAGCTACACACACTCCAAATTACAGCGATCAGCTGACGCTTCTGAGGATGACTGCAGATGTCAAGCTAAATATGTATAAATTAAATAAACTTCTCCTTCTTATCCCTGTTTGAATAAAGGAAACAAACTAATCTTCTACGGCTGTGAGCAGGTTATTGAATTACCTGTATCCACCGCTAATGCCGGAAGACAGTGTGCCAAACAAAGTTTTTATGCGCCTCTCTCGTTCAGAAGCACTTCCATCTCACAGTCCGTGAAATTCCATTAAATCCATTATTTTTGTTCGTGGATACAAAAGAATCAAATGTGCTGGCCTTGTATATATCTATTTGCATACCTATTTGCATCTAATTGCATATTCAAATGGAGGCGTGTCAAGGGAGGAGTCCGGTATTTCCTCACATGCGTTCAATTTCAAGCAGATCAGAATATACAAAGGAAATGTGCTTGGATTCCTGCGTACGGACGGTTTCATACATCTGGGGTTTTTTTTATTTTTTTTTATTTTGCTTAGGGCATTTACTTGATTTAAATGTACATCATCTTTCAGTAGGAAATCTACACAAGTCTTTGTACATGAGGCCCCAGGAAATGAACAGGAATGATTTCAAAATAAGACCAAACACAGAACTAGGAATCACTAAGCAGCAAGAATAATAATGATGATGATAATAATAATCAAGAAATACACCAAAACAAAGAAAGTGTTGGGCATGGTTAGGAGCCAAGCCCACTACACTGTATATATTAACAGTAGATTTCACAGTTGAATGAGTACAGTGTTGTTGCAACCTTCAATAGTAATGATACTAACAGTATATTGGAAAGAAACATCCCTTATTTGTGCAAAGTAGTAGCCGTGTTATGTGTGGTCTCTATGAGCAGTGCAGATTGTAGAAGTCTGACAGCAGCAGGTAGAAAGGACCTGTGAAACACTTCCCTCATGCAACCTGCCCCTAAACAACCTGCTCGGTGCACTCAGTGTGTCCCACATGGGGTGGGACTCAGATTTTATTCTGTTTTAATGGATTGGTTTTTTGGGGGGGTTTTTATTGCTCCTCGATATCGATCCAGTCATTTTCCTTGGATCGAACCCAATATTAAACTAAATATTGAATTGGCCTGTCTCTATTTAGTATCAGCCAATATTCAGCTTATTGACTGATATACAGTAGGCAATGGCTCATATTTTTCTGGTGTATTTCAACTGTGTGGCATTGAAACACTACAGCTGGGAATTCAGAAAACATTCAGGACTGAATGATTAAGGTATTTCCATTTAGTTTGTTTTTCTTTTCTTCTTTGTTGCATATTTCTTTGTCTCCCTGGCAGTGAAAATGGAATGGATGAAAATATAAATAAGGGATGCATTAAATATTGTCCAACTACGTTTCAGCATTGGTACTGGCCTAAAATTTCAGAATTGGTGCATCACTAATTCTTTCACGATCTGTCAGAATAGCTTTAAGGCAATATGTCAGAATCTGTTCATACCTTCTGATGTGTATAAAACAGTAGTGTCAGAATAATAGAACCATCATGATAGTCAAAAACTGTAATTATTTAAGAGCAGGTGACAAACCTGATGTGGCACTTCTTCCGACCCCATGATAGCTGTGTGCACCTGTCATAGGTGGCAGTGGTTTCTGTTCTTCTTCCATGTCTGTGTGGTCTCAGCACTCACACCTGAGGTCAAATGAGAGGAAGAAGGTAACAGCAGCCAATGACATTAGGAAATTTAGTTACCCTGGCTTTTAGGGATCATTTACTCATTTTATGGCACTGCAATTGCAATTGCTCGGTGGATCTGACAGGTCTGCTGGGCTGGCCTCGCCTACGAAAGTCAGCTGATAAAATGACACCTGGCAGCAATCAGCTGACACGTCTGACGAAGGCTGCAGTGAACAGTCGAAACATGTAAAGAAGGTAAAAACATCTCCTTTCTATTTTTGTCTTTAATAAGAACAAAAGGCAAATAATTAAAAGAAGACAAAAATGAACCTACTTGAACTACTGCAACTGCAATATTGCATTATGTTCCTTCCAAGCACTGTACACTTTAGCTACTAGAACACACTGAAAAGGTCAATGTTCCAAGTCATGTCCTGCCAAAGTGATGACTTCATCTTTCACATAGGACCTTCTTTTCTCTCCATACATCTCAACAACATATGCACATACAGTAGTACCAATATACATTTAATACAATTAGGGTAGAGTGAGTAGGACAAGATTAGAAATGAGTATATCAGAGGGATGAACCGGAGTGGTGGTCTACTGTTTAAAAAAAAAATCAGTGAAATTTACAGTGAAAAACTTAAAACGTGACAGTAATGGGTTGTAAAACAGAAAATGGTACATTACTATTAAAGCTACAGCAACTAGAAAAGCACTCGGAGAGCGCAGACCTCCGCCAAGCGCCACAGTTCCCCCCATACAGTGTTTGTGTGTACGTTTTCAGATTCCTTGACCATGAAAACATATGACTAGCAATTGGATTGACAATGATATGATTAGTGGTTCTGTGGGCGACACACATTGTGGGCTCACATTTCCACAGAGATATGACTGCATGCGTATTGAGGGTGTCACGTCTGGAAGGACAAAGGACTCGAATCTGCAGAAGATAACGAGGAGGTGTGAGATTGGTCTTTTTGTCCCACAGAAGATGCCCCGGAGGGATTTCCGGTTCATCAAGAAATGAGAGACAATGGTGAAGGTTCAAAGGGATGCTTTGTGACTGTATGTTTACTGAAAACACCATGCGACTTGAATTCTGATGCTGGAAACATATAAAAGGGTGATGAGATATGATTCTTTCTCTTTTCCTGCTTTGAGAATGCTAGACGATGTGTTCTGTCAATAAAGCTGACTTAAGAACTAAACTCAGCCTCATCATTCGAGCACATCCTCTACACTGGTGACCTACGACAAAGAATGAGCAGACAGAATTCTCCCGAGCGGGGCTCGGCGGAAGCCAGCCTGATGGCCGCCTCCACGATCCGGCTGCCCAATTTCTGGCAGCACAGCCCGCGCTCATGGTTTAGCGCAGTCGAGGCGCAGTTCAACCTCCGGAGAATCTCCAACGACGACACAAAATTCTACCACGTGGTAGCGAAGCTGGACAGCAACACGGTCCAGAGAGTGGAGGATCTGGTTAATCATCCACCAGACAGCGACAAGCACAGCGCATTGAAGGACGCGCTGATCAGCCATTTCACCCCTTCGGTCCAACAGCGAGCAGAGGGGCTCCTGACGTTGACGGAGTCAGAGAACGATAGACCTGCGGACCTGATGGTGAAGATGCTGAGTCTAAAAGACTCTGAGGATGGCGAATTCATTTTCGCCCACCTTTTCCTTCGGACCCTGCCGCCAGCAGTGAGAGTGGCCCTGGCAGAGTCGCCCCGATTGGCCAGGCGAGACTACCATGGGCTGAGCAAAGAGGCGCAGCGGCTTGTCGACGCCCACAAGCGGAACGTGGTTTCGGCCGCAGCAGCTAGCCCAGGAACGGCGCCCGGAGACAGCGCAGGTCCAGCGGCCGCGGCGCCAGACGCACCAACGACGGCGGCGATGGGGGCCAGGCGACGCGGAGCGGAGGACGGCCGGTGTTTCTACCACCGCCGTTTTGCAGAGAGAGCGCACAGGTGCGTCCCGCCGTGCAACTTCAAGCGCCAGGGAAACGCCAAGACCGAGGGCCAGTAGCAGCTGCGACCCTCGGCGACGAGAACAAGCTGCTTTACCTGACGGATGCACACTCGGGGAAACAGTTCCTCGTGGACACGGGCTCCCAGCTGAGTTTCATCACACCCACCTACGCGGAACGGCTGATGCCGTCTAAAGCTCCCTGGGTGTCAGTGTCAGCAGCGAACGGCTCTGCGATTAAAACGTTCGGTGAGAGGACCATGCTTCTGTCCTTACAGGGCCATTCATTTGAGTGGACATTTATTGTAGCAGCAGTCAGTTTCAACATGTTAGGGGCTGATTTTTTGTGCTCACATGGTTTATTGGTTGACCTTGCTAATAGACGTCTGATTAATGCACTGTCCTTTCATTCTATTCCCTGCACAGCTCGGGTGGCCCCGCCGACTGCACATGCCAGCGTCTCAGCTGCGGGTGGTAAGTTTCACACATTGCTTGCTCAGTTCCCAGCACTCACAGTCCCCACGTTTTCGGCGATGGTGGCTAAACATGGGGTGGAACATTTTATCACCACCACCGGCCCTCCCGTTTTTGCAAAAGCTCGGCGCTTGGACCCAGCTAAACTGGCCATCGCGCATGAGGAGTTCACTAATCTGGAAAAACTGGGCATTGTTAGACGCTCCAAAAGCTCTTGGGCTTCGCCGCTACACATGGTCCCAAAGGCTGACGGCTCGTGGCGACCTTGCGGCGATTTCCGCAGGTTGAACAACGTTTCAGCTCATGACCGCTACCCGATTCCGCACATTCAGGATTTTTCTGTTCATTTGGCGGGGGCGCGCATTTTTCCTAAAATAGACTTGGTGCGCGGTTCCAGTGCGTGCGCAAGATGTACCCAAAACAGCGGTCATAACTCCTTTCGGCCTTTTTGAGTTTTTGCGCATGCCTTTTGGCCTCAAGGGGGCCGCGCAGACTTTCCAACGCATGATGGATGCAGTTTTACATGACCTCCCTTTTGTGTTTGTTTATTTGGACGATATTTTGGTAGCCAGCGCGTCCGAGGGCGAGCACGAAAAACACCTCACAGCAGTTTTTCGGAGGCTGGCAGAGCACGGGTTAATAGTTAACCCAGCGAAGTGCCAGTTTGGGGTGGCGCAGATTGATTTTTTGGGGCATCGCGTTTCGGCAGAAGGAGCGAACGGTTCCTCTTCCAGATAAAGTGCATGCCATAACAGATTTTCCGCAACCTCAAACGGTCAAGGCGCTTCAGGAGTTTCTAGGGATGGTTAATTTTTACAACCGGTTCCTCCCAAGCGCAGCACGGCTCATGCAGCCATTGTACACCGCGTTAAAAAAACAAAAGCCCACAAATAAAGTTGAATGGTCTCCGGAGCGGGAGCGCGCTTTTGCCCAGGTCAAATCAGCCCTGGCAAACACAGTTTTGTTAGCGCACCCAGTTCCAACGGCCCGCATGGCACTCACCACTGACGCTTCCGATGTAGCGGTGGGGGCGGTAGTTGAACAGTTTGTGGCAGGTACCTGGCAACCCCTCGCGTTTTTCAGCAGGACTTTGCGCAATAGTGAGCGTAAATACAGTGCGTTTGACAGGGAGCTTTTGGCCCTACACTTGGCCATCCGCCATTTTCAGTTCTGGTTAGAGGGGCGACGTTTCACCGCGTTTGTGGATCATAAACCGCTAACGTTTGCGATGGCCAAAATTTCAGAACCCTGGTCAGGCCGACAACAAAGGCAACTAGCCGCAATATCGGAGTTCACTACTGATATTCAGCATGTCGCGGGTAAACCCAATGTTGTGGCAGACTGTCTCTCGCGTGTGGTAGCACCACCAAGCCCCATGGGGGCAGACTCTGTAGCCGTGGCCGCGGGCCCGAGCAGCGACGCGGGAGCGCGCGCAGCCCCGGTCTGTGTAGGGTTAGATTATACAGCCATGGCTGCGGAGCAGGTTAACGACGCGGACGTGCGTGCGCTCCAGTCTGGACCAACAGGGTTAAAGCTGGAGCACAGGAAGCAACAAAGTGGTATGCCCCCACTAATCTGCGATGTCTCCACGGGACGGCCCCGCCCCGTGGTGCCAGCTGCGTGGCATCGCCGCATTTTTGACTCGGTCCATTCTCTCGCGCACCTGGGGGTGCGCGCATCGATTAAGTTGGTGGGGGAGAAATTTGTTTGGCCCGGGTTGCGCAAACAGGTCAAGGAATGGGCAGCAGCCTGCGTAGCGTGTCAGCGAGCCAAAATACACAGACACACTAAGGCTCCGTTGGAACCTTTTCACATCCCCGCCAAGCGTTTTGATCACGTGCATGTTGACTTGGTGGGCCCGCTCCCATCATCACACGGGCACACACATCTTTTGACGATGGTGGATCGCACCACGCGTTGGCCAGAGGGGATTCCTCTGACATCAACCACAGCGGAAGAAGTTGAGCAAGCATTTTTAGCAGCGTGGGTTGCGCGTTTCGGTGTACCGTCGGACATAACGTCCGACAGGGGTCCCCAATTTATTTCCGAACTATGGTTATCGATGGCCTGCAGCTTGGGGGTGAAGATTCATCGCACCACCGCGTATAACCCCCAGGCTAATGGTTTATGCGAACGCTTTCACAGGTCATTGAAAGCAGCCCTCAGAGCGTCGCTGATGGATACAAATTGGGTGGACAAACTTCCATGGGTTTTATTGGGGTTGCGTTCTGCACCTAAGGAAGATTTGCATGCTTCCCCGGCTGAATTAGTTTTTGCACAACCTCTCCGTTTGCCGGGGGAATTTCTCCCCGATAATCCCGCACCAAATGGCCCCCCTGCTCAGCCGTGGCAGAGCGACTCGGGAGCAAACATGCTCCCTGGCCCGGTCCATCACAGTTTCCCACACGTTTTTGTGCCAAAGGCTTTAAAAAATGCAAAGTTTGTTTTTGTTAGACATGATGCTCAGCGTCCAAGTTTGCGGCCGTTTTATGATGGACCGTTCAGAGTGCTGGAGACCGGGCAGAAGCATTTTCTGCTAGATTTAGGGGGCAGAAGGGAGTTGATTTGCATAAACAGGCTCAAACCCGCTTTTGTTTTGGCTGATGAGGAAGTGCAGCTCGCGAGGCCCCCCCGCCGTGGCAGGCCGCCGAGAGGACATTCTCCAGAATCTTCACAGAAAGGTGCTAACAGCTTTAATCCACAGATGCAGAGAGATGTTGCAGGGGCAGCAAAGCCAGGTTGCAGCAGATTCGGCAGAAGGTTAAAACCCAGGCAGTTGGTGGATTGATTAGCGATATATGGAGTGTTTTGTGTTTTTCTTTTTTTTTTATGCCATGCAGGTTTTGCCCTTACTAGACGTTTGGGGGGGGGGGGGGGTAGTGTGGGCGACACACATTGTGGGCTCACATTTCCACAGAGATATGACTGCATGCGTATTGGGGGTGTCACGTCTGGAAGGACAAAGGACTCGAATCTGCAGAAGATAACGAGGAGGTGTGAGATTGGTCTTTTTGTCCCACAGAAGATGCCCCAGAGGGATTTCCGGTTCATCAAGAAATGAGAGACAATGGTGAAGGTTCAAAGGGATGCTTTGTGACTTTATGTTTACTGAAAACACCATGTGACTTGAATTCTGATGCTGGAAACATATAAAAGGGTGATGAGATATGATTCTTTCTCTTTTCCTGCTTTGAGAATGCTAGACGATGTGTTCTGTCAATAAAGCTGACTTAAGAACTAAACTCAGCCTCATCATTCGAGCACATCCTCTACAGTTCAATAGTTATTCACGAAAATGACATTTTCCGTAATGGCGGCCACAGTTCCCCTCATACAGTGTTTGTGTGTACGTTTTCAGATTCCTTGACCACGAAAACATATGGCTGGCAATTGGATTGACAATGATAGGATTAGTGGTTCAGTAGTTATTCAAGAAAATGGCATTTTCCGTAATGGCGGCCACACTTCCCCCCATACAGTGTTTGTGAGTACGTTTTCAGATTCCTTGACCATGAAAACATATGACTAGCAATTGGATTGACAATGATAGGATTAGTGGTTCAGTAGTTATTCACGAAAATGGCATTTTCCGTAATGGCGGTTTTCTTCTGGACGGTGATCCGGATCACCACCAAAATTTAATCAGTTCTTCCTTGTACCATTTCAAACAACACCTGAAAGTTTCATCGAAATCCGTCCAAAACTTTTTGAGTTATCTTGCTAACCAACAGGCAGACAAACAAACAGACAGACAGACAAACAGACAAACCCCGGCAAAAACATTACCTCCTTGGCGGAGGTAATAATTAACTGTATATTCAGCAACAGTATACATATGTAATTTTTACAGTCATCATTTATATGAAATACATATTTTTACTGTAAAAACACAACACTTCTGTAATAAAGACGGTTGCCTACCATAATGTCATGAGATAATAACTAGAAAAGCACTCGGAGAGCGCAGACCTCCGCCAAGTGCCACAGTTCCCCCCCCGTACAGTGTTTGTGTGTACGTTTTCAGATTCCTTGACCATGAAAACATATGACTAGCAATTGGATTCACAATGATAGGATTAGTGGTTCAGTAGTAAAAGCATTACCTCCTTGGCGGAGGTAATAAACTGAAGTGTTGGTGTTGTGTCCATCTCCTTCATGTGCAAAGTCCCAGGCTGCGAGCGTTTTCATAGATCACTGAAAGCAGCACTCAGGGCTTCAGTGACGGATGCAAATTGCGTAGACAGGTTGCCGTGGGTTTTATTGGGTTTGCGCTCCACGGAAAAAAAGAGGATTTTGAATCTTCCCCGGCAGAGAGCTGGTTTTTGCACAGCCCCTATGGCTGGCCGGGGAATTTCTGCCAAATAATCCGGCGGCGGACAGCTGCCCGTCTCAGTTTTTGCAGCGTAGCGCAAACACAGGCACGCTGGCGGGCCCGGGCCACCACTGTTTTGACGGATGCAAATTGGGTAGACAGGTTGGCGTGGGTTTTATTGGGTTTGCGCTCTGCGGAAAAAAAGAGGATTTGAAGCTTCCCCGGCAGAGAGCTGGTTTTTGCGCAGCCCCTATGGCTGGCCGGGGAATTTGTGCCAAATAATCCGGCGGCGGACAGCTGCCTGTGTCAGCTTTCGCAGCGTGGCGCAAACACAGGCACGCTGGCGGGCCCTGCCCACCACAGTTTTCCGCGTGCTTTTGTGCCTAAAACTTTGAAGAAGGCGGAGTTTGTGTTCGTCAGACACAATGACCAGCGCCCTCTACTGCCCCTGCACACATGTTGAAAATGGTTGTATCTGACAATGTTAAAGAATCCTTTTAAAAATTCCTGTATCGAGACGGTGATGCATATCATCCCCAAAATTTAATCATTTCTTCCTTGTATCATTTACAACAACGGCTGAAAGTTTCATCGAAATCCGTCCAAAACTTTTTGAGTTATCTTGCTAACCAACAGACAAACAAACAAACAGACAGACAGACAGACAAACCCCGGCAAAAACATAACCTCCTCCTGGCCTTCGGCCTGGCGGAGGTAATAATAACTACCCTAATTTAGTGGCATTATACAATTCAGTTTACAGTAATTGCCTTTAAATTCACGGTATAAAACAATGCTATTAAATAAAAACATACGGTCATATATATGGAAAGAATATTTTAAAGAAACTGTACACTAAATTTAAAAAAAATCCATAAAATTTACAGTGAAAAGCAGTAAAATACCAACAGTAATAGACCTTAAAACTGAACATGGTACTGTAGAACAGTAATATAGTATTATGGAAGTCAGGTTATTTCGCACCTCAGACAGAGACAATGAATACACATGGGAAAACAATGCCCAAGAGGGTGAGAGGGGGTTGAATGAAGTGTAGTGCAAATATCATGCTGTGATGAGGAAGTGCCTTGAAGCTTGTGAAGGTGACTTGTTATATAGAGAGGAGTGCTTGCTGTAACCAGTCAGTCTGTTCTGAGCTTGTGAGATGTGAGTGTGTAATAAATCGTCTGACATGAAGCCGCTTCTTCATTTACACACTGCACACTGGTGACCCAAGACATATTATGGAACACGAGGCGAGAACCCCAGAGCCGGCCCGGTCGGGAAGCCCCGGAGACGCAGCAGCCATTCCACAGACAGCCAGGACTGGAACCCCCAGCAACGCGTGTGCAATTTCAGTCAAGCTACCGGATTTCTGGCAGCACAACCCGCGCTCTTGGTTCCACCACACTGAGGCCCAGTTCGCCCTCCGGGGAGTAACGGCAGACGAAACCAAGTTCTACCATGTGGTAGCAGCGCTGGACTCCCGCACAGCCCAGCAGGTAGCGAGCCTGCTCGATCAGCCACCAGCCAGCAACAAATATGAGGCGCTCAAGGCTGCGCTCACCCGGTGCTACACGCTCTCGGAATGTGTGAGAGCGGAGAGGCTCCTGATGCGGATCAAGTTAGGAGATGGGTCGGTCGTAGACCTGATGGAGAAGATGCTGGCATTAATGGGCACGGACTACTGGCACTTTCTGTTTGCCCACCTTTTCCTCCGGAACCTTCCAACGGTGGGGAGAGCGGTTCTGGCCAATTCGCCGTTGCTGGCCGCGCGTGACTACCGTGCGCTAGCCCAGGAGGCAGACAGGATCATCCTCACCACCAGGGCGATCACAGTCAACGCGGCAGCTGCGGAGCCCAGCGAGACGACCAGAGGAGGCGAGGAGCCACCGACGGTAGCAGCAGCGGGGGCCAAGGAGCGCCAGAGAGACACGCTCTGTTTCTACCACCGCCGCTTCGGAGAGAACGCACGCAGATGTGCGCCACCGTGCCAATTCAAGCGCTCGGGAAAACGCTGAGGCCGGCGGTCGGTAGCAGCTGCGACCCTCGGTGAAGAGAACAAGCTGCTCTACTTGACGGTCGCGCGCTTGGGGAGGCGTTTCCTCGTGGACACCGGAGCCCAGAAGAGCTTCATCCGGCCGACCTACGCCAACCAGCTGGCAGGACCTAGCGGCCCCGTGATGTTGGCAGCAAACGGCTCGGAAATTAAGACCTTTGGTGAGAGGACACTGACCTTATCTCTACACGGCCGTACATATGAGTGGACTTTTGTCGTAGCAGCACTGAATTACCATATCCTGGGGGCTGATTTTCTGTGTGCACATGGTTTACTGGTTGATGTTGCTAACAGGCACCTGGTTAATGCACTGTCCTTTAACTCTCTCCCCTGTATACCTCGAGTGACCCAGCCAACAGCACAAGCCAACATCACAGATCCAGGCAGTAAGTTCCACGCGCTGCTCACTCAGCTCCCAGCACTCACGGTCCCGACGTTTTCGGCAGCCATCGCTAAACACGGGGTGGAGCACTTTATCACCACCACCGGGCCGCCCGTTTTTGCAAGACCTCGGCGCTTGGACGCAGCTAAACTGGCCATAGCGCCCGAGGAGTTCGCCAACCTGGAAAGGTTGGGCATCATCAGGCGTTCGAACAGCCCATGGGCATCCCCGTTACACATGGTCCCTAAGGCTGAGGGATCGTGGCAACCGTGCGGTGATTTCCGCAGGCTGAACAACGCCACAGCACACGACCACTACCCGATTCCCCACATACAGGATTTTTCCGTCCACCTCACCGGAGCACGCATTTTTTCCAAAATAGACCTGGTCCGCGGTTACCATCAAGTCTCAGTGCGCACGGAGGACATACCCAAAACAGCGGTAATAACTCTGTTCGGTTTATTCGAGTTCCTGCGCATGCCATTCGGGTTAAAAGGCACGGCACAGACGTTCCAGAGCATGATGGAAGCAGTGCTGCGTGATCTCCCGTTCATGTTTGTCTACCTGGACGATATCCTGGTAGCCAGTGCGTCCGAAGACGAACACGAAACCCACCTCAGGACGGTTTTCCAGAGGTTGGAGGAGCACAGGTTAATAATCAACCCGGCGAAATGCCAGTTCGGCGTGACGGAGATTGATTTTTTGGGGCACCGTGTCTCTCCGGAAGGAGCGATCCCGCTGCCTGACAATGTGCGCGCCGTGACGGATTTTCCCCGGCCTCAGACGGTCAGGGTGCTGCAGGAATTTTTGGGGATGGTGAACTTTTATAACCGTTTCCTTCCTCGCACGGCACGGCTCATGCAACCATTGTACGCCGCGCTCAAGAGACAGAAACCCGCGGATAGGGTCGAATGGACCCCGGAGCGAGAGCGGGCATTCTTGGAGGTTAAAGCAGCCCTGGCAAACGCCGCACTGCTGGCGCATCCGGACCCGGCGGCCCGGATAGCACTCACCACCTACGCTTCAGACGTGGCCATAAGGGCTGTCGTAAAGCAGCGCGTCGCCGGGGCTTGGCAGCCGCTCACTTTTTTCAGCAGAACTTTGCGCGACAGCGAACATAAATACAGCACGTTCGACAGAGAGTTGCTGGCTCTCCACCTGGCCATACGCCACTTCCAGTTCTGGCTGGAAGGGCGCAGCTTCACCAAGTTCGTGGATCACAAGCCACTAACGTTCGTGATGGCCAAGGTTTCAGAACCGTGGTCGGGCCGGCAGCAGAGACAGCTGGCCGCGATCTCAGAGTTTACTACAGATATTCAGCATGTGTCGGGTAAACTGAATGTGGTGGCGGGCTGCCTCTCGCGCGCCGTGGTGGCCCCGGTCTATGTGGGGATAGATTATGCAGCCATGGCCGCGGAGCAGATTAGCGATGCAGACGTGCGCGCGCTCCAGTCTGGACCAACAGGGTTAAGGCTGGAGAGCAGGGTGCTGCAAGACGGCATGCCCCCCCTAATCTGCGATGTCTCCACGGGACGCCCGCGTCCGGTGGTCCCGGTCGCGTGGTGCCGCTGCGTGTTTGAGTCGGTTCACACTCTGGCGCACCCAGGAGTGCGCGCGTCGGTCAAAATGGTGGGAGAGAAGTTTGTGTGGCTGAGCCTACGCAAACAAGTAAAAGAGTGGGCTGCAGCCTGCGTAGCGTGCCAACGAGCCAAGGTACACAGACACACGAAGGCTCCCTTGGAGCCGTTTCGGGTACCGGCTAAGAGGTTCGACCATGTTCACGTGGACCTCGTGGGCCCCCTCCCGCCATCACAGGGGTGCACGCACCTCCTGACAGTGACAGACCGCACCATGCACTGGTCAGAAGCAGTCCCACTGGCGGCAACCACGTCCACAGACGTATCACGCGCTTTTTTAACAGCATGGGTGGCGCGTTTTGGAGTCCCGTCGGACATTACATCCAACAGGGGCCCTCAAATTGTTTCCGAACTCTGGTCCACGATGGCCCACAGCCTGGGTGTTACAATTTATCACACAACCGCATACAACCCACAGGCCAATGGGTTATGCGAGCGTTTTCATAGATCACTGAAAGCAGCACTCAGGGCTTCACTGACGGATGCAAATTGGGTGGACAGGTTGCCGTGGGTTTTATTGGGGTTGCGCTCCACGCCAAAAGAGGATCTGGAAGCTTCTCCGGCAGAGCTTGTTTTTGCGCAGCCCCTACGGCTGCCCGGGGAATTTCTGCCAGATAATCCCGCGCCGGACAGCTGCCCCTCTCAGCTTTTGCAGCGTAGCGCAAACACAGGCACGCTGCCGGGCCCGGCCCACCACTGTTTTCCGCGTGTTTTCGTGCCTAAAACTTTGAAGAACGCGGAGTTTGTTTGTCAGACACGACGCCCACCGCCCTCCATTGCGCCCACCCTATGATGGACCGTTCAGAGTGTTGGAAACTGGGGATGAGCATTTTGTGCTAGACTTGGGGGGTTAGACGGGAGAAAATTGGCATAGACAGACTCAAACCCGCCTTTGTAGTGGCGGATGAGCAAGTGCTATTGGTGAGGGCCCCTTGGCGTGGAAGACCCCCACGGAGAACTCCCCAGAGGAACGATTCATCAGAGCAGCCACACGGACAAAGCGAACCCCCCCCACCCCCTCACCACGGCTCACCCGCAGTCGGACACACTCCCAGCAGCCCCCCCAACGGCACAGCAGCGCCACGGAGGCAGTAAACCCCAGTTACAGCAGATATGGGAGGAGACTGAAGCCGAAACAGCATGTGGACTGATGTTCTATTGTTCTATCTAAGATGCTGGGGGGGGCGGTATGGAAGTCAGGTTATTTTGCACCTCAGACAGAGACAATGAATACACATGGGAGAGCAATGCCCAAGAGGGTGAGAGGGGGTTGAATGAAGTGTAGTGTAAATATCATGCTGTGATGAGGAAGTGCCTTGAAGCTTGCGAAGGTTACTTGACAGATAGAGAGGAGTGCTTGCTGTGGTAACCAGTCAGTCTGTTCTGAGTTTGTGAGATGTGAGTGTGTAATAAATCATCTGACATGAAGCCGCCTCTTCATTTACACAGTCAGTCAGTCAGTCGGCCTCCGTCAGTCTATGATGACCATGGAAGAGCATCCTAAACGTCTACTCTGCTGGAACAGCACCGCCTGTGGCTGAACAGGCCGATGCGCACCGGTGTTCTACCTTCCAGCGTTGGGCGTTGGTAGGATTCAAGCCTGGGCAGGAAGATATGGAGGACAAGATGTTACCCATGCAGCATGTCCCCCCTCTCCACGTCACTGATGAATCCAAAGGAACAGCAGGGCTCCTGTAGTTTGGCACCAGCGCCGTCGCAGGAGCTGCCAGAACGATGTTGAGCACAACAGAGAACTTCCTTAGGGGCTCTTACTCCGGATTTTTCCTCAGGGTTGACTCCCGAAGCCTTTCCCGTGACCGGGTGTGCCGCAAGGCAGCGGAGGTTTGAAATCAGGGTTTACCTTCCCCTAGATGGGCTACCTTCCCAGGTTGACGAGCCACCATCTACCCGAAGCATCTGGTTTTAAGACGCCAGAGATCCGCCCTCGCCCCTTCTCCTATTAGTAAAAGCAGTTCCGCCAGGCTTAGAGACTAAACCACATGGGCAGGCTAGGAGTTGGACTTAGTTGTCAGAGGTTTTTCGAGACGCACGCCGTAAGGAGCATTTTATGAGCACTGGGAGCTTAACCCCAGTACCGGTCCTGGCTATGACAACCTTTGAACCTTCATTTACACACTCTACAGTATATTAGTATGGCGGTGCCCTAGGCTGGGAGGGGTGATGCCCCGCCTTCGGGGGTGGGTCACCTGGGATATAAAAGCCTATTGCAGGACATGCGCTGTCCTTGCCAACACTGCTGTACTCGCAGTAGGGTCTGCCCTGAGTGTGCATTAGTTCTTGTTATTAAAACATATAAAACGTCACCTCGCCTCCTTATTATTCGACACTACAGCAGAAGATACATAGCTTAACCACAGATTCACAAACAGTATACATCTTTATTTTTTATGGTCATTATGTCATGATTTGTGATCGTCACTTGTGGTAACGTATCGTCACTTCCTGTTTTGCTGTCTGTCTGTGTGGTTTGCTCTCCTCACTCTCCTGAGCTTTTGGGTTAGCCACTAGTTATGGCTACTAGCTCTCCTTCCTCTCCTCCTCTGGTGTGCTCTCTCTCTCAGATGTTTAGCTACACCTCTGCCTCTTTTAGTGATAATGGTAAATGTAATAAATGTTGTCTTTTTGAGGCGCTCGAGGCGAGGTTGTCTGATATGGAATCCCGGCTCTGCTGCATTGAAACACCGTCTGCACCAGTTACTCTTGACCGACGCCCCTTAGCTGCAGCGGAGCTAGCTAGCATAGCTGACCCTGTTAGCGGTCCTCCGGCTCTCCTCAGCAGCGAGGAGACTGGGTGGGTGACGGTGAGAAGGAAGCCTAGTCGCAAAGCCCCGGTACACCTCCAACCTGTTCACGTTTCTAATCGTTTTTCTCCGCTCAGCGACACACCCGCTGAGGAAAAAACTCTGATCATTGGCGACTCTGCAGTCAGAAACGTGAACCTAGAGACTCCAGCGGCCATAGTCAAATGCATTCCTGGGGCCAGAACAGGCGACATCGAGTCAAATTTGAAAATGCTGGCTAAAAGTAACTGTAAATACTCCACAATTGTTATTCACGCTGGCATTAATGACATCCGTCTCCGGCAGTCAGAAGTCACGAAACTTAATGTAGAATCGGTGTGTGACTTTGCAAAAACGGTGTCTGCCACTGTAGTATTCTCTGGGCCCTTCCCCAATCTGACCAGTGATGACATGTTTAGCCGCTCGTCATCCTTGAACCGCTGGCTGTCTGTGTGGTGTCCTACAAATGGCGTGGGCTACATTGACAATTGGAGCTCATTTTGGGGAAAACCTGGTCTTATGAGACGAGACAGCATTCATCCCACTTTGGATGGTGCTTCTCATTTATCTAACAATCTGGTATCTTTTTTATCCAAATTTCCAAAACCTTGACTACTCAGAGTTGGGACCAGGAAGCAGAGTCGCAGTCTTACACGCCTCTCTGCAGCTCCTCTTCATCCGCCACCCCTCAACTTAGCCCGTCTTCCCCATCAGAGAATCATTGTCTGCTCCCTCCAAAGTAAATAAAAATATAATATATAAGCATCCCAAAGTGATTAAGCAAAAAATTGGTAAAACTCAAAATTAAACATAAAGCCTCTAAATTGAATGATTTGGCCTCTGTTCCTCCTCATAATTTAAAAATTAAATGTGGTTTATGAAATATTAGGTCTCTAACTCCCAAGTGTCTGTTAGTCCATGATCTGTTAATTGATCATCAGATTGATTTAATATCCCTTACAGAGACTTGGTTAGGGCAAGAGGATTATGTTGGTTTAAATGAATCAACTCCCTCTGGTCATTTAAACTGTCAAAATCCCAGAAATTCTGGTCGTGGAGGAGGAGTAGCAACAATTTACCATTCCAAATTACTAGCTAATGTAAAGCAAAAAAACATGTTATAATTCCTTTGAGGGCCTGGTCCTCAGTATTGGGCACTTTAGCAATTTTAGGTTAAACCCAATTTTATTTGCCATAGTTTATCGTCCCCCATCAACCTACTCAGAATTTTTATCCGAATTTGCTGATTTCTTAGCTGATTTAGTGCTGATTTAGTATCTGATAGAATAATTATAGTAGGGGACTTTAATATACATGTGGATGTAGATAGTGACTGCCTTAATGTGGCATTTAATTCAATATTAGACTCGGTTGGGTTTTCTCAGAAAGTAGGAAATTCTACTCATTATCTCCACCATACATTGGACCTTGTTCTGACATATGGCATAGAAATAGAAAATCTTGTAGTGTCTCCTCATAACCCTGTACTGTCAGACCATTGTCTGTTAACCTTTGATTTTACTATTTCTGACTATTTGGCTCCTAAAGAAAAATATTATTACAGTAGATGCCTCTCAGATGATGCTGTTACCAAATTTATGCAGATTGTTTCCTCTATGCCATGTGTCAACATAACGGAAATAAGCTTTAAACAGCTTGCTCCTTCTGTAATTGATAACATGGTGGATAGTGTTACAGCTTCTCTGCATCAGACTCTAGACTTGGTGGCCCCCTTAAAAAAGAAAAAGTCTAATCAGAGATTTCTAACTCCTTGGTTCAACACAGAAACTCGTAGCTTAAAACAGAAGACTCGTCAATTAGAAAGAAAATGGCGCTCCACTAATTTAGATGAAATCTATTTAGCTTGGAGGAATCATCTTTTAATTTATAAAAAATCTCTTAGAAAAGCTATAACGAGTTATTATTCTGCATTAATAGAAGAGAACAAGAATAATCCCAGGTTCCTTTTCAGCACTGTAGCCAGGTTGACAAAGAGTCAGGACTCTGTCAATCCTAGCATTCCCTTAGAGCTTACTAGTCAGGACTTTATGAACTTTTTCAATAATAAAATTTCATCCATCAGAGATAAAATCGATCAGATTCTTCCCACAGTTAACTTAAATACTGTGACTACTACAGCTCCTTCAATTGATGTCTGTCTTGATGAGTTTACTCCAATCGACCTTGGTGAGTTAGACAAAATAGTTTCCTCATCCAAACCTTCAACTTGTCTTTTAGACCCTATTCCTACCAGGTTATTTAAAGAAGTCTTCCAACTTATTGGTAGCTTTATTCTTCATATAATCAATTCTTCATGAACTTTAGGCCATGTACCGCAGGCTTTTAAAATGGCTGTAATTAAACCCTTACTCAAAAAGCTAACGCTAGATTCAGGAGCTTTAGCTAACTATAGACCAATCTCTAATCTCCTTTTCATTTCAAAAATCTTAGAAAGAGTTGTTGCTACGCAATTATTTGACCACCTGCAGGGAAATGGTTTACTTGAAGAGTTTCAATCTGGGTTTAGAATCCATCATAGTACTGAAACAGCCTTAGCGAAGGTCACTAACGACCTCCTCATCGCATCTGATAATGGACTGGTTTCTGTATTTGTCCTTTTAGACCTTAGTGCAGCTTTTGATACTATCGATCATAATATTCTACTTGATAGATTAGAACACTATGTTGGACTTAATGGAACTTTGTTGCAGTGGTTTAGATCTTATTTATCTGATAGGTTCCAGTTTGTTCATGTAAATAATGAGTTTTCTTTCAACTCAAAGCTTAGTCATGGAGTTCCACAGGGATCTGTGCTAGGCCCTACTCTTTTTAGTTTATATATGCTTCCGTTAGGCAACATTATTAGAAAGCACTGTATACATTTTCATTGTTATGCAGATGACACACAATTATACCTGTCAATGAAGCCAGATGATAGTAATCAATTAGCCAAGTTAGAAGCCTGTCTTAAGGAAATCAAAGCTTGGGTGGCTTGTAATTTCCTGCTATTAAATTCAGATAACACTGAAGTCATTCTTGTTGGTCCAAAAAACCTTAGAAATACCTTTCCAAATCAAACTTTCAGTTTGGATGTGGTTACTCTTTCTCTTAATAGCTCTGTGAGGAATCTTGGAATTATTTTTGATCAAGATCTGTCCTTCAATTCACATATTAAATTTGTTTCTAAGACTGCCTTCTATCATTTGCGTAATATTGCCAAGATTAGGAGCATCTTGTCTCAGAGTGATGCTGAGAAATTGATCCACACTTTTGTTAGCTCGAGATTAGATTATTGTAATTCTTTATTATCAGGCTGTCCTAAAGCATCTTTAAAAAGTCTTCAGCTGATCCAAAATGCTGCAGGAAGAGTTTTAACAGGTACTAGAAAGAGAGATCATATCTCTCCGGTTCTGGTCTCCCTTCATTGGCTTCCCATAGAGTTTAGAATTAAGTTTAAAATCCTTCTTCTTACTTACAAAGCTCTAAACAATCAGGCTCCTTTTTATTTAAAAGATCTGATACTACCGTATTATCCTAACAGAGCACTACGCTCCCAAAATGCAGGATTACTTGTAATACCTAGAATCTCCAAAAGTACAATGGGAGACAGAGCCTTCATTTATCAAGCTCCTCTCCTGTGGAACCAGCTGTCAATCTGGATTCGGGAGTCAGACTCGATCTCTGTTTTTAAGAATAGGGCTAAAACCTACCTTTTTGATATAGCCTACAATTAGGGAGGGATCATGTGTTTCTGAACCCTCCCTTAGTTATGCTGCTAATAGGTTTAGTCAGCCGGGGGACCTCCAATAATGCACTGGGCCTCACTCCTTTCTTTACTCTCAATGAAATATTTTTTTCTGCTGGTCATTAACATCTGTTTGTTCTCTCCCATAGATTTTTTTTTTTTTTAGATTTAGTATACTTTATTGATCCCCAGAGGGGAAATTGAGGGCATCCACCATCTGGATGGATGAAGCAGCCACGATACGGCACTATCCCTTAAACATTCACACACACACTCACACCTAGGGCCACTTTAGAGTCTCCAATTAACCTAACCTGCATGTTTTTGGCATGTGGGAGGAAACCGGAGAAATCCCGGAGTAAACCCATGCAAACACGGGGAGAACATGCAAACTCAACACAGATCACTGTTGGTCGGGGGCTGGGATCGAACCCACGATCCCCACAATCCCCCAGCCAAGGGTAAACTGTGCTGCCACAGTGCTAACCACTGCGCCACAGTGCAGCCCGATGGGGAGATTAGATAGATAGATAGATAGATAGATTTGTTTATTTGACAGGGACAGTGCAATAAACATAGACAATTAATCAATGACAATCAATCTGATGTGTTGCACAGAGTGTATAGCTATTAGCTAATTTGCAACTCTTGTCCCTGGATGGGCTTTAGAAAGGAGAAACAAGTAAAAAAAAAAAAAAAAAAAAAAAAAAAAAAGGAATACACAATAACCACATACATCAATGCAAAAAACATAAATACATTATAAATACACAATTATAAATATTATAAATACACAAATATAACAACCTCACACACATTTGCCTATTTCAGGCCTCCCTCCCTTCATCACTCACTATAAACATAAATACATTATAAATACACAATTATAAATATTATAAATACACAAATATAACAACCTGACACACATTTGCCTATTTCAGGCCTCCCTCCCTTCGTCACTCACTATAAACAAACACATTCATTCCTTCCCTTCATTCACTCTCACCCTGCAGACAATCATTTCATACATGGGTACATTCTTGTTTATTTTTCAGCCAGTTTTTAACCTTTTTAGTGAATGTTTTAAAGTCCGTTATTATTTTAATTTCATTTGGCATTGTGTTCCAGATGTGACTGCCCTTTATAGAGATATATTGAGTATATATATATATAGAGAGAGTCCCCATCGTGCTGTTTGCTCTCTGCATGTCTGTTCTTTTCATCTTCTCTGTCCCCTCACCCCCCAGCCAGTCGCAGCAGATTACTGCCCCTCCCTGAGCCTGGTTCTGCTGGAGGTTTCTTCCTGTTAAAAAGGAGTTTTTCCTCTCCACCGTCGCCAAGTGCTTGCTCACAGGGGATCGCCTGATTTCTGGGGTCTTTCTGCAACTGTGGGGGTTCCCCCTACAGTTGATAGTGCTATGAGATGACTGTTGTTGTGAAATGGCGCTATATAAATAAAGTTGAATTGAATTGAATTGAATTGAATTGAATTGAATTTACTCTCCAGAGAAGGAAAAAGGCACCAAACGCCGGCCGGGAGTTCGCAGGGTTTATTAACAAACACAGAAAACAGTCACTTGAGGGAAAAACAAAACAAAACACAGGAGCACAGGAAGCAGAAATGAGCAGCTAAGGCGAGCGTAATCGCCGCCTCCACCTGGAGACGAAACTCAAAAACAGAGGAGCAAAATAGCTGGGCTACGGCAAGAGAAATCGCCGCTTTAATAACAGAACACATCAGTAAATAGTGATGGGCAGGCGTGCACCGGTGCTCTGGACGGTGCTCCGATCTTATCCAGGAAATATTTGGCGAGGCGTGTTTCCAGGCGTGACTCATGACGTATGTGTTGACGTCAGGCCACGTGACTGGATCAGGAGAAATAAACTGAGGAGCGCTTCCCAGTGGAAAGCCCCACCCCTCACGTTTTGTTTGACCATGTAAGGGATTTGTCTCAGCCAATTTTCAGATGGAGCCAGCACCAGAAACACTTGAGTTCATTTCTCCCATTGATTTATTTTTGATAAATAGTGGCCTTTCATTGTAATTGAGGTGATGGCTTGGTAGTAATATATGTATTTTGCAATCGGGAGATGTGGGTTCGAATCCCAGCTGTTGTTCTTTTAATTTCATTTCTATTTGCAAGGAAGCGCTTGGATCATTATTGCGCAACATTATGCTGAGGCACTATTGCTATTGTGCCCTGCATGAGAATCATGCCAGAGTTAAATATACTGCGATACTGTCCCAGACTGTTGAAAATGTATTATTTCTTAATAAAAATGGATAAGTAGCACAAGCACATTCACAAAACACAAGCAAGGCAGAGGAGGACTTACGTGCGTAACGGACAGCTTAAAGTATGACGCTGCGCCCAGCAAAGGAGCGCAGCCTCAAAAATAGAAAGGAACCATAATCAACATTATGTTCTCCCCGCTCATGGACTCACATGAGCGGGGAGAACAATAACTAGAAATGAAAATCACCTGGCAGAGATGAGCGGCGGAGCTTGACAGCTGACAGAACCGCGGCCCCACGGAAAACCAGCCCGGGGTGTGGCCTCACAGCTGCCAAACCCCAAAGACGTCACAGCAAAAGGACCAATAACAGACTAGAAATAACTTGCAACTAAGACATGATATGACAAAAACAAGATAAACAATAACAAGGAAAACATGGGAGACAATAAGACAACTCAAAAGGCAAATCAATACATAAATAAATATAACAGCAGAAAAGAACCCCAAGACTGAACCCGGGGGGAACCCCAGCCCAGTTCCATGACACATTATTTGTATCAAATACATAATTTTATTATAAAAAAAAACACTTCTGTAATACTGACGGTTGCTTACCATAATGTCATGAGACAATAACTACCCTCAATTGTAACGGTATTATACAGTCCAGTTTACAGTGATTGTCTTTAAATTCACTGTATAAAACAATATGTATATCTGTGTTGTTTGGGGCTGGTTTTGATGTATGGACTGTATGTATGTTGGGATGGATGGGTGTTAATGTTGATATGTACAAAATATAGTTAATTGTTTACTTGGGGTCTTAAATGTGGTAATCTGTATATATTTCACATGGGTTGTATTTATGGAAAAGAGGATGTACTGTAATGAATGCAGCAAGTGTTATGTTAATGTGTCACACATTCTCTTTGTACACACACAAGCATAATGCACCAGCCCAGCTCTCTATGCATACCATACATCCATCTTCTTCCGCTTATTCCTTTTTGGGTCGCGGGGGGGGGGGGGGCTGGAGCATCTAATCATTTAATCATTTAATCTTCCGTCTAACCCAGCATCTTTGGGCGAGAGGCAGGGTACACCCTGAACAGATCGCCAGTCCATCACAGGGCCAACAAAGAGACAGACAACCATTCACTCTCACAGTCATACCTAAGGACAATTTAGAATCCCCAGTTGATGCCAATTAACCTAACTTGCATGTTTTTGGCATGTGGGAGGAAACCGGAGAAATCCCGGAGTAAACCCATGCAGACACGGGGAGAACATGCAAACTCCACACAGATCACTGTTGGTCGGGGGCTGGGATCGAACCCAGGATCCCCCGGCCAAGGGTGAGTTGCTGTGCTGCCGCAGTGCTAACCACTCCACCACCGCGCTGCCCGCAGAAAGCAGAATGCAGAGAGAGTTGGGAGGCTCTTCTACCAGACACTCAGCCCCAGCGAGCCACGCTGGGGTCCACAGGCTGTATATATGTTAGAGGGTCAATAAAGAATCTGTGTCGACCTACGCTCGTGCCTCGCCTCCACATCCTTTCTCCTTTACCCTCTACATCATCATTTATACGGAAAGAATATTTCAAAGAGATGGTACGCTAAATAAAAACATCCATAAAGTTTACGGTGAAAAGCAGTTAAACGCCAACAGTAATAGACCTTAAAACTGAAAATGGTACGCTACCATAGACGATACATAACTTAACTACAGATTCATAAACAGTATAGAGCTTTAATTTTTATGGTCATTATTTGTATTAAATACATAATTTTATTATCAAAACAACAACACTTCTGTAATATTGATGGGTGCTGACCATAATGTCATGAGACGATAACTACCCTCAATTTAAGGATATTATACTATCTAATTTACAGTGATTATCTTTAAATTCACGGTATAAAACAATATGTTTTCAAATAAAGACATACCGTCATTTACACGGAAAAAATATTTCAAAGACACAGTACACTAAATAAAAAATCCATAAAATTTACGGTGAAAAGCAGTTTAATACCAACAGTAACTGAAAATGGTACATTACCGTAGTAGATACATAACTTAACCATAGATTCACAAACAGTATACACTACCGTTCAAAAGTTTGGGGTCACTTAGAAATTTCCTTATTTTTGAAAGAAAAGCACTTTTTTTCAATGAAGATAACTTTAAACTAATCAGAAATACACTCTATACATTGCTAATGTGGTAAATGACTATTCTAGCTGCAAATGTCTGGTTTTTGGTGCAATATCTACATAGGTGTATAGAGGCCCATTTGCAGCAACTATCACTCCAGTGTTCTAATGGTACAATGTATTTGCTCATTGAGTCAGAAGGCTAATGGATGATTAGAAAACCCTTGTGCAATCACGTTAGGTCTGCAATGCTGTAATTGCTGCAAATGGAGGATTCTTTGACGAAAGCAAAGTTTGAAGGAAAAATTATTATTTCAAATACAAATCATTATTTCTAACCTTGTCAATGTCTTGACTATATTTTCTATTCATTTTACAACTCATGGTGGTAAATAAGTGTGACTTTTCATGGAAAACACAAAATAATTGTCTGGGTGACCCCAAACTTTTGAACGGTAATGTATATCTTTAATTTTTACGGTCATTATTTGTGTTAAATACATAATTTTATTATAAAAAAACAACACTTCTGTAATATTGAAGGTTGCCTACCATAATACCATAATATACCTTAGAAATTCCTTTCCAAATCAAACTTTCAGTTTGGATGCAGTTACTCTTTCTCTTAATAGCTCTGTGAGGAACCTTGGAGTTATTTTTGATCAGGATTTGTCCTTCAATTCACATATTAAATTTGTTTCTAAGACGGCCTTCTATCATTTGCGTAATTTTGCCAAGATTAGGAGCATCTTGTCTCAGAGTGATGCTGAGAAATTGATCCACGCTTTTGTTAGCTCGAGATTAGATTATTGTAATTCTTTATTATCAGGCTGTCCTAAAACATCTTTAAAAAGTCTTCAGCTGATCCAAAATGCTGCAGCAAGAGTTTTAACAGGTACTAGAAAGAGAGATCATACTGTATCTCTCCGGTTCTGGCCTCCCTTCATTGGCTTCCCATAGAGTTTAGAATTAAGTTTAAAATCCTTCTTCTTACTTACAAAGCTTTAAACAATCAGGCTCCTTTTAATTTAAAAGATCTGATACTACCGTATCATCCTAACAGAGCACTACGCTCCCAAAATGCAGGATTACTTGTAATACCTAGAATCTCCAAAAGTACAATGGGAGGCAGATCCTTCAGATATCAAGCTCCTCTCCTGTGGAATCAGCTGCCAATCTGGATTCGGGAGTCAGACTCGATCTCTGTTTTTAAGAATAGGGCTAAAACCTACCTTTTTGATATAGCCTACAATTAGGGAGGGATCATGTGTTTCTGAACCCTCCCTTAGTTATGCTGCTAATAGGTTTAGTCAGCCGGGGGACCTCCAATAATGCACTGGGCCTCACTCCTTTCCTCACTCTCTATGAAATTTTTTTTTTTTTTTTTTTTTGCTGGTCAGTAACATTTGTTTGTTCTCTCCCATAGATTGAGTCCCCATCGTGCTGTTTGCTCTCTACATGTCTGTTCTTTTCTTCTTATCTATCCCCTCACCCCCCAGCCAGTCGCAGCAGATGACTGCCCCTCCCTGAGCCTGGTTCTGCTGGAGGTTTCTTCCTGTTAAAAGGGAGTTTTTCCTCTCCACCGTCGCCAAGTGCTTGCTCACAGGGGATCGCCTGATTGCTGGGGTCTTTCTGCAACTGTGGGGGTCCCCCCTACAGTTGATAGTGCTATGAGATGACTGTTGTTGTGAAATGGCGCTATATAAATAAAGTTGAATTGAATTGAATAATATCATGAGATGATAACTACCCTCAATTTAACGGTATTATACCATCTAATTTACAGTGATTATCTTTAAATTCACGGTATAAAACAATATGTTATCAGATAAAATCATACCATCATTTATAAGGAAAGAATATTTCAAAGAGACGGTACACTAAATAAAAAAATCTACGATATTTACGCTGAAAAGCAGTTAAATGCCAACAGTAATAGATGGTAAAACTGAAAATGGTAAATTACTGTAGAAGATGCATAACTTAACCATAGATTCAAAAACAGTATGCATCTTTAATTTTTATGGTTATTAATTTTTTTAAATACATAGTTTTATTGTTAAAATAAACAACATTTCTGTAATACTGACAGTTGCCTACCATAATGTCATGACATGTCATGCATATCATGCGCGATAACTAACCTCAATTTAATGGTATTATACTATCAAATTTACAGTGATTTCCTTTAAATTCACAGTAAAAAAAATTATCTTATTAGATAAAAACCAACCGTCATTTATACGGAAAGAATGTTTCAAAGAGACGGTACAGTGAAAAAGTGACACGGCCCCGGATGTAAACAAGCATGGCGGTTCCCAGGGTGTCCAACTTCAAGTGAAAATGCCAAAATACTCTGGTAAGGCAGACTGGGAGGCTTTCCACGCCCAATTTGAACTGTTAGCATGGGGTGCACACTGGTCAGAGGACAGTAAAGCACTTCAGCTGGCCCTGTGCCTCACAGATGATGCCTTAACATGTTTGCTGCCTTTTAGCCCAGCAGGGAGAGAGGACTATGGGGCTTTAGTGGGGCCTCTGCAGTGACATTTTGGACAATGCAATCAGGCCAGTGTTCTACGCTCAGAGCTGTCAAACAGGCAGAGACGGTCCACAGAGCCACTGTGTGTTCTGGCAAGTGACAGTAAAACACTGGCGAGAAGAGCATACACCTGCATGCCCCCTGAAGTGCAAACTGAACTGGCCAGAGATCAGTTCATCAGAGCCATAACCCCTAGAGAGCTGCGCATACAGATCCAGCTGGCGCACCCTCGTACCCTGTAGGAGGTGCCAGAGGTGGCTGTGGAGAGACAGGCCATCGGAGAGATAGCCGGGAGTGCTTGCACCGGAAACAACCCCATGGTGAAAGCAATGGGGCAGGAGGGGCTGAGCCAAGAGAAGCAGACATGGGTGACTGAACTGACTGAACTGCTCTGAGCTGTATCACTACAACCACCACGTGACAGCAGCTGTGTTCGCCCAAGCCCTCCTGTATGCTGGACATGTGGCCAGGCTGGCCATATCAGTGTGTGGTGCCCGAAGCAAACCGGCGCCCAGGGACACGGCCAAGGGTCTATGTAAATGGGGTGATGCAGACCCACTCCCCTGAGTCTCACCCTGAATTGTTTCCAGTGGATGGAGCCCAACTGCACAGATGAGGGAGCGGGGTTCCACTCCTCCCAGAAGCAGATGATACAGCTGAGTCTGCAAGGGTGGTTGGATGGACCCATGTAGAGGGCTTTTGCCACATCCCCATCACCCTGGCAGGAGCCCTCTGCTTTGCCGTCATCAACACTGGCACCACAGCAACCTTGATGGGGCCCGACATGGTCCCAGCCAGAACGCAGTTGGACCCTACAGCAGAGAAACTGAGGATAGTGATGGAGGAGCTATCCTCCATGCATGGAAGAGGGGTAGTGACTATATGGGTGGTGGGGGGGTCAATCTGGGGATTTTAGGGTGTGGGTTGCTGTGGTGCAGGACCCCTGCATATTGGGCTTGGACTTCCAGCGGGCTGCCCGCTGCATGTTGGACTTGGGAAAGAACACTCGGGCCTTTCCGGGGGGCCCCAAAGTTGAAATGGTGCACCCCACAGAGGCCCCAAGACCACACCTGGCAGCCGTGGGAGCGGTGGAGACACATTACACTGGTCAACACCAAATTTATTGTCTAAGGTTTTTTTGCTGATTTAGGACAATTTTGATGTGCTGAATCCAAAAATCACATTAGTTTTACTCAATCAGGTCAACTTTTTGAACTATGGCCACATGTTGTTTTTTACGTTTTTGTTTACATGTACGGGTATTTTCGCTTTATATGATGCAAAATTCTTTTTTATTTCTTGAAATTTCTCGAACTCTGAAGAGTTTGCATGCGCCAATTTATGACATGATGTCATAAATTGTCATGATGGCTGATTACTGTTGGACTCTGAAGAGAGACATCCCTGCCGCTGAGCATTCTAGAGGTTCGAATAAACGGAAGTTGAAGCTCTAAATTTTGAACAATGATGACGTATCATTCAATTTACATGTACTTACCTTTATCAATGTCTACAATTCAATTTACAGTAATCGAAGTTTATAACATTTAATCAATAAATTGTGTTAGAAAATTTTTTTCTCTTAAAAATCTATTTTGGATGAGAAATATTAACAAAAATCAACCGATAATGTCACAAAAATGTAATTGATTTAGTCAGAAGATCAGTTTTTTAAAAAATCAACTTAGCATAAAAACCTGACTTGATCGTGAGAAACGGATGTCATTTTTGGATTCAGTGGTGCAAAATTGTCGTAAATCAGTTGAAAAAACACAGACAACTTACAAGAAAATTATTTTTGTAACCCTGTGTGAATCAGGTCCCATACTACACACTCCAAACAATGTGCAACCCCTTGCCTTAGACCAGCTGCCACCAGCAGGGTGATGGACAGATCGATGGCAGTATGAGAGGTATGAAGACGCAGCTGTGACAACTTGGATGCTGGGCAGCAGAAGGAGCTGTGGCGGGTGTTGTGGGACTTCAAGGACATTTTCACACTGTCAGAGGAAGAAATGGGCCTGGCACACTTGGTGCAGCGTGAGATCAACACTGGAGACGCACCGCCCATCAGGACATGTCCCCGCTGCTTGCCCCTTGCACATCAGGCAGTGGCTGACAATGCGATCAATGAGATGCTGAGGGCTAGCATTACTGAATCCTCGGACAGCCCCTGGGCATCAGAGGTTGTGATGGTCAAAAAGAAGAAGAGCCATAAGATGAGGTTCTGCGTCGACTATAGACCCTTGAAACAGTGCAACCAAGAAGGACTCATATCCGCTGCCCCACATCAATGAGTCACCGGACTGGCTGGTTCATCCTGGTTCTCCTCCCACGACCTGCGCAGTGGGTATTGGCAAGTACCCCTCAGCCCAGAAGCCAGACCAAAGACAGCTTTCTGCACAGCTAGGGAGCTGTGGCAATTTCAGGTTCTTCCATTTGGCCTGTGCAACGCCCCAGCAACATCTGAGCGATTAACGGAAAGGGCGCTGTCTGACATTCCCAAATAGGAGTGCCTGGTCTACCTTGACGACATCCTGGTCCATGGTAGCTCCTTCCAGGCAGCTTTGGGGACCCTGCAGTGGGTTCTGCAGTGGATAGAGGCAGCTGGTTTGAAGCTCCATCCTGAGAAGTGCTGTTTCATGAGGAAAGAGCTGGAGTTTTTGGGACACCAAGTGGGGGAAGACAGCATCTGCACCTTAGAGGAGAAGGTGCAAGCAGTGAAAGACTGGCCAACCCCTACTAACCTACGAGAGCTAAAGAACTTTATAGGACTAGCATTCTACTACAGGAGGTTTGTGCGTGGCTTTTCCTGTATAACCATCCCTCTGTTTTGCCTCCAGCAGAAAGCCAATGATTTTGTTTGGACTTTTGAGTGCGAGCAAGCCTTAAGCTTATTGAAGAAGGCCTTGACAGAGTCTCCCATCCTCATCCCATCTGACCCTGACCTGCCCTTCATCCTGAGCACTGACACCAGTGATGTCGGGATGGGGGCACCTTTGAGTCAGGTGGGGCCAGAAGGGAAGAAAGTGGTCACTTATTTCAGTAAGGCCTTCAACAAAGCTAAGCGCCGGTATTGTGTGACACGCCAATAGCTCCTTGCCATCGTGAGAGCAATAAGTCACTTCACATACTACCTGTGTGGCCTTCCCTTCACTGTCCGAACTGACCACTCAGCCCTCCAGTGGTTGATGTCCTTCAAAGAGCCGGAAGGGCAAATTGCATGGTGGCTGGAAGAGCTAGCGCCGTACACCTTTGGGGTGGAGTACAAAGCTGGAGCTCACCATGCTAACGCTGATGCCATGTCCCGACGTACCTGCAAAATTGACGGTTGCCATTACTGTGACAGGAGGGATGCCCATGAAGCAGAGCTCTGTATGAGGGAGGAGCTTGGTCCCTGGAAGGATGGAGAGGGGCCAGTCTGCAAAGAGACACAGCTTATCGACCCACCTAAATGAAGAACGCAGCAAGAGCAAGAAGTGGGTAGAGTAAGGCCATAAGCCACCCTGGGACAAAGTAGTGGGGTGCTCACCTGCCACCAAAGGACTGCTTGCAAAATTTGAGGCTCTAAGGGTGAAGGACTCGGTGCTTCAGTGAGCGTGGAAACAGACAGCTACAGGAGAGAAGAGGTGGAAGGTCGTGGTCCCCAGGATGTTAAGGGAGACAGTGCTATCAGCCATCCATGGAAGTATTGGGGCGGGGCACTTCGGGGTCTCAAAAATCTTCCGCCGGCTCTATCAGGTTTTATTGGGGTCGGCAGAGGAGCAATGTTGAGGACTTTTGTCACTGCTGTGACCCCTGCACAGCACACAAGGGCCCTCCAGACCAGTCACTTGCCCAGCTCCAGCAGCTGGCAGTGGGAGCCCCAATAGAGAGGGTGGCTGTGGACATAATGGGCCATACCCGACCAGGAAGCAGAGACTGTTGCAAATGTGCTGGTGGAGGGCATGTTCGCCAGGTTTGGGGCAGTTGAGGTCATCCACAGTGACCAGGGCCACAACTTCAAGTTGGGGGTGTTCTCGGCAATGTATGCGTGACTAAACATGCAAAAGACTCACACTATGCCTTTACACCCCCAAAGTGATGGACTAGTTGAGAGGTTCAACAGAACCCTGGCAACACAGCTGGCCATTCTCACTGTGGAACACCAGCAAGACTGGGATTTGCACCTCCATTTCATCTTGATGGCCTACAGGTCAGCTGTGCAGGATTCCACCTCATGCACACTGGTCCTGCTCATGTTGAGACAAGAGCTAAGGACGCCAGTGGAAATGGCATTTGGAAAGACCCCAGACATGCCAGCAGTTCTCCCAGGACCAGAATATGCACAGAGACTCCAAGAACGGATGGAGTCGGCCCATGCCTTCGCTTGTGACCAGCTGCAGAAAGCGGGGGTGAGGCAGAAAAGAAATTATGACTCAAAGGCCAGAGGGAGGGATTTCAAAGCAGGGGACTTGGTGTGGGTGTACAGTCCAAAGAAAAAGAAGGGATGGTGCCCAAAATTGGATTGCCATTATATGGGTCCGTGTGAGGTGTTGGAGAGACTGGGAGAGGTGTTATACAAGGTCCAGCTGCCGCTTAGGGGGAGAGGGGCGGCCCTCAACAGGGACGGGTTGGTGCCATACAGGGGTGATGCACACCCCAAGCCATGTTTGAGACTTCCGACACCACCCAAACGGATGTGTCGGCAATACCTCAGGGCTCACTGACTGTTCACCCATTTCCTTCCCCAATTGCACCCCTGGCTCATCAGCAGGCCGGGTCCAGGCTGCAGGCACAGCAGGGGACACACATCCCAAGGCAGCCTCAGAGGTAGAGGAGGTCCCCGGTGAATCTTAATGACTTTTTCTGTAAGGCACACTTTCCTTCAGTGTGTGTGTGTGTGGGGGGGGGGTGTCAGTGTAACGTTCGGGTTCTCTATTCTGTTCTCTGGGAGGTTGTGCGGTTGGGCTGTGTGGAAGAGAGAGAGGGTGAGCGTGAGTAGGAGGAGCGTGCATGGTGTGGCAGATAGGTTGAGAGAGACACGGAGCAGAAAGGTTTTGTTGGTTGCTTGGCTTGGCACCTCTTGTTTTTGGCATGGTTGCGGCCTACAGTGACCCATCCTGTTAAAAATAAAGGTCTTAAATTAGCAACCTCTTCGTGGTTTTTACAGCATGTCTTGGTGAATGCTATACAATATGTATTAAAAACTAAAATTTACAGTAAAAATACGGTGTGGCCACACATATGTGACCTACTTTGTGACTGATGTAAGGCCTCACATTTTAGATCAGAACAAAGACAGAGCTTCCTTGGAGATAACAGGAAGCTGCGAGGAGGTTAGCTTTGGTATGCAGGGCTTGAGACTGTGGGGGTGTTATTAGAGGATTAAAGAGGAGATGCATTGTAGACTGTGGGGGATGATATCAGAGAGAGGAGATGCATTGTTGCTGGCGATTATAATGCAATGTGACCTGTGATGCATGTGACTTATGAACTGTGCGAGTCCTGGTATTTAAGGACGAGAGTTCCCTGTAATGTCCTCTTTCTTCGTTGAGATGTTGGTGAATGTGAATAAAGCTGCTTTGAGAGAAATCTGTCTCATCATTTTCACATTCCCACACTGGTGACCCAAGACGTAGCATGCAGCAACAGGAGAGTTCCCTGGGGCCAGCCTCGTCAGGAGCCCCCAGCCAAGCGAATGCCGCTACGGTCCAGCTACCGGACTTTTGGCAGAACAATCCGCGCTCCTGGTTCCACGTGGTTGAGGCACAATTCAACCTCTGGGGAATATCGGTAGACGACACAAAATTCTACCATGTGGTCGCAAGACTGGACAACCACACGGCTCAGTATGTGGAGAGCCTTATCGAGCAGCCGCCAGACAGCGACAAATACGGCGCGTTGAAGGCTGCACTCATCCAGCACTTCACCCCCTCCATCGAGGAGCGAGCAGAGAGACTCCTGGCGCTGACTGAGTTGGGAGATGACATGCCCATTAATCTGATGGAGAAGATGTTGAGGTTGAAAGGCTCAGATGACGACCGCTTCATCTTCACCCACCTCTTCCTCAGGACCCTACCGTCAGCGACGAGAGCGACCCTGACCAGTTCGCCGTTGTTGGCACAGCGGGACTACCGCGCGCTGGCCCAGGAGGCGCAGCGAATTGTCAACGCCAGCAGACAGAGCGCGGCCACGGCCGCAGCAGCGGAACTCGGCGCGACGACCGCAGATGACAGGGGGCCAGGGGCAGCAGTAGCAGACCCACCGACAACGGCGGCGGCGGGAGCCAGGGAACGCGGAGGAGACGTCCTTTGTTTCTACCATCGCCGCTTCAGAGAGAGGGCATGCAAATGTGTACCACCGTGCCAGTTCAAGCATTCGGGAAACGCCAAGACCAGGGGTCGGTAGCAGCCGCGGCCCTCGGGGAGGAGAACAAGCTGCTCTACTTGTTGGACGCACGCTCGGGGAGGCATTTCCTCGTGGACACAGGCTCCCAGTTGAGTTGCATCACACCTTCCTACGCGGACAGGCTGGCAGGTTCCAGAGGTCCCGGGGTGGCAGCAGCGAACGGCTCAGAGATTAAGACCTTTGGTGAGAAGACTCTGCTTCTGTCTCTACACGGCCGTGCATTTGAGTGGACTTTTGTTATAGCAGCAGTGAATTTCAATATGTTGGGGGCTGATTTTTTGTGCTCACATGGTTTGTTGGTTGATCTCGCTAACAGGCGCCTGGTTATTGCATTTTCTTTTGATTTTATTCCCTGTACAGCGCAAGTGGCCCCGCCAACAGCACAAGCCAACGTCACAGCTGCAAGCGGTAAGTTCCACACACTGCTCACTCAGTTCCCAGCACTCACGGTCCCCACATTTTCAGCAACAGTTGCTTAACACGGGGTGGAACATTTTATTACCACTACCGGACCGCCCGTTTTTGCAAAAGCTCGGTGCTTGGACACAGCTAAACTGGCCACAGCGCGCGAGGAGCTCGCCAACCTGGAGAGGTTGGGCATTATCAGGCGTTCAAACAGTCCTTGGGCTTCGTTTCGGAGGCCCTCAATTTGTGTCCGAACTTTGGTCGACAATGGCCTGCAGCCTGGGTGTCACAATTCACCGCACAACCGCGTACAATCCGCAGGCTAACGGGTTATGCAAACGTTTTCATAGGTCATTGAAAGCGGCTCTCAGAGCGTCACTGACAGATGCAAATTGGGTAGACAGGTTACCGTGGATTTTATTGGGGTTGCATTCTGCGCCTAAAGAGGACTTAGAAGCCTCCCCAGCGGAGCTCGTGTTTGCGCAACCACTTCGGCTGCCTGGGGAGTTTCTCCCAGATAACCCGGCGCCACACATCTCCCCGTCTCAGCTGTTGCGGAGTAACATAGAATCAAGCAAGCTGCCCGGCCCCGTGCACCACAGTTTTCTGCACGTTTTTGTGCCTAAAGCTTTGAAGAACGCAGAGTTTGTTTTTGTCAGACACGATGCGCATCGACCCCCGCTGCGACCACCTTATGACGGACCGTTCAGAGTGCTGGAAACAGGGGACAAGCAGTTTTTGCTAGATTTGGGGGGTAGGAAAGAAAAGTTGGCATAAACAGACTCAAACCCGCTTTTGTGGTGGCGGATGAGCAAGTGCTGTTGGCAAGGGACCCGCGGCGAGGTAGAACGCCACGGGGGGCTTCACAGAGTAATGTTTTCCCAGAACATCCGCAGGGACTGACAAAAGGTTTCCACCCCCAGACGGCAAACCCCAGCGTGACAGCGCCGCAGAGACGTTGAATCCTAGCTACAGCAGATACGGCAGGAGACTGAAGCCTAGACAGCATGCGGACTGATGTGTATTGATTCTATCACGGAATGCATGCTGTTATTCTCTTGTTTGTTCTAAAATGTTTGGGGGGGGGGGTGGCCACACATATGTGACCTACTTTGTGACTGATGTAAGGCCTCACATTTTAGATCAGAACAAAGACAGAGCTTCCTTGGAGATAACAGGAAGTTGCAAGGAGGTTAGCTTTGGTATGCAAGGCTTGAGACTGTGGGGGTGTTATTAGAGGATTAAAGAGGAGATGCATTGTAGACTGTGGGGGTGATATCAGAGAGAGGAGATGCATTATTGCTGGCGATTATAATGCAATGTGACCTGTGATGCATGTGACATGTGAACTGTGAGAGTCCTGGTATTTAAGGACGAGAGTTCCCTGTAATGTCCTCTTTCTTCGTTGAGATGTTGGTGAATGTGAATAAAGCTGCTTTGAGAGAAATCTGTCTCATCATTTTCACATTCCCACAACATTTTCATTAAAATAAGTGTCACATACAATAATGTCACTAAACGGTAACTACTGTTAAATTAATGGTAAATGGTGTTCACTTTTTTGTGCTTTTTACTCATCTCTGGATGAACAAAGCGCTTTACAGATCCTGCTATCCACCCATACACACACACTTATGGTGGCAGAGCCGCCATGTGCCAGCGCTGGCCTGACCCACCAGGAGCAACTGGGGGTTCAGTGTCTTGCTCAAGGACACTTTGACATGACAGACATCGCTGGAATTGAACTACTGACCCTCCGATTAGTAGTCGGCTACACTACACCTGTGCCACTGCCACTCCAGGTATTATACTATCCAGTTTACAGATTTAGTCAGTAACTGCCTGATGGTTGATCTTCACTTTTAACTGAAGATTTCTTGGACAGATCGCGCCCCTAGTTGCACAGTGCAGTGCTGCGCCTGTCAACTGATATGACGTTCCAAACACTCCCTAGCCTCCCCAGCTGGACTTGATGATTTGTACTGATCATGCCAGTTCACAAGGTGGCAGACACACATTGGAGGAATCATGGCTGACACGGAATAGACCAAAGAGGAAGAAATCCTTCTTCTTCTTCTTCTTCTTCTTCTTCTTTGAGATTAGAAAACAAATATGGACGCTATCCATCGCTGTGGACATACTGAAATCGCAGAGCATTTGCTCCCAAATTTGCCAAATATGATTCAAAAAAGAGATTATTTAGCTTATGAAGGTAAATGTTTACATTTTGTTATAACAGAGGGTGCACGAAGGTCGTTGATTTCACCTGCTGGCGCCCCAAACACCACATGACCGGCGGGACAATCACTCCAGTTCCTTGCCGTTTTATAAGGGATAAGGACCTGTACTTATATAGCGCTTTTTCTAGTCTCAAAGACCACTCAAAGCACTTCACTAGTACTAACCCTCTATTCTAAGGGCCTATAGGAGACAGATATCTAGGGACAATTTAGAACAACCAATTAACCTAAAATAGCACCGGGATAAAAGCAAAACTGAGGTGGGATAATTGTCAGAGTGCCTGGATGTAGGAGAAAAACCGCAAATGCCCGACAGAAGAGAAAATAATGACCAGCATGGAAAAAAAATGGATGAACCGAGAGCCACCTTCGCCAGCAGTAAGTGATGAATGTCTGTGTTTGTTTTATTGTTTTGCTTACATTGTACTGCATTGTACTGATTTTCTGGTTCATATACTTTGAAGATAAGATAACAAAATGCCCCAAACAAGAAACGGTGACAAAAAGCAGAACCATTCTTTGTGTAAATATGTCCAAAGTCCACTTTTGACCAGTTATGTAATTCGATGTGGCTGCCGTGGCATTATGCAAATTAAATGCATAAATTTACTCCTCTCTGAAACTTTGGATCATATTCTACATCTTTCTAATTGACAGTAAGCCATTATCTCTTACCACTTTCAAGTTATAGCCTTGCAAATTTCTGACATCTGATCTGACTATTTTCTTGAAAAAAATCTTTACCACTGTTGACCACTAGGGGGTTATGGCACAGTTTGGGGACATTCACAGTTAAAATTAAATTCATGGTATAAAACCATACGCTGTGGTATTCTGGACATGCTCATTGTTATGTCTGGAAACAGGACAGTGGAGGCAAGCGTTGTACCGAATGAGAACTTTATTACAAGGCACTATATGATACACGTGTCACAGTGTGTACGCTTACAAGCTAACCCTTAGCTAACACAGGCTGTTGCTGGCATGAGGGTGGAGCGCCAAAGAGGACGACTCCCACCATCAGACTCCTAATATAGGCATGGCGTGATGACGTCATTTACTTGCCTATTGTTAATGTGTCCATATCTAACATCTACCTCCCCCCTGGAAAAGCCCCAAACATTAACAAGGAACTCTTTCAATTCACAGCAGCCCTACATTCACAACAGCTCTTTCTCTGTCTCTCTTTTTTTTTACAAACAGAGGCAAACAGAACCTGGGGCACCAGGTAGACTACCGGTTAACCCTGCATGGCTGAGTGGGTTATTCTGCCACTATGCTGCAACCATGCTCTGCCTAAACATTTCAAAACAGTCATTTTCAACAATTCACCTTCAGGGGCCTCAGTCGAGCCCATGGTGGGCACACCCATGGTGGGCGCACCCATGGAGGCGTCGGCTGTAGCAGACCTGAGTGCTGTCTTGGTGAAGTCATGGCTCGCTCATCAGTAACGTCCCAGCCCGGGTACCACACTAGCTGGGTCGGCTCCAGCGCTGCATCTTGATCCAAGGCAGCTGCTCTTACCTTCTGCAGACGGCTGGCGTGCCATCTTGAACCATCAGCCATCTGGATAGCGGCTGGCCTCTTTTGTGCAGTAATTCTCATCTGCGATGATGGGACCGTCTGTGGGTCCAGGCCATCTTGCAACCTTTTTTGAGCGGCTCTCTCGGGTTCGGCCTCCCAATTAATGCACTGTTGTACCACCACCACAATAGTATTTTATGTAATAAAGTTTGTGTTCCCGGCAAACACCACTGTCTGTCAGTCCTTCCACGTTTTCCAGACATAACATCTCCCTCCTGCGATGAGGCTGCAGTTCGAGAACACTCGTGCTGCACGAGGGCCTGATCCGGGTCCCGTGTGGCTGTGGACTGGGGCTCTTGTGGCTGCTTTGGTTCTGCTGGGCTCTGTTCGACATGCGGTGCAAGGCAGGGAGTGGCTGCATCCACGTCTTAGTGCAGACGTCCTAATATAGCTACAGCGTGATGACGTCATTTCGTGCGTGCGTCCCCATGTCCATGCTGCCTATTGTTAATATTTCCATATCTAGCAGTCATAGCTTTAAGTTATGTTTGAGAGTCTTATTTTGACAGTTTCATGCAATGACGTAGATAGAGCTAGACCGCTCATTGCCCGCTGAGAGGCGGCAAATAGGAGCTGACTTCCGGTAGTGGCAAGACGTGGTGTCAGATTCGAACGTCAGCACGGAATGTGGCTTTGTGTTTCGTGATTTACCAAGGTTACAGTAAACTTCTGTGGTGGAATCAAGTCACAATGCTTGAGATACGTTGAGAACACCACCAGGCCAGGAGGCCCTAGACCAGCACTGGCATTTTGAAGCCTTTGGACACACTGAAAATTAGTAATTTGTTCACTTTGTGAAAATTATGTAGAAAAGTACACTTTTGGTGAGATTTTTAAAAAGCAATGCATTTCATATCGTCAAAATGCTTTTCTTAAACAATTTTGGCACGCTATTTCTGGGAAAATAGGCTACTTCATGAGTTTCAAACATTTTGTTTTTGCCCTAAAGCTGGCATTTTATAGCAAATTGTTCATGAAATTTCATTGTGAAATATATATTTCCTACAGTACTCCTGTACTGTAGTACTGCTGGCAACAGTACCGAATTAATTAGACACCCAGAGTCCCAGACCTGGCATGCCAGTTGGGAAGATGGCTGTGCGGGGAATCGAACCCAGGTCGCTGGCGTAGCAGCCCAGCATACAAACCACAGCCGAAACACCAAGTCCCTGTACTACACCACCAAGTCCCTTGAGGTGAATTTTCTATCCCTCTTTACACTAAAACATAATTTGGAATTTTTGATTACTGCATGTGCTGCTTTTTAAGTCCAACTGAACAATTTGAATTGGAGAAAAATTGTTTAAAAAACAAAATTTCTTATTTGGCATTGGTTCGAATATTTTCTAGAGCCCATGAAACAGGGTAAGTGAAACACTAATGTTGCAGAAAGTATGAAATGTTTTTATTGACACAATCACTGCATCAGCATTCAGCAATCATTATGCATGTGTCATTGTGTGGTGGTCTCTGTTTGTTGTAGCCTCATGTAGGCAGAACGTGTGAAGAGGCTGCACATTGGCGCAGTGGTTTAGCACTGTGACAGCACAGTTTGCCGGGGGATCATGAGATCGTGGGTTCGATCCCAGCCCCCGACCAACAGTGAGCTGTGTGGAGTTTGCATGTTCTCCCCGTGTCATGTGGGTTTACTCCGGGATTTCTCCGGTTTCCTCCCGCATACCAAAAACATGTAGGTTTAGGGCGCTCGCGCATGCAGCGACCGGCAGCCGATGGCTTGTCACCAGACTGCAAACCAAATCTACCTACGGGTACAAATAAGTAACAAAAAAAAAAAGAGGCTAAATATGAAGGATATTGGAGGCTCTGTGTTTGCTATTATATGAGTGTGATTGTCGTAGAAAGATGCCTTGTGCTTTGTTTTTATCTTTTTCAATCAGTTGGTGTGATGAAACAACACAAAGCGTGTCATCAAACACTGTTTGGAGACTTTGAAGTTAATGTGTTTTGAAAGGATCAAATAGCGCGCCACAGCTTCTTGCCACTACCGGAAGTCAGCGCCGATTTGCCATGGCGACGCTGTTGTCCGCCAAACAGTGAGCGGTCTAGCTCTATCTACGTCATTGGTTTCATGTATCATTCCCTTGCTTGATCATTATTACTCTTATTTTGAAATGCTTCCATTTTTTTTTTTGTTCCTGCACAGTCTAATTGTTGTGGTCTCTCTTCCTGTTTAACAATATGATTTTATACTTTACTTCCTAGTTACTTAATGATGGTCAGCTGTTTTGCGTTTAGTTAATTATTAGTATGGTTTATTAGGGGCTATGTTCTATTGCTTCCTCTTGCGATCTAGAGGTTTAGCCCGTCTATATTGGTGACAATTTGGATGTATTCACCTCGACATCTACGTATAAGTTGTCAGCTGTGTTGGCTTGTTTTATGTTTTTCAGCCCACCAGCTGTATTATTTGCAATAAATTATGGAACTATGGAAACAACCCTCAAATCAATGGTACTGTACCATGAAAATTACAGATTATTTTTCAATTATTGTCTGAAAATTCACAGTAAAAAACAACAAAAATATACCATTATTTATACATGTATTTCTATTGTAAACATTCAATGGCTTTTATTTGCTGCACCAGGCCCCCACCACCCAAAATGCTTATTAGTAATATTAAGAAAACTATTTACAAAAATTATATATATAATTTTTGATACATATAATTTCTCCTGTGAAAATAACTCTGGCTTCAACTATTTCACATATAATTTTAAATAATGATGAAGTTGAAATAGGAGAGGGACCTTGAGGTCACGACTGGAGAGAGACTGAGTTTTGAATGTGTCACGTGACGGTTACCAGACTAACCGACATTCAATTCTGTCCTCTCTTCCAAGAGCGCCACTTTTTCCTACCCGTCGATGGAAGTGACTACATCTGTGCCACTGTGCTGATAAGCTCCATTTTTGACTCCTTTGGACACAACATTTTACCTCAAGGTAAATATGTTTAAAGAAATGTATCGAGTGCAAGTATCCGGAACGTTACGACGTTTGAACGAATAGCTTAAAACAGACAGACAGGTGTTTTGTCCTCGCTTGTTCCAGCGGCAACTCGCCTTCTTTCTTGAGTTAGCATTAGCTAAGTTGGGGGCTTTGTGTGACTGGTAGTCAAGGTTAACAGTGAAAATGTTTAGTTGTAATTTTTGTGCCAAGTCAATTTTGACAATGAGGGGATACGTGCTTCATTGTAAACTTCACCGAAATGAACCACGTTGTTTGTTCAGGTGCTTTGGAGCTGGCTGCAAATGGACATTTTGTAGATATGGAGCATTCAAGGTTAATTTTTACTGCAAGCATAGCAACCCTGCAGCAGTCGCCATTAATGTTGGCGTGGCTTTATTGGTTTTGAAATGCACCGTGCAGTTGTGTGAGCATCGGTGTTGTGACATGAAGGATATTTTAATGCATCTGAGGCTACATATTGAGGAGGGGGGACGTGCAGTGACTTGTCTGGTGAGTAATCAAGCTATATAATCTGAGTTTCACTTTTTAAATTGAATTACTGATATAAATTAACTTTTTGATGATATTCTAATTTTTTTATTGAGATGCACCTGTAGTTGTAATTCTGTTGTTTTACCTTTGTTTTAGCCTCAGATTTTTGTGGCTCCATGTAGATTTTTTTAATACAAAAATCACTCACAGTAGCTGATAGAAAAATTTTATATTTGTCTCATATTTGTGATTTGCTTTGTCTCAGAGTCTGTGTGAAAGTGTCAAGGATGCAGCTGCACTTTATCACTTTGTTTTAGTTCATTTTGTACTGTTCCTGTGTAACTGGTGCTGAGTGAGCGTCATGGTTCCTGAGAAAGAGATAATCTGAACACCAAGTTTTGATCAAATGTACTGAACCAATCATCATGAACAGTTTTCTCCTCCACCTCTCGGATAACGAAGGGCTTAAAGGACTGCGCGATGTGTGTTTGAGCGAGAATGATGGGGAATAGGCTCTGAGACTGTTTTTGTATTATTCTCCACAGGCCAGTGTAATTAAATTTGCTGAAATTCTGATCTTGCCTGACTTTTTACTGAAAGTTAAGAAGAAATTTTCTAACAGTAGCTCTTCATGTAGTGCAAGTTGCTGACCCCTGGTAATAGACAAAACTGACTGACTGACAGAAAAACTAGTTGACAATGAAAGTGTTGGCTGCAGCTTTATGTTAAAGTCTAAATGACTTTATGAGCATAAAGAAAGTGATAATGATCTATTTTTTTGCTGTCAGGCACAACCCTTGTATGTTGAAATCAGACATTTTTTGGAAATTTGAATAAAGCTCTGCCTTTTTGGACTGCTTTAGCAGTTACAAGAATTATTCACATGGCATTTCTAATATTTTTTTATTGGTTGGATATTATTTTTAAAAAACCCAAGACATAAAGGGTGACCAATACAATGACTGTCTTAAAAAAACAATTAAAAAAGACTAAATATGGAGATAAGAGTTTTTACCTGCCAGCAACGATTTGTTAATTTTCAATAAATGTTTTAGCTCTTAAGTGTTTCCTTTATCCTTTAACTGTTGCTTCAGGTACCCAGTGAGGTCAGTTAATTTGAGGGGTAGACAGGAGTCTTAGTGCAAGGTGTTTGATAATTTGACCTTTTCAACTTATTTTTGGAGGACTTTATTTTCTATAAAGATTTTGTCAAGAAATCAAGTCTTTGATAAAGATTAAGTGAAAAAAGGACTATTAGCTTTTATAGCTTTTAGGCTATAAAGGCTTCCAAATTAACCCCTTGCCATACACTGGGATTTTAAGAGGACAATAAAATTTTCTTAGAAAAATATTTGACCCTTTAGTAAAGTGTGAGATTTCAGAGTAGGTTGAAAGCAGGAGTCATGCAAAACATTAGAGAATGTCCTTCAAGGTGAGTAAAACCTGCTGAGGCCAAGGGCAACCTATGATTGCCCTTGGGGACGGCAGTGGCTCAGGAGGTAGCGCAGGTCGTCCAATAACCGCATGGTTGGCGGTTCGAATCCCGCTCTCCCCAGATATCCTGCCGTTGTGTCCCTGGGCAAGACACTTCACCCCAATTGCTCCTGGTGGGTCTGGAAGCACCATGTTAGGCAGCATGCCACCATCAGTGTGTGAATGGGTGGATAGCGGGATCTGTAAAGCACTTTGGTCATCAAGAGATGAGAATAAAAGCGCTATATAAGTGAGTACCATTTACCATGATGAAAATGACTTCAAAATGCATCCAAGAGTTTTTTGTATAATCCTGCTAACAGAAAGGCGTGGACTTGATAACACTCCAGAAAGTTATTGAGACTCAAAGTGCTTTGGTTGTTATATCCATGGTGTTCTTTTATCTGTTCATGATTTTTGTCATAGAAGTACGAATAATTAATAATACTTTGTTTGGAGTGTTAGGTATTACCAGGATAGGATGAAGAGAAGTTATTGAGCCTCAAAGTCCTTTGGTTGTTATATCCATGGTGTTGTTTTATCTGTTCATGATTTTTGTCATAGAAGTACGAGTAATTAATAATACTTTGTTTGGAGTGTTAGGTATTACCAGGATAGGATGAAGAGGCTATGGTTCTCCACTGAGGGGACCAAGCTTGGATTGATTGCTGCTCATCCTGCTCTAGGTGAGTCACTCTTGAAGTGACTTATATTCTTGCTTGTGACTTAAGTAATTCGATTTAAAATTTGCTTTTGAATTGAGAAGTATCATTTTGTACTTGACACAATGTTCTCTTTTTACTCAAATTATAAATGTCTTTATAAGGGCAGCACAGTGGTGTAGTGGTTAGCACTGTTGCCTTACAGCTAGAAGGTTCCAGGTTCGAATCCGCAGGCTGGCAGGGGTAGGAACCTTTCTGTGTAGAGTTTGCATGTTCTCCCTGTGCTGTGTGGGTTTACTCTGGGGGCTCCAGTTTCTTACCACAATCCAAAGGCATGCATGTTAGGTTAATTGGTTGTTCTAAATTGTCCCTAGATATCTGTCTCCTATAGGCCCTTAGAATAGAGGGCTAGTACTAGTGAAGCTCTTTGAGCCTAGAAAAAGTGCTATATAAGTACAGGTCCTTATCCCTTTCTGTCCTCGTCTTTCAGAACTTGTTTTATTTCATTGTTGTGGTATCTGACATCCTCATAGTTTGACAGCCCTGTTTCAGAAAGCAGTTTTGAAGTCAACTGAGTTTAGTTTTGTCTAATCCTGCTTGACAAATTCAAACAATGTCCTTGGTGGAGGTATGCACTCTCAGATGATCACCAAAATTTAATGGCTTCATCCTTGGCCCAAGGGCTACCTCTGGTGACAATTTAATCAAAATCTGTCCAGTAGTTTTTGTGTAATCCTGCTAACGGCAAACAAACACACAGAAGAACCACTCTGATTACATTACCTTCTATATCAGAGAGCACATACCTTGGAAGAGGTATGCACTCTGAGTGCTTTTCTAGTTGTATATAAGTTCAAAACTACTGTCTTTCAGTGGCATGTCTTCAAAGAAAACAGAGGCGGGGGATATTGCACTCGCCTCAGAGTGCTCTTGTTAATATGTTCATGATCTTTTTTTTGGTTTATCAAAGTGAAATTAATCAATAATGTTTTACTTCTTTAGACTGGAGTATTGGAAATTACCAGGAAACAATGAAGATAGGATTATCTTCAAAGGGGCCACTCCAGAACTGAAATCTGCTCAACCTACTCTAGGTCAGTCACTTAAAAGGTGTTTATGTATTTGTGTGCAGTGTAATTTAATTTTAAATTTGCCAGTCCCTCCAGGATTTCGCGGAATGTTTTTATGATTGTTGTGGCCCAATATGCTTGAATTCACTGGAGCTTTTTTAAAAAGTTGAGATAAAAGTTGCAATGTTTTTAGAGGGTCTTTGCTCTAAAAGTTGTGGGAAAAATTACAAATTTTAAAGCAAATGTTTTTACCCAGTTTACTGCAGTGATATTCTATATAACAATACAAGAAAAGCACAGGATTGCCAAAAAGTTCCTATTATAGTGATGTGTAAATTAAGCAGAAACTTCTGCTACACAGAAAAACTCTTATGTGCAACAGCAAATACAAACAACACGATATCCATTATAACAGTTAAATTCCATTGAATGCATGTTAAAGAGTAAAGATTTGGAAATTATTAGCAGCACCTTCATTTGAAAACCTCATTGGTCCTCAACCACTTAGTACCGAGCGGAGAGGAAAAAATAATTTATTCTGTTAATCTGTATTGTCTATAGGAGTCTGTGTTTTTCTGAAAAAAATTACAGACAATATTCTCTCTTTCCTTTCCTGTGCCTAACTCCTACCTGTCTGTCTGCTGCACGTCGGTCTTGACACATATCTTTCATTTACAGCGAGGAGGGGTGCGTTTGTTCATCCAGACCGGAGATCAACAGCTTAAAAACTCATTGACCAGATACCACATGTAGTAATGATTTTTACCTCTAAAGATGTGTAAAATGTTAACACTCGCTGTAGTGTTAATAGTTTCATGGCGTTTCTCTTCACTCGCACTCCCACGTCAGGGTGTTTTTGGGGTAGGCGGATGTTTTTCAGTACAAACCCAGTGCTTCGTACACACGGTCAGGATGGAGACGTGGCAAGATGTCCACCAGCAGGCTGGGGGAGACGGAGGAAGCAACAGTGTTGGAAAAATCGCGGGTGAGTGGGTTTTTTTTTTAAATCACACTCTATGTTTGCTGATATGTTCCGTTAGTACTCCTGTAAACACGGAAGTGAAATGCGATGCATTTGGTTTGTTAGACTGACTGTTTGCGTGCCAGTGAGAGACAAATTTGATTGGTGAAATTAATGGAAGTTGACGAGGATTGGACAAAATTGCGGGAAAGTTGCGATGATTGGACAAAGTCGCAAGGTTGCGCAATAGTTGTGCTGATTGGCTGATTTTACGTGAATTGGCGCAATCGCAAAATCGTGAAATCCTGGAGGGACTGATTTGCAAACTTTACATTAAAAAATAAGTTCATGCCTGACATTTTTTTTTATTCCACTAAAATTATGAATGTCATTTGTGTTTCCCTTCTTCTTCCTGAACTTGCTACATTCCCTGGTGGTGGTATCTGTAATGGACTTTGTCAGCCTCCTTAAGCCTGGCCTGTCATCCATTGTTAAAAGTGGTAGGTAATTACACAGTTAGGTTTACATCAGCTCAGCAACAACTAGGTGGTGTAGGTTTAGTTTTGTGAGACACCATTTCATGCTGAATTACTTTGGACCATATTATGACGTTTTCATAACATTCAACTTAAATGTACAGTGGGGGAAAAAAGTATTTAGTCAGCCACCAATTGTGCAAGTTCTCCCACTTAAAAGGTGAGAGAGGTCTCCAATTTTCATCATCGGTATACTTCAACTATGAGAGACAAAATGAGAAAAAAAAAAATCCAGAAAATCACATTGTCTGATTTTTAAAGAATTTATTTGCAAATTATGGTGGAAAATAAGTATTTGGTCACCTACAAACAAGCAAGATTTCTGGCTCTCACAGACCTGTAACTTCTTCTTTAAGAGGCTCCTCTGTCCTCTACTCGTTACCTGTATTAATGGCACCTGTTTGAACTCATTATCAGTATAAAAGACACCTGTCCACAACCTCAAACAGTCAGATGCCAAACTCCACTATGGCCAAGACCAAAGAGCTGTCAAAGGACACCAGAAACAAAATTGTAGACCTGCACCAGGCTGGGAAGACTGAATCTGCAATAGGTAAGCAACTTGGTGTGAAGAAATCAACTGTGGGAGCAATTATTAGAAAATGGAAGACATACAAGACCACTGATAATCTCCCTCGATCTGGGGCTCCACGCAAGATCTCACCCCGTGGGGTCAAAATGATCACGAGAACGGTGAGCAAAAATCCCAGAACCACACGGGGGGACCTAGTGAATGACCTGCAGAGAGCTGGGACCAAAGTAACAAAGGCTACCATCAGTAACACACTACGCCGCCAGGGACTCAAATCCTGCAGTGCCAGACGTGTCCCCCTGCTTAAGCCAATACATGTCCAGGCCCGTCTGAAGTTTGCTAGAAAGCATTTGGATGATCCAGAAGAGGATTGGGAGAATGTCATATGGTCAGATGAAACCAAAATAGAACTTTTTGGTAAAAACTCAACTTGTCGTGTTTGGAGGAGAAAGAACACCATACCTACTGTGAAGCATGGGGGTGGAAACATCATACTTTGGGGCTGTTTTTCTGCAAAGGGACCAGGACGACTGATCCATGTAAAGGAAAGAATGAATGGGGCCATGTATCGTGAGATTTTGAGTGAAAACCTCCTTCCATCAGCAAGGGCATTGAAGATGAAACGTGGCTGGGTCTTTCAGCATGACAATGATCCCAAACATACTAACTAACTAACTAACTAACCTGCACTTATATAGCGCTTTTCTAGTCACAAAGACCACTCAAAGCGCTTTCATTAATACTAACCCTCTATTCTAAGGGCCTATAGGAAACAGATATCTAGGGACAATTTAGAACAGCCAATTAACCTAACATGCATGTTTTTGGCATGTGGGAGGAAACCGGAGAAATCCCGGAGTAAACCCACGCAACACGGGGAGAACATGCAAACTCCACACAGATCACTGTTGGTCGGGGGCTGGGATTGAACCCACGATCCCACGATCCTCACAATCCCCCGGCCAAGGGTAAACTGTGCTGCCGCAGTGCTAACCACTGCGCCACCGTGCAGCCCGGGCAACATACCACCAACATACCACCCGGGCAACGAAGGAGTGGCTTCGTAAGAAGCATTTCAAGGTCCTGGACTGGCCTAGCCAGTCTCCAGATCTCAACCCCGTAGAAAATCTTTGAAGGGAGTTGAAAGTCCGTGTTGCCCAGCGACAGCCCAAAAACATCACTGCTCTAGAGGAGATCTGTATGGAGGAATGGGCCAAAATACCAGCAACAGTGTGTGAAAACCTTGTGAAGACTTACAGAAAACGTTTGACCTCTGTCATTGCCAACAAAGGGTATATAACAAAATATTGAGATGAACTTTTGTTATTGACCAAATACTTATTTTTCACCATAATTTGCAAATAAATTCTTTAAAAATCAGACAATGTGATTTTCTGGATTTTTTTTTCTCATTTTGTCTCTCATAGTTGAGGTATACCTATGATGAAAATTGGAGACCTCTGTCATCTTTTAAGTGGGAGAACTTGCACAATCGGTGGCTGACTAAATACTTTTTTACCCCACTGTACATCGATAATACACCACTGTTTTTAAACATGCCTTTTTCCAGTCAAAGTGCAATACCATAAAATGGCAGCATGCCAAAACTGTACCCAGTTGCACCTCTTGTTGCAGTTGGGTACAACGCTGCCAGCTGCAGCGTCGACGCTGCACCCACAGTGGGTGGGCAAACCCACAGGAGCACCAAGCTGAGGAGGTTGTCAATCGGAGGCGCCCTGACGATCGTGGCGGGGGGAGCTGGACTCACGACGTTGCCTGGCGGTGAGACCGGATCTATGGAGACCCCTGGTGATAATGGATCTTCTCCGGCGGCCCTAAGGGGAAGCTCAGGAGCAACAGAAGGAGAAATGTGGTTAGGGTCACCAGCAGTGGTGGAGCCTGGCGAGGGGAGTTCAGTATGGTGGGGGAGCTGGCCATAACATTCAGCAGCCCCAGGTCGCGGCAGCTGTCTGCGCCACAATCCGGGGCTGTTGCCTGGAACTGCTGGCTTTCGTGGCCAGCTCCCCGTGACCAGCGCGCCAGTGACCCGCCACGGAATAAGATAAGATAAGCCTTTTGTTAATCCCACAATGGGGAAATTCCAGGATTGCAACAGCACAGGGATAGCAACACTCAGAGCAATAATTTAGAAGATAAGATAATAAGAGCAGTGAATATACACATGTACACAGAAATATACACAGCGCGGAGCATTGTAGCTAGATTGAATAAACAGCATAATGGTCTATTCAGTTACCCCACATAGTTTGAGTATGTACCCATACAGCATATTTCGTTTCGTATTTGAGTCAGTCTAGGGGACCATTGTTGTGCAAGTTTGTTACTTTTTGTGCATTCAGTACTTATTAGGTTGTAAAGTTGTATTTTTTTTTTTATTTTACGGCCTCTACGAGCAGCCCTGCTTAGGTTATAAAGTCTGACAGCCGTAGGTCAGAACGACCTGCGAAACCTCTCGGTCGCGCACCTAGGATGGTGCAGCCTACTGCTAAATGAGCTGGAGCGATGCAAGGCACATTGTGGACCATGGGTGGGTGAACCAGGTGGTAACGGGGATTGTTATTAGGTTGAGTAAGATCTGAAGAAAATAACAATATAAGAGGCGCTCGGTTCAAGCTTCCTGGTACCAGTATTAGCTTGGGGGCTAATAGCTCAGGGGCTAATAGGCTTCCTTTAGCACCCCTTCCATCTACATGACAGGCAGCTAGGTGGGCCAATAATAGATCTATTAGTAGCACAACTTATGGATAGTTCAGGGTCACCTGATCCCACCCTAACTATAAACTATATCAGAAATGAAGGGTTTAACCCATGGGTGTCAAACTCATTCCATGGAGGGCCAAGACCCTGCAGGTTTTACCTCCACCCAGTGTCTTCAACAGGTGATTTCACTGAATTTCTTCCCATTGATTGCTGATCAGTGAAAGCACCTGCTGAAGACACTGGGTGGAAGTAAAACATGCAGGGTATAACAGCTCCCAAAGTCTTCTTCTAGGTCAGAAAACCACGCTCCAACTGATGTTGACAAGTTTTTTGTTTATTTTGTCACAGCAAATCTTCGCCCTTAAACACCGTGAAAAACTAAAAATACAGACATAAAAAACATGAATACAAAATAAATTATAACACTTAACAAATGTTCATAAACAAAAATAATCACATACCGTGTGCGCCTTCTGCCTAGAATTTAGTAGTTGTTAGTCATGTCACAAATTTCCCAAACAAAGTCCTCTCTCCGCATCTGATTGTGGACAGCCTCCAGCGGCCGTGTGACTCTTCTAATCAGGCATGTGAACAGCGCATGCCTACCACCCATTTTTGCATATCGTCCGGGTCCACCGCTGTTTCCTCACAAACATGGAGAACATTTAACAGTCCGGCTGCCTGCAGGAAAAACACTCCGTCCTCTCTCCGACACTAGCTCACACAATGGCGCTGATAGGTGGGGCGAGACACCTGCACGAGCCCCCTTCACGAGCTCTCCGACTCACCCGCGAGCTCGGCAGCACGAGCGCATATGCGCCGGGATATGGAGGGACTGAAGGCGGAGAAAAGGACACCGCTAACGTCCGAAACACTGGCGCACACACCCATAAACAAACATTATTTCAGAAAAAGAACCAAAGATACATAAACCTTTTCACTGTGACAGCTACACTGCCACCAAAATTACAAAGATTTATATTCACTCATCTTTTAACAAACAAAATTAAATCTTGTAATTTTCCTTGAAATAAATGTAAACCTTCAAATCACATGTTGCTTTAATAGCATTGATATTATTCACTTTCTAGACTTAAGCGTTTCTTTGTCATTACTGTATCATCTGACTTTAGTTTTATTATGTCCTCCCTTTGTAGTCTAGGACTCATTTTCAACTAGAACTATTAGTTTCTGAACAGGTCTCTCAAGAACTGAGACTTGCTTTAAGGGTTCACCTTTTTTCCCTAGATCTCTTGTTCCAACTTGAACCTTAACCTTTCGTACTAGACCTTTGTTGCGTTACAATGTCTTCTTTGGGAAGGATTACTGGATGTTTCAGCTCAAAGGATGCAGATGACTTTCTCAACCTCCCTCCAACTCTAAGGAGGTTATCTACAAGGACAGGATCAAGCTGATGCATTTTGTGAGTTTTTGGTAGTTTAGCTGATTTCTGACTGAACCATTTCAGCTCATCTTCAAATGTCTCCTTTTGTGCTGCCCGAATGAGTGTGAGAGAGGCAACGCTTCTCTCCTCTACACTAATTGGACCTGACCTGTCTTCTTTTGCCAGTCTTTTAATCCTTGCTACAACATTGATGGCTGTATTCCAGTCAGAAAATCTTGAAAACCTTTCAAGAAAGTTGTCTCTTTCAGCAGCATCTGTCTTCAAAACCTTTACTTCAGGGTCACCTACGAGAAGCTCTGATGAATGTTGAACTGTGACAATTTCACGTTCCCATAAAAACTCAGGCCCAGTGAGCCAGTTTGAGTCAATCAGCTCTGCCACCTTGAGACCTCTAGAAGCATGGTCTGCTGGATTTTGATTGGTTTCAACGTAGAACCATTGCTTTGGATCTGTAGTGTTTCTTATTTTCTGGACGCGATTGGCAACAAACACATAGAAGCGCCGGGCTTCATTCTTGATGTACCCAAGCACCACTTGAGAGTCTGTCCAGAAAAACTCTTCGTCGATCTTCAGCTCGAGCTCTGCTCTGAGAAAGTTACTCACACCAGCTGAAACTGCTGCAGCAGTCAGCTCAAGACGTGGGATGATGACTATGCTTGTGGGTGCCACTCGGGCCTTACCCATGACAAGAGCACAATGAACTTGCACATCAGAAACAATCCTGATGTAGGAACACTGTCCATAACCACTGCTGCTACCATCTGAAAAGTGATGCAACTCAATTTTTTGGATTGTGCCGAGGTATTCAGGAATGAGGCATCTTGGTATTTTAATGTTTTGAAGATTTTCCAAATCCTGGAGCCATATTTCCCACTTGGCCTGGATTTGAGGGGAAACAGGTTCATCCCATCCAACACCCCGCCTGCACATGTCTTGCAGCAGTTGTTTGCCAGTCAAGATGTAAGGAGAGAGAAATCCTAGTGAGTCATACACACCTGCAACTGTTGCTAGAATTCCTCTTCTTGTGGCTGGTTTTCCTTTGAGGATAACACTGAATGAGAACACATCAGCTTCCACATTCCACTTTATCCCTAGTACACTCTGCATTGGAACCACAGTGTAATTCATATTTACATCTTTCTTCTCACTTGCATGTTCTGTTTCTGGTATCACCTCCAGGACCTCTTTGTACTTGGGATTTTTTCCTTCTCTTGGATTTGTGTCCAAGAAATCTCGTTCCAGGACTTTGATCACAGAGGAAGGTGTGATGGATGGAAACTCTTTTACAGAGACACGATTGCAGACTCCTATTACCTCCATTAGACCAGTCCATGGTTTGATGGAACCCACGATAGTCCAGCCTAAGTCTGTTTTGACTGCATATGGACCATAATCATTTCCTGGTATGACCTTCCTTGGTTTTAATGCTCTTGCACAGTCATAGCCAATCAGGAGCCCTGCGGGACAGTCTAACAGAGCTGGCATCTCTTCTGCAATGCTTAGAAGGTGAGTCCACTCTTTCGCTGTCTCACGAGTTGGGATACTGTTTTCCTCAAGTGGAATGTATTCCCGTGTATAAGTAGGTGGAAAGACAACATACTCTTGTGAATGGTAACCTCTTACTTTGAGCCCATCTACTCTTTGGCAATGTACAGTTGAACCCCGGTCAGTCATTGTTGTCAACCTTAACAGGTTCTGTTTTTGCATGAATTTTCTCACAAATATCTTGATCAATGAATGTATTGCTGCTTTGAGTGTCCAGAAGTGCATACACCAAGGTCTCTGGACTGTTTTCTGCTGCACAAGAGAGCCATACTGGAACAATCATTGAAGTACGATCACTGTTGCCCACCTTTACACTACATGCAACTGTGGAAGTGCTTTCCTCTTGTGGTGGCATTTCTGTCTTTTGTCCTTGAAGACATTCCTCGTGAAGTGGAGAGGGGTGGCTTCGCCTGCAAATATTACAAGTGACCTTCTGTCGACAGTTTTTGGAGATGTGACCAACTCTAAGGCAAGAAAAACACGTTATTATCAATGACAAATTTTTTCCTGTCTTTGAGAGGCATTGCTGCAAACTTGTCACACTTATAGATAAAGTGATCTTGCTGACAGCATATACACTTAATCTGCTTTTTTTTCTGAGATACTAAAGAGCTGGGCTTGGAACCTCTGCCACCTTAGGATGTGGCCTTTGAGGTTTGTTTTGGATAATTGGGTACATTTGTTGAAGCTACCAGGACACTGGCCTTGACACGTTTTTGTTCCTTCTCTAGTTTCTCACTTGTATGCTTTAGCGCATAAAGGGAAGAAATAGGATTGCATGCTATGCGCGCTTCTTCTGCCACAAAGTGTGCAAACTCTTCGAAACCTGGATATGCCTTCCCTTCATCCAGTGTTTTAGTGACATGTCTGTTCCAGCGAGTTGTTGCCCAGTCTGGAAGTTTCCGCAGTAATTTCTGATTTTCCTCACAATCATCCAAAACTCCAAGTCCTTGCACATGGGGCATGGCATTTTTACAAGAGATGAGGAAATCACTGAACTCTCTTAGTTTAAGGAATCTTTTGGTCCAATCTTTGGCCAAGAACTCAGTTTTCCCCTGAAAGCTCTTTGGACTACAAAGGGGTGGCCATAGCGCTTGTTTAAGGCATCCCAAGCCTGTGTGTACGCTTCTTCATCACTACGATAAAAGGTTCCTTCTAACATTGAAAGCGCTTCTCCACTTATGTATTTTTTCAAATAGAACAGCTTATGCACTGGATCTGTACAACTTGTTTCTATCAAAGCCTTGAAGCAAGTGCTCCACTCCGTGAATTTAAGTGGGTCTCCTGTAAACACGAAAGGCTCTGGTGCCAGAAGTCTTGTCATAGCAAGGGATTCTTTGAGCGCTTGGACTAGTGAGACCTCGCTCTCTCTGGGCTCAGATATCCTGCCAGAGTTGTGTGGGACTGATGCACTGTGGGGAATATTGATGCGTTTACTCTCAGAGTAAGGAGGGGCCGATACATTTTGTGGAACTTGAGTGCATGAAGGGCTACTATGCTGCATTGGAAGCTGACTTGGAGGCAAAGTACTTTTTACTTCAACATCCCTTATTTCAGCATTAAACCTTGATTCCTCTTCAGCATACACATTGTATTCAGCCTCTATGACTTCAAGATCCCTTTGATCTTCCAGCCATTTTAGTTTTTCTTGCTGAGCCAAAATCTCCTTTCTCTGGGCAGATATTTCCATCTCCCTGGTTATTTCAGCCCGTTTTGATGCCAAACGTGCAGCTGCATCTGCTTTTTTCGCCGATACATGACTTCCCTGCTGACTATGACTTGACTGCCTGCTTTGACTAGTTCTAGACACAGTTGATCCATAAATTGACCTTGCATCTTCTCTTTGGAGTAACTGAAAGAGAGATTCCTTTACAGCTACTGCATCAAATTCCTTAGTATCAGCATCTGAATACCGTCTTTGCAGGAGTAGGATTATTTCAGTTGTAACTGAAGTGCAGCTATCAATCTTCCTTCTCATGTCTTGAGATGGTAAAGTAAGTGCACGTAAACTCTCATACCTTTGCTTTAGTTCTGATTCACACTTTTCTATTGAATGGATCATTTCACCCAACTCAGTTTTAGAGCACTCTTCCTTAAGTTTAGATCTTATTAGTTGAATCTCTGCTTTAAAGTTAAGATACGTCGACATAAACTTTATTTCTCTCTCTGTTATTTCCTTTCTTTTAAACTCAACGATTTTTTCTGTAGGGCATCTCTCCCTTTCTGATCGTCTCACTTGCGTTTTGACTTGAGATGATGATGATAACCCTATCTTGTGTGTTTCAAGATCTCCAATTATTTCTCCTATCCGTGTCTCAATTTCTCGTCTTTTTAAGTCGACAGATTCAGTTTTTAATTTCTCTTCCAACTTTACTTTCTTATCTTCTAGAGCTGCAAGTATTTCCTCTAATGTACGAAACTCACTTGTGCTCTGCTCCATTTTCAAAAATGATTTGAACTAACACTTTTGGAATTTTACAGAGAAAGGAAAGTTAGAAAACTGCTGGGAGAACATACAATAGGAAACAAGTGATACTCTTCAGTAATTTACAATACTTCAAGAATAGCTTTTACTTCTGTTTCTTTTCTCAATTTAACTTAGGAATTAAAAGGTTCCAAACTGAAAATATACCATCTAACCTGGTACCTTAAAGGTGTTGTGACCTTTTGCAAACTGCATTGTCCATAAATGTCGCTCTGGTACCTCTTCTGCCGATGGATGGATGGATGGACGAAGTCCTTGAAGCATGGCCCTGCAGGAATCTTGCTGCTTGCTCCTGGATTAGGCACATTTTTCACTGTAACCGCTCCCAAAGTCTTCTTCTAGGTCAGAAAACCACGCTCCAACTGATGTTGACAAGTTTTTTGTTTATTTTGTCACAGCAAATCTTCGCCCTTAAACACCGTGAAAAACTAAAAATACAGACATAAAAAACATGAATACAAAATAAATTATAACACTTAACAAATGTTCATAAACAAAAATAATCACATACCGTGTGCGCCTTCTGCCTAGAATTTAGTAGTTGTTAGTCATGTCACAAATTTCCCAAACAAAGTCCTCTCTCCGCATCTGATTGTGGACAGCCTCCAGTGGCCGTGTGACTCTTCTAATCAGGCATGTGAACAGCGCATGCCTACCACCCATTTTTGCATATCGTCCGGGTCTGCCGCTGTTTCCTCACAAACATGGAGAACATTTAACAGTCCAGCTGCCTGCAGGAAAAACACTCCGTCCTCTCTCCGACACTAGCTCACACAATGGCGCTGATAGGTGGGGCGAGACACCTGCACGAGCCCCCTTCACAAGCTCTCCGACTCACCCGCAAGCTCTGCAGCACGAGCGCATATGCGCCGGGATATGGAGGGACTGAAGGCGGAGAAAAGGACACCGCTAACGTCCGAAACACTGGCGCACACACCCATAAACAAACATTATTTCAGAAAAAGAACCAAAGATACATAAACCTTTTCACTGTGACAGCTACACAGGGTCTTGGCCCTCCATGGAATGAGTTTGACACCCCTGTTTTAACCCTTTTCTTAAAAACAGAGATTGAGTCTGACTCCTAAATCCAGATTGGCAGCCGTTTCCAAAGGATAAGATCTTTTAAATAAAAAGGGGCCTGATTATTTAGAGCTTTGTACGTGAGAAGAAGGATTCTAACCTGTTGAACTCTGGTCAATTTCCCTAAAAACGCCTAAAAATAACGTGCCCAAAGTACATCAAAAGCTGTTCTTCAACCCTTTGCAGCATCTTCATGGGGTTGGTTTCATTTAAAAGAAAACATTCTGAATTTTTTTGCAGAACAGTCATAATCTCTCTAAGTGCTCCTGCCACTGAGTAACAATCATCTAAACATACTGAATTTGAAGAAAATAAAGTTCGCCTGAGTGTTTTTTTTAGATATAAATGCTTGCAAATAACATACAGCTGTGTGAAATGTGCTGGAAAACAACAGAAATGTAGAACCAAGTGTTTTCAAGCTCAGGTCAAAATTTTGTAACAATACCACAAAAAATGAATATATTACACAGCTTTTTTCTCAGGTTGTAACAAGGCGTTCTTGAACTGTGCCAAACTGTGCCATTTGGCACAGTTTGGAAAGCTATGTTCCAGAGTTCACTATCTCAGCAGTTTGCCCAGTAAAACTATGGGGTAACGACCCAGACATACACAGCACAGTTCCTGTTGTTTTGTTTTTTTTTTACAGGCAAAAATAGCCTACAGTGTAAGAAAAATTATGTGAAAAATTAATACATTTCACTGAAGTATACACAAAAACAACCCTCTCCCCCCTCCAGTTTTTCCAGAGTTCACTATCTCACCAGTTTACACAGATACAGGTCAACTGGACCCCTGACCAAGTGCGCACCCCTGACCAAGTGCGCACCCCAAGTGGACCACGGAATCCAATCTGTACATGTACAGGTACATTCTCCATCCAGTGATTTATAAATGCTGTCCCAGATGAAAACCAGTCTGTGGGACTATAATGTTCTGAATGAGGCTTTAGAAAATTATGAATCACTTTGTAAATCACTGGATTGAAAATGTACAGACTGAATACCGAGGTCCACCTGGGGTGCTCACAATAGTGTGCTCACATGGTCAGGGCTTCATTTCACCAGATCACGTTTACACAGTAAAACAAAGGCATAATAGAATCAGAATCAGAATCAGCTTTATTGCCAAGTATATTTACAAGTAAACACACAAGGAATTTGACTTGACATTGGGCGCGCACGTTAGGCGCATCCAATGACACGGCAGCCATGAAGGCGCCTGTCATGCAGTGGGGGTAAAGAGGGGAAGGGGGGGTAAACACAATAGGCAGAGAGAAAAACATAGTTATCAGAATAACGCTCGTATAAGCTCATATAAGCTCAATGAGCCAAATTTTGATTACACAGAAAAAAACCCTCTATGCACATTAGCAGACAAAGCAGACAAAGCGAGAGAGACCAGTGTATGTAGTCAGCATATGATCAGTGTGTGATGCAGTGTGGAGGTGTGTCAATTGCTGGTGAACAGCAGAGGGCACCCCCTGGCAACGGATAGTCATGTGTTCTACTCGGCATGTCCATTCTTCATGCAGGTGGCAAGTTCTGTAAACACATGATAGTGCTGTCCTTGAAGAAGCTCGATCTGCAGAACAACAGCCATTGTATGTATAACTCAGACATACACAGCACAGTTCCTTTTTTTACAGGAAAAAATAGCCTACAGTGAAATAAAAATTATACTAAAAAATTATTAAATTTTTCTGCAATATACACAGTAACAAATAACACACACCCCCCAACGGCGCACACAAAAACGTCGCCATGCGGGACCCTTGTAATTACCGATTGGTCAAAAGTTATTTTTATTACTATTTTTTTCGATAAAGAATAATTTAGATTATAAGACTTACCTGTCCACAACTGCAGTGTCGTTGGCGAACATCTGTTCCTCATTGTCAGACGAACATGAAGCTGGTCCGGTTGTTATGGACTCGTGGTTCTGGTCACCCGACCCGGTCAAACCATCTCCGCTTCCATGATTGTGGTTTTTGCGAACCATTTTTCAAAACAAATAAGAACAGTAGTAATAAAAAAAGTCTGGCTAATGGCTGAGAGTGGCTAACGCTACCGTTATGCACAGGTCTCAATGTGAGTCACCCAGCGGCTTAGGCAAAAAAGATTTTACGCACGGGGACGCACATGTTTTAACGGCAATATAAACACATAAAGGCATGTCAGGTATTGCTGAATTCAGAATTTCATTGGCTAAATGGCACGTCAATCGTCGAACTTCTCTGCTTCAACTGGCTCGTTGTATTCGCGGTCGTTGGTAGGCAGGTCCTTCTTGCTAGGTTTTCAGTCATTGGTTCTTCAGTGTTTCAGAAACCCAATTCAAGGCTCTTATTAGTCGAATGAGAGGTCAATCAAATCTAAACCAATCAAACACTCCTTTGGCTTTCTGTTCACGGCTGTGTCTGTACTGGAAGAACGGAAATGCAGCTTTTTTTTTCAGTGCGCACTGAGACGTACTATGAGGCAGAGACGTGACCGCCCGTGGAATCCCGGAGTTCATCTGGTTAACACACAAATGTTAGTAAAACAGTCTGGAAATCACTTAAAACAAGCAGATATGGCAACCCAAAGTTAGAAAACAATCCCAAAGTATTTATAAAAACAAATCTGGCAACCCCACGTTCTCATGTCAACCTTTTTTCCACCGCTATGAGAACACAGTTCATTTTCTCCCCAAAATTATCACCTGCAAACTCCCAGACACTGAATCACCACTCTACACACAATTTTATCATTACCCCGTGAAACAATAATCACATAACCATCCTTTTACACTTCACAGTGACCAAAAGGACCCACAATAACAGCTTCAGACCTCCGTGGCACCTGCTACTTCTGCCTCCGCAGAATCTCTTTTTTCTCTCTTGCCAGGACAAACCATAAAGCACAGAACAACCAGACAAACAAACAAAACTGCAGTAATTTTTAGACCAGCACTATTTTAAGGTCATCCCTCATCGACGCTCACTCGTGATGAAAGAAAATAAGGTCTTGCGTCGATGGTCCGTCATAATTCACTCCTTGGTGACAAAATAAGATCCCATTATGATTTCCGCGTGTCAATACTGTGATCCACTTACGCATGGGAAAATGTGCACCCCCATTACGGCCTGTACCGGGACCTTCCTGAGCCTGTACCCCCCCGGACTGGATCTGTTTGGGCGTCTCTGGTCCAAACCAAATCCGAATTTGCAGTACCAAATGCTCACTGCTTCCTGAGCCTGTTGCTCAGTGTTTACCTTTCCTGAGCCTAAAGCTCAGTGTTACATGCATACACGTATTCAATTCCACTAGGACTGAAACCTAGTGTCATAAGTATAACAACACATAAATGTACTCACACTCAATCCCTCCTGCAGAGTTAGACCCATCACCCGGTCCGCTTCAGTGCCTCCGGTCCGGATGCCTCCACTACAGCAAAACCGAGCCCTTGGGCTTCAGCGTGGGGAGGCCTCTTCTTCAGCTGTGCACCACTGAGATCGCGCGGAAGCGCTGGAAGCAGGACGGGGTTATTTGGGTCCCTATTTGGATGTGCCAAAATGTTAGACAAATCTAGATTGAAATGAGTCTGAGTCAAAAATTCAGCAGGCAGGATCTTGAGTTATGAGAACATTTATTCCTCTGGGCAAGAGCAGAGATACAGGAAGTAGCCCCAAGTCTACCCATGCATTTTTCTAACTCATTCATCCATTACCCAGTTCTTTATAGTTCTCAGTGTTGGTGGGAAGCAGGAGCGAACATCCTTGACAGTCTAGCTCAGTACTTCTGGAGAACAACAGAATGTTTTAGATAGTCTAATCTCCCAGGAACTAGGGAGTCATACGTCCTCATTCACACAGGAACTATACAAAATGAGCCTAAACAAAGATAGGACAGCTGCATCATCTGCTGACCAAGCCACTCACACAGTGACTCTGGGGCACACTGAAGGCCACATGAGCAATGATCACATATGAACAATATAAAACACAAAAATATATATCAGACATGGAAATATAAAAGAATAATATAGAATAATATGGAATTTTTCTTTCAGTGAGTGAACATTCCAAACACAGCCAGGGAAATCAGTCAGCGCGAGCAGACCAGGAAGACAGCCAAGGTGAGTCACATGAGTCAAATACCAAGCGCTGATTTGCCTTGTGGAGTTATCTGCTTTTGTACAAAATTTTAAAAAAAAAATGCTCCCAGCATTTATGGGCTTTTGAAAAAAAGAAACATGAATTTGTAACGTCTATAACATAGGACATATCGGCTTTTCCCTCCAAACCTTTTAATGTGATGAGCCATCCCCCAGCTGCCACGCTGGAAGAGCCACCAGCATGGTCCACTTCATCTGGAGAGACGAGGACTGCAACCACCATCATGCCTGCTGCGGAGGCTGCTGCAGCAGAGTGGGAACCAGAGCTGGACCTCCAAGAGACTGGGCCTGAGACGTCGTCGTCTGGATCGACGGAGTCCTAGACAGCAGTGGAGCTCGAGCTCAGGCAAGTGCTCTCTTTTGTTTTCCTCTGTTTTGGAGAGATGTTGCCTGGGTCTTGGGGAGGAGAGTCGGGTGCAGCCATCAGCTGCACCTAAGCTCACCTCGCCGGGCTCTACCGCTGCCGGTGACCCTGATCCTGTACCTCGGCTTGTTTGTTTTGGGCCTTCTTCCAGAGTCGCCAGGGAAAATCCAACTTCCCCAGATGTCTCCGTGGGTGCAGGCTTGCCACCCGAGGACATGGTGGGACCAGCTGCCCCTGCTGAGGTTGTTGTGGACCAACCTCCTTCACCCTCGTCCGGTGTCCCATTGGTGGACCGCCTCCTTGGCATGGTGCTCTTGCGGGTCGGCCTGTTCACCATGGGTGCAGCCCTGGCCCAATCTGGGTCCACCGTGGGTACAGCTTTGGCCCAGCCGAGGCCTACCATGGGTACAGCATTGGCCCAGCCTGATGCCACCGAGGTTGCTGCAGTGCTCCGGCTCGGAGCCACTGCGGGTGCTGCCATTCCTCAGCCCAACACCACTGAGGGTGTTGAGGCCTCCCCTCCTCTGCCCAATATCGTCATGATTCCTCCTCCTTTGCCCGATGCCGTCGTGGGTCCTTTCCCACCACGTAACATCACCATGAGTCCTCCTATGGGGAGGCCACCTCCTGGGTCACCCCTGTGGTCCTGGTGGGTAAAGAACTCAGGCTGGCCACCCGATCGACTGAGCCGCTGGGTTAGGTGGCCCATATTCTCCGGCAGGCCACCCGATTCATATCACCTTGCCATTTGGCTGGCCTGGAACTTCGGTCGGCCACCTGAACTGCCTGTTCCTTTGGTCTAGGGGGGCCCAGGAGCCTGGTGTGCCGTGGGTGCGGGTCCTGAGCGGCTTCCATATTTTTTTCCCTCCAAACCTTTTTCCCCCACCTCCTACCCAGGGTGTTTTTTTTTCCTGTACTGTTTCTCTGGGGGGAGGGGGGGGTTCCTTTTTTGGTGTTGCCTTGGGGTATCTGGGGTCCACCCCTTTTTTTTGGGGGGGGGGGTCTCTGTCATGAGTCTGAGCCCAGAGCTCAGACTCTCAATGTATTTTTGAGTATTTTATGTCTGTTATTTTTTTCTTGTCAGTTTCTGTTATTTTTGGTTTTGTGACAAGAGCCTCCTTCCTCCTCTCCCAGACACACCCACCATTTACTCACAGTCTGTAATTGTAATTATCTATTAGTAATTGTCTATTAGGTCACCTGCTCGCTCAGCCTGCCCACACCTGCGACTCATTTGTGTGCCGTGTATTTAAGCTCTGTCATTCATTGTTTCACTATGGCACTATTGTATTGTCTGAAGTTGTTTGGATTTATCCCTCCGTGTTTTTCCTCATCTCCTCCAGAGCTAAGGCGGCTCTGGAGCGCACCTCCCTGTAAGTTGTTCTTTTTTTGCATTTTTGTATTATCTGCACTGTTTTTGGACTTTATGTTATTTTTGTTAATAAATGTCACAACTATGGTTCAGCGCCTGGGTCTGTCTTTCTGCCCCGAAGGGGCCAATTTATGACATTTTGAGACAAAACAATTTGAACTTCTATGATTAGGTAATTTAATTCAATTCAATTCAATTCAGCTTTATTTATATAGCGCCACATCACAACAGAAGTCATCTCATAGCGCTACAAAATGCAGAGAAAACCCCAAAATTTCAGAAAGACCCAGCAATAAGACGATCCCCTGTGAGCAAGCACTTAGCAACGGTGGAGAGGAAAAACTCCCATTTAACAGGAAGAAACCTCTAGCAGAACCAGGCTCAGGGAGGGGCAGTCATCTGCTGCAACTTGCTGGGGGTGAGGGGATAGAGAGGATGAAGAGGACAGACATAAAGAACATAACAGTGAGAAGCCAAGTACATTATTGGAGGTCACCCAGCAGTATGGATCTATTAACAGCAGAACAGAAGCGGGGTTAAGAGACACAAAATCCCTCCCTAATCGTAGGCTATATTAAAAAGGAAGGATTTTACCCTGTTCTTAAAAACAGAGACCGAGTCTGACTCCCGGACCCAGAGTGGTAACTGGTTCCACACAGAAGGAGCTTGATAGCAGGAGGCTCTGCCTCCCAATGTACTTTTGGAGATTCTGGGCATTACAAGTAATCCAGCATTTTGGGAGCGTAGTGCTCTATTAGGATGGAAAGGTAATATCAGATCTTTTATATATAAAGGGGGCTGATTATTAAGAGCTTTGAAAGTGAGAAGAAGGATTTTAAACTTGATTCTAAACTCTATGGGAAGCCAATGAAGGGAGGACAGAACCAGGGAGATATGATCTCTTTTTCTAGAGCCAGTTAAAACTCTTACAGCAGCATTTTGGGTAAACTGAAGATTTTTTAAGGATATTTTAGGACAACCCGATAATAACGAGTTACAATAACCTAATCGAGAGCTGACAAAGGCGTGGATCAGTTTATCAGCATCATTCAGAGACAAGATGCTAATCTTGGCAATATTGCGCAGATGATAGAAGGCAGTCTTAGAAACAAATTTAATATGTGAATTAAAGGACAAATCTTGATCAAAAATAACTCCAAGGTTCCTCACAGAACTATTCAGAGTGAGAGTGGCGGCATCTAAATTAAGAGCATGATTTGGAAAGGAATTTCTAAGGTTTTTTGGGCCAACAGGAATGACTTCAGTCTTATCTGAGTTTAATAGCAGAAAATTACAAGTCATCCAGGCTTTGATATCCTTAAGACAGGCATCTAACTTGGCTAATTGATTACAATCATCGGGCTTCATTGACAGGTATAGTTTTGTCGTCTGCGTAACAATGAAAATGTATACAGTGCTTTCTAATGATATTGCCTAACGGAAGCATATATAAATTAAAAAGAGTAGGGCCTAACACAGATCCCTGTGGAACTCCGTGACTGAGCTTAGAGTTGGAAGAAAATTCATCATTGATGTGAACAAACTGAAATCTGTCTGACAAATAAGATCTAAACCACTGCAGCGGAGTTCCATTTAGTCCAACATAGTGTTCTAATCTATCAAGTAGAATGGCGTGATCAATAGTGTCAAAGGCTGCACTATGATCTAAAAGGACAAGAACAGAAACAAGTCCATTATCAGATGTGATAAGGAGGTTATTAGTGACCTTCACTAAGGCAGTTTCAGTGCTGTGATGAACTCTGAACCCAGATTGAAACTCCTCAAACAAACCAACTTCCTGCAAGTGGTCAAACAATTGTGCAGCAACAACTCTTTCCAAGATTTTTGAAATGAAAGGCAAATTAGAGATTGGTCGATAGTTAGCTAAAACTCCTGGATCCAGCGTTGGCTTTTTGAGTAAGGGTTTAATTACAGCAGTTTTAAAAGCCAGTGGTACATAACCCAGAGTTAAAGAAGAATCAATTATATGAAGAATATGGCTACCAATAACTGGGAAGACAATTTTAAATAACCTGATAGGAATAGGGTCCAAAAGGCAAGATGAAGGCTTAGATGAGGAATTATTTTATCCAACTCTAAGAGGTCGATTGGAGTAAACTTATCTAAACAGATATCAGTTGAGGGAGTTGTAATAGTTAATGTACTTGAGTTTACGGTAGGAAGAGTCTGACTGATTTTATCTCTAATAGATAAAATTTTATTATTGAAAAAGTTCAGAAAGTCCTGACTAGAATGCTCAGGGGGGATGCGAGGATTGACTGAGTCCTGACACTTTGTCAGCCTAGCTATAGTATTGAAAAGAAACCTGGGGTTATTCTTATTTGCTTCTATTAATGCAGAATAATAACTTGATATAGCTTTTCTAAGAGATTTTTTATAAATTAAGAGATGATTTCTCCACGCTAAATAGAATTCATCTAAATTAGTAGAACGCCATTTCCTGTCCAATTGACAAGTCTTCTGTTTTAAGCTACGAGTTTCTGAGTTAAACCAAGGGGTTAGAAATCTCTGGTTAGACTTTTTCTCTTTTAAAGGGGCTACCAAATCTAGAGTCCGATGCAGAGAGGCTGTAACAATATCTACCATGCAATCAGTTACGAAAGGAGCAGGCTCTCTATCTTTTATTTCCATTGTGTTGACCCATGGTATAGAGGAGACAATCTGCAAAAATTTGGTAACAATGTCATCTGAAAGACATCTGATGTAGTAGTGTTTTTCTTTAGGAGTCAAATAATCAGAAATAGTGAAATCAAAGGTTAACAGACAATGGTCTGACAGTACGGGATTATGAGGAGACACTACCAGATTTTCTATACCTATACCATAAGTCAAAACAAGGTCCAATGTATGGTGGAGATAATGAGTAGAATTTTCTACTTTCTGGGAAAACCCCATTGAGTCTAAAATTGAATTGAGTGCCTTATTAAGACAGTCACTCTCTACATCAACATGTATATTAACGTCCCCTACAATAATTATTCTATCTGATTTCATCACTAAATCAGCTAAAAATTCAGCAAATTCAGAAGGTAAACTATGGCAAAGAGAATTGGGTTCAAGCCAAGATATCCAACATGCCCCACACTGAGGACCAGGTCCTCAAAGGAATTAAAACATAATTTTTGCTTGACATTAACTAGTAATTTAGAATGGAAAATTGCCGCCACTCCACCTCCACGACCAGAACCTCTGGGGTTATGACAGTTTAAATAACCAGAGGGAGTTGATTCATTCAAACCAACATAATCGTCTTGCCTAAGCCAAGTCTCTGTGAGGGACAATAAATCGATCTAATAGATCATGGACTAGAAGAGACTTGGGAGTTAGAGACCTAATATTTAATAAACCACATTTAATTTTTAATTTTTGGGGAGGAACAGAGGCCAATAGATTAAATTTAGAGACTTGAAGTGTGATTTGAATTTTACCAACATTTTGTTTTATCACTTTGGGATGTTTATGCATTCTATTTTTATTAACTTTTTTTATTAACTTTGGGGGGAGCAGAGAAAGGTTCTCTAAGGGAGAAGACAGGGGCAAAGTTGGGGGGGGGTGGATCAGGAGGAGCTGCAGAAAGACATGTATTTATCAAGTTGTGTTGTATTTGTCTTGGGTTATAATATTTTGGGTAACGGGAGACAGACACAATCGCTGTAGGGTTATAAATCGAAGGCTGATCCAAACAGTGAAGATTATTTGGATTAATGGGATTAATATGAGAAGTGGAAACAGAACCAAAAAAGGGCTGATTGGCAGACCCAGGAGCTTCAGAGCAAGTAAGTTTCAGTCATTGTACCAAAAAAACACTGAATGGAATAGAACAGATTGTCTCTTAAAACACGTGGACCAAGTCTATTTGGGTGGATGCCATCAGGCCTCATAAGTGATGGGCGGTTCCAAAACAAGTTAAAATTGTCTACAAAACCAATGTTAAAAATAGGACAAGTAAAACACAACCAAGTATTAAGACTAAGAGTTCTGCTAAAATAATTGCAGCCTCGTCTGAGAGGTGCCAAAGGCCCAGAGATAAATGCACATCTGCCACAGATCATAAGAGTGGACAGAAGGCTCCTGAAGTCACTCTTTAAAATCTCTGATGCTTCATCTGGGATGTTATTGCATCCAGCATGTACTATGACAGTTTGAAGTGGGGGAATTCATTTAGCAGGTCAGGAATAAGGGCCTCAATGTCAGAGACTCTAGCCCCAGGAAAAAATCTAGTGGTACAGTACCTGCTTCTGACGTTCCTCATTATCGAGTCACCAATTACCAGCGTCGTCTTGGGGGGGGGGGGGTTGCCGATGGATTCTGACGTGGAGAATAATTTTGTCGAGAGTGTTGTTGTTGTGAAGGCGGGGTGATGTGCTCTCTTCTATTTGGAGCTGGTGTGTAATTTGGCTTTGGCACACCTAGAGTAGTCTTAGTCCGGGGATTGTGGACCTGAGCCACCGCTGAAGGAGAGGAAGGAGGAGGAGGGGCGGCCACGGGTGAATGGCCAGCGTCCAGGTGGGGAAAATCCTCCAGAGAAAGGATGTCAAATCTATTTTCCAGGAGCAGGGGAAGAGAAGAGGTGCGACCCTGTCTGGCAGACCGACGATGATTGCCAGCTGGTCCAACCAAGGTCCAGGGCACGCATTGAGTGGGAGAAGTACCAACCGGGGCTTTGGGTTTAGCCCCAAGATGAAGCCAGTGTCGGTTGCTGTGGTCCTGGACATCGGAAGAAGAAGGAACCAGAGCAGGGGTGGAAGTGGATGGAGATGCGCTGAACTCCCTCAGGTAGGTAGCCGTCTCTGCCAGCTGCGAATTGGTTGCCGGAGCCATTGTTCATCCGAGTATAATGGTATTGAGATGTTCCTCAGCCTCCCGAATCTTGTAGAGGTTGGCGAGTCTCACTTCCTGCTCAGAAACCTTACTAAGGAGGGATACACAGCGGATACATGCCGGGGATGGAGCCATGGCGTTCCAGGCGATGAGGTGTAGCCAGCAGCCAGCCAAAAACAGCTAAAACAGCTAAAAACAAGTTAGCTAAAAACAGCTAAAAAGGCTAAAAACACGTTAGCAGGTAGCCTAGCCCGGTAAAAATAGCCCAGCCGGGGGTCCAACCCACCTGCGCGTCCGATTGGGCTTTTCAGCGAGGCCAATACCAAGCTAGCACCAAACAAAAACTAATATCAGCAAACAGAGATAAAAAATTAAAAACGAAATCAATAAAAACAAACAAAAGTGGACAAAATAGCACTCTGACATGACAAAGCTCTAACAGACGCCAGCACATGTGTGAAACCTTCTGATCATCAATTCGCACAACCACCATTCGTACAACCACCATGCGCACAACCACCATTTGTAGTTTCACTCCCGCCCTATAGGTTGCGCCAATGCGCTGACACACCAGGATTTTCACCAACAAAGAAATGTGAGAGCAATGCACATCAACAACAATGACGCCATTTAACCATCACCAAGAGGAAGAAGAGCTGCTGTTACTATATTCTGTGGCAGAATTACAAAAAGTATGTTTATTCTCATCTTCTGCCTCCTCGCTGTCTTCTTCATCTACTTTGTCTTTGTGTGCTGTGTCGATATCGCCCCCTCATGAATGGGACGTTCAGTCTTGTATATCCGCTGTCAACGCGTTCAGGTTGTGGGCAGGCAGCGCGGTCACAAAATTTGGGCTCCACGCAGTCATCCGCAGTCAAGCACTCCAGACACTAGCGGACTGGAGACAATGACGTAAATTTCATCACACGAGGTTTCCAGTTGCACATACGCGGACAGCAGAGGTGCAGCATAAATCTAGCTAAAGTGTGAATTCAGGATAATTACATGTGCGATTTGTGACATGTTGACTCTCGAGTCAAATGCTCACATCTTTACAGGTGCTCTGTGAGATTTAGATTTGAACTCTGCTTGCAACTTGTGAACTCTTCAGCATTTTCCTTAAAGGAGAGGTGCATCTCAGTAAAGTAGAATATCAACTAAAAGTTAATTTATTTCAGCAATTAACAGTGATTTGTGTGGAGTTTGCATGTTCTCCCCGTGTCTGTATGGGTTTACGCCGGGATTTCTCCGGTTTCCTTCCACATGCCAAAAACTTGCAAGTTAGGTTAACTGGCATCAAACTGGGGATTCTAAATTGTCCTTAGGTATGAATGTGAGAGTGAATGGTTGTCTGTCTCTCTGTGTTGACCCTGTGATGGACTGGCGATCTGTCCAGGGTGTACCCTGCCTCTTGCCCAAAAGATGCTGGGATAGACTCCAGCCCCCCCATGACCCGAGAAGGATTAAGCGGAAGAAGATGGATTGATGGATGGAAAAGTGAAACCCATATATTATATAGATTCATTACACACAGAGATATACTGTATATATACAGTGTTTATTTATTTTAATTTTGATGAGTATGGCTTACAGTTTATTGCACAGTGGGTGACCGGTCCCCCTCATGGATCGTCACCTTATCGTGGTGGGGGGGTTTGCGTGCCCTAGTGATCCCAGGAGCTATGTTGTCCGGGGCAATTTGCCTCTGATAGGGTCTCCCAAGACAAACTGGTCCTGGGTGAAGGGCCAGACTAAGAACGATCCAACAGACTTTATGATAAATTGTATATCAAGGATTCAGTGTACCTCGCCCGGTATGGGGTTACCGGGGCCCCACCCTGGAGCCAGGCCTGGGGGAGGGGCTCGAAGGCTAGAGTCTGGTGGCCGGGTTTCCACCCATGGGACCCGGCCGGGCTCAGCCCGAAGGAGTTACATGGGTCCGCCCTCCAGTGGGCTCACCACCTGCAGGAGGGATCATGGGGGTCCGGTGCTATGTGGATTAGGTGGCGGTCAAAGGCGGAGACCTTGGCGTACTGATCCCAAGCTTTCTAATCTGGCTTTTGGTACGTGGAATGTCACCTCTCTGGTGGGGAAGGAGCCTGAGCTGGTGTACGAGGTTGAGAGATACCGGCTAGATATAGTCGGTCTCACCTCAACACACAGCTCCGGTTCCGGAACCAGTCTCCTGGAGAGGGGCTGGAGCTTGGCCTTTTCTGGAGTTGCCCCGGGCGAGAGGCAATGAGCGGGGGTGGGTATTCTTGTATCGCCCCACCTTGCTGCCTCTATACTGGAGTTTTCCCCGGTGGACGAAAGGGTTTCTTCCCTGCGCCTTCGGGTTGGGAAACGGGTCCTGAGCATCATTTGTGCCTATGCACCAAATGATGTTTCAGAGTACCCACCCTTTTTGGAGTCTGTGACTGGGGTGCTAGAGGGTGCTCCTCTTGGAGACTCCATTGTCCTACTGGGGGACTTCAATGCGCACGTGGGCAACGACAGTGAAACCTGGAGGGGGGTGATTGGGAGGAACGGCCTGCCCGATCTGAACCCGAGTGGTGTTCAGTTATTGGACTTCTGTGCTAACCACAGTCTGTCCATAACGGACACCATGTTCAAGCATAAGGGTGTCCATATGTGCACTTGGCACCAGGACACCCTAGGTCACAGGACAATGATCGATTTTGTTATCATATCATCAGACCTGCGACCGTATGTCTTGGACACCCGAGTAAAGACAGGTGCAGAGCTGTCAACTGATCACCACCTCGTGGTGAGTTGGATCTGATGGCAGGGGAGGAAGCCATTCAGACCTTGTAGACCCAAACGTATAGTGAGGGTGTGCTGGGAGCGTCTGGCTGAGGCCCCTGTCCGGGAGGTCTTCAACTCCCACCTCCGGAAGAACTTCAACCACATTCTGAGGGAGTCTGGAGACATGGAGTCTGAATGGGCCATGTTCTCCACCTCTGTTGTTGAAGCGGCGGCCCAGAGCTGTGGCCGCAAGGTGGTCGGTGCATCTCGTGGTGGCAACCCCCGAACCAAGTGGTGGACACCAGTGGTGAGGGGAGCCATTAAGCTGAAGAAGGAGTCCTATCAAGCTTGGCTGGCTTGTGGGACTCCCGAAGCAGCTGGGGTGTATCGGCAGGCCAAGCGGAGTGCAACTCGGGTGGTTGCTGAAGCAAAAACCCGGGTATGGGAGGAGTTCAGTGAGGCCATGGAACAAGACTTTCGGTCGGCCTCGAACAGATTCTGGCAAACTGTCCGGCGGCTCAGGAGGGGAAAGCAGCTCCCTGTCCACACTGTGTATGGTACGGATGGGACACTGTTGACTTCGACTGGGGATATCGTCGGGCGGTGGAAGGAATACTTCGAGGATCTCCTCAATCCCACTGATACGCCTTCCACAGAGGAAGCAGGGTTTGGGGACGAGGGGGATAACTTGCCTATCACAGGGGCTGAGGTCGCCAAGGTGGTTAAAAATCTCCTTGGTGGCCGGGCTCCGGGGGTGGACGAGATTCGCCCTGAATACCTCAAGGCCCAGGATGTTGTTGGGCTGTCATGGTTGACACGCCTCTGCAACATTGCGTGGAGGTCGGGGGCAGTGCCTTTGGCATGGCAAACCGGGGTGGTGGTTCCTCTTTTCAAAAAAGGGGACCGGAGGGTGTGCTCCAACTTTAGAGGGATCACACTCCTCTGCCTCCCTGGGAAGGTCTATGTCAAGGTACTGGAGAGGAGAGTCCGGCTATTGGTCGAACCTCGGATTCAGGAGGAGCAATGTGGTTTTCGTCCTAGCCGTGGCACATCGGACCAGCTCTTTACCCTCTCGAGAATTCTTGAGGGTTCGTGGGAGTTTGCCCAACCAGTTTACATGTGTTTTGTGGACTTGGAGAAGGCATTTGACCGCGTCCCTCGTGGATTTTTGTGGGGGGTGCTTCGGGAGTATGGGGTATCGGGCTTGTTGTTACAAGCTATTCAGTCTCTGTACGATCGTTGTGAGAGTTTGGTTCGTATTGCCAACACTCGGTCGGAGTCATTCCCAGTGAGAGTTGGACTCCACCAGGGCTGCCCTTTGTCACCGATCCTGTTCATAATTTTTATGGACAGGATTTCTAGGCGCAGCCAGGGAATGGAGGGTGTCATGCTCGGTGACCACAGGATCTCATCTCTGTTGTTTGCAGATGATGTTGTCCTGTTGGCTTCACCCAGCAATGACCTACAGCTCTTGCTGGGATGGTTTTCCACTGAGTGTGAAGCGGCTGGGATGAGAATCAGCACCTCCAAGTCCGAGTCCATGGTCCTCAGCCGGAAAAAGGTGGATTGTCCTCTCTGGGTTGGGGACAGGCTCCTGCCCCAAGTGGAGGAGTTTAAGTATCTTGGGGTCTTGTTCACGAGTGAGGGGAAAATGGAGCGAGAGATCGACAGACGGATTGGAGCAGCATCTGCAGTGATGCGGACGTTGTACCGGTCTGTTGTGGTGAAGAGGGAGCTGAGTTCTAAGGCAAAGCTGTCGATTTACCAGTCAATCTACGTTCCTACTCTCACCTATGGTCACGAGCTTTGGGTAATGACCGAAAGAACGAGATCGCGGATACAAGCTGCTGAAATGAGCTTTCTCCGTAGGATTGCTGGACTCACCCTCAGAGATAGGGTGAGGAGCTCAGTCATCCGGGAGAGGCTCAGAGTAGAACCGCTGCTCCTCCACATTGAAAGGAGTCAGTTGAGGTGGTATGGGCATCTGATTAGGATTCCTCCTGGACGCCTCCCACTTGAGGTGTTTCAGGCACGTCCCACTGGGAGGAGACCCCGGTGCAGACCCAGGACATGGTGGAGAGACTATGTCTCCCAGCTGGTCTGGGAACGCCTTGGTAACCTCTCTGAAGAGCTGGAGCAGGTGGTGGGGGAGAGGGAAGTCTGGGCTTCTCTGCTTGAACTTGCTGCCTCCGTGACCCAGACCTCCGGAAAACCGGTAGAAGATGGATGGATGGATGGGTGACTGGGCTGGGCAGGAAGTAGGACTCAGATGTGTAGCGAGCTCTTGACATGATGTTTATTGACAGAAAACATAAAAATAACACACAGCTTGTGGGCTGGAAAACAAAGACAAGGCTTGGCTAAGGCAAGGCACGCAGTCTAGGATAACAAGGTTGGGAAACAAGGTTAAGGCAGAAGCGTGTAGACTAACCAATACTATGGCAAGGATGCCAAAAAGAACTAAGGAGCCACAGCCCTTAAATAAGGCAAGACTTTGTTAAACCAAACGCAAGGAACCATGGACAATTAACAAACCAGGATCAAAGCTAATAAAACCAGAAATAAACAACACACATTAACTCAAACCCAAGACCAGAATAAAGAGCTCGGCGGTGCAGTGGTTAGTACTGTGGCAGCACAATAAGAAGGTCACAGCATTGATTCCACCCCTGACCATCGTGGCTTCGATCCCACCCCCTGACCATCGGTGACCCTTCTGTGTGGAGTTTGCATGTTCTCCCGGTGTCTGCGTGAGTTTACTGCGGTTTCCTGCTGTAGGCCAAAAGCATGCAGGTTAGGTTAATTGGAGACTCTATAGTGGTGCTCGGTGTGAATGTATGTGTGAATGGTGAAAGGATTGGTGCCATACTGTCGCTGCTATGGGAGATTATTAAGGGGAAAATGAATGTGTGATGTTTAACCATTCATTTAATTAAAATGGTAAATGGCATTCACTTATATAGCGCTTTTATTCTCATCTCTGTTACGATCCGAGTGTTGACTCTGTCCGCGCTCGGGTGGTCCAGTAGTTCTCCGTTCTCTACTCTGGTTTACCATTGGGCCCTCGGGCTCTTATTGTGACAGCATCTCGGCGGGGCTTCCGGCTATCAGAGCTGCGCTCTGCTGAGATGGCTGATTATCAATCAGCTGTCATTCTCATCAGCTGAGTCTTCTGAAGCGTTATTTAAGGGAGCAGCTCAGGTTACTCCGGGCTGCGACCTTGTCGGATTTTCCACGGTTTCATCCCGTTCTTGGATTCAGGAGTCTTCTCTCCTCTGTAAGTGCTTTCCCTCTTAGTCCATTTCATAGTGCACTTTTCCCTTGTAGCCTGTTATTTGTCACTCAAGTGTATGTTCATGTCGTTGCCCCACGTGGCTTATTGTTTTGTACTGTTTCCTGGTGTTAATCAACTTACGCAAACTCATTGGCGAGCTCTCGGCGTCTCATTGATGGCTCGTGAGGGCCATCTCATGACAGTAGATCGCAGCCAGGCTGAGACGCCGGTGACCGTGAGTGTTTCCTAAATTGGACTAATTGTTTTCCCTGTCTGGGTACCTGCGTGCTGGGAGATATGTCACCGCTCAGGGGCCACGCTCGGAGCCTGGGCTACGAGCTGGTGGAGGCCCTTGACTACATAGATGGAACGCTTTTCACCGCAGGCCTCTATGACACTCTCAGCGATGTACACCGGCACCTGGACCTCACTGAGGACATTATTCATCGCCTTCCCCACTACTCCAACCACCCGGAAGTCACGGCGAGGAAGGCAGACATCGCTACACACCGGGAGAGACTCCGTGGGCTGGAGGGAAACTCCGGCAGGAAGCCGAAGGGAAGGCACCCTCACTCCTCGCTTCGGGATCCCGTTGCTGTCCCTGATCCGGTCCAGGAGTTCGCACCACCCAGGGGTCATCCCCGAACGAGTGTGACGTCAGTCAGGATTCCCCCAGAGAGGTTGCAGCTGACAGCAATCTCCATCTGGGACCGAGTGGCTGCAGCTCGCTTCGCCGGCCAGCCCACGCAAATCATGAAGCACGTGACGGCGGCGATCAGGCTGGTAGAGAGGAATCCCGAGTTGAGTGATTACCCGGAATATGCTGACCTGCTCGCCTCCGTTTCCGCACAGGAACGGCATTTTCCGAACCTCACCTTCGCCTCACCATCAGCCAGTGAACGTCGTCGCCACACTCCCAACAGGCCTCAGCGAGAACCCCGTCTGGATCCAGTTCCGGGTCGTCGGAGGAGCTTTGCCTCCCAGCCAGCCGCTCCTTCTGCGTCACGTCAGGAGGGAATTCCTGCAGCCTCTCCCCCCGGGTCACCTGTTGCTTCTGTCCCATCAGCCCTTCGTGCCCGGATCGTCTCGGCTGTCATCCCCTCCTCGACGTCTTCCCCGGCTGCTGTGAGTGCCAAGAGTTCTGCTTCGGCGAGGCCCGTCTTTGATCCATCGAGAGCAGCTCCTCCTCATCTTCCCAGGGGGCCCTCCGTCACCATCCAGCAAGGGAAGGGAAGACTCAAGTCCACTGCGGTGGGTTCCATCAGCCCTCCGGGAATCAGGCAAGTGTCTATTCATTCTCTTCCTGTATTGGGTGGATTGCCTAGTTTGATTCCTGGGGGTGGAGTTCGGGGTTCACAGTCCCCCGAGCTTCCTCCACCTGCTGCAGAAATTTATGACGAACCTGCCACCTTTGTGTCTCCTTCCCCCGAGCGTCCTGCAGCGCCAGGCCTACGCTACCGGACAAGGAGGGAGCCTGCGGGCCTGGAGAGCTTGGTTCCAGCCCGGCAGCCGCATCACGGGCAGAGGAGGAGGGCAGAGGTGGAGGGCGGACTGCTGTTTGGAGCCTGCGCCGACGATGAAGCGTCCCCAGGTCTCCATGGAGGAGCGGTCCGACCCAGCAGGTCAAGGATCTCTTGCCCCCACGCCGTGCGGGTCGTCGGCGTGGTCGTCAGCGTTGGAGGATCCTCAGGCTGTGGAGACTATCATGCCGGCTACGGGGCCCACCGTCGCCAAGTGGGAGCCAGAGGACGTCCTTCTTCGTCCTGAGCCCGGATCGCTGAAGTCCTGGACGGTGACAGAACCCAAGATCAGGCAAGTGCTCTACCTTGTCTTCCTTCTTTCAACTCTGGAGCATTTTTGCCTGTCTCTCGGGGAGACGAGCCGGGTGCAGCCGTCCACTGCATCCGAGCCTGTCTTGCCGGGTTCTGTTGCTACCAGTGATCCTGATTCCGGTCCTTTTCTCTCTCCTGAGCCTTCTCCCAGGGTCGCCGGTAATGACTCGGTCCTAGTCTCTGCTCTGGAAGATCTGGGTTCGGGGTTGAAGGTCGTTCCCGGTGCAGTTCCGACCCAGTCGGGGTACATCGTGGGTGCAGCCGCGATCCAATCTGGGTCCATCATGGGTGCAGCTTGGGCTCACGTGGGGTCCGACGGGAGGATTGTGCCTAATCTGGTGAAGTTCGGAGGTGGAGCTGCAGATCCTCCGCCGATCATAGCTGGACTGCCTCCTCGTTTTTCCTCCATTCCTCATTTCCGTCCATCGGGGGCCGCTGGGACTTCCCGTTTTTGGTTCAGCCCTCCCTCGCTTTCCCTCTCCATAGGGAGGCCGTCTCCGAGTGCTCCCCTGCTGTTCTGGTGGTGGAATGACATGGGTCAACCGCCTGGGACATTGCTTCACCCGTTTGGCATTCTGGGTAGGCCGCCCGAACTGATCCTCTTCCCTCCATTAGCGATCTGGACGCTAGATGCAAGCAGACCACCTGAACTTGTGGATTTTTTCTCTATTGCGCCCTACCTGTTGTCATCCCTCTCCCCCTCCTCTTGCTCACCAGAAATTGAATATAAAGAAGCCAATTTGAGCTAATTATTGATGTAAATGTTACTGATTCTAAGTTACACAACACTTTTCAAGAGGTATTTATATTAGTGTCTCCATCACCCAGTTCTACACCATATCTGAGAGGAAAATGTATCAATCAGCTCCATAGCTCTCGTTTATACTTTTTTTTTCTCTCAGCCTTGTGTATACATATTGTAATTTGCAAGCAATATATCAGTGTTATTGCATTGCTTCAAAGGTCTTCCATTGGAAGTGAATGGGTTTTTCTTTACATATACAGTATATGTCTGGTTATATCAAATTCGGCACACAGTATAAAGTTGTTGTCATATGATCTGCACTGCAGATGATTGCATTGTACTTCTGAATGGCCCCATTTATGTGGTTTGTTCGAGGGCCGTTTTCTGTGTTGCCTGTGCATGTTTTTCTTCTGTACTTGTTGCCGTATTCTGGTTAGAATTTTTTTTTTCTCTCTTCTTGATTTTGTCTTGCTTCTTGCCCGCCGGGCCTTCCCCCGCCTCCCTCCCTGGGGTGGTCTTGTTGACCCTCTGGGTGGGGTGGGGTGGGGGGGCTTTGATGTTACATGGCGCCTGGAATTCGCCTTGCGAACGGGGGGCTACTGTTACGATCCGAGTGCTGACTCTGTCCACGCTCGGGTGGTCCGGTAGTTCTCCATTCTCTACTCTGGTTTACCATTGGGCCCTCGAGCTCTTATTGTGACAGCGTCTCATACGTCAGCGTATCTGTGACAGCTTCCGGCTGTCAGAGCTGCGCTCCGCTGACATGGCTGATTATCAATCAGCTGTGTCTTCAGAAGCGTTATTTAAGGGAGCAGCTCAGGTTACTCTGGGCTGCGACCTCGTCGGATTTTCCACGGTTTCATCCTGTTCTTGGATTCAGGAGTTTTCTCTCCTCTGTAAGTGTTTTCCCTCTTAGTCCGTTTCATAGTGAACTTTTCCCTTGTAACCTGTTATTTGTCACTCAAGTATATGTTCATGTCGTTGCCCCACGTGGCTTATTGTTTTGTACTGTTTCCTGGTGGTAATAAACTTACGCAAACTCATCGGCGAGCTCTCGGTGTCTCATTGATGGCTCGTGAGGGCCATCGCATGACAATCTCTAGATGACCAAAGTGCTTTACAGATCCTGCTATGCACCCATTCACACACTGATGGTGGCGTGTGTGAATAAATGTGTGTTTATCATGTGCTTGATCATTTGCTCAATCATCCATCCATCCATCTTCTTCCGCTTAATCCTTTTTGGGTCGCGGCGGGGGGGGGGGGGGGGGGCTGGAGCCTATCCCAGCATCTTTGGAAGAGAGGCAGGGTACACCCTGGACAGATCGCCAGTCCATCGCACGGCCAACACAGACAGACAGACAGATAGACATTCACTCTCACATTCATACCTAAGGACAATTTAGAATCCCCAGTTTGATGCCAATTAATCTAACTTGCATGTTTTTGGTATGTGGGAGGAAACCGGAGAAATCCTGGAGTAAACTCACACAGACACGGGGAGAACATGCAAACTCCACACAGATCACTGTTGGTCGGGGGCTGGGATCGAACCCAGGATCCCCTGGCGAAGGGTGAGTTGCTGTGCTGCCACAGTGCTAACCACTCCGCCGTCCATTTTGCTCAATCACTGCTGGAATATATTGGATTGTATCAAGAGATGAAGCTTGTGACGTGCGTATTTCTGCTAGAGTTTCTGAGTGAGACGGAGAGTGAAGAAAGTCAAGCTGATAAGAACATTCCAATGTGTGTGTGTATGTGTATGAGAGAACAAGAGGCTGTAAGGAATGTTGATCAGGAGCATATCTCTGGCATCACCTGGCGGGAGAACAGCAGAAGTACAGCCCATAGAAGTCCATGCCAGGTGGGGGATGAACTCTGAAAATATAAAACTGTTGGTTACTATTGTTTCGCTGTCTGTTACGGGAGATCAAACTTGTAGGAGACAGACCCAATCGACTGCAATTTTTTGTGCCAATATATGCGCTCTCAAATCTCAATATATTTATTTTTCTAACGTCATCCTTGCCTCAGTCTGATTTATTTGTGCTTTAATATTTCAAGGATAACTTTGAACCCCCGACAAATTGGTGGTCCCGTACGGGGAGTTCATCCTTTTGGAATTTCAGAGGAGACCAGATTACTTAAGCAGATTCTGACACACAGGTGTCTCAACAACCCTGGATGAGCACATCCCTTTCCAAAGTGTGTATATCTGGCAATATAATTCCAAATTTGTGTGCCAGCCTATGCATGGAGGACAGTGGTCTATGAATATTAATAATTTATAAATATAATTTGAAAAATATGAAGTAAGAATTATTTACTGTTGAAAAACTGGGATTTGGGAGCGTGCCCCAGTCATAGAAGACTCAGCCAGGCTGGGCAAAATTGAATCATTGTCCTCTCTTATATAGACTGGGTCCAGAGGCTGGCTCCTGTTAAAAAGGCAGTCAAATCCCCGGTAGCTAGGGGCGAAAACTCATGAAAATTTAGATATTGTTCATGAGATAGAGAATTTTCTGCCGGGCTTCCAAATTTGGTCATTTTTAAGACTTAATGGGGCTAAGCCACACTGTGAGTGTGGACCAGGTATATTAAGTGAAGGCAGTACAATAAAGTGTTGTGAACTCCGGAGTATTTCACTGTATGGTGTGAGTAAGAACAGTATGAGTGTGACTCATATGGATGCATGGACCTAGGGCCATCTCATTGAGTGTTTTACACAGAGGGAGAAGCGGAAACCTGTACAACAAAAAGTTCTCCAAGACATAGGTGAACCAGAGTAACTGTGGATGAAAGTGCCTAATCTACTGAGGTCCACCTTGTCTGTCTCAGTGTAAATGGATTCTCATTAGAACCGGCTCAGTAGATCGCGCTGGGTGTGTTGCCTAACAGCGGCTAACTGTCTGTAAACGGCCATTGGAGGGTCCTACCTGATCCACCTGAAAATATGGAAGAAGCATGATTTGGGTAACATTCCAACTAAGGTACGCACAGCAACAGACCGGGGCAGTAGGGACCCCATAAGTACTCTGTGTCTATCTATAGTGCTTAATACCATCAAGGGAAATTACATTAATAAGCAAATTAATAACAGGAGAAGAAAATATATACAAACATCATGGCAGGAAAATCAACCTCAAATAAACCTCTATAAAAAGACACTTTTTATATTGCCCTGCAAAGAGCTTATGCAATCTCAGATTCTATAGAACCTGTTATAGATAAGGATCAAAGAAGGAATAAAATGAAAAAGTTAATAGAAAGGTGGCAGATTGAGGGATTATTTCCTTGCAATGGTGGACCTTTGCCCACTCCAGATCAGTTAAAAATTATCTATAAAGAGGCAAAAGATGCACTGATTAACACACAAGCTCTACAGGGAGGCAAAGAATAAGCCACGTTTCAGTAAAGAACATAAAGACAAAGATGAAGCACAGGAAGTTCTAGAAAAGCTGTCATGACACTGTTTATGTTAAAAATAACAATAACTGCTTTATTAAAGACCGAAAATGCACCTACTCACACATCCACTCATACACATAAGGTGTCAGGGCAGATGAGAGTAACAGTAGCAGCACCACCCAGTGAGCCCCCGCCCCGTACCCATCTACAGCATATGAAGACATTGACTTTGGGCCCCCACCTCCATCTTTTGGAGGACAATTCCCCCTCCTGACTGTAACTGAAGGGCAGCTGAGGGTGGAAGAAACGGAAGAAAACAGACAAGACAGACTCTCAGCCTATTAATGGAAGGACTTGATAAGGCATTAACTAGGATGCAAAGGGTGGAGCATGACAGACTAACAACAAGGTCAGAGGTGGGTTTGGAATCAGACACTGAGGGTCAAGAATCTCTGCCCTCAACTCGAAGAATGTATCCTGACTTGGATAAAGAAGTATCCTGAAAATGGGAAGAGGAACAAGGATCACATCATCAAGTGAGCCCTGACAAAATTGATAGTCGTTATTATGGAAAGTATCAAGATGTTGGGAAGACAAACATGAAATGTCCTAGAATGAGTTCAACACCCACAAACCCAACTCACTATTACATGGAAATGACATCCAAAGACTCCTATATAAGTTCAACCCCATCTAGTAACTCTCTAACTCCCACCCCTCTGGCCTACAAAGCTCACACTGTATTGATAAGAGGTTCGGGACCCTTCCTGGTTGCCATAACTGGTACAAACCTGGTCTCGGGGGAGGCCCCATGTGGGCCCCAACATGGGAGGCTCCCAATGGGGGGGTGAAGAAAATAGGGACCCAGATGGTCGACGTGGAGGCCCCCCCTCCATCTTATGCTGAATATGTGAACTATACCCGCCATGACCAGGGTCAACCAGGGCAGTTTCCATTAGTTCCTGGAAGTCAACTTCCCTTGGTGGTATCCCCAGGACAGCAACAGTCAACTTATGTCCCATGGAGCCACAGAGACATGCACACCCTGAGGGACAAACTCCCACCACTGTCAAAAGGAGCAAATCCATGGATAAGGGAGTTTGAGAGACTGACAGCGGGTGATGTGTTAGCCCTTGGAGACATTCAGGCTATTCTACTGGTGGCTGAAAACTCTATAATCTTGGCAAACATTGAGCTCAGCGCAGGAACCTACAATCTACATAAGGAAGTTGCCTTCAACAATTACTGGACCGCCTTTTGGCTGAGCCTGAGACATGTGTTCCCCACTATTCCTGACCTTAAAGCCCTTCAGTCTGTCTCTCTGAGAAAGGGTGAAGAACTACATGATTATCTTAAAAGGTGTGAAGATATGTGGATGGATACCACAGGAGAGAACCCCATGCGCTCAGATGGCACCCAGCTGCTCTTTAGGAGTGTAGTGGTGAGAGGCCTTCCCAAATCAGTATGGGACACCCTTGAGTCCGTGGTGACTCTAGAAACTAAATTAGAGTCAGAATGGAGGGCACACTTGCAACATCACCTTCACAAATATAAAGAGAATCAAGAAAAAGGAGATTGAGAAGAAAGAGAACTACAGAAAAGGGCACTTAAACATCAGGTCTGTAAACCAGATGAGGAAGAAAACTGAAAAAGAAGGGTCAACTGGTGCAGGCAATACAAGCTCCACCCCTTCAACAACCTGTACCACCAGCACCTACAATGCCCCAGCCACTGCCAGCCCAAAACCCACCACCATATATTACCTGCGGCCATATGCCCAACCACCTCAGCCATCATGCGGGAGCTTATCACATGGTGCATGACTTAAGAGCCATAAATGAGGTGGTGGCACATACTACACTACCATCCCAAATCCATACATGGCCCTCACCTCTCTGACACCTGAACACACACATTTCACAGTCAATGACCTTGCTAATGCATTCTTTTGTATACTTACTTCGCCACAAACACAACAAATTTTTGCCTTTACATGCAACAGTCAACAGTACACCTACACTTGTTTACCCCAAGGCTATATTGATAGCCCAGGTATTTTTAATGCCTGTCTAAAGAAAGACCTTGACACATTGGAGCTGCCACCAGGAGTGGTTCTCATACAATATGTAAATGATCTCCTCCTTGCAGCCCCAAGTGCAGATAGTAGTTTATCGACTACAAAAGCTCTTCTCCAACACCTTCACATAAAGGGTTACAAGATCAAGAAGCAAAAAGTCCAATGTTGCAGAGAGGAGGTAACATTTTTGGGTAGATTACTTTCTGCTAACAGTGCCACTCTTACAGATAAACACAAAGATGCTATTTTACATCACATAAAACCACACACTGTCAAGGACATGCTATCCTTTTTGGGCCTCACCGGGTTTAGCCGTCATTATGTCCCCCATTACAGTGAACATACTCAACTACTGTGAGACATGATAAAATCTGCAGGCTGCAGAAATCTAAAGGCACCACTACAGTGGACCACAGAAGCAGAACAGTCATTTATTTTAATAAAACAAGCCCTCCCATTTCATTTGGATGTTTCTGAAAAGAATGGCTTTGTGAACGCCATTCTTTATCAGAAAAAAGGGGGAGGGGGAAGAAACACTCTTATGTACTACAGTGGTCAACTACACTATACTGAAAATGGTCAACCAATCTCTGTGAGGGCAACCTCCGCTATTACCAAGGCAATAATGAAAACGGCACATATTGTCATGTGCCACAAGCTAACAGTACACACCCAACATGGGGTTGCGGCTTTCCTCACGTCCAGTGCATTCACAATGACCACCAGTAGATGGCAAAAACTTGATGCCATCTTAACACAACCACATATTATTTGCACCTCTGAAGGGGTGAATGTGGCTGAAGGAATGGGTGTGACTGAACCACACATCTGTGCTGAGGTAGTGGAAGAGGAAGTGAAGTTGAGACAGGATCTGAGAAGTGAACCTATAGAAGGAGCAGAGGAAGTGTTGTTTTGTGTTGGATGTTGCTATAAAGGCAACAGTGGCTTGGCAGCATTGTACGTGGTGGTGAGACATGAAGGCCAAGGAAAGTTTGAAACAGTTAAAGCAGAAGTTATTCCCCAACCAGCTTCAGCTCAGAAGGCAGAGCTCAGAGGCCTCACAGAGGCCCTTAAAATGGGACAGAACAAAATTTTCACCATCTATATTGACTCAGCTTATGCACACAGAGCAGTTCATGTGGATGGCCCAGGTTGGTATAAAAGGGGATTCATTACTTCAACAGAAGCTCCCGATAAACATGCAGAGGAACAACAGCAGCTGCAGCAGCTGTTTGGGGCAGTACAACTGCCTCCCTAGGTGGCAGTAGTAAAATGTAAAGGGCATCAAAATGGGGACTTCCTGGTATCAAAAGGAAATCAATATGCAGATCAAACTGCAAAAGAGATAGGTGGATACCTTCCCTCACAAATGGTGGCAATTCAGCCACAACAAAAATCTGAAGTCACGGTAGACAAACTGATTGAGCTACAGGAGACAGCAGGCCCCAATGAACATTACCAGTGGTTAAGAAAGGGGGCAAGAATGTCACGAGGCTGAGCACGGTGACAAACCGTGCTCAGGCCTTTTTATTCATTCCTGAGTAATTACCTCCGCCAAGGAGGTAATGTTTTTGCCGGGGTTTGTCTGTTTGTCTGTTTGTCTGTTGGTTAGCAAGATCACTCAAAAAGTTTTGGACGGATTTCGATGAAACTTTCAGGCCTTGTTGGAAATGGTACAAGGAAGAAATGATTACATTTTGGTGGTGATCCGGATCACCGTCCAGAAGAAAATCGCCATTACGGAAAATGCCATTTTCGTGAATAACTACTGAACCACTAATCCTATCATTGTCAATCCAATTGCTAGTCATATGTTTTCATGGTCAAGGAATCTGAAAACGTACACACAAACACTGAATGGGGGGAACTGTGGCCGCCATTACGGAAGATGTCATTTGCCTGAATAACTACTGAACCACTAATCCTATCATTGTCAATCCAATTGCTAGTCATATGTTTTCATGGTCAAGGAATCTGAAAACGTACACACAAACACTGAATGGGGGGAACTGTGGCCGCCATTACGGAAAATGCCATTTTCCTGAATAACTACTGAACCACTAATCTTATCATTGACAATCCAATTGCTAGTCATATGTTTTCGTGGTCAAGGAATCTGAAAACGTACACACAAACACTGTATGGGGGAACTGTGGCCGCCATTACGGAAAATGTCATTTTCGTGAAGAACTACTGAACCACTAATCATATCATTGTTAATCAAATTGCTAGTCATATGTTTTCATGGTCAAGGAATCTGAAAACGTACACACAAACACTGTATGGGGGAACTGTGGCGCTTGGCGGAGGTCTGCGCTGTCCGAGTGTTTTTCTAGTTCCTGTATTTTTCCAGTGTGGTGTTTATTTTTCCAGTGTGTGTTTAGGATGTGTTCTTTGTTGTCAGTTGTTCTGTTATGTTTTCATGTCCTTATTATTATGATGATGATTCTGTCAGTGTCTTTAGATTTCCTGTTCTATTTTGCTCTCAGTGTTTATATTTTGTTTCATTGTGACACAAGCTCTGCACCTGTTCCAGGCACTCCCCCCTTATCATTATCTCTTTTGTGTGCTCCGTGTTTAGTAATTAGGTTATCCGCTCATATGATCCACACCTGAGGCCACTTGTTATGATTATTTTCCTGCCCTATTTAAGACGGGCTCTGTCAGTCTCCCCTGGTCAGAGCGTCTTCTTACCCATGTATCTCCATTGGGTCCCCATCCCTGTTCCGAGGCGCTTGTTTGTGTTTTGTCTTCTCGCCGTTCTCCTCTTTGTAAGTTTATTTTTTAATCACTTTTTGGATTTTGTTTCCTTAATAAATTACCACAAACTGCAGTTCAGCTCTTGGGTCTTTTCTCTCTGAGCAGAAGGGGCGATTCTTGACAGTACACTCTGACCCATAAGAGACCCAGCTGCTATAATTTGTTGTTATCTTTTTTGTTTCACTCACCTGTTTGTGGAGCTCATCATGTCCCCAGCATGCCAACGTCAGGCAATCAAAGGAAGAACGGCAGCGGGATCCCCAAGTGTAGAGGAGCACTGGGCCGCTGAGTTCGTCCAGAGCTTCGTGGATGAAGCTCTCACCTCCCGCAGCCCAAAAAAAGATCTGGGAGAGTGTGAATTCAGCGACTGTCACGGTCGAGGTGCACCCAGGGTTGTGGAGGCATGCCCAGTTCGCAGACTTGTTGGCCACACTGTCCATGCTACAACAATCCTTCCCCGGGCAGACAAGGGGGGCCGTCTCCAGTGAACACAGAACCTACACGGAAGCGTGCTCCCCGGAAGACGCCCTGCTTTGCCTCCAGTGCGCCCACACCTGCTCCTGAATCATCTGCTCCACGACACTGCCATCCAGCTCCGGACTGCTGGAGGAATACTCCCGCCTCGCAGGCAGCAGATTCCCCTTCACAGAGGCAGAAAACTCCTGCAGCAGTGCCCTTTTTGTGTTTTTCCTCTCCAGCTGTTTCATCAGCTTCCTCCTTCTCTGCAGCTGCTGTTTCCCGCTTCTCCTCGACGTTCCCTCCCACTGCTGAGGGGTCAGCTGTTTCCTCTCCGGCTCTGCCCTTCTCTGTGTCCACAGGGGCATCTCCTCCATGATCCTCTGAGTGGCCCATGACCACCGTAGCCATGGAGAGGGATGACTGTACACCAGCTGCAGCACAGAACATCATGTCCCGGGAACACAGGCAAGTGCTTTTTCATTCTCTATCCTCCCATGAATTACCTTGCCTGATTCCCGGTGGTGAGGCTCAGGTCTTGCAGTCCTCTGAGCTCTCACCTCCTGCTGCAGCCATAATTACCTTACCTGCTCTCTCCTTGTCTCCTCCTATATCCCCTGGATGTCCACCAGTCATGGGATTGGGCTACTGGACGATGGAGGAGCCTGCGGGCCTGGAGGACCAGGGTCCAGCCCCGCATCTGTGGTCCAGACAGAGAGAAAGCACTGCCTCCAACCTGAAGCCCACGCTGATGATAGAGCGTCCTGGCTTCAGCTATGCAGGAGTCAGCACCAGCAGAAAATCGACCTTCTGAATCAACGCCGGACGAGCCACCTGCATGGGTCACCTCACTGGGGGGTCCTGGGACTGCATCGACCACTGTGCCTGCTGCTGGGCCACCACAGCAGAGACCAAGCTGGACCTCCAGACGACTGGGCCCAAGAAACCATTGTCTGGATCGACGGAGTTCTGGACGGCGGTGGAGCTTGAGATCAGACAAATGCTCTCTTTTGTCTTTGTTGTTTCTATTTTGGAGAGATCTTACCTGGCTTTTGGTGGGGAGAGCCAGGTGCAGTCATCAGCTTCACCTGAGCTCACCTCGCGAGGCTCCACTGCCGCCGGTGACCCTGACCCTGTTTCTCTGCTGCTCCTATCTGAGCTTTTCCCCAGGGTCACCGAGGATCATCCAGCTTTGCCAGAGGTCTCTGTGGGCTTGGGCTCACTGCCTGAGGTCTTTGTGGGTCCAGCTTCTGCCGAGGTCGTCGCGGGTGCTCCATCCCAGCCCGGGATCTCCATGGGTGCTGCTCCCCCTCCAGATGAGGTCTTCGCGGGTGCTCTGTCCCAGCCCATGACCTCCAAGGGTGCTGCTTCCCCATCAGCTGAGATTATCTCGGGTACTCTGTCCCAGCTCAGAACCTCCATGGGTGCAGCTCCTCCTCAGTCAAGGTCCTCCGTGGGTGCAGCTCTGACCCAGTCTGGGTCCACCAAGGGTGAAGCTCTGACCCAGTCCAGGTCCATCAAGGGTGCAGCTCTGACCCAGTCCGGGTCCACCAAGGGTGCAGCTCTGACCCGATGCGGGTCCACCGAGATTCCAACCTTGCTCCAGACCAGGTCCGCCGCAAGTGCAACCTCACTCCAGCCTGGGTACGCCGCGGGTGCAACCTCGCTCCAGCCCGGAGCCTCCACGGGTGCAACCTCGCTTCAGCCAGGAGCCACCGTGAGTGCAGCTTTGCTCCAGCCTGGCGCTACCACGGATGCTGCGTTGCTTCAGCTTGGAGCCATCGAGGGTGCTATAAGCTAGTCCGGGGATGTCGTGGTTGCCTGTCCTCTGTCAGGCACCGTCGTGATTCCCCCTCTTCTGCCAGGTGCCGTCGTGGTTCCCTCTCCTCTGCCAGGCTCCGTTGTGGTTCCCCCTCCTCTGCCAGACACCATCATGGTTCCCTGTCCTCACCCTGATGTCGGCGTGGTTCCCTTTCCTCACCCTGACGTCGGCATGGGTTCCTCGACTCCTCCATCCGGCTCACCGCTGGTTCTTCCCATTGGGCAGCCACCTCCTGGACCACCCTATCTGTTCAGGTGCTTAAAGAACTCTGCCAGACCACCTGACAGACTATGCCGCGGGGTCGGGTGGCCCATGTTCTCTGGTAGGCCACCCGACTCTTTCCATCATGCCATCTGTCGGGCCTGGGACTTTGGCCGCCCACCTGAACTGTCCAGCTCTTCAGTCCAGGGGGCTTAGGTGGTTGGGGTTTTGCCTGGTGTGGGTCCTGAGCGGGGTTTTGTTTTGTTCCCTCCTAGTCTGTTCTCCCCACCACCCACCTGGGGTGGGTTATTGTTGTGCTCATATTGTAGGGGGGGGTCTTTCTTTTTCTTTTGATGTTACCCTGGGGTGTTTGGAATCGACCCCTCCGTGTGTGTGTGTGGGGGGGGGTGCTCTGTCACGAGGCTTAGTGCGGTTTGTCACCATGCTCAGGCCTTTTTATTCATTCCTGAGTATTTCCTGTATTTTTCCAGTGTGGTGTTTATTTTTTCCGTGTGTGTTTAGGATGTGTTCTTTGTTGTCAGTTGTTCTGTTTTCATGTCCTTATTAGTGTGATGAAGATTCCGTCAGTGTCTTTAGATTTCCTGTTCTATTTTGCTCTCAGTGTTTATATTTTGTTTCATTATGACACAAGCTCTGCACCTGTTCCAGGCACTCCCACCTTATCATTTTCTCGTTTGTGTGCTCCGTGTTTTGTAATTAGGTTACCTGTCTGCTCATGTGAGCCACACCTGAGGCCACTTGTTATGATTATTTTCCTGCCCTATTTAAGGCGGGCTCTGTCAGTCTCCCCTGGTCAGAGCGTCTTCTTACCCATGTATCTCTGTTGGGACCCCATCTCTATTCCGACACACTTTTGTGTTTTGTCTTCTCGCCGTTCTCCTCTGTGTAAGTTTATTTTTTAATCACTTTTTGGATTTTGTTTCCTTAATAAATTACCACAAACTGCAGTTCAGTTCTTGAGTCTTTTCTCTCTGCCGTGAAGGGGCAATTCATGACAAAGAAAAGATAATGAGTGTCTTTGGAGATCACAAGATGGCAGGATAGCTGTTCCAGGGTCATTATTGCAGCAACTGTGCAAACTGGCTCATGGACCAGCCCACTTGTTAGCAAAGCTCACAATGAATAGATTGACTGAAAGCTGGTGGCATCCCTATATGAGAGAAAAAACCACCACGTTTGTAGGAGAGTGTCAAACCTGCCATGAATTTAATCAGAAAAAAAACATTTGTGATCCCCATGGGGGCTTTCCCTGTCCCAGATGCTCCATTTAAAGAGATCTGTATGGATTACGCAGACATGGGACCTGATAACAGATGTAAAAGTTACAGGTACGTGCTAGTAATGGTGGACAGGTTCACAAGGTGGGTAGAGGCAATTCCCACCAAAAAAATGATGCCCAGTCAATGATTAAGTTTCTACAAAGGGAACTGATTCCAAGATTTGGGCTCCCAAAGGTGATCAGGTCAGACAATGGATCTCATTTTACAAACAGGCTGCTTCTGAAGGTAGAAGAAGGCCTGGGAATAATGCATGCACATGGGGCAGTTTATCATCCTGCCTCACAGGGACTGGTGGAGAGAGCAAACCAAAATGAAAAGCAAAATAGCAAAAATCTGTAGGTAAACATCCCTTACTTGGGTAGATGCTCTCCCCATTAGTGTGATGTCTGTGAGAGCCACAAAAAATAAGACAACAAACCTGACTCCTCATGAGATGCTCACTGGACATGTGATGCCAGGACCAAACCCAGTAGTCTGGGACCCTCCTGGCCTGGATGAGGTGTCTGCCACCATAGATGAATATATGAATGAACTCAACAAGGTGGTACAGTTTTTGTTATTACAGGCCCAGGACAAAGGGAGGGCCCAGGAGCTGGAGACAAGAGAACATCTGCTTAATATAGTGCCTGGTCAATGGGTGTGAGTTAAGATCCACAAAAAAACTGGACAGAACCCAACTGGTCAGGTCCATCTGAAGTGGTCAAATCGACTCAATATGCAGTAAAGGTCAGAAGGGACTCAGCCAATCATTGGTACCACTTGACACATTGTGCACCCACTGACAGTCCCACCAGAACTACCACGCAAGTTCATGAAGATCTTCACCAAAATGTTGACTTCTGAATAGTACTTATACTCCTCTTAAACAACAAGATTATGAGGAAAATGTTAATTGGCTGTAAATGCATTTACAAAATGTAGGTCAGTGCTCTGTAAGGGAGTGAAGGTTTCAAGTTCCAATACACAACAGCTGTATTGTACAAAGAGTGATCAAGAATAGAGCATTATAGGGACTTCATTATTACTATTATCTTTAGCTATCATAATTAACTACTTTTAATCTAAATGTGTATCCCGGAATGAATAATGGTGTGTGGATGTGTGACAGAATGGGATGGTGGTAAAGACTGGTCCCCAACGGAATGTCAAGTGCTAGCAACCTCTGACATCAGAAGACTTCTATAAGTGTGACTGCCTTCCAACTTTACGTACAGCCGTGAACAAAATTGTTGGTACCCCTCTGTTAATGAAAGAAAAACCCACAATGGTAACAGAAATAACTTGAATCTGACAAAAGTGGTAATAAATAAAAATTCTATGAAAATTAACCAATGAAAATCAGGCAGTGCTTTTGAATTGTGGTTCAACAGAATTACTTTAAAAAACAAACTCATGAAACAGGCCTGGACAAAAATGACGGTACCCCTAGAAAAGATTGAAAATAATGTGACCATAGGGACATGTTCAACCAACATGTGTCCTCTAATTAACATCACAGGTGTCTACAAACTTGTAATCAGTCAGTCGGCCTATTTAAAGGGTGACAAGTAGTCACTGTGCTGTTTGGTGACATGGTGTGTACCACACTAAACATGGACCAGAGGAAGCAAAGGAGAGAGTTGTCTCGGGAGATTAGAAAGAAAATTATAGACAAGCATGTTAAAAGTAAAGGCTATAAGACCATCTCCAAGCAGCTTGATGTTCCTGTGACTATAGTTGCACATATTATTCAGAAATTTAAGATCCACGGGACTGTAGCCAACCTTCCTGGACGTGGCCGCAGGAGGAGACGGACAATACGAATGGTAACAAAAGAGCCCAGAACAACCTCTAAACACATTCATGGTAAACTCCAAGGTCAAGGTACATCAGTGTCAGATCACACCATCCGTCGTTGTTTGAGCCAAAGTGGACTTCATGGGAGACGACCAAGGAGGACACCACTGTTGAAAACAAATGATAAAAAAGCCAGACTGGAATTTGCCAAACTGCATGTTGACAAGCCACAAAGCTTCTGGGAGAATGTCCTATGGACAGACGACACAAAACTGGAACTTTTTGGCAAGGCACATCAGCTCTGTGTTCCCAGACACAAAAATGAAGCATACCAAGAAAAGAACACTGTCCCTACTGTGAAACATGGAGGAGGTTCTGTTATGTTCTGGGGCTGCTTTGCTGCACCTGGCACAGGGTATCTTGAATCTGTGTGGGGTAAAATGAAATCTCAAGACTATCAACGTATTCTAGAGAGAAATGTGCCGCCCAGCGTCAGACAGCTTGGTCTCAGTCGCATGTCATGGGTCTTGCAACAGGATAATGACCCAAAACACACAGCTAAAAACACCCAAGAATGGCTAAGAAACATTGGATAGATAGATAGATAGATAGATAGATAGATAGATAGATAGATAGATAGATAGATAGATAGATAGATAGATATATATATAGATAGATAGATAGATACTTTATTTCAAACAAAAAAGTATAACAAAAACAAAACAAATGACAAATGCAATAAAGTAACAGTATACAGTGTTCGAAAGGGAGAAGGAAGAAGTGAACACTTATTAATTCCATCTCCTCTTTTCCATAAATACACCCATGTGAATTATATACAAATTACCACATTGAAGACCCCAAGTAAACAATTAACTGTATTTTGTACATATCAACATTAACACCCATCCATCCTAGCATACATTGATGTCCATACATCAAAACCAGCCTCAAACAACACAGATATACACAGTGCTGTGTATATCTGTGTATATATTGGACTATTCTAAAGTGGCCTTCTATGAGCCCTGATCTAAATCCTATTGAACATTACCACTTTTGTCAGATTCAAGTTATTTCTGTGACTTAACAGAGGGGTACCAACAATTTTGTCCACGTGTGTATGTATTCAATACAGAAAAGAAGGAAAACTTTTACTTATAGCTTTGTTACTTAGTGGACCAGGGAGGTGTCCTTTGGTGGTGGCTGCTGGCTCAGTTGAGTCCAGTAACGAGCTAAAGGATGCTTACCTGCCTATTGGATAAACTAATCAATATCTGATTTTGTGTTTATATGATAGTGAGCTCATATAAAAAGGGGGATTATGGGGGATTATTAAGTGAAAAATGAATGTGTAATGTTTATTTGTTTAATCATTCATCTAATTATCATTTTGACTGCTTTGGTTCATGCACAGGTAGCACTGTGGAGCACCTGTGTCACAGTTCTGCAGCTGTCAAGTGACGTGGCCTTAAACCATAATAAATCCCCAGTTGTACTAAGTATTGCACCTTACAAGGTGGCAGACACGTATAACTTACTGCTCTTGCCTTGGAGGACCAATGGCCCCCATATAACCCCCCCACACACACACACACACACTTCTGGACACCAGAGAAGAAGAGTTTGTAAACAAATGTTGATCGATCACAAGACAGAGGAGGCATTTGCCCCCAAATTTGCCAACTATGATTTTAAAAAGACATTATTTAGCTTATGAAGGTAAATATCTATATTTTCTTATAACAGAGGGTGGGCGAAACTGGTTGGTTTACACCTGACGTCGACCCCCAGCGCCATGTGACTGGACAGAACAATCATGCCGGTTCCCGGTCATCATATGAGATAAATTGCAGCAGAATAAAAGAAAAATTGCAGTGAAATAAATACAAAAATTGCCCGTGGTTAACCAGGGGTCTACAAAATGCTTGTAAAAAGAAAAATTATGTCTATAAAAATTTCATTAAATTAAGAACCAAAGAATCTGAAAAAAGATATAAAACAAATGAAAATAAATTAACTGAAATAATACGAACTAGTAAAAAATTATACTATAGGAAAATGTTAAATGAAAATAAAAATAATATAAAAGGAGTCTGGGATATATTAAATAAATTAAGGAAAAATGGAACTAAGAAAACGATATATCCAGAGTATTTTCCTGATAACTGTGGTGATAATTATGATAAGATAAGATAAGTTAAGCCTTTATTAGTCCCACAATGGGGAAATTCCAGGACTGCAACAGCACAGGGATAGCAACACTCAGAGCAATAATTAAGAAGATACGAAAAATAAAAATAAGAGCAGTGAATATACATACTGACACATAAATATATATACAAAGTGCGGAGCATTGTAGCAAGATGGAATAAACAGCATAACCGTCTACTTAGTTACCCTACATAGATAAGAATATGGTAGTAAATAAAATTAATAATTTTTTTGTAAATGTTGAACCAGAGTTGGCAGCAAAAATTCCAAACCAAGGAAGAGACACCGTGAGTGAGCCATTGATTGGAAATAACCCTCGGTCAATCTTTCTTACAGCGGTGGATGAACTAGAGGTAAAATCTGTTGTTGAAAAGAGTAAAAATAAATTATCTACTGATTGTGATGGTATTGATATGGCACTAGTAAAAAGAACTGTTGATGGCATATTAAAATCTTTCAATATATTTGTAATCTATCATTTCAAACTGGCTCATTCCCGCAGAAAATGAAAATAGCAAAAGTAATACCATTATTCAAGCAAGAAAATAAACATCACTACACAAACTATAGACCAGTATCGCTTCTCCCACAATTTTCAAAGATTCTGGAAAAACTTTTCAACAACAGATTAGAAAACTTTTTAAATAAACACGATGTGCTTAACCAGAATCAATATGGATTTAGAGCAAAGAGTACAACATCGTTGGCGATAATGGAAGCAACAGAGGAAATAATAAATGCATTAGATCAAGGAAAATATGCAATTGGTGTATTTATAGATTTTAGAAAAGCATTTGATACAATAAATACAAAATAAATACAAAAAAAACACTCCTGGCGCCACACGAGTCGGCTGCCTTTTGCAACAGCGGCTCAATTCTGAGGCTTTTTTTTTTTCCTTCCTCTCTCTTTTTGATCCGTTTTTTCACTCCATTTACACTACTGTTCAAAAGTTTGGGGTCACTTAGAAATTTCCTTATTTTTGAAAGAAAAACACTTTTTTTCAATGAAGATAACTTTAAACTAATCAGAAATACACTCTATACATTGCTAATGTGGTAAATGACTATTCTAGCTGCAAATGTCTGGTTTTTGGTGCAATATCTACATAGGTGTCTAGAGGCCCATTTCCAGCACCTATCACTCCAGTGTTCTAATGGTACAATGTGTTTGCTCATTGCGTCAGAAGGCTAATGGATGATTAGAAAACTCTTGTGCAATCATGTTAGGTCTGCAATGCTGTAATTGCTGCAAATGGAGGATTCTTTGACGAAAGCAAAGTTTGAATGAAAAAATTATTATTTCAAATACAAATCATTATTTCTAACCTTGTCAATGTCTTGACGATATTTTCTATTCATTTTACAACTCATGGTGGTAAATAAGTGTGACTTTTTATGGAAAACACAAAATAATTGTCTGGGTGACCCCAAACTTTTGAACGGTAGTGTATATCACGGACACACAGATCGTCACAAATGTCTCCCAAGCCGGTGGACGGAGCCACTGTTTATAGCAGGAGACGGTACAGCAGGGAAGAGCTGTTAGCACTCAACCGCCACCCGGTGCTGACAGAAAAACTCGACATACCGGGAGAACTGAGGCGAAAACACCGTGGTTGCCGGGCTGGAGTAAGGCGGAAGACAAGAAATATAAGGTACAGACCCTCCCTTCCATCCGTTGTCATGGGGAATGTACGGTCGTTACTAGGAAAGGTAGATGAGCTAGCGGCTATCTCCCACTACGATAGCATATACCGGGAATGCTCTCTCCTTTTGTTTATGGAGACGTGGCTATCTGAACTAGCAGCAGATGCTAAGATTGAGCTGGAGGGTTTCCACGCGATACGGGCAGACCGAACACCAGACAGTGGCAAAGCAAGGGGCGGTGGAGTGATAATGTATGTTAACAACAACTGGTGCAGACCGGAACATATCACTGTTAAACAACGACACTGCAACAAAGACATTGAGTTGCTAGCTGTTAGCATGCGGCCTACATATCTCCCGAGGGAATACTCACACGTGATCTGCATTGTTATTTATGCAAATCCAACGGCGAACGCTGGGACAGCACGTGACGTCATCCATTCAGTAACCAGCAGGCTGCAGACAGAACACCCAGATGCTCTTCTCCTCATCTCAGGCGATTTCAACCATGTTTCACTGTCTCCCATTCTACCCACGTTTACCCAGTATGTCACATGCCACACTAGAGACAATAAAACACTGGACTTATTCTACGCAAACGCTAAGGAGGCGTACACCTCATTACAACTCCCCCCACTCGGGAGATCGGATCACAACTTGGTTCATCTCTGGCCGGTGTACAAACCCCTAGTGCACAGACAACCTCCGGCCATGCGCACAGTGAAGTTATGGTCTGAGGAGGCAATGGACACTCTAAAGGGCTGTTTTTAAACCACCACCTGGGAGCAGCTCTGCGATCCACATGGTGAGGACATCGATGGCCTCACTCACACCATCACGGTCTACATCAGCTTCTGTGTGGACAACATCGTTCCCACCAAGACCATACGGTGTTGCTCAAACAACAAACCCTGGATCAACCCTGAGATAAAAACACTTCTGAGAGAGAAAAAGAGGATCTTCAGGTTGGGGAACAGGGAGATGCTAAAGTCCGTACAGAGGGAGCTGAGGAGAAAGATCAGAGAAGGCAAGGACAGCTTCAGGAAGAAGATGGAGGACAAGCTGCAACAGAGCGACATCAGCGGGGTCTGGAGAAACCGTAAAACCATCTCTGGGCTCCAGAATACCTCCCCCCAGGCCACGGGGGGCAGGGAGTGGGCGAAAAATCTGAATCTGTTTTTCAATAGGTTTGACCAACCGCCCTCCCCCCTGACTGCACAATAACCACTGCTGCCTCTGAAGACATCAAGTCCTGCTGCCCACTCCCCACTCCACCAACACCCCCCCACTCCCAACACACAGCCCCCCAACCTGACCCTGACTAAGACCCAGGTGAGGACGGAGCTGAGGAAGATCAAGGCGAGGAAGGCGTCGGGACCGGACGGCATCAGCGCAAAGCTCCTCAAGTCCTGTACAGACCAGCTGTGTGGGATTGTGGAGTACATCTTCAATCTGAGCCTGAAGCTGGGGAGGGTACCACAGCTGTGGAAAACATCTTGTGTGGTACCTGTACCAAAGACTTCCCACCCCAAAGACCTGAACAGCTACAGACCAGTGGCCTTGACGTCCTACATGATGAAGACCCTGGAGAGACTGCTCCTTGCTCACCTCCGCCCCCTGGTGGGACCAGCGATGGATCCACTCCAGTTCGCCTACCAGCATGGCATTGGGGTGGAGGATGTGGTGATCTTCCTCCTTCACCGTTCTCTGTCCCACCTGGAGAAGCCCGGGAGTGCGGTGAGGATCATGTTCTTTGACTTCTCCAGTGCTTTCAACACCATCCAACCGATGATCCTGAAGGACAAGCTGCTGTGCGCAGGGGTGGACCAGCACCTGTCATCATGGATCCTGGACTACCTCACTAACCGGCCTCAGTTTGTGAGAACCCGGGACTGTGTGTCCGACACGATCATCGGCAGCACGGGGGCCCCCCAGGGAACGGTTTTAGCTCCCTACCTGTTCACCCTTTATACTGCGGACTTCTCACACAACACAACACACTGCCATCTACAGAAGCTCTCTGATGACTCTGCGATCGTTGGCCTCATCTCCAATGGAGGTGAAGCTGAGTACAGAGGGCTTATCCAGGACTTCGTGGACTGGTGCCATCGGAACTGCCTCCAGATCAACGCGAGGAAAACTAAGGAGCTGGTGGTGGACTGCCGCAGGCAAGGACAACCCCTCACAGCACCAGTAAATATACAGGGAACAGACATCGAGATGGTGACATCCTATAAGTACCTGGGTGTTCATCTGAACAATAAACTAGACTGGTCACACAATACTGACGCACTCTACAAGAAGGGACAGTGCAGGCTGTTCCTACTGAGGAGACTCAGGTCTTTTGGTGTACAAGGGGCGCTGCTGAAGACATTCTATGACACGGTGGTGGCATCAGCCATCACTTTTGGAGTGGTCTGCTGGGGCAGTGGCATTACGGCAGCCGATAGGAAGAGACTGAACAAACTGATCAAGAAAGCTAGCTCTGTCCTGGGGCAGCACCTTGACCCAGTGGAGGAAATAGGAGAGAGAAGGACAGTGGCTAAACTGTCATCTCTGCTGGAGTCCGAGTTCCACCCTATGCAGGACATACTGAATGCACTGAGGAGCTCATTTAGCAGCAGACTACATCCTCCTAGGTGCACAACCGAGAGGTTTCGCAGGTCCTTCCTACCTACGGCTGTCAGATTGTACAACCTAAGCAGGGCTGCTCGCAGAGATAGCAAAAAGACGTGACAACCTAATAGTTTTGAATGCAAAAGACGCAATAGACTTATACAATGGTCCCCTCCGGCATACAACTAGGAAAATACCGGTCGCTATGGAGGGTGAGAATATGTATGGGTACATAATCATACCATGTAGGATAACTAAGTAGACGGTTGTGCTGTTTCATCCCATCTAGCAACAATGCTCCGCACTGTGTGTGTTTATATATTTACATATTTATTCCATCTAGCTACAATGCTCCGCACTGGGTGTGTTTATATATCTACATATTTATTCCATCTAGCTACAATGCTCTGCACTGTGTGTGTTTATATATTTACATATTTATTCCATCTAGCTACAATGCTCCGTACTGTGTGTGTTTATATATCTACATACTTATTCCATCTAGCTACAATGCTCTGCACTGTGTGTTTACATACTCATATATTTATTCCATCCAGCTACAATGCTCCGCACTGTGTGTATATATATATATATATATATATATATATATATACATTTATTTATTTATTTATTTATATTTATATGTACATATGTACAGTGGGGGAAAAAAGTATTTAGTCAGCCACCAATTGTGCAAGTTCTCCCACTTAAAAGATGAGAGAGGTCTCCAATTTTCATCAAAGGTATACCTCAACTATGAGAGACAAAATGAGAAAAAAAAAATCCAGAAAATCACATTGAAGGATTTTTAATGAATTAATTGGTAAATTCCTCGGTAAAATAAGTATTTGGTCAATAACAAAAGTTCATCTCAATACTTTGTTATATACCCTTTGTTGGCAATGACAGAGGTCAAACGTTTTCTGTAAGTCTTCACAGGGTTTTCACACACTGTTGCTGGTATTTTGGCCCATTCCTCCATGCAGATCTCCTCTAGAGCAGTGATGTTTTGGGGCTGTCGCTGGGCAACACGGACTTTCAACTCCCTCCAAAGATTTTCTGTGGGTTTGAGATCTGGAGACTGGCTAGGCCACTCCAGGACCTTGAAATGCTTCTTACGAAGCCACTCCTTCGTTGCCCGGGCAGTGTGTTTGGGATCATTGTCATGCTGAAAGACCCAGCCACATTTCATCTTCAATGCCCTTGCTGATGGAAGGAGGTTTTCACTCAAAATCTCACGATACATGGCCCCATTCATTCTTTCCTTTACACGGATCAGTCGTCCTGGTCCCTTTGCAGAAAAACAGCCCCAAAGTATAATGTTTTCACCCCCATGCTTCACAGTAGGTATGGTGTTCTTTCTCCTCCAAACACGACAAGATGAGTTTTTAACAAAAAGTTCTACTTTGGTTTCATCTGACCATATGACATTCTCCCAATCCTCTTCTGGATCATCCAAATGCTCTCTAGCAAACTTCAGACGGGCCTGGACATGTACTGGCTTAAGCAGGGGGACACGTCTGGCACTGCAGGATTTGAGTCCCTGGCGGCGTAGTGTGTTACTGATGGTAGCCTTTGTTACTTTGGTCCCAGCTCTCTGCAGGTCATTCACTAGGTCCCACCGTGTGGTTCTGGGATTTTTGCTCACCATTCTCGTGATCATTTTGACCCCACAGGGTGAGATCTTGCGTGGAGCTCAGATTGAGGGAGATTATCAGTGGTTTTGTATGTCTTCCATTTTCTAATAATTGCTCCCACAGTTGATTTCTTCACACCAAGCTGCTTACCTATTGCAGATTCAGTCTTCCCAGCCTGGTGCAGGTCTACAATTTTGTTTCTGGTGTCCTTTGACAGCTCTTTGGTCTTGGCCATAGTGGAGTTTGGAGTCTGACTGTTTGAGGTTGTGGACAGGTGTCTTTTATACTGATAACGAGTTCAAACAGGTGCCATTAATACAGGTAACGAGTGGAGGACAGAGGAGCCTCTTAAAGAAGAAGTTACAGGTCTGTGAGAGCCAGAAATCTTGCTTGTTTGTAGGTGACTAAATACTTATTTTACCAAGGAATTTACCAATTAATTCATTAAAAATCCTTCAATGTGATTTTCTGGATTTTTTTTTTCTCATTTTGTCTCTCGTAGTTGAGGTATACCTATGATGAAAACTGGAGACCTCTCTCATCTTTTAAGTAGGAGAACTTGCACAATTGGTGGCTGACTAAATACTTTTTTGCCCCACTGTATACTTGCTGCTCTTGGTTTTTTTTTTCCTCTTGCCTTCTGATTATTGCTCTGAGTGTTGCTATCCCTGTGCTGTTGTAATCCTGGAATTTCCCCATTGTGGGACTAATAAAGGCTTATCTTATCTTAAATCATTCAATACTTCTTAATAAACTGCAAATGTATGGTGTTAGAGGAATGGCTCTGAATTGGGTTACAAGTTTTCTATCTCTGAGACAACAGTTTGTGAAGATGGGAGAATATCTGTCTGGGTGTATGAGAATTGCCTGTGGGGTCCCCCAGGGGTCAGTATTTGGCCCCAAATTATTTAACATATATATATTCCAAGTTTCTAAATTATTAAAAATAATATTATTTGCTGATGACACTAATATATTTTATTCTGGAAATAATTATAATCAACTAATCCATACTCTAAATAATCAATTAAATAAGCTTAAAATGTGATGTGACTGGTGCAGCTGACCCAGTGCAGCTGTGAGGCCTGAAACCAGCTGAGAATTTGAGTAAAACCATTAAAAATAATGACTTTTGTTGGCCACCAACAAATGTGGGAAATATTCGTACGACAACAGTGCTGACCCGGAGAAGGTTCTGGCGGTTCTGGTCCCGTTTCTGCCTTCTAAAGACTGCTCTTCGTCTCCGCTGCTACCCCAGATAAACAGCTGCAGTGAGAAGGTAGTGAGAAGGTAACCGCTATGACGGGCGAATGGACATTTGAGTGAGTTGAAGTAAATACTGGTGTCGTCTACCGTTATTCCCCGGAGGGCGAACTGAGCCGCAGTGAGGTGGAACCAAGAGTGCGTGTGTATTAATACACACAAGAGCGTAATTATAGACTCTATCACGCTAACGCTAAGCTAATGCTAATGCTAAGCTAACATTAGCCCCGCCAATCTAATGGTCAGCCTCGCTGAACGTTACTCCTGTTGGGTTTCAAAGCTAACTCGCTAAACTTTTATGTTGGTGAGCTAATTACGTGTCAGCATCTTGATAGATAACTGTCAGAAATGTTATCTGGACTAAATGGACTAACGCCAGATATGGCTGGTGACAACCATGTTGACGACCCTCCCCTGCATGGGCCAACTACAGCACTCCCACGTCAGATGTCCGTCTGTGAGTTGCTGTGCTTTATGCAGAACAAGATGAATAATGTCTCGATGGACTATCTCGTGAAATGAGTTGGCGACTTCTACAATGAGAATCAGGTTGAAGGAGCAAAGAAATGCTGTTCGAGCAGTGTCCAGAGGGAACATCGCGGATGAAGAAGAGGATAGGCCCCAACCGGAAGAGGGATAACATCACCGACATCTACCACAAGCTGAATGAGGTTGGTCAGCAGGCGCCACAATACGTTGGCCAGAACCTCATGAACTTGCCACCCACTTCGTTGGAGTCATTTGACCTTGCCAGGCTGTCTAATGATGTGTGCCGTGTGATGACTCTTGGAGAAAGCATTGCTACTGTGTTCAAAACGATAACTGCTATCCAGGACGACGTGGCGGCAATAAAGTCCAAACTCGGCGACACACCTCCTCCAGCTGACGTCCTGGCCGAGGAAGGTGAGGATGAGGATGGCAGTACTCAGAGTGTTGTCAGCATCACCAGTGATGAGGAGATCATGGTAGCAGCTGTCGACCATGCCTCGGTCACCAATGCAGCCCGCGGTCCACCACCTACTGCCACGGCCGACGGTGAGAATGCGGACGTGGCCACCAACTCTGCAGAGGCCTGTGCTGATGACGTTGTCGACAGCAGCCCTGCTGGAGTTGCCAAAGTTGCCAAAGTTGCTGAAGTTGCCGAAGAACGCGAGTTCGAGTTCGAGGAAGTCGAGAGTTGCCGTACCAAGAAGAAGAAGAGGTCCTATGCCAATGCACTCCAATCGACTGACAACCAATCAACTGCCAAGCAGATCACGAACCAGCTACAGGTTGTCAACAAGACACGCCCCCACTCACAGCTACACGTTGTACCGAAGTCTGGTAGGACGTCTGGCGGACATCAGGGTCAAGGTCAAGGTCATAAGAAGCACCAAGTCTTCATCAGTCGACTCGACCCCACCACCAGACCTCATCATGTACGCTCCTATATCAAAACTCATGTTAAAATAAATGACAATCTCAAGATTGAGCAACTAGAAACCAAGCATGATGGTTATGCCTCTTTCAAAATTACATGTCCTGCCAGTTGTAGCAAGAAGTTGCTTGGAAAAAATGTGTGGCCATCTGGTTTATACTATCGACAGTTTTTTGAGAAGAAATGAACTACTTGTGATTGTCATTATTGTGTTTGTCATCATATCCATTCAGTAGTAGGACCAACCTAAGAATATGTTCATTCAACTGCCAGAATGTAAAAACTTCAACTAATGAGATCTCCAGTTTATGTGATAATCATGACATTGTGTTGTTGCAGGAACATTGGTTGTTTGAATATGAATTGTCTATTCTGAGCAGAATACATGGTGATTTTATAGGTCAAGGTGTTTCTTTTATGGATACGGAAGAACGTGTTATCTTAGGTCGCCCCTATGGTGGCATTGGTATCCTATGGCGGAAGTCACTTGCTAACAGTTGTGTTGTGAAAACTTACGAGTGTGAAAGAGTTACAGATATTGAAGTCAACCTGGGTGACTTTTACTGTCTTTTATTGTGTGTATATTTCCCCTGTGACAGTGTTGAAAACTTGGATGAATACTTGCACTGCATGAGTCTTGTTAAACGTATCACTGAGGATTTTCCAACTCCATATGTGTATATACTTGGTGACTTCAACGCTAATATATCACGTTCAAGTTGTTTTGGAAATGAACTGGTGTCTTTTTGTGAGAGATACTCTTTACACATCTCGGACAAGATTATCTTACCAGGTGATACCTTTACTCATGTTAGCATGGCCCATGGCTCTACATCATGGCTTGATCACTGTGTGACTACATCCTCAGGCCATGATAACGTGTCCAATATCAGAGTTCTGTATGGTTATGTGAGTTCCGATCATTTACCTTTATCTATGGATATTGAGGTATCAAGTGTTGTAAGTGGCCCCCGGGGAGCTCCCTCGGCCACAACGGGTAGTAGGACATACAAATGGCATGATGCCACAGCGTCAGACCTGTCCAGATATAAGGAACTTACTCGTAGGAAACTCTGTAACATCCGTGCTCCCACGGACGCCATCAGGTGTCATGACCATAATTGTGCGGCACACAGGGACGATATCGATAGGCTTTACAGCGATATTGTTGATGCTTTAAATTTTTGTGTGAGTGAATGCATTCCTAGTCACAGTGTGGCCACCCAATATAACGTCCCAGGCTGGAATGATGTTATTAGCGAGGCTCAAACAGCTGCTCGGGATGCTTTTTTGTGGTGGAGGAGTAACAGCAAATCGTGTTATGGTCCAATATTTGAAAACATGAAAAGTTGTAGGGCTAGGTTCAAATATGCTCTACGAGCATGTAGGCGCAATGAAGAAAGTATCAAATGTGACCAGTTAGCTAGTCATATGAGTGAAGTGAACATGGTAGAATTCTGGAAACAAATGAAGGCTATGAGCTCCCACCGGTCTGTTAGATCAAACACTATTGATGGTGTGACTGGTGATGTTAATATTGCTGAAAAGTGGAAATGTCAATACAAAGCTATTTTCAACTCAGTCAAGAATGTTTCAATGAAGGATTCTGTTATGCATGATGTTCGCCTGTATAATGACATGTTTGATACCTCCGATATTTCTGCTGTTACTCCTGTTGAGGTTGCTTCACTGATCAAAGTTCTCAAGAAAGGCAAATCAGCTGGCCCTGATTGTCTCACCAGTGAATGCCTCATCAATGCTGATTTCAATTTGTGTATTCTGTTGTCATTGTGTTTTAACTGTATGTTTGTTCATGGTTACATGCCAGATATGTTGATGGACTCTGTTATTATTCCCTTGGTGAAAAACAAGTGTGCCAGTCTGTCTGATATGAACAACTACAGACCTATAGCTATTGCAAATGTTATATCTAAATTATTAGAGGGTTTAATTCTGAACAGAGTTGAGGATTATCTGTGGACAAACGACAATCAGTTTGGTTTCAAGTCAGCTCATTCAACTGATAAGGCTGTTTACCTACTCCATGAATTTGTTGACTACTTCAGAAGCCAATCCAGCTTCCAATCCAGCTTTTAGATGCTAGCAAAGCTTTTGATATGATTAACCACTGGTTTCTGTTTAGAAAACTGATCGATCGAGGTATTTCTATTTACATTGTTAGCATCCTGTTATACTGGTACAGAAGGCAGTCTATGGTTGTTAGGTGGGGCAATGTTACCTCATCCAAATTTCATGTGACCAATGGTGTTAAACAAGGTGGTATACTGTCACCCTTGTTGTTTAATGTCTATGTTGATGATCTCAGTGTACTGTTGAACAATACGAATGTGGGTGGCTCCATTAATGGTGCACTGTTAAATCACATTTTCTATGCTGATGATCTCTGTTTGTTAAGTTTGTCTACTGCAGCGATGCAACATCTCCTCTCGGAATGTGAGAAATTTGGTGGAAAAAAATGACATCTTGTTCAACTGTACTAAATCTATGTGTATGGCTTTCAAACCGAAGGGTGTCATTACTTTGAATCCTGTTATGCCACTTTATGGTAATAGCTTGAACTTTGTTGAAAAAGTCAAATACCTAGGTGTGTGGATTGAATCTGATAAGACCAATGTTGATTGTAACAGGCAACTCAGGAAACTCTATGCTCAAACAAATTTACTGTTGCGAAATTTCCATAGATGTTCTCCTGATGTTAAATGTATGCTGTTCAAGACCTTCTGTACCTCAATGTATTGCTCGCCTTTATGGTTTAATAGCAATGTTGCTGTTAGGAACAAAATCTGCATTGCATATAATAACTCCCTAAGAAGGTTGTTAGATATACCTCGTAGGTCGAGTGCAAGCAAGATGTTTGTGTCCTTGAACATTCCGTCTTTTGGCGAGTTGATACGAAAGAATGTTTACAGTTTTATGAGAAGGTTGCTGGCATGAAACAATCATTTTATATCAGCAATTGTCAACTCGTCACTCACACTTCACTCCTGCATTTGGAAGTGGTGGCGTTCTATTTTATACTGAGTTCAATATTGTATGTTATTGTTGTTACATGAGCGCCGAGTGACTGCTGAACTGTATATACTTTTATTTTATTTATTTATTTTATTTTCTACATGTTTTAGTTCTGTATTTAATATGAACCCTGAGTTTGAAATAAACGTTTGAATTTGAATTTGAAATTTGAATTTAAAAATGGATGGATTGTAATAAATTATCACTAAATATAGATAAAACTAAGGTAATGATATTTGGTTATTGTAAAAATAAAGAAGATGAACATATTCATATAGATAATGTAATTATTGAAAAAGTTAAGGAGATCAAGTTTTTGGGTGTAATACTAGATGATAAAATTAGTTGGAAACCACACGTCAGATACATACAAAACAAAGTTGCAAAAAATATTGCAATTATAAATAAAATTAAGCAGGTCCTAGATTACAAATCACTTCATATCTTGTATTGCTCATTAGTACTTCCATACTTGACCTATTGTATAGAGGTCTGGGGTAACAATTATAAAAGTACACTTAATTCATTGCTAATATTACAAAAAAGGGAAGTCCGTGTTATACACAAAGTCGAGTATCTTGAACATACTAATTTATTGTTTTTACATTCAAAGTTATTGAAATTATGGGATCTGGTTCATTATTATACAGCACAGTTGATGTTTAAAGTCAGTAAAAACCTTTTGCCACACAATATACAAAATCTTTTCAGTGAGAGAGAAGGGAAATATAATTTACAGGGGAACACAAAATTTAAAATGCACTTAGTAAGCTCTACTAGGAAGGGTTTTTGTGTGTCTGTGTGTGGGTTAAAATTGTGAAATGGGTTGGGGGAGAAACACAGGCAATGTCCAAACATCCATATATTTAAATCAACATATAAAGAAATGATTTTTGAGCAATATAAAAATAAAGGGCAGTAATATTACAATGTGTCTTCAATGAAAAAAGGTTGTTATTGTGTGTGTTATTGTGTTATGGTGATTGTGATGTGATGGTGTTGTCTGTGTTTGTGTTGAACATACCAGAAGTATTTATTTATTATTGTTACAATTATTGTTGGATGTTGGTATTGTCGTCAATGTGGACTGTCGTTGTTGTGTCATTTCTGTTGCATAATTTGACTATGGGGTGTATTATGGTGAATGTGGTTGTGGGATGAATGATGATTAAGAGTGATGTTGTAATTTGTTGGGTATGGAAAAGGGGTGGGACTATATAAGCGCTGGCTTCTTCCCACTCCTTTTGAACATTTTATTTTTGACTTGATTTTTGTTTTAAATTCTTTTTTTCTTTTGTTGGAATGTTCAAATGAAATCAATCAATCAATCAAATTGCAGTGAATAACAGTTTCTGGATGTGGGAGAGAAAGTGAAAATGACCAACAGAAGACAAAATAATGACCAGGATGGACGAAAATGGACAAAGCATGCCGCCTGGCCAGCAGTAAGTGACGAATTTCTTTGTTTACAGTGTAACTGATTTTCTGGTTCATATACTTTAAAGATAAGATAACAAAATGCCCAAAACAACAAACGGTGACAAAAAACAAAATCATCCTTTGTATAAATATGTCCAAAGTCCGCTTTTGACTGAAAGTTATGTAATTCGCTATGGCTGCCGTGGCATTATGCAAATTAGATGCATAAATTTACTCCTATCTCAAACTTTGGATCATATTCTACATCTTGTGGTGATCCAGCACAATGCAGATTGACTCTTTTTCACACTCAGCAGGGCTGGAGGAAACGGAAGACCATTAGCATACAGAGGACAATGCACAGACTGACAAAGAGCCACAGGAGGCAGTCAGACAGGACTGTATGCATGTGTCCTCGAGCCAACCAATGTCATGCTAATCATGTGTATTGACTGTGATGCTAATGTGCCATGCATTCTCTCTTCCTGTATCACTGCATAAAAGAGCTTGTGTGACATGTCTCAACAGCACAGTAGCTCAGAGCTACGATGTGTGTCTCATTTTTTTCATTCATTCATTCATTCATTCATTCATTCATCTTCTTCCGCTTAATCCTTTTCGGATCACAGGGGGGCTGGAGCCTATCCCAGCATCTTTGGGCGAGAGGCAGGGTACACCCTGGACAGATTGCCAGTCCATCGCAGTGTCTCATTTTGATGGAGGAAATAAAACTTTGCAACCTTCCAGCTTGTCGCATCTCGCCTGATCTTATTCCTCCACACTGGTGACCCTAGACGTGTCATGGTGCGCCCCTCGCCTGATCTTATTCCTCCACACTGGTGACCCGACGTGTCATGGTGCGCCCCTCGCCTGATCTTTTCCCTCCACACTGGTGACCTGACGAGAGAGAATGACCGTTTGTTCCCTCTCACCGTGCTGTGGACCCCAGAGGACCAGAGAACGCCTGCAACCTCTTCATCCACACCGGAGCGCACCCTCCAGAGCGGGCAGCACTGGGACTGACACGCACCATGAACGGTGACACGAGCGAGCCGAAGGAAGCAGCCTGAACAGGGAAGGACATCGGCGCCGGCTGCGTTGATTTCCACCAAGCTCCCCGAATCTGACTCATCTCACGACAGCTGACCTCCCACGCACAGAAGCCCCGCACGCACACCACAGGATTACAAGGACAACACAACTGCCAGCTATGTGGTCACGGCGCCAACGCGCGCCACGCACAGGGACAAACCAGCTCCACAGACTGATACAGCGTCCTCCGCCGCTGCACATGCCCGAGAAACACGGCCAAACGCCATCCTCGGAACCTTCAGGGCTGCTCACGCACCTGAAGCAGAGGTGCAGCCCACACACAGGACTTTGTATGGGTTTCTCAGCCATGACGCACAACGGGAGTCTAGCCGATTGATGTCCCCGATGGCTTTAGGGCTGTTTCCGCACCTAAAAACCAAACCACCAAGTCCCTCACACAGCTGCAGTTGTTTCACAGTCGCTACACATCCTCAGGGAATTTGGCCGTTCGCTTTCCCCACATCCTCACTGGACCGAGCCGCGAGAGGAGTCAGAGACTTAATTTTTTTTCACAGCCACTGTGGATCACAGCCAGGTTTACCAGGAAAGTCCCTCACCATCGCGGATCCACACGCAATTTTTGCGCGGCCCAGATACCTTTGACGTCCCAGGCTGGCACTCACTTACTCCCACCCCCCTCCCCCTCCTCCTCCACAGCGCTTTGCCCGCACCTCACTCCCTAAAGCCGGCCAATCGCTGTCTTGTTCCATTACGCACGAAGCACACCTGCCCCATGTGCCCACAATCCACAGCCGTTCAATGTGCTGGGACCGGAGCTGGAGCCCAAACGACGGGGGGGTCGGGGGGGGGGTCACAGCCCCTTCTGAGCGTTCTGGGGGGAGCCCTGTGGTGACCCAGCACAATGCAGATTGATTCTTATTCACAATCAGCGGGGCTGGAGGAAACGGAAGACAATTAGCATACAGAGGACAATGCACAGACGGACAAAGATCCACAGGAGGCAGTCAGATGGGACTGTATGCATGTGTCCTCGAGCCAACCAATGTCATGCTAATCATGTGTATTGATTGTGATGCTAATGTGCCATGCATTCTCTCTTGAATGAATGAATGAATGAATGAATGAATGAATGAATCTTTATTTCGGATAGTACAGGTTAAAAGAAACTGAATAATATAACAAAGGGGGAAAGAAAATCCAACAAGGTCAAATTAGACAATAACTCCTCTGATTATACAATTCAACGTAAGTTATCCGAAATGGGTGATGGCTGAAGCCGCAGCTTATATTGCCCACCCATATTCCATCCAAGAATTCAAATGAGAAAAAGGAGAAGAGAAAAAGAAACAAGACAAGAGCGATTACAATTCAAAAACAAAGCTAAGACAAAATGTGACTGAAAAGAAAAAAAAAAGAAGTAAGCCATTATCTCTTACCACTTTCAAGTTATAGCTTTGGAAATCTCTGAATCTGAACTGAATATTTTCTTGAAAAAACCTTGACCACTAGTGGCTGACAGCGCAACGGAGCGCCATCGGCAGTCAGGTGGTTAATGTGTGTTTATCATGTACTTGATTATTTGCTTAATCAATGCTGAAATGTATTGGATTGTATGTGAGTGAGACAGAGAGAGAAGTCATGTTTTTCAGTTGTGTCAGCTTTCAGTTCGAGCTTGACTCCAGAGCTGATAAGAACATTCCAATGTGTGTGTGTATGTGTATGCGAGAACAAGAGGCTGTAAGGAATGTTGATCATCAGGAGCATATCTCTGTCACTACCTGTTGGGAGAAGAGCAGAAGTACAGCCCATGGAAGTCCATGCCAAGGGGAGGAGGAACTCTGAAAATATAAAACTGTTGGTGACTATTTTTTTGCTGTCTGTTACAGGAGATCAAACTTGTAGGAGATTGACTCTTGACAGGCCCAATCGATTGTAATTATTTGTGCCAATATATGCATTCATAAATCTCAATATAATTATTTTTCTAACTTCATCCTTGCCTCATTCTGATTTATTTGCGGTTTAATATTTCAAAGGGTGGGTGGGTTAGGGTGTCTAAATGGGTTAGGACGTGCTGGGGTGGAATGCAGAAATGAGCACCTACATTTCCACTGAAAAACCCCACTCATAGCACAGCGTGTCTCCAGTAGCCTCTCCTAACCTGTTTTCACTAAATGACAGAGGGTGTCAGTGAGTCTCTGGCGCTACCACCAGGTTGCTCCGGGCAGGTGGGGCTCGTTACACTTGGGTGTCAGTCCACCTAGGAGAAGGACCACTCTGATATCAAATCCGAGCAGGTGGTGCCCGTTAGCCTTGGCCGGCAAACTACCAAGGAGAGGGTAAACTCTGATTCCAAACCTCCGCTGCCTTGCGGCTATACCTGATTACAGGAAAGGCTTCGGCAGTAAACCTCGAGGATAATTCCGGAGTGGAGCCCTAAGGCGGTTGGTAGATGCCCAGCACTACTTCCGGCAACTCCTACAGTGGAACTGGTCCCAAACTGTATTGGATCATCCTTACCTTTGGACTCAGCCAGTGACACCGAGAAGGGAACACTGACGTATGGAAAGCTCAGTGTCTCCACACTGCCCCACCCAGGCTTTTTAGCGCAAACTGGAGAGGCCACTCAAGTGGCGTCACAAGATTCTGGCACAACACAGGACGAGGCAGTTACCGGTTATAAGCTCCAACCAATTGGCGTAGGGAGGAGTGCCAGGGGTCTCATCCGATGGTGGGAGAAACCTTCGCAGCTTCATTGGGCGGCTACCACCCGCCCCAAGCTGGGCAGCCCCCAGCCAGTAAGGTGCCGCCCCACCATGGCTTGCCTGCTCTACTGGGTGCGTAGAGCTTAGGGGTCTCTCCCGACAAGCAAGCGTCAATCAGCACCAGGCAGTCAAAAGGAGAAACATACGAAGACTCCAGCTCTTCGATTTGCAAGCTGGAACATTCACACCATGTGTCCCGGACTTACCGCTGATCTCCAACAAATGGATGACTCTCACAAGACCGCCATCATAAGGAACTGGCACGACCTAACATTGATGTTGCCAGCCTTCAGGAAACCCGCCTGGCCAACAGCGGCTCTCTTAGAGAATCAGACTACACCTTTTATTGGCAGGGCCTGTCCCAGGACGAGTCCAGGCAGCATGGTGTAGGTTTTGCAGTGAGGAACTCACTGATCGCCACCACAGAAACCCCTACAGGAGGGTCCGAAAGAATCCTCTCCCTCCGCATGAAGACATCATCGGACTTTGTGAGCATCCTTTCTGTGTATGCCCCGACCACTCCAGAAGCCAAAGATCAGTTCTACGAGGCTCTAGAGGAAGTGCTATCTAGAATTCCCTGCTCTGAAGGCTTATTTTTCCAAGGCGACTTCAACGCTCGCATCAGAGCAGACTGGCAAGTGTGGCCATCCTGTCTTGGCCACGTTGGCATAGGCAGGATGAACGAGAGCTGACAGAGGCTGTTGGAATTCTGTTGTCATCATGGCCTCTGCATTACAAACTCCTACTTCAAGTGTAAAGAGCTGCGGAAAGTATCTTGGAGACATCCCCGGTCCCGTCACTGGTACCAGCTAGATCTTGTCATCACCAGAAGAGCGGACCTCAGCAGTGTTCTTCACACGAGAAAGTATCACAGCACTGATTGTGAAACAGATCATTCCCTTGATGCCAGTAAGGTCAGACTGAAGCCAAGGAAGATCCACCATGTCAAGACTAAGGGTCACCCCCGCATCAACACCTGCGGAATTTCCAATCCAATCAAGGCTCAGACCTTCGCTGACAGCTTTCAGAGGAAACTTGAAGCTCACCTCCAGTCCGATACCCCAGGCAATGTGGACGCCAAATGGAACCACCTTCGTAACGCCATCTATGACTCAGCCATGACCGCATTCGGAAAGAAAGAACGCAAGAATGCTGATTGGTTTGAGGCTCTCTGGGATGAAATGCAGCCAGTCACAGAGGCAAAAAGAGAAGCACTGCTGGCTCACAATCAGAGCCCTTGCCCTAGCACACTCGACGCCCTTCGAGCAGCAAGAAGCAAGGCACAGCAGATTGCCCGCCATTGCGCCAGTGAGTACTGGCAGAACCTGTGCACAAACATCCAGGTAGCTGCCAATTGCGGATATGCCAAAGGAATATATGAGGGCATCAAAACAGCTATCGGCTCCACAAGCATCAAAACAGTACCGCTCAAAGCCAAGACAGGCGAAGCCATCACCGACAAGAACAAGCAACTCCAGCATTGGGTCGAGCATTATCTTGAATTGTACTCGACCCAGAACATCATGACAGATGTTGCCCTCGACGCCTTGCCTGGCCTACCAGTCATGGAAGAGCTTGACGAAATGCCCACGCTGGAAGAGCTCAGCAAAGTCATAGACTGCCTCGCCTATGGCAAGGCTCCAGGGAAAGACGGTATTCCTCCAGAAGTTCTGAAACATGGGAAAACAGCCATCTTACAAACATTATATGAACTCCTCTGCCTTTGCTGGGAGCAAGGTCACATTCCCCAAGATATGAGAGATGCCAACATAGTCACGCTGTATGAGAACAAAGGCGACCGCAGTGACTGCAACAATTGCCGTGGCATCTCTCTTCTGAGCATAGTTGGCAAAGTCTTCACCTGGGTCACCCTGTTCTGCCTGCAGAGCCTCGCTTTGCGAGTCTGTCCTGAGTCCCAGTGTGGCTTCAGAGCCGGAAGGTCCACAGTGGATATGATCTTCTCCCTCCGTCAGCTGCAGGAGAAGTGTCGAGAGCAGCAGCAGCCATTGCTCCTTGCATTCGTGGACCTGACCAAAGCCTTTGACTTAGTTAGTCGAAGCGGGCTTTTCCAGATCCTGTGACAGATCGGTTGTCCCCCAAACCTCCTTGCAGTCATCTCTTCCTTCCACATGGACATGCATAGTACTGTTTGCTTTGATGGAGTCACCTCAGATGCCTTCCCAGTCAGCAGTGGAGTGAAGCAGGGTTGCGTTCTAGCACCGACTCTCTTTGGGATTTTTTTCTCAATGCTCCCCCACTACGCCTTCGCTGACTGTCCTGAAGGTGTCTACGTCCACACGAGATCAGATGGAAAACTCCTCAACATCGTAAGACTTTGTGCTAAAACCAAAGTTTACGAGGTCCTCATACGTGAGCTGCTGTTTGCAGATGACGTTGCTCTAGCATCGCACAGCGAGGAGGGCCTGCACCACCTGGTCGACAAACTGTCCCACACCTGCAAGGAGTTTGGGCTCATGGTCAGCCCTAACAAAACCATCATCATGGTGCAAGATGCTGTCTCCTCTCCTGTCATTACCACTGACAACAAAAAGCTGGAGGTTGTGGACACCTTCACCTACCTATGGTCCACTGTTTCAAACACACTCTCGCTGGACACCGATATCAGCTCCAGAATTGCCAAAGCAGCTGCTGTCATGGCCAAACTCAACAATCGTGTGTGGAACAACAATCTGCTGAGTTTGAAGACCAAGTTACTCGTATACCAAGCTTGCATCCTGTCCACTCTCCTGTACGGCAGCGAGTCCTGGACAGTCTATGCCAGGCAGCAGAAGCAGTTAAACGGGTTCCACATCTGCTGTCTTTGGCGCCTTATGCACATCAAGTGGCAGGACAGAGTCCCCAACACCGAGGTCCTTGAGTGCGCTGACTTGCCAAGCATCCCTGCATTTCTCAGCCAGAGACGACTCCGGTGGCTCGGCCACGTGCACCGCATGGAGCCTGACTGTCTGCCGAGAGAAATCCTTTACAGAGAATTGCGGGTGGACATCCGCCATGTGGGCCGATGGCTGTTGCGTTTTAAAGATGTCTGCAAATGCGACATGCGGTGTGCGTAGATCAACGCCAATAACTGGGAGGTTATTGCCAAAGATCGAGCCACCTGGCGCCACAGTGTCAAAGAGGGTGTTCTCAAGATGGAAGCGAACACGAGAGTCTAGATGGTGATGAAGCGTGCGGCGAGGAAAGAACACACAGCATCAGCACGTGCACCATCAATCTTCATCTGCGCCAACTGCTCCAAAGACTGCCACTCAAGGATTGGGCTGTATAGTTATTCCATGCACTGCTCCAACCCTTGATCCGCTAACCATCGCCTCTTCAAGACGAGGATGCCAGAGAGAGAGAGAGAGAATATTTCAAGGATAAATTTGAACCCCCGACACTGCGTCATCCAGGTGGATGCCCTGAATTTCCCTCTGGGATTAATAAAGTATACAAAATACAAAAAAACCCCAAAACATACACATGATTATGATAAACAGGACAATGGAGAACTCAGGCAAGAATAATGAAACAAACATGACTATGACAATACTAAGGATGACCACAAAGAACTAAGGCTAAGACAGGAATAACAATAACATAAACAGGAACAGAACCATGACACTAATGAAGACTAAACACATAAGACAAACAAGGACGAGGGATAAGGCATAGATAAACACAGGACCGAATCAAGAAAACAATAACAGAGAATAATACAAAACTAAGTTCAAAGTCAAGATGTGGGCTGAGCCCATGACCTGGTCACAAGAAAATATAAGCTAGAAACCAAGGCAAGGACATGCTCAGTTCCATTCAGTGACATTCTGCCACACCCAAAAAAAAACAAAAACAAAAAAAAAAAAACTTTCCTTTGTTTTGTAGAGAATGCGTTCAAGGATGAGGCTGAGTTTATTTCTCAGGTTCAGCTTTATTAAGTGAACACATGCTCTATCAATCTCTAGGCAAGAAAAGAGAGTGAGCAATCAAATACCACACTCTTATACTCTGCTGGAGCCACGAACCTAAGTCACATGATGCTTTAGCAAACATATAATCACATGGTACATAATCTCAGTCACAATGCGCTCTTTGATGTTTCACTATTGTCTCTTATCCCTCGATGGTCCGGGAATCCTCCTGGGGTATCTTCTCCAAGACAGAGGCCAAAACTCACACCTACTCGTCATCTCCTGTAGATGTCTGCGGGCCCAGACCTCTTTTGTCCCACGAGACGTGAAGCCCCCAATACACATACAGTCATACATTTGTGGGGAAATATGAACTCAATATATGCGGCACATAACCCCCCCCCAAACGTCTATTCAGGGACAAAACATAATCAGAGATGTGTGGCAGAGAACATCACAACATATCACAAATCAATCCACCAATTGCTTGGGTTTAAACCTCCTGCCATATCTGCTGTAAGCCGGCTTTGTTCCTTCTGCAGCGGCTCCCTGCATCTGCGAATCAGAATTGTTAGCACATCTCTGTGGTGGCTCCGAACAATGTCTTCCCGGCGGCCTGCCACGGCGGGGGGCCCTGGCCGACTGCACGTGTTCATCAGCCAGAACAAAGGCGGGTTTGAGTCTGTTAATGCAAATCAACTCTTTTCTGTCTCCCAAATCAAGCAAAAAATGTTTCTCCCCTGTTTCCAACACTCTGAAAGGCCCGTCGTAAGGCGGTCGCAAACCTGGTCGTTGAGCATCATGTCTAACAAAAACAAACTCCGCATTCTTTAAAGCCCTCGGCACAAAAACACGTGGAAAACTGTGATGAACTGGGCCAGGAAGAGTGTTTGATCCTGTGCCGCTCTGCAACAGCTGAGCGGGGGGGGCAATTTGGTGCAGGGTTGTCAGGAAGGAATTCCCCCGGCAAACGGAGGGGTTGAGCAAAAACTAATTCAGCCGGAGAGGCTTGCAAATCCTCCTTAGGTACAGAACGCAACCCCAATAAAACCCATGGAAGTTTATCCACCCAATTTGTATCCGTGAGAGACACTCTGAGGGCTGCTTTCAATGACCTATGAAAGCGTTCGCACAAACCGTTAGCCTGGGGGTTATACGCGGTAGTGCGGTGGATCTTCACCCCCAGGCTGTGGGCCATGGATGACCAGAGTTCGGAAACGAATTGGGGACCTCTGTCGGACATTATGTCTGACGGAACTCCAAAACACGCGACCCAAGCCGTTAAAAACGCGCGTGCAACGTCTGCTGCCATAGTTGACGCCAGAGGAACCACTTCTGGCCAACGCGTGGTGCGATCTACCATCGTCAAAAGGTGTGTGCACCCCTGCGACCGAAACGCTTAGCCGGGATGTGAAAAGGCTCCAAAGGGGCTCTAGTGTGCTTGTGTATTTTGGCTCGCTGACATGCTACGCAGGCTGCTGCCCATTCTTTGACCTGTTTACATAACCCCGGCCAAACAAATTTCTCCCCCACCATCTTAATCGATGCGCGCACCCCCGGGTGCGCCAGAGAATGGATTGAGTCAAAAATGCGGCGGCGCCATGCAGCTGGAACCACGGGGCGAGGCCGCCCGGTGGAGACATCGCAGATTAGAGGGGGCATACCTATCTGCTGCACCCTGTGCTCCAGCCTTAACCCTATTGGTCCAGACTGGAGCGCGCGCACATCCGTGTCGCTAACCTGCTCCGCGGCCATGGCTGCGTAATCTAAACCCATGCGGACCGGGGCTGCGAGCGCTTCCGCGCCACAACCCTGGCCCGCGGCCACGGCTGCCGAGCCTGCCCCCACGGGGCTTGGCGCTGCTACTGCACGCGAAAGACAGTCTGCCACTACATTATGTTTGCCCGCGACATGCTGAATATCGGTAGTGAACTCCGATATCACGGCCAGCTGTCTTTGCTGCCGGCCTGACCAAGGCTCTGAAATCTTGGCCATCGCAAACGTTAGCGGCTTATGGTCCACAAACGCGGTAAAACGGCGCCCCTCCAGCCAGAACTGGAAATGGTGGATGGCCAAATGCAGGGCCAACAGCTCCCGTCGAACGCGCTGTATTTCCGCTCGTTATCACGCAAGGTTTTGCTGAAAAACACGAGAGGTTGCCAGCTCCCTGCCACAAACTGTTCAACGACCGCCCCCACCGCTAAATCAGAAGCGTCCATGGTGAGCGCCATACGTGCTGTTGGCACCGGGTGTGCCAACAAAACGGCGTTCGCCAGGGCTGATTTGACCTGGGAGAATGCGCGCTCCCGCTCCGGGGACCATTCGATCTTATTTGCAGGTTTTTGTTTTTTAAGTGCCGCGTACAATGGTTGCATGAGCTGCGCTGCGCTTGGAAGGAAGCGGTTATAAAAATTAACCATTCCCAAAAATTCTTGCAATGCTTTGACCGTCTGAGGTTGGGGAAAATCCGTTATTGCGCGTACTTTATCAGGCAGAGGGACCGCTCCTTCTGGTGAAACGCGGTGCCCCAAAAAATCGATTTGCGCCTCTCCAAACTGGTACTTCGCTGGGTTAATTATTAACCCGTGCTTTGCCAGCCTCCGAAAAACTGCTGTGAGATGGCTTTCGTGTTCGTCTTCAGATGTGCTGGCTACCAAAATATCATCCAAGTAGACGAACACGAAAGGGAGGTCGCGTAAAACTGCATCCATCACGCGCTGGAACGTCTGCGCAGCCTCCTTAAGTCCAAACGGCATACGCAAAAACTCGAAAAGCCCAAAAGGAGATATTACCGCTGTTTTGGGTATGTCCTGAGCGCGGACTGGGACTTGATGGTACCCGCGCACCAAATCTATTTTAGAAAAAAAGCACACCCCCGCTAAATGCACCAAAAAATCCTGGATGTGCGGTAGCGGTCGTGTGCTGAAGCATTATTCAACCTGCGGAAATCACCACAAGGCCGCCACGAGCCATCAGCCTTGGGGACCATATGCAGTGGTGAAGCCCAGGGGCTGTTAGAGCGTCTAATGATGCCCAGTTTTTCCAGGTTGGCGAATTCCTCGCGCGCTATGGTCAGTTTAGCTGGGTCCAAGTGCCGAGCTTTTGCAAAAACGGGGGGCCCGGTGGTGGTTATAAAGTGCTCCACCCCATGTTTAGCCACTGACGCCGAAAACGTTGGGACTGTGAGTGCTGGAAACTGAGTGAGTAGTGCTTGGAACTTACCACCCGCAGCTGTGACGTTGGGCTGTGCAGTAGGCGGGACCACCCGGGCTGTACAGGAAATGGAATGGAAAGACATTAAACAGACGTCTATTAGCAAGATCAACCAATAAACCATTTGAGCACAAAAAATCAGCACCTAACATGTTATGACTGACTGCTGCCACGAAGAAAAGTCCACTCGAATGTCCGACCGTGAAAAGAAAGGGGGAGGGTCTTCTCCCCAAAGGTTTTGATCGTCGAGCCGTTCGCCGCCAACACCAGGGGTCCGCTGGAAGGCGCCAGCCGATCAGCGTAGGAAGGTGTGATGAAACTCAGCTGGGAGCCTGTGTCCACCAGGAACTGCCTCCCTGATTTCCCGTCTGTGAGATAGAGCAGCTTATTCTTCGCGCCGAGAGCAGCAGCTGCTACCGACTCTCGGTCCTGGCGTTTCCCGAGTGCTTGAACTGGCACGGTGGAATGCACTTGTGTGCCCTCTCGGCGAAACGTCGATGATAAAAGCAGAGGACGTCGCGCGCTCCGCGTCTCCTGGTCTCCGCGTCTCCTGGTCTCCGCCGCTGCCGACGTCAGCAAATCTGGTGCTGCAGCCTCTGGCCCCCTGCCGTCTCCGGGCATTGCGCTCAGCTCGGCTGCCGCCATCGTGGCCGTGTGCCATCTATGGGCGTCAACGAGTCGCTGTGCCTCCTGGCCCAGCTCGTGGTAATCTCGGTTGGTCAGCAGCTGTGAGCTGGCCAGGGTGACTCTCACCGCTGACGGTAGTGTCCTAAGGAAAAGATGGGCGAAGATAAAGCCGTCATCATCATCGCCCCTCAGACTCAGCATCCTCGCCATCAGGTCCGCGGGCCTGTCTGCTTCGCCTTCAGTCAACACCAGGAGCTTCTCTGCTCGCTCTCCCAGCGAGGGGGTGAAAGCACGGATGAGAGCGGCTTTCAATGCACCGTACTTGTCGTCGTCTGGTGGGTGGTTAGTCAGGCTCTCCACCCGCTGTGCTGTGAGGCTGTCCAGCTTTGCGACTACATGGTAGAATTTCGTTGCATCTGCTGAAATTCCCTGAAGATGGAACTGCGTCTCGACAGTGTTGAACCAGGAGCGCGGGCTGTGCTGCCAGAAATCGGGCAGCTGGACTGCGGTAGCTGCGTTAGCCTGGCTGGCTCCTGATGAGTCCGGTGCGTGAAGGTCGTCACCGGCCATAACTTGTCGTAGGGTCACCAGTGTAGAGAATGCGTTCAAGGATGAGGCTGAGTTTATTTCTCAGATTCAGATTTATTAAGTGAACACATGCTCTATCAATCTCTAGGCAAGAAAAGAAAGTGAGCAATCAAATACCACACTCTTATACTCTGCTGGAGCCACGAACCTAAGTCACATGATGCTTTAGCAAACATATAATCACATGGTACATAATCTCAGTCACAATGCGCTCTTTGATGTTTCACTATTGTCTCTTATCCCTCGATGGTCCGGGAATCCTCCTGGGGTATCTTCTCCGAGACAGAGGCCAGAACTCACACCTACTCGTCATCTCCTGTAGATCTCTGCGGGCCCAGACCTCTTTTGTCCCACGAGACATGGAGCCCCCAATACACATACAGTCATACATTTGTGGGGAAATATGACCTCAATATATGCGCCACAGTTTCAAGTTTTGGGGCACTGGTCAAGCTGTAAGGAGCAGACTTCTCTGCTTTCCCATATTTTTTTTTCTATCTTCCTAGTAAGGCCCAGAGCCTGTCATGCTCTGTGAATTTTTTTCTTTTCTTTGAAGTTCACTTTTTCTTAATTTAATCTTTTTCTTTAAATTACCATGTAAGAAGATTTTGTTTAATTTTTTTTAAGCTTAAACCAACTCATTTAAACCACCAACATCGGAAGAAACAGATTTGTGATGTGTTTTTGCCTCAGATTGAATTTCTGATGGGACTTTGTACAATAAACCAATTCCTTCTTCAGTGCATAAGAGAAGACTGCCGCCAGCCTGCTGAAGAACCAGCCCTTTGTGATCTCGGGAGTAGGTCAAAACCGTGGTAAGGAGCCTGTCTGCCAGTCTTCCAACAGAACCCATGCTAGTCCAGTTGAAACAGAATCCAGTGGACCGCCCGCTACCTACTGGGACGCAATGATTCTGCTTGGCTGATGGTCTGTTGTTTAATTTAAACTTAATTCTTCAGAATATTCCTAGTATAAGTTCTTTAAACTTAATTTCATGAAAAACACCCATCAGAATTTCAAAATACATTTTGTCCTTTCATTAACTGTACATTCTTTTCAGAGGAACACCAATTTTCTGTTGTTGTTTTTTTTAAATAGTTTACTCATCATTTTCTTCATAAAATTGCATGCACTTTTCTTGACCAAAGCTATTTTATGGCTTTCCAATTTCCAGTATATTGCCGTTAAACTCTGGTTCTTTGGTTCCACAAATGTTTGATTCACATGTGATACTCCGTAACTCAGTCTATGATGCCCATGATACATATTGAATTCTCTGTTTTAAAGTTATCCAAATGTGTTAACCTATTCTGACATTTCTTATTAAATGATTGAAAGACATATGGGAGTTATTGTTTGATTTTATGTCCATCTTCTTGATTATCAGCAGACAAGAGCTCACAAGGGTTTTTTAAGACTGCTTTATAATTGGTACAAATAAAGAATTGTTAATAAAACTGTTCTCTTGGACTGGTGCCCCAACGAGCTAATGTGCTGATAAATGAAAATAAATTTTCATCCCTACTCACATTCATAGTTTGTTAGAATAATTTTGAGCTTAAATTATTCAATGTCAAATAATCAGGCGGAAAGTTGGATTTATGTACATTTATTATAAAAATAGATATCCAGTTTCACCTCAGTGGCCATTTGAGGGAGAGATTACAAAGCATGGCATTCAGGCACACCTAGAATCTCCAAAGGATTCATTTCTTTAGGTCATATATATACAGTAGGTAGGAGAAAGGAGAGGGAGGATGAGGATAAGGGAAGGGACAGAACGGAACAGTCCTGATAATCAAAGCTTATCTGGGGAAACGTCACAGACACTTTGAAGACATGAGGTCATGGAGACATGGACATGAGATCCATAAAACTAACAGAATGTCCATCTACCACTAATCTATACAGGCTGAGGAGTTCCTGTGCATTCCTGTGACCCAAAACAGGTCATGTCAAAGAGATTAAGAATAGCTTAGATCATTCCTTACACATGTACTGATCCTGTACTGAATTCTCTGAAGGCCAATAATTACTCACAGAAACATACCAAGAGTACAGTATATGAACTTCTCCTATGTGGCATGCACATTTAAACATGGCATATGAAAGACATGATATTTCTCAAATATAATAATATATTATTAATAGCAATAATAATGTAGATAAAATGGAATTTTTCTATCACATTAATACTTGTACCAACTATGAAACACCTATAAAACCCATAAATCCACCACATTTTTTTATTCTCTGCTAGAATCAGAGAATTGACATGAATTCTGAGGTCACAAGCTGTGTAGGTGTAGTCAAATTTGATGTTTTTGCATGGTAAAACTTGATTTTTCTCTAATAGTCTGTAACTGCCTGTGTTTGACCCCCCCCCCCCACTTATCTGCCTGAGCAGGCGTCTGTGTGAAGAGAGCACAATGGGGAGGAGGGAATTTGCCCCCGCTCAGCCGAGGTCTGTGTGAAGAAGCAGCAGTTTTTGGCATGTGGGAGGAAACCGGAGAAATCCCAGAGTAAACCCATGCAGACACGGGGAGAACATGCAAACTCCACACATATCACTGTTGGTCAGGGGCTGGGATTGAACCAAGGATCCCCCGGCCAAGGGAGAGTTGCTGTGCTGCCGCAGTGCTAACCACTCCGCCACACGCTGCCCATATACAGTATATATATATATATATATATATATATATATATATATATATATATATATACCTGCCTACCTTGTGTAAAGCAGTGGAATTAGCTATTTCATGCTGAACAACAGTAATAAAAGTTACTGAGAGGAAATTTTTTGAAGTAACAGCGCTGAATCGCACACAAAGTTAAAATTGTAAGATTATTCTTGCATGGGCGAAAACCGAATTAAAGAGAGACAAACTCTCCTGTTTTCTTAAAGAAACAAAGCAAAGTGAGGTCAGCAGGCTGTATTCACAGCCCGGGTGGCTAAACTGCCACGTGTATGTCCCATTCTGCTTATGGGAGGTGCACATGCGCAGACTAAGCAGTGCAGCTGCCATTTTACAAACTTCCATTGTCAGTGACCCTGGCAGCCATTTTGGAGCTGAGACAGTAACTGCCTCCAAGTGACATCACTGTGTCTCCTCCTCCTTGAGTGCAGAAGGAACTGACTCCATCTTGTGCTCAACCATAAGAACTGCATCCTTTAACCTATTTGACTGCCTATGGCACTCTGTTGTGCTGTCAGCCCCTAGTGGTCAAGGTTTTTTCAAGAAAACTAGTACATACCCATGCATGCCCGTGCATACCCCTGCATGGCCATAGAAACCAAGTATAAGCAAGTATTTCTGCATGCCCATAGAAAGCAGGTGTAAGAAGGGTGTAAGCAAGCACCTCAGCACTCATTCAGTGATGCCTGCCTTTGATCTTTGATGGTGTCATAGTGAGTCGTATGATCACTGATGATGTCATAGTGAGTCCTATTATCATGAGGCATGCCTTTGTTTGATATTTGAAGATGTCCTATGTCCTATGATCTGTGACACACAAACATGATGTACTGCTTCGAATGGGTGTGGTTTAAAGTAGTGTGTCCTATTGTAGCGATTCCTGCGCTCTGTAAGATGTCATATAAGCATCCTTCTGAGATCATAGGAACAGCAGCTTTACGGTTTATCTGACGTCATATAGAGTTCTGTCTATGTGACGTCATGTAGACGTCCAGTAAACGGTCCTATGAACACCGACATCACAGGAACATCATAGGATATCAGGCAGACCCGTGCATGTCCATAGAAACCAAGAAACCAGAGCACCCGGAGAAAATCAGTGCTTTGCTTGGCATTTTACATATTTGTAGTGTAGACTGGCATTCGTCAAGGTTACACATTTGCCATCATGTAGGCATGGCGAGTTGTCCTATGATGCCTGAGTTCATAGGACGTGCTATAATGAGGCAGAGATCATAGGCCATCCTATGATGTCCTAGAAACATGCTTTAAAGTCTGCCATACCGATGCTGGTGAAGGGTGTCCTCCTGTCTCAGATGGGTGCAATGTACTGCTGGAACCTCAGGTGTTTTTTCTTCATGGCATCTTTTCTGACGTGAAGCAGTTGTCGTCATGCTATTGCTCTCCATCATTGTTGTGTGGTGCTTCTAAGCACAGGGTGCTTAGTATGTAGTGCTGTATGTAGCATAGTGTTGTGTCTGTCTGCTTCTGCATGTCTCTCGCTTCCAGCTGCAGCCGCCATCTAGCTCCTTGGAGTGAAAAGGAGGCAGAGTGCGTAAGTCCTCTCTGAAGGTTTTTACATCTCTATGCATCAAGACTCTCACGTAGCCTTCCAGCGGTACACCACGTTAACTGGATCCTTGCGGTTCCAGGACAGAACAGTGAGGGATCTCGGAGCAGGTTGGAGCCCCAAAGGTACAGTGTGCAGGCCCACCGGCGTGTGGCTTGTGGATATGCCCTAACACTTACCAATCCAACCACCTGCTGCCTTGTAGGTTGTGCCTCTGTAGGCAAAGGCTAGGAGAAGGTAACTCCGAAATCAAATCCACCTGCTGCCTTGTAGGTTGTGCCTCTTTAGGCAAAGGCCAGGAGTAGGTAACTCCGAATTCAAATCCATCTGCTGCTTTGCAGATTTGTCTCCACACCGGAGAAAGGCTGCACCCATGCATGCCGCTCATCTTGTGGCAGCCTTTGCACCAGGTGGCATATGACATGCATTGGACGAGAGTGGCATATGACATGCATTGCACAAACCTTTCTCACTTAAATCCATTCATGTGCAGGTCATCTTGTGAATCACATCACACCTATTACTTCAAGTCCTGGGGCGACGGGCACGTAGCGACGGGAATAGGCATAGGATGATGCTGGAAGTTCTTAGCTACAAACCTGCACTCAGGCGGCTCATGTGTGACGGTCGTTTGTCGTATACTGGGGTAAATGCAGCACTCGTATCTTGCATGAGTGATAGAGCAGCCTTCTTCAGGGACAGCACTGCTCTCCCCAGATGGGGAAGGGTACTGAAAAGGGATTCTAAACATTGCTTACTCCACTAAGAACCTGCCAGGCAGCCACACCTGACTGGTCATCCAATACTGCGGCCAAAGACCAACACGAAAACACCAAATGATCTTTGCCTCATGGAATGTCAGAACCCTTTTAGACTGTGACAACAGACCAGCGCGCCGTACTGCAATACTGGCAAAGATGCTGGGGCAGTACAGCATTGATATTGCAGCCCTCAGTGAGACCAGACTTGCTGGTGAATCTAGTCTGGAGGAGGTTGGTACAGGCTACACCTTCTACTGGAGAGGCAAGCCAGAGGGAGAACCCAGAATTGGAGGTGTGGGCTTTGCAATACGAACATCTATTGCTCAGAAGCTCGACAGACTACCTACTGCCATGCAACAGAATTATGTGCATGCGTATTGGTCTCCACAAGGGATGCCACTTGACCATTCTCAGTGTATATGTTCCCACCATGACATACAGCGACGAGGAGAAGGAAGCTTTCTACAGTGACCTTGACCAAGCCATCAGGTCAACTTCCTCTAGCGATAAGCTTGTAATCCTTGGAGACTTCAACGCCCGGGTAGGCTGTGACAATGACGCCTGGAAAGGTGTTATTGGCAAACATGGTATAGGGAAGCTCAACTCAAATGGCCAGCTCCTTTTGGAAAAGTGCAGTGAGCACCAACTCACAATCACTAACACCCTCTTCCAGCAAGCTAACAAGTATAAGACAACCTGGATGCACCCTCGTTCAAAGTTGTGGCATCTCATAGACTATATCATTGTCAGACAGAGAGATGCCAGAGATGTCAAGCTTACCAGAGCCATGCGTGGAGCCGAATGCTGGTCTGACCACAGGCTGATCAGAAGCAAGATGGCACTCCACATCAGGCCCAAGATACAAACCAGGAGAGTAAAACCACCAGCCAAACTTCAAGTCTTCTGCATTAAGGACTCCCATATCCAAGAGGATCTGCAGAGGAAACTTCAGGAAACCAACGTACCTGAAAATTTTGAGGGTATGGAGGTCAAGGCAGCCTGGAAGCAGTTCAAGGATGTCACCTACTCTGCTAGTGCAGATGTTCTTGGATTCGTCAAATGCAAACACCAGGATTGGTTTGATGAAAATGACCCAGAAATCTCACAGCTTTTGCACACGATGCACAAAGCTCACAGGAACTACATTGATGACAAATCATCACCAGCCAAAAGATCGCTCTACTTGAACGCAAGGCACACCTTGCAGAGAAAACTCCGCCAGATGAAGGAGTCATGGTGGGACAGTAAAGCCACAGAGCTTCAGGAAGCGGCTGATAAGCATAACAGTAAGCTCTTCCATGAAGGGCTGAGGGCGGTGTATGGTTCTAAGTCCACTGGTAGCGCACCCATCCGATCGTCTGACGGAAATAACCTCCATACTGACAAATCGGAAATACTACAACGCTGGGCTGAACACTTCAACACCCTGCTCAATAGGCCATCATCAATGTGTGAGGAAACCCTGGACGCCATCCCCCAGAGGCAGATACTGGCCGAGCTGGACCTCCCTCCTTCACTGGATGAAGTCAAGCGTGCCATAGAACAGACATCTGCGGGAAAGTCTCCAGGTGCCGACGGCATCCCTGCTGAGATTTTCAAAAACGGCAGCGTGCATCTGCAGAACAAACTCCTACAGTTATTTATACTTATCTGGCAGTATGGCACAGTCCCACAAGAGTTTAAGGATGCTTCTATTGTACATCTCTACAAGCGTAAAGGAGACCGCTCTGTCTGTGATAACCACAGAGGTATTTCCCTCCTGTCAGTTGCCGGGAAAATACTGGCACGCATTGTCCTCAACAGGATTTTTTTTTTTTTACTTATTTGTACCCGTAGGTAGATTCGGTTTGCAGTCTGGTGACAAGCCACCGGCTGCTGGTCGCTGCGTGCGCGAGCGCCCTAAACCTACATGTTTTTGGTATGCGGGAGGAAACCGGAGAAATCCCGGAGTAAACCCACGCAACACGGGGAGAACATGCAAACTCCACACAGCTCACTGTTGGTCGGGGGCTGGGATCGAACCCACGATCTCATGATCCCCGCGATCCCCCGGCCAAGGGTAAAACTGTGCTGCCACAGTGCTAAACCACTGCGCCACCGTGCAGCCATGACAGAATGTCATGCTGTCTCACTGCTACGGTCTACCCAGAATCTCAATGTGGATTCAGACCTGGAAGAGGTACAGTGGACATGATCTTCGCAATGCGACAGATACAGGAGAAATGTAGGGAACAGAACATGGACCTCTACATGGTGTTTGTCGATCTCACCAAGGCATTCGACACGATAAATAGACCTGGCCTGTGGAAGATACTTCACAAAGTTGGTTGCCCTGACAAGTTCATTTCCATCATAAGGTCTTTCCATGAGGGAATGCAAGCAAAAGTCCAAGGGAATGGAGATACCTCTGACCCATTTCCAGTGACAAATGGTACCAAGCAAGGCTGTGTCCTGGCCCCAACACTCTTCTCCATTGCCTTTTCTTTCATGCTCATGGAGGCTTTTCGCGACCTGGATAAAGGAGTGCACATTCAGTTTAGAACAGATGGTGGCCTATTCGATCTGAGATGTTTACAAGCTCGGACGAAGACCATGTCAATGCTAGTCAGAGACCTTCTGTTCGCTGATGACTGTGCCTTAGTTGCACACACACTGGAAGATATTCAGCTCATCACCTACAAATTTGCCACGGCATCAGAGAAATATGGTTTTACCATCAGTATTAAGAAGACGGAGGTCATGTACCAGCCAGCCCCCAGAAAATGCCATGTTCACCCTGTGGTAACTATCAACAACAGCCCGCTCAAGTCCATAGAGACGTTCTGTTACCTTGGAAACACCCTCTCTTACTCTGCAACCCTTGGCGAAGAGATCAACTAGCGATTAGCCAAGGCAAGTGGTTCCTTTGGCATGCTTAGAAGGAGGTTGTGGAATGAACGTGGTATCAAGCTCCACACCAAGATTAAAGTGTTCAAGGCTGTCGTTCTTGGCAACATAATGCCCAAGATCGACTCGCATGGCACCATCTGTGTATGCAGGGCGTCAAGCACTTTGAACAGTCCAGGACTACACACTTAATTGAGAAGAGAGCTCGAAGGAAGGCTTCAACTATGCCATCCTCCAGCAGTAACACAACTCTCATCTGCAGTGTCTGCAACAGAGTTTGTTTGTCCAAGATTGGACTCATCTCCCACCAGACGACACTCCGGTGAACTATACTTCGCAAGATACTCATGCATCGCCAGCAACGCGAGACTCCATCATTGTTCTCCATCTGGTGGGTCTTCTTTTTCTTCTTCTTCTTCTTCACGGTGGTGCAGTGGTTAGCACTGTTGCCCTACAGCTAGAAGGTTCCTGGTTCGAATCCCCAGGCTGGCAGGGGTTGGAACCTTTCTGTGTGGAGTTTGCATGTTCTCCCTGTGCTGTGTGGGTTTACTCCGGGGGCTCCGGTTTCCTCCCACAATCCAAAGACATGCATGTTAGGTTAAATGGCTGTTCTAAATTGTCCCTAGATATCTGTTTCCTATAGGCCCTTAGAATAGAGGGTTAGTACTAGTGAAAGTGCTTTGAGTGGTCTTTGTGACTAGAAAAGCGCTATATAAGTGCAGGTTAGTTAGTTAGTTCTTCTTCTTCTTCTTCTTTGTTGAGACCACTGGTTGAGGGATAGGTGTGTCAATTTCAGTTCATGGACAGGATCATTACTACACTACTACACTTGATCTTAGCCAAAAGGCTGAGAAGCAATCATGAAAATAGATCTGAGCAAAAAGAGGCTTTCCGGCATGGACTCACTGTATTTGACATCATAAAGACATGAAGGCAGCCTTGATGTATATAACATCATAAAGACATGTTGCTTGATGTCTGTCACTGTATATGACATCATAAAGACATGAAGGGAGGCTTGATGTATATGACATCATAAAGACAATCGTGAGTCGTCCTATGATCCGTGATGATCATAGGACGAATGGGTGTGGTTTAAAGTAGTGTGTCCTATTGTAGCGATTCCTGCGCTCTGTATGATGTCATATAGACATCCTTCTGAGATCATAGGAACAGCAGCCTTACAGTTCATCTGACGTCATGTAGACATCCAGTAAACAGTCCTATGAACACCGACATCATAGGAACATCATAGGATGTCAGGCAGACCCGTGCATGCCTATAGAAACCAAGAAACTGCAACACCTGGAGAAAATCAGCGCTTTGCTTGGCATTTTACACATTTGTAGTGTAGACTGGTATTTGTCAAGGTTACACATTTGCCATCATAAAGACATGAAGGGAGGCTTGATGTATATGACATCATAAAGACAATCGTGAGTCGTCCTATGATCCGTGATGATCATAGGACGAATGGGTGTGGTTTAAAGTAGTGTGTCCTATTGTAGCGATTCCTGCGCTCTGTATGATGTCATATAGACATCCTTCTGAGATCATAGGAACAGCAGCCTTACAGTTCATCTGACGTCATGTAGACATCCAGTAAACAGTCCTATGAACACCGACATCATAGGAACATCATAGGATGTCAGGCAGACCCGTGCATGCCTATAGAAACCAAGAAACTGCAACACCTGGAGAAAATCAGCGCTTTGCTTGGCATTTTACACATTTGTAGTGTAGACTGGTATTTGTCAAGGTTACACATTTGCCATCATGTAGGCATGGCAAGTCGTCCTATGATGCCTGAGTTCATACACTTGATCTTAGCCAAAAGGCCGAGAAGCGATCATGAAAATAGATCTGAGCAAAAAGAGGCTTTCCGGCATGGATTCACTGTATATGACATCATAAAGACATGAAGGCAGCCTTGATATACAGTGGGGCAAAAAAGTATTTAATCAGCCACCAACTGTGCAAGTTCTCCCACTTAAAAGATGAGAGAGGTCTCCAATTTTCATCATAGGTATACCTCAACTATGAGAGACAAAATGAGAAAAAAAAACCCAGAAAATCACATTGAAGGATTTTTAATGAATTAATTGGTAAATTCCTCAGTAAAATAAGTATTTGGTCACCGACAAACAAGCAAGATTTCTGGCTCTCACAGACCTGTAACTTCTTCTTTAAGAGGCTCCTCTGTCCTTCACTCGTTACCTGTATTAATGGCACCTGTTTGAACTCGTTATCAGTATAAAAGACACCTGTCTACAACCTCAAACAGTCAGACTCCAAACTCCACTATGGCCAAGACCAAAGAGCTGTCAAAGGACTCCAGAACCAAAATTGTAGACCTGCACCAGGCTGGGAAGACTGAATCTGCAATAGGTAAGCAGCTTGGTGTGAAGAAATCAACTGTGGGAGCAATTATTAGAAAATGGAAGACATACAAGACCACTGATAATCTCCCTCAAACTGGGTCTCCACGCAAGATCTCACCCCGTGGGGTCAAAGTTATCACGAGAACGGTGAGCAAAAATCCCAGAACCACATGGGGGGACCTAGTGAATGACCTGCAGAGAGCTGGGACCAAAGTAACAAAGGCTACATCAGAAACACACTAAGCCACCAGGGACTCAAATCCTGCAGTGCCAGACGTGTCCCCCTGCTTAAGCCAGTACATGTCCAGGCCCATCTGAAGTTTGCTATAGAGCATTTGGATGATCCAGAAGAGGACTGGGAGAATGTCATATGAGCAGATGAATCCAAAATAGAACTTTTTGGTAAAAACTCAACTTGTCATATTTGGAGGTGAAAGAACACCATACCTACTGTGAAGCATGGGGGTGGAAACATCATACTTTGGGGCTGTTTTTCTGCAAAGGGACCAGGACGACTGATCCATGTAAAGGAAAGAATGAATGGGGCCATGTATCGTGAGATTTTGAGTGAAAACCTCCTTCCACCAGCAAGGGCATTGAAGATGAAACGTGGCTGGGTCTTTCAGCATGACAATGATCCCAAACACACCACCCGGGCAACGAAGGAGTGGCTTCGTAAGAAGCATTTCAAGGTCCTGAAGTGGCCTAGCCAGTCTCCAGATCTCAACCCCATAGAAAATCTTTGGAGGGAGTTGAAAGTCTGTGTTGCCCAGCGAAAGCCCCAAAACATCACTGCTCTAGAGGAGATCTGCATGGAGGAATGGGCCAAAATACCAGCAACAGTGTGTGAAAACCTTGTGAAAACTTACAGAAAACGTTTGACCTCTGTCATTGCCAACAAAGGGTATATAAAAGTACTGAGATGAACTTTTGTTATTGACCAAATACTTATTTTACTGAGGAGTTTACCAATTAATTCATTAAAAATCCTTCAATGTGATTTTCTGGATTTTTTTTTTCTTCTTATTTTGTCTCTTATAGTTGAGTTATACCTATGATGAAAATTGAAGACCTCTCTCATCTTTAAAGTGGGAGAACTTGCACAATTGGTGGCTGACTAAATACTTTTTTACCCCACTGTATATGACATCATAAAGACATGTTGCCTGATGTCTGTCACTGTATATGACATCATAAAGACATGAAGGCTGGCTTGATGTGTATGACACCATAAAGACAATCACGGGTTGTCCTACGATACTTGAGTTCATAGGACGGACAGAAACACAGAGATTTCTTGCTTTTATAGAGTGACAGAGTGATTATGAGTGAAGACTCTTCACTCTATAATCACTTCATTGGTGAAATGAGGCCCCGTGAATGTGTCGAGTCTTTCTGGCCAAATGCTTCACCAAATCCTGATCAGACAAAGCCCCGTTTAACAGCTCATTTAAGAAAACTGACATCTGCTGGTATGTTACATGTAGGGTAGTAGATCTTTTAGTATAATTATTCCAGTATTATGTCAAAATAATCATTTGAGGTATTGTAAAGCTAGATGAAAAACATAATCTATCCTGATCATGGTATACTGACAAAATAACATTGACGGTATATCAAAGTGTCAATTGGTCAGTTGTGATATATTAATAAATCATTTTGGTGTGTGGCTGTTTTTATGGATAAATAGTTATATGAAGTGCTTGTGTGACTGGGTTATAATCTAGACTGGGGAAGTTGGGTGGGGGATGGGGAGGTGTTTTATTGATTTTTATTCAGGAATAAAAGTTTTTTTACAGTGTTGGGGCTCAGGCGATTTCTTCTTTTTGAAACAACTTCCCCAGCCTTTGAAAATATTCGTTCACAGGGGACTGAAGATGCAGGGATACACAAAAACTGAAGTGCCAATTTAAACAGATGAGGATATAGATTTTTGTGACTATGCCAATATTGCAGTGGATCCTGTTGTCTTGATAGGTTTTGTTCAGCCAGGTACCGCTGCACTTCCACAATAGCCTCAGCTTCTGCACTGGATGCCCCACACCTCTGAGTTACTGTGGTGTCCAGCAGCTGCCACAGGTTACTACCACCTACAAAAAGAGTACACATCAGTATGTAAGCAAACATTTATATAGATACCATCATATGAACACTATCTGTACCTGAGCTGGATGTTGAAGCCACTGGTTCAGCGGCATCAGAGGTGGCAGTTGGAGGTGTCTGTGGAGCAACGACTCTCATTTCATGGGCACATTCCCTTTTCAGGCGTTTAACCACCTCATTTGCCTTCAGAGGGCTGTGAAACACCAGGTCTTTAAACCTGGGGTCCAGCAATGTTGCCAGTGTCATGACACTGACAGACTCTAAACTTGCCATATGTTCTCTGAGGCGATGGATGAGGTTGTCAGCTAACACTTTTGCGGGGTCAGTTTTTAAATTTGAAGTTTCACACAGAACTGCGTGGTGGAGCATCTTCATAAGAGGTATCACCTTTGACCCTGATACACGTTTTTCCTCGGATAATTCCACTGTGGCCTGCTGAAAAGGGCCTAACACCTTTGTTACTTCCTCAATTGTGTCATTTTCATATGAAGTGAGTGGCAGAAGGTCAGTGTGAAGTGAAGCCAGGGCTGCACCTACAGCTTCACGCTGTTCAAAGAGACGCTGCAACATTAATAAGGTGCTATTCCACCTGGTCTCTACCTCTATTATCAGTTTGTATTTTTGCCTGCCCATTGAGTCCTGCATTTGGTTTAAACGTTCTTTAGCTGTAGTGCTGGTGCGAAAGTAGGTGACAATCTTTCTTGATTTATCATGCAGGTCTGCAAGCATGGGAACCCCGTCAAATGACTCGCGCACTATTAAATTTAGTGCATGGGCAACACAGATGCTGTACCTGACCTGCAGTATCCTTGCACAGGCTTTCATGTTGGCTGCGGCATCTGTGACCAAGCAACTCACCTTACCCTTGATCCCCCACTCATCCAGGATTTTAGCCTGTGCCAGGGCTAAATTCAGAATCAGAATCAGAATCAGATTTATTGCCATTGTTCATGTAGTACACAAACTAGGAATTTGTCTCGGTGCAATGCTGCAACATTAAACATTATAAGATAAAAGAAATAAAAAACTATACATGCAATAAAGTGTAGAATAAGAATGAGTAATACTAGTCAAAGCAGTTTTTAAATATATTAGCGAGCAGCAGATATTGTGGAGTACCACATAGCGCAGTCGGTAATGCAAAAAGAAAACAGTGATGATTGACATGAGTCTGGTTGAGCTGCTATACATAGTGCACAAGAGTCAATAAGTCACTTAGTGTTCAGCAGTCTGATGGCAGAGGGGAAGAAGCTGTTCATGTGACGGGAGGTTTTAGTCTGAATGGACTGAAGTCTTCTACCTGAGGGGAGGGGGGCAAACAGTACGTGACCAGGGTGTGAAGGATCGGCTATGATCCGGCCTGCACGCCTCCGGGTCCTGGAGATGTACAGGTCCTGGAGAGATGGGAGCTTGCAGCCGATCACCTTCTCAGCAGTGCGCACGACGCACTGCAGCCTTAGTCTGTCCCTGGCAGTGGCTCCTGCGTGCCACACGGTTATGGAGGTGGTGAGGATGGACTCGATGATGGCCGTGTAGAACTGCACTAACATCTTGGTGGGTAGCTTGAGCTTCCTCAGCTGCCACAGGAAGAACATCCTCTGCTGGGCCTTTTTGACGAGGGAGCTGATGGTCGGCTCCCATTTGAGGTCCCGGGTGATGGTGGTGCCCAGGAAGCAGAAGGAATCTGCAGTGGAAAATCTGTCTAAAGCTAAATTGTCAGCTGTGTGACTTGTTGGGAAATGTTCAACACCTAGCATGACCGTATTAAGGGCATCTTCCTCTGTTATGTAATGGCAGGTTACACAAATATATGCCTCCATGTTCATGGAAGTCCACATGTCTGCGGTCAGACTTACAGCTGTGGCCTTCTGGACCTCTTCCTTTTCCTTCTCTTTGGCCTCTGTAAATTTTTTGTCAACCATAGCCTTTAAAGCCTGTAAAAGAAAACAAAGGTGCATGATAGATATACTATTACTGCTGAAATCTTTTTAATAGTAATTCCACCAGCATCATCGATATGCAACTCATACCTGTCTTGATGGCAAAGTGTAATTTGGATCAAGGACACGGATGAGGTTCCTAAATCCCCTGTCCTCTACCAATGAGAATGGCTGTGAATCTTTTATGATCATATTAACCACAGCTTCATCCACATCATGTTTCCTGGTACCTACACAGAACCAAAATTATGTCAGCATAGTACAGGCTGTTGTATTTCAAGAATATTGCATTCAAAGAGATGATGGGTATATTACATGGCCTGGTTTGTGACTGTTCATTCTCATGAAATGCACGGTAATGCCTCAGCATACAGGTGGTGTTGTTGCTGTATGACAGTTATCTCATGCATAGCCGACACTTCACCTTAAAAAATAATAATAAATAACATTATGTTCATGCATACGTATTTCTTGGTAACATTATCATTGTATCAACATGTAACACATAAGTCCTATCTATTTAATCTATATTATTGATTTTATCTGTTTTATGTACCTCATCTATTTTATATATCTTCTATGTGATCTGTTGTAAGATGTGTCTAACTCATGTGTTTAGATAGGGCAGCTCAGTGCGTGAACGTGAGTGAGTGAGTGCGCGCGCGCAGCCGAGGCGTGCCCCCCCCCCCTTTTTGGTGAGTGGCCCTGCGGAGCGGATGGTGTGTGTGAAGTGTGCGGGTGAGGAGAGAGAGAGAGAGGCGACCGGAGCAGGTAGCGAGCTAGAATTGCTGCTAATAACAGTGCAAGTCTGTTAATAAAGCCTCAACTCTTCAGCAAAACGGCCTGTTCTTCTGGGTAACACCATACTGCTGTTAACAACCGTGAGGTTTACTTGGGAGTTAACGGAAAAGCTGCCTCCGGCCCTGAAGAAGACAGATCTCCCGTCCCGTGTCCCCCAACCACGGTTAGGAGACCAAAGCAGGAAAGGTTAACAGATCAATCGAAGCAGTTGTACATTATATTTTACCTTCTTGGGAGAAATCAGGTCAAAGTGCTCCCAAACTGTAGATGTCCTTCTTCTTTTTGGTGGTTCCATAGTTCTGCTCTTCTCTCGTCTCTTCTCTTCTGCACGTCACGATCTTCAGCGTCACCTCGGATCACGCAGAACATTTCCTGTATTTCCCGCAGCTTTTTAAACAAATCGCATCAAATAACGAGGCAATCACGTGATTTTAGAAAACGGGGCCTCGTTTGCCTTTTGTCACGTGATACTGTGACAAACTATACAGGCCTCGAGGCAGGCTTCATCTGGACATGCCCCTTTTGCTCGACACGGGCTTCGCGCCTTCGGTGTCTGACGTAACATCACTAGTGAAGAGTGATTCAGTTCAGATGTCAGAGATTTCCAAAGCTATAACTTGAAAGTGGTAAGAGATAATGGCTTACTGTCAATTAGAAAGATGTAGAATATGATCCAAAGTTTGAAATAGGAGTACATTTATGCACCTATTTTGCATAATGCCACAGCAGCCATATCAAGTTACATAATTTTCAATCAAAAGTGGACTTTGGACATATTTACACAAAGAATGGTTTTGCTTTTTGTCACCATTTGTTGTTTCGGGCATTTTGTTATCTTCGAAGTATATGAACCAGAAAATCAGTACAACGTAAACAAACAAATTCATCACTTACCACTGGCCGGGCGGCTCGCACACTTCATCCTTTTGGGGCATCCTGGTTGTTATTTTCTCTTCTGTCATTTTATTTTTCCCCCTCACATCCAGAAACTGTTATGATTATTCCACCTCAATTTCGTTTTTATCCCACCGCTCTTTATCTTATATGGCGACATGGAACCAGCGCAATTGTTCTTTCCAGTCACATGGCGCTGGAGGTGATGGCAGGTGAACATCAACCAGTTTCGCCCACTCTCTGTTATCACAAAATACATATATTTACCTTCATAAGCTAAGTAATCTCTTTTTAGAATCATAGTTGGCAAATTTGGGAGCAAATGCCTCCTCTGTCTTGCAATGGCGAACATCAACATTCATTTACAAATTCTTCTTCTGTGGTGTCCAGAAGTGAGGCTTTAGGATGGTCTATGCCCAACATCAGTCCTCCAGGGCAAGAGCAGTAAGTTATACATGTCTGCCACCTTGTGAGGTGGAATTTTTAGTACAACTGGGGAGTTTTTGGCCACGTTACAACATCACATGACAGGCGCAGCACTGCACCATAAGCAGTGGGGGCGCTATCTGTTCATGCAATCAAGGATGTCAAAGGGTTAATAAAATCACATCTAAAACTTTTAATCTGTTAAGTCGATTTCTAACCAAACAGAGCTTCCAAATTAATGTCAAAGCAATCCATATTATTCTGAATAAACTAAATTTAGAACCAATTGAAGTTTCTATGCCAAAAGCAGCGAAAAGGCAACTTGTTGGCTCTTGAAGGTTTATTGTCACTGGACCAGATTGGCCATTGCAAATGAATACCAGAAATACATAAAAGCAAACGCTTTGTATTTAATCCCTTCTGTTAACCACACATTTTAATGTTTAAAGTTAAAGGCACATATATTTACACATTTTATGCAACAATTGCAAACTGTTGAAGCCACATATATGTGTGTGTTTTATTTTTTTTATGGTGCATAGTGTGATTTCTTCCAGAGAAGCCCATTCCAGCTTAAGGAGTCTAATAAATGCTAGTGTATATTCAAGAGTGATCTTAAAGTAGTGTTAACCCTGTGCATGCTGCTAAAGGATTTGGTGATTTACTGAATATTTATCAATTTTTTTCAAAAATAGGAAACCACATTAATCAATTAACACTTAAAAGCTCTAGGTGTTATTTAGAGTTATTGTGCTATTCTTGGTTCATGTTTTTCTCCACAGGAAATGGAAAACAGAAACCAACTCATTACCTTTCACCAGGATTTAAAAGAGAATAGTCAAAAGGTGAAACCATTGATTATTCTATAAATAAAAACTTTATAGATAACAATCAAGCAAATTACCATCAGGTGATCACTGAAGTGGTGGTTCAGTTGGTAGAGCATCTGCCCCACACCTGGGAGGCAGGGGTTCAAATCCCGGCCGGATCATGCCAAAGACCATATAAAAACATAACTTCAACCAGCTTGGTGCTCAGCAGTAATGGAACAGAGGAGGGAAATTTGTGATGGTCCCTTGCATGGCAGCAACCCCTCTGATTCTATCTATATGTGTGATTAGCATTGTAGATAAGAGAAACATAATTCTGTTCTACTGTACATGATTGAATGACAATAAAGATGGCTTATCATAAGAAATCCTTGGTAGCAAAATACACAAAACAATTCACTTGTGTTTCCTAATCTGTAAATATTAAAACATTTAAAAAGCTTTAAATGAGAATCTGCTTTAACAATAAAGACAAAGTCAACCTTAACTTGAAAAGGAAGTGAAAACTTAAAACTTTAAATCTCTAAAGCATTTAACCTTTTCTATTTTTGTTGTTCCCTATTGTAAATACAATCATTACTTTAAAGTGACATTCAACAAAAATTCCAAAGCTAGTTATTGATGACAATTCCAATACTAGGCTTTGAAAATTTAAGTAAAGAAGTCAGTCCACACAGTTTTTTTTTTTTTTTTGTGAAATACAGATCAAAAGACAGTTTCAACAAACAAATAAACTGAAATATCTCCACATTTCTAAACAATTTCAAAATTCTACCTCCCTTCTTGCAAGCCTGTAAGCTGGAACAAGTTCTAAAAAGAGCTTATAACTACCACTATTATAAAATAACAATCAAGGTTAACCTTTGACTAACAAATGTAGCTACAATCAACAAGTTGATTTTTAAGCTAACTGGTAAACAACGCTAAAACATGGCGGGTCTACAAACAACCGACCGATTTACTGAACTGGTTGACCTTCAAGCAACATTGGAAGAATGGACTTACAATTTTACATCTAGCTTCACAACACGGGTCAAGAAAACACAGCCTGAAGATCTGAAGCAACTCACTGAAGAACTTTTAGACAATTATACAGAAAACCCACCAAAAGGAAAGAAGCTCCCCAATGCAATGGGAAAGTTTGCGATAGCATTAGTCGCGAGATTAAAAGTAGCTGAAGCTAAAGCGTTATGCACCAAGAATGAGCTAAGGAATCAACAATCAACAACCCTTGCTTTCCAGGAAGAGAACAAATCATTAAGGAGGAAACTGGAACAATTTCAAAATAAAAACGATGATACGCAAGCTCAACTTGATAATGCGTTACAAGATTTAAACCAGGCAAAACCACAAAAGCTACGGTTGACTCATGGCAATGACTTCCTTCGCCAAGAGATCAGTGAACTTGAAGATGCCCTTCAGGACACGAAGAAGGACCTCAGAAGAGTTGAAGGTCAACTTGAAAATATGTGATTTATAATTATGATCAGGTATAAAGATTATTTCATTTGTATTAATGTTATTAATTAATCGGGACCTGAGATTTATTCCAGGTCTGTCACGCCGCGCCGCTCATCAGCGGCGCCACCTGCACGCACACCTGCACATCATCAGCGGCGAGGGATTTAAGCCGCCTCGCCCTGGGCTTCGGCCTGAAGCCGTCAGACTTCCCTACGCATCGCTGTGAGTTCCCTTTCATTCTCAGCTGATCATTCCGGTAAGAAGATCTTACCTTTTTCTTCTCCAAGTCTGCTCCCCTGTGCACAGGTGGATTTCCCGGCGGCGGACTACTCCTCTCCATCGCCTGTTCCTCGCTGCTGCACCGGGCTTTCCAGGTGGCTGTCTACCGGACCTCGTCCCTTGCTGTGCCAGTCATCCGTCCTGTCCAAGTAAGCTCCTCTCTCGCTTATATATCTCCTGTGTTGGTGTGTGCCCGTCACCCTTCTCCCTGTGCTTTTCCCATAGGGTTGTCCGGCTGTACGGTCTCCTGCCTCTGTGCCCGAAGCAGACGCCACCACCAACACATTCACATCTCGCAGACACACATTCATACACTCCTGTTGTTAATAAAGCTGTTTGAGCTACTCTGAGCCTGTGTGTGTGCGTCTCCTGAGCCGTGCGTTATGTCAAGGTCCACATACAGAAAAAGTTGATGTAAACCAGTGGTCCCCAAACTACGGCCCACGGGCCGGATACGGCCCACCTCCACATTTGGCCCGGCCGCCTGAACAATACCAGAGATGCATTATGATTTTTTTTTTTCAGTCTGGCCACGCGATCGAGACTATTACACGCATAGAACGTGACATTCTATTCCACCCTTCTGCAGTCTGTGCCCCTATCTGAACCCCCGTCCCCCCCTCCCCTGCAGGCGGACATGACAAGCTGAAGGTTAAAGGTGTTTTATTCCTCCATCATGAGACTCACTCAGCGCTCTGTTTGTGCGCTGTGAGTCAGCTCTGAGAGCGTTCTCTAAGAGCGATACAGTGAGCTTTGAGTGAGCACATTTACTATACCGACAAGAGAGCATGCATGGCACCTTTACATCACAGTCAAGAGAGAATGCGTGGCACATTTACATAACAGTCACACATATCAATAGCTTGATTACTGGCGCCGGAATTCCTCTCTTTGCTCCGGGGCTGTATGACAATAGGACAAAAGAGAATGTAAGGCACATTTACATATTGATCTCAGTCCATACATATCAATCCCATGATTGTTCTGTTTCCTGCTCAAGCTGAGTGCGCTGACTGTCCCAGTAGAGGACAAAAGGATTATAAGGAAGAAACACAAGAACTTTGAAAGACTGCTCATATGAGTCATTTAAGTAAGAGATTCTGCTCTGACAACTAAGTTGAACTTTTACCTGTTAAGACTGTGCACGGCACAACAGAAAGTTAATGTTCCATGGACTTTTTTTCTGTGAAGAACCCAGAGAGGGTTATTTGGTTATTATTAATTTCATAAATAGTGTTATTTATTTCATTAATAGTGTTATTATTTAATTTCTGACCTTTTTTCCTGTGAAGATCCCGGAAAGGGTTATTAATATTTGGTTATGTGTGGCTTTCTGGAAAACAATAAATGTTTACGTTTAGGCACCCCTGCGATTGTCACACTTTTTCTGTTACAAACTGACCCCAGCCCCCATCAGAGAAGGCAAAAGTTATGTGGCCCTCACAGGAAAAAGTTTGGGTACCCCTGATGTAAACACTCGTAGGGGCACTAGCTCACCACTTTCTCGGTGAACAGTTAATTAATTTCACTTTATACCTGTTTAATCACTCAATAAATTAATTAATAATCAGTCTCAAAATATTAGTGAATTCGATACTGGGGCTTCGAAACCAGACTCAAAATGGAATAAATTCCCAACAACTTCTCTCATTTTTATGGATTTATTTAAATGAAATGATGATTAAAGGACATTGAAATGATTTGCATTAGCCATCACATTAAACTTGTAACTAAGGACAAAGTAACAATGTGAGTATTTGCAGAACCAGGGTGAAGATGTAAGCTGAATTTAGATAAGTTTGAAGTTGATGGATTATGAAAAACTGAACGCAAATTTATGGGGAAAATTAAACTAATTATATGGATAATTCTGGATTACTCTTAAGAAAGAAAAAGTGGAATTTTAATAAGAAAAATTATATTATTTCTCTTTTAATTTTGTATCTGATCAGATGCTGAATTATTCTCAAATCTCAGACGTTTATTTACTTTCAGCAGATGGAACAGAATACAGCTCACATGACTCCTTACATGGTGGTCCCTTTCAGCGGCTTCCTCAGCTGAATATTTCGTGGATTTTAGAGGAAATATCTTCCCACAGATTTTCAGAGTCCACAGTTCAACCTTTATAGTCAAGCAGTCACAAGGCTGGATTTTGACTGTATAAATCACATTTGGAGCTTAGGTCGAAACAAATATGGCAATGATGGTTTCTTCAGTGCAGAGGCAATGAGGCTGCTTCTTCTCCTTCTTCGTTGGCAAGCAGCTTTCCCAGGTAATTCGAGAATAATTACAAAATCTGATCCCAATAGCAAAATTAAAAGGTAATTTTCTGACTTCCTGGAGTTTAAAATAGCTTCCAGTTTGGAGATGGTCAGTCTTTGAAAAACACACGGTGGATTTAAAGAAAGTTTAAAAGAAGAAAAATAGAGAAAAGCCTAGGAATGGGAGTTTTTAACTCCAAATCAAGATTTGAGCTTAGGAAAGAAAAGAATTCATTCCTAGACGTTTAAAGAAAAACATTAAAATACACAGAAGTTTACACAAACACAATATTCCATGCTCTCTGCTCTGAAGTGCTCTGGTCTGCAGTCTGCAGTCTGTAGTCTGCAGCGTTCTCTGAAGTGAGAAGTGAAAAGCTCTGAAACTTTTTTTTTTTTTTGCAGGAGGGCGTCTCCCTCTTTATAACTGCAGACCAGTTTCGCGGGCTCTGGGGATTGACAGAAGCCCAAGCCAATAGTCTTCCATCATGGGCAGGTTTTATGAACTTTAGTCCAATGAACAAACAGTCTTTTGTCTGTAACAACCAACAACACAGAGGAGTTTTGTCCCGCAGAAGCTGACCTGTGATTGGTGGGACAAGTATTTGACTTGGGGAAACTTTTTCACAGGATGACACACATTTTAATACACTGGACATTCCTTAACCTACTTACAGCATGTATAAAGTCTAAGCTAGCTTTAGTGAGCATGCAACTTTATAACTACCGGTAGTGCTTTAAAATTAACATGCAAGAATAAAACATTCATTTAAACATTTTAACATGCACATATTTAAAATAAAGGATTAATGTACTATTTCAAACCCATTATTGATTGTCCACAGAATATCAAAGTCCCACAGAGGCAGTGATCTTCAACAAATGGTGTCCTTAGAACTGTCCTGAGAAATGAAGTTTGAAGAAAGAGTTAATTTCAATTCAAAAGCTGTACAGTCAAAGTGAGCGTTTACTCTAGAGACGTCCACCGGGGTAGTGTCGAGCTGTGGATATTTTGTAGTGACCATATGATGCACTCAAAAATGTCTGTTTTTGTCACAGAGGTTTAGAAGATGTCAACCATTTTATTAGCCAATAAAATGGTCTGGAGTAAGATGCTCGGTCAACACCGCTACACCGAAATGCCAGGTAGTTGAACCACAAACCATTCCCAAAACCTTACCAGACACTATGTTGGTTTTGAATGTTTGCTCCAAAGCTTCAGTCAAACTCAACAAGGTCTTGAACTTGTTGCTCTTCATGCTAAAGGTTGACTATGCTCACACACAGATGGTGTCTATGTTACTCCCAGAGGTAGCTAGAAACTTTAGCTTTTCAGTTAACACTTTAGCAATGAGCCTATTTTCACCTTATCTTACCCCTTTTTCAGTAGTCACAAATTTACTCTTCATTGCCATTCAAAGAACAATGATGACATTCCATGTTCGCCCAGTTTTCCAGACCAAAGGTCCCAAACACCCTATGACTCAGACATCGGTGGAACCATGGTTTAGTCCAGCTAAACCAATCCAATCTGAACCACCTTGAGTTATCTCAATATCACTTACCTGAAACATTTACCTTAAGTATGTGCAAATTACATACCTTTTTGTTTGTGTACTTTGGTACCCAGAATTTTCTTTTTGTATTTGAGTACCCAGAATTTTTGAGTCTTTGTATGCATATACAGTATATTTTAGACAATTTTACAATTTTTATATTTGTCCATATTCAAATTAATTTTGAAGATTTTTAGAAGTTGTTTTTTGTAAACCAAACCCCAAAGATCTATATTCAGGAATAGATTCTGTTTACAAGCTAGTGCTTATGGACATCAGAATGTTAGCTCAGCAGTTGAGTCAAGGGACTTCAATTGGAACCAACGAGCCGCCAAGGATGTGTACCAAAACTGACCGAAGCTCACCATTGATACAGAGGGGGGATATGTAGCGTTGACCTTGAGTTCCAATCTATAAAATCATTCTTAGCTGAAGAAAAATTGTTTCAACTCAAAAGTCTAGTCATGAACTGCTTCTCTCACCCAAGAACCAGAGCTGTAACACTATCCATCGGCCATAAAGTGGAAGTTAATCCTCTCTCCAGGACTTAGCCATTCTCCCTTTTCTGATCTTTGGCAAAGGAATGTTTCAAAGCAACAGATTTATGGTTGATATAATCCAGACTTGGGAGTCAAGATTCTCCAGTAAACAACCAGACAGTTTCACAGTGCCATCTGGTGGACGAATCAGGATTTTTTTCTCTCTCTCTTTGCAGTGGAATTTTATGCATTATGGATAAATAAATTAATATACAGTATATTCTTTCACTCAAGACATTATCCACAACTGAAGACATGGTTGAACTCTTGGGATGGACAATGTGGTTTCAAATGCTTTTACTGATATGATTTGATATGTGTTGCTTTATTTTCAGGAAGAAATTAATTTTTGCATGCTTACAATCACAAATTAATTAGTTACAATGTAGAGACATTGCATGCTCCCTTATTATTGAGTAGAATATCTTGTCCCTCCAATATATCTATGTCACTAATGTTTAAGGAATTTATGCTTTTTTCAGCAACATATGCATTTTAGGAAGATTTCACTCTTCATATGAAATTCCTCTCTCTCTCTATCTGTGGGAGACCCATACCTCAGAAATTTGAACTGACCAATGGGCTCCCAAACCTATCTTCATTTCCTTTTTAGTCAGTTTATGACTTCTGCCAAACAAAGAAGCTCAAATGTAATTGGTTCAGCTCAGTTCCATGAAATTCAGTGACATTCTGCCACACCTGGAAAAAAAACAAAAAAACTTTCCTTTGTTTGAAGTTAAAAAAAAACAAAACTTTCCTTTGTTTCAAGTTTAACCGGAGTGGTGGCTCAGTTGGTAGAGCATCCGCCCCACACCCGGAAGGCAGGGGTTCAAATCCCGGCCGGGTCATACCAAAGACCATATAAAAATGGTACTTTCTGCCTTCTAGCATGGTGCTCCGCATAATGGAACGGGGAAAGTAAAGTTACGCACAGAGCTACCAGTGGACTGACCCCCCACTGAAGCTTTCACTGCTTACAGTAGCTGTGTGGCCTAGGGTCAGAGAAACGGAGATGGGCGCCGCCCTATGCGCCTTCATGGCGTGAAAGGAATTAACTAACTTGTTTCAAGTTTTGGGGCATTGGTCAAGCTGTAAGGAGCAGACTTCTCTACTCTCTCATTTTTTCTGTCTTCCAAGTAAGGCCCAGAGCCTGTCATGTGCTGTGAGATTTTTTCTTTTCTTTGAAGTTAACCTTTTCTTATTTTTATCTTTTTCTTTAAATTACCATGTAAGAAGATTTTGTTTGATTTTTTAAGCTTAAACCAACTCATTTAAACCACCAACATCGGAAGAAACAGATTTGTGATGTGTTTTTGCCTCAGATTGAATTTCTGATGGGACTTTGTACTGTAAATTAAACCAACTCCTTCTTCAGTGCATAAGAGAAGACCACAGCCAGCCTGCGGAAGAACCAGCCCTTTGTGATCTCGGGAGTAGGCCAAAACCGTGGTAAGGAGCCTGTCTGCCAGTCTTCCAACAGAACCCACGCTGGTCCAGTTGAAACAGAATACAGTGGACCGCCTGCTACCTACTGGAACACAATGATTCTGCTTGGCTGAACGTCTGTTGTTTAATTTAAACTTAATTCTTCAGAATATTCCTGGTATTATAATAATAATAATAATAATAATAATAATAATAATCATCCTTGGGCTGCACGGTGGTGCAGTGGTTAGCACTGCGGCAGCACAGTTTACCCTTGGCCAGGGGATCGTGGGATCGTGGGTTTGATCCCAGCCCCCGACCAACAGTGATCTGTGTGGAGTTTGCATGTTCTCCCCGTGTATGCATGGGTTTACCCCGGGATTTCTCCGGTTTCCTCCCACATGCCAAAAACATGCAGGTTAGGTTAATTGGAGACTCTAAAGTGGCCCTAGGTGTGAATGTGTGTGTGAATGGTTAAGGGATAGCGCCGTATCGTGGCTGCTTCATCCATCCAGGTGGTGGATGACCCTCAATTTCCCCGGATCGATCCAAATATCAATAATATCAATACCAACGTTGGTATTGATACTGATCAATACCAGTGTAATGAGATTGATACTCTGTGTCTGTGTTGTAGCTCCCGTCACAGCACAGAGCAGGCACACTCAGGCACACTTTGCTCCTCTTTTTCTTCTTGTGGTATTACCTACCTACCTACCTACTGCGGCTGTGATGCAGGTGTAGTATGGCCGACTACTGATCAGAGGGTCAGGGGTTCAATTCCCGCTCTGTCTGCTGTCTACATGTTGAAGTGTCCTTAAGCAAGACACCAAATCCCCAGTAGTTCCTGGTGGATCAGGCCAGCGCCTGTGTATAGCAGCTTTTCCACCATCAGTGTGTGAATGGGTGGATAGCAGGATCTATAAAGTGCTTTGGTCATCTAGAGATGAGAAAAAGTGCTATATAAGTGAACGTCATTTACCATTTTACTCCTTTTTCCTCTCTTCGTACCATCACATGACTCAGCAGTGCCAGGTAAACAAGCTAGCAAGCAGCAGCCATTGGCTGTCGGTGTTGCACACACACAGCACAAAGACGGAGCAGAAGAATGGCAGAGAGGAAGAGGAGTGCCATGTGGCTATATTTCCAGGCCGAAAAAGAAACACCAACAAGCTGTACAATTTGTAAAAAGGCTGTGAAATACAGTGGTAACACCACTAATTTATACAAGCATATGAAAAATAATCCAAAAGGCAATGCTGAGCTACAGAAATGGAGAGAGGAGGAGAGAAATCTCCCATCCACCTTAATGATGCCATCCACCTTAATGATTAAAATGTATCGGTATCATATTGGTATCAGCGATACTGGCCCTGTATTTATTTGGTATCAGATCAATACCAAATCTTGCAGTATCGCACACTACTAGTGGAAATTTCACAATGGACCTTAAGCAACTTGGATTGGATTCTGTGCCTTTCCACTCTTCCTCCAGACTCTGGGACATTGATTTCCAAATGGCAGGAATTGGCACTTGATTTGGGGAGCCATGTCATCTGCTGGTGTTGGTCCACTGTGTTTTATCAAGTCTAAGGTCAGTGTAGCCATCTATCAGGAAATTTTAGAGCACTTCATGCTTCCATATGCTGAAATGCTTTATGGAGATCCTGACTCTATTTTCCAGCAGGACTTGGCACCTTGTCCATGAAAACCTGTTTAATGACTATGATATCACTGTGCTTGACTGGCCAGAAAACTCTCCTGACCTAAACCCCATAGAGAATCTTTGGAGTATTGTCAAGAGGTAGATGAGAGACACCAGACCCAACAATGCAGACGAGCTGAAGGCTGTTATCAAAGCAACCTGGGCCTCCGTAACACCTCAGCAGTACAACAGGCCGATCGCCTCCATGACATGCCCCATTGATGCAGTAATTCATGCAAAAGGAGCGTCGACCAGGTATTGAGTGTGTACATGTAGATCAGGGGTCACCAACCTTTTTGAAACCAAGAGCCACTTCATGGGTATCGAGTCATGTGAAGGGCACCAGCTTAACACAGCTTATATATATAAATAATTATCAATAACTTAGAGTGGGTAACAGACAAGATCAATATTCAACACTTTATTTTTATTAATCTCAGCAATTGTTCAGATGATCACGTCTACATTTCATTAAAAAAATGTCCAGTTTTCACCAGTCCCTTTTAACCATAAAAAACTAAACCCTTTTAATTCATGAACTATGTTGAACCATGTTTGAAAAAGTTATGCAACATTTAAGAAAAATCAACTTTCATATTAAATAAATCTTATCACATTTTTAACTGAACAAATCTGCTGCAATTCTGCTCAAAATCTGTTACATTTAATAAACACACTTTTGTGTGTTTCTTCACTGGAATTATATCCATACAGTTCTTGCCAAGAATCATGCTTGAGTAATAACCAACGCTGTCCTTTCATGAGAAAAATCTAAACAAGCACTGGGAGTGCTTATATGCACGGTGGCGCAGTGGTTAGCACCGCGGCAGCAGATTACCCTCGGCCGGGGGATCGTGGGTTCAATCCCGGCCAACAGTCATCTGTGTGGAGTTTGCATGTTCTGGTTTTTCATGCAAAAACATGCAGGTTAGGGAGTTAAGGGGCGCTTGCGACCGGCAGCTGGTGGCTTGTCACCGGACTGCAGAACAAATCCACCTACGGGTACAAGATAAGTCCAAAAAAAAAAAAAAAGAGTGGGTAATGAAGTGTCGCTTCGCCGTCGCCCCGTAAATGAAACACACGCAGCTTCCTTTCACGGTAGTAAAAAAGAACTCTTCCTCCCGCTCACTTTGAAAATGATAAATATGTCTTTTTTTTGCCATGTTTTTGGCCAAGGAAACTGCACTCCGCCCACTATCTTCACTGCCCGCTAGCTTACGCTCCACAAGCGCGAAGGTTTTGTCATGCGCACGATACAGTACTGACCTTTGAACTAGGTCAGAGTTCACCTTAACTTTACATATAATAAACATATTTTCATTTTTTTTATTTTTAAAACATTGTCATTTTAAAATCTATATAAATGCAAGTGTGATTTTAAAAAATAGCGGCAGAAAAAATTGCATCTTAGACGCAGCTCACTTGCGAGTTGTGCTATTTTTAGAACAGGCCTGCGGGCGACTCATGTGGTCCCTGCGGGCGACATGGTGCCCGCGGGCACCGTGTTGGTGACCCCTGATGTAGATACTATTCAGTCAGCCAACATTTCTATTAAAAATCACTTTTTAATTGATCTTATATAATCAATTTTTTTTTGAGAAACTTAATTTGGAGTTCTCATGAGCTATAAGCCATAACCACCATTATCATTATTAACCATCATTATTATCACCATTGAGATGCGCCTGCCTGTATTGTGGGTCCTTTGCACTTGGAGTAAGAACCCCTTCAATTGTGACAGACCTAGAGCATTTAACTAGAGAGGTGTCAGAGACTGTTACAGGAAGTGATTGATTGACTTCAGATATTGAGTGCCAATAGTTTTTTCCAGATTATGAGTTTTGTGTCAGTTTCTCTACTTTGTCTCCTTTCTCTGTTTTGTGTTGTGGGGCAAGCAAACAAAAGAAAGAAACTGAGGACTGAAGTGTTTGTAATTGCAGCAGTTTTCTAGGAGAATTTACTGCATTGTCTGGCAGAAACGAAGGGGTGCCAATATTTTTAGTCACAAGTTAAGCAGCTCATGTGAAAACCATTTAGTGTCACAGACCTCAAGTTCATGTCCAGATGCAAACAGGTGACATGCATCACTGTGGTTGCCTTTTTGTTTTATAGTGCTGCTTTGTTGAAAAGGTACATACAGTATTTAAATGTTCTATTTATAGTAATGCCAAAAGCAATAGGATCAATGTTTTCCAATGAGAACATGACTTTACATTTGATATAAAACAGTCTGACACAGCTTTGTCAATAATTTGACATTTTATTTTGTGTTCTTTATCATTGTAACGGACATTTATTACAGCCAACCCTTAAATAAGGGTCGTGGTCTCAACCATCTGAGCCTGTTGTGGTCACTTGGTGTTGTCGACGTCTCAGGAATGGCTTGGTCTTTGGTGCTGAGAGGGCTCAGGAAGAGGCCAGGGGCAAATGGAATGGAGAGCGGGGTCAGGATTGGACAATGCACCGTGGCAGTAATGTCCTGGTCGGAGAGAAGGGGGCCCATGACCATGTGGAGAGGGTCTGTGACCATGTGGAGGGCCTCCATGATCATGTGGAGGGCCTCCATGACCATGTGGAGGGCCTCCATGACCATGTGGAGGGCTTCCATGACCATGTGGAGGGCCTCCATGACCATGTGGAGGGCTTCCATGACCATCTGGAGGGCCTCCATGACCATGTGGAGGGCCTCCATGACCATGTGAAAGGGGTCCCTGAGCATGCGGAGGGGGTCGGTGACCATGTGGACCATGAGGATGTTGACACACGGGCTCGTTCACACCAGAGCCAAGGTCTGTGGTGTTCTGTTGAGAAGAGGCAGAGTTAGCGCTGGTTATATGGTCTGTTACTGTATACAGTACCAATAATCAGGGTTCACCCGCAAGAATATTTTTCCATTTTATTGCTTCTATAAATGGAATTATGGTTAGTTTAAAAAGAAAACCTTTTTGTCAAGGTGAAAACAGATTTCTACAAATCCAACTCACTAGAAGTACATAATGTATCATGAGCAAATACGTAAATATTCACCACTATAAAGGAGTTCTATGTGATGTTCCAAAAATGTTTGTACTTAGCAATCAATGTGTTCATTAAGTGCAGACAGACACAGACAGAGATCGTTGTGTGACCACTGAGAGATCAAAAACTGATCCAAACTCTCAATGGTCTCCTAAAGCAGGGGTCAGCAACCGGCGGCTCTGGAGCCACATGTGACTCTTCAGCAGTGTTGGATTTTGGCTACCTGAGCATCAACAACAACAGCCACAGCTGTGTTGGTCTCAGTGGGAGCCTTTCTTTACAGGTACACTGCCCCGTCGGACTCCACAAGTGGACACACGTACAGTCATATGAAAAAATTTTGACACCCCTTTAAGTATTCAGTTCTTATTAAGAAATGTTCACGTATCTATGTCTAACCTTGTTTTTGCTTTATTTGCATTTTTTTAAATTTATTTTAGCCATTGTAAGTGGGAATGAATGTGGGGGTGTCCTAATTTATTCATCGCTATTTGTTTAGAATTACATTTTACAGAAAATTTGAAAAAAGTCTTTAATTCATTTTTAATTGTTTGGTTGTATTACATGAATCTCCCAGTATTTTCAACACTGATATTAAATATCCATATGTCCAAATATATTAAACACACACACAGGATGTCCTAATTTTTTCACGACTGTATCTGTGTCTGTTTGAGCAGCAGTCACGTTTGAAAACGTGAAAATGCCATTGTTCCTATCAAGGTGAAGGTGGTCACTATTAAAAAAAAAAAGCCTCCATGGAGAAATACCAAACTAGTAAGAGCTGAAAAAAGAGCGTGTCAAAAAGCTGAACGCAGGTGGCGAAAAACTAAATTACAGGTTCATTATGAAATCCATAATGAGAGATTGAGCATTTATAATTTGGAGCTGAGAAATGCAATGCAAGGCAAGCATATTTTTCAGACATCATTGCTAAAAACAACAATAATGGAAACACCTTGTTCACTACTGTTGACAGGCTAACAAATCCCCCTGTGTCAGTAGCTCCTGAACTTCAATCCAGCTGTGCCTGCAGTGACTTTGCCTTTTTCTTTACTGAGAAAATTCAGAAAATTAGACAGTCAGTCAGTCAGTGCTCCTATGCCAGGTGCTGGACATATGCTTCCTCCGTGTCCATATAAAGAAGACATAAACACCATGGCAAATTTTTTTTCCAATCAATCATAATATCTTGGATGACATCATATGCCACCTGAAATCCACAATCTGCTGCCTTGACAGTCTCCCAACAGGATTTTTTAAAAATGTTTCATTTTGTATGGCCTCAGATCTACTATAGATCATAAATATGTCTCTGCATTCAGGTGTCTTCCTTCAGTGCTTAAAACAGCTGTTATCAAGCCACTTCTAAAAAAGAGCAAGTTAGACATCTCACTCATGAACAGCTATAGGACCATATCAAACCTCCCCTTTCACAGTAAAATAATAGAAAAAGCTGTTTTTCAACAATTGTACGACTTCCTGACATAAAATAACTGTTTTGATGTCTTCCAGTCAGGTTTTCGGCCACACCACAGCACTGAGACAGCTCTAGTTAAGGTCTTTAATGACATCTACTCCAATACAGACAATGGCAACATTTCAGTCTTGGTTCCACTGGACCTCAGTGCTGCATTCAACAAGGTCAACCTACGTGACTTACTAGGCCAGCTGAAAAACTGGGTGGGACTTTCTGGTACAGCACTGAGCTGGTTTGAGTTCTATTTAAAAGACAGGGACTATTTTGTGTCTATAGGTAACTACAAATCTGAGCAAACAAAGATACTCCTTGTCCAGCAACCTATTCGGCAGCACCTCTGATACAGCCCAAGGACGGATCATTTTTTCACACATAAGGAGTTGTTCAGAACTCCTTATACAGTACAAAGATAAAGAGTGATGATAATCAAGTCAGTGGCGGTAATGCACCTGTAAGCTGGTTGCCAACCGCCAATCAAATTTAAAAGAAGAAGAAGAAGAAGAACCTGTGGAGTTCCCCAAGGTTCCATTTTACACCCTTTGCTTTTCAACATCTATATGCTCCCACTAGCTCAAATCATAAACAAACAACAAACTATATTACCGTAATTATGCAGATGATACACAAATCTACATAACCATCTCACCAGGAGACTATGGTCCAAATGAAATCCTGATCAAATGCATTGGTCAAATTAAAGAGTGGATGTGCCAGAATTTTCTTTAGTTAAACAAAGACAAAACCGAAATAATAGTTTTCGAAGCCAGAGAAGAAAAGACTCAAAGTTACCACTCAGCTTCAATCAGTGATGCTAAAAGCCAACAGCCAAGCCAGAAATCTGGATGTGATTCTGGACTCAGACCTGAATTTTAACAGCTATATTAAGGCAGTAGTGAAGTCGGCCTATTATCACTTAAAGAACATAGCGAGGATTAAAGGTCTGATGTCTCAGCAGGATCTAAAAAAACTTGTCCATGCATTTATCTTCAGTAAACTAGACTACTGTAACGCTGTCCTAACAGGTCTCCCTAAAAAGTCTAACGCTGCAGCTTGAGTCCTCACTAAGACCAAGAAAGTGGATCATATAACTCCAGTCCTCAGATCTTTACACTGGCTTCCTGTCTGTCGAAGAATAGATCTCAAAACACTCCTGTTAGTTTGTACCACCCGGAGTGGTGGCCTAGTTGACAGAGCATCTATCCCACAACCAGGAGGTTGGGGGTTCAAGTCGAGGCCGGGTCATACCAAAGACCATATAAAAATGGTACTTCCCACCTTCTAGCTTGGTGCTCAGTGTAACAGAACAGGGGAAGGAGAAGTTGTTTGTGGTGATGCCTTGAATGGCAGCGACCCCTCTGATTCTACATGTGATTAACATTGTAGATAAGAGAAACCTAATTTCATTCTACTGTACATGACTGGCTGTATGGACTGAATGAGAATAGAGCTGGCTTCTTATAAAGCTCTGACTGGTTTAGAGCCAAAATACATTTCAGATTTGCTGGTCCATTATGAACCACCCAGAGACCTCAGGTGGTCAGAGTCAGGCTTACTATCTGTGCCCAGAGTTAGAACCAAACATGGTGAGGCAGTCAGTTTTTATGCCCTCACATATGGAACAAACTCCCAGAAAGCATCAGTACTGCTGAAACTCTCAGCTGCTTTAAATCCAGGTTAAAAACTTTCCTATTTGCCTCAGCCTTTCAGTAGAACAACTGTTCCTACAATGTACTGTAACTTTTTTTTTCTGTCGTATTCTATTTTAGCTTGTTTTTGTTTCTCTTTAATTTACTTTTACTTTGCTTTTATTTTTTTCCTTTTATTATTTTTACTTTTCTTATATATTCCTTTTGCAACTTGCTGTAATGCTTTAATGTTTTATTGTATGTACAACACTTTGAATTGTCTTGTGTGATGATCAGGCAAGCAGGCTCCCCCTCCCCTCCTGTTTCTGTTTTTCCGGCTCCAGAAAATTAGTCACACCTGTGTGACTACACACCTGCTGCATCTGATGAGCCAGCATATTTAAGATCCAGCATGTGGAGAGCTCATTGCTGGATCGTCTGGGTTTGCAGCCACGATTTAAGTCTAAGCTTTGTCTCGTTGTTATTAAGTTACCTGTGCACTCATCTTGTTTCTCCTGCTCTTCAGGTTGCTGCCACCCGCAAGTGTGTCTCCGGAGTTGATCACGCTCGCCTGACCAGGAAGATCCACGACGTTCACCCAGGTCTCTGCCTTCCCCCTGTCCCCTTGTCCTTGCAGGAGTTCCCTGCTGGACTGTGCTGCTGTCGTAGCAAGTGTGTTTTCCCGCATTATTCTCCCTTTGGAGAATCTGTCCCTATGGCCTCTGTCTGCTCTCTCCCATAGGCTATGTGCGCTCCAGGGGGCATCTGTCTTGTTGGAAATTTAAGTTGGCATTTTTGTGTTTCATTTTCTTTAGTTTATGCACTTTTATTTTCAGTTGTGTTTTCAATGAACTTGTGAAACTTTTTATCCGAGTCTGAGTGATCGTTATGGCAGCTCTGCGTTTGTGTCTAACCCTGTTCTGAATCATGACAGAATGATCCAGCTAGGATCAAAGCTCAGTGAGCGCTTGGCCGAGTGATCAGTCAGCACTCTGGTGCTTGGAGGCCACAGAACGCCGGGTCATGTTTCTTTTTGAGCAGTTAGAGACGGTTACCCAGCAATTGGCCACCATCACTGAGCACCTGGGTCGGCTTCCTGGTACAGCTTCTCCCCTGAACCTGCTGTCCGGCAGTGTCTGCCATCTGCAGGAACATCTCTGTTCCTTCGCCTGCCCCCTATGGGGGAGAGGTAGGAGGGTGCAGGGTGTTCCTGCTCCACTGCCGGCTTTATTTTCATCAGGTGGAGGGGGAGTATAAGGATGATGCGGCGAAAATCCATTTCATGACCTTGTTGCTGGGAGACTGGGCGCTTAAGTGAGCACAGTCAGTCTTCAGCAGCCCGGACGGACCCCTATACACATACCAGCGGTTTGTGCGGGAATTCTCCGAGGTATTCGACCATTCAGAGAGTGAGAGGAACATAGTTAGCCAGCTGATGGGACTTCGTCAGGGAGGCCAGTCAGTAGCTGACTTCTCCGTCGAGTTCCGGGTCGCTGTGGCCGACTCCAGATGGAATGATGTTGCTCTATGCAGCGCCTTCCTCTGAGGCCTGGATACGCACCTACGTGACGAGCTGGCTATCCGCGCGTCCCCCTCCTCTCTGGATGAGATGATTGTGCAGGCAGTGGCCCTTGATAATTGGTTTAGGGAGCATACGAGGGAGCACATGGCTGCTGCTTCCCTGGTCACTTCACGGCCGGTCCCCCTGACCTCTGATGCTGTTTTGCTGGTGTTGTTACCGGAGCCGATGGACCTCTGGAGGGTCCGTCTGACTCCGAGGGAGCGCCAGTGTCGCAAGAGGGCGGGGAAGTGCATTTATTGTGGGGTCCCTGGCCACCCTTGGCCCGGACTGTCAGTCACCGTGGGGAGGCTGGGGGGAGGGCCTTCATCATATTCCCCTAATCGTTTTGAACTTCCAGTCCTCATCCAGTTACCAGGGGCCGAGTACAAAATCTAAACTCTGAGTCAGGAGCAGAGCAAAATTTCATCCAACAGGCCATGGTGTGTAAATTACAGATACCCACCAGGAATATTCCGACACCTTTGTCGTTCTCGGCGGTTTCGGGCAGCACCATCGCGGCGATTACCAAACAGACGGAGCCCATGTTGGTCATTCTGTCTGATAATCACCGCAAGACTATTCAGTTTTACGTCCTGCCCCAATCTAGCTCCGCCATGATCCTGGGGTATCCGTGGCTCCACACCCATAACCCCATTATAAACTGGAGTCAGGGCGCCATTTCATCCAGGAGCACTTTCTGTCTCTCGTCTTGTCTCCGATCGGCCGCATGCTTGCTTTCGCTCCCGATCTTCTCCCCTTCGGCTGAGCCAGTGGATCTCAGCTCCGTGCCAGAGGTTTATCATGACTTAGGGGAGGTCTTTAGCAAGTCTAGGGCCCTATCTTTACCACCTCACTGGGGCTATGACTGTGCTATCGATCTCCTCCCGGGCGCGCAGCTGCCATCCGGCCGGCTCTACAGTTTATCTGGGCCGGAGAGGGAGGCGATGGAGACCTACATTAAAGACTCACTTAGCGCCAGCATAATTCATCCGTTGTCTGCCCCTCTCGGCGCGGGGTTCTTCTTTGTAGGGAAGAAGGACATGTCTCTGCAGCCGTGTATTGATTACCGTGAGCTTAACGCGATCACCCGGAAGGACAAGTATCCGCTGCCCCTTATTAATTCAGCATTTGAGTTACTTCAGCGGGTGCGTTTTTTTTTTTTTTTTTACCAAACTCAACCTCCGTAATGCATATCATTTAGTCCGCATTTGTGAGGGGGACAAGTGGAAGACGGCGTTTAAAACAGCACTGGGCCATTTTGAATACTTGGCCATGCTGTTCGGGCTGACCAATGCCCCTGCCGTCTTCCAGCTGTTAATTAACGACATCCTGCGAGATATGGTTAACCAGTTTGTGTTTGTTTATTTGGACAACATTTTGATTTTTTCTCGCACCATGGAGGAGCACATAGTCCCCATTCGGTCCGTCCTGCAGTGGTTGCTGGAGAACAGCTTTTTGTGAAGGCTGAGAAGTGCGAATTTTCCACTCGCTCTACTTTGTTTTTGGGGTTCATCATCGCCGAGGGCACGGTAAAGGCCGATCGGGCGAAAATCAAGGCAATAGTGTGGTGATCTGAGCACTGATCCCATCTGCACTCATGTTACTCAATATTTTCCCTTTTCTCCCATTTTATTTCGGGTTTTGTTATGTGGGCCTTTTCAGGGCTTTTATTGTGATAGCGTCACAGCCGCACTTCCGGCTGTCAAAGCCGAGCCGACGCCATGACAGCTGTTCGCTATTTATTAATTACGTTCCCCTTTCCTGTTGAGTTGCTTTACATTGTGTGTAGTATTTAAGGGAGCAGCTGAGGTTCACTCCTCGCTGCGACCTACACATTTGTGTCCCCGGACTGGAGTTCCTAACCCCGACTCCAGTCTTCTCTCTGTGTTTTGGATTCATCTTTGCTCGTCTCTTGTAAGTGTATGTTTTACAGCGTAGGTTCCATTCTCGCTGTACCTCCACATTTGATGTCAGTTTTTATTATTTTGTGTTGTAGTTTATGTACATGTTTAGCCCCACGAGGCTCTTTACTTTGTCATTTTGTCCTTTTTGTTAAATAAACAAGCAAACTTACTACTGGCTCCTGGCACCTCATTAACGCCCTGAAAGGGGCATCCATAACAGTAGGTCGCAGCCAAGAGAGGTACCAGTCCCAGTAAGTTTGTTTTGGGCTTGAGTTTTTTCCCTTCTCTGGGTGCCAGTATCTTGGGAAAGATGTCAGCATTCGAGCATGGGTTTTGCCGCAAGTGGTTGTGGGAGGTTGATGATCTCCTGTCCAATGCCCGTCTGCTCATTCCCTCCAACTCCGCATATTGGTACCTGGACCTCGCACAAAGGACGCTACTACGCTATCACCTGACCTCGTTTCCGGAGGGCAAGGAGAGAGTGCCGGTGATAGTAGCGCTGCAGAAACTGATAGAGAATGCGGCCAAGAAGCCTCCAACTTCCTCCCCCGGACACGATCGTCCCGACGAGAGGGAAGTCTCCTGAGCGGGCCGGTCCTCAGCGATTTTCCCGTCTGGACCCTGTCCTAGATTGTCAGAAGAGCTCCGCCTCCCAGCCAGCTGCTTCTCCCGCGCCACGACGTAAGGTGAGGACAGCAGCCCCAGCCTCCGTGTCATCTCATTTCGGTGTTCGTCACAATCCTTAGGAGAAAGGGGGTGAACCAAGCCCACTGCAGCGGTCACCATCATTCCCCAGGAAAACAGGCAAGTGTTTTTTCATTCTCAATCTCAGTGTAATGAATTGCCTTGTCTGATTCCTGGGGATGGGGCTCAGGGTTCACAGACCTCTGAGCTCCCTCCACCTGCTGCAGTCATAAACGTTGAACCTGCAACCTCTGTGTCTCCTTCCCTTCTCTCCGAGCACCCCCCAGTGCCAGGAGTAGACCGTCGGACGGAGGAGGAGCCTGCGGCCCTGGAGAGCCTGGTTCCAGTCCTGCAGCTGTGTCACAGGCAGAGGAGGAGGCCTGACTGTCGATTGGAGCCTGAGCCGACGATTAAGCGTCCCCGGGTCTCCGTGGAGGAGCAGTCGGCCCCAGCAGGTCACGGATTGCCTGCCACCACGCCGTGCGGACCTTTGGCATGGGCTTCAGTGCCAGGGGGTTCTTGGACTGTGAGGACCATCATGCCGGCTGCAGAGCCCGCCGCAGTCAAGTCAGAACCAGGAATGGACCTCCAGATCATTGAGCCTGGATCGTCAGAGTCCTGGACAGCAGCAGAGCCCGAGATCAGGCAAGTGCTCTATTTTGTCTTCCTGCTTTCTGTTCTGGAGCATTCTTGTCTGTCTCTTGGGGAGAAGAGCCGGGTGCAGCCAACCGCTGCATCTGAGCTCATCTCGATGGACTCTGCCGCTGCCGGTGATCCTGACCCCTGTTCTCCCTGTCTATCCAAACAAGTCAGCTCCGGTCGTCGTCATCGAGGCTCCAGGTTCGTGTTTGGAGGTCATCCCAGCCGCTGCGCTGGCCCAATCGGGGTCCATCGTGGGTGCTGCGCTGGCCCAATCAGGGTTCGTCATGGGTGCTGTGCTGGCCCAATTGGGGTCCGTCGTGGGTGCTGCGCTGGCCCAGTCGGGGTCCATTGTGGGTGCTGTGCTGGCCTGGTCCGAGTCCACCGAGGGTGCTGCGCCGGTTCGGTTCGAGGTCAATGAGGGAGCGGCAGATCCCCTTCTGCCTGACACCAGACTGGTTCCTCGCCCTCCCCCCTATTCTCCTCCACCGGACGCCGCTGGGGTCTCCCTTATTTGGGTTGGCTTCCCCTCACTGTGCCTCTTGGTAGGGAAGCTGCCTCCGAGTTTTCCCTTCCGGTCCTGGTGGTCTAAGGACGTGGGTCGGCCGCCCGAGAGACTGTTTCGCTGGTTCTGCGTCCTGGGTTGGCCACCCGAAGGACTGCTTTGTTGGTTCGGCAACCTAGTCCGGCCGCCTGAGGTACTGTTTCCCCAGGTCTGGGACTTGGGTAGGCCACCCAAACTGCCTTTTTTCCTCTCCGTTATGTGAAATCTTGATGCGGATAGACCGCTTGAACTGCTTTTTTTTCTTTTCGTTATGTGGAATCTGGATGCAGGTAGACCGCCTGAACTGCCTTTTTTTTCTCTCCACTCTCTACCTGCCAGCATCCCTGAAGTGGTGTTTTTTTCATGTGTTTTTGAAGGGTTGCTCTTTTCCTTGCCTGGATTAAAGTGTGGACTATGGCTATATTTTCTGTTTGCCTATTCTGTAGCTTTTGTGTATTTTTTCTAGTGTTTATATGGTACTTATGTATTTTGAAGGGTACCTGTATTTTGGTTTTCTCTTGTTTTTCTTATCAGGCAGTACCTTACATACTGTATATTTTGTTTATTCATTCTGTTGCACTTGATTATTTCTCTGGTTGTAGTGTTTAACTAGTTTTGGTCTTTTCTGTGTTTAAGCCACGCCGTTTTATATTTAATCCATGTTGTCATCCGTTCCTTGTGGGGGGTTTTTTTCCTCCTCTGGGTGTCGCTGTCGACATTTTTTGTTTTTTGGTTCTCTCCCTCCTGGCCTGTTTCCCCCTTCGCCCTCCCTGGGTCGGTCCTGGTAGCCTTCTGGTTGAGGGGGGGGGGGGCCTTGGATGTTATGTTAGACACCTGGAATGCGCCCTTTGAACAGGGGGGTACTGTGGTGATCTGAGCGCTGATCCCATCCGCTCTCAGGTTACTCAGTATTTTCCCTTTTCTCCCATTTTATTTCGGGTTTTGTTATGTGGGCCTTTCCAGGGCTTTTACTGTGATAGCATCATGTCCGCACTTCCGGCTGTCAAAGTCGAGCCAATGCCGTGACAGCTGTTTGCTCTTTCTTTAATTGCATTCCCCTTTCCTGTTTGGTTGCTTTACATTGTGTTTAGTATTTAAGGGAGCAGCTGAGGTTCACTCCTCACTGTGACCTACACATTCGTGTCCCCGGACTGGAGTTCCTAACCTCGACTTCAGTCTTCTTTTAGATAGATAGATAGATACATACTTTATTTCGAACAAAAAAGTAAAAAAAAAACAAACAAAAAAACAAAAAACAAATGACAAGTGCGACAAAGTGACAGTATAGAGTGCTCGAAAGGGAGAAGGAAGAAGTGAACACTTATTAACTCCAACTCCTCTTTTCCATAAATACAACTCCATCCATCCATCTTCTACTGCTTTTCCGGAGGTCCGGGTCACGGAGGCAGCAGTTCAAGCAGAGAAGCCCAGACTTCCCTCTCCCCAGCCACCTGCTCCAGCTCTTCAGAGAGGATACCAAGGCGTTCCCAGACCAGCTGGGAGACATAGTCTCTCCACCGAGTCCTGGATCTGCCCCGGGGTCTCCTCCCAGTGGGACGTGCCCAAAACACCTCAGGTGGGAGGCGTCCAGTAGGCATCCTAATCAGATGCCCATACCACCTCAACTGACTCCTTTCGATGTGGAGGAGGAGCGGTTCTACTCTGAGCCTCTCCCAGATGACTGAGCTCCTCACCCTATCTCTGAGGGTGAGTCCAGCAATCCTACGGAGAAAGCTCATTTCAGCCGCTTGTGTCCGCAATCTTGTTCTTTCGGTCATTACCTAAAGCTCGTGACCATAGGTGAGAGTAGGAACGTAGATTGACTGGTAAATCAACAGCTTTGCCTTAGAACTAAGCTCCCTCTTCACCACAACAGACTGGTACAACGTCCGCATCACTGCAGATGCTATTCCAATCCGTCTGTCAATCTCTCTCTCCATTTTCCCCTCACTCGTGAATAAGACCCCAAGATACTTAAACTCCTCCACCTGGGGTAGGAGCCTGTCCCCAACCCAGAGAAGATAATCCACCTTTTTCCGGCTGAGGACCATGGACTCAGATTTGGAGGTGTTGATTCTCATCCCAGCCGCTTCACACTCAGCGGCAAACCGTCCCAGCAAAAGCTGTAGGTCATTGCTGGATGAAGCCAAAAGGACAACATCATCTGCAAACAACAGAGATGAGATCCTGTGGTCACCAAGCATGGCACCCTCTGTTCCCTGGCTGCGCCTAGAAATCCTGTCCATAAAAATTATGAACAGGATCGGTGACAAAGGGCAGCCCTGGCGGAGTCCAGCTCTCACTGGGAATGACTCCGACCGAGTGTTGGCAATACGAACCAAACTCTCACAACGGTCGTACAGAGATCGAATAGCTTGTAACAACAAGCCTGATACCCCATACTCCCGAAGCACCCTCCACAAAAAACCACGAGGGACGCGGTCAAATGCCTTCTCCAAGTCCACAAAACACATGTAAACTGGTTGGGCAAACTCCCACGAACCCTCGAGAATTCTCGAGAGGGTAAAGAGCTGATCTGATGTGCCACGGCCAGGACGAAAACCACATTGCTCCACAGGTGACGATCCCCTCATGGATCGTCACCTTATCGTGGTGGGGGGGTTGTGTGCCCCAGTGATCCCAGGAGCTATGTTGTCCGGGGCAATTTGCCTCTGATAGGGTCACCCAAGACAAACTGGTCCTGTGTGAAGGGCCAGACTAAGAACGGTCCAACAGACTCTCATGATAAATTCTAGATCAAGGATTCAGTGTTCCCTGCCTGGTATGGGGTTACCGGGGCCCCACCCTGGAGCCAGGCCTGGGGGAGGGGCTCGATGGCTAGCGTCTGGTGGCCAGGTTTCCACCCATGGGACCCAGCCGGGCTCAGCCCGAAGGAGTTACATGGGTCCACCCTCCAGTGGGCTCACCACCTGCAGGAGGGATCATGGGGGTCAGGTGCTATGTGGATTAGGTGGCGGTCAAAGGCGGAGACCTTGGCGGACTGATCCCAAGCTTTCTAAATACAACTCATGTGAAATATATTCAACTTACCACATTTAAGACCCCAAATAAACAATTAACTATATTTTGTACATATCAACATTAACACCCATCCATCCCAACATACATACAGTCCATACATCAAAACCAGCCCCAAACAACATAGATATACACAGCACTGTCCCAACCACCATTCCATAGTGTCCCAGAGTGAGCATAGTGAATCGTACATATAAATACTACCCTTCTAACATATATTCTTCAAGCAAATAATGTTTATACCTATTTTTGAATTGATTTCTGTTTGTACATAGTTTCAGTTCCAGCTCCAGACTGTTCCACAAATCCACCCCACAGACAGATATGCACATACTTTTCTTAGTTGTTCGTATCTTAGGTTTTGTAAAGTTTAAGCCTCCTCTCAAATTATAATCATTGTCTCTTTTTTTGAATATTTTTTGTATATTAGTTGGGAGTTGATTATTAATTGCCCTGTACATGACTTGTGCTGTCTTAAATTTAACTAAATCCATGAACTTTATGACATGTGACTTTAAAAACAACGAACTGGTATGGTCTCTATATCCTACATTATTTATTATCCTTATAGCTCTTTTTCGTAATGTGCATATTGGCTGTAGGTTGGTCTTGTAGGTGTTTCTCCAGACTTCTACACAGTAGTTAAGATAAGGTAGAAACAGTGAATTGTACAGTAAGAACAATGATTTATAGTTCAAGATGAGTCTTGTCTTCCCCAGTATGCCTATACATTTTGCCAACTTGGCCCGGATGTGACTGATGTGAGGTTTCCAGATTTTATTGTCTAGCGTCACCCCCAGAGACTTATTTTCTTGTACTGTTTCTATTCTGGTATCATCTATCGTTACCATTATTTCATGATTTATTTTATAATTTCCAAACAACATAATCTTTGGGTTTTTTTTTCAGATTTAGAGATAATTTATTTTTGTTGAACCACTGCGTTAACCTTTTCATTTCAGTTGTGACCACTTCTAAAACCTGCTGCAAATTCTCACCAGTGCAAAGGATATTTGTGTCATCCGCAAACAAAATAAATTTCAGAATTTTTGATACTTGGCATATGTCATTTATATACAAGATAAAGAGTTTGGGTCCCAAAACTGACCCCTGGGGCACACCACAAGTGATGTCCATGAAGGGTGATTTGCGCTCACCAATTTGTACAAATTGTTGTCTGTTACTTAAATAACTTTCTACCCAACTCAGTCCGACCCCTCTTATCCCATACCTTTCCAATTTCCTCAGTAGAATTCTGTGGTCAATGGTGTCAAAAGCTTTCTTTAAATCTATAAATACTCCTACAGCAAACTTTTTTTTTATCTATACAACTAGTAATTTCTTCTATAAGTTCGATCAGTGCCAAAGATGTTGATTTATCTGCTCTAAAACCATACTGGCTGTCTGTAAGGAGGTTGTGTTTTTCAATGAAATCATCCAGTCTCTTAGTGAAGATTTTTTCAAGTATTTTGGAGAATTGTGAGAGTAAAAAGACCGGCCTGTAATTTGTGAAATCATGACTGTCTCCTGTTTTATATAGTGGTATTACTTTTGCTATTTTCATTTTGTTTGGAAATTTACCAGTTTGAAATGGCAGTTTACAGATGTGGGTGAGTGGTTTAACAATTCCTTCAATTACTTTTTTCACTATTGTCATGTCAATTTCATTTCAGTCAGTTGATTTTTTGTTCTTAAATTTACTCACAGTCTCGATAATTTTCTTTTCAGTAACCGCACCCAAAAAGATTGTGTTTGGATTTCTATCTTCTATTTCATTTACAGAACCACTGTTGTTTGTTTCTGGTGTCACTATTGATTTTGCTAATTCAGGACCAACGTTTACAAAAAATTTATTGAAACCACTGACCACATCCTCCATATTATTTATCAAGTTGTCATTTTCAATAAAATATTCTGGATAATTAGCATTCTTAGGTTGGTTACTAATAATCCCATTGAGTACTTGCCATATTCCTCTTAAGTTATTTTTATTATCCTCTAATATTCTGTTGTAGTATTCTTTCTTACAAGTCCTCATTATATTAGTAAGCTTGTTTTTATATCTTTTATATTTGATCTTGGCCTCTTCCATTCTGCACTTAATGAATTGTTTATATAATGTATTCTTCTTTTTACATGCATTTATTAACCCCTTGGTGACCCAAGGAATATTTTTGTTTTGTTGTCTGTCACTGTATTGTTTTATAGGACAGATTTTATTGTACAATGAAATATTTGTAAAAATTTATATGCTTCATTTATATCATTTTCATCACAAACTATCTTCCAGTCTTGTATTAATAATTCCTTTGCCAGTAAATACATAGATTCTTCAGTTCTTATTCTTTTATATTTAATATTTTTGGTATACTTTTTCCTCCTATAATCACATTGATTGACAACAATAATCAGCAGGTGGTCACTAGTATCATTCAATAAAAGCCCACTCATGATATTATTTTCCATAATGTTTGTGAATATGTTATCTATTAGTGTGGCACTGTGTGACGTGATTCTGCTAGGTCTGGTGATTGTTGGATGTAAGCTCATACTGTACATTGTGTTGATAAATTCTTCTGTCAAACTATGTTGTTTTGAATTCATAAGATCTATACTGAAATCCCCACAGATGAACATAACTTTATGAGTTAGTTTTGCATACATTTTTTCCATCCAGTCCTTAAATAAGTCAATGTTTGATCCAGGTGTTCTATATACACAGCTCACTACTATATTCTTCACATTGTCCAGACAGATTTCTATTGTAATACATTCAAATAAATCATCCACAGTTACTGACAAATTTTCAACAACCTTGTATTGCAAGCTCTTGTCAACATAAATTGCAACTCCTCCTCCTTTTTTCACTTTTCTATTTATATAATTTAATTCATAGCCATCCAATGTAAAATCCACTCCTTTCTCTTCACTGAGCCACGTCTCTGACATTGCCACAATATTGAATGGCTCTTTAAACTGATGTAAATAATGTTTAATATTATTAAAGTTGGCATAGAGACTTCTGCTGTTGAAGTGGATCATAGAAATATTGAAATCAGATGTGACCATTGTGTTAAACTGTTTATCCGTGTAGTAACTACAGCTATTACTGATGGAGGTAAATAAATTATTATCAGGGTCTATGTTATATTCTACGTCCTGTGGGTTGTGATCCGTATATTCAAAAACTTTCAGTTCCTGATGTTCCTGTTTGTTGATCTTTTGTTTCATGTAATTAATTCTTCTCTCTGTGTTTTGGATTCATCTTTGCTCGTCTCTTATAAGTGTATGTTTTACAGCGTAGGTTCCGTCCTCGCTGCACCTCCACATTTGATGTCAGTCTTTATTATTTTGTGTTCTAGTTTATGTACGGGTTTTTCCCCACGAGGCTCTTTACTTTGTTATTTTGTCCTTTTTGTTAAATAAACAAGCAAACTTACTACTGGCTCTTGGCGCCTCATTAATGCCCTGAAAGGGGCATCCATGACAGGTAGTAGACTGGACGACCCCTCAGCCCAGAAAAGACCTCCAACGCTTCCTGGGCTTCGCCAACTTCTACCGCCAATTTATCTGAGACTACAGTAAGGTGGCGCAACCGCTTACGCAGTTGACGTCAACCAAAAGTCCATTCAAGTGGCTCGAGGCCGCTGAAGGAGTTTTTGTGACCCTGAAAGGCCTATTCACCAATGCACAAATCCTGGTGCAGGTGGATCCCACGGCGCAGTTCGTGGTTGAGGTGGATGCTTCTGAGTCGGGGGTGGGCGCTATCCTCTCCCAGTGCTCCTCCTCCGACCAGAAGCTCCATCCGTGCGCGTATTTCTCCCGGCGGTTAATGCCAGCCGACAGGAATTATGCTGTTGGGGACCACGAACTGTTGGCCATTAAGCTGGCATTGGAGGAATGGAGACACTGGCTGGAGGGAGCTCGTCAACCAGTCATTGTCTGAACAGACCATAAAAATTTAGAATATCTTCGGTCAGCCAGACGGTTGAATTCTCCGCAGGCTCGGTGGGCCCTGTTCTTTAATAGGTTTAATTTATCCATATCGTACCGCCCAAGGTCCCGCAACGCCAAGGCTGATGGTCTCTCACGCCAGTTTTCTCCCGACTTCTCCTCCTTCACGTCCTCCTCCACAGCTCCTCTGTCTCACCTGGAGAGTACCCCCCCCCCCCCCGCTTTCTCGGAACACTCCAGTGGGAGATAGAGCAGAGGGTCCGGCAGGCGCAATCATCGGAACCTGTCTTGGAGGGAGGACTGTCAGACCGGCTGTATGTCCCCACAGCGCTACGGGGAGAGGTGATTAAGTGGGGACATACCAGCTTTTTTGCCTGTCATCCCGGCATATCCAGGACTATCAATCTGCTGCAGGGAGTGTTGTGGTGGCCCACACTCGGGAGGGATGTGCAGGAATATATCAAGGCCGTTCACTCCTGTTCCGCCAATAAAACGGGCTCTCCCCCCCCGCAGGTCTCCACCATCCTCTTCCAGTGCCGGGTCGCCCATGGTCACACATTGCTCTACAGAGGGAATACATTGGAACAGAATTCTTGGCAGTTATAGGACAGTTACCATAGCAATACAGCACTGAGTGGCAACCACATGTGACAGCTTTATTTTGTATGCAGCAAAACATAAAAATCACACAAAATATTTAGTCACAGCAATGCACAGAGTACTTTTTAAACTTTAGATGTTAATACCACACCATTTACTTGACTGTAATTATGTGTTGGTAAAGCCCAAGGCACATGATAAGTGAAGAAGTGATTCAGAGCCTTTATTTATTTTTTATTTTTTTTGCCAAATAATCAAAATAGAATAAGATTAGCTCTCCACAATACAAGCAGATACTCTGTGTACTGTTGTGACTGAATATTGTGTGTATTTTTTTGTGTTTTACTGCTTACACCCTAATGCTGCCACTCATTTTTGCCAATTGTTTTTTAACTGACATAAGTTTCATTCAGTGACATCATATGCATACCCTCTATACTTCATTACGGGCCTCCCTCCATCCTGAGGGAACACGGTTATCCTGACAATAGTCGACTTCGCTTCTCCAAGGCCATCCACCTGATTCCTCTCCACAAGTTACCATCTGCCTCAGAGACGGCCGACCTGCTGACGCAGCACGTCATTCGGCTGCATAGTATTCCCATGGACATCGTCTTGGACCGGGGACCCCAATTCACATCCCAGGCGTGGAAGGCATTCTGCTGCTTCTTGGGTTCGACTGCCAGCTTGACAGTAGGTTACCATCCTCAAAGCAGTCTCTGGAGGTGTAGCATCCGTGAACCCGACCACCTGAAGGTTCCATTTGACCTCGGTGGAATATGCCCACAACTCGGCGATCTCTTCCTCCACTGGGCTCATGCCATTCGAAGTGTTGATGGGTTACATGCCACCTTTGCTGCCCACGGTGGAGAGGGCCCTCGCCGTCCCATCCGTGGAGGCCTATGTGCACCGGTGCTACCGTCTGTGGAGGGCCACGAGAGCTGCCCTCCTTCGCTCTGTAGAGCGCAATAAACAGTACACCAATCGCAGATGGGCGCCAGCGCCAAAGTACACAGTGGGACAAAGGGTCTGGCTGTCCACCGACCAGATCCTGCTGAAAACGGAGTCCTGGAACCTCTTCCTCCGCTATCTGGGCCCGTATACCATCAAGCAGTCAATCAATGATGTCACCGTTCGGTTGGACTTGCCGCCCTCTATGCGCATCCATCCAACTTTCCATGTCTCCGAGATCAAGCCCCTCTCCACCAGTCCTCTCTGCCCTCTACCCGCCCCCCCCCGCCCCCCAGATCATTGACGGCCAGACCACGTATACGGTGGAGAGGATCCTAGACATGCATCGTCCAGGGTGGGGGTGCCAATACCTCGTTCACTGGAAAGGATATGGTCCAGAGGAGAGGTCATGGATCCTGGGGTTGTACATCCTTGACAAGCGCATGATTCGAGCATTCCATCGGACCCATCAACGCAAGCCCAGTAGGAAGCCAATAGGCATCCCTTGGGGGGGGACACTGTGATGATCAGGCGAGCGTGCTCCCCCTCCTGCATGATTACACACCTGCTACATCTGATGAGCCAGTGTATTTAAGATCCAGCGTGTGGAGAGCTCATTGCTGGATCGTCTGGGTTTGCAGCCGTGACTTAAGTCTAAGCTTTGTCTCGTTGTTATTAAGTTACCTGTGCACTCATCTTGTTTCTCCTGCTCTTCAGGTTGCTGCCACCCGCAGGTGTGTCTCCGGAGCTGATCACGCTCGCCTGACCAGGAAGATCCAAGACATTCACCCAGGTCTCTGCCTTCCCCCTGTCCCCTGGTCCTCCAGGAGTTCTCTGCTGGACTCTGTTGCTCTCGTAGTAAGTGTTCTTTCCTACATTATTCTACCTCTGGAGAATCTATCCCTAATTACCTCTGTCTGCTCTCTCCCGTAGGCTAAGTGTGTTCCAGGGAGCAGTTGTCTTGTTGGAAATTTAAGTTGGCATTTTTGTGTTTCATTTTCTTTAACTTATGCACTTTTATTTTCCATTGTGTTTTCAATAAACGTGTGAAACTTTTTATCCGAGTCTGAGTGATCGTTCTGACAGCTCTGCGTTTGAGTCTAACCCTGTTCTGAATCATGACATCTTGTACAAGAAATGTGCTATGCAGATAAACTTGCCTTGCCTTGTGTCTCCTTGTCTCTCACGTGTCTCCCATAATGCATCTCAATCAGGGTTTAAAATTCTTCATAGTACTGAAACAGCTTTAGTGAAGGTCACTAACGACCTCCTTATCACATCTGATAATGGACTTTTTTTCTGTACTTGTCCTTTTAGACCTTAATGCAGCTTTGGATACTATTGATCATAATATTTTACTTGATAGATTAAAAAACCTTGTTGGACGTAATGGAACTTCTTTGCAGTGGTCTGAATCTTATTCATCTGATAGGTTCCAGTTTGTTCATGTTAATAATGACTTTTCTTCTAACTCAAAGCTCAATCACAGAGTTCCACAGGGATCTCTGCAAGGCCATATTCTTTTTAGATTATATACAGTATGCTTACGCTAAGTAATATTAATAGAAAGCACTGTATACATTTTCATTGTTATGCAGATGACACACAATTATACTTGTCAATGAAGCCAGATGACAGCAATCAATGAGCCAAATTAGAGGCTTGTCTTAAGGAAATCAGAGCTTGGATGACTTGTAATTTCTTGCTATTAAATTCAGATAAGACTGAAGTCATACTAGTTGGTCCAAAAAACCTTAGAAATACCTTTCCAAATCAAACTCTTAGCTTGGATTAGGTTACTCTTTTTCTTAATAGTTCTGTGAGGAACCTTGGAGTTATTTTTGCTCAAGATCTGTTATTTTAATTCACATATTATCAATCAATCAATCTTTATTTTGGATAGATTAAAAGTACAGATTAAAAGAAACAGAATAATATAACAAAGGGGGAAGAAAATCCAACAAGGTCAAATTAGACAATAACTCCTCTGATTATACAGTTCAACATAAGTTATCCGAAATGGGTGATGGCTGAAGCCGCAGCTTATATTGCCCACCCATATTCCATCCAAGGATTCAAAAGAAAAACAAAACAAGAGCGATTACAATTCAGAACATAGCTAAGACAAAATGTGACAAAAAAAACAACTAAGCAACAACACAACACAGACTGGATATAACAATCCTTATGTGATTTTACATGTCATCTTGTATATATGTTTGGAGTATTTCTTCCTTTAGTTTTTGTTTAAATTGTCCAAGCGTTGCACATGATTTTAATTCAGGTCCTAAATCGTTCCATAATCGGACTCCTTGCACTGAAACACAGTGTTGCTTGGTGGTAGTTCTCACTGAAGGTTTTTGAAATATACATGTTCCTCTGAAATGATATTGTTTCTCCCTTATTTGGAACAGCTTTTGGATATTTGCGGGCAGTGATAGATTTTTCACTTTAAACATTATTACTGCAGTTTTAAAGTCAACCAGATCTTTCAACTTGAGAGCTTTTAATTTAAGAAAAAGTGGGTTTGTTGGTTCCCTGTAAGCAACTTTGTTTATTATTCTAATAGCTCTCTTCTGAAGCATAAAGACTGGATATGTTTTTTTATATGTATTTCCCCATACTTCAGTACAATATGTCATGTATGGGAGTATTAATGAATGATACAAGGTATATAGTGTGGGTTGATTCAGCAAATATTTCACTCTGTGTAGTATTGCAATTGATTTGGATATTTTACCTTTAATATAATTAATATGTGACTTCCATCACAGTTTATTATTAATTATTACACCAAGAAATTTAGTTTTGAATACCCTTTCAATCTCTACACCATTTACACTGAGTTTAGATACTAAGTTGTTGTGATGGTTGTTAAAAACTATAAATTTTGTCTTACTTAAATTGAGCGTTAATTTGTTTGAATCAAACCACAGTTTAAGCTTTCCTAATTCCTTTCCGAGTGTATCCAAAAGTTGTTCCAAATTGCTTCCACTGCATAATAAATTAGTGTCATCGGCAAACAATATTAAATCCATTTTTTCTGAAACTTTACATATATCATGTATATACATATTGAATAACAATGGCCCCAAAACTGAACCCTGTGGGACTCCACAAGTAACCTTCAGTAACTGTGAGTTTTTGTTACCAACATATACATACTGATATCTATTCTTTAAGCAACTACATAACCAGGACAGTGCTACCCCCCTAATACCACAATTTTGTAGTTTCTTTAATAATAGATTATGATCCACTGTATCAAATGCTTTTTTAAGATCCAGGAATACCCCAACTGAATACTCTTTATTTTCAACGGCAGTTGATATTTTTTCTATAAATTCCATTAGAGCAAATGCAGTTGTCCTCTTGTATCTGAACCCATATTGCTGCTCACACAGTAAATTATTCTTCAGTATGAAGTTGTCAGTTCTCTCATAGAATATTTTTTCAAGTATCTTGGAAAATTGCGGCAACAGTGAAATTGGTCTATAGTTTGAAAGTTCCCCTCTGTCACCTGTCTTGTATATCGGAATTACTTTAGCTATTTTCATTGCATTGGGAAATATACCTGTTTGGAGAGACAGGTTACAGATATACGTCAGTGGTTTCACTAAGCATTCAATAATAGTTTTGACTAAGAGCATGTCAATACCATCACAGTCTGTAGATGTTTTACTTTTAAACAAATTAACAATTTCAATGACCTCTCTCTCGTCTGTGTTCTTTATGAAAATGGAGTCTTTTATAGCAGTGTTTTTGCTTATTGTATCACCTGTGGGTGCCGTAATGGGTATTTCTCGAGCCAAATTAGGACCAATGTTAACAAAAAAGCTATTAAATACATCTGCAGGTGAAGCTGCGTTCACACTCTGAGTCGTTTTATTATTTTTTGAAAAATTGGTTGGGTAGCTTGTATTTCTGTTTTTATTTCCAAGAATATTGTTAAGTATTGTCCATGTATTGTCACCATGGGTTGAGATGCCGTCTCGGCACTCAGCCCATGTTTTCTCTCATCCCTGCTTCCCATTGAGCAGCGTCTCAGCAGGCTCCCAGCTGGCAGCATTACGGACGGCTGGGGCCAATTAGTCCTCATCAGCTGGGGCGCTGCCAATGAGGATAAATAGGAGCAGCCTCGATGACTCGGGGCTGCGACATAAGCACTGCTAGGCTGAAGCCCCTTCGTCTGGTGTCAGCCTCTACTCCCCTTGCAGCATTTCTGTGTTTGTATCCCGCTGTGAGTATGCACGTCTTGTTACCCCCATGTCCGGTACGAGCTACCTACCCCTGCGCTGTGCAGCCTGAGAATGTACGTCTGTATGAGTGTCTGTGCTCTCCTCATCCCTTATCCTTTACCCAAAATAAAACATCTCGACTCACTGGCTTGTCCCTGGCTCTGATTGCCCGGCTCCCTAGAGCCGGGTATGACAGTATGTCCCAGCCAGAAGAGTTACCGGCGGCCGTGAGTCGCCGTGGAAATGTACCTTTCTGTCCGGGTGTCAGCGCTGCTAGCATGCCGTTTCCCAGGTGTCACTTCCGGCGCCAGGGCGACGAGCTGAGGTCCATCTCGGAGGCTGTCGACGGGACGCTCTTCACCCTGCACGACGCCTCCAACGCGAGACGCTGGCATCCGGGCCGTGCTGAGGAATTCCTGGGCTGTCACCCTCATTCTGTGTTCCATCTGGAGGACAGCGCCAGGATAGACGCTGCAGGTACACAGCGAGAGAAGCTCCACGGGGTGGATGGAAATCCCGGCAGGAAGTCGAAGTGGGCGACGCCTTTCCCCGCTTCGGAGTCCCGTTCCTGCCGCCACTCCAGTCCGGGAGTTCGCGCCAACCAGAGGGCTTTCCCCGACCTGCGCCACGTCACTCGGGATTCCCTTCAAGGAGCCGCAGCTGACAGCAGTTATGTCTGGGGTCGAGTGGCTGTCGCGAGCTCTACTGTGTTTCCTGCCACCACCTTCTGGCACGTGGCGGCGGCAGTGAGGTTGATGGAGAGGACTTCAGGGCTACGAAGCTTTCCCGTGCTCGGCGCCTTCCTCGCCTCGATCTCCGATCTGGAGCGGCGAATCCTGGGTTTCCCCCTCACTTCGTTCCCTGGGAATAGCCGCCATCACATCGCCGAGTCACCTCTGCACGAACCTCGTCCGGATCCAGTTCTGGGCTATCGTCAGGACCGTTCCTCCCACGCAGCTGTCACCTCTTCGCCTCGTCAGTGTGGAGATTCTACAGCCTCGTTCCCTGAGCCTCGTTTCCCCGCTGTCATTCCTGGACATTCGGGCTGGCTCACCCCGGCTGTTTCCCCCTCCTCCTCGAGGCGCTTCCTGACCGCTGTGTGTGCCTGGAATCCCGGCCTGGTGAACTCTCTGCTGGAGACAACGCGAGTGATCCTCAGACGAATTCCCGGGGGGTCCTCCGTTATCGCCAGGCGGGGAGAGGAAGAAGCAGAATCCACTACAGCAGGCGATACTCAACCTCCAGGGGGCAGGCAAGTCATAGTTTTCTCACACCTGCTTAATGATTTGCTCTGTCATATTCCTGGAGGAGAAGTTCAGGGTTCGCAGCTCCCTGAACTCCCCCCACCTGCTGTAACCTGTATTCCTAATCCCACATCCTCTGTGTCTCTCTCCGCCGAGCGGTCCCCGGCTCCGGGTCAACGTGGTGGGATATGGAGAGGGCCTGTGGTTCCGCAGCTACCTTGCGGACGGAGGAGGGGGACTGACTGCTGCGTGGAGTCTACGCCGACGACTGAGCGTTCCCAGGTCTCCACGGAGGAGCGGTTTGGTCCAGCGGGATGAGATTCTTCTGGCTTCACGCCGAGTGGATCGTCGGCGGGGTTACTGGAGCTGGAGGGATCTCAAGCTGCGCTGACCATCGTGCTGGCTGCGGGGCCCGACGCGGCTAGATGGGAGCCTGACAACGACCTCCTGACGACGGATCCTGGATCTTCGCAGTCCTGGACGGCGTCAGAACCCGAGATCAGGCGAGTGCTCTCCTTTCTTTTCTCTCTTTTTATCCTTGAGCACTTCAGCCTATCTCCAGGGGAAACGAGCAGGGTGCAGCCGCCCGCTGCGTCTGAGCTCGTCTCGCCGGGTTCTGGCGCTGCCGGTGATCCTGATCCCGGTTCTGTTTTCTCTTTTGAGCCTTCTTCCAGGGTCACCGGCGAGGAGTTGCTGTTCCTCGTGGTGTTGGAGGGTCCGGGTTCAACGTTGGAGGTCGGTTCTGGTGCAGTATCCAACGTGGGTTCGCCCGAGACCCAATCGGGGTCTAACGTGGGTTCGCCTGAGGCCCGATCGGGGTCCGACGTGGGTGCTACCCCAGTGTTGTCCAGGTCCGGTGAGGAGGTGGCCGTTTTCCTGCGGCCTGACGCCTGTCGCCCTCGTCATCGGCTCTCCCCTGAGCCTCTTCCACCGGGATCCGCTCTGACCCTTCGTCCGTCCCAACGGTCCTGGTGGTTGAGTGATGCGGGTCGACGACCCGACCCGCAAAACTGTCGGTACAGTGATCTGGTTCCCCCCACTGGTCTGTGTTTGCCTTTGGGCGGCCTGGTTCGGCCGCCGTTGGACTGGATTCCTGGGATCTGGGTCCAGAGTTTGCCGTCCGAACATTTCTCTTCCCCTGATTCGCCAGCTGGACAATGGGCGGGGAGATCTCCGGAGCCATCTCGGCCATTTTTGGACTCTGCCTGCCATTCACCTCGGGTGTCACTTTTTCTTTTGTTATTAAGGTCACTCGGGTGTAATGTTTTGTCCTGTTGGTGGATTCGTTTTTATAGTGCTGTGTGTTTTCCATCGCTCATGCTCAGCATTTTACTTTTTGTGCCATGTTTTTAGCCTCGTTTTTTTCATTGTAGAGTTATGTTTTGTTTCCTTTCAGACCATGCTCTGCAGTTATCCATTTATTCCAGTCACTTTCATTTCTTTAGGTGACTGTGGGTATTTATATATTCGTGTGTGTGGGTTTTTCTTTGCCTGCATCCAGTATTTCTTTTTTATGCCCTGTTTGTTCATTATAGAGTCATGTGCCTTGTTTTCCGTAACACCATGCTCTGTAACTGTCCATTTGTTCCAGTCACCTTCACTTTTCTTGGTGACTGTGTGTATGTACTTATATTGGTGCTGTGTATTGTGTTTCCCCTTTATTTGACCATACTCAGCATTTTTGCCCTGTACCTTTTTGGTGGTTTTTTTTCCTTGCTCTGGGTCACGCATGGTTGGTACTCTCTGGGTAGTGTGTAACCGGCGTGCTGACCCAGTTCTTCTCCCCATCTGTACCTGGGTTAATTATTCTCTGTTTTGTCAGTATGGTATTTGGGTTTTTTTTCCCGCTACCCTACATTGCCCCATTGGTGTTGTCCTTCCCTTGGCTTCTTCCCCTCCGGTCCTGCCTCCCTTCCTCCCACCCTAGGTGGGGGGGGGGGGGGGGGGCTGGGATGTTCCTGGTCGTTCAGGAGCCCGACCTTGAGGGGGGGCTCTGTCACCATGGGTTGAGATGCCGTCTCGGCACTCAGCCCATGTTTTCTCTCATCCCTGCTTCCCATTGAGCAGCGTCTCAGCAGGCTCCCAGCTGGCAGCATTACGGACGGCTGGGGCCAATTAGTCCTCATCAGCTGGGGCGCTGCCAATGAGGATAAATAGGAGCAGCCTCGATGACTCGGGGCTGCGACATAAGCACTGCTAGGCTGAAGCCCCTTCGTCTGGTGTCAGCCTCTACTCCCCTTGCAGCATTCCTGTGTTTGTATCCCGCTGTGAGTATGCACGTCTTGTTACCCCCATGTCCGGTACGAGCTACCTACCCCTGCGCTGTGCAGCCTGAGAATGTACGTCTGTATGAGTGTCTGTGCTCTCCTCATCCCTTATCCTTTACCCAAAATAAAACATCTCGACTCACTGGCTTGTCCCTGGCTCTGATTGCCAGGCTCTCTAGAGCCGGGTATGACATGTATTTTTAATATTGTCTCTGTTTTTCTCCAGTTCTTTACTGTAATAGTCTCTTTTACAACATCTTATTATATATGTTAACTTATTTTTGTATGTTTTATACTGCTGCTCTGCTTCTTTTGTCCTTTTCTTTAGGAAAGCTTTATATAATATTTTTTTCTTTTTACACGCCTTTTGTAATCCTTTGGTTAACCATGGATTATCGGCAAATTTATGTTTAAGCTTTTTCTTTACTAATGGACAATTTTTTTCATAAAGAGTGGTTACAATGTTTATAAATGTGTCATAGGCTTCATTTACATCTGATACATAGACTTTTGTCCAGTCTTGCTTCAGCAAGTCTTCTTTAAAAGAACTGATTGCATTTTGTGATTTGTATCTGAACGATTTTAAAAATTTTTCTGTATTGGCCCCCATGTGGCCATGGATAAGTGTAAAGGTTGGCAAATGGTCACTTATATCATTTATCAATAATCCACTTTCTATTTTCTTATCAATAATATTAACAAACAGGTTGTCAATAAGTGTAGCAGTGTGAACTGTGATTCTACTGGGATGTGTTATTATGGGATATAGACTCATGCTGTACATAGAATTCATGAACTCTGTAATTACATTTTGTTGATATGGATTTAGTAAATCAATATTGAAATCTCCACAAATTACTACCATTTTCTTACGAGTAATATTATTGGACAGCTCGACTAATTTATCTCTGAATGTCTCAATGCAAGTTCCCGGTGTTCTATATATACAACTTATAATTAGATTTTTTGTTTTATCTTGGTCAGTCTCAACAGTAACACATTCCAAAATCCCTGGTAGTGCAAAGGACATTCCATTTACAAGTTTACACCTATACAGGTCATCAATATACAGTGCAGCGCCACCACCATTTTTTTGAGATCTGTTAATATGAAACATTTGATATCCCTCTATTGCCATCAGGGGAGCCTGCTCTTCATTAAGCCAAGTTTCAGAGACTGCAATAGCTGAAAATTTTCTGTCTAGCTGTTTTAAATAGTCCTGAATCTGTGGAAAGTTTTTGTTAAGACTTCTGCTTTCAGTGACTTCTGCTATTAAACTTGTTTCTATGACTGCCTTCTATCATTTATGTAATATTGCCAAGATTAGGAGCATCTTGTTTCAGAGTGATGCTGAGAAACTAATCTACGCTTTTGTTAGCTCTAGATTAGATTATGGTAACTCTTTATTATCAGGCTGTCCTAAAACATCTTTAAAAAGTCTTCAGCCGATCCAAAATGCTGCAACTACAGTTTTAACAAGTACTAGAAAGAGAGATCACATCGCTTTGGTTCTGGCCTCCCTTAATTGGATTCCCATAGAATTTAGAATAAAGTTTAAAATCCTTCTTCTCACTTACAAAGCTACTTAACAAAGCTACTTACTAAATAATCAGGCCCCTTTTTAGTGAAAAGATCTGATAGTACTTTATCATCTTAACAGAGCACTGTGCTCCCAAAATAAGATAAGATAAGATAAGATAAGATAAGCCTTTATTAGTCCCACAACAGGGAAATTCCAGGATTGCAACAGCACAGGGATAGCAACACTCAGAGCAACAATCAGAAGGCAAGAAAAAAACAAGCAAGGAAGAGCAGCTTATATACATATGTACATATTACTATAAAATATATATATACACACACACACAGACACACAGTGCAGAGCATTGTAGCTGGATGGAATAAATATGTAAATATATAAACACCCACAGTACGGAGCATTGCAGCTAGGTGGAATAAATATGCAAGTATATAAACACACAAAGTGCGGGGCAATGTAGCTAGATGGAATAATATGTAGATATATAAAAACACAGTGCGGAGCATTGTAGCTAGCTAAAATGCAGGATTCCTTGTAATACCTAGATTCTCCAAAAGTACAATGGGAGGCAGAGCTTTCAGTTATCAAGCTCCTCTCCTTTGGAATCAGCTGCCAATCTGGATTCAAGAGTCAGACTTGATCTCTGTTTTTAAGAATAGGGTTAAAACCTTCCTTTTTGATATAGCCTATAGTTAGGGTGGGATCAGGTGACCCTGAACCCTCCCTTATTTATGCTGCTAATAGGTTTAGACAGCCAGGGGACCTCCAACAATGCACTGGGCTTCACTCCTTTCTTCACTCTAAATGTAATATTTTTCCTGGTAATTAACATCTATTTGTTTTCTCCCATAGACTGAGTCCCTGTCATGTTGTTTTCTCTTTACATGTCTGTTCTTGTCTTCTTCTTCTTCTTCTTCTTCTTCTTCTTCTCTATCCCCTCAATCACCAGCCAGTCGCAGCAGATGACTGTCCCTCCCTGAGCCTGGTTCTGCTGGAGGTTTCTTCCTGCCAAAAGGGAGTTTTGCATCTCCACTGTTGCCAAGTGCTACTCACAGGGGATTACCTGATTGCTGGGGTCTTTTTGTAATTGTGGGGGTTTTCCCTACAGTTGAAAGTGCTATGAGATGACTGTTGTTGTGAAATGGTGTTATATAAATAAAGTTTAATTGAACTGAATTGTCAATGGTTAAGTGAGTAATTTTACGTCACGATACTAGCAGGATGTTTAGTTGCATTTTGAGGCATATTAGCATGAGTCAGATTAACTTTCTGAAATGTTTTTTTTTATCATGAATCTTGGCTAACTTTACAATAAGAGTATGTGTCAACCAGGCAGTTATTTTAAAAGGAGATAGATAGATAGATAGATAGATAGATAGATAGATAGATAGATAGATAGATAGATAGATAGATAGATAGATAGATAGATAGATAGATATTCATGTGAAAAAATTAGGACACCCCTTTAAATATTCAGTTCTTTATTAAGAAATATTCACATATTTATTTCAAACCTTATTTTTGTTTTTATTTGCATTTTTTAATACATTTCAGCCATTTTATGTGGGAATGAATGTGGGCGTGTCCTACAAAAGATGGGGGGTGACCTTATTTATTCCTCACTATTTGTTTAGAATTACATTTTACAGAAAATCTGTAAAACAATATTACATATATTGCATATACATATACATACATACATTACAATACATACATATATTCATGCATATATTACATGAATCTCCCAGTATTTTTAACAATGATATTAAATCCATATGTCCAAATATGTTAAAAAACACACACACAGGTTTATATGGGGTGTCCTAATTTTTTTCACAGGACTATAGATAGATAGATAGATAGATAGATAGATAGATGGATAGATAGATAGACAGACAGTGAAAGAATAATTCTGTTCTGCAGGCTTGTAGTATGAATTCATAAATGCCACATAAACTACATTTCTTGTATATTTTCAGTGCTACATATATATAAAACTTCATATTCCAATGATCTCCATGGTCTACACAGTTGAGAGATTGTTTTGGACAGGGTCAAAACACAGTCACCATGATCTCCTCAAAGTTTTGACTTACTCCGACACATTCTTTCAGCAGTCACCAAAAGGACTCACTGTCCAAAGGAGGGCTCAACAATCCCAGTGAGTTGCCAGCAATCATTTAATTATCTCTTTTGGTGTTTCATCAAATGCTCAGTGGTCCCTCACTGATCTTTCAGTCATCTCTGACTTTGGGGTGGAAAAATTTGGCGTTCATCACTGATAAATCATTGAAGTTTTGCTGAGAGATCATTGGGAGCTCAATGAGATCGTTGGGCACTCTTTGAGAGATCATTGCAAGATCAATTCCCTTTGGTGATTATTAAAAGATTGTTTTGGACTGAGTCAAAACTTTGAGGCTGTGGAAATCATTGGAAGATAATTGAGAGATCATTGAGTGATCTTGGCAACTGCTAGGCTTCCATTGAAATATCACTAAGAAATCTGGCTATTTTTTTCTGCTCAGAGTGACACACATGCTGCTACTACTCTGCTGGTGGAGAGTGAGGAGAAGGAGTATAAAAACACTCCTATATAAGGGCCTGTACTTATATAGTGCTTTTCTAGTCACAAAGACCACTCAGAACGTTTAACTCATAGCTACACTAACCCTCTATTCTAAGGGCCTATCAGAGACAGATACCTAGGGACAATTTAGAGTTACCAATGAACCTAACATGCATGTCTTTAGATTGTGGGAGGAAACTGTTAAATACTCAGTAAATCCCTCATGGGTTTATGAGGGATAGAGAGAACATGCAGACTTCATACAGAAAGGTTCCTACCCCTGCCAGCCTGGGGATTTGAACCTGGAACCTTCTATCTGTGAGGCACCAGTGCTAATCACTGTACCACCATGTTGCCCATATCATTTATGGAGCCCAGTCTCAGCAAAAAAACATTCAATTGCACGTTTTGTCAGTCAGAGAAAACGTACAGAGGCATGTAAAAATGATTTTCGAGGTGCAGTGGGTATGTGGCTTTTACAGCTTTAAGAAAAGTGTGTGATGGCTTTTTTTTCCACTTTTATTGTGGGTGAGCATGGAGCAACTAACCTAACCTAACCCATACTTTAATGCCTAACCCTAACCTTACAGGAACCTTTCATTAGTGGAGTGAAAAACAAAGTAAGGAAAAAACAAGGAAAAAGGTGAGTGACAGATGAGAGTCAAACTTGTGTATGAGCATTGGGAAAGCAAAGTAAAAGATGGGTTGTTCTGCGCATGTGTGGTGAGTGAACTTGTGAAAACATAGCCAGGCACATTATTTTTTGATTTATCGTGGAAATGTACATTTTTAGAGGGGTGGGAAAACGTTTTTTAGATACGTTTTTTTACTGAGGCCGGTTTGCATTTATGCTGCATTGTAATTCAGATTCAGTAGCTGGTTAGTAAATACATTCAGGTCTTTACACATCACGCTAATCATCTGGGTGAAAAAAATGTTGGCGGCGAACTTCAAAAAATTAATTAACCAAAAATATTGAATTTTACACAATAACCACTATTTATTGACAGAATGTGGCTCGAGATTGGCAAGAAGCTGGACTACAATGATGGTATGTAGCTGATGGAAACATTTTGTCTTGGTACAGAAAGGAGCCAATGTTAACCACATCTACTAGCATAGCCATCCCATTTTATTTATAATGCCATAGCATTCTGCACCAGTTGTAGGCTGACCAGGGAAGCCTGGTTGATCCCAAAATACAATGAATTACAGCAGCCAGGGTGAGAGGTTATAAAAGCATGGATCACTGTCTCAAGATCTTTCTTTGATTAAAAAAAGGGCTTGACTTTAGCTAGCCATCTCAGTTGGAAAAAAAAAAAAGCTTGATTTCACAACTGCATTTATTCAACTGTAAAGGTAAATAAATGAGAACAGTTAATATTGTTGTTATGGGCCAGAATGTAAAAAACTAGATGTTATCAAACTGCCCAAAATGGATCCACATCAACTGAAAATATTGCCTAAAGTGGTAAAAGTGGAACAGATGTTTTGGACTTGACAGGTGATGTGCAACTATAGTGCTTAGCATTCCAGCCAGTTTCCCTAAAAATGCCTAAAAATAATATACCCAAATTAAATCAGAAGGTGTTCTTCAATCCATTGCAATATCGTCATGTTGGTCTCATTCAAAAGAAAACACTAAATTTTTGGCAAAAGAGTCAAAATCCCTCTAAATGCTTCTGCCACCGAGAAACAGTGGTGTAAACATACTAAATTTGAAGAAAATCAAGTTTGCCTGGGTTGTTTTTTTTTTTAGATACAGATGCCTGAAAATAACATACAGCTGTTAGATATTGGCTGGAAAACACAATAGGAATGTAGAACCAAGTGTTATCAAGTCCAAGTCAAAATATTGTAACTACTGCCTTTTAGATCTGATTTGCACATCACTTTCTAAAAAGTTTTATGGATCCCTTGACCACGGGATTTTAAATATTATAAATTGCTCTCTTCAGACTAGCATCTTCCCCACTGCCTTTAAAACGGCTGTGGTGAAGCCCCTTTTGAAGAAGAGTAAATTAGATCCTGTTTCCTATGGGGAGACTTTCTACTGATTTTTTTAATAGCAGTCTCCAAGTAGCAATGGACAGGAAACGTTTTTTAGCAGCTCTGGATGTAAAATATGATGACACAGAAAGCAGGAGTCGGAGTACAGACTAGTACCAGTGTCCTATGTCCTGCCCACACAGCAGTTCTGATTAAGTCTGACATTGACGAGCTCAGCTGCAGTCTCTGAAAAGTTGAACTTTTTTCAGCTTTTTTCGCACCCTGAGTGCCGTGACAAAAAACGGCCACCGCCGAGAGTGTTTCTGCGCTGAGGGCACTCAGCGCTGTAAACATTGGACTACATAGAGAACAAATGGAAAACAGTTGCCCAGAGCATAAAAAACACGTTTGGTGGACACACAGCCTATATTTTATTTCAAAAGGGAAACAAATATTAATGGTACTAACAGTGCACATTGAGTTTTTATGCATTTTGAGATATGCCCGAGTAAGATGTGACCAAAATGGTTATTTACAGAATTTTATTTTTTTCATTCTATTTATTTAATTGTTGTTCAAGAGGAAAAGTATTTCTACTACTTCAAGTTCTGCTCAACCCCAGCACTGTTATTGTGTTTTTATGCACTATTGATGTGCCTTTGTCATGTGGCAAGTACACATTTAAAACCAAGACAATGAATAAAAAGTGCATTTTTTTTTCATCATATTGATCTGTGTTGGTTTGAAATTTGTCATATTCAACAGGTCACTGAACATGTGCGGCCCAGTTACATGTCTTGATTTCAAATTGTGGCCCAACTGATTTTGCAATTGAATAGCCCTGGGCTAGACTCTGACTTTAATTTTATTTCACACATTAAAAAGATAACAAAAATTGGATGTTACCATCTTCGGAAAATAGCCAGACTCCACCCTTTTCTCTCCCTTACCAGCACGGAGGTCTTGATGTATGCTTTTATTACCAGTCGCATAGACTGCTGTAATGCCCTGCTCTCTGGTCTTGCCCAAAAAAGGCTATCACATCTCCAACTGCTCCAAAATTCAGCAGCATGAGTGTTGACAAGGACCAAGGGACGGGTGCATATTGCATCAGTTTTAAAATTGCCGCATTGGCTCCCTGTGTCTTTTAGGATTGATTTTAAGGTTCTCTTAGTAGTTTTAAAATGCCTCAGTGGTCTTGGGCCTTATCTATCTGAGCTGCTTTTACCTCATGAGCTCTCAAGGACCCTGAGGTCCTGTGGTACTGGCCTTTTAATGGTTCCCAAAGTCAAGACCAAGACCTTTGGTGAATCCTCCTTTCATTATTATGGTCCTCGTCTGTGGAACAGCCTGCCAGAGAGCCTCAGGGCTCCTTCTTGTTCTTCTTGGCACCATTTGTTTTTAGATTCTCTCATCTCTTCTTATTTATGTGTTTTTAGTTCAGTCTGTAAGTATGGGTTTTTGGTTCCTCCTGGTTCGTCCTGGCCATGGCACATCGGACCAGCTCTTTACCCTCTCGAGAATTCTTGAGGGTTCGTGGGAGTTTGCCCAACCAGTTTACATGTGTTTTGTGGACTTGGAGAAGGCATTTGACCGCGTCCCTCGTGGATTTTTGTGGGGGGTGCTTCAGGCGTATGGGGTATCGGGCTTGTTGTTACGAGCTATTCGGTCTCTGTACGACCGTTGTGAGAGTTTGGTTCGTATTGCCAACACTCGGTCGGAGTCATTCCCAGTGAGAATTGGACTCCACCAGGGCTGCCCTTTGTCACCGATCCTGTTCATAATTTTTATGGACAGGATTTCTAGGCGCAGCCAGGGAATGGAGGGTGTCATGCTTGGTGACCACAGGATCTCATCTCTGTTGTTTGCAGATGATGTTGTCCTGTTGGCTTCATCCAGCAATGACCTACAGCTCTTGCTGGGACGGTTTGCCGCTGAGTGTGAAGCGGCTGGGATGAGAATCAGTACCTCCAAGTCCGAGTCCATGGTCCTCAGCCGGAAAAAGGTGTATTGTCCTCTCTGGGTTGGGGACAGGTTCCTGCCCCAAGTGGAGGAGTTTAAGTATCTTGGGGTCTTGTTTACGAGTGAGGGGAAAATGGAGCGAGTGACTGACAGACAGATTGGAGCAGCATCTGCAGTGATGTGGACGTTGTACCAGTCTGTTGTGGTGAAGAAGGAGCTTAGTTCTAAGGCAAAGCTGTCGATTTACCAGTCAATCTACGTTCCTACTCTCACCTATGGTCACGAACATTGGGTAATGACCGAAAGAACAAGATCACGGATACAAGCGGTTGAAATGAGCTTTCTCCGTAGGATTGCTGGACTCACCCTCAGAGATAGGATGAGGAGCTCAGTCATCCAGGAGAGGCTCAGAATCAGAATCAGGTTTATTGCCATTGTTCATGTAGTACACAAACTAGGAATTTGTCTCGGTACAATGCTGCAACATTAAACATGATAAGATAAGAGAAATAAACTATACATGTAATAAAGTGTAGGATAAGATTAAGTGATACTGGTCAACAGTTAAAATATATATTAGCCAGCAGCAGATACTGTGGAGAACTATATAGTGCAGTCGGTAATGCAGGAAGAAAACAGTGATGATTGACATGAGTCTGGTTGAGCTGCTGTACATGGTGCACGAGAGTCACTTAGTGTTCAGCAGTCTAATGGCAGAGGGGAAGAAGCTGTTCATGTGATGGGAGGTTTTAGTCTGGATGGACCGAAGTCTTCTACCAGAGGGGAGGGGGGCAAACAGTACGTGACCAGGGTGTGAGGGATCGGCTATGATCCGGCCAGCACGCCTCCGGGTCCTGGAGATGTACAGATCCTGGAGAGATGGGAGCTTGCAGCCGATCACCTTCTCAGCAGTGCGCACGACGCGCTGCAGCCTTAGTCTGTCCCTGGCAGTGGCTCCTGCGTACCACACGGTTATGGAGGTGGTGAGGATGGACTCGATGATGGCTGTGTAGAACTGCACTAACATCTTGGTGGGTAGCTTGAGCTTCCTCAGCTGCCGCAGGAAGAACATCCTCTGCTGGGCTTTTTTGATGAGTGAGCTGATGGTCAGCTCCCATTTGAGGTCCCTGGTGATGGTAGTGCCTAGGAAGCGGAAGGAATCAGCAGTGGTGATGGGAGAGCCTGAGAGGGTGAGGGGGGGCAGAGGAGTAGTGACTTTCCTGAAGTCTACAATCATCTCCACTGTCTTCAGAGCGTTCAGCTGCAGGTTGTTATTGCTGCACCAGGACGCCAGCTGGGCCACCTCTCTCCTGTAGGCGGACTCGTCGCCTACAGGCTCAGAGTAGAACTGCTGCTCCTCCACATTGAAAGGGGCCAGTTGAGGTGGTATGGGCATCTGATTAGGATGCCTCCTGGATGCCTCCCATTTGAGGTGTTTCAGGCATGTCCCACTGGGAGGAGACCCCGGGGCAGACCCAGGACTCGGTGGAGAGACTATGTCTCCCAGCTGGTCTGAGAACGCCTTGGTATCCTCTCTGAAGAGCTGGAGCAGGTGGCTGGGGAGAGGGAAGTCTGGGCTTCTCTGCTTGAACTGCTGCCTCCGCGACCCGGACCTCCGGAAAAGCGGTAGAAGATGGATGGATGGATGGATGGATTTATGTGTTTTAGCTCCAGTGTTTCCTCAGTGGACCCCCTCATACTGGATGCTGCTTGGCCCATCTGCAGGCGTGTTGGTCTTGTAGGTCGCTCTGGCTTGGGTGGGTGGGGGCTTTATGCCATTGCCTACAGCTGTGGTATGGGCCCCGGTCTGTCCTGGTCGGGGTGGCCTCTGTGGCACACCCTGTGGTCATGGGTTGTGTTGTCTCCCAGTGTGGGGGGCTCCATAAGATAGTGTTCCTTCACATGGTGCCTCAGTGCTGAGCAATGTCTCTTCTATTTTATATGTGTGTTTGAGAAGTAGGGAGTGGTGCATGTGCCTCTGTGTGTGTGGGGGGGGGGGGTGCGTGCGTGTGTGTGTGTGTGTGTGTGTGTGTGGGAGGGGTGGGAGGGGTGGGATGTATCATGCAAATATATGTTTAAATTTGTCTGCTGCTTTTATCTATGTAAAGCACTTTGTGCAGCATCCAATGTTTGAAAAGTACTGTAGAAAGGAAGTTTGATTGATTGATTGATTGATTGATTGATTGATTGATTTATATAACACAAAAAATGAATATATTACCGTTTTTTTCTCAGGTTGTAATCAGGCATTTTTAAACAGGTTGCCACATACCTTGGAAGAACATTTATAACTTTCTAATGCTTCAACATAGAAGTGTCATTTTGGGTTGTAATGAAAGGTGACACTCAGGGCTATCCTGCCCCATATCCAGATACATTGCACAGGGTTACAAAAATAATTTTTTTGTAAGTTGTCTGTGTTTTTTCAACTGATTTCACACAATTCTGCACCGCTGAATCCAAAAATGACATCCGTTTCTCTCAATCAGGTGCTAAGTAAAAAACTATACTTACTTAGTACTTACTTAGTACTGTGCATGTACTTACCTTTATATAAAGGTAAGTACATGTAAATTGAATGCTACGTCATCATTGTTCAAAATTCAGAGAATTTCAAGACATAAAAAAGAATTTTGCATCATATAAAGCAAAAATACCCATACATGTAAACAAAAACGTATAAAACAACATATTGTAGCAATGCATATTGTAGAGGAGTCAGCAGACAGCGTCTCAGTCAGGATGCAGTGATTAAGCATAAGAGAATAGGGGACAGGGACGTCATGGGGAGTTGGCAGGAAGAGGAAGCTGGGGGTTTAAGGGAAATGTATTGTGGGGTTAGATGTCATGCAGTGTGATGTGAAATGTCATGCAGATGTGAGATGATCTGTTGAGTTTATAAGGAGAAACCTGGTTTGGCTGTTTCATGCTTTTTATGTGTATGTCTGATGAGAGAGTGCTAATAAATTTTGTCTGCTTGTAAACCGGCCTCCTCATTTCCAATACTCTCCACACTGGTGACCCTAGCCATATTATGGAACACGAGGCAAGAACCCCGGAGTAGGCCCAGACGGGAAGCCCCAGCAACGCGGCAAGCATCCCACAGACTGCCCGGACGGGAACCTCCAGCAGTGCGTGCGCTGTTGCAGTCAAGCTACCGGACTTTTGGCAGCACAACCCGCGCTCTTGGTTCCACCACACCGAGACCCAGTTCGCCCTTGGGGGAATAACGGCAGACGACACCAAGTTTTACCATGTTGTTGCAGCGCTGGACGCTCGCACAGCTCAGCAGGTAGCGAGCCTGCTCGACCAGCCCCCAGCCCATGACAGATACGAGACTCTCAAAGCAGCGCTGACCCGGTGCTACACGCTCTCGGACTGTGAGAGAGTAGAGAGGCTCCTGAGGTGTTCTGAGTTAGGAGATGGTTCGGCCGTCAATCTGATGGAGAAGATGTTGGCGTTAATGGGCACGGACGACGGGCATTTTCTGTTTGCCCACCTTTTCCTCCGGAACCTCCCAACAGAGGTGAGAGCGGTCCTGGCCAATTCGCCTTTGCTGGCCGCGTGTGACTACCGTGCGCTAGCCCAGGAGGCAGACCAGATCATCCTCACCACCAGAGCGCCTGCAGTCAACGCGGCGACGGCGGTACCCAGCAAGACGACCAGAGGAGGCGAGGAGCCACCGATGGTAGCGGCAGCGGGGGCCCAAGAGCGCCAGAGAGACGCGCTCTGCTTCTACCACTGCCGCTTCAGAGAGAACGCACGCAGATGCGCGCCACCGTGCCAATTCAAGCGCTCGGGAAACGCCAAAGCCGGCGGTCGGTAGCAGCTGCGACCACCAGTGAAGAAAACAAGCTGCTCTACGTGACGGACTGTGCTACGGTTCCTCGTAGACACCGGAGCCCAGAAGAGCATCATCCTGCCGACCTATGCCGACCGACTGGCAGGACCTAGCGGCCCCGGGCTGGTGGCAGTAAATGGCTCGGACATTACGACCTTTGGTGAGAGAACACTGGTTTTATCCCTACACGGCCATATGTACGAGTGGACTTTTGTCATAGCAGCACTGAAGTTCCCAATCCTGGGAGCTGATTTTCTGTGTGCACATGGTTTACTAGTTGATGTTGCTAATAGGTGCTTGGTTAATGCACTGTCCTTTGATTCTCTCCCCTGTACAGCTCGAGGGGCCGGGCCAGTAACACAAGCCAACGTCACAGCTCCAGGCGGTAAGTTCCACACACTGCTCACTCAGTTCCCAGCACTCACGGTCCCGACGTTTTCGGCGGCCATCGCTAAACACGGGGTGGAGCCCTTTATCACCACCACCGGGCCGCCCGTTTTCACACGACCTCGGCACTTGGACGCAGCTAAACTGGCCACAGCGCGCGAGGAGTTCGCCAACCTGGAAAGGTTGGGCATCATCAGGCGATCAAACAGCCCATGGGCATCCCCGCTACACATGGTCCCTAAGGCTGAGGGGTCGTGGCGACCGTGCAGGGATTTCCACAGGTTGAATAACGCCACAGCACACGACCGCTACCCGATTCCCCATATTCAGGATTTTTCCGTTCACCTCGCTGGAGCACGCATTTTTTCTAAAATAGACCTGGTCCGCGGTTACCACCAGGTCCCAGTGCGCGCGGAGGACATACCCAAAACAGCAGTAATAACTCCGTTCGGTTTGTTCAAGATTCTGCGCATGCCATTCGGGTTAAAAGGAGCGGCACAGACGTTCCAGCGCATGATGGACGCGGTGCTGCGCGATCTCCCGTTTGTGTTCGTCTACCTGGATGATATCCTGGTAGCCAGTGCGTCCGAAGATGAACACGCAACCCACCTCAGGACGGTTTTCCAGAGGTTGGAGGAGCATGGGCTAATAATCAACCCGGCGAAGTGCCAGTTCGGCGTGAGGGGGATTGATTTTTTGGGGCACCGCGTCTCACCGGAGGGAGCGATACCCTTGCCCGACAAAGTGCGCACTGTGGCAAACTTTCCCTGGCCTCAGACGGTCAGGGCACTGCAGGAATTTTTGGGGATGGTTAACTTTTATAACCGTTTCCTCCCCTGCGCAGCTCAACTCATGCAGCCATTGTACGCCGCGCTCAAGAGACGGAAACCCGCGGATGGAGTTGAATGGACTCCGGAGCGAGAGCAGGCGTTCTCTGAGGTTAAAGCAGCCCTGGCAAACGCCGCACTGTTGGCGCACCCAGACCCGGCGGCCCGGATAGCCCTCACTACCGACGCCTCGGACGTGGCCATAGGGGCCATCGTGGCGCAATGCATCGCCGGTTCTTGGCAACCGCTCGCTTTTTTCAGCAGGGCTTTGCGCGACAGTGAGCGTAAATACAGCGCGTTCGACAGAGAGTTGCTGGCTCTCCACCTGGCCATACGCCACTTTTTTTTTAGATTTAGATTTAGTATACTTTATTGATCCCCAGAGGGGAAATTGAGGGCATCCACCACCTGGATGGATGAAGCAGCCACGATACGGCACTATCCCTTAACCATTCACACACACACTCACACCTAGGGCCACTTTAGAGTCTTCAATTAACCTAACCTGTATGTTTTTGGCATGTGGGAGGAAACCGGAGAAATCCTGGAGTAAACCCACGCAAACACGGGGAGAACATGCAAACTCCACACAGATCACTGTTGGTCGGGGGCTGGGATCAAACCCACGATCCCACGATCCCCACAATCCCCCGGCCAAGGGTAAACTGTGCTGCCGCAGTGCTAATCACTGCGCCACGGTGCAGCCCCACTTCCAGTTCTGGCTGGAAGGGTGCAGCTTCACCGCGTTCGTGGACCACAAGCCGCTGACGTTTGCGATGGCCAAGGTTTTGGAACCATGGTCAGGCCGGCAGCAGAGACAGCTGGCCGCGATCTCGGAGTTTACGACCGATATTCAGCATGTGTCGGGTAAACTGAATGTGGTGGCTGACTGCCTCTCGCGCACGGTTGTGGCCCCGGTCTGCGTGTGGATAGATTATACAGCCGTGGCCGCAGAGCAGATTAGCAATACAGACGTGCGCGTGCTCCAGTCTGGACCAACAGGGTTAAGGCTGGAGAGCAGAGTACTGCAAGACGGCAGCCCCCCCCAGTCTGCGACATCTCCACGGGACGCCCGCGCCCAGTGGTTCCGGTCGCATGGTGCCGCCGCGTGTTTGAGTCAGTTCACGCTCTGGCGCACCCAGGAGTGCGTGTGTCAGTCAAAATGGTGGGAGCGAAATTTGTGTGGCCAGGCCTGCGCAAATAAGTGAAAGAGTGGGCGGCAGCCTGCGTAGCGTGCCAACGAGCCAAAGTACACAGACACACGAAGGCTCCTTTGGAGCCATTTAGTATACCGGCTAAAAGATTCAACCATGTTCACATGGACCTCGTGGGCCCCCTCCCGCCATCGCAGGGGTGCACGCACCTTCTGACAGTGGTGGACCGCACCACACGCTGGCCAGAAGCAGTCCCGCTGGCGGCAACCACATCCGCGGACATGGCGCGCGCATTTTTGACAACATGGGTGGCGCGTTTTGGAATCCCGTCAGACATCACGTCCGATAGGGGCCCTCAGTTTGTGTCCGAACTTTGGTCCACGATGGCCCGCAGCCTGGGTGTTGCAATTCATCGCACAACAGCGTACAACCCACAGGCAAATGGGTTATGTGAGCGTTTTCATAGGTCACTGAAAGCAGCGCTCAGGACTTCGTTGACGGATGCAAATTGGGTTGACCAGTTGCTGTGGGTTTTATTGGGGTTGCGTTCTGCGCCAAAAGAGGATTTGGAGGCCTCCCCGGCCGAGCTGGTTTTTTCTCAGTCACTGCGGCTGCCCGGGGAATTTTTGCCAGATAATCCCGCTCCGGACAGCTGCCCGTCTCAGCGTTTGCAGCGTAGCGCAGACACAGGCACGCTGGCGGGCCCAGCCCACCACTGTTTTCCACGCGCTTTCATGCCAAAAACTTTGAAGAACGCAGAGTTCGTGTTCGTCAGACACGATGCCCACCGCCCTCCATTGCGCCCACCCTATGATGGCCCGTTCAGAGTGCTGGAAATAGGGGACAAGCATTTTTTGTTAGACTTGGGGGGGCGTCGGGAGAAAATATGCATAGACAGACTTAAGCCCGCCTTTGTAGTGGCGGACGAGCAAGTGCTGCTGGCTCGGGCCCCTCGGTGTGGAAGACCCCCCACTGAGAACTCCCCAGGCAAACGATTCACCAGGACAGCCACACGGGCAGAGCAAAGTTCCCCCCCCCCCTCGCCTTGGCCCACCCGCAGTCAGACACACGTCCAGCAGCCCCCCGCCAGCACAGAGACCTCGTTACAGCAGATATGGGAGGAGACTGAAGCCCAAAAGACGTGGTGACTGAAAACTCTGTCGGGGGGGGGGGGGTAGCGATGCATATTGTAGAGGAGTCAGCAGACAGCGTCTCAGTCAGGATGCAGTGATTAAGCATAAGAGAATAGGGGACAGGGACGTCATGGGGAGTTGGCAGGAAGAGGGAGCTGGGGGTTTAAGGGAAATGTATTGTGGGGTTAGACGTCATGCAGTGTGATGTGAAATGTCATGCAGATGTGAGATGATCTGTTGAGTTTATAAGGGAAACCTGGTTTGGCTGTGTCATACTTTTTATGTGTATGTCTGATGAGAGAGTGCTCATAAATTTCGTCTGCTCGTAAACTGGCCTCCTCATTTCCAACACTCTCCACAATATGGCCATAATTCAAAAAGTTGACCTGATTGAGCAAAACCAATGTAATTTTTGGACTCAGCACATCAAAATTGTCCTAAATCAGCTAAAAAAAAACTTAGACAATAAATATGGTGTTGACCAGTGTTGTCAGTAGTAATGACACAGAGGAAATAAAGTACAAACATGACACACAAGGTTGGTAGAAGTGACTCAGCTTTGTAAAAGCCACCCAGCATTATGTATGGGAGACACATGAGCTTTACAGGGTGTGTGTAACAAACCCAGCCCTCTCGGGTATTGTTAACTTCAGAAATTAACTGGCTGCACAACACATCCATAATCACTATACTCAGCTGCAACTGGCTCGTTTTGTTTACGTTAGCTGTGGGGCTGGTCCTTCATGCTAAGTCGGCACTCACTGAGTATTGAAGGCTTTGCAAACTCAAAGGAAGGGCCTATTGGGTCAAATGAGGTATCAGTCAAATCTAGGCTGTCACAAGAGTCTGTAGGGCTTCCATTTAAGTTACTATCGCTAATGTAGTTTTTATAGCACATAAACAAAAAAGGGAGTTATCTGGCTGGGTTTCAAACAATACTGTGATTTTATGGCCATTGTCCCCTGTAATCATCTAGATCAGGGGTGTCAAACTCATTTTATGGAGGGCCAAGACCCTGCAGGTTTTACTTCCACCCAGTCTCTTCAGCAGGTGTTTTCACTGATCAGCAATCAGTGGGAAGAAATTCAGAGAAATCATCTGCTGAAGACACTGGGTGGAGGTAAAACCTGCAGGGTCTTGGCCCTCCATGGAATGAGTTTGACACCTGTGATCTAGATGGACAATAAATCTTACTTAAATCGATCTATTGGACCTTTTGCAATAAAACTGGACCATATTTGTTGGACTATCATTAATTATAGGAAAGCTTCATTGGTGAGTAAATACTATGTTGCTATGCTGTGCTAGCTCGTTTGATGCTCTATTTAATTCCAGTGTTATGATTGTATCTCAAATTTGTTTTATCCAAATCGATGAAATTCTAATCTTTCAAATGATGTCAGCTATGACTATGAACTCTAAACATGTTTACCACACTTCACTGTGTTGCAGCAGAAATACAATATTAATATGAAAACATATTTTAAAAAATGCTTTATCCTCACAGCTGCACTGCCCTTTTTTTTTTTTTTTTTTGCTCTGAAACAATGTGAAATAGCAGAATTTTCTTCCATTTTTATGCTTTTATGCCACTTGGGTTGGAGTTTGCTTATGTTCGGCTCCATCTGCAAAATGGTAACTTTTATGTCAGAGTTGTACTGCTCCAATCAGGACGAACTATCAGAAACTTGCATTATTCATTATTTTGAAACAAAAATGATAAAGGCCCTTGAAATGAAATCACAACAGAGAGGACTATAGACAGCAGATGAAAATAAGTTACTCTTTCTTATTTATGTTACAAAGCCAATTTCAACACAAAAGTGACGGATTTGATTACATTTTTTTTTTAAAGTTCCATAGATGTCCTTTAAAGTGAATGCTATAATTCAACAGAGGTCCAAACAATTTTTGGGAATGCCATTAAATTTGTTAATTTAAAAAAAAACCTTGAACTTTAAGCAGAGGTGCTGCACTGATAAATGTGACTTACCTTTGCAGGGTAATGAACACATTCAACATCCATGGGCTCATTGCTGCCAGTGTAACTGAACTTGCATACAAAGTGGCCCTTTAAAGAGAGAAAGGAAACAGCGTGAGAACAAGCAGGAAACTGAAGTGAAGACTTAAACAAGCTACTCGCAACTGAAATCACAGCATCATTCAACAGTGAAAGTGCAGGACTTGGTTAACATTTTGACACAGGAACTGCATCCAAAGCGACATTTTAAAGGTCACATATTATGCAAAAGTTACTTCTTGTTTTCTTACAATAATGTGTCCCAAGCCTGTCTACCAACACCCTAGGAGGGAACAAAGTTCTTCCTCTCTCTCTCTTTTGTTAGCTCCACCTTTCCAAAAATGTATTCTCAAAGAATCCAATCAAAAATTCTCACTGAACATCACCAAGGGAGAACCCACCTCCTCGCAGATTAGGTGCCACTCCCTCAGCTCAAGCTACAGTCACAAAGATTCTTACGAACGATGGGTCTGTAAGAATCTCCCAGTTCCTATGAATTCTGGAGTTAACAGACATTTGTGGAGGGGTGCATAGTTTCTTATAGCTGCTGTTCAATTCACAAGAGCAACTTGAGACATTCTTGAGAAATGAGGTGCTTTCCTGTCATATGATGGCCCTAGAGTTCTTACGTTCTTTGTAAGGGTGCCTTGGGTTCTTCCTACGGGATACTTACTGCCATCTTATGAAATTTTTTTGTGGAACTTACAGCACTCTCAAGTCGTTGGTAGGAAGATCTTATGGCTTTCAGCACATTTTGTCGGCACAAATATCACATGAATGAAACCTCAAGAACAACTTAAAGCGCTCTTGAGGCATAATGATGGCCAACATCTTGCATAGTTCTTATGTTGTTCCTATGGCATTTGTACGGCTGCCCTATGGTGAGGGATTTTCGTGGAGCATTCATAGAAATCTTGGACAAGACCATCAACCTGGCCACAAACTTTCGAATGGTCTACAAACACTGGATTCAACTATAGTCACATTAAAACGGCCATACAAAATGGTCAAAAAATCATTTGCATGGTGTTTGCAGCCATTCGTAGGGGTATTTGGGACTGTAGTTTCAGCCTTTATTCCACCCATTCAGCCCTGTGTTTCCCTCATAAACACCAGTAAAGCAAATGTGTTGAAGTTAAAAGCAAAGCATGACAGTCACTCTGTTGTTGGCCGCACAAACCAACACAGAAGTCTGTTTTGAACCCCTACAGTAATACAGTGGGGCAAAAAGGTATTTAGTCAGCCACCAATTGTGCAAGTTCTCCCACTTAAAAGATGAGAGAGGTCTCCAATTTTCATCACAGGTATACCTCCACTATGAGAGACAAAATGAGGGAAAAAAATCCAGAAAATCACATTGTCTGATTTTTAAAGAATTTATTTGCAAATTATGGTGGAAAATAAGTATTTGGTCAATAACAAAAGTTCATCTCAATACTTTGTTATATACCCTTTGTTGGCAATGACAGAGGTCAAACGTTTTCTGTAAGTCTTCACAAGGTTTTCACACACTGTTGCTGGTATTTTGGCCCATTCCTCCATGCAGATCTCCTCTAGAGCAGTGATGTTTTGGGGCTGTCGCTTGGTAACACGGACTTTCAACTCCCTCCAAAGATTTTCTATGGGGTTGAGATCTGGAGACTGGCTAGGCCACTCCAGGACCTTGAAATGCTTCTTACAAAGCCACTCCTTCGTTGCCCAGGCGGTGTGTTTGGGATCATTGTCATGCTGAAAGACCCAGCCACGTTTCATCTTCAATGCCCTTGCTGATGGAAGGAGGTTTTCACTCAAAATCTCACGATACTTGGCCCCATTCATTCTTTCCTTTACACAGATCAGTCGTCCTGGTCCCTTTGCAGAAAAACAGCCCCAAAGCATGATGTTTCCACACCCATGCTTCACAGTAGGTATGGTGTTCTTTGGATGCAACTCAGCATTCTTTCTCCTCCAAACACAACAAGTTGAGTTTTTACCAAAAAATTCTATTTTGGTTTCATCTGACCATATGACATTCTCCCAATCCTCTTCTGGATCATCCAAATGCTCTCTAGCAAACTTCAGACGGGCCTGGACATGTACTGGCTTAAGCAAGGGGACACATCTGGCACTGCAGGATTTGACTCCCTGGCGGCGTAGTGTGTTACTGGTGGTAGCCTTTGTTACTTTGGTCCCAGCTCTCTGCAGGTCATTCACTAGGTCCCCCCGTGTGGTTCTGGGATTTTTGCTCACCGTTCTCGTGATCATTTTGACCCCATGGGGTGAGATCTTGCGTGGAGCCCCAGATCGAGGGAGATTATCAGTGGTCTTGTATGTCCTCCATTTTCTAATAATTGCTCCCACAGTTGATTTCTTCACACCAAGCTGCTTACTTATTGCAGATTCAGTCTTCCCAGCCTGGTGCAGGTCTACAATTTTGTTTCTGGTGTCCTTTGACAACTCTTTGGTCTTGGCCATAGTGGAGTTTGGAGTCTGACAGTTTGAGGTTGTGGACAGGTGTCTTTTATACTGATAACGAGTTCAAACAGGTGCCATTAATACAGGTAACGAGTGGAGGACAGAGGAGCCTCTTAAAGAAGAAGTTACTGGTCTGTGAGAGCCAGAAATCTTGCTTGTTTGTAGGTGACCAAATACTTATTTTACCGAGGAATTTACCAATTAATTCATTAAAAATCCTTCAATGTGATTTTCTGGATTTTTTTTTTCTCATTTTGTCTCTCATAGTTGAGGTATACCTATGATGAAAATTGGAGACCTCTCTCATCTTTTAAGTGGGAGAACTTGCACAGTTGGTGGCTGACTAAATAATTTTTTGCCCCACTGTATGTCATTCCGGCTTATTTTGTTAAACTTGGGCCATGTTAGCTTGGTCATTTTATCTACCACATTAGAGATCACACTGCCTCGAACAGCCCAATAATCAGGTCATCTAGCATTATCTTAGCTATCAGATTGTGGTTGGGTTTTATTACTATTCTATCTATGTTCACTAGTCAGGCATTTTTATCTGCCGAAACGACCATATATCTTATTTTTAGATCTTATTTTAGCTTATTTAATTATATTTTATACTGTTGCACAGGACAGCCCCTCCACAAGCAGTGATTAGCTGCCATGGTTATTATACCCCAGATGCCTGAGGAGTGGAGAAGAGAAGAAGTGTTTTTGTAACAATTTTCAAGAACAAGGGTGATGCTCAGAGCTGTAGTAACTACAGAGGCATCTGCTAGTGTTGGTCCTCTGTGTTTTATTAAGTCCAAAATCAGCGCAGCCGTCAACTAGGAGATTTCAATATGCCTGGAATAGACTGGTTTAACCTCTCAGCGACCCCTGGACTGTGTCATGACTTTTATGAAACTACTGAAGACTGTCAGGAACCGAGCCGGCTTGGTTTCCTCCGGCTCGGTCCTGGCTTCTCTGTGGGTACGTGCCACGTTGCATTTATGTTTATATGTATTTCTGTGTACTCTGCCGTACCCATAGCCACTGCTGTCTGACCGGCAGCGGTGAGGCAGCCTCTTGGGCTCACGCTGGAGTGAATGCTGTCTGCTGGTCGGACCACGCCCCCCCTCTTTATTACTGCCAGCTGTTCCCACTCCCGTATGCCATCTCCCCGCTCCTCGGCCAGGTGTACCCAATTTGTGGATCCAACAATGCATGTTCATAAGGAGCCTGCTTCCTGTCATGCATTGCTGGGTCATCATGCTTCATTTGATCGCCTGTCATCTGGTGAAGTCAAGGACGGTTTCCCTCGGGGCTTATTTGAACTACTGGACTGCTCCAGCTCAGTGAGTAATTACTGCGTGTGTTTTTCCCCGGTGTCTTTCCCCTGTAGACTGTTGAGCGTCCAGTAGGACTCCGTTAGCTTCTGAGGAAACTAACTGTAACTGTTTGTCTGCTTGTTGTATAAATAAATGTGTGTTGGTGTTCACCCAGTGCATAAATCCTCATCCTTTCTCCCCTCGCCGTGCGCATTGGAGAAGTGCACGGGAGGGTTCATGACACAAGACATGTTTTTGGTACAGCATGTAAACGTTCCCACTCAATTCCGAGATGGCCAAGAACCCTCAATGCTTGACCGGATATTTACTTCTGAGGAACACATGGTTGAGGATTTGAACTATACAGCACCACTTGGGAAAAGTGATCACTTAGGACTGACTTGGAGTCATATTGTTGCAAACGTACCACCTAAGCCAGCTGAGGAAGTATATCATTTAAACTTTGCAAAAGGGAACTATGATCAACTAAGAGAAAAGTTTTCAGATTGCAACTGGAGGGAAATGATGCAGGGAAAAATGCCAGAGGAAAAATGGGCCACTTTCAAAAGCACATACACAGACTTGGTAAACGATTACATACCTATAGCCCAAAAAACTAGATCAAGATCAAATACAATATGGATGGAATCAAGAGTGAAGAAAGCTGTAAAAAAGAATATATCATCTTTGGGCTAAGTATTTGAAAACAAGAAGGCATTCAGACCTCATTAAATACAGAGTTGAGAGGAACAAAACTATGGATATTGTAAAACAAGCCCAAAAAGATTATGAACAGCGACTGATCTCCAACTTTAGAGAACACCCTAAACCTTTGTATAAGTACATCAGGCAACACCAGAACATCAAGGCTGTTGTTCCTCAATTAACTACAGAAGATGGTTCATTAACCTCAAATGACCAGGAAGCTGCCGAAGCCCTCAGCCAATTTTTTTCACTCTGTCTACACAAAGAAAAACAATGGCACCATCTCCACTATAAAAGACAGAACTGAACCAGAACGCGATCTGTTAGCTGTGATATTCACTACTCAGGACATCGAGAAAAAACTAAGGAAGATGACGGTTGGCAAAGCACCAGAAATAGCTCAAGTACATCCTACAGTCTTGAAAGAGTGTGAAGGGGAGCTGGCCATACTGCTCTATGAGATCTTTAGAACATCCTTAGATAACAGCAAGATTCCAGAAGATTGGAGAGTGGGAAGGGTATCCCCCAGTTTTAAGAAAGGTTTGAGAAGCAGAGTGGGAAACTATAGGCCCATTAGTCTTACAAGCAAAGACCATGGAATTGTTGGTAGGAGATGCCCTTGTGTAACACATGGAATCAAACAGTTTAATTACTGAAGATCAACATGGATTTATGAATGGTAAATCTTGTCTGACTAACCTTTTGGAGACCTTGGAGGATATACCGTAACACAAGCACTGGATGAAGGACACTGTGTTGATGTTATATACCTTGACTACAAAAGGCTTTTGACTGGGTTCTACACCGCAGGCTTGTACGCAAGCTAGTAGCTCATGGTATAAGAGGGAAGGTACAAAAATGGATCGCAGATTTCTTAGCCAATAGAAAGCATTTTGCTTCTATTAGAGGAGCTGATTCAAGTTGGACTGAAGTTCTGAGTGGTGTTCCTCAGGGATCAGTGGTTGGATCTACGCTCTTTCGTATTTATGTAAATGTTATACCTGAAATGACTACATAGATAACAAAGCTATTTGCTGATGATATCAAGATATATAGGATAGTAGACAATATAGAAGATTCTTGGCAGTTACAAGCTGACTTGACATCTCTAGAATCCTGGTCAGTGAAATGGCTGTTGAATTTCAACAAAACTAAATGCAAGTGTATGCATCTTGGTAGGAGAAATCAGCAGAACCAATATGAAATTGGAGGTGCGCAATTGGAATCAGTTAGTCATGAAAAGGACCTAGGTGTCATATTTTCCCATGATACCAAACCAAGTCTCCAGTACATCCAGGCTTCGAAAAAAGCTATGTGTGCCCTGACACTTATTAAAAGGACTTTTAAACACATGGACTCCAAGTGCTTCATGATAATCTACAAGGCATATGCTAAACCTCACCTGGAATATTGCATCCAGGCCTGGTGTCCATTCTATCAGAAGGACATTGATATTCTTGAAAAAGTCCAACGACATGCCACAAAGCTAGCACCAGAACTCAAGACCCTGTCATATGAAGAACGCCTGAAACGTTTGAGCCTTGACACTATGAGGCAATGAAGACTCCATGGAGACCTCCTAGAGGCCCACAAGATCCTGCATGGGCTGGAAAAGTTGGATGAAGGCATATTCTTTGTAAGATCACTATCTGGACTAGCAAGAGGGCACAAACACAAATTATTCATGAAACAAATGAATAAAGGATTAGAAATCAATAAAGTACATCTATCTAAATCCGGAAGAACAGCACAGGGTTACAAAAATAATTTTTTTGTAAGCTGTCTGTGTTTGTTCAACTGATTTAACACAATTTTGCACCGCTGAATCCAAAAATGACATCCATTTCTCTCGATCGGGTGCTAAGTAAAAACCTGTACTTACTTAGTACTGTGCATGTACTTACCTTTATATAAAGGTAAGTACATGTAAATTGAATGTTACATCATCATTGTTCAAAATTCTGAGAATTTCAAGACATAAAAATGAATTTTGCATCATATAAAGCGAAAATACCCGTACATGTAAACAAAAATGTATAAAACAACAATTGGCCATAACTCAAAAAGTTGACCTGATTGACAAAAACCAATGTGATTTTTGGATTCAGCACATCAAAGTTGTCCTAAATCAGCTTCAAAACTTAGACAGTAAATTTGGTGTTGACCAGTGTGGTTAATGTTTGGAATTGTCTGCCAAACCACATCGTAAACGCTCCTACTACTGTCACCTTCAAAGCAAGATTGGATTGATACTGGAGAGAAATGGGAAACATACAAGCCTAGCTTTCCAAATTCCCATCAATCCTTAACTCCTTAACTCCTTTTAGAGCACTTCATGCTTCCCTCTGCTGACAAGCTTTATGGAGATACTGGTTTAATTTTCCACCAGGGCTTGGCACCTGCCCACACTGCCGAAAGTACCAAAGCCTGGTTTGATGGCCATGGTATCACTGTGCTTGATTGGCCAGCAAACTCTCCTGACCTAAACCGCATAAAGAAAGGTTTTGGAGTACTGTCAAGAGGAAGGTGAGAGACACCAGACCCAACAATGCAGACAAGCTGAAGGCTGCTATCAAAGCAACCTGGGCCTCTATAAGACCCCAGCAATGCCACAGGCTGATCACCTCCATGACACACCACATTGATACAGTAATTCATGCAAAAGGAGCCCCAACCAAGTATTGAGTGGGTACATGGACAAACTTTTCAGAAGGCCAACATTTTTATTAAAAATCTATTTTTTTAAATTGTATGTTATATTCTAATTTTCTGAGAAACTGAATTTGGGGTTTTCATGCGCAATAAGCCATAACCATCAAAATTAAAAGAAAAAAAACTTGAAATATACTGTATGTATCTCTCTGTGTGTAACGAATGTACATAATATGTGAGTTTCATTTTTTTTTAATTGAATTCCTGAAATAAATCAGCTTTTTGATGAAATTCTAATTTATCAAAATGCACCTGTATATCACTGTGGTCGCATCGGACCTATGACCAAATCACCACAGTTATATATTCATTGACATCACACTCCCTCTTATGTTATATTCCGTAAGCAATCATTGTTTTCTTCTTGCTCAGGAAATATCCATTCTATTGCTGTTTCCTGATTCTTTATGTAGCATAATCAGCTAAATTTTGAGCTGAGTTTTCTTCTGCCTCCTGGAGAAAGTTCCTTGGTTTCAAAACTTCAGCCACAGATCCTTTTCCCAAGACCCAAACTGGCATTACCCTTGATAAATCTCATCTGATAAAATCTCAACTGACATTTTAAAGCTTTGTTTTCCCAAATAAAGGCAGTGGCACAGACCAAATATGGATTCCAGAGAGCAATAAAACTGTCTCTCATATTTACAACATTAGCTCCCAGATTTTGAAAGTCTAACATTGCTCTCCAATGGACAAACGAAGAAGCATTCCCCTGAGGACTGAATATTTCCCTTTGTTGTCTATAGAATTTACTGTGAGCTAACTTCTCATTTTCAGGCTATTGGAAACTATGAATTGAGCCAAATGGACTCATGGATTTGGAATGGTTTTTTTTATTGATATATGGTTTGATATGTGTTTCTTTATCCTCCCAAAGAATTAATATGAATGTACACTATAAAGGTATTCATTTATAATATATGCATATTTTAGTTCTTTTCTCAGACATGGAATGTTTTAGAGTCACTTTATGCTTTAATATGTAGCATATATGTTTTGGGACGATCTCCCATTCTCCATATTAAATACTATTTCTCATTCCTTCTAAAACTCACATCACATGGACTGTGAACTGACCAATCAGCTTTCAGTCTTGACGTCATTCCTTTTTTGGTCAACTTTATTACCCTTTCTCAAACAAAGAAGTTTAGTGTGATTGGTCAGAAATTTACACTAATGGGCAGATCCAATCCTAGTCTTTAAATATAATTGGTCAGGCTCAGCTGTCAATCATAAACTGGGGGCAGGTCGAGCCATCACCCAGCATTTTCAAAACTTTCTGAACAGACATTTTGCACAGTTTTGAATGAAACCCGGCCCAGAGTGAAAGTCTGTGTCTCTTTTATTCATTTTTTGGTATCTTTCCCCTAAGAATTCACTTTTTGCCTTTCACTATTCCTTAAAACCGTGTCAAGAAATCTTTTGATCACATCCAGTGATTTCCAGGTTTTTTAGTTTTCCTGTACTTTTTCTCCAAGTTTTACAGCAACTAGCATCGAGTGGAATACTGAGCTTTATTTTACATTTCATTTTATTATTCCGGCTATTCTGATTGGCCTGGGAAGTGACTTAAAGTCTTTCACTAAAAGTATGTAGAGGGGCGCTTCCTGGACTCAAGAACAAACTTTAGCTTCTCTGAGTGTCAGATACGTGCACCGCAGCACATAGGTGAAAAGGATTAAGCCCAATCGCTGGTGAAGTGAACGCGTTTATAAACAGAAAGACATACATACACAAAATGTCCAAACAGTTCAAACATGAATAATGAGGGAGAGGATCAGCTACGCTCTGCAGGCAGGCCCCACGCGCTCCAGACGGAACTGAAACGGACAAGGAGGGCAAAAATTGAAAAGAAAGACTTACTAGTTGGGTCGGAGCTCAGTGGACTCTGGGAAGCAACACCAAACAAAGTCCATGAAAATGAGGAACTGATAGAGGAGTTTGATCATCAATGTTGACAATGTCACCACACTGCCTGCTACACACCATCACCCATAAATACTCTGAATTCTGATGAGTGAAGAGTGGAAGCAGGTGTGGTAGCAGCTGAAACATGGAGTGAATGATTACTGGATGAGTGTGTGCCAGGATGGTTGTGTGTGTGTGCATGTATGTGTGTGTGCATGCATGGGTGCATGTATGTGTGTGTAAATGAGAATGTGAAAAAACAGGGGAAGGAATAAATGATAATAATAATAATGATGATGATCGGCACAGGTGGATGGCAGGAGAGGGAGAGGCTGGCTGCAGACTGGCAGAGAGCCCAGGACAGGGACTCCAAAGATCTGCCAGCTAGAAACAATACCAAATAATAAGAACTGTAGCCACAAGTCAAAGAATGGGGCCGAACCATCTTCCCCGTTCATGATATTGAGGTGCTCTTTGGATGGGATACTTCATGCAACCAGACAAAAAAAGAAACTCCAAGCCACTCTCATTTCACAAAAGTAAAAAAAGCCTTCATTGTAATGGCTATGGTCATATAAACTTATTAAAAACAATCAAAAAGCTCCTCCGTGTTTCAGCATTCAGCCTTCATCAGGGAGTCAAACAGATATCAAGGAGAAGGGATGGTTCACATCCAGGACATGTGGTGGGTTATATTTTCCATAATTTAAACTATTCTCATTCCCTTCAGAGTGAGAGAAATGATTGTTTTTCATTAATCTAATTATTGAATAACACTAGAACTTTCTTTTAATAAGCCAACTTTTATCATTTTCCTTACAAAAACTGCATGAATTTTTCACAGTAATTTTGTTTACAGCTATTTTATGGTTTCCTCGGTTTCCACTATATTATCAGTTTGAGCTGCTCTTCGTTTGATTCCACAAATGCTTGATAATGCACTTTATGCTCAGCAATACAGTACAAATGGGATTTGTTCATGATACCTGTTGAACTCAGGGCTTTTCTTTTTTTTTATTTCTACTGATTTTTCTTATTAAACTGTCAAAAGTAACATTTGGGTTGTTTTTTCCGTCTGTGTTCATCTTCTCAAGAGAAAAGCTCAGAACTCATGTTTGAGATTGATCTATTTCTGGTACAAATATTGAATTAGTAATAAATTTCTCCATTTGATGGACTGGTGCCCTGAGGTTGATTATACAGTATGTGCTGGTTATACAAAGAAGTCTTTATTCCCATTTACATATAAATAACTTTTTGTACCACAATAACACTGCATTTATATATGATTTGGGTTATTTTAGAGAGTGTACTCATTTTTTTCAGCGCTTTATGTATTTTAACTGTGTAACAATTTTCCATTTTCCATCCAGCCTTTACACACACACACACACACACACACACACAGAGTATATACATACATACATACATACATCTTCTTCCGCTTAATCCTTTCAGGTCGCGGGGGTGCTGGAGCCTATCCCAGCATCTTTGGGCGAGAGGCAGGGTACACCTTGGACAGATAGCCAGTCCTTCGCAGGGCCAACACAGAGAGACAGACAACCATTCACTCTCACATCCATACCTAAGGACAATTTAGAATCCCCAGTTGATGCCAATTAACCTCACCTGCATGTCTTTGTCATGTGGGAGGAAACCGGAGTGCCCGGAGTAAACCCACGCAGACACGGGGAGAACATGGCATACATACAGTACATATATACAGACGTGGACAAAATTGTTGGTACCCCCCTGTTAATGAAAGAAAAACCCACAATGGTCACAGAAATAACTTGAATCTGACAAAAGTGGTAATAAATAAAAAGTCTATGAAAATTAACCAATGAAAATCAGACAATGCTTTTGAATTGTGGTTCAACAGAATTATTTTAAAAAACAAACTCATGAAACAGGCCTGGACAAAAATCATGGTACCCTTAACTTGATATTTTGTTGCACAACCTTTTGAGGCAATCACTGCAATCAAACGATTTCTGTAACTATTAATGAGACTTCTGCACCTCTTAGCAGGTATTTTGGCCACTCCTCATGAGCAAACTGCTCCAGTTGTCTCAGGTTTAAAAGGTGCCTTCTCCAGATGGCAAGTTTCCGCTCCTTCCGCAGATGTTCAATAGGATTTAACTCAGGGCTCATAGAAGGCCACTTTAGAATAGTCCAATGTTTCACTCTTAGCCATTCTTGGATGTTTTTAGCTGTGTGTTTCGGGTCATTATCCTGTTGCAAGACCCATGACCTGCAACTGAGACCAAGCTGTCTGACACTGGGCAGCACATTTCTCTCTAGAATACCTTGATAAGTCTTGAGATTTCATTGTACCCTGCACAGATTCAAGACACCCTGTGCCAGATGCAGCAAAGCAGCCCCAGAACATAACAGAACCTCCTCCATGTTTCACAGTAGAGACAGTGTTCTTTTCTTGGTATGCTTCATTTTTGCGTCTGTGAACATAGTGCTGATGTGCCTTGCCAAAAAGTTCCAGTTTTGTCTTGTCTGTCCATAGGACATTCTCCCAGAAGCTTTGTGGCTTGTCAACATGCAGTTTGGCAAATTCCAGTCTGGCTTTTTTATGATTTGTTTTCATCAGTGGTGTCCTCCTTGGTCATCTCCCATGAAGTCCACTTTGGCTCAAACAACGACAGATGGTGCGATCTGACACTGATGTACCTTGACCTTGGAGTTCACCATGAATGTGTTTAGAGGTTGTTCTGGGCTCTTTTGTTACCATTCGTATTATCCGTCTCTTCCATTTTTCATCAAGTTTCCTCCTGCGGCCACGTCCAGGGAGGTTGGCTACAGTCCCGTGGATCTTAAATTTCTGAATAATATGTGCAACTGTAGTCACAGGAACATCAAGCTGCTTGGAGATGGTCTTATAGCCTTTACTTTTAACATGCTTGTCTATAATTTTCTTTCTAATCTCCTGAGACAACTCTCTCCTTTGCTTCCTCTGGTCCATGTTTAGTGTGGTACACACCATGTCACCAAACAGCACAGTGACTACTTGTCACCCTTTAAATAGGCCAACTGACTGATTACAAGTTTGTAGACACCTGTGATGTTAACTAGAGGACACATCTTGGTTGAACATGTCCATATGGTCACATTATTTTCAATCTTTTCTAGGGGTACCATCATTTTTGTCCAGGCCTGTTTCATGAGTATGTTTTTTTAAAATAATTCTGTTGAACCACAATTCAAAAGCATTGTCTGATTTTCATTGGTTAATTTTCATAGACTTTTTATTTATTACCACATTTGTCAGATTCAAGTTATTTCTGTGACCATTGTGGGTTTCTCTTTCATTAACTGAGGGGTACCAACAATTTTGTCCACGTCTGTATATATTTATATAAATGCTCTGAGGAAAACTGAAGCATGATGTGTGTTTTACTTACAGCTCTGTCTGGACATAGGGGCTTACAGGCCTTGATGGTGATTCTAGTTCCCCATGGGCAATGAGTCTCCACCATGACAAACTCAACATTGTATCTCTTGCCCATGTCTAGAGTGGACTGAAAAACAAAAAATCAATGGAAGAAAAGGTTCAGTTATGAAGTATCACATGAGTTTATGCATGGCACTAAAAAAATGTATGCAGCGCTTGACCATAGTTCGTGCATGTATGTGTGTGACAGAGTGACAGAGATTCACTGTACCAAAGAAGAAATCCTCCCCACTTCATATAGGATGTAGTAGTGCAGGTATTTAGCGTTGGTGATGTTGCTGTTGAATTTATCCACAACCACATTAACATGCTTGGCAACCTCTTCATCATTTAGTGGGACCAGCACAGGACTGTCAGGGTCGATGTTCATCATCTCTGTATTATTTTTTACTGCAAACATACACACACAGACACACACATATAGTAGTTACAAGTCAGTATCCTTCACGAGGCACTTTTGTGTACTCCTGAGCTGTGAACCCTTTACTGAAATACAATACTAACCAAAGCTTTTAATTGGAATTTGCACGTATTCTAAGATAAGATAAGATAAGATAAGATAAGCCTTTATTAGTCCCACAACGGGGAAATTCCAGGATTGCAACAGCACAGGGATAGCAACACTCAGAGCAACAATCAGAAGGCAAGAAAAAAAACAAGCAACCAAGAGCAACTAATAAACATATGTACGTATTACTATAAAATATATATATATACACACACACACAGACACACAGTGCAGAGCATTGTAGCTGGATGGAATAAATATATGAATATATGAACACACAGTGCAGAGCATTGTAGCTAGATGGAATAAATATGTAAATATATAAACACCCACAGTACGGAGCATTGCAGCTAGGTGGAATAAATATGCAAGTATATAAACACACACAGTGCGGAGCAATGTAGCTAGATGGAATAATATGTAGATATATAAATATATAAACACACCCAGTGCTGAGCATTGTAGCTAGATGGAATAAATATGCAAATATATAAACACACACAGTGCAGAGCATTGTTGCTAGATGGAATGAAACAGCATAACCGTCTACTTAGTTATCCTACATGGTATGATTATGTGCCCATACATATTCTCACCCTCCATAGCGACCGGTATGTTCCTAGTTGTATGCCGGAGGGGACCATTGTGTAAGTCTATTGCATCTTTTGCATTCAAAAAACTATTAGTTTGTTACGTCTTTTTGCTATCTCTGCGAGCAGCCCTGCTTAGGTTGTACAGTCTGACAGCCGTTGGTAGGAAGGACCTACGAAACCTCTCGGTTGTGCACCTGGGATGATGTAGTCTGCTGCTAAATGAGCTCCTCAGTGCATTCAGTATGTCCTGCATAGGGTGGAACTCGGACTCCAGCAGAGATGACAGTTTAGCCACCGTCCTTCTCTCTCCTATCTCCTCCATCGGATCAAGGCGCTGCCCCAGGACAGAGCTAGCTTTCTTAATCAGTTTGTTCAGTCTCTTCCTATCGGCTGCAGTAATGCCACTGCCCCAGCAGACCACTCCAAAAGTGATGGCTGATGCCACCACCGTGTCATAGAATGACTTCAGCAGCGCCCCTTGTACACCAAAAGACCTGAGTCTCCTCAGCAGGAACAGCCTGCGCTGTCCCTTCTTGTAGAGTGCATCAGTATTGTGTGACCAGTCTAGTTTATTGTTCAGATGAATACCCAGGTACTTATAGGATGTCACCATCTCGATGTCTGTTCCCTGTATATTTACTGGTACTGTGAGGGGCTGCCCATGCCTGCGGCAGTCCACCACCAGCTCCTTAGTTTTCCTCGCGTTGATCTGGAGGCAGTTCCGATGGCACCAGTCCACGAAGTCCTGGATAAGCCCTCTGTACTCAGCTTCATCTCCATTGGAGATGAGGCCAACGATCGCAGAGTCATCAGAGAACTTCTGTAGATGGCAGTGTGTTGTGTTGTGTGAGAAGTCCGCAGTATAAAGAGTGAACAGGATGGGAGCCAGCACCGTTCCCTGGGGGGCCCCCGTGCTACTGATGATCGTGTCGGACACACAGTCCCGGGTTCTCACAAACTGAGGCCGGTTCGTGAGGTAGTCCAGGATCCATGATGACAGGTGCTGGTCCACCCCTGCGCGCAGCAGCTTGTCCTTCAGGATCATCGGTTGGATGGTGTTGAAAGCACTGGAGAAGTCAAAGAACATGATCCTCACCATATTCCCGGGCTTCTCCAGGTGGGACAGAGAACGGTGAAGGAGGAAGATCACCGCATCCTCCACCCCAATGCCATGCTGGTAGGCGAACTGGAGTGGATCCATCGCTGGTTCCACCAGGGGGCGGAGGTGAGCAAGGAGCAGTCTCTCCAGGGTCTTCATCAAGTGGGACGTCAAGGCCACCGGTCTGTAGCTGTTCAGGTCTTTGGGGTGGGAAGTTTTTGGTACAGGTACCACACAAGATGTTTTCCACAGCTGTGGTACCCTCCCCAGTTTCAGGCTCATGTTGAAGATATACGTCACAATCCCACACAGCTGGTCTGCACAGGACTTGAGGAGCTTTGCGCTGATGCCGTCCGGTCCCGGCGCCTTCCTCGCCTTGATCTTCCTCAGCTCCGTCCTCACCTGGGTCCTGGTCAGGGTCAGGATGGGGGGCTGTGTGTTGGGAGTGGGGGGGTGTTGGTGGAGTGGGGAGTGGGCAGCAGGACTTGATTTCTTTAGAGGCAGCAGTGGTTGTTGTGCAGTCAGGGGGGAGGGCGGTTGGTCAAATCTATTGAAAAACAGATTCAGGTTGTTCGCCCACTCCCTGCCCCCTGTGGCCTGGGGGGAGGTATTCTGGAGCCCCGAGATGGTTTTGAGGTTTCTCCAGACCCCGCTGATGTCGCTCTGTTGCAGCTTGTCCTCCATCTTCTTCCTGAAGCTGTCCTTGCCTTCTCTGATCTTTCTCCTCAGCTCCCTCTGTACGGACTTCAGCATCTCCCTGTTCCCTGACCTGAAGATCCTCTTCTTCTCTCTCAGAAGTGTTTTTATCTCAGGGTTGATCCAGGGTTTGTTGTTTGAGTGACGCCGTATGGTCTTGGTGGGAACGGATTTGTCCACACAGAAGCTGAGGTAGCCCGTGAAGGTGTGAATGAGGCCATCGATGTCCTCACCATGTGGATCGCAGAGCTGCTTCCAGGCGGTGGCTTCAAAACAGCCCTTTAGGGTGTCCATTGTCTCCTCAGACCATAACTCCACAGTGTGCATGGCCGGAGGTTGTCTGTGCACTAGGGGTTTGTACACCGGCTGGAGATGAACCAAGTTGTGATCCGATCTCCCGAGTGGGGGGAGTTGTGATGAGGTGTACGCCTCCTTAGTGTTTGCGTAGAATAAATCCAGTGTTTTATTGTCTCTAGTGTGGCATGTGACATACTGGGTGAACGTGGGTAGAATGGGAGACAGTGAAACATGGTTGAAATCGCCTGAGATGAGGAGAAGAGCATCTGGGTGTTCTGTCTGCAGCCTGCTGGTTACTGAATGGATGACGTCACGTGCTGTCCCAGCGTTCGCCGTCGGATTTGCATAAACAACAATGCAGATCACGTCTGAGTGTTCTCTCGGGAGATATGTAGGCCTCATGCTAACAGCTAGCAACTCAATGTCTTTGCTGCAGTGTCGTTGTTTAACAGTGATATGTCCCGGTCTGCACCAGTTGTTGTTAACATACATTATCACTCCACCGCCCCTAGCCTTGCCACTGTCTGGTGTTCGGTCAGCTCGTATCATGTGAAAACCCTCCAGCTCAATGTTAGCATCTGCTGCTAGTTCAGTTAGCCACGTCTCAGTAAACAAAAGGAGAGAGCACTCCCGGTATGTGCTATCATAACGGGAGATAGCCGCTAGCTCGTCTAACTTTCCCAGTATCGACCGTACATTTCCCATGACAACAGATGGAAGGGAGGGTCTGTACCTTATATTTTTTGTCCTCCGCCTTACTCCAGCCCGGCAGCCGCGGCGTTTTCGCCTCAGTTCTCTCGGTATGTCGAGTTTTTCCAATGGGACCGGGTGGCGGTTGAATGCTAGCAGCTGTTCTCTGCTGTATCGTATCCTGCTATAGACAGTGGCTCCGTCCACCGGCTCAGGAGACATTTAGGACGATCTGTGTGTCCGTGATATAAGTGGGGTGAAAAAAAAAGACGGATCAAAAGAGAGAGGAAGGGAAAAAGACTCGGAATCGAGCCGCTGTTGCAAAAGGCAGCCGACTCGTGTGGCGCCGAGAGGAAAAAAAAAAAAAAAAAAAAAAAAAAAAAAGTTATGAGTATTACTATTATTACTACTGTGTCTACTGCAGTACTGCTACTTTGGGTCAAGGCACCAAATCAACAAAACCCAACTACGCATGTAATTGATTGTTGTGTAAGCTGTGCAACAAGCTAGCTAGCTTGATGATTCATTTCCTCTCTCTGTCGCTGTGCTGTGACGTAACAGTGACATTTCATTGTGGGTTTATCCACCATTCCGATTCAAATGTCTACTCAGGTGAGATTGCCAACGGCCCACATCAATTATAGAGTCATTTAGCCCATGTCAAGTAGCGTGAATAACCTATTCAGAAAATGGAGAAAATCTGGACCACACTGTGTTTTCCTGGATTGCCAGGGTGCTCTGAAAGGGGATTTTCTTTGCCAACCTTCCTTTGAATACTTTCTGGACCTCCTCTTTTTACCAAGTCTCCTTGTCTTCTTTTCTCTGTCCAGAAGATACACCAAATACCTTCTAAGCAGTTTAAATTAATACTTCAGCTATACTTTCCCAGTCCTCTGGTAATTCTTCCCTTCCACCCGGAGTCTGTCTCCATTCCTTCTTGAAATCTATGCAACTTTCTTCCTTCTGTAACTTCCACCATTTAAATGTTGTCTCTGCCTTCACTCTCTTCCTCTGCTTGCTTTCCAAGCAAGACTACTATCCAATGCTGCCTTGCTACATTCTTCCCTGACACTACTTTGCAGACTGCTCTCTTTCAGATTGCTCCTTCTACTTATGTGCACCTTCTTTCACTCTTGTTTGTTCCTCTCTCTTCTTGAAATTCAAAGATTCAAGATTCAAAGATTTTGTTTGTCAATACTTCTATATGAACAGGACATACAGGAGAGCTGAAATGCTGTTTCTCTCTCTTCAGTGGTGTGCGCAATATAAAAAACAGGAATAAGGCTGGAAAAACAACAACAGCAGTCTATGTACAGTAATGCTACCCATAGTACAAATAGCAAAAAAAGATAAAACCCAGAAATCCCATAGTGCAAATAAAGATAAATGATAAAACCCAGCAATCCTATATACAGAAAAGGCAGAGAAGTAATACTCATAGTTGCAAGTTCGATGCAGTAGTGTAGGTGCAGACAGTGACAGATAGGACTGCACATGATCAGTATTGCAATAACAGACAGCAACAGGTATGGCATTTGTGCAAATGGTTGCAGTAAGGTGCAGAGACGTACAGCAGCAGATGTATTACTGTTGGTGTGCCAGTCTTGCTGTGCCAACAGCTGAGGTAGTTATTGTGCGGGTGAGTGCGTTACGGTCCGGGGGTTGGGGGTGGGTGGGGTGGACAGAGTTCAGGGTCCTGATGGCCTGGTGAACAAAGCTGTTTAGCAGTCTTGTGGCACGGGCCCGGAGGCTCCGATACCTTTTCCCTTAGGGCAGGGGGCTGAAGAGGGAGTGTGAGGGGTGGGAGATGTCACCTGCAATGTTGATGGTTCTGCGGGTGAGGCAGGTGAGGTAGATATCCGAGGGGGGGGGGCAGAGGGGCACCGATGATCCTGCTGGCTGCTTTCACTGTGCGTTGTAGTGTCTTCCAGCAGGAGGCGGTGCAGCTTCCATACCACACCATGATGCAGCTGGTGAGGATGCTCTCAATGATGCCCTGATAGAATGAGCACATGATGGGGATGAGACTTATGGTCTCCTCAGTTTGTGGAGGAAATAGAGGTGAGCTTGTGCCTTCTTAACCAGTGATGTGGTGTTGCTGGACCAGGAGAGGTCCTCAGAGATGTGCACCCCCAGGAACTTGGTGCTGCTCACCCTCTCCACAGGTGCTCCATTACCAGAGGGGGATGCTGTACAGTATGTGTCCTCTCCTGAAGTATGTGTTCACCACAGCCATTCCCATCCTTTTTGCAAAATCCACAGCCATCTGTCCTTCCACATTTCTCTCCTTAAGACCATACCTGAATGACTATCGACCAGTTGCCCTCACATCTCATGTGATGAAGGTCCTGGAGAGACTGGTCTTAGCCCACCTGAAGCCGCAGGTGAAGATGTGGCTGGACCCTCTCCAGTTTGCATATCAGCCCCATTTAGGAGTTGAAGATGCTGTCATCTACCTGCTGCAACGAGCACATCTGCACCTGGATGTGGAGGAGATACTGTGAGAATCACTTTTTTTGATTTCTCCAGTGCCTTTAACACCATCCAGCCACTGCTGCTGGGTGAGAAGCTGCAGGTGGTGCAGTTGACAGCTCTGTGATCTCCTGGATTACTGACTACCTGACAGGCAGACCACAGTTTGTGCTGCTGGGCAATGTCTTGTCTGGAGTGGTGGCTTGTGATACGGGAGCTCCACAGGGGACTGTGCTCTCTCCTTTTTTCTTTACCTTATACACCACTGACTTTCAGTACAACACAGAGTCATGCCACCTGCAGAAATTCTCTGACGACTCAGCTGTTGTGGGGTGTATAAGAGGAGGAGAGGAGGGGGAGTATAGGACACTGGTAGACAGATTTGTGGAGTGGACGGAGCAGAATCACCTGAGGTTGAATGTCAGCAAGACCAGAGAGATGGGGATTGACTTCAGGAAGAGGAAGACACCTTCTCAGCCACTGCAGATTGGGGGGAGGATGTGGGAGTGGTTGAGGACTACAAATATCTGGGTGTCAAGATCAGCAGCGGGTTGGACTGGAGATCCAACACCGATGCTGCGCACAAGAAGGGGATGAGCAGACTCTACTTCCTGAGGAAGCTGAGATCCTTCAACGTGTGCAGCAGGATGCTGGAGCTTTTCTACCAGACTGTTGTCACCAGTGCCATCTTCTTTGCTGCTATCTGTTGGGGTAGCAGTATCAGGGCCAGAGACACTAACAGACTTGACAAGATTATCAAGAGGGCTGGCTCTGTAATTGGTCTCAGACCAGAGACCTTTAAGACAGTGGTGGAGAGGAGAACACTAAATAAACTGTGATCCATCATGGACAATCCTGATCACCCCCTCCACCACACACTAGACAGACAGTGGAGCACTTTCTCCAGCAGACTACTACAGCTTCGCTGTCAAACGGCCAGGTACAGGAAATCTTTCCTGCCACATGCAATTTCACTGTACAATAACTCACTATAATGTTGTATTCTGGTCATAACAATGCTGCCACACTGCACCTTACAGACTAACTGGTACCTCACATTTCACTCTGCTCCTGATAGTCCTTCTTTGTGCAATGGGATGATTCATGTGTTTATACGGGTCATCAAATATTAAGCTATGATGTACATATAGGTTTTATAGTCGTGTTAGTTTTTACTTCCCATGGGTAATCCCTTTGTCTGTCATGTGTGTGTTTCTGTTATAAAGTACATCTATCTATCTATCTATCTATCTATCTATCTATCTATCCATCCATACCTACCCAGAACCTCCTCATAACCTCTGTTCCATTCACCTACAAGCCCATTAAAGTCCACTCCAATCACCACTCTCTTCCCCTTGGGAACACTCTCTACCACTTCATCTAACTTAATCCAGAATTCCTCTTTCTCTTCTACCTAACATCCAACTTGTGGGGCATACGCACTGACAACATTCAACATCACACCTTTGACTTCTAGCTTCAAACTCATAATTTTGTCTGACTTCCTCTTTACCTCCTGAACACTCTTCACATACTCTTCCTTCAAGATTACTCCTACTCCATTTCTTTTTCTATCTACACCATGGCAGACCAGCTTAAATCCCCCTCCAATGCTTCAACCTTGCTTCCCTTCCATCTGGTTTCTTGTACACACAGTGGCCCTCATTTATTAAATGTGCATAAGACAGAAAAGTGGTCTCACAAGCATTTCAACATGCAGATCAGTATTTATCAATCTGAACGTGATCGTACACTGTGCTTAAATCTCTCATCAGCTCTGTGCTGGGGTATGGAAATTTTCAAGTGTTGACTCTGCCGAGTGGGAGAATTATTTTATCATATGAAATTATAATGAGTAGTTCAATCTTTCAGGTGATATGTTGGCCTTGTGTTATATTTAGATGATAGTTTTGATGATTTACTTTAGGTAGATACAGTAGATAGATAGATAGATAGATAGATACCAAACTGGGACATTTTAGTGTAACAGTAGCATGACATACAGTAACAAGACCAAAGAGACAGAAATACCCACAGCATAATAGAACAGTAAAGAAAATAGAAAAAGAAATTACCTAGAAAATCTAAACACACTAAACTAAACTTACTAAAAATAAAGGATAACCCTTATAGAATGTATATAGATAAATACTGAGTAAGAGGTAAACTGTACTGTGCAAAATACAACCTTAAGGTGCAGGGTGAAATGTAAGGTACGTCGACATGACAGCTGGATGATGGCCAATTTACAAACATTAAAGTGAGTTATTGTACATTGAAATGTCATGTGGCAGGGAAGATTTAAAGGCTGAAGAGGCTGCTGTTAGTAATGAAAGCACCAAGGTGCTGATGCCTCGGTGCCTCGCATGGGGGGGAGGCTGTAAAAAAAGGCACACTGCCACCGCCTGACATAGTTATTACAATACCTTTTTTCCCAGCTACAGTGACAGTAAAGGTGAGTTAAATTAGTGTATTTTGACAACAAAGCTGTATGTGGAAAGTTTGGGATAGGCTCCAGCCCCCCCCCCCCCCCCCCCGCCCCCCACAACCAACAAAAGGATTAAGCAGAAGAAGATGAATGAATGAATGAATGATAATTGAAGCTAAATAGACTGTGGTCATTCAAATAGGAATGGACATATTTTTTCTCCTGTAAGACAAATACAGTGGGTTTTAATTTTTTTCTCTCACTCTCTTCTTCAATTTTTAAAAATTTGTTGTATATTTTACACAGATTTTCACCTTAAAATATTTAAAGATTTCCATTATCATATTCAGTCCTGTAATTTTTATGTGCTAGTCTATGAATTGTAGACCATCCATCTATTTATCCATCTACTACTGCTTTTCCGGGGGTCCGGGTCGCGAAGGCAGCAGTTCAAGCAGAGAAGCCCAGACTTCCTTCTCCCCAGCCACCTGCTCCAGCTCTTCAGACAGGATACCAAGGCATCCCCAGGCCTGCTGGGAGACATAGTCTCTCCAGCGAGTCCTGGGTCTGCCCCGGGGTCTCCTCCCAGTGGGACGTGACCGAAACACCTCAAGTGGGAGGTGTCCAGGAGGCATCCTGATCAGATGCCCATACCACTTCAACTGGCTCCTTTCAATGTGGAGGAGCAGCAGTTCTACTCTGAGCCTCTCCAGGATGAGTGAGCTCCTCACCCTATATCGGAGGGCGAGTCCATCAATCCTACAAAGAAAGCTTATTTCAGCCGCTTGTATCCGTAATCTCATTCTTTCGGTCATTACTCAAAGCACATGACATAGGTGAGGGTAGGAACATAGATTGATCGGTAAATCGACAGCTTTGCCTTAGAGCTTAGCTCCCTCTTTACCACAACAGACCGATACAACGTCCACATCACTGCAGATGCTGCTCTGATCCATCTGTCAATCTCTCGCTCCATTCTCCCCTTACTCGTGAATAAGACCCCAAGATACTTAAACTCCTCCACTTGGGGCAGGAGCTTGTCCCCAACCCAGAGAGGACAATACACCTTTTTCCAGCTGAGGACCATGGACTCGGACTTGGAGGTACTGATTCTCATCCCAGCTGCTTCACACTCAGTGGCAAACCGTCCCAGTAAGACCTGTAGGTCATTGCTGGATGAAGCCAGCAGGACAACATCATCTGCAAAAAACAGATGAGATCCTGTGGTCACCAAGCATGACACCCTCCGTTCCCTGGCTGCGGATAGAAATCCTGTCTATAAAAATTATGAATAGGATCGGTGAAAAAGTGCAGCCCTGGTGGAGTCCAACTGTTACTGAGAATGAGTCCGACCTAGTGTTGGCAATACGAACCAAACTCTCACAACAGTTGTATAGAGACTGAATAGCTCGTAACAACAAGCCTGATACCTCATACTCCCAAAGCACCCCCCACCAAAAACCACGAGGGACGCGGTCAAATGCCTTCTCCAAGTCCACAAAACACATGTAAACTGGTTGGGCAAACTCCCACAAATCCTCGAGTATTCTCAAGAGGGTAAAGAGCTGGTCCGATGTGCCATGGCCAGGATGAAAACAACATTGCTCCGTCTGAATAAGAGGTTCGACCAACGGCCGGACTCTCCTCTCCAGTACCTTGGCATAGACCTTCCCAGGGAGGCTGAGGAGTGTGATCCCTCTAAAGTTGGAGCACACCCTTTGGCCCCCTTTTTTTGAAGACAGGAACCACCACCCCGGTTTGCCATGCCAAAGGCACTACCCCCAACCTCCACACAATGTTGCAGAGGCGTGTCAACCATGACAGCTCTACAACATCTAGGGCCTTGAGGTACTCAGGACGAATCTTGTCCACCCCCGGGGCCCGGCCACCAAAGAGATTTTTAACCACCTTGGCGACCTCAGCCCCTGTGATTGGCAAGTTGCCCCCCTCGTCCACAAGCCCTGCTTCCTCTGTGGAAGGCCTGTCAGTGGGATTGTGGAGATCCTCGAAGTATTCCTTCCACTGCCCGTCGATACCCCCAGTCAAAGTCAGCAGTGCCCCATCTGCACCATACACAGTGTGGACAGGAAGCTGCTTCCCCCTCCTGAGCCACCAAACAGTTTGCCAGAAACTCTTCAAGGCTGACCAAAAGTCTTGTTCCGTAGCCTCACCGAGCTCCTCCCACACCCGAGTTTTTGCTTCAGCAATCACCTGAGCTGCACTCTGCTTGGCCTGCTGGTACACTTCAGCTGCTTTGGGAGTCCCACAAGCCAACTAAGTTTGATAGGACTCCTTCTTCAGCTTAATGGCCCCCCTCATCACTGGTGTCCACCACTTGGTTTGGGAGTTGCCATCACGAGATGCACCGATGACCTTGTGGCTGCAGCTCTGGACAGCCACTTTAACAGTGGAGGTAGAGAACATGGCCCATTCAGACTCCATGTCTCCAGACTCCCTCGGAATGTGGTTGAAGTTCTTCGGAGGTGGGAGTTGAAGACCTCCCGGACAGGGGGCTCAGCCAGACATTCCCAGCACACCCTCACTATACGTTTGAGTCTACCAGGTCTGAATGGCATCCTCCCCTGCCACCGGATCCAACTCACCACCAGGTGGTGATCAGTTGACAGCTCTGCACCTCTCTTTACCCGAGTGTCCAAGACATACGGTCGCAGGTCCAATGGCACGATAACAAAATCGATCATTGACCTGTGACATTGGGAGTCCTGGTGCCAGGTGCACATATGGACACCCTTATGCTTGAACATGGTGATTGTTATGGACAAACTGTGGTTAGCGCAAAAGTCCAATAACTGAACACCACTCGGGTTAAGATCATGCAGGCCATTCCTCCCAATCACCCCTCTCCAGGTTTCAGTCTCATTGCCAACGTGTGCATTGAAGTCCCCCAGTAGGACAATGGAGTCTCCAAGAGGATCACTCTTCAGCACCCCAGTAAGAGACTCCAAAAAGGATGGGTACTCTGAACCATCATTTGTGCCTATGCACCAAATGATGGTCAGGACCCGTTTCCCAACCCGAAGGCGCAGGGAAACAACCCTTTCGTCCACCAGGGAAAACTCCAATATAGAGGCAGTAAGGTGGGGGGATACAAGAATACCCCACCCCTGCTCATCACCTCTCGCCCGGGGCAACTCCAGAGTAGGCCAAACTCCAACCCCTCTCCAGGAAACTGGTTCCGGAACCGGAGCCGTGTGTTGAGGTGAAGCCGACTATATCTCGCCAGTATCTCTCAACCTCATGCACCAGCTCAGGCTCCTTCCCCACCAGAGAGGTGCCATTCCATGTCCCAAAAGCCAGTTTAGGAAGCTTGGGATCAGACCGACAAGGTCTCCGCCTTTGACCACCATCTGATCCACATAGCACCAGACCCCCATTGTCCCTCCTGCAGGTGGTGAGCCCACTGGAGGGCAGACCCATGTAACTCCTTTGGGCTAAGCCTGGCCGGGTCCCATGGGCGGAAACCTGGCCACCAGACAGTAGCCATCAAGCCCCTCCCCCAGGCCTGGCTCCAGGGTGGGGCCCTGGAATTTTTTAATTATTCCATTTACGTGGATGGAAGTAAAATCCAAGTTCCTGTTAAAATGATCAGTTTTTACCAGAGGGAGAAAAAGCTGTTTTTTTTATCCGAAAGACTGCAGTGATATTAGGGGTCCTCATCAAAGGTAAGAAAGCTGTTTATAACTGATGAGTTGTTGCATATACATGAGCTGATTATTACATTTAAAAAGAATAGAAAACAGTGGTGATCTACTTTGCATAAATCACCACTGAGGAGGTACTTTCTTCTCAGCCTAAAAAGAGTTTAGTTGAAGAGTTGAACTGATGTTAGTACTCATTACCTCTGTGCTAACAGTCTGTGCAGTGATCTGTGGACACCAGACTTTATCAGAGAAAAAAAAATCAATCAGACAACAGTAGGATCATGCTTGAGACCTTTTTATCTGATGAACCATCAGTCTCTTTGACCCCCCCCTCCCATTTCATTGTTAATATAAAAGATCGCTATACACATTAGCATGGCGGCTAACGGAAGCTCCGTCATTTCAATACATACATCAGTCAGCTGTTGAAGATTTCATAAAATAAAGCAGGTGATCTCTTCTCATTTTGACCAGGTAAAGTATACCACTACAGTCAGGGGAATATAATAATGGCCACCCTTACATCTGTTTTTAGTTTTGGTCTAATAATCATCCATAAACCTGGTGTTGGAAAAACTCTCAACAGAAGCTAATGCAGACCTCTGAACACTAAGTACTTACTTACCAACCTAGTGATGTCACAGAAGTGGTCCATCATATGCTGTAAAAAAAAAAAAAAAGTTGCACTGTCGTCTCTAGTGGCCTGGCATAGTTATTACAATACCTTTTGTTGCAGCTGCATTGACAGAAATGGTGAATTAAATTTGTGTTTATTTTGAAAACAAAGCCTTATCTCGTAAGTCTGGCAAATTAAAAGTTGAGAAAATATGGTGATACAATGATACAAGCCTTTAGTTCCACTGAATTTTGACCGGGCAAGCTGAAACAGAAAGGCTCTCAGTTTCACCAAGGCATAATTGTAAATGTTTTATCCATATTTCTGGAACTGCAGCCAATATTAAAACAGATTTAAGCAGAATTAAAAAAAAAAAAAACCTAGTTATTTGATGGAATGTATAAAACTGAATTTAATTTCTGAAATATTTTTTTCCATTGCAGTTGAGCTGCAGGTTTTTTTGTTTTTTTCAGTTGTCTTTTTATTATGTACTGTATCTGTACTTTAAGGAGTCCTGTGTGAGCACTGTGTTAAAATAATATTCTAAAAAGTGTTTCTTTGACTAAGTTTTCTGTTATGTAGTATATTATCTCATAATAGTTATCCCTTCCAAATTATCTATTAACTAAACCACAACACAGCTTTATGCACAGAAGTGTCCAGCCGAGGTGATCTACAGCATCAGGGTTTAAAAAAAAAAAAAAAAAAAAAAAAAACTGCTCCAGATTAGCAAGAGAAAATCACCAGAGAAGGTGTGGGGAAATTATTTTATTTTGACAGATGCCAGAGAGTTGCTGAGCTGAGCCAATGCTGCACAGCACAGAGCAGAGAGCTGTTCTTGTCACAGAACTTTCAATTTTAGATTATTTTTCTGTACTTTTCTCATCCTGGCTTTATTTTATATTTGAGTATTGGTTTTGTCTGTATGTTGAGTTTGCCATTTGTTTCTCTGTTTTTGGGAGTTCCTGTTTTCATAGTTTAATTACTATAGTCCTGTTTATTTATATTATGTGTCCGGGGTCATTATAAGCTTGTTTATTATTACTATGTGTTTGTGATCATTTTATATTCCTAATTATATCTTCCTGGTTTTGGACATGAGCCTACCCTCGTCTTCACCCTCACATCTCTTTTTGTATATTAGTTTTCATGTATATTTTATTATTAGCATTTCTTAGTTTTGTATTTTCTCTTGTCCTCGCCTTGGTGGTCTGTTATTGTTTTCCCCTTGTGCATTATTTGGTTTGTATCTCGTCCTGTAATTAGTTCCTCTGGTATTATTCATCCTGTTCTTTTATTTTGACAGTCGCTCTTGTTTACTTCCTTTTTGGTTCCGCTTCACAGTTTGTCTCAGCTGTTATTATTTGGGTTAATTATCCTCTTTCCTGTTACCCACACCTGTTATCATTTGTTCATTCCTCATGTGTGTCCCACGCTTCACTCTATCTCCTGACGTGTGTTCCACGTTCCTCTGGCGTTTCTGTACACCTTAGTCTCCGTGCTATCCAGCCTTTTAATCATCCTGCCTGATTCCTATCTTGTAAGTTTTGTTTGTGTTTTTGTTGGACTTTGTGTTTTTTATTAAACGTTTTTGCAGACTCACAGTTCAGCGTTTGGGTCTTCGTCCTGTCCTGAGGGGCATTTATGACAGTTCTGGAGAGGGGACGTCTTTCTGCACCTCTAAATAGCAATAAATTCCCGTGTTTGACAAGCATGCTTTGAAATGACAAAATAGACGACATTTAGTCAAACAGTCATCAGTCTAATGGCCCTTTTCCACTAGTACCCACTCAGCCCTACTCTACTCTACTCAGCTTGGTTTCTAGCCTTTTCCATTAGTACCTGGTACCTGGTACCTTTTTAGTACCGACTTGAGGCCAGGGTACAGCCACGCTAAGTCGGGCCCGAAAATGTGACATCAACAGACCGCAGGCCACTGATTGGTCAAGGCGTAACATCATTAAAGCGTTCATCTTCTGAAGAATCTCCAAACTGCCATTTACAAAAGTTCATGGAGTAAACAGGGTCACCAACTAAACACGATATTAATAGAGATGGCGTTGCAGGTTTTGCAGAAATCTACACCATGGTCCAACGAAGAGGTGCGGAGTTTTCTGTGCTGGAGTTTTCTGTGCTTGGTGGCAGATAGTATCCAGAGCGACCCACAATGAAACAGATGGCAGCCCAGCATAGAACTGGACTACGGACAAGCTGAAGATGAACGTGAGAGAACCATCGATGATGAGTGATTTGTGATATTGTGCATCTTTTTGCTTATTTATCCTGTTGGTGGTAAGCTCACTTTTTTGAGCAATACAGCACCGTCCTGTGCTGGCTAACGAGTGTTTGCTAGTAGATAGCTAGCTAGTAGCCAACTCTGCTGATTCGCGCTTCATCCATCCATCCATCTTCTACCGCTTTTCCGGAGGTCCGGGTCGTGGAGGCAGCAGTTCAAGCAGAGAAGCCCAGACTTCCCTCTCCCCAGCCACCTGCTCCAGCTCTTCAGAGGGGATACCAAGGCGTTCCCAGACCAGCTGGGAGACATAGTCTCTCCACCGAGTCCTGGGTCTGCCCCGGGGTCTCCTCCCAGTGGGACGTGCCTGAAACACCTCAAGTGGGAGGCGTCCAGGAGGCATCCTAATCAGATGCCCGTACCACCTCAACTGACTCCTTTCAATGTGGAGGAGCAGCGGTTCTACTCTGAGCCTCTCCCGGATGACTGAGCTCCTCACCCTATCTCTGAGGGTGAGTCCAGCAATCCTACGGAGAAAGCTCATTTCAGCCGCTTGTATCCGCGATCTCGTTCTTTCGGTCATTACCCAAAGCTCGTGACCATAGGTGAGAGTAGGAACGTAGATTGACTGGTAAATCGACAGCTTTGCGTTAGAACTAAGCTCCCTCTTCACCACAACAGACCGGTACAACGTCCGCATCACTGTAGATGCTGCTCCAATCCGTCTGTCGATCTCTCGCTCCATTCTCCCCTCACTCGTGAACAAGACCCCAAGATACTTAAACTCCTCCACTTGGGGCAGGAGCCTGTCCCCAACCCGGAGAGGACAATCCACCTTTTTCCGGCTGAGGACCATGGACTCGGACTTGGAGGTGCTGATTCTCATCCTAGCCGCTTCACACTCAGCGGCAAACCGTCCCAGCAAGAGCTGTAGGTCATTGCTGGATGAAGCCAACAGGACAACATCATCTGCAAACAACAGAGATGAGATCCTGTTGTCACCAAGCATGACACCCTCCATTCCCTGGCTGCGCCTAGAAATCCTGTCCATAAAAATTATGAACAGGATCGGTGACAAAGGGCAGCCCTGGCGGAGTCCAACTCTCACTGGGAATGACTCCGACCGAGTGTTGGCAATACGAACCAAACTCTCACAACGGTCGTACAGAGACCGAATAGCTCATAACAACAAGCCCGATACCCCATACTCCCGAAGCACCCCCCACAAAAATCCACGAGGGGCGCAGTCAAATGCCTTCTCCAAGTCCACAAAACACATGTAAACTGGTTGGGCAAACTCCCACGAACCCTCGAGAATTCTCGAGAGGGTAAAGAGCTGGTCCGATGTGCCATGGCCAGGACGAAAACCACATTGTTCCTCCTGAATCCGAGGTTCGCGCTTGCTTTGTCCAAAGTATTCGCTTGTGAAAGCAAAACAATGAAATATGTTAATCCTGGTTAAAGTCCTGGTTTGTGTTCATGTTGCACTTTGGTGCTGTGCATTAAGTTGTGTGTATTTTCTTTCTAGAATCTGTTTCCACATGCCAGGGGTCCGCCTCCCTCAGCATGTTATGTTTATATTTTGGATACCGGTCAAGAGGACCCCAGGATCCAAAATCTCAACATATACAAGTGCAATTTCGAACCAGTGATTTATAAAGTGATTTATAAAGTGATTCATATAATTTTCTAAAGCGTCAGAATAGACCCAAACACCTATTCTGTGGATTTTCCAAAAAGAGTGTTGGAACAGTGTTGTTGTGCTGTTTCTGTTCCACCATAAATCCCTGGATTGAAAATGTACTTGTACATGTACAGAGTGGATCTTGGGGTGCTCACTGGTCAGGGAAACAAAGCATTTTTATCACATCCCACCACTGACTTTCACAAGTGTATTTCCCTAATACAGGTACATCTCAAAAAATTAGAATATTGTGGAGGAACAAAATAAGTTCAGGAGAGCTGAAGATTTAAGAGTTTTATTCCTCCATCATCATGAGACATACTGCAGCACTGTGTGCTGTGCGTGCGCTGTTGTGAGTGCGCTAGTGAGGCATGTAAAGTCAGCTCTTTTATACAAGAGAGGATGCATGGCACATTTACATATTGATATACATATCAGACAATACATACCAATTGCGTGATTAACTGGTGCCAGACTCCTCTCCTTACCCCGGGGATGAATAACAATAGTCATCGTTCTGGTTGTCCCCCTAGGGCTCTCTGTTCGTATGCAATCCCTGCTGAGCGTGAATATTATCAGTCTGCATTGTGCTGGGTGCCCACACGTGTGCTAGGTGCCCACAACATCATGAAAAAGTTCAATATTTTTTGTCACTCATTTCAGAAAGTGAAATCCATATATTATATAGATTCATTACACAGAGAGTGATATATTTCAAGCATTTATTTATTTTAATTTTGATGATTATGGCTTACAGCCCCTGAAAACCCCAAATTCAGTTTCTCAAAAAATTAGAATATTACATAAAATTCATTTTAAAAAATAGTTTTTAAATAGAAATGTTGGCTGCTGAAATGTTGGTTAACATGGGCTGTAGCCATAATCATCAAAATTAAAGTAAATAAGCAATAAATATTCATTCACTTCCGGCGCCACACAAGTCGGCTGCCTTTTGCAACAGCGGCTCAATTCTGAGTCTTTTTTTTCCTTCCTCTCTCTTTTTGATCCGTTTTTTTTTCACTCCATTTATATCACGGACACACAGATCATCCCAAATGTCTCCCGAGCCGGTGGACGGAGCCACTGTTTATAGCAGGAGACGGTACAGCAGGGAAGAGCTGCTAGCACTCAACCGCCACCCGGTGCTAACGGAAAAACTCGACATACCGGGAGAACTGAGGCGAAAACGCCATGGTTGCTGGGCTGGAGTAAGGCGGAAGACAAGAAATATAAGGTACAGACCCTCCCTTCCATCCGTTGTCATGGGGAATGTACAGTCGTTACTGGGAAAGTAACGGCTGATCAGGGCTGATCAGGAAGCGGGCTCAGCAGAGACTACACTTCTTGAGGAAACTCAAACAGGCCTCTCTCCCCATCTGCATCCTCAGGACCTTCTACAGAGGTGTGGTGGAGAGTGTTCTGACGTACTGCATTGCTACATGGTACTCCAGCTGCAGTATGTCAGACAAAAAAGCCCTGCAGAGGATAGTCAAGGGGGCGGAAAGGGTAATTGGAGTCTCCCTCCCCTCTGTCCAAGAACTTTTTCAGAACCGTTGTAGGAGCAGGGCACTGAACATTGTCAAGGACCGTTCTCACCCTCTGCATAAACACTTTGAACTTCTTCCATCTGGTAAACGATTCCGGAGCATCAGAGGCAGAACCACCAGATCAACAGCTTCCTCCCACAAGCTGTCAGGATGCTGAACAGCTGACCCGGAATCTCACATACACACTACTGCACCTATGGACATTTTGTATATTATAGTTAATTATTCTTTTTCCCCAAGTATGTCTCAGGGATGTGTGAATGGATGGGGGGGTGGGGGTGGGGTGGGGGGTGGAGCTATGTGGGAGTGTGTCTTAATCATGCTGCTTCTTATATAGATGCTGAGAGAAACGCAATTTCATCTTGCCTGCACAACAGTTGTATGTACAGCAATATGACAATAAAGTTTGATTTGATTTGATTTGATTTGAAAAAAAGAAAGGTAGATGAGCTAGCGGCTATCTCCCGCTACGATAGCATATACCGGGAATGCTCTCTCCTTTTGTTTACGGAGACATGGCTATCTGAACTAGCAGCAGATGCTAACATTGAGCTGGAGGGTTTCCACACGATACGGGCAGACCGAACACCAGACAGTGGCAACGCAAGGGGCGGTGGAGTGATAATGTATGTTAACAACAACTGGTGCAGACCGGGACATATCACTGTTAAACAACGACACTGCAGCAAAGACATTGAGTTGCTAGCTGTTAGCATGCGGCCTACATATCTCCCGAGGGAATACTCACACGTGATCTGCATTGTTATTTATGCAAATCCGACGGCGAACGCTGGGACAGCGCGTGACGTCATCCATTCAGTAACCGGCAGGCTGCAGACAGAACACCCAGATGCTCTTCTCCTCATCTCAGGCAATTTCAACCATGTTTCACTGTCTCCCATTCTACCCACGTTTACCCAGTATGTCACATGCCACACTAGAGACAATAAAACACTGGACTTTTTCTACACAAACACTAAGGAGGCGTACACCTCATTACAACTCCCCCCACTCGGGAGATCAGATCACAACTTGGTTCATCTCTGGCCGGTGTACAAACCCCTAGCACACAGACAACCTCCGGCCATGCGCACAGTGAAGTTATGGTCTGAGGAGGCAATGGACACTCTAAAGGGCTGTTTTGAAACCACCGCCTGGGAGCAGCTCTGCGATCCACATGGTGAGGACATCGATGGCCTCACTCACACCATCACGGACTACATCAGCTTCTGTGTGGACAACACCGTTCCCACCTAGACCATACGGTGTTGCTCAAACAACAAACCCTGGATCAACCCTGAGATAAAAACACTTCTGAGAGAGAAGAAGAGGATCTTCAGGTCGGGGAACAGGGAGATGCTGAAGTCCGTACAGAGGGAGCTGAGGAGAAAGATCAGAGAAGGCAAGGACAGCTTCAGGAAGAGGATGGAGGACAAGCTGCAACAGAGCGACATCAGCGGGGTCTGGAGAAACCTTAAAACCAACTCTGGGCTCCAGAATATCTCCCCCCAGGCCACGGGGTGCAGGGAGTGGGTGAACAATCTGAATCTGTTTTTCAATAGGTTTGATCAACTGCCCTCCCCCCTGACTGCACAACAACCACTGCTGCCTCTAAAGACATCAAGTCCTGCTGACCACTCCCCACTCCACCAACACCCCCCCACTCCCAACACACAGCCCCCCAACCTGACCCTGACTAAGACCCAGGTGAGGACGGAGCTGAGGAAGATCAAGGCGAGGAAGGCGTCGGGACCAGACGGCATCAGCGCAAAGCTCCTCAAGTCCTGTGCAGACCAGCTGTGTGGGATTGTGGAGTACATCTTCAATCTGAGCCTGAAGCTGGGGAGGGTACCACAGCTGTGGAAAACATCTTGTGTGGTACCTGTACCAAAGACTTCCCACCCCAAAGACCTGAACAGCTACAGACCAGTGGCCTTGACGTCCCACATGATGAAGACCCTGGAGAGACTGCTCCTTGCTCACCTCCGTCCCCCTGGTGGGACCAGCGATGGATCCACTCCAGTTCGCCTACCAGCATGGCATTGGGGTGGAGGATGCGGTGATCTTCCTCCTTCACCGTTCTCTGTCCCACCTGGAGAAGCCCGGGAATGCGGTGAGGATCATGTTCTTTGACTTCTCCAGTGCTTTCAACACCATCCAACCAATGATCCTGAAGGACAAGCTGCTGTGCGCAATGATGGACCAGCACCTGTCATCATGGATCCTGGACTACCTCACTAACCGGCCTCAGTTTGTGAGAACCCGGGACTGTGTGTCCGACACGATCATCAGTAGCACGGGGGCCCCCCAGGGAACGGTTTTGGCTCCCTTCCTGTTCACCCTTTATACTGCGGACTTCTCACACAACACAACACACTGCCATCTACAGAAGTTCTCTGATGACTCTGCGATCGTTGGCCTCATCTCCAATGGAGATGAAGCTGAGTACAGAGGGCTTATCCAGGACTTCGTGTACTGGTGCCATCAGAACTGCCTCCAGATCAACGCGAGGAAAACTAAGGAGCTGGTGGTGGACTGCCGCAGGCAAGGACAACCCCTCACAGCACCAGTAAATATACAGGGAACAGACATCGAGATGGTGACATCCTATAAGTACCTGGGTGTTCATTTGAACAATAAACTAGACTGGTCACACAATACTGACGCACTCTACAAGAAGGGACAGCGCAGGCTGTTCCTACTGAGGAGACTCAGGTCTTTTGGTGTACAAGGGGCGCTGCTGAAGACATTCTATGACACGGTGGTGGCATCAGCCATCACTTTTGGAGTGGTCTGCTGGGGCAGTGGCATTATGGCAGCCGATAGGAAGAGACTGAACAAACTGATCAAGAAAGCTAGCTCTGTCCTGGGGCAGCGCCTTGACCCAGTGGAGGAGATAGGAGAGAGAAGGACGGTGGCTAAACTGTCATCTCTGCTGGAGTCCGAGTTCCACCCTATGCAGGACATACTGAATGCACTGAGGAGCTCATTTAGCAGCAGACTACATCATCCTAGGTGTACAACCGAGAGGTTTCGCAGGTCCTTCCTACCTATGGCTGTCAGACTGTACAACCTAAGCAGGGCTGCTCGCAGAGATAGCAAAAAGACGTGACAACCTAATAGTTTTGAATGCAAAAGACGCAATAGACTTATACAATGGTCCCCTCCGGCATACAACTAGGAAAATACCGGTCGCTATGGAGGGTGAGAATATGTATGGGTACATAATCATACCATGTAGGATAACTAAGTAGACGGTTGTGCTGTTTCATCCCATCTAGCAACAATGCTCCGCACTGTGTGTGTGTTTATATATCTACATTTTTATTCCATCTAGCTACAATGCTCCGCACTGTGTTTATATACTCATATATTTATTCCATCCAGCTACAATGCTCCACACTGTGTCTATATATATATATATATATATATATATATATATATATATATATATATATATATATATATATTTATATGTACATATGTATACTTGCTGCTCTTTTTTTTTCTCTTGCCTTCTGATTGTTGCTCTGAGTGTTGCTATCCCTGTGCTGTTGCAATCCTGGAATTTCCCCATTGTGGGACTAATAAAGGCTTATCTTATCTTATCTTAAATATATCACTGTCCATGTAATGAATATGAATATCACTGTCTGTGTAATGAATCTATATATGGGTTTCACTTTCTGAAAAGAGTGACAAAAAATATTGAACTTTTTCATGATATTCTAATTTTTTGAGATGCACCTGTATATGTTTTGAACTTGCTTTAACTAACCACCACTCCTCCACCATGCCGCCCTTGTGTGAATATTAATTACAGAATAATTGTAAATGAATGGCACATCAACTGTAAAATAAACCGCTTGTTAATGTATTTATTTTTTTGTCAGATCACTTGTGTGATCCTTTGTGAGTTATATTCATAACTGTATGTTGCACTTTGGGGAATGGCAGTTCAGTCATCATTATAATTTAGTTTATATGTGTAGTTTATAATCTATCGTCAATAAACTCATGCAGTATTATAATAACAGGACACATTACAAATATTTGAGACCCAATGTAGTGCTTCCATTTATATTTTAGCAATCCAACCACAAAACACCGCCCACACTTGAAGCCAGGGTGACACAGCGGTGACAGAGCGGTGGCTAAACTTTTATTGATAAAAATTCCATGTTTTGACTGAGCGACTCCATACTCGGGGATGCACACCCTCAGTTAAAGTACTAGATTCCATTCAACTGAAGGTATTAATTCATTCTGATTGCTGAGGCCACAGTAAAAACAAATGATTTTACACATAACCCAGCCCTTGTAAAATCTACTGAAGCGCAGCTACATGAAAATTGTGGTTAAATACAACAACGAAGCACTTTGTCACATTCCACCACTGGCTTTTAGCAACAAGTGTATTTCCCAAATATGTTTTAAACTTGCTTTAATTAACCACCACCCATTTCTGTCTTTCGTCTAGGCAAGAGGAAACGATCCACCCCAAACCGGACCTTGCGTCACTATTTACAGAGATGCAGGCTGAAGAGCTGCTGAACTGGGACCAGTGTGAGAGGCACATCCAGCTGCTTCTCAGTGAGGCAGCCTGGCCGGCGTGTGTGACCCATTCTAAGTTTGTTTTTTTTTTTGTTTTGTTTTTTACAGTTTGAATTTTGCACATTCTGAGTAATCTGGAATTTGCTGCTGATTGTAATAAACAATTTAGTGACTTATGTGTTTGCATCATGATTTTCTATTTTGTCTGTTCAGGCACCGGTGGGAAAAGAGTCAACAGTACAAACCATTTATCAGAGACTTTGAAAATAATGGCTCATTTTTAAGAAAAAGTAACCAAAACAATTATTTTATTTACTGAAGACTGTATTGTTGGATGTGCCAGTGCAGAAGACACTGCACACTTTAGTGATAGTACCAATATATGGAGGAATTCTGGGCCATATTAGCATCTGTATTTTCTAATAATGGGTTTGAGTAGGGGTGTCTAATCATGTGCCATGGAAGGCCAAGACCCTGCAGGCTTTACCTGCAACCAGCGTCTTCATCAGCAGATTCCACTGAATTTCTTCCACTAACTGCTGATTAGTGAAAACACCTGCTGAAGAGACTGGGTAGAAGAGAGAACCTGCAGGCTCTTGGCCCTCCATGACACATGATTGGACACCCCTGGGTTAGGGTTTAATGGGATTTAACATTTTAACACAAACTGCTTTATGGTTCATAATTCTGTTGACAGACTTACACCAAACCAAAAGTGATTTCTCAAACTGCTGGATTGCTCTTAGACAGCTTTTCCAATCTTTTAGTATTTAATTTGTCACTTGGTGGTAACCTTCACATATTAAACAAAAGAGACACATCTGCCAAAATTCCAAAGGTTTATTGTCCATATTCCCAGTGCAATACTACATGAATACACGTATAGTACATAGATGATGCATACAGTAGAATATATATTTCTACAGTATCTACTATACATGTATCTAGTAAAGCAAGTGTTTTCCAGGTGACCTTGTGACTGCATTATTTTAATTGCTTTTAATCCTAGATCAAGTTTGTTTTAGCCTAAAATGCATCATAATTGTCAAATATATCTTATTATACCTAACTCAGTATTCTTCACCTTTTGAATATATATTTTGTTTCTTCCGGCGCCACACGAGTAGGCTGCCTTTTTGCAACAACAGATCAATTTCTTCCTATTTCTATTTACTATCTGGCTCTCTTGCTAATCTTTCTGATCCGGCGACACCTTTATCCATCACAGACACGTAGATTGCCCAAATGTCTCCTGAGCCAGCGGACGGAGCCACTGTTTCTTGCAGGAGGCAGTACAATAGAGACCAGCTGTTAGCACTTAACCAGCCCACGATGCTAACGCAAAAACTCGACATACTGAGAGAAATAAGACAGAAATGGCGTGGATGTCGAGCTGGAGTAAGACGGTGGGCGAGAAATATAAGGTACAGACCCGTCCTTCCATCCGTTATTATGGGGAATGTACGATCGCTGCTCAATGAGACTGATGAGCTAGCGGCTATCTCCCGCTACGAGAGCGTCTTCAGAGAGAGTAGCTTCATGTTGTTTACTGAGACGTGGCTAACAGAACTAGCAACAGATGCTAACATCGAACTGGAGGGTTTCCACACAATACGGGCAGACCGGACACCAGACAGTGGGAAGGCAAGGGGCAGAGAAGTGATAATGTATGTCAATAACAGCTGATGCAGACCGGGACATATCACAGCAACAACACTGCAACAAAGACATTGAGCTGCTAGCTGTTAGCATGCGGCCTACCTATCTCCAGAGGGAATACTCACACGTGATCTGCATTGTTATTTATGCAAATCCGACGGCGAACGCGGGGACAGCGCGTGACGTCATTCACTCAGTAACTGGCAGGCTGCTGACAGAAGATCCAGATGCTCTCCTCCTCATCTCAGGTGATTTCAACCATATTTCACTGTCCCCCATTCTGCCCACATTCACCCAGTATGTCACATGCCACACTAGAGACAATAAAACACTGGACTTATTCTATGCAAACACTAAGGAGGCGTACACCTCATCACCACTCCCCCCACTCGGGAGATCAGATCACAACTTGGCTCATCTCCTGCCGGTGTACAAACCCCTAGTTCACAGACAACCTCCGGTCATGCGCAAGGTGAAGTTATGGTCTGAGGAGGCAAAGGACGCTCTACAGGACTGTTTTGAAATCACTGCCTGGGAGCAGCTCTGCGATCCACATGGTGAGGACATCGATGGCCTCACTCACACCATCACAGACTACATCAGCTTCTGTGTGGACAACACCGTACCCACCAAGACCATACGGTGTTGCTTGAACAACAAACCCTGGATCAACCCTGAGATAAAAACACTTCTGAGAGAGAAGAAGAGGATCTTCAGGTCGGGGAACAGGGAGATGCTGAAGTCCGTACAGAGGGAGCTGAGGAGGAAGATCAGAGAAGGCAAGGACAGCTTCAAGAAGAAGATGGAGGACAAGCTGCAACAGAGCGACATCGGCGGGGGCTGGAGAAACCTTAAAACCATCTCTGGGCTCCAGAAAACCTCCTCCCAGGCCACAGGGGGCAGGGAGTGGGCGAACAATCTGAACCTGTTTTTTAATACACTACCGTTCAAAAGTTTGGGGTCACTTAGAAATTTCCTTATTTTTGAAAGAAAAACACTTTTTTTCAATGAAAATAACTTTAAACTAATCAGAAATACACTCTATACATTGCTAATGTGGTAAATAACTATTCTAGCTGCAAATGTCTGGTTTTTGGTGCAATATCTAGATAGGTGTATAGAGGCCCATTTCCAGCAACTATCACTCCAGTGTTCTAATGGTACAGTGTGTTTGCTCATTGCGTCAGAAGGCTAATGGATGATTAGAAAAACCTTGTGCAATCATGTTAGGTCTGCAATGCTGTAATTGCTGCAAATGGAGGATTCTTTGACGAAAGCAAAGTTTGAAGAAAAAAATTATTTCAAATACAAATCATTATTTCTAACCTTGTCAATGTCTTGACTATATTTTCTATTCATTTTACAACTCATGGTGGTAAATAAGTGTGACTTTTCATGGAAAACACAAAATAATTGTCTGGGTGACCCCAAACTTTTGAACGGTAGTGTAGGTTTGACCAACCGCCCTCCCCCCCGACTGCACACCAACCACTAATGCCGCTGAAGTCATCGAGACCTGCTGTCCACACCACACTCCACCAACACCCCCCCACTCCCAGCACACAGCCCCCCAACCTGACCCTCACTAAGACCCAGGTGAGGACGAAGCTGAGGAAGATCAAGGCTAGGAAGGCCTCAGGACCGGACAGCATCAGCGTGAAGCTCCTCAAGTCCTGCGCAGACCACCTGTGTGGGATTGTGGAGCACATCTTCAACCTGAGCCTGAAGCTGGGGAGGGTACCACAGTTGTGGAAAACATCTTGTGTGGTACCTGTACCAAAGACTTCCCACCCCAAAGACCTGAACAGCTACACACCAGTGGCCCTGACGTCTCACATGATGAAGACCCTGGAGAGACTGCTCCTTGCTCACCTCCACCCCCCTGGTGGGACCAGCGATGGATCCACTCCAGTTCGCCTACCAGCATGGCATTGGGGTGGAGGATGCAGTGATCTTCCTCCTTCACCATTCCCTGTCCCACCTGGAGAAGCCCGGGAATGCAGTGAGGATCATGTTCTTTGACTTTTCCAGTGCTTTCAACACCATCCAACCGATGATCCTGAAGAACAAGCTGCTGTGTGCAGGGGTGGACCAGCACCTGTCATCATGGATCCTGGACTACCTCACTAACTGGCCACAGTTTGTGAGAACCTGGGATTGTGTGTCCGACATGATCATCGGTAGCACGGGGGCCCCCCAGGGAACGGTTTTGGCTCCCTTCCTGTTCACCCTTTATACTGTGGACTTCTCACACAACACAACACACTGCCATCTACAGAAGTTCTCTGACAACTCTGCGACCGTTGGCCTCATCTCCAATGGAGATGAAGCTGAGTACAGAGGACTTATCCAGGACATCATGGACTGGTGCCATCGGAACTGCCTCCAGATCAATGTGAGGAAACCTAAGGAGCTGTTGGTGGACTGCCGCAAGCAAGGACAACCCCTCACAGCACCAGTAAACATACAGGAAACAGACATTGAGATGGTGACATCCTACAAGTACCTGGGTGTTCATTTGAACAATAAACTAGACTGGTCACACAATACCAACGCACTCTACAAGAAGGGACAGCGCAGGCGGTTCCTACTGAGGAGGCTCAGGTCTTTTGGTGTACAAGGGGCGCTGCTGAAGGCATTCTACGACACATTGGTGGCATCAGCCATCACTTTTGGAGTGGTCTGCTGGGGCAGTGGCATTACAGCAACCGATAGGAAGAGACTGAACAAACTAATCAAGAAAGCTAGCTCTGTCCTGGGGCAACACCTTGATCCAGTGGAGGAGAAAGGAGAGAGAAGGATGGCGGCTAAACTGTCATCTCTGCTGGAGTCCGAGTCCCACCCTATGCGAGACATAATGAATGCACTGAGGAGCTCATTTAGCAGTAGATTACATCATCTTAGGTGCGCAACCGAGAGGTTTCGCAGGTCCTTCCTACCTACGGCTGTCAGACTGTATAACCTAAGCAGGGCTGCTCTCAGAGATAGCAAAAAAACGTTACAACCTAATAGTATTGAATGCAAAAGACGCAATAGACTTACACAAATGGTCCCCTCCAGTATACAACTAGGCCAATATCAGTCGCTACGGAGGGTGAGAATATGTATGGGTACATATTCATACTATGTAGGATAACTAAGTAGACGGTTATGCTGTTTATTCCATCTAGCTACAATGCTCCGCACTGTGTATATATATTTATATATTTATGTGTACATATGTATATTCACTGCTCTTATTTTCTTATCTTCTTAATTATTGCTCTGAGTGTTGCTATCCCTGTGCTGTTGCAATCCTGGAATTTCCCCATTGTGGGACTAATAAAGGCTTATCTTATCTTATCTTATCTTGTGGCTAATATCTGGTCAGTCACTGCAACAGATACTGGAGTCAGTTTGTCTTGTCCTGTCCTTGCCACTGAACCTTGGTTCCAAGGTTGTCATAGCCAGGAGCGGCACTGGGGTTAAGCTCCCAGTGCTCATAAAATGCTCCTTATGGCGTGCGTCTTGAAAAGCCTCTAACAACTAAGTCCAACACCTAGCCTGCCTGTGTGGTTTAGTCTTTAAGCCCGGCGGAACTGCTTTTACTAATAGGAGAAGGGAGGAGGGCGGATCTCTGGCGCCTTAAAACCAGATGCTTCGGGTAGATGGTGGCTCGTCAACCTGGGAAGGTAGCCCATCTAGGGGAAGGTAAACCCTGATTTCAAACCTCCGCTGCCTTGCGGCACACCCGGTCACAGGAAAGGCTTCGGGAGTCAACCCTGAGGAAAAATCCGGAGTCGGAGGCCCTAAGGCAGTTCTCTGTTGTGCTCAGCATCATTCTGGCAGCTCCTGCGATGGCACTGATGCCAAACTGTAGCAGCCCCGCTGTTCCTTTGGATTCATCAGTGACATGGAGAGGAGGGACATGCTGCATGGGCAACATCTTGTCCTCCATATCTTCCTGCCCAGGCTTGAATCCTACCAACGCCCAACACTGGAAGGTAGAACACCGGATCACTGGAGAGGACACTCCAGCTTCGCCTTTGGCGTAGACAAAACACGGGGAATGACAGTTACCAGTTATAAGCCACCACTCAATTGGCGTAGAGCGCGGCGCCAGGGGTTGTTCCCGACGGTGGGAGGGATCATCGGATCTCACTGGACAGCTACCGCCCGCCTCAAGCTGGGCAGCCCCCAGCCAATAAGGTGTTGTCCCGCCACAGCTTGCTTTCCTCATTGGGTGCATGGGGATGAGGAGAAGTCCGAACAGCAGGCTGAGAACCTTCGCACCAGGCAAGACAAAAAAACAAAAGAGACCAACTCTAAAACTGGGAACTTGGAACGTCCACACTATGATGACAGGACTCGCTGCTAACCTCAAGGACATCAACGACACCAGGAAGACTGCCATCATCAATAATGAGCTGAAGAGACTGGAAGTGGATATCGCCACTCTCCAGGAAACACGGGTGGCTGACTCAGGCACACTGAGAGAGAAGGACTACATGTTCTACTGGCAGGGAAAGAGCAGTGACAAACACAGGGAACACGGCGTGGGTTTCGCAGTGAAGAACACCTTGCTGAAGATGGTGGAACCGGGCAGCAATGGCTCTGCATGACTCCTCACCCTCCGCCTCAACACCACTCAAGGCCCAGTCACCCTCGTCAGTGTGTATGCCCCAACACTGACAGCCACACCAGAGGCAAAAGACGAGTTCTACGAGAATCTCGCAACAACTGTCAGGATCATCCCCAACTCTGAACAACTCATTCTCCTTGGAGACTTCATTGCCAGAGTGGGTGCTGACCATGACTCCTGGCCCTCCTGTCTTGGACCATTTGGCGTGGGCAGAATGAACGACAACGAACAGCGGCTGCTCGAGTTCTGCACATATCACGATCTGTGCATCACAAACTCGTTCTTCAAGACCAAGCCCCAACACAAGGTTTCCTGGCGACATCCGCGCTCAAAGCACTGGCACCAGCTGGACTTGATCCTGACCAGGCGCACCTCACTGAAGAACGTGCTAATCACCCGTTCATTCCGGAGTGCAGATTGTGACACAGACCATTCATTGGTGTGTTGCAAGGTCAAGCTGCAGCTGAAGAAATTCCATCATGCTAGACAGCCTGGAAAGGTACGGATTGACACCAGCAAGATGGCCCAACCAGAACTTGTTGAGCAGTTTGCCTCCACCTTTGAGAAGGAACTTGGTGTACCACAAGAAGGAGAATCTGCAAAGCAGAAGTGGGAAGAGCTGCGAAACACCATCCACCGCACAGCCTTGGCTACCTTTGGGAGGAAGACCTCGAAGTCACAGGACTGGTTTGATGCCAAGTTGACCGAGATGACCCCCGTCATTGAAGCCAAGCGCTCAGCACTTGCTGAGTACAAGAAGTACCCAAACGAGAGGAATCTCCAGATTCTCAGAGCTGCGAGAAGCAAAGTTCAGCAGACTGCTCGGTGCTGTGCCAACGAGTACTGGACTCAGCTCAGCCAAGACATTCAAACCGCTGCCATAACAGGGAACATCCGTGGTATGTACGATGGCATCAAGAAAGCACTTGATCCGGCTCAGAGCAAGACGGCCCCCCTCAAATCCTCCACTGGGGAGATGATCACAGAAAAGAACAAGCAGATGGAGAGATGGGTGGAACACTACTCCGACCTCTACTCCAGACAGAACACCGTGACACCGTCAGCCCTTGATGCCATCGACTGCCTGCCATCCATGGACGAACTTGACGCCGAGCCAACCATCAACAAACTCAGCAAGGCCATTGATAGCTTGGCCGCTGGCAAGGCACCCGGCAACGACGGCATACCCCCCGACCTGATCAAGCACTGCAAGACCACCCTACTGCTGCCATTGCATGACGTCCTCTGCCAGTGCTGGAAGGAAGGTGCTGTACCACAGGACATGAGGGACGCCAAGATCATCACCCTCTACAAAAACAAAGGGGAGAGAAGCAACTGCAACAACTACAGGGGCATCTCCCTCCTCAGCGTTGTTGGCAAAGTCTACGCACGAGTTTTTCTAGTTCGTCTACAGAAGCTTGCCGAATGTGTCTACCCCAAGTCTCAGTGTGGTTTCCACGCTGAGCGATCGACGGTAGACATGATATTCTCCATCCGCCAACTCCAGGAGAAGTGCAGAGAACAGAACATGCCCCTGTAAGTCGCCTTCATCGACCTCACCAAAGCGTTCGATCTGGTCAGCAGAGAGGGCCTTTTCAAGATCCTGCCAAAGATATGATGCCCACCAAAGTTGCAAAGCCTCATCGAATCATTTCACACCAACATGCAGGGGATAGTGCAGCACGACGGCAACGTCTCAGAGCCATTCAACACATGCAGCGGAGTGAAACAGGGCTGTGTACTTGCGCCAACCCTCTTTGGGATTCTCTTTGCTATGCTCCTGAGGCATGCCTTCAGCACAGCAACAGAGGGAATCTATCTGCACACAAGATCTGACGGCAGGCTTTTCAACCTCGCCCGCCTGAAAGCCAGAACCAAAGTACACGAGGCTCTAATCAGAGACATACTGTTCGCAGACAACACTGCAGTCACAACCCACACACAGCAGGAGCTTCAGACCCTGATGGACCACTTCTCCCAGGCATGCAAGGACTTCGGGCTTACCATCAGCCTGAAGAAGACTAACGTCTTGGCGCAAGGCACAGAAGCACCACCAACCATCACCGTCGACGACTACGAGCTGGAGGTCGTGAATCAGTTCACGTACCTGGGGTCCACGATCAGCAGCAACCTCTCCCTTGATACAGAGATCGACAAGAGGATTGGAAAATCAGCCTTCACACTCGCTCGCCTCACCACACGAGTGTGGGAGAATCCCAAACTCTCTGTCAAGATGAAGATGGCAGTGTACAACGCCTGTGTCATCAGCACACTGCTCTATGGGAGTGAGACGTGGACAACATACGCCCGGCAGGAAAAGAGACTGAACTCCTTCCACTTGCGCTGCATTCGCCACATCCTGGACATATCCTGGCAGGACAAAGTGCCCAACACAGAAGTTCTGTCCCGCGCTGGCCTTCCCTCCATGTTCACTCTACTCAGGCAGCGCAGGCTCCGCTGGCTAGGCCACGTTCACCGTATGGAGGATGGCAGAATTCCCAAAGATGTCCTCTACGGAGAACTGGCAACTGGCAGGAGAGACGTTGGCCGCCCACAGCTGCGCTTTAGAGACGTCTGCAAGAGAGACATGAAGGCCCTGGAGATCAACCCACAGCGCTGGGAGGACCTTGCAACGGACCGCTCCAAATGGAGAGGCACCCTGACCAGACAGCTCAAGGCGGGTGAAGAGAGACTGACTGCTGCAGCAGATGAAAAAAGGACCCGCAGGAAGAACCGCCACAGACCCAGCAGCACAGAGACCACCCACAAGTGCGACCTGTGTGACAGGGACTGCCATTCGCGCATCAGCCTGTTCAGCCACAGGCGGTGCTGTTCCAGCAGAGTAGACGTTTAGGATTCTCTTCCATGGTCATCATAGACCGACGGAGGCTGACGAAACCAAGAATGTGCCGCTACTCCAGCAAAAGCTAGCGGTACTCAAATACTTTGCAAGTGGTTTCATGAAATGATCAGTCAGAAAGCAGCTCATACCAGCTCGGACGTCACCTGGGTTAACAAGGTCAGGAGTTCCTGGCAGCTGAGGGAGAAGGACAGAGCTGTGTGAAGGAATCTGATCTGACCTAAATGAAACAGTCATTGTCGCCCCCGACAGACTGCTGATGATAACCCCATAACTACAACCTGGCGATCAAGTTTTGTCAGCTGAACAGTTTTTGCCATGACACCACCACAGACTGGAGGGCTGCTGGAGCAGGTACATGACATGATGTCTCAACAGTCTGTTCGTGATTTTCACCCAGATCAGAGCAATTTGTTGTACAGGAAGCTAAATGTTTCTACAGATATATGAAGTTCTATAACCACTGATTGTTTTTGAAGCTGGGATGACATCAATGAGAGGCTGTGTTGAACGCCCAGAACGATGGTTTGAAGCGGTAATTTTCCCACAACAGAGCCATCTGAAACATACACACACAGCATACATATTTTAGTACCTAATAGCAATAACTTGCAGACAATACAATGTAGTACAACGTACTTAAAGCAAACTAGCATTATCAATCACTAGCTTACCGTCATATGTGATCTAGTACGTATCCTCACGTCTTCAGCTCTATGGCTTCCCAGACGCTCCAGTACTTTTCCAGAGTGTTTCGTCTCGCTGTCTGTACCCTTGTCTGGCAGTTTCTTTTGGCCTTTACAGTGACAAAAAGCCAGAGACCGAGGAGTCGCCTTGTACATCCGCCATGTTATGTTTTGCTTGGGTTGCGTGTTTTACATCACAGAAGTGTGGCGCCGCCTTGCTGTAAAAAAAATCCCACCCACACCAGGCGTACCCAGCTGCAATGGAAACAGAAGTGAACCAGGTAGAGTAGAGTAGGGCTGAGTGGGTGCTAGTGGAAAAGGGCCATATGTCTCCTGTAAACTCATTCATTCATCTTCTACCATTTAATCCTTTTTGGGTCACGGGGGGCTGAAGCCTATCTCAGCATCTTTGGGCGAGAAGCAGGGTCCACCCTGGACAGATCACCAGTCCATCGCAGGGCCGACACAGAGAGACAGACAGCCTTTCACTCTCACATTCAGACCTAAGGACAATTTAGAATCCCCAGTTGATGCCAAGTAACCTAACTCATGTAAACTATGTGTTATAAATGTTGACTAGTTAGCAGCTATTTTCTCTTGGTCAATAACTGAAGAAATATTATCACTGTATGTCAAAACCAATCCAGGGAGCAGGAAAAATGAGAATATGTGGATAGAAGCTCACCTTGTCTGGTGTCACACACATGATTGATGATTTTGGCTTCACCACTTCTGACAGTCAACTTAACAGTGCATTTTGCCATCACCTCCTATGAAGAAAGATTGCATTTTACATCTTATCATCATGCGTTTCAGTGTCTTCAGCAGGAACATTTAAGCTACGATGAGGAGGACTGAACATTTACCCGCTCTGCCATGTCACGTGTCTCACAATCATCAAAGTGCTTTGGGTTGACAATGTGACACTTTGTCTCCAGAAGGTGCAGTGTCAGCTCAATATCACAGCCGTCATCCTCCTGGTTAGGAAAAGTCAAAATCAATCTCAGCTGGGGTGGTAATGGAATACTAGTCTTTAAAAAATTACAATTTTAATATCTTTTTTTCTATTAAGCAGTTCTTTGTTTAGCAGGTGTGGATGATGACTTTATGTTTTAGTTATTTATTGCATTGCAAAAAAGCTTCATCCTAATACAATGAAATCCATTTTAAGGATATTTTACATGGCCTTGGGCCCCTGGTGCTGGGAGGCCATTCCCTCTCTGGGCCAGGGTTCATTGTGCGCCGGTGGTGCGGGCTGGCCTGGGCGCAGAGTCGCGCCTTCTCTGGGACCCTGGCAGCAGTCCGGGGGCTGATGCCTACATCCCGAGGGGGTTATCCCTCACCTCAATTTTAACTGCACTGTAAACACTGAGGGCTTGAGTGGAGGGTGATGAGAGCCCTGCTGCCCGTAGCAGTGGGCAGCGGTGCCCCATCACACTATCCCTCCAATTTTAACTGCACTTTGGTAGTTCATGCACCGATCTCACCACACAACTAACACTTACCCATCACGATTTGTGCATGGGGGGGTGGGGGTGGGGGTCTTACTCCACCCCTGCTGCCCTCCTTCTGCTGGGGGCATGGTTGGTGACCTTGGACGTCATGTTGTTGTCATCCCTGGGATGCTACCAGTCTACAGGATGGTGCCTTGGGACATGTTTGTGGGGGTTTTGTGATTGGATGGGCTAAAGAGGAGTACATTGGTGTGTGCATGCGCAAGTGAGAGTGTATACATGAGTGAGCGTGAGCGGAAGGAAGCATGTGTGAGTGTGAGCGACTGTGAGGGCGAGTGGGAATGGGATTGAGACTGAACAAGTATGGGAGTGGGTAACAGTGAATAATTCTGAGGGAGGGTGAGCGTAAAAATGTGAGAAGGAGAGGGTGAGTGAGACTGTGTGTGTGAGTGCTTGTGAGAACATGAGGGTATGAGGGTGTGTGAGAGTGAGTGTATGCGTGGGTTTACTCCGGGGGCTCCGGTTTCCTCCCACAATCCAAAGACATGCATGTTAGGATAATTGGTTGTTCTAAATTGTCCCTAGATATCTGTCTCCTATAGGCCCTTAGAATAGAGGGTTAGTACTAGTGAAGCGCTTTGAGTGGTCTTTGAGACTAGAAAAGCGTTATATAAGTACAGGTCCTTATCCTTTATATGCTGGTCAGGGGATGCTGGACTGATGGGGGTGGTACCTCCTGGCTGCATGGGCTCCCTTCAGCTGGAGGGGGGGAACTGGTCTCCTGTGGGGCTCCCTGCACTTTGCTGCCCCCTTCCTAGGGCATGGGGGCCTGGAGGCTCCTGGGGTGTGTGTCTGGGTGGGCATGGGTCCCCTATGTGGTGGGGATGCCTGCACCGGGGGCATGGGCAGGTCTCCAGCCCGGGGGGGGGGGGGATTGGCCTTCCGGTGCATGGGGCTCAAGGGCTGGCGTCGGCCCCGCTGGGGGGCAGCCCGAGGCTGGAGGTGCACCACGTTGGCCACTTGGCAGCCTGGCCTCCTCCGGCTGTCTCGCCTGGGGCAGATGCCTGAATGTGTCACAATCTGAGCACGAGGGGATTCCGCTGTGCTTTGTATTAGTTTGTTTTCACATAGATAGATAGATAGATTTGTTTATTTGACAGGGACAGTGCAATAAACATAGACAATTAATCAATGACAATCAATCTGATGTGTTGCACAGAGTGTATAGCTATTAGCTAATTTGCAACTCTTGTCCCTGGATGGGCTTTAGAAAGGAGAAACAAGTAAAAAGAAAAAAAAGGAAAGAAAAGGGAATACACAATAACCACATACATCAATGCAAAAAACATAAATACATTATAAATACACAATTATAAATATTATAAATATTATAAATACACAAATATAACAACCTGACTCACATTTGCCTATTTCAGGCCTCCCTCCCTTCGTCACTCACTATAAACAAACACATTCATTCCTTCCCTTCATTCACTCTCAACCTGCAGACAATCATTTCATACATGGTTACATTCTTGTTTATTTTTCAGCCAGTTTTTAACCTTTTTAGTGAATGTTTTAAAGTCCGTTATTATTTTAATTTCATTTGGCATTGTGTTCCAGATGTGACTGCCCTTTATAGAGAAAGCTGTTTGTCCAAATGTGGTTCTGCGGTGGAATATTTTACAGTTATTGTTAACAGAACTCCTGGTGGCTCTGCTGCTGTCCTGTCTTTGGATGAAACCAACAAGTGGCTCAGGTGCTGATTTATGGAAACATTTGAAAGTTAATTTCAGTAAACAGAGGTCAATGAAACTCTCAAAACTCAATAGGTTGTATTTTTTTAAAATATTACAGTGATGCCACCTAATGGGCTTTTTGTCCAAGATTTTTAGGGTTTGATTATATAATGAACCTATATGTCTTATTGTGGAAGGGGCTGCTTGAGCCCAGACTGTCAAACAGTATGATATATGAGAAAAAACCATAGAATGCATATACAGTACAGCAGGTTCGTAAGGTATGTAATATCTAATTAATTTAAAGCAGTTCAGATTTTTTTTTACTGTTTTTGAAATTTTCTTTATATGAAGATTAAATTTGAGTTGAGGATCTAGTACAACGCCAAGGTATTTGAATTCTGTAACTAAACTGATGTCATGATCATGTATATTAACTTTAAAACATTGCAGGTTATATTTTTTGATTGAAAAGCACATTGAAACTGTTTTCTGAAGGTTCAGCAATAGATGGTTCTGGAGGAGCCACTCTTGGACATCAACCATACTTGTAGACAGTACATCTGCAGCCTGTGCTGGAGTCTTGGCAGCTGTGTAAATAACTGCATCATCTGCATAAAGTTGGCATGTTGCAGCAGAGCAGTGTAGCGGCAAGTCATTAATAAAAATGCTGAAAAGTAAAGGACCAAGAATGGACCCTTGTGGGATACCCATACGGTTGTTTAAAAGTGAGGATTTATCCTGGTGAACTTTTACACACTGTTCTCTATACTGGAGATAAGATGCAAACCAGTCTAATGTGTCTGGAGAGAAGTTAAAAGATACCATTTTGGATAAAAGCAAACTGTGGTTTACAGTATCGAAAGCCTTTTTGAGATCTAGAAAAAGAGCTCCTACCACATTACCCTTGTCCAAGGACTGTTTGACATTTTCAATAAGGCAACAATTTGCTGTTTCTGTTGAGTATCCTGGTCTAAAACCAAATTGATGTGGATGAAGAAGTTGACTGTCTTGTAAGTAGTCTATCAGCTGTGTAGCTACAACTTTTTCAAGAACCTTAGACAGGACTGGTAAAATAGAGATTGGGCGGTAATTGCATATATCGTCTTTACTGCCTGATTTATGAACTGGTATGACGACAGCTTTTTTCCAGCCAGATGGAAATGTACTAGACCTAATGGAGAGATTAATGAGATGAGTCAGTGGTTTGATTAATATTTTGCTGTGCGTTTTGAGAAAGGAGGTGCTCATGTTGTAGATATCATTAGTTTTTGAGTTTGACAGTGTTTTGACAATACCAGCAATTAACTCCTCATTTACCTCATCGATGTGAAAAGAATCTGTTGGAAGTATTGAATTTGTGTTGTTGAGCACATTTGGCGGCACAAAGTTTTTTGTTAAGTCTTCCACAGAGCCCACAAAATATGAATTAAATTCATTTGCCAATGTAGCCTTGTCACTGATGGTCTTGCCATTGATTCTAAGTTCCTTTACCCCCTTCTGAACATTTTTTTTATTAGTTAAGTTATTTAAATGCCTCCATAGGGAACTGTTGTTACCCTTTGCATGATCTATCAGTTTATTGTAATAAGATACTTTTGATTTTCGCAGCTCTTGTACCACTTTATTTCTTAAACTTTTGTACACAAGGTGATCATTTTGCAGTTTAGAGGTTAATGATGTTTTCAATGCAGAGTCTCACCTCTTCATAAGTTTTCTTATTTCATTATTTAACCATGGTAGGTTAATCTTCTGTTGTCTACTTTTAATTTGCTTTGTAAATTTTTCTATGGACTTAGTAATTGTTGCAGTTATAAAATTACAACAATCATCTACTTCATATATAGACATGAGCTGCTCCCAATTTTGATTCTCTAAGTAATGTTCAAACTCCTCATTTTTTGATTTGGGAATAATAAAATTTGATTTGTCAATATCGACTCCTCCAAAATACTGTAGTCGCTTTTTAGTCAGTTTTCTGTCAGCAAGGACCATGTTATGATCTGAGAGACCAGTTACAAGATTATAGGTTCTGGTTATTCGTTCTGGTTTATTAGCGAATACCATGTCAATAAGTGTTCTCGATTGTTTGGTTATCCTGGTGGGTCCTTTGATCATTTGTTTGTAATTAAATTTAGTCATGAGGCTTTTCAGTTTCTGTTTTTCCTTATTATCAGACCAGTTGATATTGAAATCACCATAAAATATGGTTTCTCTGCTCCTCTCAAGTTGTTTAACCAGATCACTTAATTCATTATAAAAAGAAGAATTGTGTGAGGGTGGGTTGTACAATACTGCGATGTTGAAATTCATTACCGGTGAGAGACATACATTAACAGCTAAACATTCAAGTGAAGTATTCAAATCAACCAACTGACATTTAAATTTCTCTTTGATGTAAATTAAAACACCCCCTCCCCTCCCTGGCTGCCTGTCTTTTCTAAGACACTGATAGCCCACAATATCGATCATATTAGTGTCTATGTTCCTGTGTAGCCAGCTTTTTGAGAGACAAAGATAGTCCAGATTTGAGTCAGACAGCAACACCGAAATCTCATCTGTTTTGGGGGTTATGCTCCGTATGTTTAGATGTCCGCCGAGGATCCCCTTTGGTTTAGCCTTTGCGTCCCAAAGAACTCGTGCATGATTAACAGTTTGGAAAAATAGATGTTGTTTTTGCTTTTGTACAGCACGGTTTTCGGATCTCGCCTCATTTGCAATTTGTTTAACCGCTTCTGTTTCCAAAAGTTTGGACGTAGCGCAGCTGTTTACAGCAGGATCAGATATGTGAGTCTGTTCAGTGCAATTCGACTCACCCAACTCGCTATGAAGGGCCGTAGATAGAAACAACCAATCCGCCAGCTCAGATGTTTGTGCTAACCCAGTGGTCTGCTGTTTAATAGTGGCAGGTCCAGGGTTAAGGTGAATATCCCCTGCCAGAAGTAGCAGTGCTAACAGTACTTTAACTGTATAGCCTCTGCCATATCGTGATATTTGCTTACCCGTCATGTTTGCCGTGTTTTGGGAGCTTTTTCTCAGGGCTTTTGCAGACCAGATAGCGTACAGAGTGAAATGGCCATGTCCAAATCCATATAAATAAAACTTTTTAGCTTCACCTTTAGTTGAGTTGGCCGGAAAACCCTTCTTGTTGCAGTTACAGAGACACAAAGACAGTAATAAGAATAAGTATATAGGCAGAAAGTGTCCCATCAGACCACTCCTCACTCCGGTGGCAGCCATCTTTTTTGAAGATGGCTGCCTTCTATCTACAGGTCAGTAAGATGCCACCAAAGAAAGAGGAAATGGAAGAAATCAAAAAAGCTCTGAGCTTTATGTCAGATGAATTGGCCAAATTGACTAACCAACCGGACAAAATAATAGGCCTAATAGAACAGGTACAAGCCCTAAATTTAAAAATTCAAGAAAAAGACAAAAAAATTATGGACCTGGAGCAACACGGGCGTCTTTTGGAGCAACGCGTCGAGGATCTTGAACAAGGTTCTCGTATTGATGACCTAGTTATAAGTGGACTAGACATCAGATATCAGTCCTACGCCCATGCCACAGTAGGACTGAGTGGTGAAGATGCACCCATGAGTGAGTCAATGTCCTTAGAAAATCAAGTGCTTCAGTTCCTTAATGATAAAGACATTAAGGTAGAAGCCAATGCAATCTCAGCCTGTTATGCTCTACCGAAGAAAGATAACAAAACAAAGAAATCAATTGTGATGCGCTTTGTGAACAGAAGGGTAAAGAATAACATACTGAGGCAGGCAAAAAAGCTAAAGGAAACTCAAGTTTACATAAATGAACACCTGACAAAAAAAACACTGAATTAGCACGACAGGCACGGATGCTAAAAAAACAAGATAAGATACAAGCAACCTGGACAAGAAACTGTAGAATTTGGATTAAACTAAATGGATCACCCGAGCAAGCAAAAAGTATTATGATCAGAGATGCTACTGACTTAGATAAATACAGATGAACACTGATTAGAAAATTACGAGCCAATGATAATCCATACTCATACACACGATAAGAATAGTTCTTTGATACACCATGCCAAAGTACTTTAATAAAAATAACCAAAACAAACAAAAACTTATGACCGACTCAAGTAGACATCAATTATCCCCAGTTGGAGGAAGTCATTTGACACAGAATGAGGAAACTCAAACTCTGAAAACATACCATTATGCTGAACATAAACCACAAGAGATGGAGAATGATATTGATCCTGATAACCACTTTTTCAACAATATTCATAACCACTGTGAATATTACACTGAAAAACAATTCAAAAGTCAAATGCAATTAGATGGTAAACTATCAATAATACACTTCAATAGCAGAAGTCTTAACAAAAACTTTCCACAGATTCAGGACTATTTAAAACAGCTAGACAGAAAATTCACAGCTATTGCAGTCTCTGAAACTTGGCTTAACAAAGAGCAGGCTCCCCTGATGGCAATAGAGGGATACCAGATGTTTTATATTAACAGAACTCAAAAAAAGGGTGGTGGTGTTGCACTGTATATTGATGACCTGTACAGGTGTAAGCTTGTAAATGAAATGTCCTTAGCACTACCAGGGATTTTGGAATGTGTTACTGTTGAGATTGACCTAGACAAAACAAAAAATCTAATCATAAGCTGCATATATAGAACACCGGGAACTTGCATTGAGACATTCAGAGATAAATTAGTCGAGCTGTACAATAATATTACTAGTAAGAAAATGGTAGCAATTTGTGGAGATTTCAATATTGACTTACTGAATCCTCATCAACAAAATGTAGTTACAGAGTTCATGAACTCTATGTACAGCATGAGTCTATATCCCACAATAACACATCCCAGTAGAATCACAGTTCACTCTGCTACACTTATTGACAACCTGTTTGTCAATGTTTTCGATAAGAAAATAGAAAGTGGATTATTGATAAATGATATAAGTGACCACTTGCCAACCTTTGCACTTATCCATGGCCACACGGGGCCCAACGCAGAAAAAACTTCAAAATCGTTCAGACACAAATCACCAAATGCAATCAGTTCTCTTAAAGAGGACTTGCTGAAGCAAGACTGGACAGAAGTCTATGTATCAGATGTAAATGAAGCCTATGACACATTTATAAACATTGTAACCACTCTTTATGAAAAAAACTGTCCATTAGTAATAAAAAAGCTTAAACACAAATTTGCTAATAAGCCATGGTTAACCAAAGGACTACAAAAGGCGTGTAAAAAGAAAAATTCATTATATAAAGCTTTCCTAAAGAAAAGAACAAAAGAAGCAGAGCAGCGGTATAAAACATACAAAAATAAGTTAACATATATAATAAGATGTAGTAAAAGAGACTATTACAGTAAAGAACTGGAGAAAAACAGAGACAATATTAAAAATACATGGACAATACTCAACAGTATCCTTGGAAATAAAAGCAGAAATACAAGCTACCCAACTAATATTCCAAAAAATAATAAAACGACTCAGAGTGTGAATATCGCTTCACCTGCAGATGAATTTAATAATTTTTTTGTTAACATTGGACCTAAACTGGCCCGAGAAATACCCACTACGGTGCCAACAGGTGATACAATATGCAATAACACTGCTGTAAAAGACTCCATCTTCATAAAGAACACAGACGAAAGAGAGGTCATTGAAATTGTTAAATCGTTCAAAAGTAAAACATCTACTGACTGTGATGGTATCGACATGCTACTAGTCAAAACTGTTATCGAATGCATAGTAAAACCACTGACGTATATCTGCAACCTGTCTCTCCAATCAGGTATATTTCCCAATGCAATGAAAATAGCTAAAGTAATTCCGATATACAAGATGGGCGACAGAGGGGAACTCTCAAACTATAGACCAATTTCACTATTACCACAATTTTCCAAGATACTTGAAAAAATATTCTATGAGAGAATTGACAACTTCATACTGAAGAATGATTTATTATGTGAGCAGCAATATGGGTTCAGACACAAGAGGACAACTGCATATGCCCTAATGGAATTTACAGAAAAAATATCAACAGCCATTGAAAATAAAGAGTATTCAGTTGGAGTATTCCTAGATCTTAAAAAAGCATTTGATACAGTAGATCATAATTTATTATTAAAGAAACTACAAAATTCTGGTATTAGAGGTGTAGCACTGTCCTGGTTAAGTAGTTACTTAAAGAATAGATATCAGTATGTATGTGTTAGCAACAAAAACTCAGAGTTGCTGAAGGTCACCTGTGGAGTCCCACAGGGTTCAGTTTTGGGACCATTATTATTCAATATGTATATAAACGATATATGTAAAGTCTCAGAAAAAATGGACTTAATATTGTTTGCCGATGACACTAATCTGCTATGCAGTGGAAACAATTTGGAACAACTTCTGGATACACTCGGGAAGGAATTAGGAAAGCTTAAACTGTGGTTTGATTCAAACAAATTAACACTCAATTTAAGTAAGACAAAATTTATAGTCTTTAACAACCATCACAACAATCCAGTACCCAAACTCAGTGTAAATGGTGTAGAGATTGAAAGGGTATCTGAAACCAAATTCCTTGGAGTAATAATTGATAACAAACTGTGTTGGAAGTCACATATTAATTATATTAAAGGTAAAGTCTCCAAATCAATTGCAATATTACACAGAGTGAAATATTTGCTGAATCAACCCACACTATACACCTTGTATCATTCATTAATACTCCCATACATGACATATTGCAATGAAGTATGGGGAAATACATATAAAACAAACATATATCCACTCTTTATGCTTCAAAAGAGAGCTATTAGAATAATAAACAAAGCAGCTTACAGGGAACCAACAAACCCACTTTTTCTTAAACAAAAAACTCTCAAGTTGAAAGATCTGGTTGACTTTAAAACCGCAATAATAATGTTCAAAGTGAAGAATTTATCACTGCCTGCAAATATCCAAAAGTTGTTCCAAACAAGGGAGAAACGATATCACTTCAGAGGAACATGTATATTTCAAAAGCCTACAGTGAGAACAACCACCAAGCAACACTATATTTCAGTGCAAGGAGTCAGATTATGGAACGATTATGGACCTGAATTAAAATCATGTACAACGCTTGGACAATTTAAACAAAAACTAAAGGAAGAAATACTCCAAACATATTTACAAGACGACATGTAAACTCACATAAGGATTGACATATCCAGCCTGTGTTGTGTTGTAGCTTAGTTTTTTTTTTTGTTTGTTTTTTTTTTTCTCTCTGTGACATTCTGTCTTAGATTTGTCTTGAATAGTAACTGCTTAACTTAGCTTAGCTTAGTTTTCTTTTTTTTCTTTTTTTTTTTTTTTTTTTTCTCTCAGTCACACTTTGTCTTAGCTTTGTTCTAAATTGTAATCACTCTTGTCTTGTTTACTCTTTTTTCTTTGAATTCTTGGATGGAATATGGGTGGGCAATATAAGCTGCGGCTTCAGCCATCACCCATTTCGGATAACTCACGTGGAATTGTTTAGTAGAAGGAGTCTCTGTCTAATTTGACCTTGTTGTTATATTATACAGTTTCTTTAACCTGTACTGTATTATCCAAAATAAATAAATTCATTCATTCATTCAAAATTCATTCATTCATTCATTCATTGAAGTCATACACTCTCATAGAAACCATACATTCCCAAAGTGCCCAAGATAAGAGACTACCCCACAATAAATATTATATATAGCATGAATACCCTGAAAAAGCACATAAGGGAAAGAAGCAATACAATTCTTTCAACCAGAGTCACTTCCTGCGCTACAAGAGGAAAACCTGAGCGTCCTCAATCGAGCGTGATGCATTCACTGACTGTCCGGCCAGGAACTCCGGCTAACATCCTCCTTAGCCTGGAAGTTAAGCACCGAACTGTCCGGGCTCGTCCAAGGCCCTCTTGTACGCCTCGAGGAGGGAATGCTCCGTGCCCGAGTAGAGGTGGCAGACAGGTGACAAGTGGAGAGAAGAGAAGCGGCTCCTTGGTTTCTGTTGTCCAGGGGAAACCTGCTTTATCGCCTCTCATCCAGCACTACGGCGTCGCTGCCAGCTGGTCACTCTCCCGGCGTCATTCGGTCCCGTGCGCTGCCGCTGTAAATTCCCACACCGTCCTCTCTCTCCGCTGCGGCCCTCGTGGTTCTCTGTCTTTGTTCTCCCTGAGGGTGAGGGGCTCGATTGCTTCACCAGCTACTTCTGGCAATTTCTCCTTTTTTTGGCACGAGCAGGTTTATTCTCCAGCGGTAGTAACAAAAAAAGCTCAAAACGCCAGCTCTAAACTGTGTTTAACTGCGTTTAAACAGAAACGAACTGGGAGCTTCAACTTGTGCGTCCTCACCCTACAGGAACCGGAAGTCCTCCCTACAATATTCTGTATTGTTTCTTAGTATGATTTATTTTCCTGTTTACGTTCATTGTAGTTTTGTTATTTACATATTTGGGTTTATTTGTATTAATTTACCACATTGTATTGACCAGTTGTCTTCTCTTTCATTCTGTCTCCAGGGTTACAGTTGTCAGGGGCACTTCCGGGTTTTTCCCTGGCTGTGGGCAGTGCCCCTGTCAAGCTGTCAGCCCCGTCTCCTCTCCTCATGACTCACAGCTGATTGTTATCTTCTTCCCAGCCCGCTCATGTAATTCACACCAGTTGCCATTTGTGTTTAATTATTTTTGACCCTATTTAAGGGCAGTTATCTCTTTTCTGTTTGCTCGTGTCTTAAAGAAAGATTTACGTCAGAACCCTGTCCTTGTTCAGACGTTTGTATTCGTTTGTATCCTGCCTTCTCCCTGCTGCTCGTAAGCTTTGCTTTGTGCACTTTTTGGATTTTTGTGTTTGTACACTGTTTGGATTTTTTTATTTTTGTTAATAAATTTCACAAACCTTAGTTCAGCGCATGGGTCTCTCCTCCCTGCCCCGAGGGGCAATTCATGACAGAAGAGACCAGCCAGTTGGAGACCCAGTTGCTGCAGTTTGTAGTTGTTTTTGTTTTTTCACCCGGGGTTTTGTCATGTCTGTCACCCCGGATTTTTCTACTCTTGGACTAAGCGAAGTGGAGCAGTGGACAGTGTGTGTTTTAGAGGATATTCTCTCGCAGGCTCGTGCCTCCTGTGCTCCCGAGGCAACCCGGGAAATGTCTGGAGGGGGCAGCGCAGGTACTGGGGGCATGCCCCAGCCTGTGGGACCACCCGGAGCTCGCAGACCTAGTCTTCTCCATAATCATTCCACAATCCATGAGTCACAGGCTGGGGGAGATCACATCGATGTCCGTGCCTACGCCAACGAAGAGCAAGCACCCACGTACATGGAAGCCTCCAGCCTCTCACCGCTCTCCGGTGGCAGCTCTGCCTCCTCCTCCCAAACACTGGCCTGCTCCATCGGCTGAGGAGCCGGAGAAGCACAGGCAGGTTATACTAGTGGAGACAGAGCTTTTACTTTAATATAAGTCATGGCTCCGCCTAGATCTTGTTCAGGAGCTGGAGGAGAGTTCACCGGGGTCCCAGAGTTTGAACCGACGAGTGAGCGTCCCCTGACTCCAGGGCCTCTCCCCTTCACCATGAGACTACATCTCCGCTTCCCGCCACCGTTGCCTAGGGAAATCCCACCAGTAGAAGCCCCGTCTTCTCTCCTCATGACTCACAGCTGATTGTCATCTTCTTCCCAGCCAGCTCATGTGATTCATACCGGTTGCCATTTGTGTTTAATTATTTTTGACCCTATTTAAGGGCGGTTATCTCTTTTCTGTTTGCTGGTGTCTTAAAGAAGGAATTACCTCAGAACCCTGTCCTCGTTCAGATGTTTGTATTTGTTTGAATCCTGACTTCTCCCTGTTGCTTGTAAGTTTTGCTTTGGCACACGAGCGCCTGACCAGACAGAGTGATGATATAGAGTGAAGTACGTGGCGGTAATGCACCTGTAAGCTGGTTGCGAACCGCCAATCAAATCTAAAAGAAAAAGAAGAAAGAAGACTTTTTCACACATAAGGAGTTGTTCAGAACTCCTTATAAGAACTCCTTATAAGAACTCCTTATACAAAGATATAGAACTCCTTATAAGAACTCCTTATACAAAGATATAGAATGATGATAAAAGTCAGTGGCAGTAATGCACCTGTAAGCTGGTTGCCAACCATCAATCAAATCTAAAAGAAGAAGAAGAAGTTTTGCTTTGTGCACTCTTTGGATTTTTGTGTTTGTACACTGTTTGGATTCTTTTGTTTTTGTTAATAAATTTCACAAACTACAGTTCAGCGCATGGGTCTCTCCTCCCTACCCCGAGGGGCAATCCATGACAGACTGTACTGGGGCTTGGTGGCTTCAGGACATTTGTGCTCTGTGGGGGTTGGTGGCGCTGTCTTGCTTGTGCAGGGTTTTCAGAGGAGGTGTGTTGCTGTGGCTTGTCATCCTCTTTGTATGCTTCCTAGCAAACCACTCACACACTCACTTTGTGCACACTCTCATACACACGCATACACACACATATGTCTCTCTGTTCTTTTACAGGTGCAGATACCAGACTTGTGATGAGACCTCTTGAGAAGAAGAAACAATTTGCCTTCTGTTTGTTTCAGTTGTGTCACTTTGCCTGTTTTCTCTATTTGTTCCTTTCTTTTTGCCCCCCCCCCTTCCCCGGTCAGGTCCATTACAAGTAAAACAATTTAAATAAAGTATTAAAAGTTATTACAAGAGGAGTCTATGAATAATATTTATATACAGTACATATCAAATATGAGCAAAGCTCCTTTTGGCAAAGTAAATCTGTTTGGCACAATAAGGGAAGCAGATTTCTGTTCTGCTTACCTAGCTGCTTGACAGGACAAGGAAAAAAATGACTTTTTTTTATAAAGGAAGCGTATGGAGTAACAAAACACTTTTTTTTTTGTTGTTTGCCAAAAACTGCAGTGGTATGATTGGTTTGCTGTCCCAAAATAAAAATTCTTGCAATTTTGTACAATGTAAATTGAAAAGCAGATCCCATACCTTTTCCACTTTGTGTCCGTGAGTTTCACTGAGTCTGAACTTGTAGCCATGGTGATGTTGCTCATTGATGTGATGCACTGCCTCAGCAACTGCCACAGAAATTCATCCTCACTGCATGTTACCTGATCTAGGCCTGGATCACAGCTGCAAAGCAGCACTGCTGACAGGAGCAGGGTGCAGACAGGTAACAGCCTCATCATGCAGATGAACAGAGAATTGCAGCCAGGCTGTTATATGGACATGGTGAGTGGGAGGGAGATGGACATGAGACAAACAAAGTAGCTTTCGGACAGGAACAACAAATAAGAACAAATATAAACTTTAACCAGAGGTTTGTTTTGAAATACTAAAGCACAGTTTCAACACATTTATGCAATCATCCATATTTGGGAAAGTTTTATTAAGGGCAACATTTACGGGGGATGGGGGGAGCATAAAAGTTCATAGTGGTCAAATGTGATCAAATGTGGTTTATTTTCCAACATTTTTGGATTTGATTTTTTTTTTTTTTTTGATTTTGTATACTTTATTGATCCCCAGAGGGGAAATTGAGGGCATCCACCTGGATGGATGAAGCAGCCACAGTACGGCGCTATCCCTTTACCATTCACACGCACATTCACACCTAGGGCCACTTTAGAGTCTCCAATTAACCTAACCTGCATGTTTTTGGCCTGTGAGAGGAAACCGGAGAACTCCCAGAGTAAACCCACGCAGACACGGGGAGAACATGCAAACTCCACACAGATCACTGTTGGTCAGGGGCTGGGATCGAACCAGGGATCCCATGGCCAAGGTTGAGTTGCTGTGCTGCCGCAGTGCTAACCACTGCGCAACCGCACCACCCCAACATAGTCTCCCCTTCAGTCCACACACTTCTTCCATCGGTGTTGCAGCGCTTGGATCCCTGCGGCTGAAAAATAAACCACATTTGGTCAAATTTGACCACTATGAACGTTTTAGCCCCCCCCCACCGTACCTTTAATTATATGTTTAACAAACTCCACATACTCTATCTATATTTAAAGTTTATTAAAAATCATGCATTTTCCACATGTTCACATAGTTCCCTGATAAAGTCCAGTTTCAACTGCAAGAACTAGGAACCAATTATATAGAAACTTCCCCGTGGTGTGTATCTCCACTGAAGAACCTCCCATGTAAGGGGAAATTTTCAGGAACTCATAAGGGCCAAAATAAGTCCCTGCCTTGGAGTGACTACCTCCTGGCTGGAAAAACTTCTGAGTGAGGTTTGCAATTGACTTAGTACTGCCTGAATATAACTGCGAATGGCAGCTAAGCACTGCTGGCTGAGGAGTCATCCCAGCCAGAGTATAAAAAACTACATTAAGTCTAAGATTGAGATATATGGTGAAGTGTTGGTATAGAAACACAGATGTCTTGTGAGAGTAGACAGAAAACCCTCACGAATATCTACCACTCATGGAATACTTTACGCTGCTCTTCTTCTACATAAATAGCACCCCCCCCCCCCCAGCATAAATTTGCTGAAAAAATGCTGAAGACAGCTTGGATTTGGTTGAAAGGTGAAAGATGAAAAGCAATCTTTTTCAGGTAGTTGAAACGACATATTTATGTAGACATCTGTAACCAATTTTTGTTACACTGAGATCATTCATTTATGTTCTTAACCGTTTCATCCTTTTGGGGTTGCGGGGGGAGGAGCAGGGGATCTGGAGCCTGGGGGGAGGTCTTTGAAAACAGTTGTAACACTGATTTTGGAAGACGTTTAAATAGGTTTGGTCTTAAAGACTTTGCTATTATGAGCTTAGAAAAACCCTAAGCATTATTAATGCATCGATAGCCAAATCAAACAGGTCATCTTCATTAATCACACTTGGAAAGAGCTGTTGCTCCTTAATATTTTGACCACTTGCAGGGAAATGGTTTCCTATCATTGGTTTACAAATCATCACAGCCTGAAACTACTTTAGTGAAGGTCACTAATGGTCTTCTTACAGCATCTGATGATGGACTTGTTTCTGTACTTGACCTTTCAGACCTTAGTGCAGCTTTTGATACTATATAACATTTTACTTGACAGATTAGAACACTTTGTTAGACTTAAAAGAACTTATTTGGAGTACTTTAAATCAGTGTTTTTCAACCTTTTTTTGAGCCACGACACCCTTTTTACGTTGAATAAATCCCACAGCACCCCATCAACCAAAAACGTTAGAAAATGACACATTCTATTCTGGCATACAGTATGTAATGACAGTTTAGTCTTGTAATTTGTTTACCCTTGCACTGTAAAAAAAAAATCCATGAAATTGTTGCCAGTAATTTATTGTAAAAATATGGTGATAATGTATACCTCTTGATGGTAGACTGTTTTGGCAACCATAAATTACACAGTTTAGAACTGTTCTTTTAACAGTAAATTACAACAACTACAAAGTTGTAAATGTGATTACAGTAATTTGCTTTAAAACTACCAGCATACATTAATCTGTTTACAGCCATTTTCTTTAAATTTACTGGTAAACGATAAACCTGTTTACAGTAATTTACTTTAAAATTACAAGCAAACAGTAAATGTTATTATGGTATCTCTTAAAAACACGGTGAAACTGTTTCATCCATTCCAGTGTTTTATTGGCAGAACTCAGGTTTATGGTAAATTACTGACAGCTGTGGTTGCCAGTAATTTACTGTGGAATTATACGGCACAGTACAGTACGCATTACAGTAGGTTACAATTAATTTTACAAAATAATGACTGAAAAAAATGACAAAAAATGGGGATGTGCAACACCCAGAGTTTCAATCCAGTTGAATACTCACAAAGCAGGGTTTAGATCTTGTAAAACTTGCATTCTTGTGAGGGATAATCCATGGGCAGACCAAAGGACAAAGTCTGTCATTTCCAGTGGCTGATCAAGAAGAGTTACCAGTCACTGAGTCCAGACTTCTATGAAGAGTGTTCAACAGGAAAGAGAGTCTCAGTTATTGTTCAAAGCCCCAGAACTGGCACTGTCATCACTTTGTCTTGAAGTTTGGCATAAGTATCCATCAGGTGATGATTGTGGACATGCATGATCCTCTCCGCAGCAACAAGACAGAAAGCAAAGCAAAATTTAAACTGATGCAGAGATTCCACTCAAATAAACATCTTATTTCAAGGTGCAATGTGTTATGTCTGAATATGGAGCCAAGGACGAGGCCAGGTGTCGAACTGAACACACGTTTATTATTGAATTTATAATCCTTTTTTGTTGTTGGTGTGCTAGTCCTGCACTGTCAATAATGGCTCTAGATGGCATATACAGTCATGTGAAAAAATTTGGACATCACTTTAAATATTCAGTTCTTTATTAAGAAATGTTCACATATCTATGTCTAACCTTGTTTTTATTTTTATTTGCATTTTTTAAAATTTATTTTAGCCAATTTAAGTGGGAATTAATGTGGGGTTGTCATAAAAAAGATGAGGGATGTCCTAATTTATTCCTCACTATTTGTTGAGAATTAGATTTTACAGAAAATTTTAAAAGTCTTTAATTCATTTTTAATTGTTTAGTTGTATTATGTGAATCCCTCAGTATTTTTAACATTGATATTAAATATCCATATGCCCACATATGTTAAAAAAAAGACAGGCTTATACAGGGTTTCCTAATTTTTTCACATGACTGTATGACATGATGTACCGTGTGTGATTAAGTGGAAGAAGATGGATGGATGGATATTCTATCCATTCCCTCTAGACACCCATTTTGCAGCCAAATCATCTACCAACCTTTGAACATATATTTCATTCATGGGTGTTGTATTTAGCTTATTGTAGTTACCTCCGCCAAGGAGGTAATGTTTTTGCCGGGGTTTGTCTGTTTGTCTGTTTGTTCGTCTGTTTGTCTGTTTGTCTGTCTGTTGGTTAGCAAGATAACTCAAAAAGTTTTGGATGGATTTCGATGAAACTTTCAGGCGTTGTTGGAAATGGTACAAGGAAGAACTGATTAAATTTTGGTGGTGATCCGGATCACCGTCCGGAAGAAAACCGTTTTTGCCGGGGTTTGTCTGTTTGTTTGTCTGTTTGTCTGTTTGTCTGTCTGTTGGTTAGCAAGATAACTCAAAAAGTTTTGGATGGATTTCGATGAAACTTTCAGGCATTGTTGGAAATGGTACAAGGAAGAACTGATTAAATTTTGGTGGTGGTCCGGATCACCGTCCGGAAGAAAACCGCCATTACGGAAAATGCCATTTTCGTGAATAACTACTGAACCACTAATCCTATCATTGTCAATCCAATTGCTAGTCATATGTTTTCATGGTCAAGGAATCTGAAAACGTACACACAAACACTGTATGGGGGGAACTGTGGCCGCCATTACGCAAAATGCCATTTTCCTGAATAACTACTGAACCACTAATCCTATCATTGTCAATCCAATTGCTAGTCATATGTTTTCATGGTCAAGGAATCTGAAAACGTACACACAAACACTGTATGGGGGGAACTGTGGCCGCCATTACGCAAAATGCCATTTTCCTGAATAACTACTGAACCACTAATCCTATCATTGTCAGTCCAATTGCTAGTCATATGTTTTCATGGTCAAGGAATCTCAAAACGTACACACAAACACTGTATGGGGGGAACTGTGGCCGCCATTACGGAAAATGTCATTTTCGTGAATAACTACTCAACCACTAATCATATCATTGTCAATCAAATTGCTAGTCATATGTTTTCATGGTCAAGGAATCTGAAAACGTACACACAAACACTGTATGGGGGGAACTGTGGCGCTTGGTGGAGGTCTGCGCTCTCCGAGTGCTTTTCTAGTTTCTTATACTCTGGACTGGACACCTTCTCCGTAGTTACTGCCAGCAGACTCGGCCATTCAGTCATTCAAGACTATTTCTGTGCGTATTCCACCCCAGGGACTGGTCATATGACCACTCACACCACACACCCTGTCTCTGATGATGCTTTATTTGGGTTTTAAAACTGCAGCATTTAGCTAGTGTTTGTTAGAATGTCAACTTAGTTTGACAACTGAACCTAAAGCTAATGGTAATCTCAAACATGGTGTTGCCTACAAAATAGATGTTGAGGGAAACGATTAAAGAGCGACAGAGGTGCGAACAGGGCATCATTGGCATTTAAAGTGGTCATTGATTGAAAAATTGTGGTTTTGTAAGTTTTAACCTTCTGAAAGTGTCTATTGGTCACATAATTATAAAAAAATATATATCAAAATGTCCATTTCTCTTAAAAAAAAATGCAGCCTTTATTATATAATTCTTTACTCCAAAAAGCAAAATTAATAGTTCTGCATTTGCCGCAGGATGTCACTTGCGTAGTAAACCCAGCCCAGTGTCATCCTTGATACCAGCCCACCGCTCTATTATTGGCCAAGCTAGTTGTCTGTCATTGAGCTAACAAGTTTCCTGACCAAGCCTGGTTTATCTTCTTTAGATTTCAGTCACCCTAATAAGCACCCCTGTTTCCACCTGGCTCACTAATCCAGTCAATGGCTATGTTTACATGGACACAAGTAACCGGAATAAAAGCCTGATCGGAATAAAAATGCTTCATGTAAACATGGCAGTCTGAATATTCTAACCCGATCACGCTCATTCGGATCAAAATTTCATTCCGATTGAGAGGGGTGGGTTATGCCGATTGTTAATCCGAATGGTGCACATGAAAACACTTAATTCCGAACGTAGTGCAGAAGATATGTTTACCACGCATGTCTGTAAACCAGCTGCACATCAACGTGACGTATTTCTGCCTTAGCAGCAGCTAGTGGAAAACATAGCGGGGGTAAAACAAAACTGGTCTGTATCGTCCTGCTGTCTCCCTCTGTTCGTCATATGCAGAAGTATGTACTTGTAGCTTCATTACAGAGACCAGCAGAAGCAAAAGTACAGTCTGAATAACACAATACAGGTCAATTTCGACACGAAGCGGGGCTTGCTAACACCGGAAGTTGCTTCTTCTTCTACTATTTTTTGAATGTCGAAATGTCGACGTGCGCATGTCAGAATGATTTATTCCATTCAAACATGTGACACATGGAAACGCATGTCCTAATCAGATCAGCTTTTTCAGGATCCATGTAAACAGTAAAATTCTGATCTGAATTGTAATCAGATGTGGCCAAAAATATCTTGTGTCATTCTGAGTCATTAAGACATGTGAGCTGTTAAAATGTGGAATAAAATGCAATCAATGACCCCTTTAAAGCAATATGCTGCAAAGCAGCCTGTTTTGAGAGCTCCTTCTTTGTTTGTAAAATGCTACTTCAGTAATTAAACCCGGAGGTACTCTGACCAAACATGTCAGACATAAATCTACTAGCTATGTCAGCATGTGGAAAAGGAGCATAATAGGGGCTTTTCAGTATTATTCTGTCCAGTTTTTTAATGAAGTCAACAAATAAATGTCTGTCTTTTTATATTTTTTTCACACAAAATAAATTAGCTATTTTTATTAACATTGGGCTTTTTGTTTTGTTTTGTTTTTTTTACACTGGATAGTAAGATTATTGCAAAAGTCCGGCTTACATTAATAATTGTACAAGGGGGATTTGACTGCTGCCTTAAAAGATGAAAAAGAAAAGTGATAAATGCGCTTTCGTCCTGCTAATCTGTCTTGACGACAGTGAAGGTTGCGTGAGATTACCGAACGAAAAACGTGCCTCACCTGTGTGGGAACACATGAGGGAAGATAGTGAAGTTAGTTTTTGCTCGTTAAAAGTTAAGAGCCACTCAGACGGCTATGGCGGAACCGGGAGAGAGATCGTAGGTCGGGTATAACCACCGGAATTGCGACACAGCCAGCAGCCGCCTGGCTGTGCTCTTTTCAAGGATGAATGTGACCATCTCCACTGGAGGAGCCCGAAAATTACCAGTCCTGCTCGAAAAGGAAAGCTGCATTGGACAGCCAGCTGGCCCGTGAGCACTGGTACTGTAGTTTCACCCAGAGACAAAATAGTGACAGGTGGTGTGGACACTTTCTAATCACTGGCAGCACTGCTGCGCGCTCCGACGAGCGTGCGCCCTCCTCCAGACATCACAAACTGGTACTTGGGACAACACCTAATTTTTACACCTTTAAAAGCAGTTTTAGATGGATCACACTCCTCAGCCTCCCTGGGAAGGTCTATGCCAAGGTACTGGAGAGGAGAGTCCGGCCGTTGGTTGAACCTCAGATTCAGGAGGAGCAATGTGGTTTTCGTCCTGGCCGTGGCACACTGGACCAGCTCTTTAGCCTCTCGAGAATCCCTGAGGGTTCGTGGGAGTTTGCCCAACCAGTTTACATGTGTTTTGTGGAGTTGGAGAAGGCATTCAACCGCGTTCCTCATGGTTTTTTGTGGGGGGTGCTTCGGGAGTATGGGGTATCGGGCTTGTTGTTATGAGCTATTCAGTCTCTGTACGACCGTTGTGAGAGTTTGGTTCATATTGCCAACACTCGGTCGGACTCATTCCCAGTGAGAGTTGGACTCCGCCAGGGCTGCCCTTTGTCACCGATCCTATTCATAATTTTTATGGACAGGATGTCTAGGCGCATCCTGCAAGGATGCAGGATGCATCCTTGCAGGATGCAAGGTGATCCTGTGGATGCTTGGTGATCCTGTGGTCACCAAGCATGACGCCAGGGAACGGAGGGCGTCATGCTTGGTGACCACAGGATCTCATCTCTGTTGTTTGCAGATGATATTGTCCTGCTGGTTTCATCCAGCAATGACCTACAGCTCTTACTGGGACGGTTTGCCACAGAGTGTGAAGTGGCTGGGATGAGAATCAGTACCTCCAAGTCCGAGTCCATACTCCTCAGCCAGAAAAAGGTGGATTGCCCTCTCCGGGTTGGGGACAAGCTCCTGCCCCAAGTGGAGGAGTTTAAGTATCTTGGGATCTTATTCACAACTGAGGGGAGAATGGAGCAAGAGATTGACAGATGGATCGGAGCAGCATCTGCAGTGATGCAGATGTTGTACCGGTCTGTTGTGGTGAAGCGGGAGCTGAGCTCTAAGGCAAAGCTGTCGATTTAACAGTCAATCTACGTTCCTACCCTCACCTATGGTCATGAGCTTTGGGTAATGACCGAAAGAACGAGATTGCGGATGCAAGCAGCTAAAATGTGCTTTCTTTGTAGGATTGCTGGACTCACCGTCAGAGATAGGGTGAGGAGCTCAGTCATCCAGGAGAGGCTCAGAGTAGAACCACTGCTCCTCCCCATTGAAAGGAGCCAATTGAGGTGGTATAAGATAAGATAAGATAAGATAAGATAAGATAAGCCTTTATTAGTCCCACAATGGGGAAATTCCAGGATTGCAACAGCATAGGGATAGCAACACTCAGAGCAACAATCAGAAGGCAAGAAAAAACAACATCTAGTAAACATATGTCCATATTACTATAAATGTATATATATATAGACACACAGTGCAGAGCATTATGGCTGGTGAATGTGCAGCAGAAAGTCTAAGCTCTCTCTCCGCGGATGCAGCGGGCCAGCTGGAAGTCTTTGGGCATGATGGTGACCCCCTTAGCGAAGAAGAGACCACCAGGTGGGCCTCGCTGGTCTCCTGCAGAGCCATGACGGCGAAGCTCAGGAAACGCAGGATGGTCTTGAAGTCCTGAGCGATCTCCCTCACCAGGCGCTGGACGGGCAGCTTACGGATGAGCAGCTCCGTGGATTTCTGGCAGCGACAGATCTCTCTCAGAGCCACGGGCCTGTGACGGCGAGGCCTCTTCACTCTGCCGGTGGCCGGAGCGCCTCTCCGAGCAGCCCTGGTGGCTAGCTGTCTCCTGGGGGGGGGGGGGGGGGGGGGGAAGGGGGCTTCTTCCTCCAGTAGATTTTACGGGCGGTCTGCTTGGTTCTTGCCATCGCTCTTTATTATTCTGTCTTATATTTCTTTCACGCCGCCTAAACTCCAGCCCGGCACCCGCGTCATTTTCGCTACAGCTCCCGGTATGTCGAGTTTCCCATTAGCACCGGGCGGCGGCCAAGTGCTAGCTAGCACTAGCTCCTCCCCGCTGTAACGTCTCCCGCTGCAAACCGTGGCTCCGTCCGCCGACCTGGAAGACCCCTGGGGTGATCCGTGCGTCCGTGATATATATACAGAGTGAAAGGTGTAGAAAGAAGAAGGAAGATAAAAAAAAGGCTGTTGCAACAGGCAGCCGACTCGTGTGGCGCCGCCGGTCCGGCGGAACCGGTATGGGCATCTGATTAGGATGCCTCCTGAACGCCTCCCACTTGAGGTGTTTCGGGCACGTCCCACTGGGAGGAGACCCCAAGGCAGACCCAGGACTCGCTGGAGAGACTCGCTGTGTTATGTCTCCCAGCTGGTCTGGGAACGCCTTGGTATCCTCTCTGAAGAGCTAGAGCAGGTGGCTGGGGAGAGGGAAGTCTGGGCTTCTCTGCTTGAACTGCTGCCTCTGCGACCCAGACCTCCAGAGAAGCGGTAGAAGATGGATGGATGGATAAAAGCAGTTTTAAATGTCCGACCTAAATAAAACCTGCTGACAAACTAGATGCTGTCTTTAAGATATTGTCTAGATCAGGGGTCACCAACCTTTTTGAAACCAAGAGCTACTTCATGGGTATCGAGTCATGTGAAGGGCACCAGCTTGACACACTCCTCTAAAATAACAAATTGTGTGTATGTGTGTGTGTATATATACTGTATATATATATATACACACACATAAATAAATAATTATCAATAACTTAGAGTGGGTAACAGACAACAATATTCAACACTTTATTTTTATTAATCTCAGCAGTTGTTCAGATGATCCCTTCTACATTTCATAAAAAAATGTCCAGTTTTCACCAGTCCCTTTTAACCATAAAAAACTAAACCCTTTTAATTCATGAACTATGTTGAACCATGTTTGAAAAAGTTATGCAACATTTAAGAAAAATCAACTTTCATATTAAATAAATCTTATCACATTTTTAACTGAACAAATCTGCTGCAATTCTGCTCAAAATCTGTTACATTTAATAAACACACTTTTGTGTGTTCTTCTTCACTGGAATTATATCCATACAGTTCTTGCCAAGAATCATGCTTGAGTAATAACAGCGCTGTCCTTTCATGAGAAGAAACTAAACAAGCACTGAGAGTGCTTATATGCACGGTGGCGCAGTGGTTAGCACCGCGGCAGCAGTTTACCCTCGGCCGGGGGATCGCGGGGATCGTGGGTTTGATCCCTGCCCCCGGCCAACAGTGATCTGTGTGGAGTTTGCATGTTCTGGTGGTGCATGTTCTCGTTTTTCATGCAAAAACATGCAGGTTAGGGAGTTAAGGGGCGCTTGCGCACGCAGCGGCTGGTGGCTTGTTACCGGACTGCAGAACAAATCTACCTACGGGTACAAGATAAGTCCCAAAAAAAAAAAAAAAAGAGTGGGTAGTGAAGTGGCGCTTCGCCATCGCCCCGCAAATGAAATACACGCAGCTTCCTTTCACGGTAGTAAAAAAGAACTCTTCCTCCCGCTCACTTTGAAAATGATAAATTTTCTGTCTTTTTTTTGCCATGTTTTTGGGCTTGGAAACCGCACTGCGCCCACCATCTTAACTGCCCGCTAGCTAAGCTTACGCTCCACAAGCGCGAAGGTTTTGTCATGCGCACAATACTAACCTTTGAACTAGGTCAGAGTTCACCTTAACTTTACGTATAATAAACATATTTTCATTTTTTTTATTTTTAAGACATTGTCATTTTAAAATCTATATAAATGCAAGTGTGATTTTAAAAAATATAAAAAATATAAAATAAAAAATAGCGGCAGAAAAAATTACATCTGCAGCTCACTTGCGAGTTGTGCTATTTTTAGAACAGGCCTGCGGGCGACACATGTGGTCCCTGCGGGCGACATGGTGCCCGCGGGCACCGCGTTGGTGACCCCTGGTCTAGATGTTGGTTGATAATCATTTCTGATCTAATGCCGGTGTGCATCCAACGCGTTTCCCGATGTGTAGACAGGCCGTCGGCAAAACAGCCTACTCCAATTTAATGCCGGGTCCTGTGAAGACATCTTACCAATGTGCAAACACTTCACATAAGACGTTTTCCCAACGTAATTTGAATAAATTGGGTCAACGTTGGCTAGATCTATGTGTGCTGTTGGGGTAGAAGCTAATAGGCTAATATCAATAACTGTCATTGTCTGCCCTTTGGGCAGATGAGGGTTTATCCTCTTAAAATTCTGGTGTTCCACCCGTGGAACGTTTCACATAGGCTGAAAACTAGCTGGAATGCTAAGGGGTTAAAGGCAGGACCAATGACCGCAGACAGAATTTAGGTGCAAATAATGATTTATTAAACAAAAAAAAGAGAAACAAATGGCGGATGCTGAAAACAACACAAGCGATCACGAGGTAAAATAAACTCACAGGGAATCAACTAGTGAGCAGTAGGGGCACAGGTAATCATGAGAATCAACAAAGATGAAGCCAGACGGAGCACAAGCACAAACTGACATAAATAGGGGAACAGATTCATACAAACGTGAGACAGCTGGGCGAACAATCAGAGGCAGCAGGGAAGACACTACAGGTGAAAACAATCAAGGGCAACGGAGACGGCACAGGATGGGTGGAGCTGCACAAAAACAGCACATGGGGACCAAAATAATAATTGCAGCACAAAGAAAACAAAGGGCGTGGGCATGGGATGGCGACAGACTGGGGAACACCAATGACAATAACAGAGGACAGAAGGCAACTAATCATAATAATCATAATAATGAACACAGAGAGGCAAAAAATGAACCAGACCATGACAGCCCCCCCCCCCCCCCGGTCCTCAAGAATGGATTCGAGACGCTCTCCAAACAAACAAAGAATAGCCAAATTGCGCGGGCAGATGGGGACATCAGTATGGCGGGGCAAAACAAGGACATAAACAAGTAAAAAATATTCATCAGGTGGTTGGCCAAAGTCCCACAACCACCAGCAGGAAAAACATGGCTCATCTAGTGGCCTACCAAAGTCCATGGTCCACCAGACGGATGGCCATGATGCAACGGGTGGCCTAACAGAGTCCATGGGCCGCCAGACAGAGAAACACAGCACATCAGGTGGCCAACCAAAGTCCAAGGGCCACCTGACGGAAGGACATGGAATAACAGAGGACGGAAGGCAACTAATCATAATAATCATAATAAAGAACACAAAGAGGCAAAAAATGAAGACAAAATGTTGGCATGGTCCTAAGATCATGCCCCAGACCATGACAATAACAGTACTGTAACAACAATAACCAAGGGATTCTGCATGCACAAAATAAAATTTATTGACGAGAAAGCACCAGGGAATGGGCAAATATAATGGAACAGGAAATGTTGCTGCTCAGATTCCGGAATGCAGAAGTAGTACGTCACTCTACATTGTGCAAAAGGTCCATTGTACGTTACGTCCAAAACACACCTCTGAACAATAAAGAGACTAATGACAGCATCTTTGCGCGATCAACAGGTACACAATTCCTTTTTGCGCTGCTGTAATAGCGAAATGGACTTGGACATGCCTATAAATAGCTTTGCGCCTTAAACAACAGACTGTTGATTAGATTGTCATAATATGGCCCACAGTTATTGAAAAATGAATGAGTCCAGTAGAGAGAACATTATTAAGCACTCAGTTTCTCTTCTTTAAGACTTTGAATTCTTCCTTCACAACAGCTGAAACACCAGAATACAGACTACTTCATTTCTCACATTAGCTGCCAAAACCATCAATGAAAGGCTCAGAGAGGATAGGTCTCTTTATTCTTCAGACCGCAGAGTTTTACAGAGAGTGGGAGACTGAGCACAACTAATGCAGAGGATGAGGGGTTTAAATTATATCCTTCCTCCCATAAATAAATGTGACCCATGGCTGACAAAATGAGTCACAATGAGGAAATTTTCAAAACTGAGGTAACGTTATTTTCATATTCTGTATTGAAAGACCTTAAAAATGATAATTAATTTGTAGGAATTGTGCAAAAACTGACCAGCAACAAGCCGATTTTGTTTATATTTTTGGCTGATTTGAAAACTCGTGTTCGATCGGTCCTGAGTTACGTCTTCCGCAAAAACATGTACAGTACTTTCAGAAAATAGGAGTTCCAAGCTTTACAATGATACCAGGCAGTAACGGGGGTTTTCCCGGGACTTGCCACCAGCAAACAAAGAAAGAATCATGATTTATGACTTTTCGTGCCTGTAGCTCGTAATTACCCTGAGCACATTCAGACTCATTTTGCCAGCATGGGTCACAAGTAGTTACATAACTGGCTTGTGCCTCCCTTTCTCCCAGTGCTTCACAAGCCTGGTGTTAACATGTACATGTCCAGACATTTAGAAAGCTTATCCACCTTATTCTTAGGCCCCATGATGCCTTGCGTGAATTATGGTAGCAACTTCCGGTACTAGTTTAGAACGTATGGTCGTCAAACGGGACACTTTTCCTTTTTAAAAAAACAATGACTTCGGCATCAGAAATGCAGGAACACGGCCTTTTGCACCTCAAAAACAGTAATATCATACCACTTCCCACGACTATCTAGGGATAGGAAGATGACATTAAAAAGTGGCCTGGCAGACAGTAGCTCCGTTTGTTAGCGCTGCTGCTGAGATGCTTACGCTGTAAACAAATAAAAGCTCTGAGATATGTGACTCGTGCTGGCAAAATGAGTCACTTTGAGGAAATTATCAAAATTGAGGTAACTTTTTTTCTCCATATTCTGTATTGAAAGACCTTCAAAATGATATTTAATTTGTAGGAAGTGTGCAAAAATGGACCCGGAAAAAGATGATTTGTTTATATTTTGGTTAGGTTTAAAACTCACGTTCAATCGGCTGGGAGTTAGGTCTTCCACCAAAATATATGTAATTTTAGAAAGTATGATTTCTAAGATTTACAATGATACCAGGCACTCACGAGGGTTTTCCCGGGACTTGCCGCTAGCTAACAAAGAAAGTGTCATGATTTATGACTTCTCGTGCCTGTAGCTCATAATGACGCTGTGTGCATTCCGACTCATTTTGCCAGCACGGGTTGCATATATGAATGTCTCCACCAGAATAAAGTCGGCTGCATTTTATTAAAATATGTTGGACATAATCAGATTTACCTCAGAGCAGACGTAGAATCTAGTCAGAGCCACAAAGAAGCCTCCATTTATACAGTCTATGGCACAACCACGAACACCAGCAACAAGTACCAGAACTACGCCAAAACATTCAAACAATACAAAAACTACAAGTGCTGAAATTAGCTGCCACTTGAGTGCAAAACATGTATGTGGACTATACATTAAAATGAATTTGAAAAATTTTTAAAAACGATATTTTAAATGCCAATGCTACTCCCCTCTTACTGACTGATTTAACACTACCTCAGCCGAAACCCATAACACTGGTCAACACCAAATTTATTGTCTAAGTTTTTTTTAGCTGATTTAGGACAGTTTTGTTGTGCTGAATCCAAAAATCACATTGGTTTCGCTCAATCAGGTCAACTTTTTGAACTATAGCCACATGTTTTTTTTACGTTTTTGTTTACATGTATGGGTATTTTCGCTTTATATGATGCAAAATTCTTTTTGATTTCTTGAAATTCTCTGAATTTTGAACAATGATGATGTAACATTCAGTTTACATACTCTACTATTCAATTTACAGTACAACTGTACAGCTGCTGTACAACTGCTTACAACTTAGCAAAAAAAACCTGACCCGATTGAGAGAAACGGATGTCATTTTCGGATTCAGCGGTGCAAAATTGTCTTAAATCAGCTGAAAAAACACAGACAACTTTCATTCATTCATTCATCTTCTTCCGCTTAATCCTTTTCGTGTCGCGGGGGTGCTGGAGCCTATCCCAGCATCTTTGGGCGAGAGGCAGGGTACACCCTGGACAGATCGCCAGTCCATCACAGGGCCAACACAGAGAGACAGACAACCATTCACTCTCACAGTCATACCTAAGGACAATTTAGAATCCCCAGTTTTGATGCCAATTAACCTAACTTGCATGTTTTTGGCATGTGGGAGGAAACTGGAGAAGTCCCGGAGTAAACCCACGCAGACACAGGGAGAACATGCAAACTCCACACAGATCACTGTTGGTCGGGGGCTGGGATCAAACCCAGGATCCCCAGGCCAAGGGTGAGTTGCTGTGCTGCCACAGTGCTAACAGACAACTTACAAAAAAATTATTTTTGTTATGTTGTGTAATCGTCCCTACAGCAGCAGCCCCAGGAATAAGGTACATAAACAAACATACACATTTCCTACATGCTTGTGTACTGGAAGATTTCTTGATTTTTTTTTTCTTTTCCTTTTTACTGAACTCGCCCCACAGTGAGCTGTATGATGCTAATGCAGCACATCAGCGATGGCATGGCAGTCATTCAGGAGTGGGCAGATCCGTGAATCCAGATAGTTCCATATTTGAGAGCAGGGTCTTACAATCACCATTTAAGGTGGGGGTCCGCAACCTCTACTTTACAGTCACTTTGAGCATTTTTGTCCAAAAAGGAAAAGACCATTAGAATGAACATAAAATACCCACGTCAATAAGATGTGGCTGGTATTTGCAGCTATAAGAAAGTCAAGGCTGTGTCAGAGGTCCATCTCCAGCTGGTGTCTAAAGCCCTAATCTCATGGGGCTTGTACCAGCTGGGGACCTGTGGTAATTTAGAAATAACACATCAACATCCGTGTTTTTTGCAATGCATTCACACAGTATAAAACAAAGTCTGCATGTTTGTCCTTAAGGCCTTCAATAATATCTGCTGAGGCAGCCAGGTGACAAGGGGCAAAGGCAATGGGAGCAATTAGCAAAAGTTGCAAAATTATGACAAATGCTGTTCGTTTCAATAATTTTACTTAATGTCAAAATCCAAAAATAGTAACTACAAAGTCTCAAAAATGTATGAGGATTTCAGCAGTTTTTAGGATTTCACCCCTAAACCTGGGGTCTGCAACCTTTGCCAACAAAAGAGCCATTTTGCCCATCTCCAACTAAAATAGAAGTGGCTGAGGGCCATAACGGCAATTTGACCTTTAAAATAAAGATTATGCTGCTAATAAAGTTTTTTATATATACGTAGCTCTGAATATTATGTGGCATTAATGAATTCATATTACAACAGTGGAAAAAACTCAAGCTTTATATAGCTTTTTTGTGAAATAAAAGTATTAGAAATACTGTATTGTGGAGAAAGGATGCAGGCGAGGCAACGAGCTAAACGACACAAGAACTTTATTCTTTCTTCAACAAACAGTATAGCAAAAGAGAATCCTGGGTCCCTGTGCATTCCTCTTTTATCTCTTTATTTCCATGCATCGAGACCCAGAACTTCCAACCATAACACATTGTTGTTTGAACAAAGGAATGTGTGGCACATTAACATAACATAATGCCGGTGCCGCTCCAACACCCTTCTTTCAGCAGCACCAGTAGCTCTTACTCTCCCCGGGGGGGGGGGGGGGGTGCATAGACCCAACAATCCAGTCTGATACCCCCCAGTGACACGTCCTCCTTCAGTCAATTGTTCTCCCCTTCCCCCTGCCTTCTCTGGGTGGAGAAAACCTCCACACCCTGCCCTCACACAGCCCCCCCCCCCCCCCGAACACCCAGAAGGGGCACTAACCCCCCCATCCTTTGGGCTTGATCCGGCGCCCATAGCGGCTTTAGCGGGGAGTTGCTGATCCAGTTGAACTGCCCTGCTGGTGAGGTGTACCGGAGGGCGCATACTGTAAGTCTGTGGAGGGAAAGAGGGAGGGAGGTAAACACATCAGCTTCACGAGTGCAGGTCCCTGCCGAGGGATCACCAACTTGCAGAGCCACCAATGGCGGGCGTCTGCGCCGGGGAGCTTGGGCCAGCACCACCTGCTCATCTGCCAACACAAAAGCGGGCTTTAGCCTGTCGATTCAATTCAATTCAATTCAATCAACTTTATTTATATAGCACCATTTCACAACAACAGTCATCTCATAGCACTATCAACTGTAGGGGGGGACCCCCACAGTTGCAGAAAAACCCCAGCAATCAGGCAATCCCCTGTGAGCAAGCACTTGGCGACGGTGGAGAGGAAAAACTCCCTTTAAACAGGAAGAAACCTCCAGCAGAACCAGGCTCAGGGAGGGGCAGTCATCTGCTGCGACTGGCTGGGGGGTGAGGGGATAGAGAAGAAGAAAAGAACAGACATGTAGAGAGCAAACAGCACGATGGGGACTCAATCTATGGGAGAGAACAAACAAATGTTAATGACCAGCAAAAAAAAATATTTCATAGAGAGTGAGGAAAGGAGTCAGGCCCAGTGCATTACTGGAGGTCCCCCGGCTGACTAAACCTATTAGCAGCATAACTAAGGGAGGGTTCAGAAACACATGATCCCTCCCTAATTGTAGGCTATATCAAAAAGGTAGGTTTTAGCCCTATTCTTAAAAACAGAGATCGAGTCTGACTCCCGAATCCAGATTGGCAGCTGATTCCACAGGAGAGGAGCTTGATAACTGAAGGCTCTGCCTCCCATTGTACTTTTGGAGATTCTAGGTATTACAAGTAATCCTGCATTTTGGGAGCGTAATGCTCTGTTAGGATAATACGGTAGTATCAGATCTTTTAAATAAAAAGGAACCTGATTGTTTAGAGCTTTGTAAGTAAGAAGAAGGATTTTAAACTTAATTCTAAATTCTATGGGAAGCCAATGAAGGGAGGCCAGAACCGGAGAGATATGATCTCTCTTTCTGGTACCTGTTAAAACTCTTGCTGCAGCATTTTGGATCAGCTGAAGACTTTTTAAAGATGTTTTAGGACAGCCTGATAATAAAGAATTACAATAATCTAATCTCGAGCTAACAAAAGCGTGGATCAGCTTCTCAGCATCACTCTGAGACAAGATAAGATAAGATAAGATAAGCCTTTATTAGTCCCACAATGGGGAAATTCCAGGATTGCAACAGCACAGGGATAGCAACACTCAGAGCAACAATCAGAAGGCAAGAAAAAACAACATCTAGTAAACATATGTCCATGTTACTATAAATGTATATATATAGACACACAGTGCAGAGCATTATGGTTGGTTGGTGAATGTGCAGCAGAAAGTCTAAGCTCTCTCTCCGCGGATGCGGCGGGCCAGCTGGAAGTCTTTGGGCATGATGGTGACCCCCTTAGCGAAGAAGAGACCACCAGGTGGGCCTCACTGGTCTCCTGCAGAGCCATGACGGCGAAGCTCAGGAAACGCAGGACGGTCTTGAAGTCCTGAGCGATCTCCCTCACCAGGCGCTGGACGGGCAGCTTACGGATGAGCAGCTCCGTGGATTTCTGGCAGCGACGGATCTCTCTCAGAGCCACGGGCCTGTGACGGCAAGGCCTCTTCACTCTGCCGGTGGCCGGAGCGCCTCTCCGAGCAGCCCTGGTGGCTAGCTGTCTCCTGGGGGGCTTCTTCCTCCAGTAGATTTTACGGGCGGTCTGCTTGGTTCTTGCCATTGCTCTTTATTATTCTGTCTTATATTTCTTTCACGCCGCCTAAACTCCAGCCCGGCACCCGCGTCGTTTTCGCTACAGCTCCCGGTATGTCGAGTTTCCCATTAGCACCGGGCGGCGGCCAAGTGCTAGCTAGCACTAGCTCCTCCCCGCTGTAGCGTCTCCCGCTGCAAACCGTGGCTCCGTCCGCCGACCCGGGAGACCCCCGGGGCGATCCGTGCGTCCGTGATATATATATACAGAGTGAAAGGTGTAGAAAGAAGAAGGAAGATAAAAAAAAAAAAGGCTGTTGCAATGGGCAGCCTACTCGTGTGGCGCCACCGGTCCGGCGGAACCGGAACCGGAAAAAAAGATGCTCCTAATCTTGGCAATATTACGCAAATGATAGAAGGCAGTCTTAGAAACAAATTTAATATGTGAATTGAAGGACAAATCCTGATCAAAAATAACTCCAAGGTTCCTCACAGAGCTATTAAGAGAAAGAGTAACTGCATCCAAACTGAAAGTTTGATTTGGAAAGGAATTTCTAAGGTTTTTTGAACCAACAAGAATGACTTCAGTCTTATCTGAATTTAATAGCAGGAAATTACAAGTCATCCAAGCTTTGATTTCCTTAAGACATGCTTCTAACTTGGCTAATTGATTAGTATCATCTGGCTTCATTGACAGGTATAATTGTGTGTCATCTGCATAACAATGAAAATGTATACAGTGCTTTCTAATAATGTTGCCTAACGGAAGCATATATAAACTAAAAAGAGTAGGGCCTAGCACAGATCCCTGTGGAACTCCATGACTAAGCTTTGAGTTGAAAGAAAACTCATTATTTACATGAACAAACTGGAACCTATCAGATAAATAAGATCTAAACCACTGCAACGAAGTTCCATTAAGTCCAACATAGTGTTCTAATCTATCAAGTAGAATATTATGATCGATAGTATCAAAAGCTGCACTAAGGTCTAAAAGGACAAGTACAGAAACTAGTCCATTATCAGATGCAATGAGGAGGTCGTTAGTGACCTTCGCTAAGGCTGTTTCAGTACTATGATGGATTCTAAACCCAGATTGAAACTCTTCAAGTAAACCATTTCCCTGCAGATGGTCAAATAATTGCGTAGCAACAACTCTTTCTAAGATTTTTGAAATGAAAGGGAGATTAAAGATTGGTCTATAGTTAGCTAAAGCTCCTGGATCTAGCGTTGGCTTTTTGAGTAAGGGTTTAATTACAGCCGTTTTAAAAGCCTGCGGTACATGGCCTAAAGTTAATGAAGAATTGATTATATGAAGAATAAAGCTACCAATAAGTGGGAAGACTTCTTTAAATAACCTGGTAGGAATAGGGTCTAAAAGACAAGTTGAAGGTTTGGATGAGGAAACTATTTTGTCTAACTCACAAAGGTCGATTGGAGTAAACTCATCAAGACAGACATCAATAGAAGGAGTTGTAGTAGTTACAGTATTTAAGTTAACTGTGGGAAGAATCTGATTGATTTTATCTCTGATGGATGAAATTTTATTATTGAAAAAGTTCATAAAGTCCTGACTAGTAAGCTCTAAGGGAATGCTAGGATTGACAGAGTCCTGACTCTTTGTCAACCTGGCTACAGTACTGAAAAGAAACCTGGTATGGTGCATATTTAATGCACATATGTAGCATGCTGTATGGTACGCATTCTCCCCCACAGGCATACAGTGGCTCGACGGTGCAGAGCCTACAGTCAAACGTCCAAATGAACAATGCCCCAGCAGGGACCTCGGCTAGGAGGTGGGTGCTGGAGGAAGAAGGAAGTCAGAGACAATGTCCCGGCAGGAGCCCCGAGGTGGAGAAGAGAGCAGAGACGCCAGCAAGTCTCGAGGGCTATGTGTAACGGTGCATATGTTTACTGAGCTTCTGTGGGGGTTCAGGTGTGAGATACGCTATGTGGGGGTTGAGTATCTCTGGGGGTTATAAAAGCTGGAGGAAAGTTGTGTTTCTTTCTCTTTCTCTCTCTGAGAACTTTGATGATAGAAGATGTGACTTTCAATAAAGCTTCCTGAGAAATAAACTCAGTCTCGTTTGTAAGGCATCTTCTACACTGGGATTATTCTTGTTCTCTTCTATTAATGCAGAGTAATAACTCGTTCTAGCTTTTCTAAGAGAATTTTTATAAATTAAAAGATGATTTCTCCAAGCTAAATAGATTTCATCTAAATTAGTAGAGCGCCATTTTCTTTCTAATTGACGAGTCTTCTGTTTTAAGCTACGAGTTTCTGTGTTGAACCAAGGAGTTAGAAATCTCTGATTAGACTTTTTCTTTTTTAAGGGGGCCACCAAGTCTAGAGCCTGATGCAGAGAAGCTGAAACACTATCCACCATGTTATCAATTACAGAAGGAGCAAGCTGTCTATAGCTTGTTTCTGTTGTGTTGACACATGACATAGAGGAAACAATCTGCATAAATTTGGAAACAGCATCATCTGAGAGGCATCTACTGTAATAATATTTTTCTTTAGGAGCCAAATAGTCAGAAATAGTAAAATCAAAGGTTAACAGACAATGGTCTGACAGTACAGGGTTATGAGGAGACACTACAAGATTTTCTATTTCTATGCCATATGTCAGAACAAGGTCCAATGTATGGTGGAGGTAATGAGTAGAATTTCCTACTTTCTGAGAAAACCCAATCGAGTCTAATATTGAATTAAAAGCCACATTAAGGCAGTCACTATCTACATCCACATGTATATTAAAGTCCCCTACTATAACTATTCTATCAGATTTCAGCATTAAATCAGCTAAGAAATCAGCAAATTCGGATAAAAATTCTGAGTAAGTTGATGGGGGACGATAAACTACGGCAAATAAAATTGGGTTTAACCTAAAATTGCTAAACTGCCCAATACTGAGGACCAGGCCCTCAAAGGAATTATAACATGTTTTTTGCTTTACATTAACTAGTAATTTGGAATGGTAAATTGTTGCTACTCCTCCTCCACGACCAGAACTTCTGGGATTTTGACAGTTTAAATAACCAGAGGGAGTTGATTCATTTAAACCAACATAATCCTCTTGCCCTAACCAAGTCTCTGTAAGGGAAATTAAACCAATCTGATGATCAATTAACAGATCATGGACTAACAGAGACTTGGGAGTTAGAGACCTAATATTTAATAAACCACATTTAATTTTTAAATTATGAGGAGGAACAGAGGCCAAATCATTCAATTTAGAGGCTTTATGTTTAATTTGAGTTTTACCAATATTTTGCTTTATCACTTTGGGATGCTTATACATTATATTTTTATTTACTTTGGAGGGAGCAGACAACGATTCTCTGATGGGGATGACAGGGGCTAAGCTGAGGGGTGGCGGATGAAGAGGAGCTGCAGAGAGGCGTGTAAGACTGCGACTCTGCTTCCTGGTCCCAACTCTGAGTAGTCAAGGTTTTGGAAATTTGGATAAAAAAGATGCCAGATTGTTAGATAAATGAGAAGCACCATCCAAAGTGGGATGAATGCTGTCTCGTCTCATAAGACCAGGTTTTCCCCAAAAAGAGCTCCAATTGTCAATGTAGCCCACGTCATTTTTAGGACACCACACAGACAGCCAGCGGTTCAAGGATGACGAGCGGCTAAACATGTCATCAATGGTCAGATTGGGAAGGGGCCCAGAGAATACTACAGTGGCAGACATCGTTTTTGCAAAATCACACACCGATTCTACATGAAGTTTCGTGACTTCCGACTGCCGGAGACGGATGTCATTAATGCCGGCGTGAATAACAATTGTGGAATATTTACAGTTACTTTAAGCCAGCATTTTCAAATTTGACTCGATGTCGCCTGCTCTGGCCCCAGGAATGCATTTGACTATGGCCGCTGGAGTCTCTAGGTTCACGTTTCTGACTACAGAGTCGCCAATGATCAGAGTTTTTTCCTCAGCGGGTGTGTCGCTGAGCGGGGAAAAACGATTAGAAACATGAACAGGTTGGTGGTGAACCGGGGCTTTGCGACTAGGCTTCCTTCTCACCGTCACCTACCCAGTCTCCTCGCTGCTGAGGAGAGCCGGGGAACCGCTGACAGGGGGGCCTAAGCTAGCTAGCAACGCTGCAGCTAATGGGCGTCCATCAAGATTAACTGGCGCAGACGGTGTTTCAATGCAGCGGAGCCGGGATTCCAAATCAGACAACCTTGCCTCGAGCGCCTCAAAAAGACAACATTTATTACATTTACCGTTATCACTAAAAGAGGCAGAGATGTAGCTAAACATCTGACAGAGAGAGCACACCAGAGGAGGAGAGGAAAGAGAGCTAGTAGCCATAGCTAGTGGCTGGAGAGCAACCACACAAGCAAACCACACAGGCAGACAGCAAAACAGGAAGTGACGATACGTTACCACAAGGAAGTGACGATCCTGATGCAGATGGTCTCCCTACATCCCCCCAAGTCAAACACAAAATGCTTCGCCCCATGTTCCAACACCCTGAATGGTCTGTCGTGTGGTGAGTGCAGCAGGGTCCGGTGCGCATCGTGCCTGACAAAAACAAAACTGGCATTCTGCAAGCCATTTGGGATGAATGTGCGGGGAAAACAATGGTGGGCCGGGCCCAGTATGCTCACAGCCTCCATACTGTGTAAAAATTGCGAGGGCGGATCAGCCTCGGGCGCAGGGTTTTCCGGTAAAAACTCTCTGGGGATCCGCAGCGGCTGAGAACAAATGAGTTTTGCCGGGGAGGCTGCCAAATCCTCCTTAGGTGCAGAGCACAACCTAAAAGAACCCAGGGCAGGTGGTCGACCCAATTTGCGTCCGTGAGCAAAGCTCTGAGCACTGTTTCAACGACCTATGAAAAGGCTCGCATAACCATTAGCCTGGGGGTTTACGTGGTAGTGCAGTGAATTTTGACCCCCAGGCTCTGGGCCATCATGGTCAAGAGTTCTGAAAAGAATTTTGGACCCCTGTCGGATGTGATGTCCAATGGAGATCCGAAAAGAGCGACCCAAGCCAACAAAAAAGCACGCGCCACTTCCGCAGACATGGTAGAAGACAGCGAGACCACTTCAGGTCAGCATATGGTGCAGTCCACAACTGTCAAAAGGCATGTGAAACCTTGCGATGGCGGGAGGGGTCCCACCAAATCCACGTGGATGTGGTCGAACCTCCTAGCCGGGATTTGGAACAGCTTGAGGGGAGCTGTTGTGTGCTTGTGCACTTTGGCCCACTGGCCTGTGACGCAAGCTGCAGCCCAATGTTTCACGTCCTTGTGCAAGTGCGGCCAGACAAGTTTCACCCCCACTAGCTTCACTGAAGCGAACACTCCCAGATGTGAAAAGGAGTGGACCAACTCGAAAACGTGATGGCACCAAGAGCTCAGGACCATCGGGCGGCCAGTGGAGATGTCGCAGAGCAAGGGAAGGCACCCTTCTTGTATCACCCTGCTCTCCAGCCTTAACCCAGTTAGCGCAGACTGGAGTGCACAAATGTCCACGTCCCCGGCTTGCTCCGCGGCCATGGTGGGGAAATCTATTCCCATGTAGACCAGGGCGATTAACGTGTGTGATAGGCAATCAGCCATGATGTTGAGCTTACCGGCAACATGTTGAATGTCGATAGTAAAGTCCGAAATTGTAGCCAACTGCTGTTGCTGCCAGGCCAACCACGGTTCCAAGACCTTGGACATGGTGTACGTCAATGGCTTATGGTCTACGAACGCGGTGAACTCGCGCCCCTCCAGCCAGAACTGGAAATGGCACATTGCCAGGTGGAGAGCCAGCAATTCTCTATCGACTGTGCTGTATTTGCGTTCGTTGTTGTGCAAAGTTCTGCTGAAAAATGTGAGTGGCTGCCACGAACCTTAGACGCACTGCCCCACCTCTGCCCCTATGGCAACATCAGACGCATCCGTGGTGAGCGCTATCCGTGCAGACAGGTCTGGGTGGGCTAGCAACGTGGCCTCCGCCAGCACTGTTCTGGCGTTTGTAAAAGCCTGGTCTCGCTCGGGAGTACAGTTGTTGTTTTCCACAGTCTTCTTTTTTTTAAGCGTGGCATACAATGGCTGCATCAGCTGGGCTGCCTGGGGAAGGAAACGGTTATAAAAATGAACCATTCCCAAAAACTCCTCTAGTGTCCTCATGGTCTGCGGACGCGGAAAGTCTGACACAGTGCGCACCTTGTCCAGTAACAGGATCGCGCCCTCCGGCGAAATGCAGTGGCCCAAAAAGTCAATCACTGACACACCGAACTGGCACTTTGCCGGGTTAACCTTTTGAGTGTGAGATTTTGCGTGCCCCTATTGGCAGAATGTGGCGCTGCACCTGTCATCTCACTCTGACATGACCGACTGCATTGGGGATTTGCACTGATTTGTACTGATCTGCCTGTTTCAGAAGGTGGCAGACATCCGTTGGAGGACTCAATGGATGACACGCAATACACCAAAGAAGAAAAACTCATTTCCTTTTCCTGTTTTTAGCATTTTAGCCTAGAAAACTAATATGGCTGCCCTCCATCATCACGCACCGTCACTTAGTTGGCTTTGTACGTGGAAAATAGCCACGGGATACAAGTGAAATTTATGTGGGATAATCACAAGACTTTGTAGATGTGGTAGAGAGCATAAATGACCAACAGAATGCAAAATAATGACCACAATGGACGAAAACGCAGCGACCACGGCAGCGAGCAAGTCCCCTTAGCCACGGGTAAGTGAGGAATTTCTGTGTTTTTTTAATATTGTATTGATTTCTTGTTCATATACAGCCATGAACAAAATTGTTGGTACCCTTCTGTTAATGAAAGAAAAACCCACAATGGTCACAGATATAACTTGAATCTGACAAAAGTGGTAATAAATAAAAATTCTATGAAAATTAACCAATGAATATCAGACAATGCTTTTGAATTGTGGTTCAACAGAATTATTTTAAAAAACAAACTCCTGAAATAGGCCTGGACAAAAATCATGGTACCCTTAACTTAATATTTTGTTGCACAACCTTTTGAGGCAATCACTGCAAACGATTTCTGTAACTGTCAATGAGATTTCTGCACCCCTCAGCAGCTATTTTGGCCCACTCCCCATGAGCAAACTGCTCCAGTTGTCTCAGGTTTGAAGGGTGCCTTCTCCAGACGGCATGTTTCAGCTCCCTCCACAGATGTTCAATAGGATTTAGATCAGGGCTCATAGAAGGCCACTTTAGAATAGTCCAATGTTTCGAGTCCAGTGATTCTTAGCCATTTTGGGGTGTTTTTAGCTGTGTGTTTTGGGTTATTTTCCTGTTGCAAGACCCATGACCTGCGACTGAGACCAAGCTGTTTGACACCGGGCAGCAAATTTCTCTCTAGAATACCTTAATAGTCTTGAGATTTCATTATACCCTGCACAGATTCAAGACACCCTGTGCCAGATGCAGCAAAGCAGCCCCAGAACATAACAGAACCTCCTCCATGTTTCACAGTAGGGACAGTGTTCTTTTCTTGGTATGCTTCATTTTTGCGTCTGTGAACATAGAGCTGATGTGCCTTGCGAAAAAGTTGCAGTTTTGTATCGTCTGTCCATAGGACATTCTCCCAGAAGCTTTGTGGCTTGTCCACATGCAGTTTGGCAAATTCCAGTCTGGCTTTTTTATTTGTTTTCAACAGTGATGTCCTCCTTGGTCGTCTCCCATGAAGTCCACTTTGGCTCAAACAACGACGGATGGTGCGATCCGACACTGATGTACCTTGACCTTGGAGTTCACCATGAATGTGTTTAGAGGTTGTTCTGGGCTCTTTTGTTACCATTCGTATTATCCGTCTCTTCCATTTTTCATCCAGTTTCTTCCTGCGGCCACATCCAGGGAGCTTGGCTACAGTCCCGTGGATCTTATGTTTCTGACAATTGTAGTCACAGGAACATCAAGCTGCTTGGAGATGGTCTTAAAGCCTTTACCTTTAACATGCTTGTCTATAATTTTCTTTCTAATCTCCTGAGACAACTCTCTCCTTTGCTTCCTCTGGTCCATGTTTAGTGTGGTACACATCATGTCACCAAACAGCACAGTGACTACTTGTCACCCTTTAAATAGGCCGACTTACTGATTACAAGTTTGTAGACACCTGTGATGTTAATTAGAGGATACATCTTGGTTGAACATGTCCCTATTGTCATATGGGATGAGACGCCGTGTCATCCGGCGCTTCATGCCATATTCCCCCTCAGCCCGGCTCTTACTGTGACAGCGTCTCAGCGGGCTCCCAGCTGTCAAGTTATACGAGACGGCTGGAGCCCAATTAACCCTCATCAGCTGAGGCGCTGCTAACGAGTATTTAAGGGAGTAGCTCCGATCATTCGGGGCTGTGACTTCGCACATCGTAGGCTGGAACCCCTTCGCCTGGCGCCAGCCACCTGCTCATCGTTTCTGCATTAGATGTGAGTGTTACACCTGTATGATTATTTGTGCCTTTTGGCCCCACGAGGCCGTGTTCCCTTTTCCCTTTCCCTTATCTCAATAAAACATCGCAAACTCACTGGCTCGCCCTCAGCTCTCATTGTGTGGCTCGCGAGAGCCACACGTAACAGTAAGTCACAGCCCGACGAGTTGCCGGGGGCCGTGAGTTTGCCGTTGGACTTGTGTCTTCCCTGTCTGGGTGTCTGCTCTTTGAGCATGCCGTTTCCCAGGAGTCACGTTTGGCGCCAGGGTGACGAGCTGGCGGCCATCCTGGAAGATGTCGACGGGACGCTCTTCACAGCCTCCCTGTACGACAACCCCTACGAAAGATGCTGGCACCTAGATTATGCTGAGAATCTCCTGGACAGTTTCCCTCGCCGTTCCAACCACCCTGAGGTCTGTGCCAGGAGGGACGCCATAGCTACACAGCGAGAACAGCTCCGTGGGTTGGAGGGAAACCCTGGCAGGAAGCCGAAGAGGAGGAGACGTCTCCCTTCGCCTCGGAATCCCGCTCCTGCCTCCGCTCCGGCCCGGGAGTTCGCGCCATCCAGAGGGCTTTCCCCATCCAGCACAATGTCACTCGGGATTCCCCCGGAGGATCTGCAGCTGACAGCTATTAAGATCCGGGACCGAGCGGCTGCTGCTCGCTCCATTGTGCACCCGTCCTCAGTTATTAAGCATGTGGCGGCGGCAGTTCGACTGGTGGAGAGGAGTCCAGGGCTGCGTGACTTCTCCGAGTTCGACGCCCTCCTCGCCTCTGTCTCTGCTCAGGAGCGGCGATTTCCGGGTCTCACCTTCGCTTCGCCCCCTGTGAGTAGCCGTCGTCACACTGCCAATTCTTCTCAGCATGAACCCCGTCCGGATCCAGTTCCGGGTCGCCGCAAGGTCTCATTCTCCCACGCAGCTGTCACTCCTGCACCTCTTCTGAGAGGAGATCCCGCAGCCTCGTTTCCCGAGCCACCTCCCTCCACTGTTACGCCAGCGCTCCGGACCCAGCTCATCTCGGCTGTCGCCCCCTCCTCCTCAACGCGCTCCCCGGCTGCTGTGTGTGTCCAGAATCCAGACCTGGCGAGCTCCATCCCGGAATCAGCACGAGCGGCTCCCCGACGTCCTCCCAGGGGGTCCTCTGTTACCGCCCAGCGGGAAAAGGGAGGAGCAATGTTCACGATAGCAGGTGCCATCCAGCCTCCAGGAGACAGGCAAGTCTCGGTTCTTTCACACTCACCTTGTGATTTGCTCTGTCAAACTCCTGGAGGTGGAGTTCGGGGTTCGCAGCTCCCCGAACTCCCACCACCTGCTGTAGCTGTAATCATTAATCCTGCATCCTCTGTGTCTCCCTCCGCTGAGCGGTCTCTGGCGCCAGACCAACATCGTGGGATGAGGAGGGGGCCTGCGGTTCTGGACAGCCTGGTTCCGGTTCCGCAGCTACGCCATGGACGGAGGAGGAGAGCGGATTGCTGCGTGGAGCCTACGCCGACGACTAAGCGTCCCCGGGTCTCCACGGAGGAGCGGTCCGGTCCAGCGGGACGAGGTTCTCCTGCCACCACGCCGTGTGGGCCGTCGGCGTGGACACCGGTGCCGGAGGAATCACAAGCTGCGTTTTCCATCATGCCAGCTGCGGAGCCCGATGCAGCTGAGTGGGAGCCTGACGACGACCTCCTGACGCTTGAACCCGGATCTTCGCAGTCCTGGATGGCGTCAGAACCCGAGATCAGGCAAGTGCTCTATCTAATCTTTCTTCTCCTCACTTTAGAGCACTTTAGCCTGTCTCTAGGGGAGATGAGCCGGGTGCAGCCGTCCGCTGCGTCCGAGCTTACCTCGCCGGGTTCTGGCGCTGCCGGTGATCCTGATCCCGGTTCTGTTCTCTCTCCTGAGCCTTCTCCCAGGGTCGCCGGCGAGGACCTGCCATCGCCCGTGGTGCCGGAGGGTCCAGGTTCAAGATCGGAGGTTGGTTCTGGTGCGGCGCCGGCCCAATCGGGGTCTGACGTGGGTTCGACGGAGATCCAATCAGGGTCCGACGTGGGTTCGACGGAGACCCAATCGGGGTCCAACGTGGGTTCGTCGGAGACCCAATCGGGGTCTGACGTGGGTTTGTCAGAGACCCAATCGGGGTCCGACGTGGGTTCGGCACCAGTGGTGTCCGGGTCCGGTGAGGGAGCTGCTGATCCCCTGCCATCTGACGTTGGACCACCTCGTCATCAGCTCTCTCCCAAGCTTCTTCCACTAGGGCCCATTTGGACCTCTCTCTCTTCCCTACGGGCCTGGTGGTTGAGTGACGCAGGTCGGCCGCCGGAGGGTCTGCCGTGCCCATTCGGCTCGTTGGTGCGGCCACCCGACCCGCTAGACTTCCTGTTCGGCGATCTGGTTCGGCCTCCCGAGGAACTGTGTTTTCTGGCCTGGGGTTCGGGTAGGCTGCCGGAACTTTTCCCTTCACCCCTGTTAGCGGTATGGACGCTTGGTGCGGGGAGACCCCCTGAACTGTATTTCCTTTGCTGTGCTTGTGTTTTGGCAATATAAGCTGCGGCTTCAGCCATCACCCATTTCGGATAACTCACGTGGAATTGTATAGTAGAAGGAGTCTTTGTCTAATTTGACCTTGTTGTTATATTATACAGTTTCTTTTAACCTGTAATGTACTATCCGAAATAAATAAATTCATTCATTCATTCATTCATTCATTCAAATTCATTCAATAAATTCAAATAAATAAATAAATTCATTCATTCATTCAATCCGGGTGGGTACAGCTGGGTCCTTATTACTGTTCCGCGTTTAGCGTGGTTTTTTTGGGGGGGTGGGGGGGTTTCCCCTCCTGTTTGAGGGATGGCTGTAATGGTTAATTTTCGCCCTTGGGAGTTCTCCTCTCATTTTGGGGCTCCGGGGTTGATTTTCTTTGTACTTGCCTGTACATGGTTTATGGAGTATTGTGGGGTTTTTTTTTATTTTTTTATTTTTTCTCCCTGTTTTCACCACAGTTGCCCTCTGCCTAAATGTTTTGTTTTTTTTCTTCTTCTTACCCGTGTGGTGGTTTATGGAGTATTGTGGGGGGTTTTTCTTGCCTGTGTGTCGGGCTGTTATTTCCGCAATTATCCTCTGCCTAAATGGGTTTTTTCTCTCTCATGTTGTGCTTTATGGAGTATTGTGTTTGGGTTTTTCCCTCTTACTCTGTATTGGTTTATTGTCGATTGTTTTTTCCTTTCTCCGTTTTTTTTTTTTCTTTTTCTCATGTTGTGTTTTATGGAGTATTGTGTTTGGGTTTTTCCCTCGTACTCTGTATTGGTTTATTGTCTGTTTTTTTTTCCTTTCTCTGTTTTTTTTCTCTCTCTCTCATGTTGTGTTTTATGGAGTATTGTGTTTGGGTTTTTCCCTCGTACTCTGTATTGATTTATTGTCGATTGTTTTTTCTTTTCTCTGGGTTTTGTTCTCTTTCTCATGTTGTGTTTTATGGAGTACTGTGTTTGGGTTCTTCCCTCGTACTCTGTATTGGTTTACGGTCGATTGTTTTGGGGTTTTTTTCCCTTTCTCTGATTCTCTCCCTCCTGACCTGCGCCCCATCCGCCCACCCTAGGTGAGGGGGGGGAGGTCTTGGGTGTACGGGCCGTTCGTAGTCCGGCCGTGAGGAGGGGGCTGTGTCATATGGGATGAGACGCCGTGTCATCCAGCGCTTCATGCCATATTCCCCCTCAGCCCGGCTCTTACTGTGACAGCGTCTCAGCGGGCTCCCAGCTGTCAGGTTATACGAGACGGCTGGAGCCCAATTAACCCTCATCAGCTGAGGCGCTGCTAACGAGTATTTAAGGGAGCAGCTCCGATCATTCGGGGCTGTGACTTTGCACATCGTAGGCTGGAACCCCTTCGCCTGGCGCCAGCCACCTGCTCATCGTTTCTGCATTAGATGTGAGTGTTACACCTGTATGATTATTTGTGCCTTTTGGCCCCACGAGGCCATGTTCCTTTTAACCTTTTCCTTATCTCAATAAAACATCACAAACTCACTGGCTCGCCCTCGGCTCTCATTGTGTGGCTCGCGAGAGCCACACGTAACACCTAGGGTCACATTATTTTCAGTCTTTTCTAGGGGTACCATCATTTTTGTCCAGGCCTGTTTCATAAGTTTGTTTTTTAAAGTAATTCTGTTGAACCACAATTCAAAAGCACTGTCTGATTTTCATTGGTTAATTTCCATAGAATTTTTATTTATTACCACTTTTGTCAGATTCAAGTTATTTCTGTGATCACTGTGGGTTTTTCTTTCATTAACAGAGGGGTACCAACAATTTTGTCCACGTGTGTACTTTGAAGATAAGATGATGAGGTACCTCTGTACAAAAAACGGTGATAAAAGACTTAACCATTCTTTGTGTAAATATGTCCAAAGTCCAGTTTTGACTGAGTTATGGAATTTAAAGAGGTGCCGTGACATTATGCAAATTAGATGCGTAAATTTATTCCTATCTGAAACTTTGGATCATATTTTACATCTTTCTAATTGACAGTAAGCCATTATCTCTTACCACTTTCAAGTTATAGCCTTGGAAATCTGAACTATTTTATTGACAAAAATATTTACCACTCTTGACCGCTAGGGGTTATGTCACAATTCAGCGACAGACACACTCAAAGAGTTAACTATCAGCCCGTGCGCTTTCAACCTCTGGAAAATTGTCTTGAGAAGGGCGATGTGCTCCTCCTCGAATGCGCTGGCTACCAGAATGTTGTCTAAGTAGACAAAAATGAAGGGCAAGTCATGAAGCACTACATCCATCATCCTCTGGAAGGTCTGCGCTGCACCTTTTAATCTGAGCGGCATGAGTAAAAACTCGAAAAAGTCAAAAGGAGTTATTACCGATGTTTTTGGAAAGTCTTCCGCACGCACCGGGACCTGGTGGTAACCGTGGACCAGATCCACTTTGGAAAAAACACACACCCCAGCCAGGTGCACAGAAAAGTCCTGGATGTGTGGAATAGGATATTGATCGTCTTCTGTAACGTTGTTCAAGCGCCGGAAATCTCCACATGGCCACCACGACCCGTCGGCTTTAGGCACCATGTGCAGTGGGGATGCCCACGGGCTGTTGAAATGCTTGACGATGCCCAACTGTTCTAAATTGGCGAACTCCTCGTGCGCACTGGCCAGTTTAGTTGCGTGCAGGTGCCAGAGTCGCGTGAATACTGGCGGCTCTTTTGTAGTTATGAAATGTTCGACCCCGTGTTTCATTATCAAAGCCGAAAACATCGAGACCGTGAGTGCTGGGAACTGTGTGAGTAACTGTTGGTATTTGCCCCCTGGAGCTATAACGTTAGCCATTGTTGTCGACCCAGCTCCCCGAGCTGTACAGGGCAGAGAAGCAAAAGAGACAGCATCTACTAATCTCCTATTAGCAACATCAACTAATAACCCACAAGCACATAAAAATCTGCGCCTAAAATGGGGGCGGAACATGCAGCTACCACAAAGTTCCACTTAAAGTTATATCCGTGTAAGCATATCGTCGGTGTCCGCTCACCAAATGTCCTGATGGTGGATCCGTTGATGGCCGTAAGCTCGGGACCACTGCCCCCTGCCACCCTGTCAGCATTGATCAGCAGGATGAGGCTCTTTTGGAAGCCGGAGTCCACCAGAAACCGTCTCCCCGAATGTGTGTCTGTGACATACATCATCTTGTTTCTGTTGCCAGCAGTTGCAGCTGCTACTGACTGCTGGCCATGCCATTTCCCAACTTCTTGAATTGGCATAGCGGCATGCATCGCTGGGCATTTGAGCCGAAACAGCGATGATAGAAGCAAATCGCCCCATTCCTGGCGTCTGCTCCAGCTACCACCAACGGCTCTTCGACCTCACTGGAATCCCTCCTGGATGCTGGTGCCACTGCATTCATGCTGAGAGTTCTGGTCACTAAAATGATGCTATCCACTTCCTGCGCCAGTGCGCAGTAGTCTTTAGTCACCAGCAACGGGGAGTTGGCCAGGATCGCCCTCACTGCAGCCAGTAGGTTCCTGAGGAACAAGTGGGCGAACAGGAAAGACTCATCGTTTCTACCCACCAGCGCCAACATGCTCTCCATTAGCTCCACGGCTGATCTGTCCCCCAACTCTGAACGTGTTAGGAGTCTCTCCACTCTTTCACTGTCCGAAAGGGTATAGCGCTGGAGAAGCATCCTATTGAGTGCCTCGTATTTCCCTCGGGCTGGCGGCTGCTGGAGCACCCTTGTCACCTGTTGTGTGGAGCAGGGTTTGGGACCATCAAACCCAAACCCAGTTCTGACCCGTGGCTATTTTGAACTGTCTATTTATTTTTCATCAGGTGCCTCAGGGAGTCCTTTGGGTCCTCCGCCCCCTGACAGCTTGGGCACGCTCCCTCCTCCTGTCAGTAACACCAGCTGTTCCGTATTATGGGTGTTTCACACACTTACATGCACACACTTCATTCACTCCCATTCACACACTCAGACACTCACTCTTACACACATGGTATCTATTATGTTCAGCCCACGCATCCTCACACCGGCGGTCTCTTCCCTTATTAGTATTATGATTACTTAAACGCTGTGTTAGTAGGAAGAGACCGCCGGAGCATTGCGCTTCATATACGGCAGCGTGTACCTCTGTGTATGCAAGTCACCACTCCCTACGGATTATCTTCAGCCTGTTTCTGCCTCATCCACAGGACTGCATGGACAGCCCTGGATCGCTCCAGCACCGTAAGTCTATGATTGCCTTTCTCCCCGTGCCGACAATTGCCCTACGGCACTAGGCGTTCCCTCCCCCGGGCTGTAGAGCATCCAGGAGGCATCCCTGTTTGTCTGGTGGCCTCAGTTGTAATTATTGCATCTATTCAACTCGCTGTTCACTGCGTGATTCTTTGCTGGACTTGTTATTTTGGGGGTTTTGTTAATAAAGTGCACGAATCTACTCCTGCGATTGGGTTTTTCATTCTGCCCTCTGTGTGCCGTGTAATGGCGCACGAGGGTTCTAACAGAGGCGGTGCTCATCTCGCTCTCCATGGCACGTCTTGGGGTCACCAGTGTGGAGAAAGGATGAAGGCGAGGCAACGAGCTGAACGACACAAGAACTTTATTCTTTCACCAACAAACAGAATAACAAAAGAGAATCCCGGGTCTCTGTGCATTCCTCTTTTATCTCTTTATTTCCATGCATCGAGACCCAGAACTTCCGACCATAAGTTTGAACAAAGGAATGTGTGGCACATTAACATAACATAACGCCAGTGCTGCACCAACACCCTTCTTCTCTCAGCGGCACCAGCAGCTCTTACTCTCCCCAGGGGGTGCATAGACCCAACAGTCCCATCTGATACCCCCCGGTGACACCTCCTCCTTCGGTCCATTGTTCTCCCCTTCCCCGTGACTTCTCTGGATGGAGAAAACCCCCACAGTATATTACAAACTGTTTTCTGCTGAAAAGTACATTTCTGAGTATCTGACTATAATTTTTTGTGCAGTTTTTTTAATTATCAGCACATTCATTAATTATTTAAATCTGAACAATATCATCCATCTCCTACTTTCAACAGTGCTCACACAGCTTTAGTTCCTGATATTTTAATAAATTAGAGACAGAAGTTTTATTCAGAAGAAGCTACTTTTCATCCTTTTTATGTTTCCTCATAATGCTCCTTATTCGGATGTATTAATATAAATCTGTATCCTTCACCTGTTCTCCAGTGTCTCAATCTGACAACTAGTGGATTGGTTGTCTGATATTCTTCTTTATATTGGAATGAAGCAAAAATAATTCTAAACAACTTTCTAAATAATATAACTTTAAAAATCATTTGGTGCAAATTAAGCCAATTATAAATAATTACAGCAGAGTGGAAAAACATTTAAAAAATACTTTCTTCTGCTGAGCTAAATATTGGTTATAATTTTTTTAAAAATATGTGGTATTGATAGACAGTCTGCACATATAATTCACTGTCCAAAACCCCACAGGTAACAAACTAGCAGTTATCCTACAGAGAAAAAGCTGAAAACTTGTCATGATTTTAATACAAGGAAGGCTCAAATGCAGGGCAACCACACCGAATGAACACTCGTGACACAACTTTAATAAAAACAAAATACTCCCAAAGCAAACTTAATGAACACAAAGCACACACAGGGATATCGGAAATGAGAAAGGAGTGAGAGGAGAGGAGAGCTTACTGTATAAACAGAGGGCCCGGCCCGGCAGGGAACTCCTGCATGGGACACAATAGGAATGGACGGGATGAGGAATACAGTGGGGCAAAAAAGTATTTAGTCAGCCACTAATTGTACAAGTTCTCCCACTTAAAAGATGAGTGAGGTCTCCAATTTTCATCATAGGTATACCTCAACTATGAGAGACAAAATGAGAAAAAAAAAAATCCAGAAAATCACATTGAAGGATTTTTAATGAATTAATTGGTAAATTCCTCAGTAAAATAAGTATTTGGTCACCTACAAACAAGCAAGATTTCTGGCTCTCACAGACCTGTAACTTCTTCTTTAAGAGGCTCCTCTGTCCTCCACTCATTACCTGTATTAATGTCACCTGTTTGAACTTGTTATCAGTATAAAAGACACCTGTCCACAACCTCAAACAGTCAGACTCCAAACTCCACTATGGCCAAGACCAAAGAGCTGTCAAAGGACACCAGAAACAAAATTGTAGACCTGCACCAGGCTGGGAAGACTGAATCTGCAATAGGTAAGCAGCTTGGTGTGAAGAAATCAACTGTGGGAGCAATTATTAGAAAATGGAAGACATACAAGACCACTAATAATCTCCCTCGATCTGGGGCTCCACGCAAAATCTCACCCCGTGGGGTCAAAATTATCACGAGAACGGTGAGCAAAAATCCCAGAACCACATGGCGGGACCTAGTGAATGACCTGCAGAGAGCTGGGACCAAAGTAACAAAGGCTACATCAGAAACACACTACGCCGCCAGGAACTCAAATCCTGCAGTGCCAGACGTGTCCCCCTGCTTAAGCCAGTACATGTCCAGGCCCGTCTGAAGTTTGCTAGAGAGCATTTGGATGATCCAGAAGAGGACTGGGAGAATGTCATATGGTCAGATGAAACCAAAATAGAACTTTTTGGTAAAAACTCAATTTGTCATGTTTGGAGGAGAAAGAACACCATACCTACTGTGAAGCATGGGGGTGGAAACATCATACTTTGGGGCTATTTTTCTGCAAAGGGACCAGGACGACTGATCCGTGTAAAGGAAAGATAGAATGGGGCCATGTATGGTGAGATTTTGAGTGAAAACCTCCTTCCACCAGCAAGGGCATTGAAGATGAAACGTGGCTGGGTCTTTCAGCATGACAGTGATCCCAAACACACCGCCCGGGCAACAAAGGAGTGGCTTTGTAAGAAGCATTTCAAGGTCCTGGAGTGGCCTAGTCAGTCTCCAGATCTCAACCCCATAGAAAATCTTTGAAGGGAGTTGAAAGTCTGTTGCCCAGCGACAGCCCCAAAACATCACTGCTCTAGAGGAGATCTGCATGGAGGAATGGGCCAAAATACCAGCAACAGTGTGTGAAAACCTTGTGAAAACTTACAGAAAACGTTTGACCTCTGTCATTGCCAACAAAGGGTATATAACAAAGTAATGAGATGAACTTTTGTTTTTGACCAAATACTTATTTTACCGAGGAATTTACCAATTAATTAATTAAAAATCCTTCAATGTGACGCCATGGCAACTGCAGCTTAACACTGAAGCTCTCAGACCCAATCCAGGATAACACCTTGAAAATCAAACTTAACGGATTTTTGGAGGAGTGAAAATCAAAAGACAAAATCATCATGTCTAAAGGAAAACAGAAGAAACTGAAATTCTCCAGGCCAGGACACGTATCGGCCGGAGAATCTGAACTGGAAGATCTCTGTTCAGAAGACGAGGAACTGGTGATAGCTAACAAAAAGGTTAGCCTGAAATCACTATTTGAGGAGCTACGACGATTTCGCCGAGAAGTTACGGCCGAATTTCAGGAATTCAGAGAAGAATTGAAAAGGACAAACAGCAGAGTGGACCAGGCCGAGAACCGAATCTTGGAAACAGAGGAACGAATAAAAGTGCTCGAAGATTCTGTGCTGGACCTACGCAAAAGACAAGCATCTATAGAGGCTAAGCTAGCCAACCAAGAAGGAAGACAAAGAAGATACAACATAAGAATTCATGGTCTGATAGAAGGAGCCGAAAACGGTTTTAACTCAATGGCAGAATGCGTGGAATCCTTACTAAGAGAGAAATTGGATATTCCACAAACCACCGACTTGAAGATAGAAAAGGCACATCGTTCATTAGCCGCTAGGCCGGCGGCGGAAGCGCCCCCACGTTCGGTGTTGGTAAGATTTTCCAATTTCAAAATAAAACAAGAGGTTGTAAGACTGGCCTGGCAGAAAAAAGGATTTATGCACCAGGAGAGAAAAGTCTACGTGGAACACGATTACGCCCCGGAGGTCCTTAAAAAGCGCAGGGAATACAATGACGCGAAAAAGGTGTTAAGAGAGAAGAAATTGCGCTTTCAGACTCCATTTCCTGCGAAGTTAAGGGTCTTCTACAGCGAAGAAACGTGTCTCTATAATTCGGCGGAAGAAGCAACAGCTGACATGGCGAAAAGAGGGCTCCCGGTAACGGTATTTAAACCCACAGCAGACCCGAGTGAGAAGATCAAAGCGCAAACATGGACAACACAAAGACCTTCAAAATCCACGGACCAGCAGCGGGAAACCCAGCGCCAGAGCGTCACGGATAAACTATCCGTTTTCAGGTTGGAATAGCGACCTTTTTTTTTTTTTCTCTTGAATCAATCCGCACATCCAACCCCCCTCATACAAGGTAACAAACATTAAAGGAGATGCGTATTCAGCATGTGGTAAAACATTTCATGGAACAGTCATAATATTTGAAACAAATAAGTCTTTGTAATAAAAAAAAAAAAAAAAAAACTTGTTAAAATAGAAATGTGACAATAATCCACATGTTCTCCTCATACTAACAAATACTGTTTTTGCGTGAATGTTTGATGTGATGGGGGTGGGAGGGTGCACACAATTTCACAGGGTTTAGGCATAAAAGGAAAAAAAAATCATTACAAGTTTGGATTGGGTTCTGAAACTCACGTTAAAAGCATGGGGCAGCTTACAGGGGTAAGAGAGGGCCCTCAACACGTAACAGAGTTTGAGGAATTTCCCTCAGGGCCTTCACTCCATCAAGGCTTTTCCAGGGTCTTTAAAAAGACCTCAGCTCAGGAAGTTCTTCTGACAGCTTTTTGTTTTAAAGTTTTATACACTATGTTCTTAATGTTTTTCTTGTTTTTAATGTGCTTTCAGTTTCTGAGTAGCACAAATGAGGGCCACCACACAGTTATACTAAACAAAACAACACAATGGAGAAACAGGGTGTAACCAAAATAATTTCATATAATGTAAAAGGAATCCTGAATCCAGTTAAAAGATCCAAGATTCTAGGCAAAATGAAAAAAGACAAAGCAGGAATAATATTTTTACAAGAAACCCACCTAACAGACGTGGAACACAATAAACTCAGTAGACAAGGGTTTAAAATGATCTCTTCATCTTCATATAAGTCAGGGAGGAGGAGGGGAGTAGCGACATTGATATCAACCAAAATTACATTTGAAAAAAAATCAGAACACAAAGATAAAGAAGGGAGATACAGTTTGGTAACTGGGCGGCTAGAGGGAGAAGATATCACCCTGCTGAATGTGTATGCTCCCCCAGGGGCTAACTGGAAATTTTATAAAAATGTATTCGACCTAATGATAACTAAAGCTCAAGGTTTAGTGATATGTGGTGAGGACTTCAATCTTAGACTGAATCCATACTGGGATGCTTCTGGTAATTCTCCACATCAAAATAACACCCAAAACAGGAAGACTCGGATGCTACTAAAAGAAATGGGAATCTGTGACGTGTGGAGGGAACTCAACCCCAGTGTAAAAGACTATACATTTTACTCAACTCCACATTCATCTTACTCAAGGATTGACTATTTTTTTATGTTTAATAGAGACATTGGAAGAGTAAAAACATGTAAAATAGGACTGATGGATCTCTCTGACCACAGTCCGATCTACATGGACTTAAATATCCAAAAATACACAAATAATACATTTTCTTGGAGGTTAAATTCAAATGTCCTGAAAGGACCATTGAAAGATGAATTGGAATCAGATATTCTCAGATATTTGGAAGATAACGATAATGGAGAAGTATCCCCTTTAATACTGTGGGATGCATGCAAAGCTGTAATAAGAGGAAAGATTATTGCAAAACTGGCAACCCAAAAGAAACTAAGACAAGAAAAACTATCCACATTAGAGTCAGAACTTAGGAACCTAGAAAAAGAACACAAAGGCAACACTCATTCTACTGACTCGCTCAAGATTAAGGAAATTAAAAACCAAATAAATGAGATCTACACAATAGAAATCCAGAAGAAACTTACATTTTTGAAACAAAAATACTATGAAGCAGGCAGTAAATCGGCAAAATTGCTAGCCTATAAATTGAGGAAACATCAAACAGAAAGAGCAATCTACAAAATCAGAGACCCAGTATCAAAGGAAATAAAATTCAGAATTCAGGATATTCTTAAAAGCTTCGAGAATTACTATAAGAACTTATACTCCCACAAAAAACATAAAAACGCATCCGAGGCATTCCTAAACACATTAAACCTTCTCCAACTTACGGAGTCACAAAATAAAACACTACTGTCAGAAATACATCCTAAAGAATTGGAAAAAGCAATTATGAAACTTAGAGCTAACAAATCCCCAGGAGCTGATGGCTATACAGCAGAGTGGTACAAAACCTTTAAACAGCAACTATCTCCTCTCCTCCTGAAAACATTTAATTATGTCCTCCACACAGGGGAAATCCCCCCTCCTGGAGAGAAGGGGTCATTGCAGTTATACCTAAACCTGAAAAGGATAAACTAGAGTGCTCCAACTACAGACCAATCAGTGTACTAAATCAGGACTATAAGCTTTTTACCATTATCCTTGCCAAAAGGTTAGAAAATATACTGACAGACCTAATTCATTTAGACCAAACAGGTTTTATAAGACAAAGACAGACACAAGACAACATTCGATGCACTTTACACATAATTCATCATATAAAAAAAATATAACTTAAATGCAGTCATATTGGGATTAGATGCTGAAAAAGCATTCGATTCGGTTGACTGGTCTTTTCTATATAGAATCTTATCCAGTTTCAATTTTCATAACAACTTCATTAGAACTATACAGGCATTATATAAAAAACCAACAGCTAAAATAAGGATTAACGGTAATTTATCATCATCTTTTGAACTGGAAAGAGGATGTCGTCAGGGCTGCCCCCTGTCTCCACTGCTCTTTGCAATCTTCATAGAACCTCTGAGCCAATGGATAAGACAAAACCAAAAAATTCAAGGTATTACACTTGGTCAGAAGGAACATAAAATAGCACTCTTTGCTGATGACATTTTAATATACCTAGGGCAGCCGGACACTTCTTTACCAGAACTAACCTCAGTTTTTTCAGAGTATGGAGATTTATCGGGGTACAAATTAAACATGCATAAAACCCAAGTTTTAACATTCAACTATGACCCAAATCATTATTCACTAAGCAAACTCAAAACTAACTGGGAGTCGGAATCTATGAAATATCTGGGGGTCAATATCCCGAAACAACTCAACAAAATTATATCACTAAACTATGATCCACTGATGACAAAAATAAAATCTGACCTAGCAAGATGGAATATGATACCATTCTTGGGTACTGCACAAAGAATTGAAGCAGTCAAAATGAATATACTTCCACGTCTTCTATACCTTTTCCAAACAATACCGGTAGAACCTCCCAAAAAAACATGGCAGGAGCTGGACAGAAGGATCTCAAGATTCATATGGCAGGGCAAGAGACCTAGAATCAGATATAGAACCCTACAGCTAAACAAAGACAAAGGTGGACTCGCGCTGCCAAATATCAGGGACTACTTTAAAGCCGCACAAATTAAAACTTTAGTAGAGATATGTAACCCAGTCTACACTGCACAATGGAAGGAGATCGAATGCCAAATAACAAGTGACATCCCCCTACAGGCGATAATAGGGAACAATGCCTTACCTAAGCTTTTGAATAACACTAACCCGTGGATAGAGACCCCGCTAAAAATTTGGTTTAAGATAGTCAGAGAGAATCAAACTAAAGAGCCCTATCGACTTCTGCAATGGATTGCCTATGATCAGGACTTTACTCCTAATAAAACAGACACCAGATTTAAAAAGTGGAAGGAGAAAGGGCTGATAAAATATTACGATTTTTTTAAATGGCAAATCTTAAGAAGTTTTGAAGATTTGAAAAAACAAGGCCTAATAAATCAAGACCTTTACAGGTTCTTCCAGCTTAGACACCACATAAACAATATACTTAAAAAGGAGGTTTTGGAAAGGGCCCAGTCAGGTGTTCTGAAGGTCTTCTTAATGGCATATAAAGGGATCCCAGGGATCAGATACATTTCTAAAATATACCAAGGTCTTCAAGACTTAAAAGGAGACAACACATCTTATATAAAAGAGAGATGGGAAAAAGAGGGGAATTTCACTTTACAACTGGAAATATGGAAAAAGCTAAATAAACAGCAATGGAAAAGTACCTCATCCCTGCAGTGGAGAGAATTTGGATGGAAAAACTTGGTAAGATTTTTCAGAACACCTGCACAAAACAAATTTACCCATAAGGGATTGAACTGTTGGCGCTTGTGTGGTGAAAAGACTGCAAATCATTTTCATGTGTTTTGGTCATGCCCAGTTATCCACCAATATTGGACCAATGTACAGACAATATAGGGGAAAATATTCAAAATAACAGTTCCCTTTTCTTTTGTAACTTTGTATTTGGGTTTACTACCGGACTCACTGGAAAGACGAGGAGAAAAATACTTATTCAATGTTTTAATATTGGCAAGCAAAAAAGCTCTAACTAAAAAATGGATGTTGAAGGACTGTCCTACACCTGAAGATTGGACTAACGTGATCCAAGACATTTACTCGATGGAAAAGTTGACATTCGCACTGAGACAGGACATGGATGGGTTCATGAACTTTTGGCAACCCTGGATCGCATATGTGTCTTCCATTAGATCTAATCTTTGACAAATACCATTTCAATAATGGTTCCGCTCTTTGTTCCAACGCTACTCAGATGCTCTTTTATCTTTATTTACTTACTTTTTCTTTTTGTTTGTTTTTTGCTGGTTTGTTTGGGGTTTTTTTGTTGTTTTTTTTTTTTCTCTTTAATTTCACTTTTTCTTTCACTTTAAAAAAAAAAAGGGGTGTTGTAAGAATTAATCTTCCAATGTTGTCAGATATCAGAAAATAAGGGAACATGTGATGAAAATGTAAACAATGCATTGCTGTAACGACCTGTATACCCTTTACAAAAACTTAAATTAAAAAAAAAAAAAAAAAAAATCCTTCAATGTGATTTTCTGGATTTTTTTTTCTTATTTTGTCTCTCATAGTTGAGGTATACCTATGATGAAAATTGGAGACCTCTCTCATCTTTTAAGTGGGAGAACTTGCACAATTGGTGGATGACTAAATACTCTTTTACCCCACTGTAGATGGGTCAACCTGGGTGGAAGATTCAGTTGTCTGAAAGAGACAGTCTCCGGAGGACAGGCAGCAGCTGCAGAGAGAGAGAAGGAGGAGTTGGAGGAGAACTGGCGCGAGAGAGCATCAGGGCTGACATTACGGGACCCTGGGCGGTACATAATGGAGAGATTAAATCTGAGGAAGAACAGGGCCCACCGTGCTTATCGAGAATTCAACCGTCTGGCAGATCTAAGGTAGTCTAAATTTTTATGATCTCTCCAGATAATGACTGGTTGGTTTGCTCCCTCAAGCCAGTGCCTCCACTCCTCCAGCACCAACTTAATAGCCAACAGCTCGCGGTCCCCTACATCGTAATTTCTCTCAGTTGGTGTCGGCCACCAAGAGAAATACGTACACAGATGAAGCTTCTGATCGGAGCTGGAACGCTGGGAAAGGACCGCGCCCAGCCCTGAATCAGAAGCATCAACCTCGACCACAAACTGCGCTTGTGGGTCGACCTGCAACAAAATACACGCATCGGTAAAGAGGCCTTTTAGTGTCACAGCGGCCTCAGACCACTTGAACAGACTTTTGGTGGAAGTGAGCTGCTTAAGTGGTAAGGCTATTTTACTGTAATCACGGATAAACTGGCAGTAGAAGTTGGCAAAGCCCAGGAAGCGTTGGCATTGCTTCCTGGACTGGGGGGTAGGCCAGTCTACCACCGCCTTTATTTTATCTGGATCGACCTTTAACGCGCCTTCAGCCACAGTGAACTCCAAGAAAGAAGTGGGCGGGTGGTGAACTCACACTTCTCGGCTTTCACAGAAAGCTGGTTCTCTAGCAGCCACTGGAGGACAGCCCGGATGTGGACTACATGCTCCTCTAGCGTGTGAGAAAAAATAAGAGTATCGTCTAGGTCAGGGGTCGGCAACCCGCAGCTCCGGAGCCGCATGCGGCTCTTTCATCCCTCTGCTGCGGCTCCCTGTGGCTTTGGAAAATAAATAATGAGTATTTAATTAAAATGTATTTTATTTTAGTTTATTAGTTTTTAAAATGTAATTCTAAATTTGAAGATTATGGTGATCTTGTAAAATCTAAAAAAAAATGTGTTAAAGTTTAATCACCGTCAGCGAAACTCAACACGAAGTCAGAAGTCGTCTCCCGCGATAACCCGGATGTGTTGTGTTCAAGCTACTGCTGTACTGTAAACAGCCCTGCGATTGGATAGTTGCAAACGATTGGACCAATCAAATGGCTCGTTGTATGCTTTTTCAAAGATTCATGGCGGCGTGTTCTTGGGGATGTGATTTTCTGTTAATTCGCCGAATTCTGCTTTATTTTATCTTCCAGGAAGATAAAGTACGTTAAGTACATTAGCGGCTTGTGGTCCACGAACGCAGTGAAGCTGCGCCCTTTCAGGCAGGACTGGAAGTGGCGTATGGCCACTGGTAATCGATATGGCCAGGTGAAGAGTCATTAACTCTACAATGGCTGTATGAGCTGGGCTGGCGCGAGGGATGAAACGGTAATAAAAGTTAACCATCCCCTTTTATGATTCCAAACAGTTTGAAATTGACAGTGCACAGTGGACATTGACTCATAACTTTTGAATATTTCTAAGACTTGGCTACATCAATGATTGTGCAAAATGAACTGCTCAAGACTCAATAGAGATTGAAACTGGTGATCTGAAATGAATGCTGAAATTATAAAAAGTAATGGTATGTTGGAATTTTATTTCTATTATGGAACAGATAAAATTAACTGATTTTGATTTGATCAAGTGTTAAAGCATGTGATGGATAATGCTTGTTGTAATATTTTAGGAATGCTATCTTCTTGGAACATAAGTCAATATTATACATTAATAAGTGGCATTCAGCTGTTTGTTTTATGTTATTTAAGCACAGTTCTGGTACTTAAAAATCATAAAAACCCAGGAGCTTTGGGGGGCTTTGCCCCCCTTGCCCCCCATCCCACCCCGGACCCCACTGGGGGACTATGCCGCAGTGCTAACCACTTCTCCACCGCGCCGCCCACAACCAATCCACTAGTTGTCAAATTGAGAGTCTGGAGAACAAGTGAAGGATACAGATTTATATTATATTAATATTATATTAATACATTTGAACAAGGAGCATTATGAGGAAACAGGATGAAAAGTAACTTCTTCTAAATAAAACTTTCATCTCTAATTTATGAAAATATCAGGAACTAAAGCTGTGTGATCACTGTTGAAAGTAGGAGATGGGTGATATTTTTCAGATTTAAACAATTTATGAATGTGCTGATAATAAAAACTATGCAAAAATTATGGTCAGATATTCAGAAATTTATTTTTCAGCCCAAAACAATTTATAATATATATCTAACATTTATTTCATGAATGAAGCTATATAAATGAAGCTATAAGCAGTTTTTTCCCACTGCTGTAGTAGGAATTCATTAATGCCACATAATATTCAGAGCTATGTACAGTATATAAAAAACTTTATAAGCAGCATAATCTTTATTTTAAAGGTCAAATTGCCCTTGCGGCTGTCAGCCACGTCTGTTTTAGTCGGAGACGGGCAAAACGGCTCTTCGGCTGGCAAAGGTTGCAGACCCCTGGTCTAGGTAAACAAACAAAATGGTTCACCATGTCCCAAAGGACATCATTGATCAATCGCTGGAAGACAGCAGGGGCGTTGGTCAGGGCGAACGGCATGACCAAGTACTCAAACTGGCCCAGATGTGTTTTAAACGTCGTCTTCCACTCGTCTCTTTCAGGTATGCGAACTAGATGGTAAGGTTTACAGAGATCGAGTTTGGTGAGCACATGCTCTCATTGGAGAAGTTCAAAAGCTGAATTAATAAGGGGCAATGGATATTTATCTTTAACGGTAATAGCATTGAGTTCACGGTAATCAATGCATGGTCGCAATGACCTGTCCTTTTTGTCTACAAAAAAGAACCCAGCACCGAGAGGGGCAGACGACGGACGAATAAGGCCGGTGCTGAGGGAGTCTTTTATGTAGCTCCCCATCGCCTCCCTCTCCAGCCCAGATAAACTGTAGAGTCGGCTGGATGGCAGCCGGGCGCCCAGAAGTAGGATTAGGATTAGGATTAGGACCTGTACTTATATAGCACTTTTTCTAGTCTCAAAGACCACTCAAAGCGCTTCACTAGTACTAACCCTCTATTCTAAGGGCCTATAGGAGACAGATATCTAGGGACAATTTAGAACAGCCAATTAACCTAACATGCATGTCCTTGGATTGTGGGTCAATAGCACAGTCATAAGACCAATGAGGTGGTAATGAAAGGGCCCTTGACTTGCTAAAGACCTCCCCTATGTCATGATAGACCTCGGGCACGAGGCTGAGATCCATCAGCTCAGCCGGAGGGAAGGAGATGGGGAAAGTGGGCAAGCATGCGGCCAAGTGAAGACAGGATGAAAGACAAAAAGGGCTTCAGGAAGAAATGGAGCCATGGTCCCAGTTAATTAGGGGGTTGTATTTGTGAAGCCACGGATATCCCAGGATAACTGGTTTTAGATGAATGGGGAAGAACAAAAAACTGGATTGTCTCACGGTGGTTACCGGACAAAATGACCGAAATAGGTTCAGTTTGCAAGGTAACCACCACAAGCCTGCAGCCAGATAAAGCTGAAACATTCAATGGTGTCGAGAGGTTTCTGGTGGGAATCTTAAGTTTTTTTTAATCAGACCCTGGTGAATGAAATGTTGTTCCACTCTGTAATCAATCAGAGCAGAAGTTTTACACTTGGCCCTCGGTAACTGAATGAGGGCCAGGAGTGTAAAACTATTGGGAGGATTTGGAGAAGATCATCCCACTGGATGGGGGCATTTTGATATTGCATGATCAGTGGCCTGGACGCCTCCCACTTGAGGTGTTTCAGGCACGTCCCACTGAGAGGAGACCCCGGGGCAGACCCAGGACTCGGTGGAGAGACTATGTCTCCCAGCTGGTCTGGGAACGCCTTGGTATCCTCTCTGAAGAGCTGGAGCAGGTGGCTGGGGAGAGGGAAGTCTGGGCTTCTCTGCTTGAACTGCTGCCTCCGCGACCCGGACCTCCGGAAAAGTGGTAGAAGATGGATGGATGGATGGATGGATGGATGATCAGTGGCCCCGCAATGCATGCATGCCTCCGCCTCTCTCCGGCGCCGGCATTCCTCTGGAGTCAGATGAGCCCCACTAAGGACCATTGACTCCAGTGGTGATGCCGATCGAGCAGCACGAGAGGACGGGGAGCCGGATGTGAAGCAGACAAAGAAGCAGCAGCTCTCGGCTCCCTCGCACACTCCCAATACCGGTTATCAAGGGCCACTGCTGGCACAATTAATTCATCCAAAGAGGAAGGAGTAGCGCGGATTGCCAGTTCATTACAGAGGTTGGCATTTAGACTCCAGAGGAAGGCGCTGCATAATGCAATGTCATTCCATCCGGAGTCCGCTGCAGCGACCCGGAGCGGAGCTCAACCGAGAAGTCAGTGACTGACCGACCTCCCTCCCTGAGTCCCGTTAACTGGCTAGCAATATTCCCTTCACTCCCTGTATGATCGTAAGCCCGAGTGAATTCCTGCACAAACTGTTCGAATGTGTGCCCCTCTGGACTGCTTAAGATGGACTGAGCCCACTTAAGCGCCCAGTCTCAGAGTAACAGAGTCATAAACTTAATTTTGGGCAAGTCATCCCTATATTCCTCTTCTACCTGCTGAAAATAAAGCCGGCAAAGGAACAGAAAACCTTTACATCCCCCCACCTTTACATCCCCCCAATGGTTCTGGGATGGGAGGAGCTGCCGGTGCAGCAGGTGCAGGGGGCGCCACCGCACCACGAAGTCGACACAGGTGCTCGATAACAGTAGCCAATTGTTGGGTGATTGTTTGAAGCTGCTCAGACAAGAACATGGCCTGGCGCTCCGTGTCATCCAAACGTGAGAGTGCTGACTGCTCACCCGGTGAATTGCCCGCTGGGCCTTGATCCTGGCTGAACCGTTCTGTCATGATTTTAATACTAGGAAGGCTCAAATGCAGGGCAACCACACCGAATGAACACTCAGACTCCAGTGGGAAAATTTGACACAACTTTAATGAAAACAAAATACTCCCAACATAAACTTAATGAACACAAAAGCACGCACAGGTAAACAACAACGCAAATGAGACAGAAACGTAGCTATATACAAAAGCAGGAGCATGCTGGAGACCACGTAGCCTGAAAGAGAGAAAGGAGAAGAGGATTAATGACAGGGATATCAGAGATGCAAAAGGAGTGAGAGGAGAGGAGAGCTTTGTGTATAAACAGAGGGCCCGTCAGGGAACTTCTGCATGGGACACAATAGGAATGGACGGGGTGAGGAGTAGATGGATAGACCTGGGTGGAAGAGTCCGTTGTCTGAAAGAGATTGGTTCAGGTGAGTGCGTGCAGCCCCAGAGACACGCCGCTGAAGTGGCAGCAAACCTGAGAAGGAGAAAACACAAGGAGGTAAGACAACGGGAAAATACAATTTGCAAAACAACATTTACTGGGGTTGTAGTGGCAGCAATACCCAACAGTCCAGCGGGGAAGCAGTCACACACTGGCTCTTTTATACGCTGGCAAACCAGAAAGCAGCAGGTGTATCCAGTCATGCAAGAGTGCTGATGAGCTCCGGAGCCGGGAAGAAACGGGGGGTGGGGGGTGCACACTCACCTGATAATCACAAAACTATCGTGTTGTACCTTGTCTCTGGTGCAACACGGTGATTATAAAAATAAGAAGGAGGCTGGATGTTGTTTTATATTCTTTATCTGGGTGCTGGGAAAACATACAACTGTGGCCTGCAGCTTCAATAAGAACAAGGAAGTGGTGCCATAATCACAACGGAGCCCCGTCCCGGGCATTCTGGGTATTGTAGTCTTTACATCACATCCCCTTTTCAGCTATTCAGTCTCCTTTTCTAAAAGCCAACACACTTTTCTTTGCTTTTCCTTTTAGACTAACATTAGCTTTAAATTCCTAAGCACTTAAACTGCTGGTCTTGCTCTAAAACAGAATGCCAACATATTACTCTGCAATGATTGTTCTTCTTGTTCCACCTTGCTGTCTACATCTGCAACCTCCTTCCAGTTGTCCTTGTGCTGTGCTGTTCTATCTGGTTTCAGATGTCTTCTATTTTTCCTGTAGTATGCTCCAGCTGGTGTGATGATGTCATAGGTTCTTGGCTCATATCGGACTCTCACAACTGTCGCTGGTTGACATCCTTCTGCTGTCTCCATGCATACCCTCTCACCCCTTTGAAATGGAAAAAGTGGTGATGCAGTTTTATCATAGCACCCTTTTTGTTGTGCTTGCTTGCTGTCCAGGTCCTGTCTTGCATCAGTGGGGACCACTGGTGTGAGTGCAGCTTTGCTCACAGGCAAATTGGAGCGCAGAACTCTGTTCATGACCAGCTGTGCAGGAGAATAGTTCATACCTGTGATCGGTGTGATACGAAGGTGCAAAAGCACCATGTGGGGGTCCACGCCTGTCTTGTCAACAGTTTTCAGTATATTTTTCACCGTCTGAATTGTCCTCTCAGCCATCCCATTTGACTGGGGAAATGCTGGACTTGAATGTGTGACCTCGAAGCTCCATTCTTTTGTAAATGTCTTAATTTCTGCACTTGCAAACGGTACATGGTCCCCCACCAGCTCCACTGGTATTCCATGCCTTGCAAAAATAGCTTTGAACTTCCCAATCACAGTTCTTGAAGTTTTGTCAGGTATGCTCAGGACCTCTGGATATTTGGAATAATGATCCATAATCAGAGAAACAGATGCCCCTTATAGTCAAAAATGTCTGCACCGACTTTCTCCCATGGTGTCTCAAGTACTTTGTTTGGAAGAAGTAGTTCTTTGTGATTGCTTGGCAGTTTTTCTTGGCAGGCCATGCATGATTCAACTATCATGTGAACATCATTTGTGAGCCCAGGCCAGTATACTAGAGATCTTTCATGTGTTAGGGCTCTCTGGATGCCTTGATGTGCAACATGCAACCTCTTAAGTACCTCAGCTCTGCATCCTCTAGGAATGATGATTCTGTTGCCCACCATCACTAGGCCATCTTCAATGCACAGTGTGTCTCTGATCTGCCAATATGGTTGCACTTTTATAGGCACACTTTTCCTTCTATCAGGCCATCCTTCTCTATGCTTCCTCATCAATAGCTGCCTTTCATCATCATTGTCTGTTGCCTCCTTCAGCTGCTGCATAATGGCACCTTCTAGCGGCTCTTGCAACGTGACTACATAGATCACCTTGTCTTCACCCAGGTCACTCTCTTGGGTGCCATGGCCCTGGATAGCACGTCTGCTATCAGCATGTCTCTGCCTGGAGTGTATCTCAGATAGATATCATACTTTTGTATCTGCAACAACATCCACTGTAGCCTTGCAGGTGCCTTTCGAATCGGCTTGGTTAGTATGGGCTCTAGCGGTTTGTGATCAGACTGTACCTTCACTGGGACCCCATACACATATTGATGAAACTTTCTGAGTGCAAATACTATTGCCAATAGCCCTTGTTCTATCTGGGCATAATTTTGCTCTGCTCCAGACAAAGCCCTTGATACAAATACGATTGGACGCCCCTTTTGCATGAGTACAGCCCCCAGGCCATCCTTAAACAAATCAGCCTTGATTTCCAGCTCTTCTCTTGGGTTAAAGAATCTAAGTTGTGGTGCATTTGATATGGCAGCCTTCAATTTGTCTAGTGCTACCTGGTACTCTGTGTGCCACTGCTACTCAGTATTCTTTCTCAGCAATGTCCGTAGTGGTGCTGTGATTGTGGCTTCATCTGGAATGTACTGAGCCAAAAACCTTGTCATGCCCAACAGTCTTTTTAGGCCCCGTCTGTCTTCTGGTGGTAGCATTTGTGTTATTGCAGCTACCTTGGAGCTGTCAGCTCTCACTCCATCAGCACACATAATATGCCCCATATATCCATATATTTCACTTCAGAGACCATGTACTGAATCTTGTCAGCATTGAATTTCACATTCACACCTTGCTTGCACTTTCAATTCCAAAAGGTAGTTGGGTGAACTGATACCTTCCCCACGGTGTGTTGAAAGTGCACAGATCTGCAGATGCTTCATCTAATTTTACTTGCCAATACCCATCCTTCTCATCAAGGATTGTAAATATCTTCTTGCTAGCTAGCTTGCGTTGCACATCCTCAGGTGTAGGTATGGAAAAATGCTGGCGCTGTATGGCTTTATTCAGGTCTTTTGGGTCCAAACACACCCATAATGTGCCATTTCTTTTTTCTGTCACGACCAGGCTGCTCACCCATTGTGTCGGCTTTGTGACCTTCCGTATCACACCTCTCTCTTCTTGGGCGTTAAGCGTCTCTTTTAACCTGTCCATCAATGAAAATGGTATTTTCTGGCAGCCATGCACTACTGGCAGGATGTTTTTGTCTGCGTAGATGTGATGCACACCTGGAAACTCACCAAGACCCTGAAACACAGCCGCATAGCATTTCAACAGCTCCTCTTTTGAGCGTGGGGGCATCTGTCGTGGCATGGTGTCAGCTCTTCTGATGAGATCCAGCTCCACACATGCTCTCCTATCCAGTAGTGGTGTGTCTGACACATCGGTGACAAAAAACTTCAGCTGAGCTTGTTTGTGCTGGGTGCAAACTGGGAGTGATAGGACACCTTTTGGTTTGATTTGTGTCCGCCTATAGGCTATAAGCACCGTCTCAGTCTTTTCCAGTTCATGGTGCTGTGGCAGTCTACTTGCAACTGTCTCTGGTAGCGCATTAGCTTCAGCACCAGTGTCCAACTTAAAATTGGCAGTCTGTTTTTCTATAAACAAGTTTGTGCACCAGCCTGTGTCTTTTGGGCCAGTTTGGTTTATTGCTCCTATAAACAATGAGTCTACCCCTTTGGCATGGGCCTCTGTGTGCAGCATTCTTCCCTGTTTTGTATACAGCAGCAAAATGGTTTTTCTTGCCACATTTTCTACATTCTGCACCAAATGCTGGACAGTTTCTGTGTTTATGTGATTTGCCACATTTTCCACAGTTCTTTACCTGTTCATCATTTGGGTGTGGGGGCTGCTTGGCCTGTGTTCTGTTCAGCTGGATGGGCTTTGCTTTGTGGGCACTTTTCTCCATGGCGTGTACGTGTATAGTGCTCGTGCTACTTAACATGACTTTTGCTTGTTGTGCAGATGTGATCTCTTTTGTACGACAGATGTCAGTTGCCTTTGTGAGGTCCAGATCTGTAGTGGGCAGTAGCTTTTCACGTAGTCTGCCATTCGTCACACAGAACACAATTTTGTCTTTTATCATCAGATCTTCAGTTTCTTTAAACTCACAATTTTGTGCTCTCTGTCGCAGCTCAGTCACAGATTTGTCTATACCTGCCCCTTCCTCAAAGTGATGGGCCCAGAACTGATGTCTTTCAAACACAGTGTTCCTCCTTGGCGCACAGTAGGCTTCAAAAGCTTTCAGGACTTTTGACAATTTTTGTCCCCTGGATCAGCATGCTGAATGACAAGTATATTGTAGGTCCCCAGCGCTTCTTCACTCATACAATGCAGCAGGACTGCTATTTGCCGTGACTCTGACTTGTCACTTAGTCCACTAGCTGCTAAATATAGCCGTAGCCTTTGTTCCCATTTGCACCAATTCTCAGCCAAATTCCCATTCAAAGACAATGGTGATGGTGGCTTGAATGACTCCATTGTTGCTGTGAATCCCAAACACAATTCAGAACAATAGCAAATTCTCTATTGTATTGCTCATTCTCTTGTGATCCTGCCATTTCTTGTCCATAACATGTGAGGAGGAGGGCACGGAATGCATCAGATTCACAAAAAATCTTCTCCACAACTCACATTGAACTCCAAACTTCTGACACCATATCATGTTGTGCCTTGTCTCTGGTGCAACACGGTCCATCAATCCATCCATTCATCCATCCTTCCATCCATCCATCCATCCATCCAACTTCTACTGCTTTTCTGGAGGTCCGGGTCATGGAGGCAGCAGTTCAAGCAGAGAAGCCCAGACTTCCCTCTCCCCAGCCACCTGCTCCAGCTCAGAATCAGAATCAGAATCAGAATCAGAATCAGGTTTATTGCCATTGTTCATGTAGTACACAAACTAGGAATTTGTCTCGGTACAATGCTGCAACATTAAACATGATAAGATAAGAGAAATAAACTATACATGTAATAAAGTGTAGGATAAGATTAAGTGATACTGGTCAACAGTTAAAATATATATTAGCCAGCAGCAGATACTGTGGAGAACTATATAGTGCAGTCGGTAATGCAGGAAGAAAACAGTGATGATTGACAGAGTCTGGTTGAGCTGCTGTACATGGTGCACGAGAATCACTTAGTGTTCAGCAATCTAATGGCAGAGGGGAAGAAGCTGTTCATGTGACGGGAGGTTTTAGTCTGGATGGACCGAAGTCTTCTACCAGAGGGGAGGGGGGCAAACAGTACGTGACCAGGGTGTGAGGGATCGGCTATGATCCGGCCAGCACGCCTCCGGGTCCTGGAGATGTACAGATCCTGGAGAGATGGGAGCTTGCAGCCGATCACCTTCTCAGCAGTGTGCACGACGCGCTGCAGCCTTAGTCTGTCCCTGGCAGTGGCTCCTGCGTACCACACGGTTATGGAGGTGGTGAGGATGGGCTCGATGATGGCTGTGTAGAACTGCACTAACATCTTGGTGGGTAGCTTGAGCTTCCTCAGCTGCCGCAGGAAGAACATCCTCTGCTGGGCTTTTTTGATGAGTGAGCTGATGGTCAGCTCCCATTTGAGGTCCCTGGTGATGGTAGTGCCTAGGAAGCGGAAGGAATCAGCAGTGGTGATGGGAGAGCCTGAGAGGGTGAGGGGGGGCAGAGGAGTAGTGACTTTCCTGAAGTCTACAATCATCTCCACTGTCTTCAGAGCGTTCAGCTGCAGGTTGTTATTGCTGCACCAGGACGCCAGCTGGGCCACCTCTCTCCTGTAGGCGGACTCGTCGCCGTTGGAGATGAGCCCGATGAGGGTGGTGTCGTCCGCAAACTTGATCAACTTGACAGACTGGTGGCTGGAGGTGCAGGAGTTGGTGTAAAGGGAGAAGAGTAGGGGGGAAAGTACACAGCCCTGGGGTGATCCGGTGCTGATGCTAGTATAGTCTGAGACAGTCTTTCCCAGCCGCACATGCTGCCTCCGGTCCGTCAGGAAGTCGATGATCCACCTGCAGAGGGAGTCAGGCACGTTGAGCAGGGACAGCTTGTCCCGGAGCAGAGCGGGGCGGATGGTGTTGAATGCGGAGCTGAAGTCCACAAACAGGATCCTGGCGTAGGTTCCCGGGGAGTCCAGGTGCTGCAGGATGGAGTGGAGGGCCAGGTTGACTGCATCGTCTACAGACCTGTTGGCTCGGTAGGCAAACTGCAGCGGGTCCAGGAGAGGGGTGGTGATGGACTTGAGGTGGGACAGGACCAGGCGCTCAAAGGACTTCATGACTACAGAGGTGAGCGCTACAGGTCTGTAGTCATTAAGTCCAGTGATCCGTGGCTTCTTGGGGACAGGGATGATGGTGGAGGATTTGAGGCAGGATGGCACGTGGCATAACTTAAGGGAGGTGTTAAAAATGTCTGTGAATACAGGAGCCAGCTGTTTCGCACAGAGTCTCAGGGTGGAGGGAGACACGCCGTCTGGGCCGGGGGCCTTGCGCGGGTTCAGTCTGGAGAACTGTTTGAGCACATCCTGCTCACTGATGATAAGGGGAGGGGGGGAGGAGGGGGGGGTGCCTTAAATGAAGTAGGGAATGTGGAGGCTGTGGAGCTGGAGGGAGGGGGGGAGTTGGACACAGATGACGAGGTGTCAAAACGGGCATAGTGTTGGGACAGTCTCTGACAAAGGGCTTTGTCATCCTGACCTTTAGGAGCCTGAGGCCGATAGTTGGTGATCTGCCTCAGTCCTCTCCACACGGAAGCCGAATCATTAGCAGTGAACTGCTGCTGGAGTCTCTCTGAGTACACAGATTTAGCCCTCTTCAGCTCTCTGTTAAACCGGTATTTAACCTCCCTGTAGCAGTCCCTGTCTCCACTTTTCAGCGCTGCTTCCTTCTCCTTCCTGATCTGTCTGAGCTTAGCTGTGAACCAGGGTTTGTCATTAGAGTAACTCACCCTGGTGCGTGATGGAAGAATGTTCTCTTCACAAAAGTGGATATATGAGTTCACAGTGTCCGTGTACTCATCCAGATCATGCGTGGCTCCTTTAAGCATGCCCCAGTCAGATATTTCCATGCACGTTTCCAGCTTCTCCTCAGCTTCACTGGTCCGTATCTTCGTAGTGCTCACAACAGGTTTAGTGAGCTTCAATCTCTGTCTGTATGTGGGAATGAGGTGAACCATCACGTGATCAGATAATCCCAGCGCAGCTCGAGGGACAGCGCGATATGCGTCTTTCACTGTGGTGTAACAGTGATCCAGTGTGTTTAATCCTCTGGTGGGGCATTTAATAAACTGTTTGTAGCGGGGGAGATCGTGGCTCAGATTGCACTGATTAAAGTCGCCAGCCACAATAATCAGCGAGTCTGGAAAACTCCGCTCTGTGTGTTGAATGTGATCCGCGAGCACGCGCTGAGCTTCGCGCGTGTCCGCGTCGGGAGGGGCGTACACAGCGATCAGTATAAAAGAAGCAAACTCCCGCGGGGAATAGAAGGGCTTGCAATTGATAACAAGAAATTCCAAGGCAGGAGAACAGTGTTTGGAAATTACCGTTACATCAGAGCACCAGATGCAGTTGATGTAGAAGCAGACTCCGCCTCCTGTGGTCTTGCCGGAAAGCTCTGTGTCACGATCAGCACGGAAGAGCTGGAAGCCGTCGAGGCGCAGCGCGCTGTCCGGTATATTTTCCCGGAGCCAGGTCTCAGTAAAGCAGAGGACAGCTGAGGAGGCGAGGTCCTTAAAACGCATCAGCAGTCTCAGTTCATCCACCTTGTTAGTGAGAGAGTTGGTATTGGACAGAAATATGCCAGGCAGCGCCGTTCGCGAGCCTCTCCTGCGAAGTCGCACGAGAGCGCCCGCTCGTCTTCCTCTCTTCCGCCGTCTCACTTTCCGAGCCAAACAATAAACCAGATCGGCGGCAGGGGCTAGAAAAACTGGGAGGAGGTCCGTGGGGGTGAAAGTCCTGATATTTAAAAGTTCTTCACGGGTATAAGTGCAAGCAGACACACAATTGACAAACAAAAACAAACAAAGAGCGCAGCGAAGCACCATGTCGACCGCTGTGGGCGCCATCTTGGATCACTCCAAGGCTTCTTGGAGTGATCCAAGCTCTTCACCCTCGGGATGAGCGTCACCAGATGGTGTATAGATGCCATTTGTCATGCCAGGCTTAAGGTTTTCCATGAAATTGTGGAAAAATGAAACAGGATGGAAACACCTTTTATTATGAATGACAAATTCACCTATTTGCTTCTATACTACTGTTTTTTTTTTTTTTCTTTTGGCTCTGCTGCGACCATGGCGAGCCGACCGTGGCGGTGACGTCCTGAGCTCTTCAGAGAGGATACCAAGGCATTCCCAGACCAACTGGGAGACGTAGTCTCTCCAGCGAGTCCTGGGTCTGCTCCGGGGTCTCCACTCAATGGAGCATGTCCAAAACACCTCAAGTGGGAGGCGTCCAGGAGGCATCCTGACCAAATGCCCATACCACCTCAGCTGGCTCCTTTCAATGTGGAGGAGCAGCAATTCTACTCTGAGCCTCTCCCGGATGACTGAGCTCCTCACCCTATCTCTAAGGGTGAGTCCAGTAATCCTACAAAGAAAGCTCATTTCAGCTGCTTGTATCCGCGATCTCATTGTTTCGGTCATTACCCAAAGCTCATGACCATAGGTGAGAGTAGGAACATAGACTGACCGATAAATCGACAGCTTTGCCTTAGAGCTTAGCTCCCTCTTAACTACAACGGACCGGTACAACGTCCACATCATTGCAGATGCTGCTCCAATTCGTCTGTCAGTCTCTCGCTCCATTCTCCTCTCACTCGTGAATAAGACCCCGAGATACTTAAACTCCTCTACTTGGGGCAGGAGCTTGTCCCATACCCAGAGAAGGCAATCCACCTTCTTCCAGCTGAGGACTATGGACTCGGACTTGGAGGTACTGATTCTCATCCCAGCCACTTCACACTCAGTAGCAAACGTCCCAGTAAGACCTGTCGGTCATTGCTGGATGAAGCCAACAGAACATCATCTACAAACAGCAGAGATGAGATCCTGTGGTCACCAAGCATGACACCCTCCAATCCTTGGCTGCACCTAGATATCCTGCCCATAAAAATTATGAATAGGATCGGTGACAAAGGGCAGACCTGGCAGAGTCCAACTTTCACTGGGAATGAGTCCGACCGAGTGTTGGCAATACGAACCAAACTCTCACAACGGTCGTACAGAGACCGGATAGCTCATAAAAACAAGCCTGATACCCCATACTCCCGAAGCACCCCCCACAAAAAACCACGAGGGACGCAGTTGAATGCCTTCTCCAAGTCCACAAAACACATGTAAACTGGTTGGGCAAACTCCCACGAACCCTCGAGGATTCTCAAGACGGTAAAGAGTTGGTCCGATGTGCCACAGCCAAGACGAAAACCACATTGCTCCCCCTGAATCCAAGGTTCGGCCAACGGCCGGAGTCTCCTCTCCAGTACCTGTATCACACTCCTCAGCCTCCCTGGGAAGGTTTATGGTGCAATATGGTGATAATAATAATTGGGCTGCACGGTGGCGCAGTGGTTAGCACTGTGGCAGCACAGTTTACCCTTGGCCGGGGGATCATGGGATCGTGGGTTCGATCCCAGCCCCCGACCAACAGTGAACTGTGTGGAGTTTGCATGTTCTCCCCGTGTATGCGTGGGTTTACCCCGGGATTTCTCCGGTTTCCTCCCACATGCCAAAAACATGCAGGTTAGGTTAATTGGAGACTCTGAAGTGGCCCTAGGTATGAATGTGTGTGTGAATGGTTAAGGGATAGCGCCGTATCGTGCTGCTTCATCCATCCAGGTGGTGGATGACCCTCAATTTCCCCTCTGGGGATCAATAAAGTATACTAAATCTAAAAAAATAAAAAATAAAAATAGGCAGGAGGCTGGATGTCATTTTATATTCTTAATGTGGGCGCTGGGAGAACATACAACTGTGGCCTGCAGCTTCTATAACAAGGAAGTGGCACCATAATCACAATGGAGCCCTGCCCCGGGCATTCTGGATATTGTAGTCTTTACACCACAAAAACATCCTTCAAATAAAAGGCTCACTTCTACATCACAGCACAGAATCTCTTTTTTTTTTTTACAGATTGTAGGGAAAAACTGTTGGCTGTATGTTGATGCTTTCGGACAAGTAAGTATAACCGGCTGATGATGTTTCATAAAAAAAAGCACATAACAGACAACCATTCTGAAAACTGAATCACTTGTAGAAGGCTTTTATTTTGACATAACTCAGGAAGTATTGAGCAGTGATGGTAAAAAGACATTCACACTAATTCAGACTTCGGTCATGTCTGTGAATCCAGCATTTATAGCGCAGGAAACTATAAGGTTATTTAGCAGGAATTCAAGGATTGCTTTGTGGTGCACATATGTGGGTTTCATATGCTTCACAGGTGTATTACTGTATGCTTATGGTGTGCTTCACGTCTCAGAGGAACAAAAGGTCTGAACCTCCTAGGGGTAACAGGAGGATGTGAAGTCTGGCCTTTTGTATACAGAGAGATGGCCGTGAGAGATTTCCTGACCACCAGGACTTTAGGTGGAGAAGAGAAGACCTGGAGGGGGATGCATTGTATTTGGGATTAAGAGACAATGTGACTGTGTGCTTTGATGTCCTGGGGTATTAAAGGGACAGAGGATGGGGGATTCCTTTCTCTTTCTGTTTTTGGATGTTGGAGAATGTGAATGTGAATAAAACCGGACTTGAGAAATAAACTCAGCCTCATCCTTCCACACTTCTCCACACTGGTGACCCTAAGACTTATCATGAGCGGAGACGAATCTCCTGAGCCAGACTTGTCAGGAGCCAGCCAAACGAATGCAGCCACAGTTCAGCTACCGGACTTCTGGCCGAACAATCCGCGCTCCTGGTTTAGCGCAGTCGAGGCACAGTTCCACCTCCGGGGGATTTCGGTGACGCCACAAAGTTCTACCATGTGGTTGCAAAGCTGGACAACCACACAGCCCAGCGAGTGGAGAGCCTGATCAACCACCCGCCGGACAGCGACAAGTACAGCACTTTGAAGGCTGCACTCATCCGTTACTTCACCCCCTTGGTGGAGGAGCGAGCAGAGAGGCTCCTGGCGCTGACTGAATTTGAGAGCGACAGACCTGCAGACCTGATGGGGAAGATGTTGAGTTTGAGAGACTCCGAAGATGATAACTTCATCTTCATCCACCTTTTCCTCAGGACCCTACCCTCAGCGGTGAGAGTGACCCTGGCCAGTTCACCACTGTTGGCCCGACGAGACTACCATGAGCTGGGCCAGGAGGCGCAACGACTCGTTGACGCCAATAAACGGTGTGCGGCTACAGCTGCGGCAGCGGAGCCAGGCACAACGTCCAGAGGGCCAGAGGCTGCAGCACCAGACTCACCGACGATGGCGGCGGCAGGGGCCAGGGAACACGGAGTAGACTATGTCCTTTGCTTCTACCATCGCCACTTCACAGAGAGGGCACGCAAGTGCATTCCACCGTGCCATTTCAAGCGCTCGGGAAAAGCCAAGACCGGGGGTCGGTAGCAGCTGCGGCCCTCAGAGAGGAGAACAAGCTGCTCTACTTGAGGGATGCGCACTCGGGGAGGCATTTCCTCGTGGACACGGGCTCCCAGCTGAGTTTCATCACACCTTCCTATGCTGATCGGCTGGCGCCTTCCAGTGGTCCCCAGGTGTCAGCAGCGAACGGCTCGGCGATTAAGACCTTCGGTGAGAGGACTCTGCTTCTGTCTTTACACGGCCGTACATTCGAGTGGACTTTCGTCATAGCGGCAGTCAATTTCAACATGTTAGGGGCTGATTTTTTGTGCTCACATGGTTTGTTGGTTGATCTTGCTAACAGACACCTGGTTAATGCACTCTCTTTTTATTCTATTCCCTGTACAGCTCGAGTGGCCCCGCCAACAGCACAAGCCAACGTCACAGCTGCAGGTGGTAAGTTCCACACACTCCTCACTCAGTTCCCAGCACTCACGGTTCCAACATTTTCGGCGACCGTGGCTAAACACGGGGTGGAACATTTTATTACTACCACCGGACCGCCCGTTTTTGCAAAAACTCGGCGCTTGGATTCAGCTAAACTGACCATAGCGCGCGAGGAGTTCACCAACCTGGAAAGGCTGGGCATCATCAGGCGTTTGAAGAGCCCATGGGCTTCACCGCTTCACATGGTCCCGAAAGCTGATGGCTCGTGGCGACCTTGCGGTGATTTCCGCAGGCTGAACAACGCTACAGCGCACAGCCGCTACCCGATCCCGCACATCCAAGATTTTTCAGTTCATTTGGCGGGGGCGCGCGTTTTTTCTAAAATAGACTTGGTACGTGGTTACCACCAGGTCCCAGTGCGTGCTGAGGACATACCCAAAACAGCGGTAATAACTCCTTTCGGACTTTTCGAGTTTTTGCGCATGCCGTTTGGGCTTAAAGGCGCGGTGCAGACGTTCCAACGCATGATGGACGCGGTTTTGCGCGATCTCCCTTTCGTGTTCGTCTACCTGGACGACATATTGGTAGCCAGCGCGTCCGAAGACGAACACGAAAGCCACCTCACAGCAGTTTTCCGGAGGTTGGCAGAGCACGGGTTAATAATTAACCCAGCGAAGTGTCAGTTCGGGGTGACGCAGATTGATTTTTTGGGGCATCGCGTCTCCCCAGAAGGAGCGGTCCCTCTGCCTGACAAAGTACGCGCAGTAACAAATTTTCCCCAACCACAAACGGTCAAAGCGTTACAAGAGTTTTTGGGAATGGTGAATTTTTATAACCGTTTCCTCCCCCGCGCAGCGCAGCTCATGCAACCATTGTATGCTGCACTAAAAAAACAAAAACCCACAAATAGAGTCGAATGGTCTCCGGAGCGAGAGCGCGCATTCTCTGAAGTCAAAACAGCCCTGGCAAACGCTGCGTTGTTGGCACATCCAGTCCCAGCAGCCCGCATGGCGCTCACTACTGACGCATCAGATGTGGCCATAGGGGCGGTTGTGGAACAGTATGTAGCCGGAGCCTGGCAACCGCTCGCTTTTTTCAGTAAGACCTTGCGCGACAGCGAACGAAAATACAGCGCATTCGACAGGGAGTTGTTAGCTCTCCACTTGGCCATTCACCACTTCCAGTTCTGGCTGGAAGGACGCCGTTTCACCGCGTTCGTTGACCACAAGCCGCTGACTTTCGCGATGGCCAAGATTTCAGAACCTTGGTCGGGCCGGCAGCAGAGACAGCTGGCCGCGATATCGGAGTTTACTACCGATATCCAGCATGTGGCGGGTAAACTTAATGTAGTGGCGGACTGCCTCTCGCGCGCTGTGGCGGCTCCATCCCGCGAGGAGGTAGATTCTGCAGCCATGGCCGCGGAGCAGGTTAGCGACACGGAAGTGCGCGCGGCCCCGGTCCGCGTGGGGATAGTTTATGCAGCCATGGCCGCGAAGCAGGTTAGCAACGCGGATGTGCGCGCGCTCCAGTCTGGACCAACAGGGTTAAGGCTGGAGAACAGGGTGCTGCAAGATGGTATGCCCCCCCCTAATCTGCAATGTCTCCACTGGGCGGCCGTGTCCTGTGGTTCCAGCCGTGTGGCGCCGCCACGTTTTTGACTCGATCCATTCTCTGGCGCACCCGGGAGTGCGTGCTTCGGTCAAAATGGTAGGAGAGAAATTTGTGTGGCCGAGCCTGCGCAAACAAGTTAGAGAGTGAGCGGCAGCTTGCATGGCTTGTCTGCGGGCCAAGGTTCACAGACACACGAGAGCTCCCTTGGAGCCGTTTCACATCCCAGCTAAAAGGTTTGATCATGTCCATGTGGACCTCGTAGGCCCCCTCCTGCCCTCACAAGGGTGCACACATCTTCTGACAATGGTTGACCGCACCACGCGCTGGCCAGAAGTGGTTCCGCTGTCAAGGAGGAACCACAGCCGAGGAGGTTGCGCGCGCATTTTTAACGGCATGGGTAGCGCGTTTTGGAGTCCCGTCGGACATTACATCCGACAGAGGCCCTCAATTTGTTTCCGAACTTTGGTCAGCGATGGCCTGCAGCCTGGGGGCAACGATCCACCGCACGACCGCATACAACCCGCAGGCTAACGGGTTATGCGAACGTTTTCACAGGTCACTGAAGGCGGCTCTCAGAGCGTCGCTTACGGATGTACATTGGGTGGACAAGCTACCATGGGTTTTATTGGGGTTGCATTCTGCACCTAAAGAGGATTTAGAAGCCTCCCCAGCTGAGCTAGTTTTCGCACAGCCACTTCAGCTGCCCGGGGAATTTCTCCCAGATAATCCAGCGCCAGAGTGCTCCCCGGCTCAGCGGTTACAGAATAGCATGGGCCCGAGCACGCTACCTGGCCCTGTTCACCACAGTTTTCCGCGTGTTTTTGTGCCTAAGGCTTTAAAAAATGCGGAGTTTGTTTTTGTCACACATGATGCCCATCGTCCGCCTTTACGCCCACCTTATGACGGACCATATAGAGTGCTGGAAACAGGGGATAAGCATTTTTTGCTAGATTTGGGGGGCAGAAAAGAAATGATTGGCATCAACAGGCTCAAACCCGCTTTTGTGGTACCTGACGAAGTTGTGCAGTTGGCTAAGGCTCCTCGGCACGGCAGACCCCCTAGAGAGCATTCCCCAGAACACCCACAGAGATTGACTAACAGTTCTCATCCTCAGGCAGCAGCTCCACAGCAGGAAGATGCCGCGGGGGTGGTACAGCCTGCTTACAGCAAATATGGGAGAAGGCTGAGACCCAAGTGGCACGTGGACTAATATGCAGTGATTTTATTATGACATGCAATCTGTGGTTATGTTGTTCCATCTTAGACGTTTGGGGGGGGGTCATGTGGTGCACATATGTGGGTTTCATATGCTTCACAGGTGTATTACTGTATGCTTATGGTATGCTTCACGTCTCAGAGGAACAAAAGGTCTGAACCTCCTAGGGGTAACAGGAGGATGTGAAGTCTGGCCTTTTGTATACAGAGAGATGGCCGTGAGAGATTTCCTGACCACCAGGACTTTAGGTGGAGAAGAGAAGACCTGGAGGGGGATGCATTGTATTTGGGATTAAGAGACAATGTGACTGTGTGCTTTGATGTCCTGGGGTATTAAAGGGACAGAGGATGGGGGATTCCTTTCTCTTTCTGTTTTTGGATGTTGGAGAATGTGAATGTGAATAAAACCGGACTTGAGAAATAAACTCAGCCTCGTCCTTCCACACTTCTCCACAGCTTCTCATTTTTAAGGATAATTAAGAGGTTGATTTTAGATGATCACATTTAAGACTTTTTATGGACCTGCAGACACTAATGAGGTGTTTGTGTTCTCATGGAGAAATTGCCCGGGACCCAACCAACAGGTCCCGGGCACCAACCTCCCAAGGAGACAGTGGTCTACACTCAATCGCTTCAGGACTGGACATGGCCCCTGCTTGGCCAGCCTTCACAGATGGGGCAGTAGCCCTAGCCCACTGTGCGCATGTGGAGAGGAGCAAACAATGGAACACATCATAGAGGCTTGCCCGCTCCAAAGACTGGAAGGAGGATTACACACTCTCCATACAGCAAACCAGGAGGCAACTGCTTGGTTTGAGGACTTTGCATTCGCTAAATAAATAAATAAATGGAGAAATTCTCTCCACAACAACCATGCATGAACACAAATGAATCTGTCCACACAGAATTAAACTCTCTCTTTTACTCTGTGATTTTACTTTCTCTGAATCTGTTCATGTCTTACAGAGGGTGGTAGAAAGCTGCTGCTGTTCGTGCTTCTCCACGTGCACTGAGGATGGAGAGACTGAGTGGCTTTTTGTGCAACCACTGTCAGATGTGGCACAGTCATGCATGGTTGACAACATAAATAATTAAAAAATATATATTTTACATTCATCTTCTACCATAGCGGTAGAAGATGGATGGATGGATGGATATTTTACATTCATAAAAGTATGCATTTCCATTGAGAAATGTATCCAATTGCAATAAACAATCATTTCAAAAATGAAATAATTAAAATGAGCTTCATTAATTTCCATGCGTTTTGAGAAATAACTGCAGGGAGTCACAGCATGGGGGCTGAAGGGCCCCTGACCCCTGGCCACACTCCAGTGTGGAGTGTGTGAAATAAGAGGCTGATTCATGGCAGACGGTTTATTACACACTTCACATCTCTCAAGCACAGAACAGAATGACACATTCGGCAGGCACTCTTCTTTTACCCAAATCACTCCTCACAAGTTTCATGGCATTTCTCCACACACAACATGACATTTGCATTACACTGTATTCAACCCCCTACGTCCTTGACTCCTTCCTGCTATCTCGCCAGGAACCACTGTCTCTTGTCTGAGATGCTAAATAATCTGACTCCCCCAAGGTGCTACACTGCCCCCCCAGCATCTTAGATAGAACAATAGAACATCAGTCCACATGCCGTTTGGGCTTCCGTCTCCTCCCATATCTGCTGTAACTGGGGTTTACTGCCTTCGTGGTGCTGCTGTGCCGGTGGGGGGCTGCTGGGAGTGTGTCTGACTGCGGGTGGGCCGTGACGGGGGGGGGGGCACTTTGGTCTGTCCGTGTGGCTGCTCTAGTGAATCATTTCCCTGGGGAGCTCTCCGTGGGGGTCTTCCACGCCGAGGGGCCCTAGCCAACAGCACTTGCTCGTCCGCCACAACGAAAGCGGGTTTGAGTCTGTCTATACCAATTTTTTCCCGCCTACCCCCAAGTCTAGCAAAAAATGCTTATCCCGTTTCCAACACTCTGAGCGGTCCATCATAGGGTGGGCGCAATGGAGGGCGGTGAGCGTCGTGTCTGACGAACACGAACTCCGCGCTCTTCAAAGTTTTAGGCACGAAAACACACGGAAAACTGTGGTGGGCAGGGCCCGGCAGCGTGCCTGTGTTTGCGATACGCTGCAAAAGCTGAGACGGGCAGCTGTCCGGCGTGTGATTATCTGGCGTTTCTCTTCATGGTTCGCTGCTACGCTTAACCCGAAGCATTTGCTAGGCTATCGCTATAGCTAACGCCATAGATAGTCGTAGCACCTAGCACCGACACGGAGAAGCAACTCTGTCCCCGGTGATTGGGGCTCGCCGGAGGAACAAGCCGAGGCAGCAGTTGGACAGAAGCCAGATCGGAGTTCAACTGCAGCGGTGGTGGGAGACGGGGACCAGTGGAGGGCCACCGGGGCCCCAGTCGGAGTCGGAGCCCAGCTGCAGCGGCGGGGCTCGGCGGAGGAACTACTGAGGCAGACGGCAGTAGGTGGCGGGGCTCAGCGGAGGGTCTACCAGGACCCCAGCTGGACAGAAGCAGGATCGAAGCTCGGCTGCAGCGGCGGTGGGCGGCGGGACTCAGTGGAGGAGCTTCCTGTGCCCCGGCTGGACAGGAGCTCGGTTACGGCGGCGGTAAGCAGCAGGACTAGCAGCGGAGGGGGCTAGCTGAGGCCCAGCTGGATTCGAGGTCGGTCGGACCGGATACCGGCGACTCCAGCAGAAATTGTTTTACTATCCACAGGTCAGTAAAAATGCCACCAAAGAAGGAGGAAATGGAAGAGATCAATAAATCTCTGAACTTCTTGTCAGAAGAACTGACCAAAGTGGTTAGTCAGCAGGCTAAAATAATAGAGCTAATGGAAGATGTCCGAGAATTAAAATTAACAATTAAGGGAAAAGACAAAAAATTGCAGACTTGGAGCGACGCGTCGAGGATCTTGAACAATGTTCTCATATGGATGATCTAATTATACAGTGGGGCAAAAAAGTATTTAGTCAGCCACCAATTGTGCAAGTTCTCCCACTTAAAAGATGAGAGAGGTCTCCAATTTTCATCATAGGTATACCTCAACTATGAGAGACAAAATGAGAAAAAAAAAATCCAGAAAATCACATTGAAGGATTTTTAATTAATTAATTGGTAAATTCCTTGGTAAAATAAGTATTTGGTCACCTACAAACAAACAAGATTTCTGGCTCTCACAGACCTGTAACTTCTTCTTTAAGATGTTCCTCTGTCCTCCACTCGTTACCAATATTAATGGCACCTGTTTGAACTCGTTATCAGTATGGCAGTATCAGTAAGGGCTGCACGGTGGCGCAGTGGTTAGCACTGCGGCAGCACAGTTTACCCTTGGCCGGGGGATTGTGGGGATCGTGGGATCGTGGGTTCGATCCCAGCCCCCGACCAACAGTGATCTGTGTGGAGTTTGCATGTTCTCCCCGTGTTGCGTGGGTTTACTCCGGGATTTCTCCGGTTTCCTCCCACATGCCAAAAACATGCATGTTAGGTTAATTGGCTGTTCTAAATTGTCCCTGGATATCTGTTTCCTATAGGCCCTTAGAATAGAGGGTTAGTATTAATGAAAGCGCTTTGAGTGGTCTTTGTGACTAGAAAAGCGCTATATAAGTGCAGGTTAGTTAGTTAGTTAGTTAGTATAAAAGACACCTGTCCACAACCTCAAACAGTCAGACTCCAAACTCCACTATGGCCAAGACCAAAGAGCTGTCAAAGGACGGTTGCACGGTGGCGCAGTGGTTTAGCACTGTGGCAGCACAGTTTTACCCTCGGCCGGGGGATCGCGGGGATCATGAGATCGTGGGTTCGATCCCAGCCCCCGACCAACAGTGAGCTGTGTGGAGTTTGCATGTTCTCCCCGTGTTGCGCGGGTTTACTCCGGGATTTCTCCGGTTTCCTCCCGCACACCAAAAACATGTAGGTTTAGGGCGCTCGCGCACGCAGCGACCAGCAGCCGGTGGCTTGTCACCAGACTGCAAACCAAGTCTACCTACGGGTACAAATAACAAAAAAAAAAAAAAAAAAAGGACACCAGAAACAAAATTGTAGACCTGCACCAGGCTGGGAAGACTGAATCTGCAATAGGTAAGCAGCTTGGTGTGAAGAAATCAACTGTGGGAGCAATTATTAGAAAATGGAAGACATACAAGACCACTGATAATCTCCCTCGATCTGGGGCTCCACGCAAGATCTCACCCCGTGGGGTCAAAATGATCATGAGAATGGTGAGCAAAAATCCCAGAACCACATGGGGGGACCTAGTGAATGACCTGCAGAGAGCTGGGACCAAAGTAACAAAGGCTACATCAGTAACACACTACGCTGCCAGGGACTCAAATCCTGCAGTGCCAGACATGTCCCCCTGCTTAAGCCAGTACATGTCCAGGCCCGTCTGAAGTTTGCTAGAGAGCATTTGGATGATCCACAAGAGGATTGGGAGAATGTCATATGGTCAGATGAAACCAAAATAGAACTTTTTGGTAAAAACTCAACTTGTCGTGTTTGGAGGAGGAAAAAGAACACCATATCTACTGTGAAGCATGGGGGTGAAAACATCATACTTTGGGGCTGTTTTTCTGCAAAGGGACCAGGACGACTGATCCGTGTAAAGGAAAGAATGAATGGGGCCATGTATGGTGAGATTTTGAGTGAAAACCTCCTTCCATCAGCAAGGGCATTGAAGATGAAACATGGCTGGGTCTTTCAGCATGACAGTGATCCCAAACACACCGCCCGGGCAACGAAGGAGTGGCTTTGTAAGAAGCATTTCAAGGTCCTGGAGTGGCCTAGCCAGTCTCCAGATCTCAACCCCATAGAAAATCTCTGGAGGGAGTTGAAAGTCCGTGTTGCCCAGCGACAGCCCCAAAACATCACTGCTCTAGAGGAGATCTGCATAGAGGAATGGGCCAAAATACCAGCAACAGTGTGTGAAAACCTTGTGAAGACTTACAGAAAATGTTTGACCTCTGTCATTGCCAACAAAGGGTATATAACAAAGTACTGAGATGAACTTTTGTTACTGACCAAATACTTATTTTACCGAGGAATTTACCAATTAATTCATTAAAAATCCTTCAATGTGATTTTCTGGATTTTTTTTTTCTCATTTTGTCTCTCTTAGTTGAGGTATACCTATGATGAAAATTGGAGACCTCTGTCATCTTTTAAGTGGGAGAACTTGCACAATTGGTGGCTGACTAAATACTTTTTTTACCCCACTGTAAGTGGACTAGACATTAAATATCAATCATATGCTCATGCTACAGCAGGATTGAGAGGAGAGGATGCTCCCCTGAGTGAATCAGTCTCCCTGGAAAACCAGGTGCTTCAGTTCCTTGATAATAGAAATATAAAGGTTGAAGTAAATGCAATTTCAGCCTGTCATGCTTTACCCAGAAAAGATAAAACAAAGAAATCAATTGTGATGTGCTTTGTGAACTGAAGGGTAAAGAATGACATACTGAGGCAGGCCAGAAAACTACGGGGAACAGAAGTTTACCTAAATAAACATCTAACAAAAACTAATGCTGAAATAGCACGGCAAGCACGGATGCTGAAAAGACAAAATAAGATACAGGAACATGGACAACAAATTGTAGAGTTTGGATCAAACTAAATGGAACACCTGAGGAAGCAAAGAGTATAATAATCAGGAATGTTACTGACTTAAATAAATACAGATGAACACTGATTAAGAAAATTAAGAGACTATAAAAATCCGTATCCACACACACGGCAAGAATAGTTCTTTTGACATTCCATGTCAATGTACTTTAAAAAAATAAAAAAAATAAAACAAACAAAAAAATTTATGACTGACTTGAGTAGACATCAATTATCCCCAGTTGGAGGAAGTCATTTGACACAGAGTGAGGAAATTCAAACTCTGAAAATATGCCATTATGCTGAACATAAACTACAAGAGATGGAAAATGATATTGATCCTGATAACCACTTTTTTCAATAATATTCATAATCATTGTGAATATTACACCGAAAAGCAATTCAAAAGTCAAGTGCAACTAGATGGTAAACTATCAATAATACACTTCAACAGCAGAAGTCTTAACAAAAACTTTCCACAGATTCAGGACTATTTAAAACAGCTAGACAGAAAATTTACAGCTATCGCAGTCTCTGAAACTTGGCTTAATGAAGAGCAGGCTCCCCTGATGGTAATAGAGGGATATCAGATGTTTCATATTAACAGATCTCAAAAAAAGGGTGGTGGCGTTGCACTGTATATTGATGACCTGTATAGGTGTAAGCTTGTAAATGGAATGTCCTTTGCACTACCAGGGATTTTGGAATGTGTTACTGTAGAGATTGACCAAGATAAAACAAAAAATCTAATTATAAGTTGTATATATAGAACACCGGGAACTTGCATTGAGACATTCAGAGATAAATTAGTCGAGCTGTACAATAATATAACTAGTAAGAAAATGATAGTAATTTGTGGAGATTTCAGTATTGATCTACTAAATCCATATCAACAAAATGTAATTACAGAGTTCATGAATTCTATGTACAGCATGAGTCTATATCCCACAACAACACATCCCAGTAGAATCACAGTTCACACTGCTACACTTATTGACAACCTGTTTGTTAATATTATTGATAAGAAAATCGAAAGTGGATTATTGATAAAAGATATAAGTGATCATTTGCCAGCCTTTGCACTTATCCATGGCCACACGGGGGCCAATACAGAAAAAATTTTAAAATCGTTCAGATAAAATCACAAAATGCAATCAGTTCTTTTAAAGAAGACTTGCTGAAGCAAGACTGGACAAAAGTCTATGTATCAGATGTAAATGAAGCCTATGACACATTTATAAACATTGTAACTGTGGTGACATTAGTTGTTGGTCTCACACACAAATTTGATCTTTTAATGTGAAGGCGGAGTTTTTCCGTTTTGGACGGAGATAAAAGGAGGCGGTGGAAAAATGTAAATAAAGTTTTTTCAGACAGACTTACGTGTGTTCGGTCTGTTTTTCTGCAACTTCCACATTGGTGACCCCGACATTTGAAGAATGTCTGTTCAGGCGACCTCTTCTGATATCGCCGCCACGGCATTTGCATCCGCCGCGGCTCCCGCACTGGCTGTTTTTGCGGCTACCATTAAACTACCGGACTTTTGGCAGCAGGACCCAGAGCCCTGGTTTCAGCATGTCGAGGCTCAGTTCCATCTGCGCGGAATAACCACAGATAACACGAAGTATTTTCATGTTGTCGCAGCTTTGGACTTTGCCACTGTTCGCTGTTTAATGGGACTGCTCCGGGACCCGCCTCACACTGACAGGTACGTCACTCTGAAGAGGGCTCTTCTGCAGCTGTACCAACTCTCTGATATAGAGCGCGCTGATCGTCTTCTGTCTATGACTGGTTTGGGGGACAGCAAACCTTCTGAGCTGATGGAGAATATGTTGGCACTTCTTGGTTCAGGAGACAGCTCATTTCTGTTTACCCACCTGTTTCTGCGTCAGCTTCCGCCTCCAGTGCATACTATCCTGGCTAACTCGCCCCTTATTTGTACTAAGGATTACCGGGGTTTAGCTGAAGAAGCGGACAGGCTTTTGCTGGCTTCTTGTCATTTGTCTGTGCATACACTGCTGCCTGGGCAGTCTGATATACATCTGGGCAGTCTCTTATATACATCCAAGATGGCGCCCACAGTGGCCGCCATGGTGCTTCGCTGCCCTTTAATTTGTTTGTTTCTGTTCATCAGTTGTGTGTCTGCCTGCTCTTATACCTGAGAAGACCTTCTAAATATCAGGTCTTTCACTCCCACGGACCTTCTCCCGGTTTTTTTGGCTCCTGCCGCCGATCTGGTTCACTTTCTAGCCCAAAAAGTGAGACGGCGGAAGAGAGGAAAACGTGCGGGAGCTCTCGAACGGCTTCGGAAGAGGGGCACGCGCACAGCCTTGCCTGGAATATTTCTGACCAATACCAACTCTCTCTCTAACAAGGTAGACGAACTGAGACTGCTGATGCGATTTAAGGACCTCGCTAATTCGTCCGCCCTCTGTTTTACTGAGACTTGGCTTAATGATTCTACTCCGGACAGCGCGATCAGCGCGATCAGCCTTGAGGGATTTCAGCTGTTTCGTGCTGATCGCGTCACAGAGCTCTCCGGTAAGTCTAAAGGAGGAGGAGTATGCTTTTACATTAACAGCAGCTGGTGCTCTGATGTAACCGTGATTTCCCGGCACTGTTCTCCCGACCTAGAATTTCTCTCCATTAACTGCAAGCCATTTTATTCCCCGCGGGAGTTTGCTTCATTCATATTGATCGCTGTGTACGCCCCTCCTGACGCGGACGCGCGCGTGGCTCAGCGCGCGCTCGCAGATCACATCCAACATGCGGAGCGGACTTTCCCGGACTCCCTGGTTATTGTGGTTGGCGACTTTAACCATCTGAGTCACGAGCTCCCCCGATACAAACAGTTTATTAAATGTCCAACCAGAGGTGAGAACACACTAGATCACTGTTACACCACAGTGAAGGACGCATATCGCGCTGTTCCCCGCGCTGCGCTCGGATTATCTGATCACGTGATGGTCCACCTCATTCCCACATACAGACAGAGACTGAAGCTCACTAAACCTGTTGTGACCACCAGGAAGAAATTGACCAGTGAAGCTGGAGAGAAACTGAACACATGCATGGAAATAACTGACTGGGACATGTTTAAAGGAGCCACACATGATCTTAACGAGTACACAGTCACTGTGAACTCATACATCAACTTTTGTGAGGAGAACATTCTTCCATCGCGCACCAGGGTGAGATACTCTAATGATAAGCCCTGGTTCACTGCCAAGCTCAGACAGATCAGGAAGGAGAAGGAAGCAGCGTTGAAAAGTGGAGACAGGGACTGCTACAGGGAGGTTAAATATCGGTTTAACAGAGAGCTGAAGAGAGCTAAATCTGTGTATTCTGAGAGACTCCAGCAGCAGTTCACTGCTAACAACTCGGCTTCTGTGTGGAGAGGACTGAGGCAAATCACCAACTATCGGCCTCAGGCTTCTAAAGGTCAGGATGACAAAGCCCTTTGTCAAAAACTGTCCCAACATTACGCCCGTTTTGACACCTCGTCAACTGTGTCCAACTCTCCCCCTCCACCCAGCTCCACTGCCTCCTTGGCCGCTAATTCATCAAAAGCAGTCCCCCCCCTCCTCCTCCTCCCCCCCGCCCTTGTCATCAGTGTGCAGGACGTGCACAGACAGTTCTCCAGACTGAACCCACGCAAGGCCCCCGGTCCAGACGGCGTGTCTCCCTCCACCCTGAGACACTGTGCGAAAGAGCTGGCTCCTGTCTTCACAGACATTTTTAACACCTCCCTTAAGCAATGCCACGTGCCGACCTGCCTCAAATCCTCCACCATCATCCTTGTCCCCAAGAAGCCACGGATTACTGGACTTAACGACTATAGACCTGTAGCGCTCACCTCTGTAGTCATGAAGTCCTTTGAGCGCCTGGTCCCTCCTGGACCCGCTGCAGTTTGCCTACCGAGCCAACAGGTCTGTGGACGACGCAATCAACCTGGCCCTCCCCTCCATCCTGCAGCACCTGGACTCCCCGGGAACCTACGCCAGGATCCTGTTTGTGGACTTCAGCTCTGCATTCAACACCATCCGCCCCGCTCTGCTCCAGGACAAGCTGTCCCTGCTCGGCGTGCCTGACTCCCTCTGCAGGTGGATCACCGACTTCCTGACGGACCGGAGGCAGCATGTGCGGCTGGGGAAGTCTGTCTCAGACTCTGTTAGCATCAGCATCGGATCACCCCAGGGCTGTGTACTTTCCCCCCTACTCTTCTCCCTTTATACCAACTCCTGCACCTCCACCCACCAGTCTGTTAAGCTGATCAAGTTTGTGGACGACACCACCCTCATCGGGCTCATCTCCAACGGCGATGAGTCCGTCTACAGGAGAGAGGTGGCCCAGCTGGTGTCCTGGTGCAGCCACAACAACCTGCAGCTGAACGCTCTGAAGACAGCGGAGATGACTGTGGACTTCAGGAAAGTCACAACCCCCTTGCCCCCCCTCACCATCACAGGCTCTCCCATCACCATTGCAGATTCCTTCCGCTTCTTGGGCACCACCATCACCCGGGACCTCAAGTGGGAGCCAACCATCAGCTCCCTCATCAAAAAGGCCCAGCAGAGGATGTTCTTTCTGCGGCAGCTGAGGAAGCTCAAGCTATCCACCAAGATGTTAGTGCAGTTCTACACGGCCATCATCGAGTCCATCCTCACCTCCTCCATAATCGTGTGGTACACAGGAGCTACTGCGAGGGACAGACTAAGGCTGCAGCGCGTCGTGCACACTGCTGAGAAGGTGATCGGCTGCAAGCTCCCATCTCTCCAGGATCTGTACATCTCCAGGACCCGGAGGCGTGCAGGCCGGATCATGGCCGATCCTTCACACCCTGGTCACGTACTGTTTGCCCCCCTCCCCTCAGGTAGAAGACTTCGGTCCATTCAGACTAAAACCTCCCGGCACATGAACAGCTTTTTCCCCTCTGCCATCAGACTGCTGAACATTAAGTGACTTATTGACTCTCGTGCACTATATACAGCAGCTCAACCAGACTCATGTCATTCATCACTGTTTTTCTGTTGCATTATCGACTGCACATCATCTGCTACTTGCTAATTTATTTAAAACTGCTGTGACTAGTATTACTCATTATTATTATTATTATTATTATTATTATTATTATTATTATTATTATTATTATTATTTATTATTCTACACTTATTGCATGGTTTTAGTCTTTAATTATTTTTTTTTTAGTTTATCTCTTTATCTTATCATGTTTTAATGTTGTAGCATTGCACCGAGACAGATTCCTAGTTTGTGTACTACATGAACAATGGCAATAAATCTGATTCTGATTCTGATTCTGATGGAGAAGTCTCGGTGGATGTGGCCGCAGTTTCGGATCGCCGTAAGAAAGAGAGCAGCCTGTGTTTCTACCACCGCCGTTTTGGACCGAAAGTTCGGCGCTGTATTCCACCGTGCTCTTTCCAGCTACAGGGAAACAAGAAGGCTGGTGCTCACTAGCAGCTGCGTGCACCGGCACCAACAATAGGTTGCTTTTTATTGAGGACTGTGCTGCTGGACATCGCTTTTTGGTGGATTCAGGAGCGCAACGGAGCATCGTTCCCCCCTCTTCGGCTGACGTCATGGGATATGGACACGAACCCCCACTGGACGCTGCTAATGGTACTCCTATTCACACCTTTGGCACCAGGTTCATTACTGTATGTTCTAATGGCCGTGAATTTAGTTGGGACTTTGTGGTAGCATCTGTAGCAGTCCCTATCCTTGGTGCAGATTTTTTGTGTGCTTACAGACTGTTGGTTGATGTGGCTAACAGATGTTTGATTGATGCTGTGTCTTTTGATTCTTATCCATGTACACTGGGTGAGGCTGGTCCGCTGCTTGCTAACATGCTCGCCTCAGGAGACAGGTACCAGCGCCTTCTCTCTGAGTTTCCTGCGCTCACTGTGCCTACGTTTTCTGCAGCAGTAGCCAAACATGGGGTTGAGCATTATATTACTACTGTGGGTCCACCTGTTTTTGCCCGCGCACGCCGTCTGGATGCTGCTAAGTTAGCCATTGCTAGAGATGAGTTTGCCAATATGGAGTGGTTGGGTATTGTGCGCCGTTCCGACAGTCCATGGGCCTCTCCCCTCCACATGGTCCCTAAGTCAGATGGGGGTTGGCACCCTTGTGGAGATTTTAGGCGCCTTAACAACGCTACTACCAACAACAGGTATCCAGTCCCCCATATCCAAGATTTTTCTTCACGTCTGGCAGGGACGGTCATTTTTTCTAAAGTGGATTTAGTGCGTGGTTATCATCAGGTGCCTGTCCATCCCCAGGACGTCCCCAAGACAGCGGTGATTACTCCATTTGGACTGTTCGAGTTCTTGAGAATGCCATTCGGCCTTAAGGGTGCTGCACAGACGTTTCAACGGCTTATGGACTCTGTGTTACGGGACATGCCTTTCCTGTTTGTATACCTAGACGATATACTGGTGGCAAGCGCTTCGGTGGAGGAACATGTGTCGCATCTTCGTCAGCTCTTCAGGCGCCTCTGTGACCATGGACTGATAGTGAATCCCGCGAAGTGTCAGTTTGGGCTCTCAGAACTTGAGTTCTTGGGGCACAAGGTATCCCACCAGGGTGCCGTACCCCTCCCGGCTAAAGTCGAAGCGGTTTTAGCTTTTCCGCGCCCCTCCTCTGTCAAGCCCCTGCAGGAGTTTTTGGGCATGGTCAATTTTTACAACCGTTTTATACCTCATGCTGCCCATATTATGCGCCCGCTGTATGAGGCCTTGAAGGGTAAGAGGGGTAATCAGGACATTGAATGGACCCATGAGAAGTTATGTGCTTTTGACGGGGCTAAAGCTGCGCTGGCTGATGTTGCCTTGTTGGTTCATCCAGACCCCACAGCCACCATTGCTCTTACCACCGATGCATCCGATTATGCTGTCGGAGCAGTTTGTGAGCAGTGGGTGGGCAATTCCTGGGAACCTCTAGCCTTTTTCAGTAGACAGTTACGCGAGTCAGAAAGGAAGTACAGCACTTTTGACAGGGAGCTGTTGGTCCTTTTCTTGGCGACAAGGCATTTCAGGTTTCTCTTGGAGGGCTGTAAATTCACCGCTTTTGTGGACCATAAACCCCTCACGTTTGCCATGGCCAAGTCCACTGAACCTTGGTCAGCTCGGCAACAACGGCAGCTTTTGGCTGTTTCCGAGTTCACTACTGACATTCAGCATGTGGCTGGTAAGACCAACTTGGTGGCGGACTGCCTTTCTCGTGCCCCAGTTGCTGCTGTTCATTTGGGCATGGACTACGCTGAGATGGCTGCCGATCAGTTGTTGGACCCGGAGGTGCAGGCGCTTCGTTCCACTGAGTCCAGTTTGCAGTTGGAGGATGTCTGCTTTCAAGACAGTGGCGCCACTCTTCTGTGTGACACTACATTGGGAAAACTACGACCTTTGGTGCCTGCGGCTTGGCGTTGTCGTGTTTTTGACGCTGTTCACTCTTTGTCGCATCCTGGGGTTAAGGCTTCGGTTAAGTTGGTGAGCGCCAAGTTTGTATGGCCGGGTCTCAGAAAGGATGTGAAGACTTGGACAACAACCTGTGTGGCATGTCAGCGTGCTAAGGTGCAGCGCCACATAAAGGCTCCATTGGGGCCTTTTTGGATTCCGGAGCGATGTTTTGATCATGTTCAGGTGGACCTGGTCAGACCTCTTCCTCCGTCTCATGGTTTTACTCACCTCTTCACTATGGTGGACCGGACTACGCGGTGGCCGGAGGTAGTTCCCCTGGTATCAACTACGGCGTCTGATGTTGCCCGGGCATTTATCTCCTCTTGGGTGTCCCATTTTGGTGTCCCCTTGGACGTTACCTCTGACAGGGGCCCGCAATTTACCTCCGCACTTTGGAATGAAGTAGCTGGTAGTTTGGGGGTTAAACTACATCGGACCACAGCATACCATCCACAAGCTAATGGGTTATGCGAGCGGTTTCATCGGACTATGAAAGCGGCCCTTCGCGTGTCATTAGTGGACAGTGGATGGGTGGACAGATTACCGTGGGTTTTGTTGGGTTTGCGTTCAGCCCCCAAAGAAGACCTGCATTCCTCTTCTGCTGAGTTGGTCCTCAGCCAGACGTTGAGGGTTCCAGGGGAGTTCCTTCCTACCAGTCCAGGGTTAGGTCCCAGTATGGTTAAGAGGCCTAAGTGTCAAGAGGAAGCCAGGGCTTTTGTTCCCGTGGCTGCGCACTACTGTCTTCCTCAGTCTTACGTCCCTGACAGCCTTATGTCGGCTAAATATGTTTTTGTCCGGCACGATGCCCATCGTTCTCCCCTGCAGGCACCTTATGATGGCCCTTTTCAGGTGTTAGAAACAGGCCATAAGGATTTTTTGGTTGAGTTGGGGACTTGTCAGGATCGGATTTTGGTGGATCGTTTGAAACCCGCTCATGTTCTTTGTGACGATGAGGTTGAGTTAGCCCACCCGGCTCGGCGGGGGCACCCTCCCAACCCTGTGCCTGAGGTTGTGTCTGCTCCAGTTACAGTTGCGCCCCCTAGGACTGTGCAGTGCAGTCGTCGGGGCAGAGTAATTAGGTTGCCTAAGAGGTTCTCTTGAGTCATTTTTTTTTTAAATTTTGTTCATGCTGTTTTAATTTGTTTTTTGTCAGCATGTTTATTTATGTTGTTATTTGTGTGTTCTGGGGGGGGCTTGTGTGGTGACGTTAGTTGTTGGTCTCACACACAAATTTGATCTTTTAATGTGAAGGCGGAGTTTTTCCATTTTGGACGGAGATAAAAGGAGGAAGTGGAAAAATGTAAATAAAGTTTTTTCAGACAGACTTACGTGTGTTCGGTCTGTTTTTCTGCAACTTCCACATAACCACTCTTTATGAAAAAAATTGTCCATTAGTAAAGAAAAAGCTTAAACATACACTACTGTTCAAAAGTTTGGGGTCACCCAGACAATTATTTTGTGTTTTTCATGAAAAGTCACACTTATTTACCAACATGAGTTGTAAAATAAGATTGGAAACAATCTGCATAAATTTGGTAACAGCCTCTCAGATGATGCTGTAACCAAAATTATGCAGATTGTTTCCTCTATGCCATGTGTCAACACAACGGAAATAAGCTATAGACAGCTTGCTCCTTCTGTAATTGATAACATGGTGGATAGTGTTACAGCTTCTCTGCATCAGACTCTAAACTTGGTGGCCCCCTTAAAAAAGAAAAAGTCTAATCAGAGATTTCTAACTCCTTGGTTCAACACAGAAACTCGTAGCTTAAAACAGAAGACTCGTCAATTAGAAAGAAAATGGCGCTCCACTAATTTAGATTAAATCTATTTAGCTTGGAGAAATCATCTTTTAATCTATAAAAAATCTCTTAGAAAAGCTAGAACGAGTTATTATTCTGCATTAATAGAAGAGAACAGGAATAATCCCAGGTTTCTTTTCAGCACTGTAGCCAGGTTGACAAAGAGTCAGGACTCTGTCAATCCTAGCATTCCCTTAGAGCTTACTAGTCAGGACTTTATGAACTTTTTCAATAATAAAATTTCATCCATCAGAGATAAAATCAATCAGATTCTTCCCACAGTTAACTTAAATACTGTAACTACTACAACTCCTTCAATTGATGTCTGTCTTGATGAGTTTACTCCAATCGACCTTTGTGAGTTAGACAAAATAGTTTCCTCATCCAAACCTTCAACTTGTCTTTTAGACCCTATTCCTACCAGGTTATTTAAAGAAGTCTTCCAACTTATTGGTAGCTTTATTCTTCATATAATCAATTCTTCATTAACTTTAGGCCATGTACCGCAGGCTTTTAAAACGGCTGTAATTAAACCCTTACTCAAAAAGCCAACGCTAGATCCAGGAGCTTTAGCTAACTATAGACCAATCTCTAATCTCCCTTTCATTTCAAAAATCTTAGAAAGAGTTGTTGCTACGCAATTATTTGACCACCTGCAGGGAAATGGTTTACTTGAAGAGTTTCAATCTGGGTTTAGAATCCATCATTGTACTGAAACAGCCTTAGCGAAGGTCACTAACGACCTCCTCATCACATCTGATAATGGACTGGTTTCTGTACTTGTCCTTTTAGACCTTAGTGCAGCTTTTGATACTATCGATCATAATATTCTACTTGATAGATTAGAACACTATGTTGGACTTAATGGAACTTCGTTGCAGTGGTTTAGATCTTATTTATCTGATAGGTTCCAGTTTGTTCATGTAAATAATGAGTTTTCTTTCAACTCAAAGCTTAGTCATGGAGTTCCACAGGGATCTGTGCTAGGCCCTACTCTTTTTAGTTTATATATGCTTCCGTTAGGCAACATTATTAGAAAGCACTGTATACATTTTCATTGTTATGCAGATGACACACAATTATATCCGTCAATGATGCCAGATGATAGTAATCAATTAGCCAAGTTAGAAGCCTGTCTTAAGGAAATCAAAGCTTGGATGACTTGTAATATCCTGCTATTAAATTCAGATAAGACTGAAGTCATTCTTGTTGGTCCAAAAAACCTTAGAAATACCTTTCCAAATCAAACTTTCAGTTTGGATGCGGTTACTCTTTCTCTTAATAGCTCTGTAAGGAACCTTGGAATTATTTTTGATCAAGATCTGTCCTTCAATTCACATATTAAATTTGTTTCTAAGACTGCCTTCTATCATTTGCGTAATATTGCCAAGATTAGGAGCATCTTGTCTCAGAGTGATGCTGAGAAACTGATCCACGCTTTTGTTAGCTCAAGATTAGGTTATTGTAATTCTTTATTATCAGGCTGTCCTAAAACATCTTTAAAAAGTCTTCAGCTGATCCAAAATGCTGCAGCAAGAGTTTTAACAGGTACTAGAAAGAGAAATCATATCTCTCCGGTTCTGGCCTCCCTTCATTGGCTTCCCATAGAGTTTAGAATTAAGTTTAAAATCCTTCTTCTTACTTACAAAGCTCTAAACAATCAGGCTCCTTTTTATTTAAAAGATCTGATACTACCGTATTATCCTAACAGAACACTACGCTCCCAAAATGCAGGATTACTTGTAATACCTAGAATCTCCAAAAGTACAATGGGAGGCAGAGCCTTCAGTTATCAAGCTCCTCTCCTGTGGAACCAGCTGCCAATCTGGATTCGGGAGTCAGACTCGATCTCTGTTTTTAAGAATAGGGCTAAAACTTTCCTTTTTGATATAGCCTACAATTAGGGAGGGATCATGCGTTTCTGAACCCTCCCTTAGTTATGCTGCTCATAGGTTTAGTCAGCCGGGGGACCTCCAATAATGCACTGGGCCTCACTCCTTTCTTCACTCTCAATGAAATATTTTTTTTTGCTGGTCATTAACATCTGTTTGTTCTCTCCCATAGATTGAGTCCCCATCGTGCTGTTTGCTCTCTACATGTCTGTTCTTTTCATCTTCTCTATCCCCTCACCCCCCAGCCAGTCACAGCAGATGACTGCCCCTCCCTGAGCCTGGTTCTGCTGGAGGTTTCTTCCTGTTAAAAGGGAGTTTTTCCTCTCCACCGTCGCCAAGTGCTTGCTCACAGGGGATCGCCTGATTGCTGGGGTCTTTCTGCAAGTGTGGGGGTTCCCCCTACAGTTGATAGTGCTATGAGATGACTGTTGTTGGGAAATGGCGCTATATAAATAAAGTTGAATTGAATTGAAAATGAATAGAAAATATAGTCAAGACATTGACAAGGTTAGAAATAATGATTTGTATTTGAAATAATAATTTTTTCCAGATACTCAACCTGCTCAAAGGAAGGTCAGTTTTATAGCTTCTCTAACCAGCTAAACTGTTTTCAGCTGTGCTAACATGATTGCACAAGGGTTTTCTAATCATCCATTAGCCTTCTGATGCAATGAGCAAACACATTGTACCATTAGAATACTGGAGTGATAGTTGCTGGAAATGGGCCTCTATACACCTATGTAGATATTGCACCAAAAACCAGACATTTGCTGCTAGAATAGTCATTTACCACATTAGCAATGTATATTAGATATTAGAGTGTATTTCTGATTAGTTTAAAGTTATCTTCATTGAAAAAAAAACAGTGCTTTTCTTTCAAAAATAAGGAAATTTCTAAGCGACCTCAAACTTTTGAATGGTAGTGTAAATTTGCCGATAAGCCATGGTTAACCAAAGGATTACAAAAGGCGTGTAAAAAGAAAAATTTATTATATAAAGCTTTTCTAAAGAAAAGGACAAAAGAAGCAGAGCAGCGGTATAAAACATACAAAAATAAGTTAACATATATAATAAGATGTAGTAAAAGAGACTATTACAGTAAAGAACTGGAGAAAAACAGAGACAATATTAAAAATACATGGACAATACTTAACAATATTCTTGGAAATAAAAACAGAAATACAAGCTTCTCAATCAATTTTTCAAAAAATAATAAAACGACTCAGAGTGTGAATGCAGCTTCACCTGCAGATGAATTTAATAACTTTTTTGTGAACATTGGTCCTAATTTGGCTCGAGAAATACCCATTACGGCACCCACAGGTGATACAATAAGCAAAAACACTGCTATAAAAGACTCCATTTTCATAAAGAACACAGACGAGAGAGAGGTCATTGAAATTGTTAAATCGTTTAAAAGTAAAACATCTACGGACTGTGATGGTATTGACATGCTCTTAGTCAAAACTATTATTGAATGCTTAGTGAAACCACTGACGTATATCTGTAACCTGTCTCTCCAAACAGGTATATTTCCCAATGCAATGAAAATAGCTAAAGTAATTCCGATATACAAGACGGGTGACAGAGGGGAACTTTCAAACTATAGACCAATTTCACCAAGATACTTGAAAAAATATTCTATGAGAGAATTGACAACTTCATACTGAAGAATAATTTATTGTGTGAGCAGCAATATGGGTTCAGACACAAGAGGACAACTGCATTTGCTCTAATGGAATTTATAGAAAAAATATCAACTGCCGTTGAAAATAAAGAGTATTCAGTTGGAGTATTCCTGGATCTTAAAAAAGCATTTGATACAGTGGATCATAACTTATTATTAAAGAAACTACAAAATTGTGGTATTAGGGGAGTAGCACTGACCTGGTTATGTAGTTACTTAAAGAATAGATATCAGTATGTATGTGTTGGTAACAAAAACTCACAGTTACTGAAGGTTACTTGTGGAGTCCCACAGGGTTCAGTTTTGGGGCCATTGTTATTCAGTATGTATATAAATGATATATGTAAAGTTTCAGAAAAAATGGATTTAATATTGTTTGCCGATGACACTAATTTATTATGCAGTGGAAGCAATTTGGAACAACTTTTGGATACACTCGGAAAGGAATTAGGAAAGCTTAAACTGGTTTGATTCAAACAAATTAACGCTCAATTTAAGTAAGACAAAATTTATAGTTTTTAACAACCATCACAACAACTTAGTATCTAAACAGTGTAAATGGTGTAGAGATTGAAAGGGTATCCAAAACTAAATTTCTTGGTGTAAGAATTGATAATAAACTGTGTTGGAAGTCACATATTAATTATATTAAAGGTAAAATATCCAAATCAATTGCAATACTACACAGAGTGAAATATTTGCTGAATCAACCCACACTATATGCCATCGCCCGCAGCTCACGAGCTTCCACCTCAGCTGCGCGCACACCTGCTCCTCGTTAGTGCGCAGCTATTTATTCCATCCTGCCCTGAGCTGCAGCCTGGAGCCGTCTGTCTCCCTGCATACTCAACTCACAGCAGCATCCTTTCCTCCAGCCCTGCTGACTACTCTTCAAGACACGTAAGCTGTCTGTTATTGCCTTACCTTCTCCTGTCAGCCTTCCCCTGTGCACAGGTGGATCTCTCAGCGGCGGACTCACTCTCCCTCGTCTCGCCGCTCCTCTACCTTGCCGCATCATCCCGGACGCACAGCAGGACGCTGTCTCCCAGGCTTGGGACCTTGCCAACGCCAGCCACCACATTACTACAAGTAAGCACAGAACTCTGTCACTCTCCTGTGTGGTTGCCCAGCTAATCCCTGCTCTCCTCTCATTTATAGGGTTGCCTGGCCGCACGGCGTGCTGCTCTGTCCTGACCTGCATCCTCCACCCACGTAACACACTCATCTCTCACACACGCATTCATACACGTAACATTATTGTTGAATAAAGCTTTCAAATCTGCCTGAGCCTACGTGCGTGTTTCCTGGGCCGAACAATATGTCAGTACGGCTCCAGCAAAGCGGCCCAGCGGACAGCGGGCTCGCACGCCGTTTTTCCACCCTCGAGGCTCGGGTGGATATGATTGCTCATCAACAGCAGGTGATTCTAAATCAACTGACTTCAACTACTAACCGGTTAGACCGCCTGGACCCTCTGCGGGCTTTTCCTCCAGGTCCTCTTGGCGCTGCAGCTCCGGTTGCCTCCACAGCTGGCCAGCCTAGCTCGGGAGCGCCAACCCGTCTCACACCCATTCCAACCCCCGCTCGCTTCAATGGGAAACTCGGTGGAGCGAAGGGGTTTATCTTGCAGTGTGAGTCGGTGTTTCTGCGCGTTCCCGGGGATTTTCCCTCAGACCATAGCCGAATCAGGTACATGGCTAATCTTCTCGAGGGGCGAGCTTTAGCTTGGGCTTACGCCGTAATGACGAAGCTCAGCTACGCAAACCTCTCGTATGACCAGTTCGTGCGGGACTTTTTAGAAGTCTTTGACCATTCCCGTCTCGACAGCGTCCTCGCTGATCGGCTCCTTAGTCTCCAACAGGGAAGCCGGTCAGCGGCGGAATACGCTGTCGACTTCCGGGTGGCAGCGGAGGAAGTGGGCTGGGGAGAGGCTTCTCTCTGCAGTATTTTCCTCCGTAGCCTCAATTCTGGTCTGAGGGATGAGCTAGCCGGTCGGGATCTCCCAGGGCGACTCTCTGAGTTGATCTCGCTCACTATTAGCCTGGACAACAGGCTACGTGAGCCGGCTGCGGAGCGGAAGTCTGTCAGCCGCTCGCGCGGAGCTTCTCTCCGCCCAGCTCAGTCTTGCCCTCTGGCGTTACCGGCTCCGGAGTCCACCGATGAACCAGAGGCCATGGCTATCGGGCACACTAGGCTCCCTCTAGCGGAGAGACAACGCCGGCGGGAACGGGGTCTCTGCATGTATTGCGGAGATGACCAGCATCCCGTGGAGCTGTGCCTGGTTAAGCTAAACGGGGAGGTCTGCGAGTCACTGTAGGGGGCCTCGCGGACTCTAGCCAGCCAAATCCCCTATCATCATGCACACTGCCCATACGTTTCTGCCACAACTCCACCGGGCATTCCACTCACACACTGGTGGATTCTGGGGCAGAGCAGAGTTTTATCTCTAAGAGCCTGGCAACCCGTTTGGGCATACCCTGCCAACTGCTGCCTACCCCCCTGAACTTGGTGACGCTCTCTCGCTCTTCCCTGGGAACAGTTACACACCGCACTAAGCCAGTCCCCATCATCGTCTCCGGCAACCACCGGGAGGATCTGACCCTCTACATCCTGCCCTCCTCGTCGGACCATGTCATTCTGGGTTACCCCTGGCTGCGACTGCATAATCCTGTCCTGGATTGGAGAACCGGCAGCATCCTGTCCTGGAGCACCTTCTGCCTGGGCACCTGCCTCCAGTCGGCGGCTTGTGCTCCATCCTCTCCTCCGCCGGCTCCGGTCTCTGAGCCCCCGGACCTGACTCTAGTGCCGCAGGAGTTCCATGACTTGGGGGCAGCGTTCAGCAAGTCCAGAGCCTTGTCCCTTCCTCCGCATCGACCATACGACTGTGCAATTAACCTCCGCCCGGGGGCCCCCCTGCCATCTGGCCGCCTATACAGTCTCTCTGCACCGGAACGCGAGGTGATGGACACCTATATTAAGGAGTTGCTCAGCGCTGGGATCATCTGCCCCTCCTCGTCCCCACTTGGCGCGGGTTTCTTCTTTGTGGGTAAGAAGGATGGGTCCCTACGCCCCTGTTTCGACTTCAGAGCACTAAATGACATCACTATTAAGGACCGCTACACACTGCCACTCATGGACACTGCTTTCCACTCCCTCCAGGGGGCGACCTGGTTCACCAAGCTTGACCTCCGCAGCACTTACCATCTCATTAGGATCCGGGAGGGAGACAAATGGAAGACGGCCTTTAGGACACCCAGCGGCCACTTCTAATATCTCATGATGCTGTTCGGGCTCACCAACGCACCTGCTGTCTTCCAGCGTCTCATTAGCAACGTTCTGCGGGACTTCCAGGGAGTATTCGTCTTTGTTTATCTCGATGACATACTCATCTTCTCCAGGTCACGGGAGGAGCACCAGGCCCATGTGAGGCGGGTCCTGCAACGTCTGCTGGAGAATCGCTTGTTCATAAAGGCCGAGAAGTGCGAATTCTACACCCGGACCACCTCCTTCCTGGGGTTCGTCATCTCTCATAATCAGATCCTCCCCGACCCCGCTAAGGTTAAAGCGGTGGTCGAGTGGCCCACACCTACCTGCAAGAAGCAGGTGCAGCAGTTTATTGGATTCGCGAACTTCTACCGGCGCTTTGTTCCCAACTTCGGCGCCATCGTCCCCCCCCCCACCCGCCTCACGTCATCGAAGGTGCCCTTTCAGTGGTCTGAGGAAGCGGCCACCGCCTTCAAGACTCTCCAGGCGGAGTTCTCGTCCTCCCGGGTCCTGACCCAGGTTGATCCCACACTTCAGTGTCTGGTGGAGGTCGACGCGTCCGACACGGGGGTGGGGGCGGTGCTCTCCCAGCGCTCACCGGTGGATGGTGTCAAGCGGCCCTGCGCCTTCTTCTCCAGGAAGCTATCGGCGGCAGAGCGCAACTATGACGTCGGCGACAGGGAGCTCCTCACCATCAAGCTCGCACTACAGGAGTGGCGTCACTGGTTAGAAGGGGCAGCCCAGCCCTTTGTGGTCTGGACGTACCATAAAAATCTCGAGTACTTGAGGTCAGCGAGGCGCCTGAATGCCCGCCAGGCACGCTGGTCTCTATTTTTTGCTCGCTTCCATTTCACCATGACGTACCGTCCAGGCTCGAAGAATGGGTTGCCCGACGCCCTGTCCAGAAAGTTTGCCTCAGAGGGTCCGGAGAAGTCCGAACATACCATCCTGCCCGATTCGTGCATCGTGGGGGCGATTGCCTGGTCCATCAAGGACAAGATTCTGAAGGCTCAGGAGGCAGAGCCGGATCATGGTGGGGGGCCGGAGAGGAGGCTCTTTGTTCCTTCGGCGGTTCAAGATGAAGTGACCCACTGGGCCCATACCTCCAAACTCTCCTGTCACCCTGGCATCACCCGCCTGGTGAGTTGGCTGCAACACTCGTTTTGGTGGCCGGGTCTCCAGAAGAACGTGACCAACTATGTCCGGGCCTGTCCCCAGTGCGCTACTGGCAAGTCCCAGAACTTTCCACCTGCGGGTCTACTCCAGCCCCTGCCGGTCCCGGGCAGGCCCTGGTCACACATCGCCCTAGACTTCGTCACCGGACTCCCTGTCTCTAACACCTATGACATGGTTCAGAATCAGAATCAGAATCAGAATGAGATTTATTGCCATTGTTCATGTAGTACACAAACTAGGAATTTGTCTCGGTGTGATGCTGCAACATTAAACATGGAGTAGCACTAAAGATAAAAATAAAAAACTATGCATGCAATAAAAGGTAGAATATGAATAAGTAATACTAATCTATGCAATTTTTAAATATATTAACAAGCAGCAGATATTGTGGAGTTTCACATAGTGCAGTCGGTAGTGCAAAAAGAAAACAGTGATAATTGTCATGAGTCCGGTTGAGCTGCTGTACGTAGTGCACGAGAGTCTAATAAGTCACTTAGTGTTCAGCAGTCTGATGGCAGAAGGGAAGAAGCTGTTCATGTAGCGGGAGGTTTTAGTCTGAATGGACCGAAGTCTTCTGCCTGAGGGGAGGGGGGCAAACAGTGTGTGTCCAGGGTGTGAAGGGTCAGCTATGATCCGACCTGCATGCCTCCGGGTCCTGGAGATGTACAGGTCCTGGAGGGATGGGAGCTTGCAGCCGATCACCTTCTCAGCAGCGTGCACAACGCGCTGCAGTCTTAGTCTGTCCCTGCCGGTGGCTCCTGCGTACCACACGGTGATGGAGGTGGTGAGGATGGACTCGATGATGGCCGTGTAGAACTGCACCAATATCTTGGTGGGTAGCTTGAGCTTCCTCAACTGCCGCAGGAAGAATATCCTCTGCTGGGCCTTTTTGATGAGGGAGCTGATGGTCGGCTCCCACTTGAGGTCCCGGGTGATGGTGGTGCCCAGGAAGCGGAAGGAATCCGCAGTGGTGATGGGAGAGTCTGTGAGGGTAAGGGGGGGCAGAGGGGCTGTGACTTTTCTGAAGTCCACGATCATCTCCACTGTCTTCAGAGCGTTCAGCTGCAGGTTGTTGTGGCTGCACCAGGACGCCAGCTGGGCCACCTCTCTCCTGTAGACGGACTCGTCGCTGTTGGAGATGAGCCCGATGAGGGTGGTGTCGTCCGCAAACTTGATCAGCTTGACAGACTGGTGGCTGGAGGTGCAGGGTTGGTGTACAGGGAGAAGAGCAGGGGGGAAAGTACACAGCCCTGGGGTGATCCAGTGCTGATGCTAACAGAGTCTGAGACAGTCTTTCCCAGCCGCACATGCTGCCTCCGGTCCGTCAGGAAGTCGGTGATCTACCTGCAGAGGGAGTCAGGCACGTTGAGCAGGGACAGCTTGTCCTGGAGCAGAGCGGGGCAGATGGTATTGAATGCAGAGCTGAAGTCCACAAACAGGATCCTGACGTAGGTTCCCGGGGAGTCCAGGTGCTGCAGGATGGAGTGGAGGGCCAGGTTGACTGCGTCGTCCACAGACCTGTTGGCTCTATAGGCAAACTGCAGCGGGTCCAGGAGGGGAGTGGTGATGGTCTTGAGGTGGGGCAGGACCAGGCACCCAAAGGACTTCATGACTACAGAGGTGAGCGCTACAGGTCTGTAGTCATTAAGTCCAGTGATCCGTGGCTTCTTGGGGACAGGGACGATGGTAGAGGTTTTGAGGCAGGCCGGCACGTGGCATGACTTCAGGGAGGTGTTAAAAATGTCTGTGAAGACAGGAGTCAGCTCCTCCGCACAGTGTCTCAGGGTGGAGGGAATAGTGTTGAGTGAAACGGGCATAGTGTTGCGACAGTCTTTGACAAAGGGCTTTGTCATCCTGTCCCTTAGAAGCCTGAGGCCGATAGTTGGTGATTTGCCTCAGTCCTCTCCACACAGAAGCAAAGTCATTAGCAGTGAACTGTTGCTGGAGTCTCTCAGAATACACAGATTTAGCTCTCCTCAGCTCTCTGCTAAACCGGTATTTGACCTCCCTGTAGCAGTCCCTGTCTCCACTTTTCAAAGCTGCTTCCTTCTCCTTCCTGATCTGTCTGAGCTTAGCTGTGAACCAGGGCTTGTCGTTGGAGTAACTCACCCTGGTGCACGATGGAAGAATGCTCTCCTCACAAAAGTGGATATATGAGGTCACAGTGTCCGTGTACTCATCCAGATCATGCGTGGCTCCTTTAAACATGTCCCAGTCAGTTATTTCCAAGCACGTGCGCAGCTCCTCCCCAGCTTCACTGGTCCATTTCCTCGTAGTGCTCACAACAGGTTTTGTGAGCTTCAGTCTCTGTCTGTATGTGGGAATCAGGTGGACCATCACATGATCAGATAGTCTGAGCACAGCGCGGGGAACAGCACGATACGCGTCCTTAACTGTAGTGTAACAGTGATCCAGCGTGTTCTCTCTGGTGGGGCATTTAATAAACTGTTTGTACCGGGGGAGTTCGTGGCTCAGGTTGCTCTGGTTAAAGTCGCCAACCACAATTACCAGAGAGTCCGGGAAAGTCCGCTCCGCTTGCTGACTGTGATCCGCGAGCGCGAGCTGAGCCTTGCGCACGTCCGCGTCGGGCGGGACGTAAACAGCGGCCAGGATGAATGAAGCAAACTCACGCGGGGAATAAAATGGCTTGCAGTTGATGAATAAATATTCCAGAGCGGGAGAACAGTGTTGGGAGATCACAGTTACATCGGAGCACCAGCTGCTGTTGATGTAGAAGCAGACTCCTCCGCCTGTGGTCTTGCCGGAGAGCCCCGTGTCGCGGTCTGCACGAAACAGCCGAAATCCCTTGAGGAGGAGGTTCTGACTATTGTGGACAGATTCTCCAAAGCCACCCATTTTGTGCCTCTTCGGGGTCTCCCTTCGGCACGTGAGACAGCCGATCTTCTGGTCCAGCATGTCGTCAGGCTGCATGGGATCCCGCTGGACATGGTCTCGGACCGGGGTCCGCAGTTTGTCTCCCAGGTTTGGAGGAGCTTTTGCAACGCCTTGGGGGCTACAGTCAGTCTCTCCTCTGGTTACCACCCCCAGTCTAACGGGCAGTGCGAGCGCACAAACCAGGAGTTGGAGGCCGCCCTGCGCTGCGTAACATCCTCAAACCCTTCGTCCTGGAGCTCCTACCTGACCTGGGTGGAATACGCCCATAACTCGGCCCGGTCCTCTGCTACTGGGGTGTCACCCTTTGAAGCGTCCTTGGGGTACGATCCTCCTGTGTTCCCCGAGCAGGAGGGTGAGCTAGCTGTCCCTTCCATCCAGGCGCACATCAGGCGCTGCCGGAGTGTGTGGACCAAAACCAAGGACGCGCTTTTACGCACAGCGGCGCGCAACAGCTCCACCGCCAATCGCCACAGAAGGCCGGCTCCTGTCTACCAGGTGGTCAGCGGGTTTGGCTTTCGTCCCAGGACATCAACCTTAAGGGTGAGAAGAAGAAATTGGCACCGAGGTTTCTCGGCCCCTTCGTAATTTCTAGAATCATCAACCCGGTGGCTGTGCGTTTGGCCCTCCCCCCCTCCCTTCGTGTGTGTCCCACTTTCCACGTTTCCAAGATCAAGCCTGTCCTTTCCAATTCACTCTGCCCTCCTCCTAGGTCTTCTCCTGCGCCTAGGATGATCAACGGTGACCCGGCGTGGGGTGTTACTGCCATCCTGGACTCCCGGCGTCGGGGTTGTGGGCTGCAATATCTGGTGGATTGGGAAGGTTATGGTCCGGAGTGGAGATCCTGGGTGCGCTCTTCGTGGGTGTTGGATCGGGACCTCATCGCGGAGTTTCACCGGACACACCCAGGTAAGCCAGCGCCAGGAGGCGCTGGTAGTGGGGGGAGTACTGTCATCACCCGCAGCTCACGGGCTTCCACCTCAGCTGCGCGCACACCTGCTCCTCGTTAGTGCGCAGCTATTTATTCCATCCTGCCCTGAGCTGCAGCCTGGAGCCATCTGTCTCCCTGCATACTCAACTCACAGCAGCATCCTTTCCTCCAGCCCTGCTGACTACTCTTCAAGACACGTAAGCTGTCTGTTATTGCCTTACCTTCTCCTGTCAGCCTTCCCCTGTGCACAGGTGGATCTCTCAGCGGCGGACTCACTCTCCCTCGTCTCGCCGCTCCTCTACCTTGCCGCATCATCCCGGACGCACAGCAGGACGCTGTCTCCCAGGCTTGGGACCTTGCCAACGCCAGCCACCACATTACTACAAGTAAGCACAGAACTCTGTCACTCTCCTGTGTGGTTGCCCAGCTAATCCCTGCTCTCCTCTCATTTATAGGGTTGCCTGGCCGCACGGCGTGCTGCTCTGTCCTGACCTGCATCCTCCACCCACATAACACACTCATCTCTCACACACGCATTCATACACGTAACATTATTGTTGAATAAAGCTTTCAAATCTGCCTGAGCCTGCGTGCGTGTTTCCTGGGCCGAACAATATGTCACTATATACCTTGTATCATTCATTAATACTCCCATACATGACATATTGTACTGAAGTATGGGGAAATACATATAAAACAAACATATATCCAGTCTTTATGCTTCAGAAGAGAGCTATTAGAATAATAAACAAAGCAGCTTACAGGGAACCAACAAGCCCACTTTTTCTTAAAAGCTCTCAAGTTGAAAGATCTGGTTGACTTTAAAACTGCAGTAATAATGTTTAAAGTGAAGAATCTATCATTGCCCGCAAATATCCAAAAGCTGTTCCAAATAAGGGAGAAACAATATCATTTCAGAAGAACATGTATATTTCAAAAACCTTCAGTGAGAACTACCACCAAGCAACACTGTGTTTCAGTGCTAGGAGTCAGATTATGGAACGATTTTGGACCTGAATTAAAATCATGTACAACGCTTGGACAATTTAAACAAAAGCTAAAGGAAGAAATACTCCAAACATATATACAAGATGACATATAAAATCACATAAGGATTGTCATATCCAGTCTGCATTGTGTTGTTGCTTAGTTTTGTTTTGTTTTGTTTTGTTTTGTTTTGGTTTGGTTTTTTTTGGTTTTTTTGTCACATTTTGTCTTAGCTTTGTTCTGAATTGTAATCACTCTTGTTTGTTTTTCTTTTGAATTCTTGGATGGAATATGGGTGGGCAATATAAGTTGCGGCTTCAGCCATCACCCATTTCGGATAACTTATGTTGAACTGTATAATCAGAGGAGTTATTGTCTAATTTGACCTTGTTGGATTTTCTTTCCCCCTTTGTTGTATTATTCTGTTTCTTTTAATATGTACTTTTAATCTATCCGAAATAAAGATTGATTGATTGATTGATTGATTGATTGATTGATTGATTGATTGATTGATTGATTGATTGATTGATTGATTGATTGATTGATTGAAACACATAGGTATCATGTTTTTAAGGACCTTCAAAATGCAAATTAACAATTAATTGTCATTTATAAGGATACCTAAGGACTTAATTTTGAATAGATGAATTTAAAGATTTTAAAAGACTCTAAGGATCCATGGACGCCCAAACGTAATTTTACAGTATTTTCTTCTAAATGTATTCTTGCTTCCTCTTGTAAATATTAAACTTTTTGCTTATAACTGTGAGGTTCCATCCATTCTCTACGACTTTTCTGGAGGTCTGGGTCACAGACACAGCAGTCCAAGCAGAGAAGCCCAGACTTCCCTCTCCCCAGCCACCTTCTCCAGCTCTTCAGAGAGGATACCAAGGCATTCCCAAACCAGCTAGGAGATGTAGTCTCTCCAGCGTGTCCTGGGTTTCCCCCAGGGTCTCCTCCCAGTGGGACGTGCCCAAAACACCTTAAGTACAGTAGGAGGCATCCTGATCAGATGTCCAAACCACCTCAATTGACTCCTTTCGATGTGGAGGAGCAGAAGTTCTACTCTGATCCTCTCCTGGATGACTGAGCTCCTCACCCCATCTCTAAGGGTGAGTCCAGCGATTGTATGGAGAAAGCTTATTTCAACTACTTGAATCCTCATTCTCATTCTTTCGGTCATTACCCAAAGTTCACGACCATAGGTGAGGATAGGAATGTAGATTGAGCAGTAAATCAACAGCTTTGCTTTAGAGCTCAGCTCCCTCTTCACGACAACAGACCAGTACAATCACTGCAGAAGCTGCTTGAATCCGTCTGTCAAGCTCCCAATCCATCTTCCTGTCACTCGTGAATAAGACCCTGAGACTGCCTTATGAATCGCCACCTTATTATTGGAAGGGGAGGGGGGGTCTGCAAACCCTAGTGATCCTAGGAGCTATATTATCGGGGGAGGGGGGGCAATTTGCCCCTGGTAGGGTCTCCCAAGACAAACAAGTCCTTGGTGAAGGGCCAGACTAACAGCAATCCAATAGACTCTCAAGAATTCACTGTACCTCACCCAGTACGGGGTTACTACGGGCCCCGCCCTGGAGCCAGGCTTGGGGGAAGGGCTCGACAACAAACGCCTGGTCACTGGGTTTCTGCTCATGGGACCTGGCCAGGCTCAGCACAAATGAGCCACATGGGTCCGCCCTCCAGCTGACTCACCACCAGCAGAAGGGTTCATAGGGGTCTGGTGCTATGTGGATCAGGTGGCGATGAAAGGCAAAGACCTTGGCGGTCCAATCCCCAGTTTACTAACCTGGCTTTTGGAACATGGAACTGTGAGGGGTTTTTTTTAACTTGCTTTGGGAAAAACAACTGCATGTGGCTCCAGAGCTGCAGGTTGTACATCCCAATCGAAGTGTTACTCTACTCGCCACTCAAGGCCCTGGTACTGTATGTCATTTAAAGGGGTTTTAGATGTAAACCAGTTTCAGAGATCTGCCATATAGCTATGCACATCTGCTCCAGTCATATCAGTTGGTGTGGTTCAGTCTCCCAAGAAGTAAATCCTACCACAAAGAGCAGGATGGCCATCACTTATTAGCACGGTAATGTTCCACACGCAAGACAGCTGGTAAACTGACCTGTCCTGTATATCTTCACAGTTAATGCTTGGACTCTCACTCTTTCAGCAGTGGATCTCATAAGCAATCTGAGAGTCTATGAAGAGCCCTGTGTGGTTCAGAAACATGCCCTCAGCCTCTGGTGTGATCACAGGCTCCGCTTTCCCTCCTTCCCCCGCCATTCTCCTCATGGTCCGTATGTCCCTGTCCTGCTGCTGCTGCTGCTGCTGCTGCTGCTGCGGTTGTTGATGTTTGTTAGGGGCCAGGGTGGGATTCGTGGCCTAGCCAGGCCCTGAAGAGAGGGTGTGGCTGGAGGTGTCAGAGGGTGTGGTGCAGCCCAGGTTAGTGGTGGAGACAGCTGTAGGTGGAGTGGGAGGAAGCACAGCCTTGGCCCTGTTCAGGACGTACGTCTCGTTGCCGCACTTGTCACGGTACTCCTCCAGCTGAGCAAAAGTGGTGGGGCCATCAGCGTAGTTGTTCACACACGGGATGCTCTCCTCATGTGGGGTAAAAATTCACCTTTATCACTTTAAGCCACAGAAGTACACAAAACAAAAGAAACAGTTACTGTTGGTCTACAACACAATCTGCTCAGCAGATGGCAGGCTCCTCAGGACCACTACAGACAGCCCTTCCTGCCAGCAGCAGGTTGGTTTTAATTTGTATAGACCTATCCACCAACCTATTTGTGTGTTGCATTAGTAGGACCATAATATACTCATGGGATTTGTTTACATGTGCTCTGGGTTCTGTTTTGTAATTATCATGTTTGGTTTTGTTAATTCTATATTGCATCATATTTTCTATGTAGTCTCTGACTTCTGTTTGCCTCAGTTTTAGTTTTGTTTTGTTCTTACTAGTGGTGAGGGACGTTGAAAATTTTTAATTACGATTAATCTTCAGAAGCCGCTAGTTAATCGCGATTTAATCGTGTGTTAATCGCATATTTTTTTCAAGTTTCTCATACTTGTATTAACATGGGAGTGGACAAATATGCTTGCTTTCTTCACCTGCAGATGTATTAAAGCTGTCAGCATACCAAAAATTACAAAAACTATCCAGAATTCTCCAGAAAAACCTCACAAGTACTCCAGAAATACTGCATGTACAAACAATAGAATGGCAGGGCATAATGACATCATCATAACATTACTTACAATACTGACACAGTTCAGTGTCCAACTTTACTCCTGTAGTAAATATCCACTGATTTTAACAAGTTGAACACAAAACAATGGACCTCGGGTGTCACAACAGGCACAATTTCCCTTTTAGCATCAGCGCTTCAAAGTCATCTTCAGTTACGTATGTAGCAAGCTATAGAAATGTTTATGATTATTTAGAGGATGGTATGCTCACATACAGAACACTATACCTGCAGTGCTCCAGCAAGGTCTCCAAATTCTTCAATTTGTCAAGTTCAACTGCTGTTGGCATGGAAATGCTGGTTGCATGCTGGGTCAGCGTAACCCTCAATGGATCTTGATTCCTCAGAACACGTGTGATCATCTCAAGGGTACTATTCCATCATGTTGGGAGGTCCTGTGAGAATTACTCTTTCTTGTCAAGATGTTCAATTTGCAGCTGTTCTAGCTCTGCTGCATTTGGTGGGCTGTGCTTGAAATTGTCCACTACCTTTCTGCGCCACACCATCCAAACTAACTGACCAGTTTTGGCCCACGGGCCGTATGTTTGACACCCCTGAACTAGACCATAAAAGTAGCCTATGTCGCCCCATGGAGCTTTTATCGTTGCACTCCTCCTCCAGAGACTGGGGCAAAATGAACCCAGAAGATTCCAGAAGAAGCATAAAAAAGGTTTCTTTTATAAGAGCATTTTTTCAGTCACTCCCTCAGAGCCTGGAGCAGTGGAGAAGAGACCAGCCTGTCCTGTTGGCGAGGGGCAAACTATGCATCCCAGTTCACCCCACATATCTTCTGCTCCTCTTTTTTCCATGACAATCCCCTCCAAAATAAAACATATCCTGCTTTTTGTGGCGCTAAAGGTGACGCACAAACAAAAGTGCAGCCTGCGCACACAAACACACGGTATCTCTTCTTGTAAATATGAAAGCTATTCAGTACCGATATGAAAAAAATGTCATGTGCATTTTGCAATCCTCTCCGTTGTAACAGAGGACAAAGAGCAGCAACCATTGCACTATATGGATTTATGTATTCCACCAGTGATCTGCACTGAGTTTGGCACAGGATGACAAAATTTATAGTCATAAAAATGGCCGTGACACAAATGGGTCTGTTTGTCATCGCACCAGTGCTACTTCAGTTGATTTATTCCTGGCATAGACCAATTTTCACATCACACTGCCAAGCCCTGGTTAAGTTTGTTGACTTTACGGTTGTCCAGCCGTCTCTGTTGTACATTGTCCAGCATGGTTTGTTTTTGTTGTCTTGGGTGAAATGGGTTTAACACACGTTGTGATCATAGACTTGACGTCCATGTGTCTGTATGGCACACAGAGCGGCTTTGGTATGGAAAGCAGCCAGGTCAAACTACCCCGTTTGCCCTTGCGATTAACCACGACTAAATGTGATCAAAAAGTTTGTTCGTGTTAAATGGGGTGTTGTGTTAACCGACGAGTAATGCGTTAACTCCTTTACCACTAGTTATTACACAATGAGTTAATCATGCTGTCTGTTTGTCCTTGTTCCAAGGTTGTCATAGCCAGGAGTAGTGCTGGGGATAAGCTCCCAGCGCTCAAAAAATGCTCCTTATGGCGTGAGTCTCAAATAGCCTCTGACAACCAAGTCCAACTCCTGGCCTGCTTGTGTGGCTTAGCTTCTAAGCCCGGCGGAACTGCTTCTACTGACAGGAGAAGGGGCAAAGGCGAGTCTCTGGCACCTTCAAACCAGATGCTTCGGGTAGATGGAGCTTGACAACCTTGGAGGGTGGTCCATCTAAGATAAGATAAGATAAGATAAGATAAGCCTTCATTAGTCCCACAATGGGGAAATTCCAGGATTGCAACAGCACAGGGATAGCAACACTCAGAGCAACAATCAAGAAGACAAGAAAAACCAGAGCAGCAAATATACATATGTATATATAAATATATAAATATATAAACACACAGTGCGGAGCATTGTAGCTAGATGGAATAAATATATAAATATATATACACACAGTGCGGAGCATTGTAGCTAGATGGAATAAACAGCATAACCATCTGTTTAGTTATCCTACATAGTATGAATATGTACCCATACATATTGTCACCCTCCGTAGTGACCGATATTGTCCTAGTTGTATACTGGAGGGGACCATTGTGTAAGTCTATTGCGTCTTTTGCATTCAATACTATTAGGTCGTCACGTTTTTTTTTTGTCTAGGGGAAAGAAAACCCTGATTTCATACCTCTGTTGTGTTGCGGCATACCCGGTCACGGGAAAGGCTTCGGGAGTCAACCTTGAGGTAAAATCCGGAGTCGGAGCCCCTAAGGCAGTCCATTGTTGACTTAAACTTCATTCTGGCAGCTCCTGCAATAGTGCTGGTGCCAAACTGTAACAGCCTTGCTGCTCCTTTGGATTCGTCAGTGACGTGGAGAGGGGGGACATGCTACATGAGCAACAGCCTGTCCTCCATATCACATTGCCCAGGCTAGCATCCAGCAACACTCACCAACACAAACGTATACCCTACACCCTGGAGATGTCACTCCAGCTTCTCTTGCAGCATCGACACAGCACGGGGAGCAACAGTTACCGGTTATAAGTCATTGCTCGATTGGTGTAGAGCTTGGCACCAGGGGCTGTTCCCGACGGTGGGAGGGATCCTTGGATCTCACTGGACAACTACTGCCCACTTCAAGCTGGGCAGCCCCCAGCCAGTAAGGTGTTGTCCTGCCACAGTCCGCCATCCTCATTGGGTGCATGGGGATTAGGAAACATCCAAATAAAAGACTGCAATCGTCACACCAGGAAACAAAACAAAACAATGAATGAGACCAGCTTTGAAACTGGGATGTTGGAACGTTTGGACAATGATCACCAGTCTTTCTGAAAACCTTCAGGACATCAGTGACTCCAGGAAAACAGCTGACATAAATGATGAGCTCAGGAGGCTGCATGTGGACATTGCTATGCTTCAGGAAACACGCTTTGCTGACTCTGGCACGCTGGAGGAGAAGGACTACACATTCTTTTACAGTGCACTGTAAAACTAAATTAGTTCACGGAACTCAAAACTTATGTGGAAACCGATTACCTAATAAATTTTAAGTAAATGAAATAATTTTTTTTGAGTAATCTTAAATTAAAAAATTTAAAACAAAATGCTGAAAATGTATTTTTCAGGATTTTCTCTGTCCTTCCCCTTCTGCTGCTAGGAACTCCTGTCTATATCCAACTTCTTCAGATTCCTTTTTACATTGTCTTTAAATCTGAGCCTTGGTCTACCCTGATTGCGTTTGCCCTTGCGTAACTGTGAGTAGAGTAGCTGCTGAGTAATAAATAATAAATAAATAATAACAATAAATAAATAATAATAAGTAATTATTTATTATAGTAATAAATAATAAATAATATCTCCACCACACATTGGACCTTGTTCTGACATATGGCATAGAAATAGAAAATCTGGTAGTGTCTCCTCATAACCCTGTACTGTCAGACCATTGCCTGTTAACCTTTGATTTTACTATTTCTGACTATTTGGCTCCTAGAGAAAAATATGACTACAGTAGATGCCTCTCAGATGATGTTGTTACCAAATTTATGCAGATTGTTTCCTCTATGCCATGTGTCAACACAACAGAGATAAGCTATGGAGAGCTTGCTCCTTCTGTAATTGATAGCATGGTAGATAGTGTTACAGCTTGTGACGACGGAGTGTCACCACTGTTATGGTCCTCTGTAACTGAACATTATATTATATGTGTAAAAGATTTAAAATTTGTGAATGTCAACATGTATTGTAATGGATAAAATGCACATATACAGACGTGGACAAAATTGTTGGTACCCCTCTGTTAATGAAAGAAAAAAAAACACAATGGTCACAGAAATAACTTGAATCTGACAAAAGTGGTAATAAATAAAATTCTATGAAAATTAACCAATGAAAATCAATTTTGAATTGTGGTTCAACAGAATTATTTTAAAAGAACAAACTCATGAAACAGGCCTGGACAAAAATGACGGTACCCCTAGAAAAGATTGAAAATAATGTGACCATAGGGACATGTTCAACCAAGATGTGTCCTCTAATTAACAACACAGGTGTCTACAAACTTGTAATCAGTCAGTCGGCCTATTTAAAGGGTGACAAGTAGTCACTGTGCTGTTTGTTGACATGGTGTGTACCACACTAAACATGGACCAGAGGAAGTAAAGGAGAGAGTTGTCTCAGGAGATTAGAAAGAAAATTATAGACAAGCATGTTAAAGGTAAAGGATATAAGACCATCTCCAAGCAGCCTGATATTCCTGTAACTACAGTTGCACAAGAATAAGCAGATGGAGAGATGGGTGGAACACTACTCCGACCTCTACTCCAGACAGAACACCGTGACACTGTCAGCCCTTGATGCCATCGACTGCCTGCCATCCATGGACGAACTTGACGCCGAGCCAACCATCGACAAACTCAGCAAGGCCATTAATAGCTTGGCCGCTGGCAAGGCACCCGGCAACGACGGCATACCCCCTGACCTGATCAAGCACTGCAAGACCGCCCTACTGCTGCCATTGCATGACGTCCTCTGCCAGTGTTGGAAGGAAGGTGCCGTACCACAGGACATGAGGGACGCCAAGATCATCACCCTCTACAAAAACAAAGGGGAGAGAAGCAACTGCAACAACTACAGGGGCATCTCCCTCCTCAGCGTTGTTGGCAAAGTCTATGCACGAGTTGTTCTCGTTCGTCTACAGAAGCTTGCCGAACATGTCTACTCCGAGTCTCAGTGTGGCTTCCGCGCTGAGCGATCGACGGTAGACATGATATTCTCCATCCACCAACTCCAGGAGAAATGCAGAGAACAGAACATGCCCCTGTACGTCGCCTTCATCGACCTCACCAAAGCATTCGATCTGGTCAGCAGAGAGGGCCTTTTCAAGATCCTGCCAAAGATAGGATGCCCACCAAAGTTGCAAACCCTCATCGAATCGTTTCACACCAACATGCAGGGGATAGTGCAGCACGATGGCAACGTCTCAGAGCCATTCAACATACGCAGCGGAGTGAAACAGGGCTGTGTACTTGTGCCAACCCTCTTTGGGATTTTCTTTGCTATGCTCCTGAGGCATGCCTTCAGCACAGTAACAGAGGGAATCTACCTGCACACAAGATCTGACAGCAGGCTTTTCAACCTCGCCCGCCTGAAAGCCAGAACCAAAGTACGCGAGGCTCTAATCAGAGACATGCTGTTCGCAGACGACGCTGCAGTCGCAACCCACACACAACAGGAGCTTCAGACCCTGATGGACCGCTTCTCCCAGGCATGCAAGGACTTCGGGCTTACCATCAGCCTGAAGAAGACTAACGTCTTGGCGCAAGGCACGGAAGCACCACCATCCATCACCATCGACGACTATGAGCTGGAGGTCGTGAATCAGTTCACGTACCTGGGGTCCACGATCAGCAACAACCTCTCCCTTGATACAGAGATCAACAAGGATTGGAAAATCAGCCTTCACACTCGCTCACCTCACCACACGAGTGTGGGAGAATCCCAAACTCTCTGTCAAGACGAAGATGGCAGTGTACAATGCCTGCGTCATCAGCACACTGCTCTATGGGAATGAGACGTGGACAACATACGCCCGGCAGAAAAAGAGACTGAACTCCTTCCACTTGCGCTGCATTCGCCACATCCTGGACATATCCTGGCAGGACAAAGTGCCCAACACAGAAGTTCGGTCCCGCGCTGGCCTTCCCTCCATGTTCACTCTACTCAGGCAGCGCAGGCTCCGCTGGCTAGGCCACGTTCACCGTATGGAGGATGGCAGAATCCCCAAAGACGTCCTCTACGGAGAACTGGCAACTGGCAGGAGTGACGTTGGCCGCCCACAGCTGCGCTTTAGAGACGTCTGCAAGAGAGACATGAAGGCCCTGGAGATCAACACAGAGCGCTGGGAGGACCTTGCAACGGACCGCTCCAAATGGAGAGGCACCCTGACCAGACAGCTCAAGGCGGGTGAAGAGAGACTGACTGCTGCAGCAGATGAAAAAAGGACCCGCAGGAAGAACCGCCACAGACCCAGCAGTACGGAGATCACCCACAAGTGCGACCTGTGTGACAGGGACTGCCATTCGCGCATCGGCCTGTTCAGCCACTGGCGGTGCTGTTCCAGCAGAGTAGACATTTAGGATTCTCTTCCATGGTCATCATAGACCGACGGAGGCCGACGATGACAGTTGCACATATTATTCAGAAATTTAAGATCCACGGGACTGTAGCCAACCTCCCTGGACATGGCCACAGGAGGAGACGGATAATACAAATGGTAACACAAGAGCCCAGAACAACCTCTAAACACATTCATGGTGAGCTCCAAGGTCAAGGTACATCAGTGTCAGATCGCACCATCCGTCATTGTTTGAGCCAAAGTGGACTTCATGTGAGACGACCAAGGAGGACACCACTGATGAAAACAAATCATAAAAAAGCCAGACTGGAATTTGCCAAACTGCATGTTGACAAGCCACAAAGCTTCTGGGAGAATGTCCTATGGACAGACAAGACAAAACTGCAACTTTTTGACAAGGCACATCAGCTCTGTGTTCACAGATGCAAAAATGAAGCATACCAAGAAAAGAAAACTGTCCCTACTATGAAACATGGAGGAGGTTCTGTTATGTTCTAGGGCTACTTTGCTGCATCTGGCACAGGGTGTCTTGAATCTGTGCAGGGTACAATGAAATCTCAAGACTATCAAGGTATTCTAGAGAGAAATTTGCTGCCCAGTGTCAGACAGCTTGGTCTCAGTTGCAGGTCATGGGTCTTGCAACAGGATAATGACCAAAAACACACAGCTAAAAACACCCAAGAATGGCTAAGAGCCAAACATTGGACTATTCTAAAGTGGCCTTCTATGAGCCCTGATCTAAATCCTATTGAACATCTGTGGAAGGAGCTGAAACATGCCATCTGGAGAAGGTACCCTTCAAACCTGAGACAACTGGAGCAGTTTGCTCATGAGGAGTGGGCCAGAATACCTGCTGAGAGGTGCAGAAGTCTCATTGACAGTTACAGAAATCGTTTGATTGCAGTGATTGCCTCAAAAGGTTGTACAACAAAATATTAAGTTAAGGGTACCATGATTTTTGTCCAGGCCTGTTTAATGAGTTTATTTTTTAAAATAATTCTGTTGAACCACAATTCAAAAGCATTGCCTGATTTTCATTGGTTAATTTTCATAGAATTTTTATTTATTACCACTTTTGTCAGATTCAAGTTATTTCTGTGACCATTGTGGGTTTTTCTTTCATTAACAGAGGGGTACCAACAATTTTGTCGTCTGTAATTTGAGATTTGTTTTGATTGAACTAAATTCCATTCGTGTGAGATAAATGTTAATGTTAATTATGTTAATTGGGTGAGGCAATTGAATGATCTGAGAACCAGAATGATCTTTGCCAGCATGCGTCCTGGTGCTGTCCGGGCAAAAGATTCCCCAGGGGTTTGAGTGCCCTTTAAAGGATGCCAGGGGGAGGAAGTATACAGTATGATGGTTGAGTAGAGGGAGATTTAATATGTAAATAAGGTATGTAAATAAACTATTTATTGTATTATTTATGGTGTTAATTTATTCTGTAAATATGGTGGGAAATTATTTATGTATTTATGACTCTTTTTAGATACTATTGGGTATATGTGGGAATATGGTATATTTATTGTCTTACCTGGGATTTTGGTATGTTCTAATTAGATTAATTATCTCACTAAGTATATTAACAGGTGTTTTTCATTTGGTTTTGGTTGGGTGTCGGATGTTCATGTAAGTTGTTGCCTGCGAATTATTTGGAATAAATGGAAAATTGCTTGTTGCAAACTTTTGGAAGTCTCGCTCTTCTCTGGTGTGCCTTGACCGCTCGGCAATCATGACAACTGGTGTCAGAAGTGGTCCGTTTCCTGACAAATGGTTACAGAAGTGGTCCGTTTTCACGGCTGTGGTGAAGAAGAAAAGCACAGTCTGACGAGTGGTGTCAGAAATTTTCCACTCTCACCGCGGCTACTGAGGAAAGAAAGCAAAAGGTATGACACTGGTGTCAAAATAAAGCGGACTGTGTAACATATGGTCAAGATGTTGTCAAAATGAAGAACTGATAACACGGGATAGAAGGAGCGATGGCTAAAAGGAATATGAAGAAACAACAAGAGCAATTAGAGGACTTTGAAGCAGGTATGGCACATGAGGAGCAGGGGGCCAGTGGACTGGACAAGCTGGAGGAACTGACGAGCTTGGTGAAGTCCCTGGTGTGTTCACTGATAGACGGAGATCGTCAGTTAGAGGAAGAAGCCTCTCTTCAAGAGCAAAGGTGGCAGACTATGCAGCATCAGTTTCGCCAGATGCAATCACAGGTGACGGAGGTGAGAGAGGAGTATGAGAGCCGGGCTGAATGCAGCGGTGACGACGACGCTTCAGGGGAAGACCCGAGGGTGACGGCTAGTTGGGTCGGCCCGCAGGAGGAGCTACTGCTGCAGGTGCAGCTGAGGACAATGCAGATGCACCGAGAGCCCACGCTGAATCCGCTCTCTCCCGATGACGATATTGAGCATTATCTGGCGACGTTTGAGAGGATTGCTATGGTCTGTTATGTCAGTTATTCTTAGTAATGGTGTTCCAACTTTGTTGGACATCATACAACAGGTTAGGGACGAACAACAAATTGAGGAGGGACAGGCAGGTGACACTATTAAGCAGAGGCTAAATGCACCTGTGGAAACAGATTGTAATATGGTCACAACTAGAGCCCAGAGGGCTGCCAATGTTCTCCAGGAATTGCCTTTTTATGATTCTGGGGTAGAGGCAGGCCCTATTAAGCAGCCAAAATCCAAGTCTCAGAGAAGAAGAGACAAGGTTTTAGCTACAGTTAAGAACTTGGGGGAAGAAACACCACAGCTAAGCCAGTCAGTAGACTTTGACATCCCTTCTGACATACACTATCGTTCAAAAGTTTGGGGTCACTTAGAAATTTCCTTATTTTTGAAAGAAAAGCACTTTTTTTCAATGAAGATAACTTTAAACTAATCAGAAATACACTCTATACATTGCTAATGTGGTAAATGACTATTCTAGCTGCAAATGTCTAGTTTTTGGTGCAATATCTAGATAGGTGTATAGAGGCACATTTCCAGCAACTATCACTCCAGCGTTCTAATGGTACAGTGTGTTTGCTCATTGCGTCAGAAGGCTAATGGATGATTAGAAAACCCTTGTGCAATCATGTTAGGTCTGCAATGCTGTAATTGCTGCAAATGGAGGATTCTTTGATGAAAGCAAAGTTTGAAGGAAAAAATTATTATTTCAAATACAAATCATTATTTCTAACCTTGTCAATGTCTTGACTATATTTTCTATTCATTTTACAACTCATGGTGGTAAATAAGTGTGACTTTTCATGGAAAACACAAAATAATTGTCTGGGTGACCCCAAACTTTTGAACGGTAGTGTAGCTGCGCTGCAGAAAGCTGATCCAGCTCTAAAACCTTGGTTTGATAAAGTCTCTGAGATTGAGGGTGTGAAACAGGGCAGAGTGGACTGTTTGGCTGAGGCTGTGTATGTCATTAAAAATGGCATTTTGTATCAACAACAAGGTGAAGTTATGGCCATAGCTTTGCCGCAAGGCTTCACACAAAAGGTTATGGAACTCGGACATGTGATTCCTTGGGCAGGTCATCTAGCATTCCAGAAAACATTACAAAGAATTGCTAGAAGGTTTGTGTGGCCGGGAATGTATACCCAGATTAAGGAGGTCTGTGCAACATGTGAAACATGTAAGATTACATCACCTAGGAGGGTAGCCCGTGCCCAACTGCAGCCATTACCAGTCATTCTTTTAAAGAGGACTTGCTGAAGCAAGACTGGACAGAAAGTCTATGTATCAGATGTAAATGAAGCCTATGACACATTTATAAACATTGTAACCACTCTTTATGAAAAAAACTGTCCATTAGTAAAAAAAAAAGCTTAAACATAAATTTGCCGATAAGCCATGGCTAACCAAAGGACTACAAAAGGCGTGTAAAAAGAAAAATTTATTATATAAAGCTTTCCTAAAGAAAAGGACAAAACAAGCAGAGCAGCGGTATAAAACATACAAAAATAAGTTAACATATATAATAAGATGTAGTAAAAGAGACTATTACAGTAAAGAACTGGGGAAAAACAAAGACAATATTAAAAATACATGGACAATACTTAACAGTATCCTTGGAAATAAAAGCAGAAATACAAGCAACCCAAACAATATTCCAAAAAATAATAAAACGACTCAGAGTGTGAATGTAGCTTCACCGGCAGATGAATTTAATAACTTTTTTGTTAACATTGGTCCTAATTTGGCTCGAGAAATACCCACTACGGTGCCTACAGGTGATACAATATGCAATAACACTGCTATAAAAGACTCCATTTTCATAAAGAACACAGACGAAAGAGAGGTCATTGAAATTGTTAAATCGTTTAAAAGTAAAACATCTACGGACTGTGATGGTATTGACATGCTCTTAGTCAAAACAATTATTGAATGCTTAGTGAAACCACTGACGTATATCTGTACCCTGTCTCTCCAAACAGGTATATTTCCCAATGCAATGAAAATAGCTAAAGTAATTCCGATATACAAGACGGGTGACAGAGGGGAATTCTCAAACTATAGACCAATTTCACTATTGCTGCAATTTTCCAAGATACTTGAGAAAATATTCTATGAGAGAATTGACAACTTCATACTGAAGAATAATTTATTGTGTGAGCAGCAATACGGGTTCAGACACAAGAGGACAACTGCATTTACTCTAATGGAATTTATAGAAAAAATATCAACAGCCATTGAAAATAAAGAGTATTCAGTTGGAGTATTCCTGGATCTTAAAAAAGCATTTGATACAGTAGATCATAATTTATTATTAAAGAAACTACAAAATTGTGGTATTAAAGGGGTAGCACTGTCCTGGTTAAGTAGTTACTTAAAGAATAGATATCAGTATGTATGTGTTAGTAACAAAAACTCACAGTTACTGAAGGTTACTTGTGGAGTCCCACAGGGTTCAGTTTTGGGGCCATTATTATTCAATATGTATATAAATGATATATGTAAAGTTTCAGAAAAAATGGACTTAATATTGTTTGCCGATGACACTAATCTATTATGCAGTGGAAATAATTTGGAACAACTTCTGGATACACTCGGAAAGGAATTAGGAAAGCTTAAACTGTGGTTTGATTCAAACAAATTAACGCTCAATTTAAGTAAGACAAAATTTATAGTCTTTAACAACCATCACAACAACTCAGTACCTAAACTCAGTGTAAATGGTGTAGAGATTGAAAGGGTATCTGAAACTAAATTTCTTGGAGTAATAATTGATAATAAACTGTGTTGGAAGTCACATATTAATTATATTAAAGGTAAAGTATCCAAATCAATTGCAGTATTACACAGAGTGAAATATTTGCTGAATCAACCCACACTATATACCTTGTATCATTCATTAATACTCCCATACATGACATATTGTAATGAAGTATTGGGAAATACATATAAAACAAACATACATCCACTCTTTAAGCTTCAAAAGAGAGCTATTAGAATAATAAACAAAGCAGCTTACAGGGAACCAACAAACCCACTTTTTCTTAAACTAAAAGCTCTCAAGTTGAAAGATCTGGTTGACTTTAAAACTGCAATAATAATGTTTAAAGTGAAGAATTTATCACTGCCCGCAAATATCCAAAAGTTGTTCCAAATAAGGGAGAAACGATATCATTTCAGAGGAACATGTATATTTCAAAAGCCTACAGTGAGAACTACCACCAAGCAACACTGTGTTTCAGTGCAAGGAGTCAGATTATGGAACGATTTTGGACCTGAATTAAAATCATGTACAACGCTTGGACAATTTAAACAAAAACTAAAGGAAGAAATACTCCAAACATATATACAAGATGACATGTGAAAATCACATAAGGATTGTCATATCCAGTCTGTGTTGTGCTGTTACTTAGTTTTTTGTTTGTTTTTTGTTTGGGTTTTTTTTTGGTCACATTTTGTCTTAGCTTTGTTCTGAATTGTAATCGCTCTTGTTTTGTTTTTTTCTTTTGAATTCTTGGATGGAATATGGGTGGGCAATATAAGCTGCGGCTTCAGCCATCACCCATTTCGGATAACTTTTGTTGAACTGTATAATCAGAGGAGTTATTGTCTAATTTGACCTTGTTGGATTTTATTTCCCCCTTTTGCTATATTATTCAGTTCCTTTTAACCTGTACTATCCGAAATAAAGATTCATTCATTCATTCATTAGAACACTGTTTGACAGGATAGGGATGAATATAGTTGGCCCCCTAGAGAGATGCTCCTCGGGGTAATAGATACATTCTGATAATTTGTGACTATGCTACTCGGTACCCAGAAGCCTTCCCATTGAAACCTATCAAGGCTAAGCAGGTTGCCAACTGCCTCATTCAATCATTTTCGAGGGTAGGCATACCCAGAGAGGTCCTGACAGACTGTGGAACAAATTTCTTATCAAAACTGTTGCAGCAGGTTTATAAGCTGTTGGGTATTAAGGGAATTAAGACCACCCCATATCACCCTCAGACAGATGGGTTGGTTGAACAATTTAACCAGACTTTGAAGAACATGCTGGGGAAATGTGTTTCTAATTCGGGCTCGGATTGGGACCAGTGGGTGCCGTACTTGTAATTTGCTTATCGAGAGGTTCCCCAAGTTTCAACAGGATTCTCATCTTTTAAACTACTATATGGTTGTCAGGTGAGGGGTCCACTGGACTTATTAAAGGAGCACTGGGAGAGTCCACCGAGTGATCAGGACAATGTGGTCTCATATGTTATTAAAATGAGAGAAAAAGTGGATCAAATGACTGCTTTGGCTCAGGAGAACATGAGGACAGTGCAGGCTAAACAAAAGACTTGGTATGACAAGAAGGCTAGAAAGAGGGTTTTTCACCCAGGTCAGCAGGTGTTGCTACTGCTGCCCTCTTGTGACAGTAAGTTGTTGGCTCGATGGCAGGGGGCCTTATGAAATTTCTAAGAAACTGAGTTCAGTGACATATGAACTATATATGCCTGACAGAAAGACAAAACATCAGTGCTTTCATGTTAGCTTGTTAAAAGAGTTTCAGCAGCCTGTTCATCAGCAGCAACCTGGTCATCAGCAGACGCATCTTCAGCTCCTCATTTGTGCGATGGAAGTGGATGAGGAGAGAGAACAGTCCTTGTTCATTTCAGGTGTCTCATTTGCAGGTTAATCAGCAAAGACAATTAGAGGCACTATTAGATCCAGAACTGTTTCAGGAAAGGCCTGGTTTCACCACATTAGTTCATCATAAGGTTCATTTAAAGAAAGAGGCTGTTCCCCGTAAAAAGTCTTGTAGGATCACTGAACGGTTGGTCCCTAAATTGAAGCAGGAAATTGACCTGATGTTGGAACTGGGAGCGATTGAGGAGTCAGCTAGCGAATGGTGTAGCCTGATTGTGTTGGTCCCCAAAAAGGATGGCTCTTTGAGGTTTTGCATCGACTTTAGAGACCTTAATGCAGTCTCTAAGTTTGAGTCGTACCCCATGCCCCGTATTGACGAGTTATTAAAGAAAGTGGGCAGGGCTACATTCATTTCCATGCTAGACTTAAGCAAGGGGTATTGGCAGGTGGCCTTGGCGCCTGAAACAAAAGAATTGACAGCCTTTAAAACACCTTATGGCAATTTTCAGTTCAAGGTTATGCCATTTAGCCTCCAGGGGGCGCCTGCAACTTTCCAGTGGCTCATGGACCAGGTATTAAGAGGGGTATCAGGCTTTGCAGCTGCCTATTTGGATGACGTGGTCATCTATAGTCAGACCTGGAAGGAACATTTGTTACATCTTCGGCAGGTCCTTCAGTTAATTGAGATGGCAGGACTGACAACCCACGCAAGTGTGCATTTGGACAGTAGCAGGTGGAGTACCTGGGACATGTGGTTGGTCAGGGGGTCATTAGACAACGAGTGGGTAAAGTGGATGCCATTCAGGCTTATCCTGTCCCTACTCCCAAGAAGAAGGTACGGTCGTTTATGGGTTTGGTAGGTTGGTATGGTAAATTCATCCCCCATTTTGCTGAAAGGGCAGTAGTGCTTACTGACCTCACTAAGGCTTCAGCACCGAATAAAATAAAATGGACAGAGGAGTGTGGTAGAGCCTTTGAAGATCTGAAGGGTGTTATTTCTGGTGAGAAGGTTCTCTACAGTCCGGATTTCGCCCATCCATTTATTCTACAGACAGATGCTTCAGGAGTTGGTATCGGAGCAGTATTTCTCCAGGAGGTGGAGGGAGAGAGACACCCAGTACTGTTCTTGAGCCGTAAATTGTTGGACCGGGAGATGAGATACTCTACGGTGGAGAAAAAGTGTCTTGCCATGAAATGGGCAATAGGGTCTCTGAGATACTATTTACTTGGGCATCATTTCATGTTGGAGACAGATCATCGGGCCCTACAATGGCTAAATAGGATGAAGGACACTAATAGTCGTCTTACAGGGTGGTATTTGTCCCTTCAGCCTTATAACTTCACTGTTCGGTATATGGCAGGGAAAACCAACCTTGTGGCAGACAGCCTCTGCTGAGAGTACTGTACTCTCGGGAGAGGGGGGGCAGAAAATGTGATGACGGAGTGTCGCCAGTGTTATGGTCCTCTGTAATTGAATATTATATTATATGTGTAAAAGGATTTGTAATTTGCAAATGTCAACTTGGATTGTAATGTATAAATGCACATATAATTTGAGATTTGTTTTTGAGTGAATTGTAATTCCATTTGTGTGAGATAAATGTTAATGTTAATTATGTTAATTGGGTGAGGCAATCGAATAATCTTAAGACCACATACCTTTGTCAGCATGCTTCCTGGTGGTGTCCGGGCAAAAGATTCCCCAGGGGTTTGAGTGCCCTTTAAAGGATGCCGGGGGAGGAAGTATATGATGGTTGAGTAGAGGGGGATTTAATATGTAAATAAGGGTTTAAACTATTTATTGTATTATTTATGGTGTCTATTTATTCTGTAAATATTGTGGGAAAGTATTTATGTATTTATGTCTCTTTTAGATACTATTGGGTATATGTGGGAATATGGAAATATTTATTGCATTACCTGGGATTTTGGTATGTTCTATTTAGATTAATTATCTCACTAAATATATTAACAGGTGTTTTTCATTTGGTTTTGGTTGGGTGTCGGATGTTCATGTAAGTTGTTGCCTGTGAATTATTTGGAATAAATGGAAAATTGCTTGTTGCAAACTTTTGGAAGTCTCGCTCTTCTCTGGTGTGCCTTGACCGCTCGACAATTATAACAATTGGCTTCTCTGCATCAGACTCTAGACATGGTGGCCCCTTTAAAAAAGAAAAAGTCTAATCAGAGATTTCTAACTTCTTGGTTCAACACCTAACCTAATCCACATAGCACCGGATTAGGTGAGGCCATGGAACAAGACTTTCGGTTGGCCTCGAAGAGATTCTGGCAAACTGTCTGGCAGCTCAGGAGGGGAAAGCAGCTCCCTGTCCACACTGTGTATGGTGCGGATAGGGCACTGTTGACTTCGACTGGGGATATCGTCGGGCGGTGGAAGGAATACTTTGAGGATCTCCTCAATCCCACTGATACACCTTCCACAGAGGAAGCAGGGTTTGTGGACGAGGGGGATGACTCACCTATCACAGGGGCTGAGGTCGCCAAGGTGGTTAAAAATCTCCTTGGTGGCCGGGCCCTGGGGGTGGACGAGATTCGCCCTGAGTACCTCAAGGCCCTGGATGTTGTTGGGCTGTCATGGTTGACACGTCTCTGCAACATTGCGTAGAGGTCGGGGGCAGTGCCTTTGGCATGGCAAACCGGGGTGGTGGTTCCTCTTTTCAAAAAAAGGGGACCGGAGGGTGTGCTGCAACTTTAGAGGGATCACACTCCTCAGCCTCCCTGGGAAGGTCTATGCCAAGGTACTGGAGAGGAGAGTCCGGCCGTTGGTCGAACCTCAGATTCAGGAGGACCAATGTGGTTTTTGTCCTGGCCATGGCACATCGGACCAGCTCTTTACCTTCTCGAGTATTCTCAAGGGTTCGTGGGAGTTTGCTCAACCAGTTTACATGTGTTTTGTGGACTTGGAGAAGGCATTTGACTGTGTCCCTCGTGGTTTTTTGTGGGGAGTGCTTCGAGAGTATGGGGTATCGGGCTTGTTGTTACGAGCTATTCGGTCTCTGTACAACCGTTGTGAGAGTTTGGTTTGTATTGACAGCACTCGGTCGGACTCATTCCCAGTGAGAGCTGGACTCCGCCAGGGCTGCCCTTTGTCACCGATCCTGTTCATAATTTTTATGGACAGGATTTCTAGGTGCAGCCAGGGAACGGAGGGTATCATGCTTGGTGACACCAGGATCTCATCTGTTGTTTGCAGATGATGTTGTCCTGTTGGTTTCATCCAGCAATGACCTACAGCTCTTGCTGGGATGGTTTGCCGCTGAGTGTGAAGCGGCTGGGATGAGAATCAGCACCTCCAAGTCCGAGTCCATGGTCCTCAGCCGGAAGAAGGTGGATTGTCCTCTCCGGGTTGGGGACAGGCTCCTGCCCCAAGTGGAGGAGTTTAAGTATCTTGGGGTCTTATTCACAAGTGAGGGGAAAATGGAGCGAGAGATTGACAGATGGATTGGAGCAGCATCTGCAGTGATGCGGACAACAGACGTACCGGTCTGTTGTGGTGAAGAGGGAGCTTAGTTCTAAGGCAAAGCTGTCGATTTACCAGTCAATCAACGTTCCTACTCTCACCTATGATCACGAGCTTTGGGTAATGACCGAAAGAACAAGATTGCGGATACAAGTGGCTGAAATGAGCTTTCTCCGTAGGATTGCTGGACTCACCCTCAGAGATAGGGTGAGGAGCTCAGTCATCCGAGAGAGGCTCAGAGTAGAACCGCTGCTCCTCCACATTGAAAGGAGTCAGTTGAGGTGGTATGGGCATCTGATTAGGATGCCTCCTGGACGCCTCCCACTTGAGGTGTTTCGGGCATGTCCCACTGGGAGGAGACCCCGGGGCAGACCCAGGACTAGGTGGAGAGACTATGTCTCCCAGCTGGTCTGAGAACGCCTTGGTATCCTCTCTGAAGAGCTGGAGCAGGTGGCTGGGGAGAGGGAAGTCTGGTCTTCTCTGCTTGAACTGCTGCCTCCGCGACCCGGACCTCCAGAAAAGCGGTAGAAGATGGATGGAAGGATGGATGGATGGTTCAACACAGAAACTCGTAGCTTAAAACAGAAGACTCGTCAATTAGAAAGAAAATGGGGCTCCACTAATTTAGATGAAATTTATTTAATTTGTAGAAATCATCTTTTAATCTATAAAAAAAAGTCTCTTAGAAAAGCTAGAACAAGTTATTATTCTGCATTAATAGAAGAGAACAAGAATAATCCTAGGTTTCTTTTCAGCACTGTAGCCAGGCAGACAGAGTCAGGACTCTGTCAATCATAGCATTCCCTTAGAGCTTACTAGTCAGGACTTTATGAACTTTTTCAATAATAAAATTTTATCTATCAGAGATAAAATCAGTCAGATTCTTCCCACCATTAAACACAGTAGCTACTACAACTCCTTCAATTGATATCTGTTTGGATGAGTTTACTCCAATTGACCTTTTAGAGTTAGACAAAATAATTTCCTCATCCAAGCCTTCAACTTGTCTTTTAGACCCTATTCCATCCATCCATCCATCCATCTTCTACCGCTTAATCCTTTCGGGTCGCGGGGGGGGCTGGAGCCTATCCCAGCATCTTTGGGCGAGAGGCAGGGTACACCCTGGACAGATCGCCAGTCCATCGCAGGGCCAACACAGAGAGACAAACAACCATTCACTCTCACATCCATACCTAAGGACAATTTAGAATCCCCAGTTTTGATGCCAATTAACCTAACTTGCATGTTTTTGGCATGTGGGAGGAAACCGGAGTGCCCGGAGTAAACCCACGCAGACACGGGGAGAACATGCAAACTCCACACAGAAGGGTCACCGATGGTCTGGGGGTGGGATCGAACCCACGATGGTCAAGGATGAATCGATCCCATGACCTTCTTGCTGTGCTGCCCCTGTGCTAACCACTGTGCCACCGTGCTGCCCAACCTAGACCCTATTCCTACCAGGTTATTTAACCCCTTGCACTCTGGTCAATTTCCCTAAAAACGCCAAAAAATAATGTACCCAAAGTAAATCAAAAGCTGTTCTTCAACCCTTTGCAGCATCTTCATGGGGTTGGTCTCATTGAAAAGAAAACACTTTGAATTTTTTGGCAAAACAGTCATAATCTCTCTAAGTGCCCCTGCCACTGAGTAACAGTCATCTAAACATACTGAACTTGAAGAAAATAAATTTCGCCTGGGTGTTTTTTTGGATACAAATGCTTGCAAATAACACACAGCTGTCAGATCCGACTGGAAAATGCAACAGAAATGTAGAACCAAGTGTTATCAAGCTGAGGTCCAAATTTGGTAACAATACCACAAAAAATGAATATATTACACAGCTTTTTTCTTAGGTTGTTCCCAGGCGTTTTTGAACTGTGCCAAACTGTGTCAAATGGCACAGTTTGGCACAACATCTAGAACTTTTGAATGCTTCAACATAGAAGCTTCACCTTGGGCTCTAATGAAAGGTGACACTCAGGGCTATCTTGTTAGCTATCCAGAAACACTGTCAGTAGTAATGTCGCAGAGAAAATGAAGTTTCAATTCTAAACACGCTTTACTGAACAAAAATGTCAATATACAAAACATACTGTTTACAAACAACAAATTCAATTCAATTCAATTCAACTTTATTTCTATAGCGCCACTTCACAACAACAGTCATCTCATAGCACTATCAACTGTAGGAGGAACCCCCACAGTTGCAGAAAGACCCCAGCAATCAGGCGATCCCCTGTGAGCAAGCACTTGGCGACGGGATATTTTACAAGTTGACAGCAATACCCTCTCAATCAAATATAATTTTCTAATCCTACTCATCGTCATACTGATTCCTAGAAAATGTGTCAAGATTTTGCTGAGGCGGTCATGCATATCCGTGCCTCTCTTCTGCTCATTGGCCTCTTCTGCTGCTGGGCTGCTGAGGTGAAGAGCCCAGCTGATCAGGAGAAACTTTGTCCTGGTCATTACACTCTTGGGTAGAGGAAGGCTGTACAGGTGTCCCCCTCGCCAGAAATCACTGAAGGATTCGCACTTGACTATACCCATGTAAATAATCAGGCCAAAAAATGAGAGCAGGTCGGAGTGTGTGAGGTCAATCCAGGGGCTGGTGGGTGTGTTGTAGTGTGCAGAGCCATGTAGGTTGGTGTTCTCAACAATGTGGTCTAGCACAGATGGAGTGAAAAATAACTCAAACAACTGAACGGGGGTGTATGAAGCTGTTGTAATTAGCTGAGGTCCAGATGGATTTTTGGGACGAAAAATGGGCTGTGGTGGAATGATGTCAGGGGTGTCGGAATCATGCCACCTCTCCTCAGCTGATGAAGGGCCGGCCGATGTCCCAGGCTGAGGGCTGCCATCACCACTCTCGCCTCCTCTTCCTCTCCTGCTACCTCCTCTTCCTCTCCCTCTTCCTCTCCTTCATTTTCCTCTCCCCAGTGGTGTCTCTCTTTTTGGGGTAGGGGTTTCCTCTTCTGACGAGCTCGCCTGCAGCTCCCTTCTTCTGCGCTTGCTGGTAGAGTGCTCGTCTGGCACCCACTCCTCACCAGAGTCTTCATCTGAAGTTTGTCTATTATGTGAAAATAAAGTCATTTACAAAGTTCAATTTTTATTTTTCACTATTCTCCTATTTTCCCAGAGTTCACATACACAGCACAGTTCCTGTTTTGTTTTGTTGTTTTTTTTACAAGAAAAAATAGCCTAAAGTGCAATAAAAATTATACTAAAACATTATTATATTTCTAGAGGGTAACAAACAACCCACTGGGAGGAGACCCCGGGGCAGACCCAGGACTCGGTGGAGAGACTACACTACCGTTCAAAAGTTTGGGGTCACCCAGACAATTATTTTTCCATGAAAAGTCACACTTATTTACCACCATGAGTTGTAAAATGAATAGAAAATATAGTCAAGACATTGACAAGGTTAGAAATAATGATTTGTATTTGAAATAATAATTTTTTCCTTCAAACTTTGCTTTCGTCAAAGAATCCTCCATTTGCAGCAGTTACAGCATTGCACACCTAACATGATTGCACAAGGGTTTTCTAATCATCCATTAGCCTTCTGACGCAATGAGCAAACACATTGTACCATTAGAACACTGGAGTGATAGTTGCTGGAAATGGGCCTCTATACACCTATCTAGATATTGCACCAAAAACCAGACATTTGCAGCTAGAATAGTCATTTACCACATTAGCAATGTATAGAGTGTATTTCTGATTAGTTTAAAGTTATCTTCATTGAAAAAAAGTGCTTTTCTTTCAAAAATAAGGAAATTTCTAAGTGACCCCAAACTTTTGAACGGTAGTGTATGTCTCCCAGCTGGTCTGGGAACGCCTTGGGATCCTCTCTGGAGAGCTGGAGCAGGTGGCTGGGGAGAGAGAAGTCTGGGGTTCTCTGCTTGAACTGCTGCCTCCGTGACTCGGACCTCCGGAAAAGCGGTAGAAGATGGATGGATGGATGGATGGATGGATGGATGGATGGATAACAAACACCACACACACACACACACACACACACACACACAAAAACATGCCACGTAAAAAATGTGTGGCCTTTTTTACAAGAAAAAATAGCCTACAGTGCAATAAAAATTATACTAAAACATTATTACATTTCTAGAGGGTAACAAACAACCCACTGGGAGGAGACCCCGGGGCAGACCCAAGACTCGGTGGAGAGACTATGTCTCCCAGCTGGTCTGGGAACGCCTTGGTATCCTCTCTGGAGAGCTGGAGCAGGTGGCTGGGGAGAGGGAAGTCTGGGCTTCTCTGCTTGAACTGCTGCCTCCGCGACTCGGACTTCCGGAAAAGCGGTAGAAGATGGATGGATGGATGGATGGATGGATAACAAACAACCCCCCCCCACACACACACACACAAAACATGCCACGTAAAAAATTTGTGGCCTTTTTTACAAGAAAAAATAGCCTACAGTGCAATAAAAATTATGCTAAAATATCTATCTGCAATGCAGAGGATAACACACACCCCCCCCCACCCCGCTACAGAGGAACTCTGCACACCAAAAAACTTGTGGCCATGACGCACCGTTGGAATTACCGATCGGTCAAAAGTGATTTTTATTACTATTTTCATCGATAAAGAATAATTTAGCTTATAACACTTACCTGTCCACAACAGCAATAAGTTCCTCATTGTCAGACGAACATGAAGCTGGTCCGGTTGTAACGGACTCGTGCTTCTGGTCACCCGACCCGGTCAAAACATCTCCGCTTCCACGCTTGTGGTTTTGGCGAACCATTTTTCCAAACAAATAATCCAAAAAAGACTGGCTGATGCTACCGTTCCGCACAGGTCTCAATGTCAGTCACCCAGCGGCTTAGGCAAAAGAGATTTTATGCAGGGAGACGCACGTCAACTGTCAAACTTCTCTGCTTCAATTGGCTCGTATTCGCAGCCGTTGGTAGGCAGGACCTTCTTGCTAGGTTTTCAGTCATTGGTTCTTCAAGGTTTCAGAAACCCAATTCAAGGCTCTTATTAGAGGTCAATCAAATCTAAACCAATCATACACTCCTTTGGCTTTCTGTTCACGGCTGTGTGAAAAGAAAGCTGAACAATGCAGCTTTTTTTTTTTCCGTGTGCGTGCGTCTGAGTGCGCACTGAGACGCACAGTGCGTTCTAGGATGCACGAGGGCGCCCTGAGACGCACGAGGGCACACTGGGACGCAGAGACGTGCCCGCCCGCGGTACACCGGAGTGCAAGAGGTTAAAGAAGTCTTCCCATTTATTGGTAACTCTATTCTTCAAATAATCAATTCTTCATTAACATTAGGCCATATACCGCAGGCTTTAAAAACTGCTGTAATTAAACCCTTAGTCAAAAAGCCAACGCTGGATCCAGTTTTAGCTAACTATAGACTAATCTCTAATCTGCCTTTCATTTCAAAAATCTTAGAGTTGTTCCTACGCAATTATTTGACCACTTGCAGGGAAATGGTTTATTTGAAGAGTTTCAATCTGGGTTTAGAATCCATCAGTCATGGAGTTCCACAGGGATCTATGCTAGGCCCGACTCTTTTTAGTTTATATATGCTTCCGTTAGGCAACATTATTAGAAAGCACTGTATACATTTTCATTGTTATGCAGATGACACACAATTATACATGTCAATGAAGCTTATGCAGATGACAAACAATTATACATGTCAATGAAGCCAGATGATAGTAATTGATTGGCCAAATTAGAAGCCTGTCTTAAGGAAAACAGAGCTTGGATGATAGGATATTTTCAGGTTTCATTGATTATTCTATATAATTTTAATGCTGTATTATTCTATTTTATTTTATAATTGTATCTGGTGCATATATAAGATAAGCCTTTATTAGTCCCACAATGGGGAAATTCCAGGATTGCAACAGCACAGGGACAGCAACACTCAGAGCAACAATCAGAAGGCAAGAAAAAACAAGAGCAGCGAGTATACATATGTACATATAAACATAAATATATAGACACACGGTGCAGAGCATTGTAGCTAGATGGAATAAATATATAGATATATAAACACACAGTGCGGAGCATTGTAACTAGATGGAATGAATATATGAATATATAAACACACACAGTGCGAAGCATTGTAGCTAGATGGAATAAATATATGAATATATAAACACACACACAGTGTGGAGCATTGTAGCTAGATGGAATAAATATATGAATATATAAACACACACACAGTGCGGAACATTGTAGCTAGATGGAATAAATATATGAATATATAAACACACACACAGTGTGGAGCATTGTAGCTAGATGGAATAAATATGTAAATATATAAACACACACACAGTGCGGAGCATTGTAGCTAGATGGAATAGATATGTAAATATATAAACACACACAGTGCGGAGCATTGTAGCTAGATGGAATAAATATGTAAATATATAAACACACAGTGCGGAGCATTGTCGCTAGATGGAATAAATATATAAATATATAAACACACACAGTGCGGAGCATTGTAGCTAGATGGAATGAAACAGCATAACCGTCTACTTAGTTATCCTACATGGTATGATTATGTACCCATACATATTGTCACCCTCCGTAGCTACTGGTATTTTCCTAGTTGTATACTGGAGGGGACCATTGTGAAAGTCTATTGCATCTTTTGCATTCAATACTATTAGGTTGTCCTGTCTTTTTGCTCTCTCTGCGAGCAGCCCTGCTTAGGTTGTACAGTCTGACAGCCGTTGGTAGGAAGGACCTGCGAAACCTCTCGGTTGTGCACCTAGGATGATGTAGTCTGCTGCTAAATGAGCTCCTTAGTGCATTCAGTGTGTCCTGCATAGGGTGGAACTCGGACTCCAGCAGAGATGACAGTTTAGCCACCATCCTTCTCTCTCCCATCTCCTCCACTGGGTCAAGGCGCTGCCCCAGGACAGAGCTAGCTTTCTTGATCAGTTTGTTCAGTCTCTTCCTATCGGCTGCTGTAATGCCACTGCCCCAGCAGACCACTCCAAAAGTGATGGCTGATGCCACCACCGTGTCGTAGAATGTCTTCAGCAGCGCCCCTTGTACACCAAAAGACCTGAGTCTCCTCAGTAGGAACAGCCTGCGCTGCCCCTTCTTGTAGAGTGTGTCAGTATTGTGTGGCCAGTCTAGTTTATTGTTCAAATGAACATCCAGGTACTTGTAGGATGTCACCATCTCAATGTCTGTTCCCTGGATGTTTACTGGTGCTGTGAGGGGTTGTCCTTGCCTGCGGCAGTCCACCACCAGCTCCTTAGTTTTCCTCGCGTTGATCTGGAGGCAGTTCCGATGGCACCAGTCCAATAATGAGCCAATGTCTGATTCTCTGTGTTTTTCCATTGTTTCAGAGCTTGAAAAGAATGTCTGTTTCTCAGTGTAAGATTAGGCTGAGCAAGACTGTAAATAATGACGAGGGTTTTTGTATTATCATACCGAGCTGTTCTGTTCAGAATGCCCGAAGTTAGGTTGACCAGGTCATGTAAAGATCATAGCAGAATGTTCAGTGCTGTCCACAGATTAGAAGCAGTCTCGGGGAAAGATGGCTCCAGCCGTCTTTAGGTTTAGAAAAGGTCAGGGACGCCTGCCCAGGGTATAAGGAGCAACATCCTTGAACACATGTTAGGGAGTTGGTGTGAGCAGGCTCTGAGACACGTTATGCTGTGACCGATTGCCTCCTTTTTCTGATCAGAAAGAGAATAAATGGCTCAGAACTTGGAAACCACCTATTGATTATTGATTCGGTCTCAATCAATTCATTTTTTATCTAACAGATGACTTGTAATTTCCTGCTATTAAATTCAGATAAGACATTCTTGTTGGTCCAAAAAACCTGAGAAATACCTTTCCAAATCAAACTCTTAGTTTGGATGTGGTTACTCTTTCTCTGAATTTATTCTGTGAGGAACCTTCGAGTTATTTTTGATCAAGGTCTGTTTTTAATTCACATATTAAATTCATTTCTAAGACTGCCTTCTATCATTTGCGTAACATTGCCAAGATTAGGAGCATCTTGTCTCAGAGTGATGCTGAGAAACTGATCCATGCTTTTGTTAGTTAGATTATTGTAACTCTTTATTATCAGGTTGTCCTAAAACATCTTTAAAAAGTCTTCAGCTGATCCAAAATGCTGCAGCAAGAAGTTTGTTATCAATATCTGCTGCCAAAGTTTCAGATATCAATATCACTACCCGAAGAGACCAGCTGTACTAGTGTACAGAGCCACTAGTCAAGTGTAAGACTTTCAAGTATCTCAGGAGCATTGTTTCAGAGAATGCTAGGCTGGAGGATGAGCTATCTCTCAGAATGGGAAGAGCGAGTGCTGTGTTTGGAAACTTGAGGGAGAGACTGTGGAATAATCGACATGTGTCTATCCATGTGAAATGCAAAGTGTACAGAGCAACTGTACTAGCTACTTTATTGTTTGGTGCTGAAACTTGGACTGTCTACAGAGTACAGGTAAAGAAACTCCACGTATACATGATGAGACACCTTCAAGCCATCATGAACATCTCATGGAAAGACAAGATAACCAACATAAAAGTGCTGAAACAAGCTGGTCTACCATCAATGGAGGACATGCTAATACAGATGAACCTGAGATGGCTCAGTCATGTTGAATTCAATTCAGTTTTATTTATATAGCGCCATTTCACAACAACAGTTATCTCATAGCACTTTCAACTGTAGGGGAAACCCCCACAATTGCAGAAAGACCCCAGCAATCAGGTGATTCCCTGTGAGCAAGCACTAGGCGATGGTGGAGAAGAAAAACTCACTTTTAACAGGAAGAAACCTCCAGCAGAACCAGGCTCAGGGAGGGGCAGTCATCTGCTGCGACTGGCTGTGTGTGTGGGGGGGGGGGGGGGGGGGACAGAGAAGACGAAAAGAACAGACATGTAAAAAGCAAACAGCACGATGGGGACTCAATCTATGGGAGAGAACAAACAGATGTTAATGACCAGCAAAAATATTTCATTGACAGTGAAAAAAGGAGTGAAGCCCAGTGCATTGTTGGAGGTCCCCCGGCTGTCTAAACCTATTAGCAGCATAACTAAGGGAGGGTTCAGGGGCACATGATCCCTCCCTAATTGTAGGCTATATCAAAAAGAAAGGTTTTAACCCTATTCTTAAAAACAGAGATCGAGTCTGACTCCCGAAAACTGGTAAACGATTCCGGAGCATCAGAGGCAGAACCACCAGACTGATCAACAGCTTCCTTCCACAAGCTGTCAGGATTCAATTCAGTTCAATTCAACTTTATTTATATAGCGCCATTTCACAACAACAATCATCTCATAGCACTATCAACTGTAGGGGGACCCCCACAGTTGCAGAAAGACCCCAGCAATCAGGCGATCCCCTGTGAGCAAGCACTTGGCGACGGTGGAGAGGAAAAACTCCCTTTTAACAGGAAGAAACCTCCAGCAGAACCAGGCTCAGGGAGGGGCAGTCATCTGCTGCAATTGGCTGGGGGGTGAGGGGATAGAGAAGAAGAAAAGAACAGACATGTAGAGAGCAAACAGCACGATGGGAACTCAATCTATGGGAGAGAACAAACAAATGTTAATGACCAGCAAAAAAAAATATTTCATAGAGAGTGAGGAAAGGAGTGAGGCCCACTGCATTACTGGAGGTCCCCCGGCTGACTAAACCTATTAGCAGCATAACTAAGGGAGGGTTCAGAAACACATGATCCCTCCCTAATTGTAGGCTATATCAAAAAGGTAGGTTTTAGCCCTATTCTTAAAAACAGAGATCGAGTCTGACTCCCGAATCCAGATTGGTAGCTGATTCCACAGGAGAGGAGCTTGATAACTGAAGGCTCTGCCTCCCATTGTACTTTTGGAGATTCTAGGTATTACAAGTAATCCTGCATTTTGGGAGCGTAGTGCTCTGTTAGGATGATACGGTAGTATCAGATCTTTTAAATAAAAAGGAGCCTGATTGTTTAAAGCTTTGTAAGTAAGAAGAAGGATTTTAAACTTAATTCTAAACTCTATGGGAAGCCAATGAAGGGAGGCCAGAACCGGAGAGATATGATCTCTCTTTCTAGTACCTGTTAAAACTCTTGCTGCAGCATTTTGGATCAGCTGAAGACTTTTTAAAGATGTTTTAGGACAGCCTGATAATAAAGAATTACAATAATCTAATCTCGAGCTAACAAAAGCGTGGATCAGCTTCTCAGCATCACTCTGAGACAAGATGCTCCTAATCTTGGCAATATTACGCAAATGATAGAAGGCAGTCTTAGAAACAAATTTAATATGTGAATTGAAGGACAAATCCTGATCAAAAATAACTCCAAGGTTCCTCACAGAGCTATTAAGAGAAAGAGTAACTGCATCCAAACTGAAAGTTTGATTTGGAAAGGAATTTCTAAGGTTTTTTGGACCAACAAGAATGACTTCAGTCTTATCTGAATTTAATAGCAGGAAATTACAAGTCATCCAAGCTTTGATTTCCTTAAGACAGGCTTCTAACTTGGCTAATTGATTAGTATCATCTGGCTTCATTGCCAGGTATAATTGTGTGTCATCTGCATAACAATGAAAATGTATACAGTGCTTTCTAATAATGTTGCCTAACGGAAGCATATATAAACTAAAAAGAGTAGGGCCTAGCACAGATCCCTGTGGAACTCCATGACTAAGCTTTGAGCTGAAAGAAAACTCATCATTTACATGAACAAACTGGAACCTATCAGATAAATAAGATCTAAACCACTGCAACGAAGTTCCATTAAGTCCAACATAGTGTTCTAATCTATCAAGTAGAATATTATGATCAATAGTATCAAAAGCTGCACTAAGATCTAAAAGGACAAGTACAGAAACTAGTCCATTATCAGATGCAATGAGGAGGTCGTTAGTGACCTTCGCTAAGGCTGTTTCAGTGCTATGATGGATTCTAAACCCAGATTGAAACTCTTCAAGTAAACCATTTCCCTGCAGGTGGTCAAATAATTGCGTAGCAACAACTCTAAGATTTTTGAAATGAAAGGGAGATTAGAGATTGGTCTATAGTTAGCTAAAGCTCCTGGATCTAGCGTTGGCTTTTTGAGTAAGGGTTTAATTACAGCTGTTTTAAAAGCCTGCGGTACATGGCCTAAAGTTAATGAAGAATTGATTATATGAAGAATAAAGCTACCAATAAGTGGGAAGACTTCTTTAAATAACCTGGTAGGAATAGGGTCTAAAAGACAAGTTGAAGGTTTGGATGAGGAAACTATTTTGTCTAACTCACAAAGGTCGATTGGAGTAAACTCATCAAGACAGACATCAATAGAAGGAGTTGTAATAGTTACAGTATTTAAGTTAACTGTGGGAAGAATCTGATTGATTTTATCTCTGATGGATGAAATTTTATTATTGAAAAAGTTCATAAAGTCCTGCCTAGTAAGCTCTAAGGGGATGCTAGGATTGACAGAGTCCTGACTCTTTGTCAACCTGGCTACAGTACTGAAAAGAAACCTGGGATTATTCTTGTTCTCTTCTATTAATGCAGAGTAATAACTCGTTCTAGCTTTTCTAAGAGATTTTTTATAAATTAAAAGATGATTTCTCCAAGCTAAATAGATTTCATCTAAATTAGTAGAGCGCCATTTTCTTTCTAATTGACGAGTCTTCTGTTTTAAGTTTTAAGGGGGCCACCAAGTCTAGAGCCTGATGCAGAGAAGCTGAAACACTATCCACCATGTTATCAATTACAGAAGGAGCAAGCTGTCTATAGCTTATTTCCGTTGTGTTGACACATGGCATAGAGGAAACAATCTGCATAAATTTGGAAACAGCATCATCTGAGAGGCATCTACTGTGATAATATTTTTCTTTAGGAGCCAAATAGTCAGAAATAGTAAAATCAAAGGTTTTTGACAATGGTCTGACAGTACAGGGTTATGAGGAGACACTACAAGATTTTCTATTTCTATGCCATATGTCAGAACAAGGTCCAATGTATGGTGGAGGTAATGAGTAGAATTTCCTACTTTCTGAGAAAACCCAATCGAGTCTAATATTGAATTAAAAGCCACATTAAGGCAGTCACTATCTACATCCACATGTATATTAAAGTCCCCTACTATAATTATTCTATCAGATTTCAGCACTAAATCAGCTAAGAAATCAGCAAATTCGGATAAAAATTCTGAATAGGTTGATGGGGGACGATAAACTATGGCAAATAAAATTGGGTTTAACCTGAAATTGCTAAAGTGCCCAACACTGAGGACCAGGCCCTCAAAGGAATTATAACATGTTTTTTGCTTTACATTAACTAGTTTTTTGCTGAACTAGTTGACCCGGAATCTCTCATACACACTACTGCACCTACAGACATTTTGTATATTATTTGTACATTATAATTAGTTAGTTTTTTGTTGTTTTTTTTCCCCAAGTATGTCTCAGGGATGTGTGAATGTATGGGGGGGTGGGGGTGGGGGGGGGGGGTGAAGCTATGTGGGAGTGTGTCTTAAATCATGCTGCTTCTATTTATATGGATGCCGAGAGAAACGCAATTTCATCTTGCCTGCACTACAGTTGTATGTACAGCAATATGACAATAAAGTTTGATTTGATTTGATTTGATTTGATTTGATTTGATTTGAATCCAGATTGGCAGCTGGTTCCACAGGAGAGGAGCTTGATAACTGAAGGCTCTGCCTCCCATTGTACTTTTGGAGATTCTAGGTATTACAAGTAATCCCACATTTTGAGTGTTGTGATCTGTTAGAATAATAGGGTAGTATCAGATCTTTTAAATAAAAAGGGGCTTGATTATTTAGAGCTTTGTAAGTGAGAAGAAGGGTTTTAAACTTAATTCTAAACTCTATGGGAAGCCATTGAAGCGAGGCCAGAACCAGAGAGATATGATGTCTCTTTTTAGCACCTGTTAAAACTCTTGCTGCAGCATTTTGGATCAGCTGAAGACTTTTTAAAGATGTTTTAGGACAACCTGATAATAAAGAGTTACAATAATCTAATCCAGAGCTAACAAAAGCTTAGTTTCAAGCTTAGTGAAATCTTAGTTTCACTTAGTGAAACACTTTCACCAAGTGCAGCTATGTCTACATTGTACCTGTTCATTTCCAAGGCCACAAGCACAGACTGTCTTTGTGGGCGCTGTGATGTTGATCTGTCCATCAGAGTGCATACATTACATTCTTCTACACACAAGGCTGCTGTTTTCCTCTTCTTCTCTCTTCCTGCTCCTAGCATGCTTTTCGCTGCCTGTCAGAGTGTGAACAGATCAGTGCGGACCTTGTTAACCCGGGCGACATCCATGAGTTGCTTTCTGACTGACCATTTTATGAAACTGCTTGCAAAGTATTTGAGTACCACTAGCTTTTGCTGGACTAGCGGCACATTCTTGGCAGATAGAAGTATTATCAGTGGCAAGGACAGGCCAAGACAAACTGACTGCAGTATCTGTTGCAGTGACTGACCACATGATAGGTTTGTTTGTTTGCTCTTTGTGTAGTGCATGTCACGATGCACCGACTGGCAAAAGTCCACCACAGACCTTGCGACAGATGTGCTTATCTGCCAGGATATCCAATCTCACCCTGTGTAACTGGGAGTGGTCCACCACAGACCTGTGACAGATATTGTTTTTAGTTCTGCCAGGATGCCCAGTTTCACCTTCCATGCCCTCGGAAGGGCAGGGTTGCCGGTTGAGTCACTGATGGCCCAACCCATAAGACAGGTAGTACCGGTTTTCATGGTTGTCCGGTAGCAAGTAAAACAATGCCTGACCTGATATCAACAAAATGAAACACAAATACATAAACAAGAATATAATGACAAAATTAAGAATACAAGATAACTCATAAAAGAACAGAGACAAATAACAATCCAGACAAAATACAGAAATGCATGACAACCCTCAAACCAAGATAACCATAATAAATATCAAATAAACAGATACAGAAATCCACAAGATGACATACCACAACTTGGAGGCTGAGCATGGCACTCATTCATGCTCAGAATCATGACAGGGGGTGTCATGATTCGGTGGGATTTTGAGGACGCTTAAGTGCAGAACAACCACTTCAGAAGAACACTCAGACACAGATGGAGACGTTAACTCCACTTTAACGAAACCCCAAAACCCTTTGCAGAACACGCTAACTTAAGAAATAAATACACATACCACAATTACTGAAACCTGCAACCAAAACGCCACACTATATACAGCAAAAAAGTTGCACGCTGGGGCCACATGCAGCCACATGCAGCCTAGGAAGAAAGAGAGGCAGGGGATAGTTAATAATGAGAATGCCACACAGGGAAATGACAACTGGGGGTCTTATGATACTGGCAGAGAGCCCGGCAGGAAACTCCAGCGTGGGAAAGGTGAAGGGGGTCTGGAGACTGCAGGGAAGGATGAAGAAGGACTGAGAAACCTGGGTGGAGAAGCCATTGTCTTTGAGGAGAGCTGGTTCAGGCAAGCGTACAAACACAGCTCCAGAGACGCACCACTGGAGGCGGCAGCAAACCTGAGAGGAGTAGAGGAGAAAGGTAAGACAACTCTGGTAAAAAATTAATTTTACCACACAAGAATTATGATTGTGAGGCGGCACAAACCCGATGATCCAGTGGAGAGCTCTTCACACACTGGCCCTTAAATACACTGGTGAATCAGGAAGCAGCAGGTGTGTGATCACGCAGGTGCGCTGATTAGCTCCAGAGCCGGGAAAACAGAAACAGGAAGGGAGGGGGAAGCACGCTCGCCTGATCATGACAGTTCCCCCATCAAGGGATGCCTCCTGATGTTCCCCCGGGCTTTTGTGGATGGGCAAGGTGGAATGCCCAAACCATATCCTTGTCATGGAAGTGGAAGCGTGGAATCCATGAGCTCTCCTCCGGACAGTAAACCCTTCCAATCCACCAGATACTGCAGCCCCTGGCCTCAACGGCGTACGTCCAGAACCCGCTGGATGGTATAGGTGGTATGTCCATTGATGATCCGGGGAGGTGGAGGGGGTTCTGGAGGAGGAGACAAGGGACTGATGGAGAGAGGTTTGATCTGTGAGATGTGGAAGGTAGGATGTATGTGGAGAGATGGGGGTAACTTCATCCGGACAGTGATGTCATTGATGATGCAGGATATCGGGAACAAATCCAGAAAGCAAGGGGACAGCTTCCGAGAATCTGTCTTAACGGGTACCTTCTTGATGGATAACCAGACCTTCTGGCCCACGGAGTATTTAGGCACTGCCACACGCCTACGGTTGGCATACAGGCGATTCCGCTAGGACAATTGCTGAAGAGCTGCCTGAGTGGACCACCAGAGGTGGTGACAGCGGCGTGGGCCTCTACTGAAGGTACCGTGATGTCCCTCTCCATCATGGGTAGAAGCGGTGGCGTATATCCCGTGGTGGCTTCAAAAGGTGTCAGTCCTGTGGCGGAGGACCCAGCAGAGTTGAGTGCATACTCCACCCAGGTCAGGTGGGAGCTCCAAGTTGACGGGTTGCAGGACGCTACACACCTCAGGGTGGCCTCCAAGGACTGGTTTGCACACTCAGCCTGGCCGTTGCTCTGGGGGTGATATCCAGATGTGAGGCTGATGGAGGTGCCCAGGGACTCACAGAACACTCTCCAGACCCATGAAGTAAACTGTGGACCTCGATGTGAGACAATGTCTGTGGGGATGCCGTGTAACCAGATGCCGTAGATGGATAGGAGATTGGCTCTCTCACCAGCAGAAGGGAGACCAGGAAGGGGAACCAAGTGAACGGCCTTAGAAAAGCAATCAGTAATGGTGAAAATGATGGTGTTACCTTGACATGGAGGGAGACCCGAGACAAAGTCAATGGCAAATGGGACCAGGGACAGGAAGGGATGGGAAGTGGATGGAGGACACCAGCTGGGGAAGAAGAGTCAGATTTATTGGCGACGCATGTGTGGCAGGCTTTCACATAGTTCTTCACCCTTCCTGAGGGAAGGCCACCAAAACACACGCTGAATGAGTTCCGTAGAGCGGGTGATGCTGGGATGACAGGCAAAAAAACTTGTGTGCCCCCACTGGATAACATCACTGCGTAGGGGGAGGGCACGTACAACCTGTTGGGCGGGCCTCCCTCCAGGATGGGTTCTGCTGACTGGGCCTGCTGGACCCTCTGCTCAATATCCCAAGTAAGGGCACCCAAAATACAGGAGGAGGGCAGGATTGTGTCCGGGAAGGAGACAGCGGCTGCAGGAGAAGGTGTGGAGGAGGAGCCCTAGGGAAAACTGGTGTGAGAGAGCAACAGGTTTTACATTGTGAGACCCTGGGTGATATGTGATGGAGAGGTTGAACCTAAGGAAAAACAGGGCCCACCGAGCCTGCCGGGCATTCAAACTTCTGGGCGATCTGAAATATTCCAAATTTTTCTGATCAGTCCAGACCATCACCGGCTGATTGGCTCCCTCCATCCAGTGTCTCCACTCCTCCAGCGCCAATTTAATGGCCAGTAGTTCGTGGTCCCCTACATCATAATTTCTCTCGGCTGGGGTCAGCCGCCGACAGAAAAATGTGCATGGGTGGAGCTTCTGGTTGGAGCCAGAACGCTGTGAAGCACAGTGCCCACCCCCAAAGCATCCACCTCGACCACAAACTGGGCTTGGGGATCTACCTGTGCCAAGATAGGTGCGGTGGTGAACTTTTCTTTAGAGTGTAACAAAAGCCCGCTCAGCAGCCTTGGACCATTTGAATGGGCTCTTGGTCAAAGTAAGCTGGGTGAGGGGCAGAGCGATTTTGCTGCAATCATGGACGAACCAACGGTAGAAACTGGCAAAACTCAGGAAGCGTTGGAGCTCCTTCCTGGTCTGGGGAGTAGACCAGTCTGCTACTAGCGCCTGAATCTTTTCCGGGTCAGCCTTTAACGTGCCCCGGCCCATGGTAAACCCCAAGAAAGAAGTAGAGTAGGTGGAAAACACACACTTCTCAACTTTGACGAAAAGCTGATTTTCGAGCAGCCGCTGCAGGACTGTCGAGACGTGGACCACATGTTCCTCCACTGTGCAAGAAAAAAATCAGTATGTCATCTAAATAAACAAAAATTAAGTTCTTCACCATGTCCCAGAGGACGTCATTGATTGATCGCTGGAAGATGGCGGGCGCGTTGGTCAGGTCAAAGGGCATGACCAAATATTCAAAGTGACCCAAATGTGTTTTAAATGTCATCTTCCATTCATCCCCCTTGTGGATACGCACCAAATGATATGCATTCCAGAGATCAAGCTTAGTATATATCTGTGCCTGTTGGAGGAGTTCAAAGGCTGAATTAAAGAGTGGCAACGGGTATTTATCCTTTATGGTGATGGAATGTAGCTTGCGATAATCAGTGCAAGGCTGCCGAGTCCCATCCTTTTTGCCTACAAAAAAGAACCCCGCGCCAAGATGAGCGGAGGATGGGCAAATAAGGCCGGTGCTAAGGGAGTCCTTAATGTAGCTCTCCATCGCTTCCCTCTCCGGCCCAGATAAACTGTAGAGCCAGCTGGATAGCAGCATTGCGCCCGGAAGGAGGTTGATAGCACAGTCATAGGACCGATGAGGTGGCAAAGATAGGGCCCTTGACTTGCTAAAGACCTCCCCTAAGTCATGGTAGACCTCGGGCACGTGGCTGAGATCCGTCGGCTCAGCCAAAGGGGAGGAGGGAGGGTGAGCAAGCAGCGGAAAGGAGACATGACAACAAACAGAATGAGCTCCAGGTGGAGACAGAACCCTGGGCCCAGTTAATTATTGGACTATGTTTGTGAAGCCACGGATACCCCAAAATCATGGAGGCAGAAGATTGTGGCAGCACAAAAAACTGAATTGTCTCGCGATGGTTACTGTACAAAATGACCAAAATGGGCTCAGTTTGCTGGGTCACTGCCACAAGACTACGGCCAGATAAGGCTGAAACATTAACAGGTGTCTGGAGGTTCCTGGTGGGGATCTGAAACTTTTGAACCAATTCCTGGTGAATGAATTCTTGCTCCGCCCAGGAAACCACCAGAGCGGAGGTTTTGCACTCGGCTCCCAGTAACTGGACCAGAGCCAGAAGTGTAAAACAGCTGGGGGGATTTTGAGAAGAACCTCCCGCCAGACCTCCCACAGTTACTGACAGGCTGGCTCTTTTGGCCGAATCGGACATTTGAAGATGGTATGATCAGTGGCCCTGCAATACATGCACACCTCCGACTTTTCTCGGCATTGGTGCTCCTCCAGAGTCAGATGATCCCTGCCCAGGACCATTGGTTCCAGAGGCGGCATTGTGGATTCTGCGCAAGGAGGTCGGGGGACCGGCTGAGGAGCAGGCGAGGAAGCAGCGGTCCTCTGCTCCCTAGCGTGCTCCCGGAACCAGTTATCTAAGGCCACAGCCTGTGTGATCAATTCATCCAGGGAGGAGGGATTCACCCGAACAGCCAGTTTGTCGTGGAGGTTGGCATTCAAACTCCAGAGGAAGATGCTACATAGCGCAGCGTCATTCCACTCGGAGTCTGCCGCGGTGACTTGAAACTCAAAAGAGTAGTCGGCTACTGACCGACTCCCCTGCTGCAGCCCTAGCAACTGGCAGGCGATGTTACCCTCGCTCTCCACGTAATCAAATGCCTGGGTGAATTCCTGAATGGAACGTTCAAAAGTGTATTGGGCCCCCTCCCGACCACTCAAGACAGACCGAGCCCACTTGAGTGCCCGGTTGCGGAGTAATAGGGTCATGAATTTGATTTTAGCCGAATCATCCCTGTATTCTCCCTCCACCTGCTGGAAGTACATCCGACAGTGTAACAGGAACCCTTTACATCCCTCCACCTACCCCCTGTAGGGGGCAGGCGCGAGCACGGAAATGGTCCTGCAGAAAACGGGAGCTGTTGGGGCAGCAGGTGCAGAAGGGGGAGCGGCCACACCAGGAAACACAAATGCTCTGTGACCGTGGTCAACTGTTGGGTGATAGTTTGGAGCTGCTCAGACAAAAACATGACCTGATGCTCCGTGGCTTCCAAACGCGAAAGCACCGATGGTTCTCCTGAGGCAGCACCCATTAAGCCTCGATCCTGGCTGGATCATTCTGTCATGATTCGGTGGGATTTTGATGGAGACTCAGACACTCAGACAGAGATGAAAAGTTAACACCACTTTAATGAAACTCAAAACCCTTTACACAACACACTAACTTAAGAAATAAATACATACACCACAATTAATGAAACCCGCAACCAAAACGCCACACTATATACAGGAAAAGAGTTGCACGCTGGAGCCATATGCAGCCTAGGAAGAAAGAGAGGTGAGGGATTGTTAATAATGAGAATGCCACACAGGGAAATGACAACTGGGGGTCTTACAATACTGGCAGAGAGCCCGGCAGGGAACTCCAGCGTGTGAAAGGTGAAGGGGGTCTGGAGACTGCAGGGAAGAATGAAGAAGGGCTGAGGAACCTGGGTGGAGAAGTCGTTGTCTTTGAGGAGAGCTGGTTCAGGCAAGCGTACAAACACAGCTCCAGAGACGCACCACTGGAGGCGGCAGCAAACCTGAAAGGAGTAGAGGAGAAAGGTAAGGCAACTCTGGAGAAATAATTAATTTTACAGCACAACAAGAATTATGATTGTGAGGCGGCACAAACCCAACAATCCAGTGGAGAGCTCTTCACACACTGGCCCTTAAATACGCTGGTGAATCAGGAAGCAGCAGGTGTGTGATCATACAGGTGCGCTGATTAGCTCTGGAGCTGGGAAAACAGAAACAGGAAAGGAGGGGGGAGGCACGCTCACCTGATCATGACAGGGGTGTGTGTTTATGATTATCTTTTCATTAACAAATTGTTGTTGTTGTTGTTGTTGGTTTTATTTATCTTATTATCCTGTCCTAACTCCAGTGTTTCCTCATGGGGAGCCCTCCCACAGGGGGTTGCCTGGTTCTTGCTGCAGGGCGCTGGCCTGTGACTGCCCTGGCCCACCCAATGCCTGGTCTTGGGTGGTGGCAGAGGTGGTGCCCCTGTAGCTGCGGACTTGGCACTTCCCTTGTGTTGATGGTTCCCTAAGATGGTGCTTCTACACCTGGATCCTTGGCACTCAGTCATGTCTCACATTGATGAGTGTGTGTATGTGTGTGTGCGTCTCTCTCTGTCTGCTTGTACAAGGTTGGGCAGGTGAAAAGGTGGGGTGGGAAGGGCCGTAATTGTGTTTAATTTGTAAAGCACCTTGTGCTACAATTTTTTTGCATGAAAAGTGCTATATAAATAAAGTTTTGATTCTTCTTCTTCTTCGTCGATCGCTAGATGGTCACATCAGCTGCCCTGACGAATGCTGCCGTCCTGCGGAGGTCCCCGAGGTCCCCGTGCAGCTTTTGGTTTAGCGATGTGATTGATTGATTAATTGATAACTGAAGACTCTGCCCCCCATAGTACTTTTGGAGATTCTAAGTATTACAAGTAAACCTGCATTTTGGGAGCATAGTGCTCTGTTAGGATAATAAGGTTTCAGAGCTTTTAAATAAAAAGGGGCCTGATTATTAAGAGCTTTGTAAGTGAGAAGAAAGATTTTAAACTTAAATTCTAAACTCTACTGGAAGCCAATGAAGGGAGGCCAGAACTGGAGAGATGTGATTGGGCAGCTCCGTCGAACAGTGGTGAGCACTGTGGCAGCACAGTAAGAAGGTCACAGGATCGATTCCACCCCTGATCATCGTGGGTTCGATCCCACCCCCGGACCATCAGTGACCTTTCTGTGTGGAGTTTGCATGTTCTCCCCGTGCCTGTGTGGGTTTACCTTGAGTACTCCTGTTTCCTCCCACAGGCCAAAAACATTCAAGTTCAGTTAACTGAAGACTCTAAAGTGGCCCTCGGTGTGAATGGTGAAGGGATTGGCGCTGTATCGTGGCTGCCTCATCCATCCAGGTGGATGCCCTGAATTTCCCTCTGGGGATCAATAAAGTATCCAAAATACAAAAAAAAAAAAAAAATCTCTTTCTAGTACCTGTTAGAACCCTTGCTGCAGCATTTTGGATACAGCTGTGGACTTTTTAAAGATGTTTTAGGGCAGCCTGATAATAAAGAGTTACAGTTATTGAATCTAGAGCTAACAAAAGCGTAGATTCGTTTCTCAGCATCACTCTGAGACAAGATGCTCCTAATCTTGGCAATATTACACAAATGATAGAAGGCAGGCTTAGAAACAAGTTTAATATGTGAATTAAAGAACAGATCTTGTTCAAAAATATCTCCAAGGTTCCTCACAGAACAATTAAGCGAAAGCGTAACCACATCCAAACTAAGAGTTTGATTTGGGAAGGTATTTCTAAGATTTGTGGACCAACTAGAATGACTTCAGTCTCATCTGAATTTAATAGCAACAAACTACAAGTCATCCAAACTCTGATTTCCTGAAAACAAGCCTCTAATTTGGCTAATTGATAATAATAATAATAATAATAATAATAAAAATGATCAATTATTATTCATAATATAATAATAATCTTCTTATTCCATCTTGTATTAATTGACAAAAAAAGATATTAATAATAAATAAAGGTTCACAACCAGTTCTTCACCTATGTGTGCTCTTACCCACACATTACAACAGTAAAGTAAACAGTGTGGTATTAACATCTAAAGTAACAAAAAGGCACTCTTGTGTACTGCTGTGACTAAATATTTTGTGTGACTTTTATGTTTTGTTGCATACAAACTAAAGCTGCCACATCTGTTTGCCTCTCAGTGCTGGGCAGCTATGATAACAATAATTCTGTTCCAATGCATTCACTCTATGGACCTCTTGCACAATGTCCAGCCATCCATCCATCTTCTACCACTTTTTCGGAGGTCCGGGTCGCAGAGGCAGCAGGTCAAGCAGAGAAGCCCATACTTCCCTCTCCCTAGGAACTTGCTCCAGCTCTTCAGAGAGGATACCAAGGGGTTCCCAGACCAGCTGGGAGACGTAGTCTCTCCACCGAGTCCTGGGTCTGCCCCGGGGTCTCCTCCCAGAGGGACGTGCCTAAAACTCCTCAAGTGGGAGGTGTCCAGGAGCCATCCTGATCACATGCCCAAACAACCTCAACTGGCTCCTTTCAATGTGGAGGAGCAGTGGTTCTGCTCTGAGCCTCTCCTGGATGACTGAGCTCCTCAGCCTCTCTCTGACAGTGAGTCCAGCAATCCTACGAAGAAAGCTCATTTCAGTTACTTGTGCTTGTGATCTCGTTCTTTCAGTCATTACCCAAAGCTCATGACCATAGGTGAGGGTAGGAACGCAGATTGACTGGTAAATCGACAGCTTTGCCTTAGAGCTCAGCTCCCTCTTCACCACAACAGACAAGTACAATGTCCGCATCACTGCAGATGCTGCTCCGATCCGTCTGTCAATCACTCACTGCATTCTCCCCTCAGTTGTGAATAAGACCCCAAGATACTTAAACTCCTCCACTTGGGGCAGGAGCTTGTCCCCAACCCAGAGAGGACAAGCCACCTTGTTCTGGGTGAGGACCATGGACTCAGACTTGGAGGTACTGATTCTCGTCCCAGCCACTTCACACTCAGCAGCAAACCGTCCCAGTAAGACCTGTAGGTCATTGCTGGATGAAGCCAGCAGGACAGCGTCACCTGCAAACAACAGAGATGAGATCCTGTGGTCACCAAGCATGACACCCTCTGTTCCCTGGCTGTGCCTAGAAATCCTGTCCATAAAAATTATGAACAGGATGGGTGACAAAGGGCAGCCCTGGTGGAGTCCAGCTCTCACTGGGAATGAGTCCGACCGAGTGTTGGCAATACAAACCAAGCTCTCACAACGGTTGTACAGAGACCGAATAGCTCCTAACAACAAGCCCGACACCCCATACTCCCGAAGCACCCCCCACAAAAAAACATGAGGGAAACGGTCGAATGCCTTCTCCAAGTCCACAAAACACATGTAAACTGGTTGGGCAAACTCTCACAAACCCTCAAGGATTCTTGAGAGGGTAGAGAGCTGGTCCGATGTGCCACGGCCAGGATGAAAACCACATTGCTCCTCCTGAATCCGAGGTTCGACCAACAGCCAGTCTCTCCTCTCCAGTACCTTGGCATAGACCTTGCCAGGAAGGCTGGCGAGTGTGATCCCTCGAAAGTTGGAGCACACTCTCTGGTCCCCTTTTTTTTGAAGAGAGGAACCAAAGGCACTGCCCCCGACCTCCACGCAATGTTGCAGAGATGCGTCAACCATGGCAGCCCTACAACATCCTTGAGGTGCCTTGAGGTACTGAGGGAGAATCTCATCCACCCCTGGGGCCCAGCCACCAGAGATTTTTAATCACCTTGGTGACCTCAGCCACTGTGATAGGCCAGTCGTCCCCCTCATCCACAAGCCCTGCTTCCTCTGTGGAAGGCGTGTCAGTGGGATTGAGGAGATCCTTGAAGTATTCCTTCCACCGCCCAACAATATCCCCAGTTGAAGTCAGTAGTGCCCCATCTGCACCATACACAGTGTAGACAGGGAGCTGCTTCCCCCTCCTGAACCGCCGGACAGTTTGCCAGAATCTCTTCAAGGCTGACCGAAAGTCTTGTTCCATGGCCTCGCCGAACTCCTCCCATACCCAAGTTTTTGCTTCAGCAATCACCCAAGCTGCACTCCGCTTGGCCTGCCAGTGCACCTCAGCTGCTTCGGGAGTCCTACAAGCCAACCAAGCTTGATAGGGCTCCTTCTTCAGCTTAATGGCCCCCTTCACCACTGGTGTCCACCACTTGGGTCGGGGGTTGCCACCACGAGATGCCCCGATGACCTTGCGGCTGCAGCTCTGGCAGCCGCTTCAATGATGGAGGTGGAGAACATGGCCCATTCAGACTCCATGTCTCCAGACTCCTTCGGAATGTGGCTGAAGTTCTTCCGGAGATGAGAGTTGAAGACCTCCCGGACAGGGGCCTCAGCCAGATATTCCCAGCACACCCTCACTATACATGTGGGTCTACCAGGTCTGAATGGCATCCTCCCCTGCCATAGGATCTAACTCAGCAGTAGGTGGTGATCAGTTGACAGCTCTGCACCTCTCTTTACCCAAGTGTCCAAGACATACGGTTGCAGGTCTGATAACACAATAACAAAATTGATCATCAACCTGTGACCTAGGGCATCCTGGTGCCAGGTGCACATATGGACACCCTTATGCTTGAACATGGTGTTTGTTATGGACAAACTGTTGTTAGCACAGAAGTCCAATAACTGAACACCACTCAGGTTCAGATCGGGCAGACCATTCCTCCCAATCACCCCTCTCCAGGTTTCAGTCTCATTGCCAATGTGCGCGTTGAAGTTCCCCAGTAGGACAATGGAGTCCCCAAGAGGAGCCCTCCCCAGCACCCCAGTCAGAGACTCCAAAAAGGGTGGGTACATTGAACCATCATTTGGTGCATAGGCACAAATGATGATCAGGACCCGTTTCCCAACCCAAAGGCGCAGGGAAACAACCCTTTTGTTCACTGGGGAAAACTCCAACATAGAGGCAGCGAGGTGGGAGGATACAAGAATACCCACCCCTGCTCATCACCTCTCGCCCAGAGCAACTCCAGAGCAGGCCAAGTTCCAGCCCCTCTCCAGGAGACTGGTTCCAGAACCGGAGCTGTGTGTTGGCTGAGTGTTGGCCAAGCCGTGTGAGGCCGACTATATGTAGTCAGTATCTCTCAACCTCATGCACCAGTTCAGGCTCCTTCCTCACCAGAGAGGTGACATTCCACATCCCAAAAGCCAGTTTAGGAAGCTTGGGATCAGACCGCCAAGGTCTCCAACTTTGACCATCACCTGATCCATATAGTACCAGACCCCCATGGTCCCTCCTGCAGGTGGTGATCCCACTGGAGGGTGGATCTATGTATCTCCTTCGGGGCTCTTGCACAATGTAATAATAATTAAACCTGCAGGCAGGTGTAAGCAGGCCTTCGCCCCCCATGCACCCGCGCAACCCAGCGCCCGTCGTACCTTGCTGTCTGGGAAAATTTCCTGTTGTCGCTGCAAGGGCTGTGGGAATAATAAAGTAAACCATTTGGCAAGAACTTCCTTTCAGCAGTAAGTGGTGCTATAACTTTTATCAAATATTCTTATGTAGGTGCATGCAGAGTTGGACTAAAGTCCATCATGGCAATTACAGTGAAAATCCAACACAGTCTGTCCAATTTAGAACTGTCCAACGTATGGTGATAAGGTAAACTTGGACATGTGTCCATTGTAAAACTTAACATTTTAAGTACACGTTGCAGACCGATACAGAACTAAAGAAGAGAGTCACCTTGACTTATGTTCCATATTTTGCAACCCTTGGACTTCCCAAAGCTTCCAAAGTAAAAAAAAAAAAACCATCTTGAATGGCAAGGAATGGATTTCCATGGGAACTGTGCTTATTGCAGGACAAAAGTGACTTCCAATGAGGGTACTCCAATGCACTCTGAGAAACCACTAAAAATGTCATCTCATTGTGACTACTGGTCTTTGCACAAAATTTGAAACAATTTTGTGCAGTACCTAATATCAGCAGTAGGTGCGGGTGTGACAGTTTTGTGAATATTGATAAGTAAACGTGTTCAGAGTGGGATTAGTATGATTTGTGCAAAGTTCGGTCCAAATCAGATGAGGATTGTCTGAGCTGTAACTGTCATGTTTTGCATGGTGAGAAAGCCATCGAAGCACACCGGCCTCCATGGAAACAGTTCTGTACTATTTACATGTACTGTCAATGAGCCCTAGTTATTCCTTCATGTCATTTTTTCTGCTGGTGAGAGAAAAAGAAAGAAAACAGTTTTCAACAATTCTTCCTTTAATCAATAGGGGCGCTAAAACTTTGGCTTATTATTTTATATGGACACGTTCAGAGCAGGACAAATATTGATCGTAGAAAATTTGGTGCAAATCGTCCAAAGTTTGTCCAATTTACAAGGGTCCGATGTTGTAACCACTAGGCAGCACTCTAACTTTTGTTATTTTTATATAGGCGCGTTCAGGGTGGGACTATTATCCATTATCGAAAATTTGGTGACAATCAGACAAAGTTTGTCCAAGATACAACTTTCCGATGTTTCATGGTGAGGAGTCAACCTTCGCCATGTCGCCATGGCAAAACTTCCCCGTCAGTTATGTGTTGTCCACCCATATAGGACTATATATGACAGTCACCTCAACCATTGTTCAAGATTTCATGACTCCGGGTCGTTCCTAATCCTGCAACCAAGTTCAAGGATTGAATGGCAAGGAGGTCGTGTCCATGGTAGCATGTGTAACGTCATGCTAAAGTTGATGTGCAGTTATGATCATCGCTTTGGTCTGATGAATCTCAAAAAATTTCACGTCATTCTGGCCAGTGGTGTGTGAGTAATAAATAAAAAAGTTTTCAGCAATTCTTTCATTACCCAGTAGATGACGCTATATCTTTTGTCAGGTATTTTGATGTAGACGGGGCGGCAGTGGGTGGGACGGCAGTGGCTCAGGAGGTAGAGCAGGTCGTCTAATAACCAGATGGTTGGCGGTTCGAATCCCGCTCTCCCCAGATATCCTGCCGTTGTGTCCCTGGGCAAGACACTTCACCTGCATTGCGTCCAGTGTCCATAACACTGGGTATAAATGTATAAAAAAATGTTCGGTGGTGGCCGGAAAGGCCGTTGGCGCAGATTGGCTGCCACGTTTCCATTTATTATTTTTATATACATGCGTTTGCAGTGGGACTAATATTGAATGTGCAAAATTATGTGAAAATTGTACAAAACTAGTTCGTTCAAATGCGAGGTGTGACTTTTTTCCGAATTGGAGGTTGGGCGACTTTGAGGCAAGATGGCGGCCTTCCTGTTGGTGGTGAGTATGGGCCACAATTATGTTTTTTGCATGTCTTGAGGTGATGCACACCTCACGCCAATTTTATGTCTGTACGGCAAAGTTTATGGTCTCCAGTCTCCATAGACCTTGTACGTTTGGCCCCACCCACAAAAATTAGGGGTGGGGGGCACATATGTTTTCCAGTTTATCGAATTTTTTGCCTGGTCTGAGGGGTCTGCCAAAAAAAAAAAAATCGCGTCTTGGTTAACGTTCAGAGGGTGAAAAATTCACTCGTTTAGGCTGAAGAATTTCTTCGAGCTGAGCAATTACAACAGGGCTTTCGCCGACTGGCGTTGTCAGTGGCTCAGGCCCTAATAATGGTTTGCATTTATATAGTACCTTTCAAGAAACCCAAAGTGCTTTACAATGAAAATCCATTATTCATTCATTCCACAGACAGACAATGGTATCAGTAAGCTACTACTGTAGCCACAGCTGCCCTGGGGCAGACTGACGGAAATGTGGCTGCCAATCCGAGCCAACGGCCTCTCCAACCACTACCAAACATTTATGCACATTCATACCCAGTGTCATGGACACTGGAGGCAAGGTGAGTAAAGTGTCTTGCCCAAGGACACAACAGCAGGATGGCTGGGAGAGTGGGATTCGAACCGCCAACTCTCTTGTTATTGGATGACCCGCTCTATCTCCTGAGCCACTGCCGCCCACATTACCTGCCTCCATTCCTGTTTTTGCTGAGCACCAAGCTCAATGGCAGGAAGTTCCACTTTTATATGGTCTTTGGCATGACCCGGCTGGGACTCCACCGACCCCAGAACAGAATTCCCCAGGGCCTCGGGCTCCTCTATCGTTCTGCAGTTCTGCTCAGCGGCCGTTGGACTCACACGGGAAGGAGGAAGACACAAGGGGAGGGCAGGTGAAAAATTCACAGCAGCAGCAGGGAGGTAAACTCAGGGAACTGCTCTCCCTGAGCCTCCCTACTGGGAATCAGGCAAGGCACATCCTCATTAATGAAAGTCGAATGGAGTGACACTTGTCTTTTATCCCTGTTCATGATGTTGCCTGCTGCTGGAAGTCTGCGCCATGTGGCAGACTCCTCCAGGGCCTCTGGTTCCTTGGTCGGCTGGAGATCACCTCCTGGAACCAGTGGAGTTTTGGGGGAGACAGGAGACACAGATGGTAATGTGGGCACGGCAACAGATAATGGGGACTCAGTGGATTGTGACATCTGAGTCCCCTCATCAGGAATCAGGCAAGTTTTGGGTGAGAGAGAGAGTGAGGGTGTTTGAACTTGCCTGAATTCCTAGGAGATTATGACGTCCACTGCCGTCCCAAGTTCATACTCCATCTCTCCGAGAGCTGAAAGGAGTCCAGCTGCAGAATTCTTTCCCTCCAGTGAAGGAGGGGCTTCAGGCTGAGTGGTGGCGGAGTCCCTCTGCCAACGCTTCCGGGTTCGGCGGTGATGCATGGAAGAAGGAGACGTCGGCACATTGTGAAGAGGCTCCAGGGAAGGCTCGATCACCATCTCCAACTGTGGTGCCCACGAGGGAAGCTCCTTCGCTTCGAAAATCCATTCCAGAATGAGCCACGGCTTAACCTCGAGGAGGAGATCCCTCTCCGCCAACACCACCAGTCTATGTTCCTCCAGCTCCTCAACTGACAGAGCTGGCCACGGCTCAGCCGATGGAGACGGGGCTGCCATGGGGAAGTCAGCTGGCCTCTTGAGGCGCGAACGCTTCCTCTTCATATGGAGTGGCTCCCATGGCGGAGCGGTTTCCTCACGTTCCTCACTCACACACGGATAGGAGAAAATGGAGGCTAAGATGTTGGTGGCCTCCGCGCAGCTCCACAGACTAGGACGTGTCTCCATTAGCTGTGCAGCGCTATCCTGGCCCTCATGGACTGCACTGGGAGTACCGGCGGTCTGGATCCATGACAGGAGGTCCTCCAGGATGCACACCCCACGCAGCTGTGCTTCGTCCAACCAGAACATGATTCTCCCGCACAGGTGATCAGAAAAACACACAGAAAGGTGAAAAATAACACACACCAACCCTCCGCTGGGTTTTCATTCGGGTCAGTGCATTCTGTCATGATTCGCTGCCTCTCCGAAGCAGCAGAGATGAGAAAAACCCAAATGCAGGAGGAGGTGGTGTTTATTAATACAAATGTCTGAACAATGAAACAGACCAACAACCTGGTGCATGTGTTAATACAGGAAATTGGATGTGCGCATGCACCGGCATCTGTAAACATCTCGTCGCGTCAAAGCGTTATCTTGTCCGCTTCTGTTTGTTTTTATTGATTTCGTTTTTAATTTTTTCTCTCTTTTTGCTGATATTAGTTTTTGCTTGGTGTTAGCTTAGTGTTGGCCAAGCAGATAGCCCGATCAGACACACGGGTGGATTGGACCCCCGGCTGGGCTGTTTACCGGGCTAGGATAACCTGTTTTTAGCTGTTGTTAGCTGTTTGAGTTGAGTTGGACGTGAGACTCTCCAACCTCTATAACAGGGATGTCAAAGTCAAATACACAGAGGGCCAAAAAACTAAATCTGTTACAAGCCGAGGGTTGTTTATTAAAACATATTGAAATGATTACAAATAGCCTTTTGAACCAAGACCTAACACAGTGTACTGTATATTATTTAATGACTGAATGAATAATCCAATATTTTTATGGCTCTGTCAGTAATTTCAAATGAAAACATTTTTTAACAGGCTCACAGACAAAAACAAACTTTCTTCAAAGAAAAATTGCATGTCCTGTACATTAAATGAATAAAGAAATATTTTCTTATGGTTCTGTCAGTTATTTCAAGGGAAAACATTTTCAACAGGCAAACAGCAAAAAAAGTAAATGTCCTTCAAAAATAAAATGTTTCTTAATATCAAGATTAATGCAGAAATGAAATTGCAGGATTAAAAACTGAAAATGCAATATTGTGCTGCTCTGATCCTAGCAATTACTGCTTTCAAATAGTAAAATGAGAAAATAAAAAAAATAAATCAAATCAGTTCCATTCTTTCTCATGGCTCCTATCTGCAATTTTCTCTGAGTTCATTAACTGAAAAATGAATATAAATAAATAAAATACAATAAGATAAAATACAAAATCTATGGCACACAGACAAAATAATACTTCCTTCAAAGAAAAATCATGTCTTGTAGAAACAAATGTAAAAATTTAACTGAATTAAAAACTAGAAAGACGTTAATGTTCTGTGATGCTCACTTGTCTGAGGCTAAGCCTGATACTTGGTAGTGTCTCCTCTTTTGTACAAGTTCATTAATGTTCGGGGTCAGGCTCTGAGCTGAGGAAATCCTCAGGATTGAATGAAGGTGTTCATCAGTAAGACGGCTCCTGTGTGATGTTTTGTTTAGCTTCATCAAAGAGAACAGTTGTTCACACAGGTATGTGCTGCCAAACATAGACAGCGTCTGAGCAACTTGAATGCGCAGCTGAGGCATTGTGTCGGGGATGAAACGTGCAAACTCAGCAGCACCCACACTCTCATACTTTTCCCTCAGTGTGTCATTGCATTGGAGCTCAATCAACTCCATTTGTAGGTTTGGTGGTGCGCTTTCCATGTCAACTCCAAAAAGATTGGAGAGCAGTTCAAACCTGCTTTTTTGGGCTTCAAAGTCAGCAAATCGCCGCCGAGTATGTTGAGTTTATCAGCAAACTGTGCACTCGGAAACACAGCGGTAGACAGCTTCTCTTTCATGATCTTACAGCTGGAAAAGTGGCTCAAGTTTTTTTCCTCATCTGCGCCTCCCACAGACTCAGCTTGGTTTTAAACGCCTTCACCGTACTGTACATATCAGAGATGACACGCCCCCGTCCCTGCAGCTGCAGGTTCAACACATTCAAATGGCTTGTGATGTCGCACAGAAACGCCATTTCACACATAAATGTTTCATCTCGGAGCTCTGTTGTGTCTTTTCCTTTGCTTTCCATGAACAGACAGATCTCCTCACGCAGCTCGAAACATCTTTGCAGCACCTTTCCCTGGCTTAGCCATCGCACATCTGTGATCGGGCACGTCACCATACTCTGTGTATAACTCGCTCAGAAATGCCTTGAACTGGCGGTGATTTAAACCTTTGGCTCTGATGAAGTTAACGGCACGCGTTATGACGCTCATTACATGCTCCATTTTCAAGGCTTTACCACACAACGACTCCTGGTGTATTATGCAGTGATAAGCTGTCAGCTCACCTGAGACCTTTTCGTCCGGCATCCTCTCACGCATTCTTGCCACCAATCCACTCCTGTGTCCACACATCACGGGTGCTCCGTCTGTTGTCAATCCCACGAGTTTTTCCCAAGGCAGCCCGATGATGAATAATGAAGCCGAGGCCCGCTCGCAGCACTGCAGTGAGTTCGCGGGCTATTGTTGCATTGTGGGAAATGAAGTATTGATGCATTCAAAACGCCAGCAGGCGGCTGCGGCCTGCGGGCCAGTACTAATACTAATCAAATATCATTCTGGGGGCCATAGATAATTTATTTGGCCCGCGGGCCTTGACTTTGACACATGTGCTCTATAAGATTCGGGAGGCTGAAGTCCACCTTCACACCATAATTCTCGGGCGAACAACGGCCCCGGCAACCAACTCGCAGCTGGGAGAGACGGCTACTTACCTGGGTGAATTCAACACATCGCCATCCACTTCCACCCCTGCTCTGGTCTCTTCAGATGCTCAGGACCACAGCAATAAACACTGGCTTCAACTTGGCGCTAAACCCAAAGCCCCAGGTGGTTTTTCTCATCCTCAATGCGTACCCTGGACCTTGGTTGGGCCAACTAGCAATCATCAACGATTGACCAGACAGGGCCGCGCCTCTTCTCTTCCCTTGCTTTTGGAAAACAGATTCGACATCCTTTCTCTGGAAGATTTTCCCCACCTGGACACCGGCCGTCCGCCCATGACCGCCCCTCCTCCTCCTTCTCCTCCTCCTTCAGCGGCGGCCCAAACCCGCAAACCCCGGATTAAGACTACTTTAGGTGTCCCAAATTACACACCAGCTCCAAAAAGAAGAGAGCGCATCACCCCACCATCACAATAACAACATCTACAAAATTATCCATCACTTCAGAAACCACCGACAAAGCCCCCCCCAGACGACGCTGGTAATTGGTGACTCGATTATGAGGAATGTCAAAAGCAGGTACTGTGTCACTAAATTTTTTACGGGGCTAAAGTGTCTGACATTGAGGCCCTTACCACTGACCTATTAAATGAATTCCCCCACACTAAAACTATCATAGTACATGTTGGATGCAACAACATCTCAGATGAAGCATCGGAGATCTTAAAGAGTGATTTCAGGAGCCTTCTGTCCACTCTTATGAACTGTGGCAGATGTGTGTTTATTTCTGGGCCTTTGGCCACTTTCAGACAAGGTTGCAATTATTTTCGCAGAACTCTCAGTCTTAATAATTGGTTGTGTTCTGCATGTCCTACTTTTAACACTGGTTTTGTAGACAATTTTAACCTGTTTTGGAACCACCCATCACTTACGAGGCCAGATGGCATCCATCCAAATAGACTTGGTGCACATGTTTTAAGGGACTGTTCTATTCAATTCAGCTTTTTTTAATACAGTCACTGAAATTTGGTGCGTCAACTCACTCCAGAGTTCCTGGGTCTGCCAACCAGCCCTTTTTTGTTTCCACTTCTCATATTAATCCTATTAATCCAAATAATCCTCACTGTTTAGATCAGTCTTCAATTTATAACCCCACAGAGATTGTGTCTGTCTCCCATTACCAAAAATATTATAACCCAAGACAAATACAACACAACTTGTTAAATACACGTCTTTCTGCAGCTCCCCCTCATCCGCCACCCCTCATCTTTGCCCCTGTCTTCCCCCTTAGAGAACCTTTGTCTACTCCCACTAAAGTTAATAAAAATATAATACATAAACATCCCAAAGTGATTAAACAAAATGTTGGTAAAACTCAAATCAAACCTCAAGTCTCTAAATTTAATAATTTGGCCTCTGTTCCTCCTCATAATTTAAAAATTAAATGTGGTTTGTTAAATATTAGGTCTCTAACTCCCAAGTCTCTACTAGTTCATGATCTATTAATTGATCATCAGATGGATTTAATATCCCTTACGGCGACTTGGCTTTGGCAAGATGATTATGTTGGTTTGAATGAATCAGCTCCCTTTGGTTATCTAAACTATCATAGTCCCAGAAGTTCTGGTCATGGAGGTGGAGTAGCGGCAATTTTCCATTCTAAATTACTAGTTAATGTAAAGCAAAGATCATGTTTTAATTCCTTTGAGGGCCTGGTCCTCAGTGTGGGGCATGTTGGCTATCTTGGCTTTAACCCAACTTTCTTTGTTATAGTTTACCGTCCTCCCTCGGGAGTTTTTATCCAAATTTGTTGAATTTTTAGCTGATTTAGTGCTGAATAATTATAGTAGGGAATTTTAATATACATGTTGATGCAGATAGTGACCATCTTAATAAGTCATTCAATTCAATTTTAGACTCAATGGGTTTTCCCAGAAAGTAGAAAATTCTACCCATTATCCCCACCACACATTGGACCTTGTTCTGACTTATGGTATAGAAATAGAAAATCTGGTAGTGTCTCCTCATAATCCTGTACTGTCAGACCATTGTCTGTTAACCTTTGATTTTACTATTTCTGATTATCTGACTCCTAAAGAAAAATATTACTACAGCAGATGTCTTTCAGATGATGTTGTCACCAAATTTTTGCAGATTGTCTCCTCTAGACCATGGGTCAACACAATGGAAATAAAAGATGGAGAGCGTGCTCTTTCCGTAATTGATAGCACGGTAGATAGCGTTACAGCCTCTCTGCATCAGACTCTAGATTTGGTGGCCCCTTTAAAAAAGAAAAAGTCTAACCAGAGATTTCTAACCCCTTAGTTTAACACAGAAACTTGTAGCTTAAAACAGAAGACTCGTTAATTAGAAAGAAAATGGCATTCCACTAATTTAGATGAATTCAATTTAGCGTGGAGAAATCATCTCTTAATTTATTAAAAAAAAAAAAAACTCTTAGAAAAGCAAGAACAAGTTATTACTCTGCATTAATAGAAGAGAATAAGAATAATCCCAGGTTTCTTTTCAACACTATGGCCAGGCTGACAAACAGTCAGGACTCGGTCAATCCTCACAATCCTCCTGATAATTTTGTGTGTTTTTTTGGACTTCTGCTCTTCTGTCCGAATCACCTATTCAAGGGAGGAACTACTTTCACTCAGACTACCTCCCAATGCAACTTCTCCGCCAGTTACTGCTGCTGATCTGAAGTTTTTTCAGTCCATCTTAGCTGTGGGAGCAGCGGCTATTGGCGCTGGCCGGAAACGAAGGTGGCGTGGTAAACGTGCCGGTGCGTTAGTCAAGCTGAAGAAACGAGGATTTCGCACGCCGCTCCCATCGATCCATCTGGCAAATATCCGCAGTTTGGCGAACAAAATGGATGAACTGCTGCTCCTGACTCACAAAAACCGGGATTTTAGCAGATCTGGCGCCCTTTGTTTCACGGAGTCCTGGCTGAGTGAACACATCCCGGACAGCGCGGTCCGTCTGGACGGATTTCAACTGTTTCGCGCTGATCGCAGCCGAGAATTTTCTGGAAAGACTAAGGGTGGTGGAATCTGCTTCTACATAAACGAAGGTTGGTGTACTGATGTCACAGTGTTGAAGAAGTTTTGTAGCCCTAACCTAGAGTCACTGTTCATAAACTGTAAACCCTTTTATTCACCGCGAGAGTTCTCCTCATTTATTCTGGTCGGAATTTATATCTCGCCTGCTGCTTGTACAACGGAGGCACTGCAGCTCCTCGCTGACCAGATAGCAGACGTGGAGGAAAAACATCCAGACTCTCTGCTTATCATTCTGGGTGATTTCAATAGAGCTAATCTCACAAATGAGCTTCCTAAATACAGACAGCATATTAAATGTCCCACCAGGGACACAAATACATTTGACCACTGTTACACAGTTTTAAGAAACGCCTATCATGCCGTCCCCCGTGCAGCTCTGGGTTTTTCTGACCACTGCCTGCTCCATCTTATTCCAACATACAGACAGAAACTAAAAACTTCCAAGCCTGTTGTAAGGACTGTGAAGAAATGGACTGAGGAATCAAAGCTGAAGTTACAAGCCTGCTTTGACTGCACAGATTGGAGTGTTTTTGAAGCTGCAGCCATTAACTTAAATGAACTCACTGACACTGTGACATCATACACCTGTTTCTGCGAGGACATGTGTGTGCAGACCAAGACCTTCTGCATATACAACAACAATAAACCCTGGTTCATTCCTAAACTGAAGCAGCTACGTCAGACCAAGGAGGAGGCCTACAGGACTGGTGACTGGACTCTGTACAAGCGGGCCAGAAACATGCTGACGAAGGAGACCAGGCTTGCTAAGAGGAGCTACAGTGTGAAGTTACAAAAAAACTTCTCAGCTAACAACTCTGCTTCTGTCTGGAGAGGCCTACGGAATATCACCAACTACAGGAGACCATCCCCCCACCCTGCGGAAAACCTCCAGCTGGCTAATGACCTAAACAGCTTTTACTGCAGGTTTGAAAAGAACCTACAGTTCTCACCTCCCACCCACACAAAAGGATTATCTGCAGCCCCAGGAACTCCATCCCTCCTCCACTCTGACCTCCCACCAGCACTAATGATCTGTGAAGAGGAGGTGCGCCGGGTCTTTCAGAGACAAAAGATCAAGAAGGCTGCAGGACCTGATGGTGTGTCTCCGTCCTGCCTGAGAGTCTGCTCCAACGAGTTGGCCCCCATCTTCACCCGGATCTTTAACAGATCACTGGAGCTGCGTGAAGTGCCTTCCTGCTTCAAACGCTCCATCATCATTCCAGTTCCCAAGAAACCCTCTATTACAGGATTAAACGACTACAGACCTGTTGCCCTGACCTCTGTGGTCATGAAATCCTTGGAGAGATTGGTGCTGAACCACCTGAAGGTCATCACAGGCCCCCTGATGGACCCACTGCAGTTTGCCTACCGGTCAAACAGGTCAGTGGATGATGCAGTGAATATGGGACTACATTACATCCTGCAACACCTCGACTCCCCAGGGACGTACGCCAGGATCCTGTTTGTCGACTTCAGCTCAGCGTTCAACACCATCATCCCAGGCATTCTTCATCAGAAACTCCTCCAGCTCAAGGTGCCCCCCTCCACCTGCCAGTGGATCTCCAGCTTTCTGACTGACAGGTGGCAACAGGTGAAGCTAGGGAGATTTACATCCAGCTCCCAAAAAATTAGTACTGGCGCCCCCCAAGGATGTGTCCTTTCCCCACTGCTCTTCTCCCTCTACTCCAACGACTGCACCTCAGAGGACCCTTCGGTGAAGCTCCTGAAGTTTGCGGACGACACCACAGTCATCGGTTTGATCCGGGATGATGATGAGTCTGCATACAGGCGGGAGGTGGAGCAGCTGATCCTCTGGTGCAGCCAGAACCATCTTGAACTTAACCCAGCCAAAACGGTGGAGATGACTGTGGATTTCAGGCGACACCCCCCTTCATTCCCCCCACTCACCATCCTCAACAGCACAGTGTCCACTGTGGACTCCTTCAAGTTTCTGGGTACCACAATCTCCCGGAACCTGAAGTGGTCCTCCCATATTGACACTGTCCGGAAAAAGGCCCAGCAGAGGTTGTTTTTTCTGCGTCAGCTCAAGAAGTTTGATTTGCCTCAGGAGCTGCTGGTTGTCTTCTACACCGCCATCATCCAATCTGTCCTCTGCTTTTCCATCACTGTCTGGTTTGGATCTGCCACTAAACAGGACAAGACCAGACTGCAGCAGATCATTAAGTCTGCGGAGAGGATCATTGGTACCGACCTACCCTCCATTGAGAACTTATATCGGTCCATAACCAGGAAACGGGCGGGAAACATCTGTGCTGACCCATCACACCCCGGCCACAAACTGTTTGAACTTCTATCTTCTGGTCGTCATTACAGATCACTGAAGGTCAAAACCACCCGTCACAGGAACAGTTTCTTTCCTCAAGCCATCACTCTGATGAACTCCTAACATTCACCTAGTCCTACCTGTTGCTGTACTCATGACTTTTCATCCATTATTACATTGCACATAACTCTCACACTGCTTTTTACTTCATTCACATTATATCACTGAATCTGAGTCCACATTGAAATACTGTGTGATTGTATATTTTTTCATATATTTCTGCAAAGTGTGGTTAGTCCGAGTAAATAACTGCATATATTCCTGTATATATTTGCATCCTTTTATAGAAACGTGGACAGACTGTAATTTACTGTACATACTCTGGTTGTCATTGAATCCTTATTTAAATCCTTCACCTGAACAACGAGAGCAAGTTTTTAGCCAAAGTCAAATTCCTTGTATGTGTTGTGCATACTTGGCCAATAAAGCTGATTCTGATTCTGATTCTGACATTCCCCCTAGAGCTTTCCAGTCAGGACTTTTTGAACTTTTTCAATCATAAAATTTTATCTATTAGAGATAAAATCAGTCAGATTCTTCCCACCGTAAACTTAAGTACAGCAACTACTACAACTCCTTCAATTGATATCTGTTTAGATAAGTTTACTCCAATTGACCTTTTAGAGTTAGATAAAATAATCTCCTCATCCAAGCCTTCATCTTGTCTTTTAGACCCTATTCCTACCAGGCTATTTAAAAAAGTCTTCCCAATTATTGGTAGCCCTATTCTTCATATACTTAATTCTTTAACTTTAGGTTATGTACCGCAGGCTTTTAAAATTGTTGTAATTAAACCCTTACTCAAAAAGCCAACGTTCAATCCAGGAGTTTTGGCTAACTATCGACCAATCTCTAATCTGCCTTTCATTTCAAAAATCTTAGAAATAGTTGTTGCTGCGCAATTGTTTGACCACTTGCAGGGAAATGATTTAGTTGAAGAGTTTCAATCTGGGTTCAGAGTTCATCAAAGCACTGAAACAGCCTTAGTGAAGGTCACTAATGACCTCTTCGCATCTGATAATGGACTCGTTTCTGTACTTGTCCTTTTAGATCTTAGTGCAGCTTTTTATACTATCGATCATGATATTCTACTTGATAGATCAGAACACTATGTTGGACTAAATGGAACTTTGCTGCAGTGGTTTAGATCTTATTTGTCCGATAGACTTCAGTTTGTGCACATCAATGATGAGTTTTCTTTCAACTCTAAGCTCAGTCACGGAGATCCACAGGGATCTGTGTTAGGCCCTACTCTTTTTAGTTTATATATGCTTCTGTTAGGCAAATCATTAGAAAGCACTGTATACATTTTCACTGTTATGCAGACAACACATAATTATACCTGTCAATGAAGCCCGATGATTGTAATCAATTAGTCAAGTTAGATGCCCATCTTAAGGAAATCAAAGCTTGGATGACTTGTAATTTTCTGCCCAGATAAGATTGAAGTCATTCTTGTTGGTCCAAAAAACCTGAGAAATACCTTTCCAAATCAAACTCAAATCAAATCAAACTTCACTGTCATATTGCTGTACATACAACTGTAGTGCAGGCAAGATGAAATTGCGTTTCTCTCGGCATCCATATAAATAGAAGCAGCATGATTTAAGACACACTCCCACATAGCTTCACCCCCCACCCCCACCCCCACCCCCCAATCCATTCACACATCCCTGAGACATACTTGGGAAAAAAAAAAAAAAAAAAAAAAACTAAAAAAAAACCTAACTATAATATACAAATAATATACAAAATGTCCGTAGGTGCAGTAGTGTGTATGAGAGATTCCGGGTCAACTGTTCAGCATCCTGACAGTTTGTGGAAGGAAGCTGTTGATCAGTCTGGTGGTTCTGCCTCTGATGCTCCGGAATCGTTTACCAGATGGAAGAAGTTAAAAGTGCTTATGCAGAGGGTGAGAACGGTCTTTGACAATGTTCAGTGCCCTGCTCCTACAGCGGTTCTGAAAAAGTTCTTGGACAGAGGGGAGGGAGACTCCAATTACCCTCTCAGCCCCCTTGACTATCCTCTGCAGGGCTTTTTTGTCTGACATACTGCAGCTGGAGTACCATGTAGCAATGCAGTTCATCAGAACGCACTCCACCACACCTCTGTAGAAGGTCCTGAGGATGCAGATGGAGAGAGAGGCCTGTTTGAGTTTCCTCAAGAAATGCAGTCTCTGCTGAGCCCGCTTCCTGATCTCCAAGGAATTCTTGTTCCAGGTCAGGTCCTGCGAGATCTGCACTCCGAGGAACTTGATGTTCTCCACTCTCTCCACTAAATGGCCGCCAATGCTGAGGGGGATGTGCTCAGGCTGTGACCGCCGGAAGTCGATAATCATCTCCTTCGTTTTGTCCACGTTGAGCACCAGATTGTTCTCCCTGCACCAGCCCTCCAGTTCTCTCACTTCTTCCCTGTACATTGATTCCCCATCCCTCTGAATAAGTCCCACCACCGTGGTGTCGTCTGCAAACTTAATAATCTGGTTCCCTTCGTGTCTGGATACACAGTCATGTGTTAGAAGTGTAAACAACAGTGGACTGAGTACACAGCCTTGAGGGGATCCGGTGCTCAGCGTGACAGAGTTGGAGATGTTGTTTCCAACCCGGACAGACTGAGGTCTCTCAGTCAGGAAAAACAGGATCCAGAGACATGTGGCGGTGTTCACACCGAGAAGGAGTAATTTCTCCATCAGTCTCTGGGGAATAATGGTGTTGAATGCTGAACTGAAATCAATGTACAGGAGTCTGGCGTAGGTGTCTTTCTGGTCCAGGTGGGTGATGACAGAGTGTAGGGTGGTGACTATAGCATCCTCTGTGGAGCGGTTTGAACGATATGCAAACTGGATCGGGTCGTGTGATGCAGGGAGGCAGGCTGTAATGTATGGTTTAACAAGCCGTTCAAAACACTTTATCACAATTGGTGTCAGTGCAACAGGACGATAGTCATTCAAACAGAACACAACTGGTTTCTTTGCCACTGGTACAATGACAGAGGTCTTGAAGCATCTGGGAACGATGGCCTGACTCAGGGAGATGTTAGGGTCCTCCGTGTGTCCGCTGTGTTGATGGTAAAAGCTGGACCGACCAATGGTGGGGGTGGGCCAGCCCTCCCTCTGATTGTTGAGTTTGATGCTTCAAAACGTGCAAAGAAGTCGTTAAGCCTGTCTGGAAGCGAAGCATCGTCATCATCGACCCCCTGCCTAGACTTATAGCCCGTCAGTGTCCAAACTCCCTGCCACATCTGCTTGGTGTTCCTAGTGTCACAGAAGTGTCCCTGGATTTTCTCCGCATAGGCGCGCTTTGCCGCCTTAATTCCCTTTGAGAGCGCAGACCTGGCAGAGCGGAGGACGATCCTGTCCTTCGCTCTGAAGGCTGCATCTCTGGCTGTAAGCAGCGAGCGCACCTCTGCAGTCATCCAGGGCTTATGGTTACCCCACACAGTGATGGTCTTCACCGTAGTGACATCCTCTGTGCACTTCACGATGTAGCTGGTGACTGTATCAGCATACTCCTCCACATCTGTCTTGTCTTCCTGGGAGGCTGCTATTTTGAAGACCTCCCAGTCTGTGTGCAGAAAACAGTCTTTCAGTTCAGAGGTTGCACTCTCTGGCCAAATTCTAATTTGTTTCACTGCTGGCCTGCTGCGCTTCAATAAAGGTTTGTAGGCAGGCAGCAGCATCACGGACATGTGATTAAAAAAGGCCGAGATGGGGGCGGGGCATCGCCTTATATGCATCTGTGTTTGTGTACACTAAGTCCAACATATTCTCTCCTCTGCTCTTAAAGTCTACACATTGTTTAAACTTGGGGAGCACAGTCTTTAGGCTGGTGTGGTTAAAATCCCCCGCAACCACCACAAAACTGTCCGGGTGTGAAGTTTAATCACACCTCAAACTCTTAATTTGGATGTGGCTACTCTTACTCTGAATAGTTCTGTGAGGAACCTTGGAGTTATTTTTGATCAAGATCTGTTCTTTAATTCACATATTAAATTTGTTTCTAAGACTGCCTTCTATCATCTGTGCAATATTGCCAAGATTAGGAGCATCTTGTCTCTGAATGATACTGAGAAACTGATCCACGCTTTTGTTAGCGCTAGATCATTGTAACTCGTTATTATCAGGTTGTCCTAAAATATCTTTAAAAAGTCTTCAGTTGATCCAAAATGCTGCTGCAAGAGTTTTAACAGATTCTAGAAAGAGAGATCATATCTCTCCGTTTCTGGTCTCCCTTCATTGGCTTCCCATAGAGTTTAGAATTAAGTTTAAAATCCTTCTTCTCACTTACAAAGCTCTTAATAATCAGGGCCCCTTATATATAAAAGATCTGATATTACCCTATCATCCTAACAGAGCACTACGCTCCCAAAATGCTGGATTACTTGTAATACCTAGAATCCCTAAAAGTACAATGGGAGGCAGAGCCTTCTGCTATCAAGCTCCTTTCCTGTGGAACCAGTTACCAATCTGGGTTTGGGAGTCAGACTCGATCTCTGTTTTTAAGAATAGGGTAAAAACCTTCCTCTTCAATATAGCCTACAATTAGGGAGGGATCTTGTGTCTCTTAACCCCCCTTTTGTTTTGTTCTTAATAGATTCAGACTGCCGGGTGACCTCCAATAATGTACTTGGCTTCTCAGTGTTAATGTTTGCTCTCTTTATGTCTGTTCTTTTCATCTTCTCTATCCCCTCACCCCCAGCCAGTCACAGCAGATGACTGCTCCTCCCTGAGCCCGGTTCTGCTAGAGGTTTCTTCCTGTTAAATGGGAGTTTTTCCTCTCCACTGTTGCTAAGTGCTTGCTCACAGGGATCGTCTGATTGCTGGGTCTTTCTGCAATTGTGGGGTTTTCCCTACATTTGAAAGTGCTATGAAATGACTTTTGTTTTGATATGGTGCTATATAAATAAAGTTGAATTGAACTGAATTGAATTGAAATTGTCCTCAAACAAACTGGCACAGACCACGATACACAAATACAGTAGATCCAGCACACTCCTGAAACAGAAGTGCAGACCGGAGCCGGGCAACCCAAAGCTCTACAGTCTGCACCAAGGTAGCACAGGGCAGAAACAGAGAAAAAACTAAACATGACTAACAGCTGACAGGTGAAGGTACTTACAGAGTTGAAATGCCAGAGCATGGACTGCTCTGGCGACGGGATGACAATACAATGCACCGACAAGACACAGGTGTGCAGACAGAGCTTAAATAATACCAAGAAAAATAAGCTGAGTGAAGCCAGGTGTGAGTGAGTGTGTGTATGCAGCAATGCGTGGGTGTGTAATGAGCACAGGTGTGGGTGAGTATGTGCATGTGTGTAGTGATGTGTGTATGTGTGTATGTGAGTGTAGGTGTGTGAACCTGAGCACGGAGAGGAACAGGCAATGACAGATTGGAATCAGCTTGTCAAGAGTAGACAGGAGAGGGAGGCATGGCTGTCAGTAACAACGTAAATAAACACAAAACCAAACACAGACTAAGGAATAATTACAAATAACTCAAAAGATAATCAGGTGACCAAGGGCAAGTAATAAACACCAAAAATACAACAGGGCATGACTAAACAGTGAAACACAGTATGGAACTCAAAAGGTAACAACAAACACAAGCCATAGAAAACAGAGAACAGCCATGAAACCGAGCTCAGGAAAATCCCCAGCACGATTCATGGCATCCTTTGTGTAAATATGTCCAAAGTCCACTTTTGACTGCAAGTTATGTAATTTGATATGGCTGCTATGGCATTATGCAAATTAGATGTGTAAATTTACTCCTGTCTCAAACTTTGGGTGGCGCGGTGGCGCAGTGGTTAGCACTGCAGCAGCACAGCAACTCACCCTTGGCCATGGGATCCCTGGTTCGATCCCAGCCCCTGACCAACAGTGATCTGTGTGGAGTTTGCATGTTCTCCCCGTGTCTGCGTAGGTTTATTCCGGGAGTTCTCCGGTTTCCTCCCACAAGCCAAAAACATGCAGGTTAGGTTAACTGGAGACTCTAAAGTGGCCCTAGGTGTGAATGTGTGTGCGAATGGTAAAGGGATAGCGCCGTACCGTGGCTGCTTCATCCATCCAGGTGGAGGCCCTCAATTTTTCCCCTCTGGGGATCAATAAAGTATACAAAAAATATATATATATATATTCTACATCTTTCTAATTGACGGTAAGCCATTATCTCTTACCACTTTCAAGTTATAGCTTTGGAAATCTCTGACATCTGAACTGAATATTATCTAGAAAAAAAATCTTGACCACCAGGGGGAGAGGAAGAAAAGGCGCAATGGAGCGCCATAAGCAGTCATTGGGTTAATAAAGAACTGAATATTTAATGGGGTATCCTAATTTTTTCATGACTGTATGTTAGCATCAAGCATCGATCCAACTCAGATGTTGTGGAAGGACCTGAAGTGAGCAGTTCATTTGAGGAAACCCACCACCATCACAGAGTTGAAGTTGTTCTATATGGAGGCTAAAATGGAGGAATTTTAGCCAATGTGTAGAACTTCTCAACAATTACCGAAAACATTTAGTTGCAGTTATTGCTGCAAAAGGGGGTCACACCAGATACTGAAATCAAAGGTTTACAAACTTTTGCCACTCACAAATATGTAATATTGGATTGTTTTCCTCAATAAATAAATGACAACGTAAAATATATTTGTCCTATTTATTTAACTGGGTTCTCTTGTGTGTACATCTGATGATGTTTTAAGTCATATTTAAGCAGAAATGTAGAAAATTTTAAAGAGTTCACAAGTTTTCGAACATCACTGTAAGTATAAATATCAGTATGATTAAGAAAAAAAAATACTGTAGGAATGCAGTTTATTTGAAATGCAACAAATGAAAAGCTATAAAGACGAGCAAATCCAGAATAGAAACATTGATTATTTCCAAATCCAATTTGCCAATTGTAGCCTGTTCAGGAAAAAAAATGAACACACAGGGCTCTATTTCGACAGTCTGAAGTGGGCATTTGTGCCATGCTTTGCACCTTGCACCAGTGCTTTTGTTAGTTTCTATCAACGCATTGTCTGGTTTTCCACTGTGCACTCTTGCCACCTAATTAGAAAATGCCTGTGTGTGCAACTTGCGCTTGTAGGAGGGAACTAATTCAAAGTGGAGGAAGCTTGGCACAAAGTTTAGCACATTGGTATGAAGACGCATTTTATTCTAATGCACTTTTTATCTGCAAAAGTAGATCTTCTGACCTTTGGCAATGACCTTGACCTTGACCTGGATGCAGACCTACCTGAGGGTCGCCGTGAGTGAGTTTTATGAGAACTGAGGTAATGGCCTAGGAGTAGTGATTTTTCTAAAATCATGTTAGTGCCCAGCGTCATGTCCGGGGTTGTTTTCAACCCCGTCCATGACCTGTGGCTGTAGAGTTTTGATTATTACTTATTAATTCCAGCTGACAGATTGAGCCTTGCTCTCTGCTAGTCCTACAGCCACACCTTCCTCCTCTCACCAGACATTCACCAGCTGTTTGGGATCACCACATGCACACATACATTACCGTTCAAAAGTTTGGGGTCACCCAGACAATTATTTTGTGTTTTCCATGAAAAGTCACACTTATTTACCACCATGAGTTGTAAAATGAATAGAAAATATAGTCAAGACATTGACAAGGTTAGAAATAATGATTTGTATTTGAAATAATAATTTTTTCCTTCAAACTTTGCTTTCGTCAAAGAATCCTCCATTTGCAGCAATTACAGCATTGCACACCTAACATGACTGCACAATGTAGGTTTAGGGTGCTCGCGCACGCAGCGACCAGCAGCCGGTGGCTTGTCACCAGACTGCAAACCAAGTCTACCTACGGGTACAAATAAGTAACAAAAAAAAAAAAAAAGGGTTTTCTAATCATCCATTAGCCTTCTGACACAATGAGCAAACACATTGTACCATTAGAACACTGGAGTGATAGTTGCTGGAAATGGGCCTCTATACACCTATCTAGATATTGCACCAAAAACCAGACATTTGCAGCTAGAATAGTCATTTACCACATTAGCAATGTATAGAGTGTATTTCTGATTAGTTTAAAGTTATCTTCATTGAAAAAAAGTGCTTTTCTTTCAAAAATAAGGAAATTTCTAAGTGACCCCAAACTTTTGAACGGTAGTGTACACACACACTCACACATGCATACACACATTCATCCAATCAATCATGCACGGGCTCGCCACATGGCTGTGTCCACTTGCCTTCGTTAGTGTATGGTGTACTTATGGAGAGGCAGTGTGACCAGTCAGTGTGGCAGCTTCAGTCAGTCAACATGGGACATCCTGACTCACCGGATTATTGGCTGTTTACCTTGGACTTTTCATGTTGTTTCTTAGAGCCTTTCCGCTCCAACATTTCTGTAAGTCTTCATTTTGTGCCTTCTCCCTCCGCTCCTGATCGTTTGGAGCGCATTAGGCATTTCCTCTAGCCAACTAGGTTTGCAGCGGGCTGTCTCTCCCATTCTCATCAGTAACTGTTATTTGGACAGTTTGTGTACATTTTTCCCATTGTTAATAAGCACGTTACATTACTGCATGTTGGGCTCGCATCAATTTATATGTTTGCTGCAAGATCACGCAGCGGACATGACACCCAGATCTCTGACATTTGACCTTGACACTAACCTAGAACACAACCTGGATGGAGACCCACCTGAGGATCCTTGTGAGTGAGTTTGGTGACTGCTGAGGCAATTGCCTAAAAGGAGTATTGATTTTCTGAAGTCAACATAAGTGCCCAGATCTCCTGACCTTTGACCTTGACCACAGCTTGGTTGCAGACCCATTTGAGGATCATTGTGAGTGAGTTTGGTGACCATGAGGGCAAATTCCTACGATGAGTTGCAATTCCCATGAAATGTGGACGGATGGATGCACAGACAGACGCATGCTGCGTCATCGCATTAGCTCCTTTCGGCTTTGCTGGAACGAGCTAAAAATACACTCAGTATTCAGTCACAGCAGTACAGAGTGCCTGCTTAAATTGCAGAGAGCTAATCTTCTTATTCCATCTTGTATAAATTGACCAAAAAAATAATAATAATAAAGGTCCACAACCAGTTCTTCACTTATGTGTGCTCTGACCCACACATTACTACAGTCAAGTAAACGGTGTGGCATTAACATCTAAAGTAAAAAAAAAAGCGCTCTTGTGTACTGCTGTGACTAAATATTTTGTGTGATTTTTATGTTTTGTTGCATACAAACTAAAGCTGCCACATCTGGTTGCCACTCAGTGCTGGTTAACTATAGTAACTTTGTTTCTAATGGCCAGTAATTCTGTTCCAATGCATTCCCTCTATGGACCTCTTGTACAATGTAGAGTGATGTATTTCTACATTCCAGACTCTAAGCAGCTCCACTTCCTGTTCCGTTATATTTGCCCTTTCCCTGGTACTTTCTCATCAATAAATCATTTTTTTCACTTCATTTATCATTGTACATATTGGAAATAGTGTGCAGGAAGATCTTTTTTTTCTTTGTAAAGATCATGTTTCACATTTTGATCATTTTTGTAACCATACTGAGCCGTTTAATAGTTCCCCCATTTAGCTTAGCATAGCACAGCTATTGTATTGTTTGTCTCTTCCATTCCAAATACCACTGTATGGGCTGTAATAGACCTGTGTAATGGACATGATTGTGCAAAATCTTTATACAAGCTCATTCGCGTTCATTTGAGTCTATGCAATATTTGGAGTGAGTCAAAGTGTATTACAAGAATAAATTACACACGAGCAACTAGAAGCTAATAGGCTAATATCAATAACAGTAATGTAACAGGAATACCCGAGGGATTCTGCATACACAAAATAAAATTTATTGTTGAGAAAGTACCAGGGAATGGGCAAATACAATGGGACAGGAAATGGAGCTGCTCAGAGTCCAGAATGCATAAGTACTACATGATTCTACATTGTGCAAGAGGTCCATTGAACGCTACGTCCAAAACACACCTCTGAATAATAAAGAGAATAACGACATCTTTGTGCGATCCACCAGGTGCAGAATTCCTTTTTGTGCTGCTGTAAAAGAGAAATAGACATGCCCATAAATGAGCTATGCACCTTAAACTGTTGAGTAGATCGTCGTAATATAGCCTACAGTTATTGAAAAATGAATGAGTCCAGCAGAGAGAACATTACTAAGCAGTCAGTTCCTCTTCTTTAAGCATTTGAATTCCTCCTTCATAACAGCTGAAACACCAGAATACAGACCACTTCATTTCTCACATTAGCTGCTGAAACCATCAATGAAAGGCTCAGAGAGGATAGGTCTCTTTATTCTTCAGACCGCAGAGTTTTACTGAGAGTGGGAGACTGAGCACAACTAATGCAGACGATGAGGGGTTTAAATTATATCCTTCCTCCCATAAAGAAATAGTTAAAAAACTGGCTTGTGCCTCCCTTTCTCCCAATGCTTCACAAGCCTGGCGTTAACATGTACATGTCCAGACATTTAGGAAGCTTATATAACATACACATTTCATACATGCTTGTGTACAGGAAGATTTCTTGATTTTTTTCCTTTTTACTGAACTCGCCCCCGCAGTGAGGTCTATGATGCTAACGCAGAACATCAGCAATGGCATGGCAGTCATTCAGGAGTGTGCAGATCCGTGAATCCAGATAGTTCCATCTTTGAGAGCAGGGTCTTACAATCATCATTTAAGGTGGGGGTCAGCAACCTCTACTGTAGAAAGAGTCACTTTTGAGCATTTGTGTCCAAAAAGGAAAAGGCCATTAGAATGAACATAAACACCCACGTCAATAAGATGTGGATGGTATTTGTAGCTATAAGAAAGTCAAGGCTGTGTCAGAGGTCCATCTCCAGTTGGTGTCTAAAACCCTAATCTCATGGGACTTGTATCAGCTGGGGACCTGTGGTAATTTAGAAATTACACATTGACATCCATGTTTTTTGCAGCACATTCACACAGTATAAAACAGTCTGCATGTCTGTCTTCAAGGCCTTCAGTAATACCTGCTGCAGCCAGGTGACAAGGGGCAAAGGCAATGGGAGCAATTAGCAAAAGTTGCACAATTATGAGAAATGCTTTTCGTTTCAATCATTTTACTTCATACCAAAATCCAAAAATAGTAACTACAAAGTCTCAAAATGTATTAGGATTTCAGCAATTTTTAGGATTTCTCCCCCTAAACACATAGGTATCATGTTTTTAAGGACCTTCGAAATGTAAATTAGCAATTAATTGTCATTTATAAGGATACCTAAGGCCTTCATTTGGGACAGATGGATTTAAAAATTTTAAAAGACTCTCAGCATCCATGGACACCCTGACATAATTTTACAGTTTTTTCTTCTAAATGTAATCTTTTTTCCTCCTGTAAATATTAAACTTTTTGCTCATAACTGTGAGATTCCATCCATTCTCTATGACTTTTCTGGAGGTCTGGGTCACAGAGGCAGCAGTCCAAGCAGAGAAGCCCAGACTTCCCACTCCCTGGCCACCTTCTCCAGCTCTTCAAAGAGGATACCAAGGCACTCCCAGGCCAGCTGGGGAACATAGTCTCTCCAGCATGTCCTGGGTCTGCCCCGGGGTCTCCTCCCTGTGGGACGTGCCCAAAACACCTTAAGTAGGAGGCATCCTGATTGGATGTCCAAACCAACCTCAACTGGCTGCTTTTGATGTGAAAGAGCAGCGGTTCTACTCTGAGAGTCTCCTGGATGACTGAGCTCCTCACCCTATCTCTAAAGGCGAGTTGCCGGAGTGGTGGCCTAGTTGGTAGAGCATCCGCCCCACAACCGGGAGGCTGCGGTTCAAATCCCGGCCAGGTTATTCCAAAGACCTGGTAAAAATGGTACTTTCCGCCCTCTAGCTTGGTGCTCAGCATAACAGAAAGGGGAAAGGCGGGCAGAGAGGAGTGGCGACCCCTGTCCTGTATAAGCTATAGAAAGGAACACTTGTTCCTGAGGAGACTTGATCAAAAAAAAGGTTGAGTCCAGCAATCCTACGGAGAAAGCTCATTTCAGCTACTTGTACCCACAATCTCATTCTTTCAGTCATTACCCAAAGTTCACAACCATAGGTGAGGGTAGGAATGTAGATTGAGCAGTAAATCAACAGCTTTGCTTTAGAGCTCAGCTCCCTCTTCACCACGACAGACCAGTGCAATCACTGCAGATGCTGATCCAATTCGTCTGTCAAGCTTCCGATCCATCTTCCTGTCTCTCATGAATAAGACCCTGAGACTCCCTCATGGATCGCCCACCTCATTACTGGGGGGGGGGGGGGGGGGGGGAGCCTGCAAACCCTAGTGATGCCAGGAGCTATATTATTGGGGGGGGGGCTGGTAGGGTCTCCCAAAACAAATAGGACCTTGGTGAAGTACCACACTAAGAGCAATCTAATAGACTCTCATGATCAATGTTCAATCAAGGATTCAGTGTACCCCACCCGGTATGGGGTTACTAGGGCCCCGCCCTGGAGCCAGGCCTGGGGGAAGGGTTCGACAGTAAGCACCTGGTGGCCGGGTTTCTACCCATGGGACCTGGCCAGGGTCAGCACGAATGAGCCACATGGGTCTGCCCTCCAGTTGGTTCACCACCAGCAGGAGGGTTCATAGGGGTTTGGTGCGAAGTGGATTGGGTGGCAGTGGAAGGCAGCGACCTTGGCGGTCCAATCCCCCGCTTACTAACCTGGCTTTTGGAACATGGAACTGTGAGGTTTTGTTTTTTTTTAACTTGTTACGTGCAAAACAATTTCATGTGGCTCCAGAGCTGCAGGTTGCACACCCCCATCAAAGTGTTACTCTACTCGCCACGCAAGGCCCTGGTACTGTATGTCCTTTAAAGGGGTTTTAGATGTAAACCAGTTTCAGAGATCTGCCATGTAGCTATGCACATCTGCTCCAGTTAGATCAGTCGCGTGGTTCAGTCTCCCAAGAAGTAAATCCTACCACAAAGAGCAGGACGGCCATCACTTATTAGCACGGTGATGTTTCACACCCGAGACAGCTGGTAAACTGACGTGTCCTGTACATCTTCACAGTTAATGCTTGGACTCTCACCCCTTCAGCAGTGGATCTCATAAGCAATCTGAGAGTCTATGAAGAGCCCTGTGTGGTTCAGAAACATGCCCTCAGCCTCTGATGTGATCACAGGCTCCGCTTCCCCTCCTTCCCCCGCCATTCTCCTCATGGTCCGTATGTCACTGTCCTGCTGCTGCTGCTGTTGATGTTTGTTAGGGGCCAGGGTGGGGCTCGTGGTCTGGCCAGGCCCTGAGGAGAGGGTGTGGCTGGAGGTGTCAGAGGGTGCGGTGCAGCCCAGGTTAGTGGTGGAGACAGCTGTAGGTGGAGCGGGAGGAAGCACGGCCTTGGCCCTGTTCAGGACGTACATCTCATGGCCGCGCTCATCACGGTACTCTTCCAGCTGAGCGAAAGTGGTGGGGCCATCGGAGTAGTCGTTCACATACAGGATACTCTCCTCCTGCGGGGTAAAAATTCACCTTTGTCACTTTAAGCCACAGAAGTACACAAGACAAAAGAAACAGTTACTGTTGGTCTACAACACAATCTGCTCAGCAGATGGCAGGCTCCTCAGGACCACTACAGACAGCCCTTCCTGCCAGCAGCAGGTTGGTTTTAATTTGTATAGACCTATCCACCAACCTATTTGTGTGTTGCATTAGTAGGACCATAATATACTCATGGGATTTGTTTTCATGTGCTCTGGGTTCTGTTTTGTAATTATCTTGTTTGGTTTTGTTAATTCTATATTGCATCATATTCTCTATGTAGTCTCTGACTTCTGTTTGTCTCAGTTTTAGTTTTGTTTTGATCTTACTAGTGGTGAGGGACGCTGAAAAAATTTAACTGCGATTAATCTTCAAAAGCCGCTAGTTAATTGCGATTTAATCGCGTGTTAATCACATATTTTTTTCAAGTTTCTCATACTCTTAATAACCTGGGAGTGGACAAATATGCTTGCTTTCTTCACCTGCAGATGTATTAAAGTTGTCAACATGTCAAAAATGACAAAAACTATCCAGAATTCTCCAGAAATACTGCATGTACAGACAACAGAATGGCAGGGCATAATGACATCATCGTAACATTACTTACAATACTTATGTGTCCAACTTTACTCCTGTAGTAAACATCCACTGATTTTAAGCAGCTGAACACAAAACAATGGACCTCGGGTGTCACAACAAGCACAATTTCCCTTTTAGCATCAGCGCTTCAAAGTCATGTTATTCAGTTACGTAACATGCTATAGAAAGGTTTATGATGATTTAGGGGACGGTATGCACACATACAGAACACTGGACCGTGTTCCAAATTATTACACAAATGATATTTGCCTCTTATTTTCCTAAATAGTCGATGCAGATGACAATCAGTATAATTTTCAAGTCATCAACCGTTAGAGCATAATTCAAATGTTATTGATCAAACCTCTCAATAACTATTTTTTTGCAAAAGTAAAAAAAACTCAAAATGCACTGCTCCAAATTACTATGCACAACTGAGTTTCAAAACATTTTACTGGTTGTAAAGAACCGAAAATGGTCATTTGTTGAATATGCAGCGTTAGGAAGTCATATTTACGGAAATCAAAAGCTATTTCAATCAAAAACATCTTAACAGGTTAAGTTACATGTTAACATAGGACTCCTTCTTTGATATAACCTTCACAATTCTTGCATCCATTGAACTTGTGAGTTTTTGGAGAGTTTCTGCTTGAATTTTTTTGCAAGATGTCAGAATAGCCTCGCACAGCCGCTGTTTTGATGTGAACTGCCTCCCACCCTCATAGATCTTTTTCTTGAGGATGCTCCAAAGGTTCTCAATAGGGTTGAGGTCAGGGTAGGATGGGGGCCACACCATGAGCTTCTCTCCTTTTATGCCCATAGCAGCCAATGACACAGGGGTATTGTTTGCTGCATGAGATGGTGCATTGTCATGCATGATGCATGAAGATAATTTTGCTACGGAAGGCACGGTTCTTCTTTTTGTACCATGGAAAAAAGTGGTCAGTCAGAAACTCTGTATACTTTGCCGAGGTCATTTTCACACCTTCAGGGACCCTAAAGGGGCCTATCAGCTCTCTCCCCATGATTCCAGCCCAAAACATGACTCCGCCACCTCCTTGCTGACATCACAGCCTTGTTGGGACATGGTGGCTATGCACCAACCATCCACTACTCCATTCATCTGGACCAGCCAGGGTTGCACGGCACTCATCAGTAAACAAAACTGTTTGAAAATTAGTCTTCATGCATTTCTGGGCCCACTGCAACTGTTTCTGCTTGTGAGCATTGGGTAGGGGTGGCCGAATAGTCGGTTTATGCACAACTGCAAGCCTTTGGAGGATCCTACACCTTGAGGTTCGTGGGACTCCAGAGGCACCAGCAGCTCCAAATACTTGTTCACTGATTTACAATGGCATTTTAGCAGCTGCTCTCTTAATTCAATGAATTTTCCTGGCAGAAACCTTCCTCATTATGCTTTTATCTGCACGAACCCATCTGTGCTCTGAATCAGCCACAAATTTCTTCACAGTATGGTGATCATGCTTAAGTTTTCGTGAAATATCTAATGTTTTCATACCTTGTCCAAGGCATTGCACTATTTGACACTATTCAGCAGCAGAGAGATCCTTTTCCTTTCCCATGTTGCTTGAAATATGTGGCATGCTTAATAATGTGGAACATCCTTCTTGAGTAGTTTTCCTTTAAACAGGCTCACCTGGCAAACTAATTATGACAGGTGTCTGAGATTGATATCAGTGATCCAAAGAGCCCTGAGACACAATACCATCCATGAGTTTAATTGAAAAACAAAAAATTAAATGTTTATGACACTAAAATCCTATTTGCATAATCATTTGGAACGCAGTGCATAAATTACCTGCACTGCTCCAGCAAGGTCTCCAAATTCTTCAGTTTGTCCAGTTCTGCTGTTGGCATGGAAATGCTGGTTGCATGCTGGGCCAGCATATGAGCATAACCCTCAGTGGATCTTGATTACTCAGAAAATGTGTGATCATCTCAAGGGTACTGTTCCACCATGTTGGGACGTCCTCTTTGAGTTACTCTTTCTTGCCAAGATGTTCAATTTGCAGCTGTTCTAGCTCTGCTACATTTGGTGGGCTGTGCTTGAAATGGCCCACTACCTTTCTGCACCACACCATCCAAACTAACTGGCTAGTTTTGGCCCACGGGCCATAGGTTTGATACCCATAGACTAGATCACAAAAATAGCCTACGTTGTCCCATGAAGGTTCCTCTTATTTTGTCAAACTCCTCCTCCAGAGACTGGTACAAAATGAACCCGGAAGATGCATGAAAACGCATAAAAAAGCTTTCTTTTAAAAGAGCATTTTTTTAGTCACTCCCTCAGAGTCTGGAGCAGTGGAGAAGAGACCAGCCTGTCCAGTTGGCGAGGGGCAAACTATGTATTTTTTCCATGACAATCCCCTCCGAAATAAAACATATCCTGCTTTGTGTGGTGCTAAAGGTGATGCAGAAACAAAAGTGCAGCCTGCACACACAAATGCACAGTGTCTTTTCTTATAAATATGAAAGCTATTCAGTGCTGATATGGAAATAATGTCAAGTGCATTTTGCAATCCTCTCCATTGTAACAGAGGTCAAAGAGCAGCAACCACTGAACTATATGGATTTGTGTATTCCACCAGTGATCTGCGCTGAGTTTGACACTGGGCGACAAAATTTATAGACTTATAAAAATGGCCGTGACACAAACGGGTCTGTTTGTCATCGCACCAGTGCTACTTCAGTTCATTCATTCCTGGTATAGACAAATTTTCACATCACACTGCACAGCCCTGGTTAAGTTTGTTGACTGTATGGTTATCCAGGTGTCTCTGTTGTACATTGTCCAGCATGGTTTGTGTTTTCATCTTGGACGAAATGGGTTTAACACATGTTGTGATCATAGATTTGACTTCCAAGTGTCTGTAGCATAAACAGCTGGACTCCAAATTATAAAATTATTCTTTGCTGAAGAGAAACTATTTCACCCAAAAGTGTGGTCATAAACCCCTTCTTTTCACCCAAGATCGGAGCTGTGAAACCCTATGCCATCGGCCATAAAGTAGATAAGTTAATCCCTGCTCAAGACCTGGAGTCATTCCCCCTTAAATCCATTTGCCAAAGGAATGCCAAAAATGACAGGTTTATGGCTTGATGTTCCACAGACTCGACCACTAATGGCCCTTTTCCACTAACCCCAGTCGGCCTTACTCTACTCTACTCGCCATTACTCGTTTCGGCCTCGGTTGTGTTTCCATTACAGCAGGGTACGCCTGGGATGGGTGGGATTTTTTTTACAGCAAGGCGGCGCCACACTCCCATGACGTAAAACACACGACCCAAGCTAAACATAACATCGCGGCTGTACAAGGCGACTCCTCGGTCTGTGGCTTTTTGTCACCGTAAATGCCAAAAAGGACCGCCAGACAAGGGTACAGGCAGCGAGACGAAACACTCTGGAATAGTACTGCAGCTTCTGGGAGAGCCGAAGACGTGAGGATACAAACTAGATCATATATGACGGTAAGCTAATGGTTGCTAATGCTAGTTTGCTATAAGTACGTCGTACTACACTGTAATGTCTGCAAGTTATCGCTGTTAGGTACTAAAATATGTATGCTGTGTGTGTGTGTTTCAGATGGCTCTGTTGTGGGAAAATTACTGCTTCAAACGGTCAGTCTGGCGTTCAATACAGCCGGTCACTGATGTCACCCCAGCTTTACAAACGATCAGTGGTTATAGAGCTTAAGAATGTCTGTAGAAACGTTTATTTCCTGTGCAACAAATTGCTCTGATCTGTGTGAAAATCATGGAGAGACTGTTGCGACATCATGGATGTACCTGCTCCAGCAGCACTGAGTCTGAGGTGGTGTCATGGCAAAAAATGATCAGCTGACACAACTTGATCGCCAGGTTAATAACTATATTAGCCACAAAATATATATTCAAAAAGTAAACAGTACTGAGTTAGGTATAATAAGATATATTTGACAATTATGATGCATTTTAGGCCAAAACAAACTTGATCTAGGATTAAAAGCAATTAAAATAATGCCGTCACAAGGTTGCATGGAAAATACTTGATTTACTAGATATTTGTACTGTAGAAATATATATTCTCTGCATCAACAATGTACTATACATGCATTCATGTAATACTGCACTGGGAATTGCACTGACAATAAACCTCTGAAGTTTTTGCAGATGTCTCTTTTTTATATGTGAAGGTTACCACCATGTGGTACAAATTACATACTAACAGATTGGAAAAGCTGTCTAAGAACAATCCAGCAGTTGAGAAATCACTTTTGGTTTGGTGTAAGTCTGTCAACAGAATTATGAACCATAAAGCAGTTCGTGTTAAAATGTCAAATCCCATTAAACCCGAACCCGGGGGTTTCCAATCATGTGTCATGGGGGGCCAAGACCCTGCAGGTTCTTTCTTCTACCCAGTCTCTTCAGCAGGTGTTCTCACTGATCAGCAGTCAGTGGAAGAAATTCAGTGGTTGGAGGTAAAGCCCGCAGGGTCTTGGCCCTCCATGGCATATGATTGGACACCCCTGCCCAAACCCATTATGATGAAGAACAGATGCTAATATGGCCCAGAATTCCTCCATATACTGGTACTGTCACTAAAGTGTGCAGGGTCTTCTGTGTTGGCACATCCAACAATACAGTCGTCAGTTAACCTCTTGCACTTCGGTGTACCGCGGGCGGGCATGTCTCTGCGTCCTAGGGCGCACGAGGGCACTGAAAAAAAAAAAAGCTGCATTTCCGTTCTTCCACTACAGACACAGCCGCGAACAGAAAGCCAAAGGAGTGCTTTGATTGGTTTAGATGTGATTGACCTCTCATTCGACTAATAAGAGCCTTGAATTGGGTTTCTGAAACCTTGAAGAACCAATGACTGAAAACCTAGCAAGAAGGCCCCGCCTACCAACGGCTGCGAATACAGCGAGCAAATTGAAGCACAGTAGTTCGAAAGCGTGCCTCCCTTGCAAAATCTGTTTTGTTTTTAGCCGCTGGGTGACACACACACGTTCGCCAGTCTTTTTTCTTACTACTGTTCTTATTTGTTTTGAAAAATCGTTCGCCAAAACCGCAATCATGGAAGCGCAAAACCGCAATAATGGAATTATGGTTTGACCGGGTCGCGTGACCAGAACCACGAGTCCGTAACAAGCGGACCAGCGTCATGTTCGTTTGACAATGAGGAAGAGAAGTTCGCCAACGACACTGCTGTTGTGGACAGGTAAGAGTTATAAGCTAAATTATTCTTTATCCCTGAAAATTTTAATCAAAAATGACTTTTGACCGATCGGTAAAAACAACGGTCTGTCATGGCCACAAGTTTTTTTGTGCGCCGAGCTCCTCTGTAGCAGGGGGGGGGGGGGGGGGGTTGTTATCCTCTACAATGCAGATATTTTAGTATAATTTTTATTGCACTGTAGGTTATTTTTTCTTGTAAAAAAAGGCCACACATTTTTTACGTAGCATGTTTCTTTGTGTGTGGGGGGCTTGTTTGTTCATTCATTCATTCAAGAATGAACAAACAACCCCCCCACCACACACACAGCCCTGAATGTCACCTTTCATTAGAGCCCAAGATGAAGCTTCTATGTTGAAGCTTTCAAAAGTTATAGACTGTGCCAAACTGTGCCATTTGGCACAGTTTGGCACAGTTCAAAAACACCTGGGAACAACCTGAGAAAAAAGCTGTGTAATATATTCATTTTTTGTGGTACTGTTACAAAATTTTGACCTCAGCTTGATAACACTTGGCTCTACATTTCTGTTGCATTTTCCAGCCAGTATCTGACAGCTGTGTGTTATTTGCAAGCATTTGTATCTAAAAAAAAACACCCAGGCGAACTTTATTTTCTTCAAATTCAGTATGTTTAGATGACTGTTACTCAGTGGCAGGAGCACTTAGAGAGATTATGACTGTTTTGCCAAAAAATTCAAAGTGTTTTCTTTTAAATGAGACCAACCCCATGAAGATGCTGCAAAGGGTTGAAGAACAGCTTTTGATTTACTTTGGGTATGTTATTTTTAGGCGTTTTTAGGGAAATTGACCAGAGTTCAAGGGGTTAATCTTTGGCTCTGCCTTGACTCTCTCCCTCTTTTTGTTTTCCAAAGTCATCCTAAAGACTACCGTCTGATGCTACCTAGCTACATTCTCCCCTGCCACCACCTTGCAGTCTCCTATCGCTTCCAGATTTCTTTTTTTGCATAAGCTGTAGTCCAACTGTGTGCATCTTCCTCCACTCTAAGTCACTTGATGTTCCTCTCTCTTCTTAAAGTATGTCTTCACCACAGCCATGTCCATCCTTTTAGCAAAATCCACAACCATTTGTCCTTCCACATTTCTCTCCTTAAAACCCTACCTACCCAGGACCTCCTCATCACCTCTGTTCCTTCACCTATATGCCCATTAAAGTCTGCTCCGACCACCACTCTCTCCCTCCCTGGGAACACTCTCTACCACTTCATCCAACTTACCCCAGAATTCCTCTTTCTCTTCTATTTCACATCCAACTTGCGGGGCATTTGCACTTACAACATTCAACATCACACCTTTGACTTCTAACTTCAAACTCACAATTATGTCTGACTCCCTCTTTACCTCCTGAATACTCTTCACATACTCTTCCTTCAAGATTACTCCTATTCCATTTTTCTTCCTATCTGCACCATAGTAAAACAGTTTAAATGCACCTCCAATGCTCCTGACCTTGCTTCCTTTCCATCTGGTTTTTTGAACACACAATATATCTACCTTTCTTCTCTCCATCATATCAGCCAACTCTCTGCCTTTACCAGTCATAGTCCCTACATTTAACATCCCTACTCTCACATCTACACTCCTACCTTTCCTTTTCTCTCTCTCCCGCCTAACATGCCTTCCCCATCTCCTCCTCCTCGATATTCAACCAACAGTAGCAAAATTTCCACCAGCACCCTGTCGGTTAACAGCAGCGATGGAGGTCATTGGCCCTCGACTGATCCGGTATGAAAGTCTCATTCATCATGATCCACATGTTTGATTTGGCAAATGATGCCCTTCCTGCTTGGGACTGGCACCAGGATTGCACTGGCTTGTGCACCTCCTGTGGCTGTGTGACCATGACCAGATAAAATAAGACTTTTAACTCATGTTAAAGTCAGCAAACTAAATTAAGACAAATTAATACCACACAATAGCCTACATAAATTAGTTTTAATTATAATTACTTTATTATTTGTATATCACTAAGATTGAATTATAGCATACATATATTCTTAATGACATGACCAGTGGAAAATATGACAGTTTACTGTTATCATTTATTACCATCATGTAGCTAAATAATTGCATGTTATGCCTTGTATCGCTCTTCACATTTAGATTAATTTTCTAAACCAGACCACAGTCCTGTACTGTAGGATGATGACCCTGATTGATTTTTAGCAGCAGTAGAACAGATTCCATGTTCATCTTTCATCTAAGCTGTACTAGCGCATCTCAGTAAATCAGAAAATCATGAGTTGTCATTTTATTTCAAAAACTATAACCATTATCATCAAATTAAGTCAGATTTAAAATGTTTCACTCTGTGTGTAATAAACATACGAAATTTTCTTTTGGAATTATCTTGCAAAAAAAAGGGGTTAACCTCGTCCACAATATTCTAATTTATTAATATACACTAGTAACTTGGCTGTTGGAGAGGACAGGGAGAGGTACTGGTTGGAAGAAGCCGAGCACCCAGAATCAGCGGCCAGAAATAACATCATGAGCTGCGTGTTCAGTATGCTCTGTCAAGCCTGCAATGGCCCATACACCAAGACAGCCCTGATGAAGGACATCAATGGCAACCTCATCACCACTGAAACTAACTGTCTCGACACCTCCTGCATCATCCTCCGTTCCTGTTGAACCCAATCTCTACTGCTCCCTGTGATGCCTGCAGAACCAATCCAGTCACCCCCAAAGAAGTCATGGCTGCCCTGACCAAGATAAACAACAGGAAAGCCACTGGAATTTGTGCTATAACTGCTGAAATGCTGAAGTCGGGCAGCGACTGCAAAATCTAGTGGCTCACCCACATTATCAGTCATGTATGGGTGACAGAGCGGCTCACCAGTAAGTGGACCAGGACCATCATCCTCCCCTTCTGGAAGCAAAAAGTTGACAAACTCGTCTGCAGCAATCGCAAAGGCATTACCCTTCTGTCCATTCCTGGAAAGCTCTTCACCAGGATCCTTCTTAGTTGTGCCCTTCCAGCCACCAGAGGTAGCTGCCACCCCCAGCAGGTGGGCTTCATGCCCATCTGCTCCACCTCAGACCACATCTCTGCTGTTAGCTTATTCATAGAGAAGGCCTATGAATTCCACAAGGACCACCATCTCTATGTAAGCTTTATAGATCTTAAAGCTGCCTTTGACACCATGGACCACGCTTCTCTTTGGAGCATCGTGCAGACTCTCAGAGCCCCACCAAAGACCATAGTCCTGTTCAAGCAGCTCTACAGCAGCTCAGAGAGCTGTGTCCATGTGAATGAAACGGAGTCCGGCTGGTTTCCCATCATCAGCAAAGTCGCACAAGGCTGTGTGGCTGCTCGTGACCTCTTCAATTGTGTCATAGACTATGGCTGCATCCTAATTCACCCCTTCGCCCTACCCCTCCATTTTGCGCATCCACTCCAAATGCACAAAACGGAGGGGTAGAGCGGCTAAGGGGTAGAGCAAAGGGGTGAATTGGGACACACCCTGTCTGTAGACCATTGTCTGCGAGCGGGTTCCCGGTATGCCACTGAGCAGCTTGTTTAGTGGCAGGCTGCTCCATCTAAAGTGCACATGACATAGATTAGCTTAATTCACGAGAGTTTATCATTATAAAAACAATAGTCCCCGTGTCTGCGTGGGTTTACTCCGGGATTTCTCTGGTTTCCTCCCACATGCCAAAAACATGCAGGTGAGGTTAATTGGCAACAAACTGGGGATTCTAAATTGTCCTTAGGTATGGATGTGAGAGTGAATGGTTGTCTGTCTCTCTGTGTTGGCCCTGCGATGGACTGGTGATCTGTCCAGGGTGTACCCTGCCTCTCGCCCAAAGATGCTGGGATAGGCTCCAGCCCCCACGACCCGAAAAGGATTAAGCAGAAGAAGATGGATGGATGGATGGATAGTTCTCGAGAGAGAGAAGAGACACTGCTGTTAACATCTTGAGAAGAAGGTAGACTGCTTTACCATCATGCAATGCAAATATTGTTTCATGTTTTGTAAAATGCAAAAATGAATAATGCTGTTTAACCTTCAATGGATCTGTGGTTTTTGTGTGTTTACTGAAGTGTGTCAAAGGTGCTTAAATTCAGGATCACCATGACACACAAGTGACAGGTTTCACAGCTCCTTCCTACCAATTGCTGTCAGACTCTACAATCTGCACTGCTCATAGAGACCACACTTAACACTGCTACTTTGCACTCCTTATCTTATCTTATATTCTTATCTTATGTAGTGATACTGCTGGATGAGGATATTTGCAGACTGCTTTCAACACTAAAAAACTGACTTAGTCTTGGAGGTAAAATATGTGTTATGGAGGGTTAGGCAGACCTTAGACAGTGGCAAAACACTACTGACAGAAAGGTGCTGAACTGAATACACATTCTCTCACCCACCATGCCCAGTGACAGTCACATTTGCTGTCCTGGCTCATGGGTGTACTGTTCATGCTGTCAGTAAGTGATACTCCCAACAGTCTCTGCAATACACATGATAGACAAACAGAGCTACATGTTTGCATTGCCTGACTGATTGAATTTACACTGTTGACTTTCACCTCAGTAGCCCTTTATGGGACGCTCACTGTAATACTTGGAAATTTATCATTTCCCATGTAGAGCAATTTCAGATGATTGTTTCAGTGACTTTATTTGCTATTCTTATTATAATACAAGATACTGCAGAAGATATTATGTCCACTAAAGTTACCAAATATGGTTCTTCACCCAATAAATGGTTAACACTGTGTCGAAATTCAGTTTTTTTCCACACACTGATTTTCAGCCTCTTGTTTTCCTGGCACAGAAATGGTTGCTTACACAGTAGCTCAGCCTTGAGATTAGAGACAGGAGTTGGCTGAAAATAGGCTAATGCACTGTCCCACAGGTGAATGGCTTCTCCTGTTTATTGGTTGCAACAAGATACACTGTAGACACTAGCAGTTACAATTTCATGAGAGTGAGGATGGCATTTTTCTCTTTTATTTTATTGCATTTTGTCACAGATTCCCCCGTCATTCAACATCAGTTCCTGTCATGTGATATTGCTTAAATGGCAATATTCAGGAGTTAAGCCATTGTTCTGAGGGTGTACATTCTATTTAAATGTAAACATTATTGCCATCTACTGGTACTAAAGGACACCACACCCACAGTGCTGCCACAGATATGCCTTACCTCACTTGAGATTCCAGGACATCCCCTGATAACCGCACTTGAATGTCAAACAAACTATATATCACTCTGTTTCAGCAATGTTCTAATAGTCATTAATTACTGTAACTGTTGATGACTTCTTATAATATGTGAGAATTGTAATGTAATGTGTACCTTATTTTCATAAGGTGAGGTGCTGTTTTACAAGAGACCCCAGCCAGCATGTCTATGTGGGCACCACTATAGGTTAAATCTGGGTTGTCTTATGGGTCCCATGTGGGTTGACTTGACCTGTGGTACAGGTGAGTGGGTAATCTGCTTACCTGCATTAAACCCATCTGGGCCCCACATGGTCTGATATGGGTGAGCAAGTTTCAGTAGCACTGGTGCCATAGGAAAAATTATAACAAAAAAAAAATCACAAATTTATGAGAAAAAAATTGAAAAATGTCTTTAAAAAAGTTGAAAAATTGATGAGAAAAAAGTCACAAATTTATGAGAAAAAATGTGAAAATTTAGGAGAAAGTCTCAAATTGAGAAGAAAATAACAGTAAAATTGCGTGAAAAAAAGTTACAAACTTACAAGAAAAATTTAGCAAATTTACAAGAAAAAATTATAAATAAGTTACAGATTAACAAAAAAGTAGCAAATACATCAATAAATAAAATTGAAAATTTATGAGAAAAAAGGTTACAAATTTAAAAACGAAAAAAGCCAGAAATTTATGAGAAAAAAATTTGCAAGTTTACAGTAAAAAAAGTTACAAGAGAAATGTCACAAATTTATGGGGAAAAGTAACAAATTTACAAGAATACAGCAAATTTTCAAGGAAAAAAGTAAATTTATGAGAAAAAGTTGCAAGATTACAATAAAAAAAGTTGCAAATTTATGAGAAAGTTTAATTTTTTTAAGAAAATGAATCAAATTTATGGGGGGAAGTCACAAATGTACAAGAAAATAGCAAATTTATGAGAAAATATGTGAAAAATATGTAAACAGACAACCACTCACTCTCACATTCATACCTAAGGACAATTTAGAATCCCCAGTTTGATGCCAATTCTGTCTCTCTGTGTTGGCCCTGCGATGGACTGGTGATCTGTTCAGGGTGTACCCTGCCTCTCGCCCAAAAGATGCTGGGATAGGCTCCAGCGCCCCCCCCCCGCCCCCCGCGCGACCCAAAAAGGATTAAGTGGAAGATGGATGGATGGATATGTAAACAGGCAAAGTCCATGTGGGCAAACAGATGTGACCAACATGGAACCCGCAGACAAACTCACACGGGACCCATAAGAAAGCCCATTTTTAACCTACAGTGGGGCTTACATGGACATGCTGGCTGGGACAGACTTCACAAAACAGAAAGTGTCTTGTTGTGTTTCATATTCATGCTAATAGTTAGCCCTGTTCACTGTGTGATGTTACTTTTAGAATTACTTTTTAAAAAGTTTAGATAAAACCTCAGTGCAGTTTCTGATGAAGCTCAGACTTTTTACTTAATCTAGAAGGCAGCAAAGAGAACATGAAAAACAGGGGAGTGCTAGCTAGCAGGCCTCTTGACTAACTCAATTTTATTTGCCATAGTTTATCATCCTCCCTCAGCCTACTCAGAGTTCTTATCCAAATTTGCCGAATTCGTAGCTGATTTAGTGCTGAAATCGGATAGAATAATTATAGTTGGGGAATTTTAATATAAGATAAGCCTTTATTAGTCCCACAATGGGGAAATTCCAGGATTGCAACAGCACAGGGATAGCAACATTCAGAGCAATAATTTAGAAGATAAGAAAATAAGAGCAGTGAATATACATATATACACATTTTATATAAATATATACACAGTGCGGAGCATTGTAGCTAGATGGAATAAACAGCATAACAGTCTATTTAGTTACCCCACATAGCATGAATATGTACCCATAGATATTGTCACCCTCCGTAGCGATTGATATTGTCCTAGTTGTATACTGGAGGGGGACCATTTTGTGTAAGTTTGTTGCGTCTTTTGCATTCAATACTATTAAGTCATAACGTTTTTTTTTTTTACAATCGCTGCGAGCAGCCCTGCTTAGGTTATAAAGTCTGACAGCCGTAGGTAGGAAGGACCTGCGAAACCTCTCGGTCGTGCACCTAGGATGATGTAGCCTACTGCTAAATGAGCTCCTCAGTGCATTCAGCATGTCTTGCATAGAGTGGGACTTGGACTCCAGCAGAGATGACAGCTTAGCCACCATCCTTCTCTCTCCTATCTCCTCCACTGGGTCGAGGGGCTGCCCCAGGACAGAGCTAGCTTTCTTGATCAGTTTGTTCAGTCTCTTCCTGTTGGCTGCTGTGATGCCGCTACCCCAGCAGACCACTCCAAAAGTGATGGCTGATGCCACCACCGAATTGCAGAAGGTCTTCAGGAGCACCCCTTGTACACCAAAAGACCTGAGCCTCCTCAGTAGGAACAGGCTGCACTGTCCCTTCTTGTAGAGTGCATCGGTATTGTGTGACCAGTCTAGTTTATTGTTCAAATGAACACCCAGGTACTTGTAGGATGTCACCATCTCAATGTCTGTTCCCTGGATGTTTACTGGTGTTGTGAGTGGTTGTCCTTGCCTGCGGCAGTTCACCACCAGTTCCTTAGTTTTTCTCGCGTTGATCTGGAGGCAGTTCCGATGGCACCAGTCCACGAAGTCCTGGATAAGTCCTCTGTACTCAGCTTCATCTCCATTGGAGATGAGGCCGACGATCGCAGAGTCGTCAGAGAACTTCTGTAGATGGCAGTGTGTTGTGTTGTGTGAGAAGTCCGCAGTATAAAGGGTGAACAGGAAGGGAGCCAAAACTGTTCCCTGGGGGGTCCCCATACTGCGGATGATCGTGCCGGACACACAAACCTGGGTTCTCACAAACTGTGGCCGGTTTGTGAGGTAGTCCAGGATCCACGATGACAGGTGCTGGTCCACTCCTGCGCACAGCAGCTTGTCCCTCAGGATCACCAGTTGGATGGTGTTGAAAGCACTGGAGAAGTCAAAGAACATGATCCTCACCGTGTTCCCAGGCTTCTCCAGGTGGAACAGGGAACGGTGTAGGAGGAAGCTCACTGCATCCTCCACCCCGATGCCATGCTGGTAGACGAACTGGAGTGGATCCATCGCTGGTCCCACCAGGACGCGGAGGTGAGCAAGGAGCAGTCTCTCCAGGGTCTTCATCAGGTGAGAAGTCAAGGCCACTGATCTGTAGCTGTTCAGGTCTCTGGGGTGGGAAATCTTTGGTACGGGTACCACACAAGATGTTTTCCACAACTGTGGTACCCTCCCCAGCTTCAGGCTCAGGTTGAAGATGTGCTCCACAATCCCACACAGCTGGTCTGCGCAGGACTTGAGGAGCTTCGCGCTGATGCAGTCTGGACCCGAGGCCTTCCTCGCCTTGATCTTCCTCAGCTCCGCCCTCACCTGGGTCTTAGTGAGGGTCAGGTTGGGGCTGGGGGGCTGTGTGCTGGAAGTGGGAGGGTATTGGTGGAAGGGGGGTGGACAGCAGATCTCAATGACGGTAGAGGCAGCAGTGGTTGTTGTGCTGGCAGAGGGGAGGGCGGTTGGTCAAACCTATTAAAAAGCAGGTTCAGATTGTTCACCCACTCCCTGCCCCCCGTGGCCTGGGAGGAGGTATTCTGGAGCCCAGAGATGGTTTTGAGGCTTCTCCAGACCCCGCCGATGTCGCTCTGTTGCAGCTTGTCCTCCATCTTCTTCCTGAAGCTGTCCTTGCCTTCTCTGATCTTCCTCCTAAGCTCCCTCTGTACGGACTTCAGCACCTCCCTGTTCACCAACCTGAAGATCCTTTTCTTTTCTCTCAGTAGTGATTTTATCTCAGAGTTGATCCAGGGTTTGTTGTTTGAGCAACACCGTATGATCTTGGTGGGTACGGTGTTGTCCACACAGAAGCTGATGTAGTCCGTGATGGTGTGAGTGAGGCCGTCGATGTCCTCACCATGTGGATCGCAGAGCTGCTCCCAGGCAGAGATTTCTAAACAGTCCTTTAGAGCGTCCATTGCCTCCTCAGACCCTATCTTCACCATGTGCGTAACTGGAGGTTGTCTGTGTACTAGGATTTTGTACACCAGCAGGAGATGAACCAAGTTGTGATTCGATCTCCTGAGTGGGGAGAATGGTGATGAGGTGTACGCCTCCTTAGTATTTGCATAGAATAAATCCAGAGTTTTATTGTCTCTGGTGTGGCATGTGACATACTGGGTGAACGTGGGCAGAATGGGGGACAGTGAGATATGGTTAAAATCACCCGAGATGAGGAGGACGGCATCTGGGTGTTCTGTCAGAACCCTGCAAGTGACTGAGTGGATGGCGTCACGCTCTGCCCCAGCGTTCGCTATCGGCTTTGCATAAATAACAATGCAGATCACGTGTGAGTATTCCCTCGGGAAGTAAACAGGCCGCATGCTAACAGCTAGCAACTCAATGTCTTTGCTGCAGTGTTGTTCTTTAACCGTGATGTGTCCCAGTTTACACCAGCTGTTACTGACATACATTATCACTCCTCCGCCCCTTGCCTTCCCACTGTTTGGTGTCCGGTCTGCCTGTATTGTGTGGAAACCCTCCAGTTCAATGTAGGCATCTGTTGCTAGTTCTGTTAGCCACGTCTCAGTAAACATCATGCTAATCTCTCTGAAGATGCTCTCGTAGTGGGACATGGCCGCTAGCTCGTCTGTCTTATTGAGTAGCGATTGTACGTTCCCCATGATAACAGATGGGAGGACGGGTCTGTACCTTCTATTCCTCACCTGCCGTCTTGCTCCAGCTCCACATCCACGCCGTTTCCGTCTGATTTCTCCCGGTATGTCAAGTTTTTGCGTTAGCACCGTGGGCCGGTTAAGTGCTAACAGCTGGTCCCTGTTGTACCGTCTCCTGCTATAAACAGTGGCTCCGTCCACCAGCTAGGGAGATATTTGGGGCAATCTGTGTGTCCGTGATGGATAAGGTGTCGCCGGATCAGAAAGTTTATCCAGAGAAGCCAGATAGTATGTAAGAAAGAGGAAGAAAAACTCAGAATTGAGCCGCTGTTGCAAAAAGGTAGCCAACTCGTGTGGCGCCGGAACATATACATGTAGATGTAGATAGTGATTGCCTTAATACGGCATTTAATTCAATATTAGACTCAGTGGGGTTTTCTCAGAAGGTAGGAAATTCTACCCATTATCTCCACCGCACGTTGGACATTGTTCTGACATATGACATAGAAATAGAAAATCTGGTAGTGTCTCCTCATAAACCTGTACTGTCAGACCATTGTCTGTTAACCTTTGATTTTACTATTTCTGACTATTTGGCTCCAAAAGAAAAATATTACTACAGTAGATGCCTCTCAGATGATGCTGTTACCAAATTTAAGTAGACTGTTTCCTCTATGCCATGTGTCAACACAACAGAGATTAGCTATAGAGAGCTTCCTCCTTCTGTAATTGATAGCATGGTAGATAATGTGACAGCTTCTCTGCATCAGACTCTAGACATGGTGGCTCCTTTAAAAAAGAAAAAAGTTTAATCAGATTTGTAGTTCCATGGTTCAACACAGAAACTCAGTTTAAAACAGAAGATCCGTCAATTAGAAAGAAAATCCCCCCCCCCCCCCCGGGCTGGGGTCGGGTGTGCGCCGGTGGTGGGGATTGTCCCCGGTGCATCCTTGCGCAGCGGGGTTGTGTTTTCCCTGGGGCCCTGGTGGCACCCTGGGGTTGGTGCCTGCATCCTGGGTCGCCCTCCCCGTCCACTGGGGTCTGCGGGTGTGGGTGTGCGTGTGTGTGTGCGAGTGGGTGTGAGTGCGGGCTTGAGTATGAGCGGATGTGGAAGTGGGTGTGTGTTGAGTGGGCAGGTGGGGCTGTGTGTGGGTGTAGGTGGGTGTGTGTGATGATGGGTGGAGGTACGTGTGTGTATGGAAGCAGTTACTTGTGGGTAGATGTCTAGGGGGTGGAGGATGTGTGTATGGGTAGGAGAACTTTGTTGGGTGGCAGGGGTTGGACAGTCTATCTAGTGGCATGGGGACTGGCGTTTCAGGGCCTGCTTGTCCCAGCCACCCTGCTGTTGTGTTGCGGGGTGAGGCGCTTTGTTGCATCGCCCCTGGTGTCATTGGCGGTGTGTGTGTGTTGGCGCTTGGGGGTGGTTGGGGGGTCACTGGCGCGGGTTGATGGCCGTGTTTCCATTGGGTTGCTCTGGGGTGGCTGTGGTTGCAGGGCGGCTTGCAGCTGTCGGTGTGCGTCTGGGGTGGGTGGTCGTGGGCCTACGTGGGCGCTCGGGGGTGTCGCCTGGCGTGTTGGGCACCGTGTGGATCCGGCCCATTGTTCACTATTGTGACTGGTGTTGTCCATGTTTGTGTGCGTAAGATGAGTGGAAATATGTTTGGCTGCCCCATCATGTTAGTGGTGCTGGGAGCACCGGGGCGTGATGCTAGTGGGTCCTGGGCTGCTGGTGGGTCCTGGGCTGCTTCCACTGGCAGCCCTCGCCCTGGGTTGGGATTTGGGGGCAGTGGGTGGCCTCATGAACCAGTTTGCAAGCTGGCTTCTTGGGGGGGACGGCCTCGCTTTTAGACCACCTACCTCCCAGTCTTATTTCCCGCCCTCCCCCTCCCTCTGACTCTGGGTGGAATATACATCTTTTTTGTTACATTTAGGGCTTTGGGGTGGGGGTGTGCTGCACTGTGTCGGTGAAGGGGATACCTTTGCTGCGTGGTGGGGCTGCACTCACCTCAATTTTAATTGCATTTTAGACACTGAGGGCTTGGGGGGATGGGGGCCCTGCTGCCCATCGTAGTGGCTAGCGATGCTCCAATCACTATCTCCCCAATTTTAATTGCACTTTGGTAGTCCACACATTTACACACAATTATATCATATAACCAATACACACCCACCATGTTCTGAGCGGGGGGAGGGGGTGGTGGTCTTCCCCCACCCCTGTTGCCCTGCTCTTGCTGGGGGCGTGGGAGTCTGGTGGGGAGCCTGGGACCTATCATGTTGTCAAAATCCCTGGGTGCTACTGAATATATAGATACAACCAAGGAAGTGAGAGGGGGGCTGAATATGAGTCTAAGTGAGAGTGAGGGGGTGATGAATGGAGGTGGTAGTGGTGGGTCGGTTTTGTGCGGCGCTTTGCATGCCGGGCAGCATCTTGGGGCGCCTGCGGTGGTCTGCTGATTGTTCACTCAGATGGGCGCTGGGGGTGGGAGCTTCTGTGGCCTGCGCCGGTGGTCTCCCTGGTCACTGCTGGGCATTGGTGCATGTTCAGGCTCGCTGCATCTGCTTCGCAGCCGCCTTGTGAAACAAAGGTGAATGAGGAGTGAATTTGAATCGGTACAGGAGTGAGAGAAAATGGGTCGGTCTGGGTGAGTGAGAGCGGTGTGCATGGGAGCATGTGGGTGTGAAGGTGTGGGGAGGGGTGTGTCTGTGAGTCGGAAGGTGCTGGATTAAGGGGGGTAGTGCCTCTCGGCAACGTGGGCTCCCCTGGGCGGGGGGACTTCTTTGGACGTGGGGTCCCCGGGGTGTGCGACAGAGGCGCTGGGGCGGGCCCGCTGTGGGGGTGCCTGGGGGGGTTCGCGCCGGGGGGCGCGGGCCGGTCTCTGTCCCGGGGGGTGGGGTCGTTGGCCTGCTGGTGCCTGGGGCCCGGGGGCGGTTGTTGGCCCCGCTGGGGGGGGGGGGGGGGGTCGGGCAGGTCTAGGGGTGTGGGCTCACCGTGCCGCAGCCGAGCAGCCTGGCCTCCCTTGATCATCCCTCCAGGGGCGAATGCCTGGTTTTCCTGGAGCTTGCTGATCTCGGGGCTGGGGGTTGGTGGCGCTGCCTTGCCTGCTCGGGGTCCCCGGGGAGAGAGCTGCTGCGACCGGCCCTCCGCTTGTATGTTTCCTGACAAACCACTCACATGCACACACTTATTTTGCGCGCGTTCTCATATATATGCACACAGACATACACCCACAAGTGTCTCTCCTTTAACAGGTGCAGAAACCAGACTCGCGCTGAGACATCTTCGGTGGAAGAAGCAGTTTCTTTTGTTTGTTTTAGTTGTTTGTTTTTTGTTTGTTTTTTTTGTTTGTTTGTTTCTTTTTTGTCTGCTCCCCTCCCTTTTCTTTTCCCCCTTCACACACTTCCTTTCCCTCTTCCCCATCCTGTTGGGTCTTCCATGGGTAAAACAATTAAAATAAAGTATTAAAAGTTATTACAGGAGGAGCTTACAACAATATACAATACACAATTAGGTACTGTATAAGCTCCTCTTGGCAAAGTAAATCTGTTTTGGCACAATAAGGATGACAGATCCCTGTTCTGTTCGCCCAGTTGCCTGACAGGACAAGGGGGGAAAAAAAAGAAAAGAAAGAAAATGGTGCTCCACTAAATTAGATGAAATCTATTTTGCTTGGAGAGATCATCTTCTAATTTATAAAAAAAAAAATCTCTTAGGAAAGCTAGAACAAGTTATTATTCTGCATTAATAGAAGAGAACTAGAAAAGCACTCATAGAGCGCATACTTCCGCAAGGCATCCATTCATAATTTTTGGAGTATTGTTGCTAACACACTGTGAGAAGATAAGAGCCTTGGCTGAGGTATGCATTCTCAGATCATCACCAAAATATAATGGGTTCCTCTCTAGCCCAAGAACCACCTCTGGTGAAAATTTCATCCAAATCCATCCAGTAGTTTTTGTGTAATCCTGCTGCACAAATACAAACAAAGGCCTTGGTGGATGTATGCACTCTCAGATCATCACCAAAATCTAATCATCTGTTCCCCGTGCCATTACACACCTTTCCTAAAAATTTCATCAAAATCCGTTCATAACTTTTGGAGTATTGTTGCTAACACACTGTGAGAAGATAAGAGCCTTGGCTGAGGTACGCATTCTCAGATCATCACCAAAATATAATGGGTTCCTCTCTAGCCCAAGAACCACCTCTGGTAAAAATTTCATTCAAATCCATACAGTAGTTTTTGTGTAATCCTGCTGCACAAATACAAACAAAGCCCTTGGTGGAGGTATGCACTCTCAGATCATCACCAAAATCTAATCATCTGTTCTCCGTGCCATCACACACCTTTCCTGAAAATTTTATCAAAATCCATACATAAGTTTTTGAGTTATGTTGATAACAGACAAACAGACAAAGACAGACAAACCCCGGTAAAAACATTACCTCCTTGGCGGAGGTAACAAGAAAAATCCCAGGTTTCTTTTCAGCACTGTAGCCAGGCTGACAAAGAGTCAGGACTCTGTCAATCCTAGCATTTCCTTAGAGCTTACTAGTCAGGACTTCATGAACTTTTTCAATAATAAAATTTCATCTATCAGAGATCAAATCAGTCAGATTCTTCCCACTGTTAACTTAAATACAGTAACTACTACAACTCCTTCAACTGATCTCTGTTTGGATGAGTTTACTCCAATTGACCTTTTAGAGTTAGATAAAATAGTTTCCTCATCCAAGCCTTCAACTTGTCTTTTAGATCCTATTCCTACCAGGCTATTTTAAGAAGTCTTCCCATTTATTGGTAGCTCTATTCTTCAAATAACCAATTCTTCATTAACATTAGGCCATGTACCGCAGGCTTTTAAAACTGCTGTAATTAAACCCTTACTTAAAAAGCCAACGTTGGATCCAGGAGTTTTAGCTAACTATAGACCAATCTCTAATCTGCCTTTCACTTCAAAAATCTTAGAAAGAGTTGTTGCTACACAATTATTTGACCACTTGCCGGGAAATGGTTTATTTGAAGAGTTTCAATCTGGGTTTAGAATCCATCATAGTACTGATACAGCTTTAGTGAAGGTCACTAATGACCTCCTTAATGCATCTCATAATGGACTTGTTTCTGTACTTGTCCTTTCGACCTTAGTGCAGCTTTTGATACTGTTGATCATAACATTTTACTTGATTAGAGCACCATGTTGGATTTAATGGAACTTCGTTGCAGTGGTTAAGATCTTATTTATCTGATAGGTTCCAGCTAGGTTCCAGCTTGTTCATGTCAGTAATGAGTTTTCTTCCAACTCAAAGCTCAGTCACGGAGTTCCACAGGGATCTGTGCTAGGCCCTATTCTTTTTAGTTTATATATGCTTCCACTAGGCAACATTATTAGAAAGCACTGTATACATTTTCATTGTTATGCAGATGACACACAATTATACCTGTCAATGAAGCCAGATGATAGTAATCAATTAGTCAAGTTAGAGGCCTGTTTAAAGGAAATCCAAGCTTGGATGACTTGTAATTTCCTACTATTAAATTTAGATAAGACTGAAGTCATTCTAGTTGATCCAAAAAAACCTGAGAAATACCTTTCCAAATTAAACTCTTAGTTTGGATGCGGTTACTCTTTCTCTTAATTGTTCTGTGAGGAACCTTGGAGTTATTTTTGATCAAGATCTGTTTTTTAATTCACATATTAGACTTGTTTCTAAGACTGCCTTCTATCATTTGCATAATATTGCCAAGATTACAAGTATCTTGTCTCAGAGTGATGCTGAGAAACTAATCCACCCTTTTGTTAGCTCTCGATTAGATTATTGTAACTCTTTATTATCAGGCTGTCCTAAAGCATCTTTAAAAAGTCTTCAGCTGATCCAAAATGCTGCAGCAAGAGTTTTAACAGGTACTAGAAAGAGAGATCATACAGTATCTCTCTGGTTCTGGCCTCCCTTCATTGGCTTCCCATACAGTTTAGAATGAAGTTTAAAATCCTTCTTCTCACAGAGCTCTAAATAATCAGGCCCCTTTTTATTTAAAAGATCTGATACTACCCTATTATCCTAACAGAGCACTACGCTCCCAAAATGCAGGATTACTTATAATACCTAGAATCTCCAAAAGTACAATGGAAGGCAGAGCCTTCAATTATCAAGCTCCTCTCCTGTGGAAACTCCTGTGGCCTCCCTTGATCGTCCCTCCGGGGGTGGATGCCTGGCTTTCCTGGGGCTTGCTGACCTCGGATGTTTGGGCACTGTGGGGGTTGGTGGCGCTGCCTTGCCTGCTCGGGGTTCCTGGGGGGAGAGCTGCTGCGACCGGCCCTCCACTTCGTATGTTTCCTGACAAACCACTCACATGCACACACTTATTTTGTACGTGTTCTCATATATATGCACGCAGACAAACACGCCCAAGTGTCTCTCCTTTAACAGGTGCGGAAACCAGACTCGTGTTGAGACATCTTCGGTGGAAGAAGCAGTTTCTTTTGTTTGTTTTAGTTGTTGGTTTGTTTGTTTGTTTTGTCTGTCCCCCTCCCTTTTCTTCTCCCCCTCCACACACTTCCTTTCCCTCTTCCCCATCCTGTTGGGTCTTCCATGGGTAAAATAATTAAAATAAAGTATTAAAAGTTATTACAGGAGGAGTTTACAACAATATACAATACACAGTTAAGTACTGTATAAGCTCCTCTTGGCAAAGTAAATCTGTTTTGGCACAATAAGGGTGACAGATCCCTGTTCTGTTTGCCTAACTGCCTGACAGGACAAGGGGAAAAGAAAAAAAAAAAAGTTCCTCTCCTGTGGAACCAGCTGCCAATCTGGATTCGGGAGTCAGACTCGATCTCTGTTTTTAAGAATAGGGTTAAAACCTTCCTTTTTGATATAGCCTATAATTAGGGAGGGATCATGTGCTCCTGAATCCCCCTTAGTTATGCTGCTAATAGGTTTAGACAGCCGGGGGCCCTCCAACAATGCACTGGGCTTCACCCCTTTCTTCACTCTCAATGAAATATTTTTGCTGGTCATTAACATCTGTTTGTTCTCTCCCATAGATTGAGTCCCTGTCGTGCTGTTTGCTCTCTACGTGTGTTCTTTTCTTCTTCTTCTCAATCCCCTCACCCCCCAGCCAGTCACAGCAGATGACTGTTCCTCCCTGAGCCTGGTTCTGCTGGAGGTTTCTTCCTGTTAAAAGGGAGTTTTTCCTCTCCACCATCACCAAGTGATCGCTTACTTGGGATCGCCTGATTGCTGGGGTATTTCTGCAATTGTGGGGGTTTCCCCTACAGTTGAAAGTGCTATGAAATGACTGTTGTTGTGAAATGGCGCTATACAAATAAAGTTGAATTGAATTGAATTAAAGCAACTGATGTACTCTGGAAAAGAACATAACAGTGACATGCAGTCATGGGATGCAGGGGAGCGAGCCGCACCAGTCATCATGAAAAATAAAAAATAATGATACATAAATATTATTATTTGTCTTCTGATCTGTCTTGTACTTCTATATGTAATTTCTGAAAAATTATGTACTTATGTAGCACTTTTTCTCATCACAAAGACCACTCAACGTGCTTAACTAGCAGCTACACTAACCCTCTATTCTAAGAGCCTATCAGAGACAGATACCTAGGGGCAATTTCGAGTCATCAATTAACCTAACATGCATGTGTTATATGTACACACACACATATATACATATATATATATATATATATGTCCCTCCAGGATTTGAATTCGCGGGGAGCTTTTTTTAAAAAAGTTGCTATAAAAGTTGCAATGTTTTTAGAGTGTTTTCTGCACTAAAAGTTGTGGGAAGAATTCCAAAGAGTAGAGATTTGGAAATTATTGGCAGCACCTTCATTTGAAACTCCCTACGGTCCCCAACCACTCAGTACCGAGTGGAGAGGAAAAAATAAATTATTCTGTTGCTCTGTATTTGCTATTGGAGTCTGTGTTTTTCTGAAAAAAAAAATAATAATAATAATACAGAGAATATTCTCTCTTTCCATGCCAACCTGTCTGCTGCATGTCAGTCTTCACACACACACACACACACACACACCTTTCATTTACAGCAGGATGGCGGGGGGGGGGGGTGGATGGGTGGGTGCGTTTGTCTGTCCAGAGTCTACACCAGAGATTCACAGTTTTAAACCTCATTGACCAGATGTAGTAATGATTTTACCACTAAAGATGTATAAATCTTCAAACACTGGCTCTCACGCATGCTCCCGCGACAGGGTGCTTTTGGGGCAGGTGCATGTTTTTCAACACAAACCCAGTGCTTCGCACACGCAGTCAGGACAGAGACGTGGCGAGGCGTCCACGGGCAGGCTGGGGGAGACAGAGGAAAGGACGGTGTTGAAACCTCGCGGGTGAGTGTTTTTTTTTAAATCACACACTGTTTGCAGATGTGTTCCATTACTCACTGTAAACTATAAACTCACTACTCACTGTAACAACACGGAAGTGAACGCAGTGCAACAATGCAATTGACTGGTTAAACTGAGCATTTCAGCGCCAGTTGGAGACAAATTTGATTGGTGAAATTGGCGGAAGTTGATGAGGATTGGCCAAAATTGCAGGAAAGTTGCAGTGATTGGACAAAGTTGCAAGGTCGTGCAATAGTGAGAGGGTAATTGGAGTTTCCCTTCTCTCTGTCCAAGAACTTTTTCAGAGCCGTTGTAAGAGAAGGGCACTGAACACTGTTAAGGACCACTCTCACCCTCTGCATAAACACTTTGAACTGCTGCCATCTGGCAAACGATTCCAGAGCATCAGAGACAGAACCACCAGACTGGTTAACAGCTTCCTTCCACAAGCTGTTAGGATGCAGAACAGTTGATCCGGAATCTTTTATACATATTACTGCACTTTATGGACATTATGTATATTATATGTATATTATAGTTCTAGTTAGTTTTAAGTATTTATTTCACTTAGCTACCCTGACTCACTTAGCCATTTTAATTGGTATTTTATATACAGTATAGGCAGTTATTATCACCTTAAACTGCAACTGTAATAAGTTAATATTACTGTAAAAACCAAATATGTCTCAGGGATGTGTGAATGGCTGTTGGGGTGGGGGTGTGAGGGGGTGTGTGAGTGTGTTTTAAATTATGTTCTTTTATATATATGGATGCCTAGAGAAATGCAATTTCATCTTGCTTGCACTACAGTTGTATGTATAGCATCATGACAATAAAGGTTGATTGACTGATTGATTCATTGATTGACTGATTGATTGATAGTTGCGCTGATCGTCTGATTTTGCGTGAAATGGTGCGATCGCAACATCACAAAATCCTGGAGGGACTGATATACGGTATATATATATATATACATATATCATATACTATATAGTGGTGTGAAAAAGTGTTTGCCCTCTTCCTGATTTCTCATTTTTTTGTATGTTCATCACACTTAAATGTTTCAGATCATCAAACAAATTTAAATATTCGACAAAGATAACACAAGTAAACACAAACTGCAGTTTTTAAATGGAGGTGTTTATTATTAAGGGTAAAAAAAAAAACAAACCTGTCATGAGCCGAGTGCTGGAGATTTCCGCCAGACTCGGTCTCATGGCTTTTTCTGCTTATTTACTCATTTGTTGCATTTTATGCTTTTTGGGGTTGATGTATTCTTGTTCTGCTTGCCATTTTTCCTGTTTGTGTTAGTGTTATGTTTTTATTTTGTATTTATTCATATTTATTTTGTATGTTATTTTATTCTTTATATCTTTAGTATTACCCTCTTACTGTTGACAGCTGTCAGGGGCGTGAAGCTTCGTGTGGGCGTGCCCTGTCAGCTGTCAGTTTTTGGTTCCCCTCCCTCTCACTGCCTCAGCTGATCCCAATTATGTATCCTTGCTTTCTCCTGTGGCCTGTGGTCCCGGAAAGGTCCGGTCCAGTGAGGGAGAGGATCGCCTCCGGTGCCCCGAAGCCTGAACCGACGAAGGAACGTCCCCTGGTTTTGGCAACACAGGACCCGGTGCCATTGGTGAGGGGGTTCTGGGCCCTGCATCTCAGGGTTAGGGGCATGCTGGCGTCAGCAGTGAGGCGGCCTCCAGCCCCCACGCCGGACAAACCATCGGTGTCGGCTGCCTCGCCCGGAGTTCCTGGATCTTCAGTAACCACCACGCCTGCTGTGGGGGCCGCCACAGCAGAATCGGAGCTGGACCTCCAGAGGGCCGAGCCCGAAGCAACATCGTCGCCTGGATCGATGGAGTCCTGGACGGTGGTGGCGCTCGAGCTCAGGCAAGTGCTCTCCTTTGTTTTTCTCTTATCTGTCTTTTAGAAATCTTGTCTGGCTCTTGGCGGGGAGAGCTGGGTGCAGCCATCAGCTGCACCTGAGCCCACCTCGCCGGGCTCCGCCACTGCCGGTGACCCTGACCCTGCCTCTCTATTTGTATTGTCTGAGCTGTCTCCCAGGGTCACCGAGGATAATCCACCTGTGCCAGATGTCTCCATAGACCCAGGCTTGCTGCTCGAGAATGCCATGGGTCCAGCTCCCTCCGCTGAGGTCGTCAAGGACGTTCCGTCCCAGCCCAGGACCTCCATGGGTGCTGCTCATCCCACCGAGGTCACTGAGGATGCTCCGTCCCAGCCCGGGACCTCTGTGGGTGCAGCTTAGGCCCAGGCCGGGTCTTCCGTGGGTGCTGCTCCCCCTCCGGTTGAGGTCGTCGAGGGTATTCTGTCCCAGACCGGGACCTCCGTGGGTGCAGCTCCTTCACAGCCCGGGTCGCCGTGGGTGCGGTGTCTCAGTCGGAGACCATCGTGGGTGCTGTGTCCCAGCCTGAGACCAACTTGGGTGCTGCGTGCCAGTGTCAGCCTGCCGTGGGCATTATGCTCCAGCCCGGCGGCCACCGTGGGTGCAGCCATGGCCCAGTCTCGGTCCACCGAGGGTGCAGCTTTGGCCCGGTCCAGGTCCATCGAGGGTGCAGCTCCGCTCTGGCCCGGAGCCATCAAGGGTGTAGCTCTGCTCTGGCCCGGAGCCACAGTGGGTGCTGCATTGCTCCAGCCTGGGGCCACCATGGATGCTGCATTGCTCCAGCCCGGAGCCACCGTGGGTGTTGCTTTACTCCAGCCCAGAGCCACTGCGGGTGTTGCTTCGCTCCAGCCCGAAGCCACTGTGGGTGCAACTTCGTCCCAACCAGGGACCACCAAGGATACTGCTGGCCAGACCAAGGGCGTCATGGTTCCCCCTCCTTCACCAGACACCATCAAGGTCCCTGTTCCTTCTCTGTCAGACGTCGTCATGGTTCCCCTTCCAGCCCCAGATGCCGTTGTGGTTCCCCCTCCTTGGCTCTGCTTCCCATCATTGGGTCTCCCCATGGGGAGCCGCCTCCCAGACCACCCCTCCTATTCAGGTGGCTTAAGAACTCTGGTCGGCTGCCTGACATACTGAGCCATTGGGTTGGGTGGCCCTTGCTCTCCGGCAGGCCACCCGACTTGGACCACCTTGCTGTCCGCCAGGCCTGGGACTTTGGTCGCCCCCCTCCGCTGCCAGTGGTGCACATACCTTGTCGGGGTGCAGCGGTTTGCGTGCCTCAGCAACCCCTGGAGCTATGTCGACGGGAGCTTAGTGCTCCCAGAAGGTTCAACCATGTCAAACAGTTCCATGTGGGGTAGAGGCCAGACTAAAGAGTGCACCCTTGTCCTCCAGGTTGGGGGTTGTGCAGCATGTAACAAATCACTCACTGAAAACCCAAGTTTTGTTACAGCAACAAATGTCCCAACGGCGGAACAGGTGGAGAGGAGAGTGAACTCCCAACGGCTGTGAAAGCGGAGGAGGACAGACAGTTGCACGGGATGAAGGGTCTCGGAAAGCCTTGGCAGGCAACCTTTCTACAGGGTGGACCAAGCTCTCGACAGCCCAGCCATGGAAGGCAGTTGGTCTAGGGGAGGGACCCCAACAAACATCCATGGCTGAAGACGGAGATGCAGGACCCCTGTGGTGCCACAAACCTCTGCATCACGCATATCCACTTCATGATGAGTCACACTGATGTTGCACGTGATGGTGCTCGTCCTCTGGGGATCCGCCGGGGAGGAAGAGTGCCGGGCCCTCAGCCTCAAAGGGGCCCACAATCAGCTACCGGAGGTCACCTCACCTCGTCCTGCATGACCAGGGGACGGGGAACAAGGAATGCTACTGGCCGAAAAGAGACTCCAAAGGAGAGGAACGTCAACATCCTCCAGTGGAACGCAGAAGGAGTCTACAACAAAAAAATATCCCTTGCCGAAAGACTCCACTCAGAAGACATTGATGTTGCCTGCCTACAGGAGACACACCTGAAGGAAAACCAACGCTTCAGTGTTAGGGGATACCAGGTCTTCAGGAAAGACAGAAAAGAAAGAACAAAAGGAGGAGTGGCGATTCTTGTCAAAAACGCCATACCAGCATAAGAGTTTGACGTCAGTACCAACAACCAGGCAGAAATCCATGGTTTGAATCATGGTTCACAATGAAAGCGTCACAATCTTCAATGTGTACTGCCCCCCAGAGCGAGAGCTCTCACATGACCAAATGGAACTCCCAGACCACCGATGCTTAGTCATCAGTGACTTCAACAGTCACTCAGAGGCATGGGGATACAGCGAAGCAGACAGAAGAGGAGAGGAGGTGGAAGATTGGCAAGTTGACAACAGTCTTCTGCTAATGAATGATCCTGATGATCCACCAACGTTCTTCTCCAGGGTATGGCTGAGTAACACCACGCCCAATCTTGTGTTTGCCACCAACGACATGGCCAGGCTGGCAACAAGAACGGTACTTGGCCAGCTCGGGGGAAGTGACCATAAACCTGTGAAGATCGGACTGGACATCAGCTACAAACCACAAGAAGCTAAGACATTCCCCAGGTGGAATTACAAGAAGGCCAACTGGGTCCGCTTCTCAACACTGGTGGACCGGTACTCTGCGGAGATCTGTCGCAAGCAGCAGAACCTCAACAAGAAAGTCAGGGTGCTGAGCCATGCTATTCTGAAGGCTGCAAATGAATCTATACCTCGGGGAGCCAGAAAGAACTATAGGCCTTACTGGACAGAGGAGCTCCAGCAGCTTGAAGACAGTGTGGCAGAGGCAAGGAAAAAAGTAGAAGCAGATCCTACAGTAGAAAACAACATTGCCCTGAAGGCGGCCACTGCAAAGCACAGGCAGACCTTTATACAGGAAGCTCGAAAGAGATAGCAAGAAAAGACAGAGCAGCTCAACTTGGACAAGGACGACAACAAGTTTTGGAAACTGGCTCAAGCCCTCAACGACGAGAACAGCAAAAGCTCGCCGATCACAGTACAGGCAGATCAAGAACTGCTGACTGGCAAGAAAGCAGCGACCCTTTCATCAACCAGTATGCGAAGACGAGCCACCTTCAAATTCCACCAGAGAGAAGAAAGGTTGTCAGAGGAGCCCAGCGAATTCATCAGAACGCACAGATAGAACCAGTGATGAACTCGTCATTCATTCTCAAGGAGCTGGAGGATGTAATGACAACATTGAAGCTGAAAAAAGCCCCTGGACCTGACAAGATCACAAATGAAATGTTGCTGAACCTTGGCCCCAAAACCAAGAAGAAACTTCTGCAGCTTTTCAACGACAGTTGGAGATCAGGGACTGTGCCTCAGATTTAGAGAGAAGCCACGATGATTCCAATGCACAAAAAAGGCAAAGATAAGTTGAAGGCTGAAAGCTATCGCCCCATAAGCCTTACAAGCTGCATAGGAAAGCTGCTAGAGCGTCTCATCAACACCAGACTCATGTGGCACTTGGAAGGAAAACAACACATTGGCCCAGAGCAAGCAGCCTTCAGGCAGAACCGGTCTACAGAGGACCAAATAACATACATCTCTCAAGCTATAGAAGATGCCTTCCAAGAAAAAAAGCACACCCTCGCTGTGTGGATTGACCTAGAAAAGGCGTTTGACAGGGTATGGAAAGACGGCCCTCAAGCTGAAACTGTGCCAGTGCGGTGTCGCTGGGCGCATGTACAAGTGGATCGCTCAATACCTGCACAACAGAAGAGCCAGAGTCCAGGTCAGACAGTACTCCAGCAAGAAGAAGGTGTTGAGGGAAGGAGTCCCACAAGGAGGAGTGCTCTCCCCAACACTCTTCCTTGTATTCATCAAGGACATCATCCAGAGTTTGCCAAGGAATGTACAAGGTGCCATCTACACCGATGACCTAGCCCTCTGGTGCAGTGAGGAAAGCATCGCGACCACAAACTACAGACTGCAGCAAGTTCTCTGACTGATAGAGGCATTGACCAAGTCATGGCTTGTGAGCTTAAATAAGAGGAAGACTACATACACCGTCTTCACCCTGTCCACCCAACACCAGAAGGTGAAACTGCAGATCAACTCCCATGAGCTCCAGGCTGAATATGCACCCACATACCTCGGGATCACCATGGATTGCAGACTGACCTGAAAGAACCAGCTGCACAAGAACCAGGCAAGAGCAAAGATCGGGATGGCCCTAATGAAGAAACTGTCAGGAACAGACTGGGGTGCAGACCAGGGTGTCCTGAAGAAGCTCTATGTGGGGAGGATTTGGCCTGTTCTGGACTATGGCATGGCAGCAACCTCAACAGCTGCCAAAAGCAACACTGAGATGCTGGACAGACTCCAAAACCAAGCTACGCGAATGATGACAGAAGCCATTCGCAGTACCCCCTATCAAAGCGCTGGAGACAACAACAGGCCTTGCACCACTGGAAGACAGAAAAAACATTAAGGTACTGACCCAGGCCGCCAAATTCAAAAGACTGGAAAACCATCCCATGAAGGACAGACTGAGCAAGCCAACAAAAGGGAGACTTAAGAGATCGAGCTTCATCCACCAGAGCAGGACACTTGAAAGGAGAGACCCAGAACTGATGGACAGCATACCCACACCAATACCACCCATAGCATCTGTTCCCTCCTGGAACCGACAGAACTTCCCAGCCATACGCAGACATATCGGGCATTGGGAAGAAAGGAACACAGTCAGACCAAGAGAGGAAGTCGCTGGCCCTGGAGTTCATTCGGTCTGCCTACCCTAAAGAGCAGTGGACTCACATCTACACAGACGGCTTTGCCATGGAAGCAACCAGGAATGGAGGAGGCGGCGTGTACATCAGGTAAGCTGACGAGGAGACCCACATTCCCATTGCGACTGTAAAGTACTCCAACAATTTCAGGGCTGAGGCAGAGGCCCTGAGAACAGCAGCGGCCCACGTCAGGGAACATCAAGACAAGGCACACAACCGGGTCGTCATCTTCACTGATGCCCTCTCTGTCTTGGATGCACTTCAGGACCCCCAACACAAAGAACTGAATGAACTCGCCCTCACTCTGTCTCAACTAGCAACACAGGCGAACGTATTACTCCAGTGGATTCCTGCCCACTGTGGAGTCTATGGAAATGAGACGGCTGACAGACTTGCTAAGGAGGGTGGGCAGCAAGACCAGGAAGACAGGCAGGTCTCTTACAGCGAGGAGAAAACCATTATTAAGGCCCTGTCTCACAAGAAGTGACAGCAGCAACACCCAAACTTCTGCAAGGATGACAACTACTACAGTCTGAGCAGGGCTGACCAAGTCGTTCTGTTCAGACTCTGAACTGGACATAACAGAATGCATGCTCACATGCACCAGAAAATTAAAGTTGGACAATCGGACAGATGCCCATGTGGTACTGCCCAAATGATCAGCGAACACCTCCTCCAAGACTGCCCAGACCACGCTGCACTCAGATGAGCTACGTGGCCTGACCCTACATCGCTGAACCAAAAGCTGCACGGGGACCTCGGGGACCTCCGCAGGACGGCAGCATTCGTCAGGGCAGCTGGTGTGACCATCTAGCAATCAACGAAGAAGAAAGAAGGTCGCCCCCCTGAACCCCCTAGCTCCTTGGCCTGGGGGCCTAATTCATTGTTATTGACTGGTGTGGGTCCTGATTGGGGTTTGTTTTGTTCCCTCCTAGCATATTCCCCTCACCACTCACCCAGCATGGGTCATTGTGGTTCCCTGCTGGGGGGGGGGGTGCTCTTTCTTTTTTCTTTTGGTGTCACCATGGGGTGTCTGGGTACCACCCCTTGAGAGGGGGTTCTGTCATGATCCGAGTGCTGGAGATTTCCGCCAGACTCGGTCTCATGGCTTTCTCTGCTTATTCACTCATTTGTTGCAGTTTATGCTTTTTGTGGTTTATGTATTCTCATTCTTCTTGCCATTTTTCCTGTTTGTGTTAGTGTTATATTTTTATTTTGTATTCATTTGGCATGTTATTTTATTCTTTATATCTTTAGTATTACCCTCTGACTGTTGACAGCTGTCAGGGGTGTGAAGCTTCGTATGGGCGTGCCCCGGCAGTTGTCAGTTTTTGGTTCACCTCCCTCTCACTGCCTCAGCTGATCCCAATTACGTATCCTCACTTTCTCCTGCCCGTTCAGGTACTCACACCTGTTGTCAATTATGTTTATGGGTTCTGATCCCTGTTTAAGTGGCTGCACACTTTTGTGTAGTGCAGCATCCTACTACGAATGATCTACCCTCTCCTACACATGTAAGTGTGTTTATTTTGTCTTTGTCTTTCTCCTAGCGTGCGCTCCATGTCTAGTGTTCCCAGGTGAAGCCGGCGTCTCCCCTTGCCTTTGTCTCTGCTATTCTGGCTTCACCTGTGCCTCTGTTTTCTACCGGCCTTTGGTTTTGTCTTGTTTGTTCCTTTAGTGCATTTTCACCATTAAAATCTGCAAACTCACAGCCGGCGCGTGGTACCTTTTATCCTGCCCAGACAAGGGATTTACGACAAAACCTACATGGCCCTGTGTGAAAAAGTGATTGCCCCCCCCCCCGTTACAACATAAATTAACTGTGATTTATCACATCTTTGGAAAAGTGAGCTGAATTTCTCAGAAATCACTTAAAAAGGACCTGCCTGACAAAGTGAAGTTGACCAAAAGATCCTCAAAAGCTAGACATCATGCTGAAATCCAAAGAAATTCAGGAACAAATGAAAAACAAAGTAATTGAGATCTATCAGTCTGGGAAAGGTTATAAAGCCATTTTGAAAGCTTTGGGACTCCAGTGAACCACAGTGAGAGCCATTATCCACAAATGGTGAAAACATGGAACAGTGGTGAAACTTCCCATGAGTGGCTGGCCAACCAAAATTGCTCTAAAAGCACAGTGATGAAGATTCAAGGGGTCACAAAAAACCCCACAACAACATCCAAAGAACTGCAGGCCTCACTTGCCTCAGTTAAGGTCAGTGTTCATGACTCCACCATAAGAAAGAGACTGGGCAAAAATGGCCTGCATGGCAGAGGTCCAAGACAAAAACCACTGCTGAGCAAAAAGAACATAATGGCTTGTCTCAGTTTTGCCAGAAAACATCTTGATGATCCCCAAGATTTTTGGGAAAATACTCTGTGGACTGACGAGACAAAAGTTGAACTTTTTGGAAGGTGTGTGTCCCATTACATCCGGTGTAAAAGTAACACAGCATTTCAGAAAAGGAACATCCAGATGATGCATGAACACACATGCAACCAAGCACCTCACAGCAATAACAGACAGCAACAAACAAGAGGCGGGGCATATGTTTGTGATGTATGAGTGCATAGATATATGCATATGCCTCAGAGCAACCACTATTTATGGGTACAATTTTGGTTGTTTAAAAACCAATTTTTACAGTGAGACTTAAAAAGTGTTTAGTGTGGTAGGTTCTGATTGCAGGTGGAAAATTATTCCAGATCTTGGTGCCCCTCACTGATAACACTGATTGAGCAAATGTGGTGCATCTGTGGGGGACCTCACAGTCTCCTCCAGTGATTACTCTGGCGGTTGTACTGGTGACAGTTCTCAGTTTAACATATTCTCCCACGGGGAGTGGTGCATTTTTATAAATTGAACAGGCAAATTTGAGAGTTTTATAATTTTCAGAAGACAGAAGATTGCATTTTTACCTCCGCCAAGGAGGTTATGTTTTCATCGGCGTTGGTTTGTCTGTCTGTCTGTCTGTTTGTTTGTTTGTTAGCAAGATAACTCAAAAAGTTATGGACAGATTTTCATGAAATTTTCACAGATTGTCAGAAATGGGGTATCCTACAAATGATTAGATTTTGGTCGTCATCCAGATCACCGTCTGGATCCAGGAATTTTTTAAAGGATTCTTTTTTTTTTTTTTTACCTCCGCAAAGGAGGTTATGTTTTCTTTTTTTTAAAATTTTTTTCATGGTCAACGAATCTATAAAGTTAGACTAAATAAATGTAGGATTAATATTTATGATGTTAAACACTGTATGGGGGGAACTGTGGCGCTTGGCGGAGGTCTGTGCTCTCCGAGTGCTTTTCTAGTTTGTAAATGTTACAGCTGTCACAGCTCGCTCTCGCCCATCTCCCGCTCCAGCTGTGAGCACACCTGCGCCTCATCAAGCCCGGGCTATTTAGCCCGCTCAGCCCTGAGCTTCAGCCTGGAGCCGTCTGCTCATCAACGACCGTGCTACTCGCACTCGCCTTCTCTTCGACGCTCCCAAAGACTCTCTACCATCACTTTCCACGTAAGCAATCAACCAACCTCTCACCTTTTCTCCAGTCCTTCTCCCCTGTGCACAGGTGGACTCCCTGGCGGCGGATTCTCCCCCCGTCGGCATCACACCCTCACCCGCTGCACCGAGCGCGCACTGGAGCGCTGTCCTCCAGGCAGGAGACCTGCGGCTCACCACCAAGAACATCTGCAACTAAGCCACAGTCTGAGTATTAATCCATCGGGTCAGGCTCGGCGACTAATCTCTCCTCTGCTCTGCCCTAGGGTTGCCTGGCCGCACGGCGCGCTGCTCCGCCTTCGGTGCATCCTGTCTTCCAGCAACACATCCACTCTCGCACTCACACATCCACACACACACTCGTTATTCAATAAATCATTGTTGCAATTGACTCGAGCCTGTGTGTGTGTTCCCTGGGTCTGAACTCATGTCAGTACGGCTCCAGCAGCGCGACCCAGTGGACAGCGAGCTCGCACACCGGTTAACCAACTTAGAGGCTCGAGTCGATCAGGTAATACATCAGCAACAGGTGATATTGAACCACCTCATCGTAATCACCCGCCGGTTGGATCGTCTGGATCCCCCGCAGGTGTTTGCTCCGGGTCCTCAGGGCGGGCTAGCTCCCGCCGCTCCTCCGGCTGGCCAGGCTAACCCGGGGGCACCAGCCCGGCTCACTCCTATCCCCACGCCCACGCGCTTCGGCGGCAAGCTCGGTGAGGCGCGTGGGTTCCTTCTCCAATGTGAGTCGGTGTTCCAGCGTGTCCCCGGGGACTTCCCGACGGATCACAGCCGAATTGGGTTACATCGCCAACCTCTTAGAAGGGCGAGCGTTAGCCTGGGCCTACGCCATCATGGCGCGACCCAGCTACGCTAACCTAACTTATGCCCAATTCGTCCGAGACTTTAACGAGGTGTTTGACCATTCGGACCGTGATAACGTGCTAACAACCTGGTTGCTAAACCTTCACCAGGGTAGCTGGTCAGCCGCCGACTACGCTGTCGACTTCCGGGTTGTGGCGGCGGAAGTTGGATGGGGAGATGCTGCCCTCTGCAGCATTTTTGTCCGTAGCCTGAGCGCCAGCCTTCGGGACAAATTGGCCTGCAAGGATCTGCCGAAGCAGCTCTCCGAGCTGATCTCCCTCACCATTAGCCTGGACAACAGGTTGAGAGAGTGGGCCGCCGAGTGGAAGTCCTCCAGCCGCTCAAGCGGTGCTCCTCCCCGCTCCTCTCAACCTCGCCCTCTGGTGTTGCCCGCGCCTGAGTCCGCCGACGACACGGAGGCAATGCTGATTGGCCGGGTGAAGCTCCTACAAGCAGAGAAACAGTGCCGTAGGGAGCTGGGGCTCTGCATGTATTGCGGAGACGACCAGCATGCCTTGGAACCCTGCCCAGTAAGGCCAAAAGGGGGAGTCCGCGAGTCACTATGGGGGCCTCGCGGACGCATCCCAGCCTAACCCCCTATCCAAGTGCATGCTGCCAATTCGATTCTGTCACAATCCCACTGAACATCTCACTCACGCACTGGTGGACTCGGGGGTGGAGCAGAGTTTCATTTCCAAGGGCCTGGCAACCCGTCTGGGCATCCCCTGCCTCCCTCTGCCGGCCCCTTTGAATCTGGTCTCCCTTGCTGCCACTCCCCTGGAGCGGATTACAGACAGCCCCAGTCCCGGTCATTATTTCCGGCAATCACCAGGAAGACCTTAGCTTCTATGTGCTGCCCACCTCGGCCGCCTCCGTCATCCTGGGCTACCCCTGGCTGCGCCTGCACGGCCCAACCTTTGATTGGCAGTCGGGGAGCGTCCTCTCTTGGAGCACCTTCTGTCTGGGCGCCTGCCTCCAGTCCGCCGCTTGTGCCCCATCACTCCCTCCTCCTTCCTCCAACGTGCCTCCTCCGGACCTCTCCTTAGTCCATCCGGAGTTTCATGACCTTGGTATAGTTTTCAACAAGTCTAAGGCGCTGTCTCCACCCCCCCACCGCCCCTATGATATGACTGTGCCATCAACCTCCGCCCGGGGGTGCCCTTGCCTTCCAGTCGCTTGTACAACCTGTCAGCACCGGAGCGCGAAGCCATGGACTCCTATATCAAGGAATCGCTTAGCTCCGGCATCATTCGGCCTTCTTCGTCTCCTGTCGGCGCTGGCTTCTTCTTCATTCCCAAGAAGGATGGGTCACTCCGGCCATGCATCGACTAGAATCAGAATCAGAATCAGAAAAAGATTTATTGCCAAGTACATTAACAGATCACTGATAACATACGAGAGAATTTGACTTGACACAGAAAATGAACCTGCATTTCCAGTGACACGGCTGCATCGGGAACGCGCCTGCCAAGAGGATGGTACAGATAAGAAATCATACAATGGGAAGGAGCAAAAAAATCATTGAATTCAGAATATTGACCATAAGTAATCAATATTATGATTACAAAGACAAAAAAAGCCCACGATGCACATTCAAGACCAGAGTTCACAGGACACAAGGAGAGCAGTGAATGTTATCTTGTTGTCAGTTTCTGGGTCAGTGTGGATGTAGTGTTGAAGCAATGTTGTATCAATATGAGCACAAGGACACTTTGGCAGAAGATGTTTTGTCTGGCTGCAGCAATTGTCCTTGGCAATTGTCCCAAGCAGCTACTGTCCAGAGGCCGTGTGCTCAGTGTTTTGAAAAACAAAGACTGGGGATTATCAGAAGGATTTTTGTAAGGGAAATTGAGCCAAATAGAACTGATCACAGAGAAAGAACTTTATTTTCTTCTGCAGATTCAGTGCTTAATCCTTCATTGCGGGGCGTTGAGTCCGTCGTGGATAGACTTAAGCGTAACCATGATGTAATCCACCTTCCGAGACAGTTCTCCATTTGTCGCTATCAAGGTCTTCTCCATTTTTTCAATTTGATGGATGCACCTCGCCTGGCCAGCATTTTGATAGGTTGTATCCATCTTCAGCAATTTGCGGTACACCAGGACAATCCCAGTTCCAATCAGAACGATCCCAGTCACCATTATTACGAAGATATACAAATCTTCAATATCTTCGATAGAGAGATTACTCAGGCACAAGATCCTCCAATTACTTGTCACCCGTAAATAGCCCGCTGGAGCCGTCCCTGCGGGGCAAACAGCTTCCCCCGGAGCACTTTTCCTTGTTGAAAAAATAGTGTCAATTGCGTTCAAAGCCCAGCTTATCAATTCCATAATTTCTTTCGATAATCAGCAGTAGACGCAGACAGACGACAGCAAGCTGGGATCCAGTTAGTTAGGGAAGTGGGGAGCTAGAGCAGAGAGAAAAGAGAGAAGCGTCTACTCTCCTTGAAGAGGAGAGTAGACGCTTCTCCGGGCGCTGAATGATATTACAGTTAAGGACAGGTATACGCTGCCATTGATGGACTCAGCCTTCGATTCTCTGCAGGGGGCCACCTGGTTTACGAAGCTGGATCTCCACAGCGCATATCACCTCGTCCGGATCCGGGAGGGCGACGAGTGGAAGACGGGGTTCCGGATGCCCAGCGGACACATCGAATATCTTGTCATGCCGTTTGGGCTCACGAACGCGCCGGCTGTCTTCCAGCGCCTAATCAATGATGTTCTCCGCGATTTCCTGGGGGTGTCCGTCTTTGTTTACCTGGACGATATCTTGATCTTCTTCCGGTCGCGGGAGGAGCACCAGGTTCACATGAGGCGGGTCCTCCAGCGCCTTTTGGAGAACAGACTCTATGTAAAAGCGGAGAAGTGCGAATTCTACGCTGACAAGACCTCCTTCCTGGGTTTTATTATTTCCCATAGTCAGATCATCCCCGACCCTGCCAAGGTCAAGGCAGTCGTTGAGTGGCCTACCCCCTCGTCCAGGAAGCAGGTCCAGCAGTTCCTCGGCTTCGCCAATTTTTACCGGCGCTTCGTCCCTAACTTCGGCGCCATCGCCTCTCCCCTGACCCGCCTCACCTCCCCCAAGGTGCCTTTTCAGTGGACTGAGGATGCTGAGGCTGCCTTCGCAGCGCTGAAGACAGAGTTCTCCTCCTCCCGGGTCCTGGCCCAGGTGGACCCCGCCCTGCAGTGCCTTGTGGAAGTGGACGCCTCTGATGCGGGGGTGGGGGCGGTGTTGTCTCAGCGCTCACCGGTGGACGGGGCAATTCGCCCCTGCGCCTTCTTCTCCCGGCGCCTATCGGCTGCGGAGAGGAATTACGACGTTGGCGACAGAGAGCTCCTGGCAGTCAAGCTCGCATTCCAGGAGTGGCGTCACTAGCTCGAGGGGGCGGCTCAGCCTTTCGTGGTTTGGACCGACCACAAGAACCTGGAATACCTGAGGGCGGCCAAGTGTCTGAATGCCCGCCAGGCGCGCTGGTCTCTGTTCTTTGGCCACTTCAGATTCACGATCACCTACCGTCCAGGCTCGAAGAACGATAAGGCGGACGCTCTGTCCAGGCAATTTGCCCCTGAAGCTCCCGAGGACCAGGACCATACCATCCTCCCAGCCTCGTGTGTCGTGGGCGCCGTCTCCTGGTCCATCAGGGATAAGGTCCAGAGGGCACAGGTAACCGAACCCGACCCGGGCGGCGGACCAGCGGGGCAGGCTGTTCGTTCCTTCTTCGGTCCGGAGTGACGTCATCCACTGGGCTCACACCACCAAGCTCGCCTGTCACCCTGGGATCTCCCGCCTGGTTGAGCTCCTTCAGAGGTCCTTTTGGTGGCCGGGCCTCCGGGGCGACGTCGCCAATTATGTCCGCACTTGCCCCCAGTGCACGACTGGCAAGACGTCTTCCTCTCCCCCAGCTGGTCTTCTCCACCCTTTGCCAACCCCCAGCAGACCCTGGTCCCATGTGGCGTTGGACTTTGTTACCGGTCTCCCATCTTCCAACTCCTTCACCACCATCCTGACGATCGTGGACAGATTCTCCAAGGCCACCCACTTCGTGCCGCTCCACGGTCTTCCTACGGCTCGGGAAACGGCGGACCTACACAACACGTCGTGAGGCTGCATGGGATTCCAGCGGACATCGTCTCTGACCGGGGTCCCCAGTTTGTGTCCAGAGTCTGGTCGTGCTTCTGCAAGGCCTTGGGGGCCACGGTGAGTTTGTCCTCCGGTCACCACCCCCAGTCCGACGGGCAGTGCGAGCGGACAAACCAGGAACTGGAGGCCGCACTGCTCTGCGTCACCTCCTCCAACCCTTCCTCCTGGAGCGCCCATCCGCCCTGGATTGAATATGTGCACAACGCCACTTTGTCGTTGGCGATCAGGATGTCCCCCTTCCGGGCATCGCTTGGGTATGACCCCCCGTTGTTTCCTGAAGAAGAGGGGGAGGTGGCGGTGCCTTCCATCCAGGCTCATCTCAGGCTTTGTCGGCGCATATGGACGACAGTGCGCCGTGCGCTTTTATGCACGGCTGAGCGCAACATCAGGGCGGCTAATCGCCACAGGAGGGCCGCACCGCGCTATCAGGTGGGTCAGCAAGTCTGGCTGTCTACGCGGGATATCAACCTGAAGGCCGAGAAGAAGAAGCTGGCTCGACGTTTCATTGGTCCCTTCCCCATCACAAAAATCATCCACCCGGTGGCTGTGCGTCTGGCTCTCCCCCCCTCCCTCCACGTCTGCCCGATGTTCCATGTCTCCCGCATTAAACCTGTGGTGTCTCATCCTCTCTGTCCTCTTCCTAGGGCTCCACCCCCTCCTGTGATCATCGACGGCGACCCGGCGTGGAGGGTCTCTTCCATCTTGGACTCCCGCTGCCGAGGTCGCGGGCTGCAATACCTGGTGGATTGGGAGGGGTATGGCCCCGAGTGGAGGTCCTGGGTGCGTCCATCGTTCGTGCTGGACAAACGCCTCGTCACGGAGTTCCATCTGGCGCACCTAGGTAAGCCAGCGCCGGGAGGCGCTGCTCGGGGGGGGGGGGGGAGTACTGTCACAGCTTGCTCTCACCCATCTCCCGCTCCAGCTGTGAGCACACCTGCGCCTCATCAAGCCCGGGCTATTTAACCCACTCAGCCCTGAGCTTCAGCCTGGAGCCGTCTGCTCATCAATGACCGTGCTACCCGCACTCGCCTTCTCTTCGATGCTCCCAAAGACACTCTACCATCGCTTTCCACGTAAGCAATCAACCAACCTCTCACCTTTTCTCCAGTCCTTCTCCCCTGTGCACAGGTGGACTCCCTGGCGGCGGATTCTCCCCCCGTCGGCATCACACCCTCACCCGCTGCGCCGAGCGCGCATTGGAGCGCTGTCCTCCAGGCAGGAGACCTGTGGCTCACCACCAAGAACATCTGCAACTAAGCCACAGTCTGATGGGTCAGGCTCGGTGACTAATCTCTCCTCTGCTCTGCCCTAGGGTTGCCTGGCCACACGGCGTGCTGCTCCGCCTTCGGTGCATCCTGTCTTCCAGCAACACATCCACTCTCGCACTCACACATCCACACACACTCGTTATTCAATAAATCATTGTTGCAATTGACTCGAGCCTGTGTGCGTGTTCCCTGGGTCTGAACTCATGTCAACAGCAACAATATGTGGGATCTTTCTTGTCAAGGATTTTTATGGCTTCATTAATATTTGTAAACATATTTTATATACAGAGCATCCAGAAAGTATTCACAGCGCTTCACTTTTTCCACATTTTGTTATGTTACAGCCTTATTCCAAAAGGGATTAATTTTTTTCCTCAAAATTCTGCACACAATACCCCATACTGACAATGTGAAAAAAGTGTTTTTGAAATTTTTGCAAATTTATTAAAAATAAAAAACTAAGAAATCGCATGTACTTGAGTATTCACAGCCTTTGCTCAATACTTTGTTGATGCACCTTTGGCAGCAATTACAGCCTCAAGTCTTTTTGACTATGATGCCACAAGCTTGGCACACCTATGTTTGGACAGTTTGGCTCATTCCTCTTTGTAGCACCTCTCAAGCTCCATCAGATTGGATGGGAAGCGTCTGTGCATAGCCATTTTCAGATCTCTCCAGAGATGTTCAATTGGATTCAAGTCTGGGCTCTGGCTGGGCCACTCAAGGGCATTCACAGAGTTGTCCTGAAGCCACTCCTTTGATATCTTGGCTCTGTGCTTAGGGTCGTTGTCCTGCTGAAGGATGAACCGTCGCCCCAGTCTGAGGTCAAGAGCGCTCTAGAGCAGGTTTTCATCCAGAGTGTGTCTGTACATTGCTGCATTCATCTTTCCCTCTATCCTGACTAGTCTCCCAGTTCCTGCTAAAATAATCAAACTAATGTACTAAAATTGGCCTAACACATTCACACAAAACAATTAAAACAGGGCTGACAGGTGGACTACTGTGCAGCCCGCATAGCGGGGTGGATTACTTTGCCACCCCTAAACTAAAACAGAGTTCATACATAAACCAAATTTGCACATCGTGTTCCTAAACTCAACAAAATGTACAAAATAATCCCATTACATAACATACACACACACAAGAACCTCAGAACTATTAATAAACGCAGTCATTCTGGTGAAAAACACTGTAACTTGCATGGGGGTCCAGGGCAGCCCCTCAGCAGGTGCGCTCCCAGAGACTGCAGACTCCCGGAGCGATGGCCAAACCCCTGGATGGCAGGGCCCAGATCTCACACCGCCATCACCGACCCCCGTCCAGCCTCACCACCAGAAGCCTCTTCCTGGACATGCCGCAGCTCGCCAGCATGCCCCACCGAACCATCCGACAGTTGAAAACAGGCTGCACCTCATTTAGCCATGGTGCGCAGCTACCCCTGGTGATCCTCAGGCTGTCGTTTGGTCCGTATTCGCTGTAGTTATCCCTCCTCATGAACCCAAACCCGGTCCGCAACTCTCAGGGGGGCTTTGCTCAGCTTACAGTGTTGCTGCTTGGCATGCAGTTTCTCCGTGCCTGACGGTCTGGCCCCGACCGCATTTAAAGTTGCTGCAGCTGTCGCTGCTGTGTTCCCCCTTGTAGCCGTAGATCGTCCGGCCCCCAGCAGCCAAGCTCTGGGGAAAACTGAAGCTTGGTCGTCGGTGTCACTCATTGACACAGGCGCCTTGCCGTTACTCTCGGTACCCTCGTCCATGGCGTCTTGAGCTCCAGTAATGAGACCCTCCTGTGTCGACCCTGAGCGAGGCTTGTCCTGCTCAACCTCCGTGGTGCCCGGTAAATCTCCGTACTGTTCGCTTCCAGTGTCCGTCTCTGACTGCGGTGTGTCTCGTGTACAAGAACAGTCTGGTACCTCCTCTCTGTCATCCGAGGTGCTCCACTGCTCTGTGCCGCACGCTGTGTTTGTGCCTGGTCGCCGCTGCTGCTCTTCGGGGCTCTCAGCATGCTCATGCTCTCCCTCCCACTGCTCTGACCCTAGCTGCGGGGAAAACTGAGCCGAGTCTGGTCGCTGCTCTCCCCCTGTGCAATCTTCGGTCACCATGCTGTGTTCACCTCCAGCGCTGCAGTCACTCACCATGCTGTGCTTTTCGGCTGGCTTGTCATCTTCGGTGGACACGGGCTCCCTCTCCTGTGGCTCCGACTCCACTGTGAAAACTAGCTTATAGCTTTTGGCTAGTGTTTGGCGCCAACCTAGCTTCGTGGCTAACTTCGCCGTTGCCACTGGTTGATCTGTTAGCTTCTCCGAGCTAGCTAGCTCAGCTACTTTTGGTGCCAACAGCCTTTCCACCCACAGCTTTGTGCTCCTTGTGCGTTTGGCAAAGTATTCAGCCATTCATCCGACAGCATCTGTACAAGACTCTGTCTCCCCCAACGTGTGGAAAATTTTCCGACCTTCTACACCGAGATGGTAGACCAGAAGTGCTTGTCTCCACATTCCATCGAGTCTACTCAGGCCCAACACTGCGATGTATCCCTCAAACATGGCCAACCAGTTAGGCCACATGATTGCTGGCTCTCCCCGATACTGTAGAAATGATGGTGGAGGTGGCCCATACACCTCCATAGTTTCTCCTTGTTGCCAAAATGTGATGTATGAAATCAGACAGGAGTAGTCTTGTGCTGAACAGTGAACTGAACTTTATTGAGAACACAGAACTATATAGCAGCCACAGCCCGCCTGACATCACTCCCCACCCAGATGGCTACGGCAAGCCTCAAAAGCCAATCCCACACACAACAGGTTGTCCTTCTGGAAGGTTCTCCTCTCTTCACAGAGCAACACTGGAGCTCTGACAGACTGACCATCGGGTTCTTGGTCACCTCCCTGAATAAGGTCCTACTCCTCCTATCGCTCAGTTTAGATGGCCGGCCAGCTCTAGGAAGAGTCCTGGTGGTTCCGAATTTCTTCCTTTTACGAATGATGGAGGCCACTGTGCTCATTGGGACCTTCAAAGCAGCAGAAATTTTTCTGTATCCTTCCCCAGATTTGTGCCTCGAGACAATCCTGTCTCGGAGGTCTACAGACGATTTCTTTGACTTCATGCTTGGTTTGTGCGCTGACGTGCACTGTCAACTGTGGGACCTTCCATAGACAGTTGTGTGCCTTTCCAAATCATGTCCAGTCAACTGAATTTACCGCAGGTGGACTCCAATTAAGCTGTAGAAACATCTCAAGGACGATCAGTGGAAACAGGATGCACCAGAGCTCAATTTTTGAGCTTCATTGCAAAGGCTGTGAATACTTATGTACACGTGATTTCTTAGTTTTTTATTTTTAATAAATTTGCAAAAAATCTCAAAAAAATTTTTTTTCATGTTGTCATTATGGGGTATTGTGTGTAGAATTTTAAGAAAAAAATGAATTTATTCCCTTTTGGAATAAGGCTGTAACATAACAAAATGTGGAAAACGTGAAGCGCTGTGAATACTTTCCGGATGCACTGTTTATAAGAAATATATATGAAATATTATATACATATATACACACACACAAACACACACAGAGTGGTGTGAAAAAGTGTTTGCCCCCTTTCTGATTTCTCATTTTTTGTGTTTGTCAAACTTAAATGTTTCAGATCATCAAACAAATTTAAATATTAGACAAAGATAACAGAAGTAAACACAAAATGCAGTTTTTAAATGAAGGTGTTTATCATTAAGAGAAAAAAAAAAATCCAAACCTATATGGCCCTGTGTGAAAAAGTAATTGCCCCCAAAACCTAATAACTGGTTGGGCCACCCTTAGCAGCAACAACTGCAGTGAAGCGTTTGGAATAACTGGCAATGGGTCTTTTACAGCACTGTGGAGGAATTTTGACCCACTCATCTTTGCAGAATTGTTGTAATTCAGCCACATTGGAGGGTTTTCGAGCATGAACCGCCTTTTTAAGGTCATGGCACAGCGTCTTAATCAGATTCAGGTCAGGACTTTGACTAAGCCACTCCAAAGTCTTCATTTTGTTTTTCTTAAGCCATTCACAGGTGGACTTGCTGATGTGTTTTGGATCATTGTCCTGCTGCAGAACCCAAGTGCGCTTCAGCTTGAGGTCACAAACAGATGGCTGCACATTCTCTTTTAGGATTTTATGGTAGACAGCAGAATTCATGGTTCCATTTACCACACCAAGTTTTCCAGGTCCTGAAGCAGCAAAACAGACCCAGACCATCACACTACCGCCACCATATTTTACTGTTTGTATGATGCTCCTTTGCTGAAATGTTGTGTTACTTTTACGCCGGATGTAATGAGACACACACCTTCCAAAAAGTTCAACTTTTGTCTTGTCAGTCCACAGAGTATTTTCACAAAAGTCTTGGGGATCATCAAGATGTTTTCTGGCAAAACGGAGACGAGCCTTTATGTTCTTTTTGCTCAGCAGCGGCTTTCTTCTTGGAACTCTGCCATGCAGGCCATTTTTGCCCAGTCTCTTTCTTATGGTGGAGTCTAGAGTAAGGCCTGCAGTTCTTTGGATGCTGTTGTGGGGTCTTTTGTGATCTCTTGGATGAGTCGTCGCTGCGCTGTTGGGGTAATTTTGGTCGGCTGGCCACTCCTGGGAAGTTTCACCACTGTTCCATGTTTTCGCCATTTGTGAATAACAGCTCTCACTGTGGTTCACTGAAGTCCCAAAGCTGTAGAAATGGGTTTCTAACCTTTTCCAGACTGATAGCTCTCACTTTGTTTCTCATTTGCTCCTGAATTTCTTTGGATGGCATCTTTTGGTCTACTTCACTTTGTCAGGCAGTGTCATGAGCCTCATTGTGCGCTTTTACGCAGTGCACAGAGGAGGGAAAAGGAAGATGAATTTACACGCAGGTTACTCCACACACACATTTATTAAACAAAGGACAAAAAAACCAACTGTACAAAATAACAAAACAGCTCAGGGCACACAAGGAGTCCTCCAGGATGCTCTACTATCTCTAGTGAGAACACCGGGAAAATACGCACAGTCAATACTCACAAAACAGGAGCAGTCCAAGTAAGTCCCAATATGGCCTGGCAAACCCCATGCACATGACAATATATCCAAAAGATGATACAACAGTCCAGCAATGCTTGACTGGCAAAGGCCACTTAAGTATAGGCATTGCTGGCCAACAGTTTGGGTACAGCTGGGCGAGGCGTGGGAAGGACAATTACCGAACTGAAATCAGCTGGCTGTCAAGAGAGAGGGGCTGTGGTCGGACCAGTGAGTGTTAAACAATGCCCACACGAATGTAGGTCAAAGAGGCTGCCTAACAGCCGCTGGCCAGAGCGGTGGCTACAGGCACAGGAAAAAAAGGAACAAAGACATAAAAACAACAAGAACTCAAAAGATAACCCAATACATAAATAACCTGATACCAGAACCAAGCCTAAAGAACAACACTGGCTCAGTTCATGACAGAGCCCCCCCTTCTAGGGGTGGATTCCAGACACCCACGGTAACATCATAAGGAAAGGAACCCTCCCCCCAAACAGTAACAACAACATGAACCCGGGTGGGAGGTAGGGGGAACAGGAAAGGAGGGAACACAATACACCCTGCCCAGGGCCCACAATTACTCCACACACCCCCAAGTCCAAGGGTGTGAAGGCTCAGGGGGCCGTCCAGAGTCCCAGGCCCAGCAGGCAGTCCAGCGAACAGAGGTCGGTAGCCTGCCAGAAAACATGGGCCACCTGGCCCAGAGACTCAGTCCCTTCGGCGGCTGGCCAGCGTTGTTAAGCCACCAGGACCGAAGGGGTGAAGCAGGAGGCGGCCTGCCCACCAGGAGGCTCACTGGTGGGTGACCGGGCCGTAGGAAGGGAATCCCCACGGCGTTGGACAGGGAGGAGAAGGAGGCTACGGCATCCTCAGGCTGACCTGCAGCGCCCTCGGTGGTCCCGGCTTGGGACACAGCTGCACCCGCGGTGGGCTACAACCGGGCCAAAGCTGCACCCACGGTGGACCCCGACCGGGCCAACGCTGCACCCGCGGTGGCTCCCAGCTGGAGCTCTGCAGCAACCGCGATGGACTCCAGCTGGAGCTCTGCAGCAACCACGGTAGACTCCAGCTGGAGCTCTGCAGCAACCGTGGTGGCTCCCGGCTAGAGCTCTGCAGCACCCGCGGTGGTTCCCGGCTGGAGCTCTGCAGCACCCGCGGTGGCTCCTGGCTGGAGCTCTGCAGCACCCGCGGTGGACTCTGGCTGGAGCTCTGAAGCACCCGCAGTGGCTCCCAATTGGAGCTTTGCAGCACCCACGGTGGACCCCGACCGAGCCAACGCTCCCACGGTGGCTCCTGACTGAAGCTCTGCAGCACCCGTGGTGGACTCCAGCTGGAGCTCTGCAGCAAAAGCGGTGGCTCCCAGCTGGAGCTCTGCAGTACCCGCGGTGGTTCCCAGGTGGAACTCTGCAGCACCTGCAGTGACTCCCAGCTGGAGCTCTGCAGCACCCACGATGGACTCCGGCTGGAGCTCTGCAGCACCTGCGGAAGCTCCCAATTGCAGCTTTGCAGCACCTGCGGTGGACACTGACTGGGCCAACGCTGCACCCTTGGTGGACCCCGATCGGACCAACACTGCACCCACAGTGGGCTCCAGCTGAAGCACCGTTGCACCTGCGGTGGTCCCCATCGGGGACCTCATTGATCCCATGGTGACCTCCCCAGCGAGGGAGGTAGTACTCTCTATGACCTCCGGTGCTGAACCCAGATCCTCAGCATCCTTGGTGGAATTGGCTGCTCTCCGGCGACCCAGGCAAGGAGCTCCGAAACTGGAGGGAGAGAGAAAGAGACCAGGTCAGGGTCGCCGGCAGCGGCAGAGCCCGGTGAGGTGAGCCTGGGAGCTGCAGCAAGCTGTCCCTGGCCCTCCTCACCATGAGTCGGGCAGTGTGACTTCAACATAGGCACAGGAGGCATTATGGAGCACACTTGCCTGAACTCGGGCTCCACCACCGTCCAGGACTCCGCCGATCTAGGGTGCGCTGGTTCTGTAGGTCCGGGAGGTGCTGTACCCATGTCGGCCTCCACTGGGGCGGCTGGACTCACGTCGTCGTCGTCGTCCGCGGGCATTCCAGATAGCAGTGGATTCTCTCCGGCGACCCTAGGAAGGAGCTCAGGGAAGACGGGAGAAGAAAGGGGGTGGGGTTGCCGGCAGCGGCGGAGCCCAGCGAGGGGAGTCCGGATGCAGCTGAGGGCTGCACTCAACTCTCCTCTGCAAGAGCCAGGCAAGATCTCTCAAAAACTGACATGAGAATCACAGGAGAGATTACTTACCTGCACTCGAGCTCCACCGCCGTCCAGGACTCCATCGATCCAGATGACGACACAGGCCCGACCTCGAGGTGGTCCAGCGCAGGTTCCACCTCCGCTGCGGCAACCTCTGCAGCTGGTTTGGTGATGGTGACAGTCCTGGTGCTCCCAGGTGAGGACTCCACCACTGGTGACTGATCCAGCGAGGAAGCTGGGGGCTCACTCCATGCTGGCACTGGTCTGACCTCCTCTAGGGCCACGAGCACCTCCATCGTCCGGCGGCTAGGTTCAGGAGCCGGCGGGTACTCAGGGAAAAACGGAGGAGACATGGAGAGAACAGGAATAAATTCCACTGTTGCAGCTGGAGGGGAGAACCCAACGGACTGCTGAGACTGGGCCTCCCCCTCTTGAGACAAACAAGGTTCATCATAATTGGATGGAAAAGAATGACAAAACACTTGCCTGTCCTCCCGGTCTCTGATGTCACTAGCTGCAGCTGGGAGCCCGTTATGTCTCTCTGTGCCCAAATTGGACTCGGGCCCCCTCGTGGAGAGTGGAGGAGCCGTCTCCATGGTGATGGAGGTAGAAGAGACTGGTGACGGATTTACACAACTCTTATGGCGGGCCCTCCGGGAACAGCGGCGACAAGAAGAGACAGGCGGTGGGAGCTCCAATTCCCCCGGTGACAGCCTCAACTAACAATTCATCAGGAATCAGGCAAGCAGTTTCAGGTGACATTAAAAGTGACTGAATAAGCACTTGCCTGAATTCCTGGAACGTGATGACGTCAGCTGTCGTCTCGGCGTCGGGGAGGTGTGGAGACTCCATATCAGAGCACGCTAGTCCTCGGGTTGCAGCTCCCATTCCCTCGGGGAAAACTCCTCCAATCTCCCGGCCATCTCCGGGAGGAGCCAAGGCTTCACCTCCAGGATGAGGTCCATCTCCGCCAGGAGAGCCAGTCTGCGTTCCTCCAGCTACTCCGGGGATGGAGCGGGACACGGCTCGGAGCGAGGAGGCAGGGCTGTCGTCGGAGAGGCTGGAGGCGTCTTTTGGCGAGAGTTCTTCTTTTTCTTCATCGTGGACAGTTAGGGCACCAGAACATCCTCTACGATAAGCCCGTCGCTAAGCGGCGCATACCAAATGCGGAGAAACTCCTCATCTGAATCCTTGCACTCCTTGCATGTCCTGGAGAATCTCCATCGCCTCAGGGTGATCCCAGAGGCTCTTTCCATTACCCCCATCGCCGTGTCCTGAGCCCATCGAATGGTCTGGGGAGAACAGGGCTTCCGTGTCCATGAAAGAATATCCTCCAAGATACAGCAAGCGCAGCTCCCTCTCCATCCGATCCGCCATAACGCCCGGGAAGCAGGTGAGTGAAAAAAGAGGGGGGAAAAAAGGTTCGAAAAAGAAAAATGTATATGTGGATGTAACCCGCTAAATCCTTGTCTGGCTCTACCATTCTGTCATGAGCCTCCTCATGCGTTTATGCAACGCACAGAGGAGGGAAAAGGAAAATGGATTTACTCGCAGGTTACTCCACACACACATTTATTGAACAAAGGACAAAACAAAAACCAACTGTACAAAATAACAAAACAGCTCAAGGCACACAAGGAGTCCTCCAGGATACTCTACTGTCTCTGGTTAGAACACCGGGAAAATACGCACAGTCAATACTCACAAAACAGGAGCAGTCCGAGTAAGTCCCAATATGGCCTGGCAAACCCCATGCACATGACAATACATCCAAAAGACGATACAACGGTCCAGCAATGCTTGACTGGCAAAGGCCGCTTAAGTACAAGTATTGCTGGCCAACAGATTGGGTACAGCTGGGCAAGGCGCGGGAAGGACAATTACCGGAGTGGAATCAGCTGGCTGTCAAGAGAGAGGGGGCATGGTGGGACTGGCGAGTGTTAGACAACGCCTACACGAATGTAGGTCAAAGAGGCTGCCTAACAGCCGCTGGCCAGACCAGTGGCTACAGACACGGAAAAAAAGGAACAAAGACATAAAAACAAGAAGAACTCAAAAGATAACCCAATACATAAATAACCCGATACCTGAGCCACAGAGAACGGTCAGAACCAAGCCTAAAGAACAACACCAGCTCGACTCGTGACAGGCAGGTCCTATTTAAGTGATTTCTTGATTGAAAACAGGCATGGCAGTAATCGGCCTGGGTGTGGCTAGAGAAATTGAACTCAGCTTTCCAAAGATGTGATAAACCACAGTTAACTTATGTTTTAACGGGGGGGGGGGGGGTCACTTTTTCACACAGGGCTATGTAGGTTTGGATTTTGTTTTTACCCTTAATAATAAACACCTTCATTTAAAAACTGCATTTTGGGTTTACTTGTGTTATCTTTGTCTAATATTTAAATTTGTTTGATGATCTGAAACATTTAAGTGTGACAAACATAAAAAAATGAGAAATCAGGAAGTGTGCAAACACTTTTTCACACCACTGTAGATGTAGATAGTGATTGCTTTAATATGGAATTTATTTCATTATTAGACTCGATGGGGTTTTCTCAGAAAGTAGGAAATTCTACCCATTATCTCCACCACACGATGGACCTTGTGCTGACATATGGCATAGAAATAGAAAATCTGGTAGTGTCTCCTCATAACCCATAACCCTTAATCTACCCGTAGGTAGATTTGTTTTGCAGTCTGGTGACAAGCCACCAGCTGCCGGTCGCTGCATGCGCAAGCGCCCCGTATCCCTAACCTGCATGTTTTTGGTATGTGGGAGGAAACCGGAGAAATCCCGGAGTAAACCCACGCAACACGGGGAGAACATGCAAACTCCACACAGATCACTGTTGGTCGAGGGCAGGGATCGAACCCACGATCTCACGATCCCCGTGATCCCCCGGCCGAGGGTAAACTGTGCTGCCACAGTGCTAACCACTGTGCCACCGTGCAGCTCCCACTTTGGCTCCTAAAGAAAAATATTATTACTGTAGATGTCTCTCAGATGGTGCTGTTACCAGATTTAAGCCGATTGCTTCCTCAATGCCATGTGTCTGTCATGCGGTGACCCTCGCGGATCACCATAAGATGCCAAGAGTCCACCAGTGAGTTTTGCAATGATGGTGATTTATTAAAACAACAAGACAAGACAAGACTATGAGCCGCTCAGGGCAAAAACACACGTTAAGCAATACAAGAGCTCATAGGGCTAACCCAGGTGTGGGCAATCATGTGCCATGGAGGGCCATTCTATTGCAGGTTTTCTGTTCCACCCAGTCCCTTCAGCAGGTGTTTTCAGTGATTAGCAATCCTTGAAGCTGATCAGAGCAAACACCTGCTGAAGAGACTGGGTGGAACAGAAAACCTGCAGTGGAATGGCCCTCACTGCCCACCCCTGGGCTAACCCCAGCCACTACGAGCTAAACTATGACATGACATGAAACACGAACCTGACATGAAGGTCTGACGACGCTTTGACGAGGATAGTTGACAAGGTTTGACGATGTCTGACAATACTCCTGCGATTTAACTGCCGCCAGTGCCCGCCTTATAAAGGCGAACACTAACGAGCAGTAATGACAAACAGCTGACCAACCTTGACAGGCGGAAGCCCCACCGAGCGCCTTCACAATAAGAGCCCGGTGGGGCCAGAATACAACCCACAGCTGTCAAGGCCGGCAGCGAGCTGTGCTTAGCCCGAGCGCGGACAGAACCCAGCGCTCGGGTCGTAACAGTACCCTCCCTCCAAGGGCGGGTTCAGAACTCCCAAGGACCACCCTGCCCCCCCCACCCTCCAGGGTGGGTGGCTGGGGGTAGGTGTGGAGGGAGAGAGACCAAACCCAGAAACAATCAAAACCCGGCAAGAACAACTAAATACAGGACAGTGACAAGAATACCAACTACTCAGATTAAATCAAATGTTCGACTAACAATAACAAAAAATTGCACAGGATAACATGGAGAAAACAAAACAGAATTACAGGGTCAGAAAAACTAAATACAGGACAATGACAAAATACCGAATACTCAGATTAAATCAAATACTCAAACACTTAGAGCAACAGCACAGGACAGAAAGAGAAAAAATAAATCCCTGCCCACATGTTTCACAAGAAAATGACTTCCCACCTGTGTGAATTCTCATGAGAGTTTTCAAAAAACCAAATACAGAAAACAGAGCACTTACTGGCTCATACCTGATTACCCACAATACAAACTAAGGCAACTGCAAGACATAACCATGACACAAAGCACACAGGATAGCAAGGAAAAAAAAAAAACAAAAACAGATCACTGGGACAGTTCAACACCAGAAAACGACCACTACCCCCCCGACAGTTTATGCCGACCGGTGGAGACCAGGCGCCACAGGAACAGTTCAGGTGGTCTCCCCGCGTCCAACAGCTGGCGGGTGGTCATAGGAGGCGGAACATGACCAGGCGGCTCACCACAGTCCAACGCCCAGCACGTCCGCTCCTCTGGTGGTCGAACCAGGTCGCCCAATGAAACACACAACACGTCGGGTGGCCGACCCGAGGCGCCAAACCGGCGAAGCAGTTCCTCAGGTGGCCGACCCGTGTCCCTCAGCCACCAGTCCCGGGGAAAAACAGCCCGTGGCGGCCTCCCTGACGAGGACAAAACTCGGGAGAGTGGGGGCGAGTGAACAGGAACCCCCATGGCCCCCGGCGATGATGCGCAGGGGCGGTGACTCAGTGGAGAGGAAAGAAGGCAAGGATGAGCCCGTAATCCGTCCGACGGCGAAAAGTCTGCAGCTCCTCCCCTGTCCGTGGACCACACCGGCGCTGCACCTCCGCTGGACCCTGATTGGGTCCCAGCTGCACCCACGTCGGGCCCCGATTGGGCCAGAACCGCACCTGCGGTGGACCCCAATTAGGCCTCTGGCGCACCCATGTCGGACCCTGATTGGGCCAGAACCGCACCTGCGGTGGACCCCGATTGGGCCTCTAGCGCACCCACGTCGGACCCCGATTGGGCCTGAACCACACCTGTGGTGGACCCTGATTGGGCCTCTGGTGCACCCACGTCGGACCCCGATTGGGCCACAGCAGCCTCCACGACGGACCCCGACTGGGTCGGTGCAGCTCTGCTGACGATCTCCACCCCCGAACCTGGGACCTCCAACCCAGTGACTCCGACTGGTTCCATGCCGGTGACACTGCAACGAGGCTCACAAACAAGAAGGAAACCGGGATCAGAATCACCGGTAGCAATAGAACCCAGCGAGACGAGCTCGGGCACAGCAGGCGGCTGCTCCTCACTCGCCTCCCTGAGAGGCAGGCAAAAATGCTCCAAAACAGGGGACAGAGACACAAGAGGGAGCACTTGCCTGCACTCGGGTTCTGTTGCCACCCAGGACTTCGACGATCCAGGTTCAGGGCGGCGACTCTCGTCAGCAGGCTCCAACTCAGCTGCGTCGGGCTCCGCAGCTGGCAAGATGTCGTCTGCAGCCTGAGGTTCCTCCCGCACTGCTGTCCACGCCGATGACCCGTCTGGCGTGGGGGCAGAGGACACTCGACCCACTGGCTCGGACCGCTCCGGCGAGGAGACCCGGGGACGCTTCTTCGTCGGCTCAGGCTCCAGGCCGCAGTCTGCTCTTCTCCTCCGTCCACGACGTGGCTGCAGGGCCGGATCCAGGCTTTCCAGCACTGCAGGCCCCCTCATCATCCGACGACGTTGGCCTGGCGTCGTGGACCGCTCAACCGGGGGGGACACAGAGGCAGCAGGTTTAGTTATTATCACTACAGCAGGTGGAGGAAGCTCGGGGGGCTGCGAACGCCGAACTCCGCCCCCAGGAGTCAGACAAGGCAGGTAACAATTATGATGTAATAAATTAACTTGCACTTGCCTTTCTCCCGGAGGAAAAATGGCGCCTGCTGTAGGGGACGCTGTTCCTCCTTCTCCCCGCTGGATGGCGACAGAGGGCCCCCTGGAAGGACGAGGTGGAGCCGCTCTCAGAGGCTCGCTGATGGGCTTCGCCGGCAGCGGGTCCAGCCGGGGATTCTGCCGAGATTTTCCTTGGCCGTGGCACCGATGTCGTCGACGACCTCCAGATGGCGCAACCTCCTGGACTGGGTGAGGGACAGGAACCCAACACGGGGAGTGAGGATGCCTCCTCCTTTGCTTCCTGCTTTCCTCCTCCTCCAGCCCGTGGAGTATCTCGCGCTGTGTGGCGAGTTCATCTCTCCTCGTCATCACCTCCGGGTGATCATAGTAGTGGAGAGGAAGGTTGTCCAGGAGAACCTCTGCATAGTCCAGGTGCCAGCGCATATAGCTGGAGTTGACGTCAAAGGTAGCGGCGAGGAGCGTCCCATCGACGTACTCCAGCGCGCTCGCTAACTCTTTGCCCAGGCGCCGACCGCAGCCCCTGGATGACGGCATTCTCACAGCAAATGATACCCAGACAGGGAAGAACAATAGTCCAATTACAGCAAAAACTCAGTGAAAAAGGCGTCTCGGAGTGGCGTCTCCATTTAGACGTCCTGGCAGGAGTATACTGTCATGCGGTGACCCTCACGGATCACCATAAGACGCCAAGAGTCCACCGGTGAGTTTTGCAATGATGGTGATTTATTAAAACAACAAGACAAGACAAGACTATGAGCCGCTCAGGGCAAAAACACACGTTAAGCAATACAAGAGCTCGTAGGGCTAACCCCAGCCACTACGAGCTAAACTATGACATGACATGAAACACGAACCTGACATGAAGGTCTGACAACACTTTGACGAGGATAGTTGACAAGGTTTGACGATGTCTGACAATACTCCTGCGATTTAACTGCCGCTAGTGCCCGCCTTATAAAGGCGAACACTAATGAGCAGTAATGACAAACAGCTGACCAACCTTGACAGGCGGAAGCCCCACCGAGCGCCTTCACAATAAGAGCCCGGTGGGGCCAGAATACAACCCACAGCTGTCAAGGCTGGCAGCGAGCTGTGCTTAGCCCGAGCGCGGACAGAACCCAACGCTCGGGTGGTAACAGTGTCAACACAACAGAGATAAGTTATGGAGATTTCCCTCCTTCTATAATTGATCACATGGTAGATAGTATTACAGCTTCTCTGCATCAGATCAGAATCAGAATCAGAATCAGGTTTATTGCCATTGTTCATGTAGTACACAAACTAGGAATTTGTCTCGGTACAATGCTGCAACATTAAACATGATAAGATAAGAGAAATAAACTATACATGTAATAAAGTGTAGGATAAGATTAAGTGATACTGGTCAACAGTTAAAATATATATTAGCCAGCAGCAGATACTGTGGAGAACTATATAGTGCAGTCGGTAATGCAGGAAGAAAACAGTGATGATTGACATGAGTCTGGTTGAGCTGCTGTACATGGTGCACGAGAGTCACTTAGTGTTCAGCAGTCTAATGGCAGAGGGGAAGAAGCTGTTCATGTGACGGGAGGTTTTAGTCTGGATGGACCGAAGTCTTCTACCAGAGGGGAGGGGGGCAAACAGTACGTGACCAGGGTGTGAGGGATCGGCTATGATCCGGCCAGCACGCCTCCGGGTCCTGGAGATGTACAGATCCTGGAGAGATGGGAGCTTGCAGCCGATCACCTTCTCAGCAGTGCGCACGACGCGCTGCAGCCTTAGTCTGTCCCTGGCAGTGGCTCCTGCGTACCACACGGTTATGGAGGTGGTGAGGATGGACTCGATGATGGCTGTGTAGAACTGCACTAACATCTTGGTGGGTAGCTTGAGCTTCCTCAGCTGCCGCAGGAAGAACATCCTCTGCTGGGCTTTTTTGATGAGTGAGCTGATGGTCAGCTCCCATTTGAGGTCCCTGGTGATGGTAGTGCCTAGGAAGCGGAAGGAATCAGCAGTGGTGATGGGAGAGCCTGAGAGGGTGAGGGGGGGCAGAGGAGTAGTGACTTTCCTGAAGTCTACAATCATCTCCACTGTCTTCAGAGCGTTCAGCTGCAGGTTGTTATTGCTGCACCAGGACGCCAGCTGGGCCACCTCTCTCCTGTAGGCGGACTCGTCGCCGTTGGAGATGAGCCCGATGAGGGTGGTGTCGTCCGCAAACTTGATCAACTTGACAGACTGGTGGCTGGAGGTGCAGGAGTTGGTGTAAAGGGAGAAGAGTAGGGGGGAAAGTACACAGCCCTGGGGTGATCCGGTGCTGATGCTAGTATAGTCTGAGACAGTCTTTCCCAGCCGCACATGCTGCCTCCGGTCCGTCAGGAAGTCGATGATCCACCTGCAGAGGGAGTCAGGCACGTTGAGCAGGGACAGCTTGTCCCGGAGCAGAGCGGGGCGGATGGTGTTGAATGCGGAGCTGAAGTCCACAAACAGGATCCTGGCGTAGGTTCCCGGGGAGTCCAGGTGCTGCAGGATGGAGTGGAGGGCCAGGTTGACTGCATCGTCTACAGACCTGTTGGCTCGGTAGGCAAACTGCAGCGGGTCCAGGAGAGGGGTGGTGATGGACTTGAGGTGGGACAGGACCAGGCGCTCAAAGGACTTCATGACTACAGAGGTGAGCACTACAGGTCTGTAGTCATTAAGTCCAGTGATCCGTGGCTTCTTGGGGACAGGGATGATGGTGGAGGATTTGAGGCAGGACGGCACGTGGCATAACTTAAGGGAGGTGTTAAAAATGTCTGAATACAGGAGCCAGCTGTTTCGCACAGAGTCTCAGGGTGGAGGGAGACACGCCGTCTGGGCCGGGGGCCTTGCGCGGGTTCAGTCTGGAGAACTGTTTGAGCACATCCTGCTCACTGATGATAAGGGGAGGGGGGGAGGTGGGGGGGGGTGCCTTAAATGAAGTAGGGAATGTGGAGCTGGAGGGAGGGGGGGAGTTGGACACAGATGACGAGGTGTCAAAACGGGCATAGTGTTGGGACAGTCTCTGACAAAGGGCTTTGTCATCCTGACCTTTAGGAGCCTGAGGCCGATAGTTGGTGATCTGCCTCAGTCCTCTCCACACGGAAGCCGAATCATTAGCAGTGAACTGCTGCTGGAGTCTCTCTGAGTACACAGATTTAGCCCTCTTCAGCTCTCTGTTAAACCGGTATTTAACCTCCCTGTAGCAGTCCCTGTCTCCACTTTTCAGCGCTGCTTCCTTCTCCTTCCTGATCTGTCTGAGCTTAGCTGTGAACCAGGGTTTGTCATTAGAGTAACTCACCCTGGTGCGTGATGGAAGAATGTTCTCTTCACAAAAGTGGATATATGAGTTCACAGTGTCCGTGTACTCATCCAGATCATGCGTGGCTCCTTTAAGCATGCCCCAGTCAGATATTTCCATGCACGTTTCCAGCTTCTCCTCAGCATCACTGGTCCGTATCTTCGTAGTGCTCACAACAGGTTTAGTGAGCTTCAATCTCTGTCTGTATGTGGGAATGAGGTGAACCATCACGTGATCAGATAATCCCAGCGCAGCTCGAGGGACAGCGCGATATGCGTCTTTCACTGTGGTGTAACAGTGATCCAGTGTGTTTAATCCTCTGGTGGGGCATTTAATAAACTGTTTGTAGCGGGGGAGATCGTGGCTCAGATTGCACTGATTAAAGTCGCCAGCCACAATAATCAGCGAGTCTGGAAAACTCCGCTCTGTGTGTTGAATGTGATCCGCGAGCACGCGCTGAGCTTCGCGCGTGTCCGCGTCGGGAGGGGCGTACACAGCGATCAGTATAAAAGAAGCAAACTCCCGTGGGGAATAAAAAGGCTTGCAGTTGATAACAAGAAATTCCAAGGCAGGAGAACAGTGTTTGGAAATTTCCGTTACATCAGAGCACCAGCTACAGTTGATGTAGAAGCAGACACCGCCTCCTGTGGTCTTGCCGGAAAGCTCTGTGTCACGATCAGCACGGAAGAGCTGGAAGCCGTCGAGGCGCAGCGCGCTGTCCGGTATATTTTCCCGGAGCCAGGTCTCAGTAAAGCAGAGGACAGCTGAGGAGGCGAGGTCCTTAAAACGCATCAGCAGTCTCAGTTCATCCACCTTGTTAGTGAGAGAGTTGGTATTGGACAGAAATATGCCAGGCAGCGCCGTTCGCGAGCCTCTCCTGCGAAGTCGCACGAGAGCGCCCGCTCGTCTTCCTCTCTTCCGCCGTCTCACTTTCCGAGCCAAACAATAAACCAGATCGGCGGCAGGGGCTAGAAAAACTGGGAGGAGGTCCGTGGGGGTCAAAGTCCTGATATTTAAAAGTTCTTCACGGGTATAAGTGCAAGCAGACACACAATTGACAAACAAAAACAAACAAAGAGCGCAGCGAAGCACCATGTCGACCGCTGTGGGCGCCATCTTGGGATCATGATCATCAGATTCTAGACATGGTAGCCCCTTTAAAAAAGAAAAAGTCTAATCAGAGATTTCTAATTCCTTGGTTCAACACAGAAACTCGTAGCTTAAAACTGACTTGTCAATTAAAAAGAAAATGGTGCTCCACTTAATTAGATGAAATCTCTTTAGCTTGGAGAAATCAACCTCTAATTTATAAAAAAAAATATCTTAGGAAAGCTAGAACAAGTTATTATTCTGCATTAATAGAGGAGAACAAGAATAATCCCAGATTTCTTTTCAGCACTGTAGCCAGGCTGACAAAGAGTCAGGACTCTGTCAAACCAAGCATTCCCTTAGACCTTACTAGTCAGGACTTTATGAACTTCTTTAATAATAAAATTTCATCTATCAGAGATAAAATTAGTCAGATCCTTCCCAGTGTAAACTTAAATACAGTAACTACTACAGCTCCTTCAACTGACATCTGTTTGGATGAGTTAACTTCAACTGACTGTTTAGAGTTAGATAAAATAATTTCCTCATCCAAGCCTTCAATTTGTCTTTTAGACCCTATTCCTACCAGGTTATTTAAAGAAGTCTTCCCATTTATTGGTAGCTCTGTTCTTCAAATAACCAATTCTTCATTAACATTAGGCCATGTACCGCAGGCTTTTAAAACTGCTGTAATTAAACCCTTACTTAAAAAGCCAAAGCTGGATCCAGGAGTTTTAGCTAACTATAGACCAATCTCTAATCTGCCTTTCATTTCAAAAATCTTAGCGTTGTTGCTATGCAATTATTTGACCACTTGCAGGGAAATGGTTTATTTGAAGAGTTTCAATCAGGGTTCAGAATTCATCATAGTACTGAAACAGCTTTAGTGAAGGTCACTAATAACCTCCTCATTGCATCTGATAATGGACTTGTTTCTGTACTTGTCCTTTTCGACCTTAGTGCAGCTTTTGATACTATCGATTATAATATTTTACATGTGTATGTGTGTACTTTATTGATCCCCAGAGGGGAAATTCAGGGCATCCACCTACATGGATGAAGCAGCCATGGTACGGCACCATCCCTTCACCATTCACACACACATTCACACCTAGGGCCACTTTAGAGTCTTGATAGATTAGAACACCTTGTTGGACTGAAGACAGCGTGTCCACCCAACGCATCTTTTTCTGATGTGGGTGACTACTTTCTAGCCATTCTCTATATAGTCCAGTTTTTGCAGCACTGAGCACCCTCAGCACCAAAATGTTCTCAGCGGTGACTGTTTTTTGTTGAGGTGCTCAGGGCACTGAAAGCTGACAAAAGTTCAACTTTTTAGAGTACAGATGCACTCGTCAATGTCAAACCTTTCTAACCAGCTAATCAGAATTAAGGAAGGGCGAGAAATAGGATGCAGCTACAGGAAAAAGAGAACGGTAGAATGGCGGAGAAGAGCCTGAACTTTGCTGCATCAAACAACCCGGTACTCTTTCCGCTGACACTAAAAGGATACCATGATCAAAATTTGAAAGCAAACACTTGGAGGAATGTGTCCACATCTGTCGGCATGCCAGGTGAGTGTTTGTGCCTTTGTCATGGTCATATTTCTTTCTTACAAGTTTGTTGCGGTAGATAATAAACTATGAAAATAGTATCAACTATTTACAGTTGATGACTGTAAAAAAAATGAAAATAGTGCCAATGTGAAATGTGATCATACACAACAGTCTTTTATGAGTATAGGAAACTGTGTGTTGAGCATATCTCAGCTGATTTATGAAAATAGATGTGAAAATAAATGAAATGTTGACCATGGACTATTCTACTCACCCCAGAAGGGCAGGTGGGCTTTCGGTAATTAGTCTGTGTCCGAGAAACTAGTCTGCGTCCGAGAAATTATCAATTGGTTGATGTCATGTACCCAGACTCTTGCTTTCTTTTTTGTGTCATCATATTCTGCATCCAGAACTGCTACCAATGTCAGAATGTGTTTCCTGTCCATCGTTGTTTAGAGGTTGCTGTTAAAAAATAAACTGAAAGTCTCAATGGGAAAAGCGGAAGTGCTGAACTGTGAGTGATAAGCTGTTGCTAGGATACAGGGCACAGACTTTTTTTTCAGAGCGCAGTGCACAAGAGCTGTAAGAAAAAGAGGTTTAGGGCAGTCTGGCGACAAAAAAAAAAAAAAAAAAAAAAAAAAGAATTTAGTGGACACGCAGCCCAATGGAACTTCTTTGCGTGGTTTATATCTTTCGGGGATTTAATCGGGGTTCTGTGCTAGGCCTTATTCTTTTTAGTTTATATATATGCTTCCACTTGGCAATATTATTAGAAAGCACTGCATACCTTTCCATTGTTATGCAGATGACACATAATTATATTTGTCAATGAAGCCAGATGACAGTAATCAATTAGGCAAATTAGAGGTTTGTCTTAAGGAAATTAGAGCATGGGTGACTTGTAATTTCTTGCTATTAAATTCAGATAAGACTGAAGTCATTCTAGGTCTAAAAAGCCTAAGAAAAAACTTTCCAAATCAAACTCTTAGTTTGAATGGGGTTACTTGTCCTCTTAATAGTTCTGTGAGGAACCTTGGAGTTATTTTTGATCAAGATCTGTTTTTTAATTCACATATTAAATTTGTTTCTGACTGCTTTTTATCATTTACATAATATTGCCAAGATTAGGAGCATCTTGTCTCAGAGTGATGCTGAAAAACTAACCCACACCTTTGTTAGCTCTAGATTACATTATTGTAACTCTTTATTATCAGCCTGCCCTAAAACATCTTTAAAAAGTCTTCAGTTGATCCAAAATGCTGCAGCAAGAGTTTTAACAGGTACTAGAAAGAGAGATCATATCTCTCTGGTTCTGGCCTCCCTTCATTGGCTTCCCATAGAGTTTAGAATTAAGTTTAGAATCCTTCTCCTCACTTACAAAGTTCTAAACAATCAGGCCCCTTGTTATTTAAAAGCTCTGATACTACCTTATTATCCTAACAGAGCACTACGCTCCCAAAATGCAGGATTACTTGTAATACCTAAAATCTCCAAAAGTACAATGGGAGGCAGAGCCTTCAGTTATCAAGCTCCTCTCCTTTGGAACCAACTGCCAATCTGGATTCGGGAGTCAGACTCGATCTCTGTTTTTAAGAATAGGGTTAAAACCTTCCTTTTTGACATAGCCTACTGTATAGTTAGGGTGGGATCAGGTGGCCCTGAACCCTCTTTTAGTTATGCTGCTAACAGGTTTAGACAGCCGGGGGAACCTCCAACAATGCACTGGGCTTCACTCCTTTCTTCACTCTCAATGAAATATTTTTGTTGGTCATTAACATCTTTTTGTTCTCTCCCATAGACTGAGTCCCCATCATGCTGTTTGCTCTCTACATGTCTGTTCTTTTCTTCTTCTTCTCTATCTCCTCACCCTCTCAACCAGTCGCAGCAGGTAACTGCCCCTCCCTGAGCCTGGTTCTGCTGGGGGGTTCTTCCTGCTAAAAGGGAGTTTTTCCTCTCCACCATTGCGAAGTGCTGCTCACAGGGGATCACCTGATTGCTGGGGTCTTTTTGCGATTGTGGGGTTTTACCCTACAGTTTGACAGTGCTATGAAATGACTGTTATTCTGAAATGGTGCTATATAAATAAAGCTGAATCGGCTCGGCCTCCAGCCGGCAGCCTCTCATCACAGACCAGATTAGTTGTGGCGAAAGGGATGGGGGGGCGCCCGACACGTGGTGCTGGTGATGTGCTGTGGAGTTATGGTGAGGTTGTTGGAGGGTGCGCCAAGGTGGCACACGTTGTGCTGTCGACTGTGGATCAGTGAACCAATGCTGCTCATCCTAACTAGAAGGAGGCTAAAAGCTAAAGGCTAGAAACTAGTCAGCTAATGGCTAACTGATTTAAGAGGGAGGGCGAAGTTGAATAGGTGAAGGATGTTTCTTAAAGTGATAGGCTTTAAATCAGAGCGTTTCAAGAAAGGCAGGAAAAATACAAAGCAAATTTGCTTCAGTAATTTAAAAAATAAAGAAAATGTGAACAAAATGTCACAAACACTTCATTAAGACATGTGTGAGCTGTTAAAATGTGGAAAAAGTGCAGTCAATGACCCCTTTAAATATCAGATTTTAAGTTTATAAGAAGAACTGTGAGACGTATTAGTACACAGAATTCTTGGCATGAAATCTGATGAAATGCAAAGTGAAGGAAAATACATAGTGTTGGGGGAGGACCACACATTTAGTTTTGTAACTGCTGAAAACAAGATATATTAAAGGGGTCATTAACTGAAAAACTGTGTGTTTGTAGGTGTTAACTGTCTCAAATGTGTCAACTGGTCACGTAATTAGCCACAAATTTTCCAAACAGTCAACGCTCTGAAAAAAGCACACTGCTTTCATCTCATTTTTCTCTCAGAGAAACTCCCCAAAACGTGTTTTGACTCTTCCTATTAATTCTTCTCCGTCAAGTGTTCAAAAAGCCCACCCACTGCCGTCCTTGAGACCCGCCCACTGCTCTATTATTGGCCTGCTTAGATGTCTGTCATTTAGATGGTGGGGTGCTAAAGGTAGCCTATTAGCCCCTGCGCTATTAGCCCCCAAGCTAATACCAGGAAGCTCGAACCAAGCATGGCTTATATTGTTATTTTCTTCAGATCTTAATCACCCTAATAACCATCCCTGTTACCACCTGGTTCACCAGTCCACAGCCTACAATATAACTTGTGTCACTATGGCACATTTCCCAGCGGTTTCACCACGATTCCACAGCTGGCGCAATCGTGCCAGTTGCAGCAACCACCTACGGTGCAACCCAAGGCTGCACCCCCCGAGCTTTCCCACATCCTCCGGTGCTCCGCTCAACTCCACTCTACTCTCACAGGCAACGTTAGGGAGGCACTTTGTGATGGCGCATCCCCTAGCTGGCCGTGGGAAAGGAGCAGAGTCCTGCAGAGCGAGACACTGCACTTTGAGATCCAGCAGCTCGGCTCAGCCAGCGGCCTCAGGTTGTGGTAATCGGTGGGTCACCCCGCACATGGTGCTAGTGATTTGTTGTGGCATCCTGGCGAGATTGTTGGGAGATGGGCTGGACTGACACGAGATACACAATTGACTGTGGATCAGTGAACCAGTGCTGCTCATCCAAGCTAGAAGGAGACGCTACTCAGCTAATGGCTAATAATAATAATAATAATAATAATAACAATAATAATAATGCATTAGATTTATATAGTGCTTTTCATAGACACTCAAAGATGCTTTACAATGGATACATTGTAAAGCATCTTTGCTTTGTAAAGATGTAAAACACATACATTGTAAAACAAACATTACTTTATGTTTACTTTTGTTCTCTGTGTTTTCCCTTGTTTTGGTTTATTATAAGTAGTTGCATTATTGGCCTTCTGTGTTCCCCTGGGTACTCTGTTATTATCTTCTGTGTGCCCCATGTCTGTTGTGTCATCCCCTGCTTGTCTTTATTGTCATTATTGTGATCCTTTGTTTATTTTCATTGTTGGTCTTATTGTCCTTTGTGCTCCCCAGTCATTAGTCTGTTTTGTCCATCCTCTGTCTGGTTCTGGGTCTTGTGTGTATATTCGTTTGCCTATTGTTCCCAGTTCCTCATGTTTTCTGTACCTGAAGCCACTTTCCCTCATGTGCTCCTGTTTAGGACCTGATTGTTCCCCAGCTGTCTCATGTTTGTAATTATCAGTTACCCTATTTATGTTAGTCTGAGTTTGTGTTCTGGTGTGGCGTCATAGTTGTGTGTTCCCTCCGGTCTCCTCGTTGTTTGAGTTACTTTATGAGTGAGTTTTTGCCTCCCACGGCTACTTTTGTGTTTCAGCTTCCGTGCTGTGTTTTATTTCGTTAACTGTCAATAAATTATCATCTTGCACTAAGTCCTGCCTGCACTACTGAGTCTGTCATTCCTGCCCGCCAGAGGTCGTTTATGACACAGACAATGGTAGTGGTAAGCTACTACTGTGGCCACAGCTGCCCTGGGCCAGACTGATGTAAGAGGGAGGGCAGAGTTGAACAGCTGAAGGATGTTTCTTAAAGTGATAGGCTTTAAATCAGAGCCTTTCAAAAAAGCCAGGAAAAAATTTTAAAAAATTGCTTCAATCTTTAAAAAATAAAGAAAATGTGAACAAAATGTGTCACAAACACTTCATTAAGACATGTGTGAGCTATTACAATGTAGAAAAAGTGCAGTCAATGACCCCTTTAAAGTTTGCTATGCTAAATTTTACAATGCAATGTTCATTTTCACAGTGTAAAACCAACGTGCACCTTTTCAGCACTGCCCGCCTCCTTGTCTCTCTGGTAATGTCGGCTGTAGATCATGGCGACAAGCAGCAGTGCGGTTAGTGCCAGCAGGGAGATGCCCACAGCGATGGCGGTCTGAGTGGCGGCCCCCAGAGCACTGAAGGCCATGCTACCCAGGGCGTACAGGGGCTCCCGGCTCACATCCGAGCCCAAAGCAGGACCGTGGTTCCTCAGCCGAGGCCATGCGGGCGAGTACGGCGGGGACACCTGGGACCACGTGGCCCAGATGGATGACGATGAGGAGGAGGACGTGGATGAGTTAATGGCGAGTTGAAACGTCACCCTGGCTACGCCTCCAGCATTCCAGGCCTCACATTCGTAGAATCCTGCATGAGCTACAGTCACGTTGCTGAGAAACAACATCCCGCTGCCAGTGTCGGGATCAAAGCGCTCACCATCAGTGTTCTGCAGGGCAACCCTGCCTTTCTCAGAGGGTTCCTCAACTACTCCTCCTCCAGTGTCCAGCTCCTGAACCAGGCCTCTGGGAGAGAGCACCACTTTACCCTGGGATGCTTTCCTCCAGGTCACCTGCAAAGTAGTCACCGGGTTATTGTGAGAGCTTTCAGAAAGTGGACAAAAACTGATTATCTTAACAAAATTTGCCAGTAATGCTCGGTAAATGTCAAACATTACCCATGGTAAAAGTTAACTAGTGTGCCATGTTACAGTGGTGTGAAAAAAATGTTTGCTCCCTTCCTGATTTCTCATTTTTTGTATGTTTGTCACACTTAAATGTTTCCGATCATCAAATAAATTTAAATATTAGACAAAGATAACACAAGTAAATGCAAAATGCAGTTTTTAAATGAAGGTGTTTATTATTAAGGGAAAAAAATCCAAACTTATATGGCCCTGTGTGAAAAAGTGATTGCTCCCCTAAACCTAATAACTGGTTGGGCCACCCTTATCGGCAACAACTGCAATCAAGCATTTGTGATAACTGGCAATAAGTCTTTTACAGCGCTGTGGAGGAATTTTGGCCCACTCATCTTTGCAGAATTCTTGTAATTCAGCCACATTGGAGGGTTTTCGAGCATGAACCGCCTTTTAAAGGTCATGCCACAGTATCTCAGTCAGATTTTTTGGTAGACAGCAGAATTCATGGTTCCATTTACCACAGCAAGTCTCCCAGGTCCTGAAGCAGCAAAACAGCTCCAGACCATCACACTACCACCACCATATTTTACTGTTGGTATGATGTTCCTTTTCTGAAATGCTGTGCTACTTTTATGCCGGATGTAACGGGACACACACATTCCAAAAAGTTCAACTTTTGTCTCATCAGTCCACAGAGTATTTCCACAAAAGTCTTGGGGCTCATCGAGATGTTTTCTGGCAAAACTGAGATGAGCCTTAATGTTCTTTTTGCTCAGCAGTGGTTTTTGTCTCAGAACTCTGCCATGCAGGCCATTTTTTCCCAGTCTCTTTCTTATGGTGGAGTCATGAACACTGACCTTAACTGAGGCAAGTGAGGCCTGCAGTTCTTTGGACATTGTTGTAGGGTCTTTTGTGATGTCTTGGATGAGTCGTCGCTGCACTCTTGGGGTAATTTTGGTCGGCTGGCCACTTCTGGGAAGGTTCACCACTGTTCCATGTTTTCGCCATTTGTAGATAATGGCTCTCTGTGGTTTTCTGGAGTTCCAAAGCTTTCAAAATGGCTTTATAACCTTTTCCAGACTGACAGATCTCAATTACTTTGTTTCTCCTCTGTTCCTGAATTTCTTTGGATTGCAGCATGATGTCTAGCTTTTGAGGATCTTTTGGTCTCCTTCACTTTGTCAGACAGGTCCTATTTAAATGATTTCTTGATTGAGAACAGGTGTGGCGGTGAACAGGGTCACGTAGGTTTGGATTTTTTTTACCCTCAATAATAAATATCTTCATTTAAAAACTGTTATGTGTTTACTTGTGTTATTTTTGTCTAATGTTTAAATTTGTTTGATGATCTGAAAAATTTAAGTGTGACAAACATAAGAAATGAGAAATCAGGAAGGGGTCAAACACTTTTTCACACCACTGTATTTTGTTTGTTTTTGTTCTCCTCTACAAAGAGACAAATAATGAGAATCATGATACATCTGTTAAGAAAAGCAGAGGTGTCCAGCCATGTGCCATGGAGGACCAAGACCCCGTGTAGGTACCACATCTGCTTGGGCTGCCAGATCTGCTTGGGGGCCTGTGCCTGCTTATGACATTGCAGAATATGACTGGCTGGACAGGTGTTTTGATGACATAGCCCTTTGTGATTGGCCCGTGTTTGTAGTTTAAAAAAATATGTCTTTTGTTTTAAACATGTTTTTTATTTCTACAAGGATCAGAACTTTTTCTATGGCCAGACAAACAGGTATTTTTTTAAACATTGCTTTTTATACAGTATGTGTTTTTCACTATTTATCCACAAACAAAACACCGTTTTCGGGTACTAAAAAGGACTTTTTAAAAATTCCTTTCAGGGTGAAAATTTTCACAGACTCTCACATAGACTGGATAAAATGGAGTTTCTCGTTTTGTTTCCATGGCAACGGCTGACACAGAGGGTTGTGCTGCTGCTTTAACCTTAGCAGGACTTTTTACATGTTTGCACATACTAGTGAATCTCAGAAAGTTATATTATTGTGTTAAAGTTGGTGAATTTTTAACAATATAATTTAGAAAGACAACCTTTGACTGCAACATCACCAGCAGGGCCCCAAGCAGACTTAATTTTGATTGGTATTAGTTTCTGAAATCTATCTATTTATCTAACAATTTCTTTAAAATAGATCATATCCCAAACAAGAACCATATTGTTATTTTAAATAAATACCATATTCACATCAATAAATGGAAAAACACTTTACCCTCCTTAGCTAGGTTTAAAAATGAAATAAAAACTTATATTTCTTTATAGATAACACAGGAAAATCAGTCCATCATTGATTTAATTGATACATCAACTAAATATCTTTTGTTGTGATTTATACCACAGCCTTCTTTCTATTTCGTTTGTGTTGTTCAAGTTTTTTATTAGTTGGGTAGGGAAAAAACTCTCAGACCAATCACAATGCAATACGCCATTACATCATAAGTAGGCACAGACTCCCGAGCAGATCTGTCAGCTCAGCAAATGTGGTACCTACACTGGCAAGTTTTGTTTTCAGTCAACCACTAATGCAGGTGTATTCACTGATCAGCAATCAGTGGGAAGGAATTCTACAAAATCACTCAATGAAGAAGTTGGTTGGAAAACCTGCAGGGTCTTGGCCCCAACTCAACACCCCTGGTCTAGAACAAGGGTCAGCAACCTTGGATAGACAGAAAACTTTTGAACAATTTTGATGATAAATTTTCTGACTGAAGCCACAAAACATATTTGAGCCTAAAAATGAAGGTAAAACAATTGAGCAATTAGAATACACTGGTTTGTCAACATTAGTAAGTTTTCCTCCCAAAAATTATTTAATTCTTTCTTAATTCTCTATAATTCTTTTTCTAGTAAAATTGAACTTGTTTAAAAATATATATATTTCTTTTCTTGAAAATTTGTGATTTTTTAAAATAAAATTGCTTTTTTTAGTGGTGGGTGTTCTATATTAAATTTTGTTTGATGATCTCAAACATTTAAGTGTGACAAATATGCAAAAATATAAGAAATCAGGAAGGGGCAAATAGTTTTTCACAGCACTGTATTCTTTAGGAGTAATATATAACCTACAGTATGATCATAAATACCCTTACAAATGGCTGCAAACACCATACGGACAATTTTTGGACCATTTTGTACAGCCTTCTTAAGATGGCCATAGGAGAATCTAACATTCGTAGACCATTCGTAAATTCATGGCCAGGTCAATGGTCTTGTTCAAGATTTCTACGAACACCCCACAAAAATCCCTCATCGTATGGCAGCTGTACAAATGCCATAGAAACAACGTAAGAACTACAGATGGTGGCCATAAGTATGCTTCAAGAACACCTTAATTTGTTCTTGAGGGCCTCTTACAGCAGTCATAGGAAACATCGTACAAATCCCCGTTCATATGGAGATTCATACAGAGTGGGTAAGGCGGTAGTGAGGTGCTCATAAGGTGGAAGTACGTCATTTGTGCGATAAGTATGCTGTAGGAAGATCCCAAGGCACCCTTACAAAGAACGTAAGAACTCTAGGGCCATCGTACAACAACATTTCTCAAGAATGTCTCAAGTTGCTCTTGCAAATTGAATGGCAGCTGTAAGAAACTATGCCCTCCATAAATGTCTGCGAACTCCAGAATTCATAGGAACTGGGAAATTCTTACAATCCCATCGTTCATAAGAATCTTTGTGACTGTAGCTTAATTTACTTACAGTATTGTAGCGAACTCAATATGAGCACCCTACTTGGCTTGCCAAGTGGGTTGACCCTATTGGCGACACAGGTAGGGTGCGGGACTCCGGAGCGGGAGGCGTGAGTTCAAATCTCCCGGTGGGACATCGCCATGTCGAGCAGCACGTTACACTGGTGTCAGAAGTGGGATCTCCTGTCCAAAGCAGTAATGGGGCGCTGACATCGGGACGATGTTGACAACCAGAGGGGAGTAGTGTAGCGAACTCAATATGAGCACCCTACTTGGCTTGCCAAGTGGGTTGACCCTATTGGCGACACAGGTAGGGTGCGGGACTCCGGAGCGGGAGGCGTGAGTTCAAATCTCCCGGTGGGACATCGCCATGTCGAGCAGCATGTTACAGTATCTAATGGTGTTATTGATTGTAGTTTGGAATAGCGATTCACAATAATATCAGCATGTTAGCAGTATTGCACTATAAAGTATTTAAAATTATTTATCAGCATTGACGAAAATGAATATTTACAACTGATAAAATATGACAGAGTTACGCCTTTCCTGCAGCATGAGGGAATGACATCATCACCCAGAAACAGCGCCCCAGAACAAACATGTCTGCCTCCACACAGTCACATGAGGAGAAGAAAAAACAACACGAGGAATCCACCAAGCCCAAACAAGAGAAAGACACCGAGGGGAGAGATGGGCCGGCTGAGCGCTATACGCTCACCGACATGCTAGAAACTCCAGACACCAAGATGAGTCGTCCAATGGAGACCAACCCACCCCCATCTCAGCGACAAGCAGGGAGGTAACCATACTCTTCACTTAGTCCTTGTCATTCTAACAGAGTCAATAAAACACATTCCTACTTGGCTTGCTAAGTGGGTTGACCCTCTTGGTGACACAGGTAGAGTGCTGGACTCCAGAGGGGGAGGTTGTCAGTTCAAACCCCCAGTTGGATGTCACTAGATAGGCTTCACTGTCTGTCCCCTTGGTCACAATTGGCGTTGTTGGCAGGACTTAGTGGTGGCACATTGGTCCTTTTCTCCAGATACCACCAGTGTGTTGGTCCTGCAAATGGTGCTTTACCCCCACCAGAAGAGGCATTGCTGGTAGGACTCCCTGGTGTTGACATAGTCAGAAGGTGGAGACTCTTGAAGCTTAAATGCACCTCTGACATCAGAACAATGTCAAAATCTGAGGAGTCAGTAAAAAGCATTGCTCTTGGTGGCCAACCCTCTTGGTGACAAAAGTAAAGAGCCCGACTCTGGAACAGGAGGTTGTGAGTTCAAACCCCTGGATGGATGTCACTAGTTGGGCTTCACTGCCCATAACCTTGGTCACATCATGGTAATATTTAGCAGTCTGTACTGACAGATTGTCTCGTCTCTGATGATAGCAGGAATGAAAATGCAAAAAAAAATAGATCCTTGCTCCACACTGAAACAAGATTGTTAAAAGCAGCCAAAGTTTAAAATATTCATGATAAAAAGTTTCCTAAGTAGCATAAAATATCAATAAAATAAGCCAGTAAAAAAACGAGCTTCTATGTCAGTGGTAGTAGTTGTCTTATTTTCCTTGGGGAATGTGTCTTTATATTCAATTCAATTCAATTCAACTTTATTTATATACTGCCATTTCACAACAACAGTCATCTCATGGCACTTTCAACTGTAGGGGAAACCCCCACAATTGCAGAAAGACCCCAGCAATCAGGCGATCCCCTGTGAGCAAGCACTTGGCGACAGTGGAGAGGAAAAACTCCCTTTTAACAGGAAGAAACCTCCAGCAGAACCAGGTTTAGGGAGGGGCAGTCATCTGCTGTGACTGGCTGGGGGGTGAGGGGATAGAGAAGAAGAAGAAAAGAACAGACATGTAGAGAGCAAACAGCATGATGGGGCCTCAGTCTATGGGAGAGAATAAATAGATGTTGACCAACAAAAATACTTCATTGAGAATGAAGAAAGGAGTGAAGCCCAGCGCATTGTTGGAGGTCCCCCGGCTGTCTAAACCTATTAGCAGCATAACTAAGGGAGGGTTCAGGGGCACATGATCCCTCCCTAATTATAGGCTATATCAAAAAGGAAGGTTTTAACCCTATTTTAAAAAACAGAGATCAAGTCTGACTCCTGAATCCAGATTGGCAGCTGGTTCCACAGGAGAGGAGCTTGATACTGTAACTGAAGGTTCTGCCTCCCATTGTACTTTTGGAGATTCTAGGTATTACAAGTAATCCTGCATTTTGGGAGCGTAGTGCTATGTTAGGATAATAGGGTAGTATCAGATCTTTTAAATAAAAATATATGCCAATTAATCATCACTGTAAGACAAAGGAGATGTAAATAGGTGAGGGAAACAGGTGCAAATATCGGTATCGGCATTGGCAATTGGAAAAAAAACTATTATCAAAATATCAGCATATTGGTTATTGGCAAAATAATCTGTACACTGCAATGACAATCACACCTTTATAACTTATAATCTACTGTGGGACTATTGTGAATGCTACAGTGAGTATTTCTACCTGTGGGCGAGGGTACCCTGAAGCGTGGCACGACACTCGGAGACTCTCGCCCAACCGCACTGCCAGCCTTCTGGGCTCCAGCTGCACCAGAGGCGGGATGCAGATCAGGCTGTTCAGAGGCACCTCCACCAGGCTGAGGTGGGAGAGGCGAGGCGGCTCGGTACAGACCAGCCGACGCTCCGCAGAGCTGAGCAGCCTCTGACCCTCCTCATCAATCCAGCTCCTTAGCCAATGTAGAGCACAGTCACATCGCCATGGATTGTCTGCAGAGGACAAAGAAGGACATCTTTGGTTTTAAGTATGTCTCTTTTTTTATCGCATAGCTCAGTCCCTCATGCACCTTCATGGTGGATCAAGTGGCATCCATTGTCATTTCTGTCACTTGGGGATCATAACTTCTCCATTCTATTTATAATGAGCACCAAGAGAGGAGACAGAGGATTCATTTACACCTGGAATTAAATATTGTTTTTGTGATTAGATTGCAATTGGATAGTGCTTGACCACATACTGTATATTTAAACCTGGCATTAGCATGCTCTTTGGGGTCTCCATCAAGATCTGATTTCCATCTGATCACACAGGCAGCAGGCTACACCCTAACATCATCTACTCACTTGCAAGCCACTGAAACAATAAGGGATAAAGAAAAAAATGCTTATGAAGCCCCACTGTGATATGGACTCCTGCTTCCTTTTTGAAGCAGTGGAAGAATCTTCTACAGGCAAAAATTACTATGTAATGTAATGTAATGTACTTTATTTATATAGCCCTTTAAAACAACCTGTAGGTGACCAAAGTGCTTTACAGAAAATTAAACAGCATTAAAAACACACACAGCATTAAAAACTTGTTAAACCATTAAACCTTAAAAACATTAAAAAGCTTTTTATTAAAAGCTAAAAAGAACAAAAATCATTGCTTTGAAAAGGCATTTATCTTACTGCTGTCAGTCGTTGAAATACAGTAAGTTAATCACATGACTGCCACATTTAATGTGAGATATATCACACTAATCACACATTTTTTTATGTGTTCTAAATGTTCCTTAAAGAAAGATTTTATCAACCCAGCCACTGGTGGGGCACAAGCCAGTGTAAAAAAAATGAATTTTTTCCATTCATTCTCTGCACCCACATCGAGGCTCTGACTTCCATATTTGCTGAATGATTTTGGTTACTTTACAAGTTCAGCAAACTAAAAGCTCAATGGCTCCAGTGGATCCAACCTGCACTCTTGATTATGCATCTAAATTGTAGAAATAAATGAATATTGCAGACAACAGACCTTGAAGATTTTGATCGCTCAGTCACTCGGTGGAGAGATCACTATTGTCACTGCTAGCATGTAAGTTGCAAGGAGAGGGTGAAGATATGAAGCAAAAATGATGATCAAGACTTGTCTAAAAATCATCCCCATCAATAAAGCACATATATTTAAAAAATAAGGTTTACACCTGCTAAAAACATAATTTGGTATTAAAATAAGAAACACTCTAGTTTCTCTAAAATCTGATGAATAATTTTGCCTGAGTTGCCGATCGCTCAGAGACATTTACACATATTTTTTTTAATTCAGAGAAAAGACAGTTGCAAAGTGGATTTCAAAATTTTCTATAATATAAAAGTAAGACAAGAAACAACAATAAATACATTTACACATACCGGTTCACAGTGTTGTTAAGGTTAATCAATCAATCAACTTTATTTATAAAGCACTTTAAAAAGCAACACTCACTACACAAAGTGCTGTACAACAAGAAAGTGTCATAAACTGCCCTTTTTAAGGGCTGCTGAAGGACACCAAACGCGCACTGTGGTTTTGCACATTTATTAACATAAAGACAGACTAACACAAAGCACAAATATACATACAAATGATGGGTTGTAGAGGGTGCTGGAGGAGAGCAGGGGCTCAACGTCCACAGGTTGACAGGAGCCTGGGAATGCCGGGCAAAAAGGGAATAAACCAGCCGGAGCACACCCGGAAAGGACGCGGGGCTCACGGCTGGAATAAGGGGGAATAAGACTGACTTGGACGGAGCTCCCCGTTCTCCTCGACAGCAACACCAAAAGCACTCAGATCAGAACTGGACATCTGAGGTAGAAGCAGTATTGGAAGGACACAAGAACGGGAAAGGGTTGTCGTGCCCTTAAATACTGTTTTTTTAATACGTGACAGGTGTGGATATATGAGTGGAGAAAGTAATACAATCAATGACAGCTGCGCAGCCCACAAACCAGTTTGACAGCCAGAAGCTGCACAGCACTGTCAAAATAAAGCACAAACCAGAAACCATAATGATACAAGAACAACACAACCCCAAAATGTAAATAGTAATACTACAAGTACAGAATGACAATAATTAAAAAGGAACCAAATACAGCAGACAGGATAAGCAAGGACACAGACAAAACTAGAAAAGCACTCGGAGAGCGCAGACCTCCGCCAAGCGCCACAGTTCTCCCCATACAGTGTTTGTGTGTACGTTTTCAGATTCCTTGACCATGAAAACATATGACTAGCAATTGGATTGACAATGATAGGATTAGTGGTTCAGTAGTTATTCACGAAAATCGCATTTTCCGTAATGGCGGTTTTCTTGTGGACGGTGATCCGGATCAGCACCAAAATCTAATCATCTGTAGGATACCCCATTTCTGACAATCTGTGAAAATGTCATGAAAATCCGTCCACAACTTTTTGAGTTATCTTGCTAACAAACAAACAAACAAACAAACAGACAAACCAACGCCGATGAAAACATAGCCTCCTTGGCGGAGGTAAAAAGACTAAACTCAAACTAAAGACTGACAGAAAGCACATAAAAACATAAAAGTAAAGAGCAGGATGTAATGGTTCGCTCTGGCTGCTTATCATCCTCAGCTGTGCGCACACCTGCTCTCCATCACGGCCAGGGCTATTTAGACCGCGCTGCCCTCAGATCAGCGCGGAGTCATCTGTCTCCATTACTGATGAGACCTACACTCGCCTTCATCTTCATTCCAGAGTCTCCTTGCATCAGCCTACCCTCGTCTTCATATCTCGTCTCCTGTCATCTGTCGTCAGGAAGGATCATCACCACAGTTCCAAGTAAGCCCTTCCTCAATTCACCTCTGTCTTCACTCGTTCCCCTGTGCACAGGCGGAGATCCGTGGCGGCGGACCACTCTCCCTCCTGGCGGCGGACCGAGCTGCACCGCGCTTCTCCGGACTCTCCAATCACCTCCAGCTGCAACCGGGACAGTGGGCACTGTCTTACTGGCCAGAGCCACCAATCAGAACCTGAGCCTAACACCATCTCTACAAACAGTAAGCACTGGACAATTCTGTACATCCCCTCTGGGGTTTGTCACTAACTCTCCCTGTCTCTGTTTGTCCTTAGGGTTGCCAGGTTGCATGGTGCTCTGCTCGCCCCCAGCTGCTACACCCACACACACACACACTAATCACAATAAAGATAACTGTATCTACTTTTGAGTCTGAGTCTGCTCTCTGGGTCAGTAAACCATGTCACAGGACACTAACACAAAAACCATATAAATCCACAGTCAATAGAAACAATAAAATAAAAGGTAAAAGAAGTAAATAAATAAATAAAAAATCCATTTTATTCGATTAAAAAAATGTCTCACACTGGGCCGAAGGCCAGGGAGTAAAAGTGTGTTCTAAGACGAGTTTTAAAAATGGACAGTGAAGGTGCTTGACTGATGTTCAGGGGTAAATCGTTCCATAACCTGGGTGCCGTGATCAAAAAGGCTCTGTCCCCTCTGAGCTTCCACTTCGCCTTTGGAACCCTCATGAGCAGCTGTTCAGCTGACCTGAGGAACCGGGTGGGAGCGTAGGGATGCAGAAGCTCAGAGAGATAAGGCGGAGCAAGACCATTCAAGGATTTAAAAACAAATTAAAGACTTTTAAAATGAACTCTAAAATGCACAGGCACCCAGTGGAGTGAAGCTAAAATGGGTGTGATGTGATCTCTTTTATGTGCATCTGTTAAAAGACAAACAGCAGTGTTTTGAACTAGCTGCAGACGTGAAAGAGATGACTGGCCGACACCGGCATAAAGTGCATTACAGTAATCCAGCTGAGATGAAATAAAAGCATGGATTACTGTTTTCAGGTGCAGTGTAGAGAGAATGGGTTGAACTTTTGCTAAATGCCTTAGATGATAAAAGATTGATTTTACCACAGAATAAATCTGAGTGTCTAATTTGAAATCACTGTCCATGATAAAACCAAGGTTCTTGATTGTGGGTTTCACATAAGGCGTGAGGGGGCCTAATTTTACAGAAGGGGACTCACATGGGCCACTAGGTTCAAACACTATCACTTAAGCTGCAACTCGTCTTGGTTCATCATCACGGAGGTTCAGCCCAGAGGGAGGCACACCGACTTGGGTTGCTCTGCTCTGATACAGTGGCTCACACGGGGCCGAACGTCCGCTGCGCAGCTCACGTCACCGAGGCTCGGAGGTGAAGGAGGGACCGCTGGTGAACTTGGACATTGGTATGGTGGAAGTTTAAAAGCTGCTTGAGCCACTGGTGGGATGATGAGGGAGGAGCAGCTGGGCAGGAGGACCGGAGCTAATGACTAACAGGGAGCAGCTGGACTAAACTGCTAAACTGTTCTACCATGGAGTAGATGGGAAGAGAAATGGAGTAGGAGTAATCTTGAAGGAAAAGTATGTCAGAATCAGAATCAGAAAGATTTATTGCCAAGCACATTTACAAGTAAATAACAGGTAAATATACGAGGGATTTGACTTGACACTGAGAACGTCATAGATGACATTTTCAATGACGCGGCAGCCATGGAGGCGCCTGTCAGCAGGAGGGGAACAGAAAGCAATGGGGGGAAGGGGGGGGTGGACACAGTAGGAGAGAGAAAAAAGCATTGTTTATCAGAATAAAGTCCATATATGACCGATATTATGATTACAAGAAAAAAACTCTCAATGCACAATTAGCAGACAATAGAATCCACACAATGAGATAAAGAGGGAGTCAGACAGATTCATGAGTTTGAAGCTAGAAGTCGAAGGTGTGATGTTGAATGTTGTCAGTGTGTATGCCCTACAAGTTGGATGTCAGGTAGATGAGAAAGAGGAATTCTGGAAGAAGTTGGAAGAAGTGGCAGAGAGTGTTCCCAGGGACTATTTTGTGTCTATAGGTAACTACAAATCTAAGCAAATAAAAAATAACCTGTGGAGTTCCCCAAGGTTCCATTTTGGGACCTCTGCTTTTCAACATCTATATAATCCCACCAGCTCAAATCATTAAAAAAAAACCAAAATATATTACCATAATTATGCAGATGATACACAAATCTACATAACCGTCTCACCAGGAGACTATGGTCCAGTTAAAATCCTGATCAAATGCATTGGTCAAATTAAAGCATGGATGTGCCCGAATTTACTTCAGTTAAGATAAGATAAGCCTTTATTAGTCCCACAACGGGGAAATTCCAGGATTGCAACAGCACAGGGATAGCTAAAGATAGTTAAAGATAGTTAAAGGGATAGTTAAAGATAAAACTGAAATAATAGTTTTTGGAGCCAAAGAAGAAAGACTCAAAGTTAGTACTCGGCTTCAATCAATGATGCTAAAAACCAACAGCCAAGCCAGAAATCTGGGTGTGGTTCTGGACTCAGACTTGAATTTTAACAGCCACATTAAGACAATAGTGAAATCAGCCTATTATACAGTAACTTAAAGAACATAGTGAGGATTAAAGGTCTGATGTTTCAGCAGGATCAAGAAAAACTTGTCCATGCATTTATCTTCAATAAACTGGACTACTGTAACGCTGTCCTCACAGGTCTCCCTAAAAAGTCCATCAGACAGCTGCAGTTGGTTCAGAATGCTGCAGCTCGAGCCCTCACTAAGACCAAGAAAGTGGATCCTGTAACTCCAGTTCTCAGATCTTTACACTGGCTTCCTGTCTGTCAAAGAATAGATTTCACAATAGTGCTGTTGATTTATAAAGCTCTGAATGGTTTAGGGACAAAATACATTTCAGATCTGATGGTGCATTATGAACCACCCAGAGCCCTCAGGTCATCAGGGTCAGGCCTACTATCTGTGCCCAGAGTTAGAAACAAACACAGTGAGGCAGCATTTAGTTTTTATGCCCCTCATGTATGGAACAAACTCCCAGAAAGCATCAGTGCTGCTGAAACTCTCAGCTACTTTAAATCGAGGTTAAAAACTCTCCTATTTGCTGCGGCCTTTCAGTAGCCTACAATCTACTGCAACTTGTTTTTGTTTCTCTTTAATTTACTTTTTAGTTTGCTTTTAAATTCTTGTTTTTGTAAAATATATGTTAAAACTTTCAGGGACGGTTTGGGGCCCCTCTGAGGAATAGGTTAGAAAAAAGGAGTTTGAGGCTCTTTTAAGGGACTGACAAATGCTAAGGCTATTTCTGTTAGTCAAAACATTGTGGTTTTTTTCATGTATAAAAAATAAAAGGAAAGGAAAGGAGGGTCGAGGCCTTCTAATGTGTAGATTTCTTTTGCAACTTGCTGTAATGCTTTAATGTTTTTAAAGCACTTTGAATTGTCTTGTACACAAAATGTGCCATATAAATAAACTTGCCTTGCCTTAAGGAGAGAAATGTGGAAGGACAGATGGTTGTGGATTTTGCTAAAAGGATGTAAATGGCTGTGGTGAACACACTTTAAGAAGAGAGAGAGGAACATAGGGTGACTCACAAGAGTGGAGGAAGGTGCACACAGGTGGACTACATCTTTTGCAGAAGGGTCAAGGCAACATCCAGTGGTAGTCTGTAGGATGACTTTGAAAAGCAAGAAGAGGAAGTGAGTGAAGGCAGAGTCAAGGATTAAATGGGGGAAGTTACAGAAGGAAGAAAACTGCACTAAGTTCAGAAAGGAGTTGATACAGGATCTGGGTAGTAGGGAAGAATTACTAGATGACTGAGAAAGTACAGCAAAAGTATTGAGGGAAACGGGTAGAAAGGTATGTGGTGTATCCTCTGGACAGAGGAAAGAAGACAAGGAGACGTGGTGGTGGAATGAGGAGGTACAGGAAAGTATTCAAAGGAAGAGGCTGGCAGTGAAAATTGGGATTGTCAGGGAGAAGAATAAAGTACACAGGGCTACTTGGAGTCCAGGCATATCACAAAGAGAGAGGTAACAAGGGCAAAGGAAAATGGATATAGTGAGTTGTATGAGAGGCTAAACACTTAAGGGAGGAGAAAAGGACTCAACAGGCTAGACAGAGAGATCAAACTGGAAAGGATGTGCAGCATGTTAGTTGACTAAGGACAGAAATGGTAATGTATTATTGAAGAGAGTGTGTTGAGAACTTGGAAGGAGTACTTTGAAGAGCTGATGAATGAAGAAAATGAGAGAGGAGTGTAACCCAGTGTTAAAAATGCAAATAATAGGAATATTGATACCGCTTTTAAAAAGAAAAACACCCATTTCACAATGGGAATAAATAATTTGAATATGAATATTTAAATAAATATATGTTCATAAATAGTTAAGAACATTTTCTGGAAAGTTTTGATAAAGTTCCAAATGGTTTCATCTGGTATGTCGAGCGACCAATGGCTGTGTCTTTTGTTTGGCAGCAACAGCCAATGGGGTCCCGCACTCCCTCGCTCGGTCTGTGTGTAATTCGCAGAACGTTGTCAGACACTGCCGAGACACGACCGAGAGAGCGCGATTCCTCACAGAGACGATGAGCTAACGTGCTAATAGCAACCTTTGCTTGGACAAAATTTGAGATTGATTGGGATCCAAAGGCTGTTAACGCCGTTGAGCGCGGGAACCCCCTGACGCACGTGCCACTTAGCTTGGTCAGGTTTTTGTGCTGGATTCAGAGGACTGTGGATTCTCCAGATCTGGATGGCGAGCCGAAGCCCGAATCCTAGTGACTGGTAAAAGTGACCCAACTAGTCACCTGGACTGATACCAAGAACTGTATATATTGTAAATATATTTTGGGGTATTTTATTTTTATTTTTCTTATTATTGTGACAAGTGTTGTGTGTTTTTTTTTATTTAAGTGTACATGTCTGTAAATAGTACACAACTTGAAAAATATACATAGCTGCAAGTTCATACACCGTGTGTGAGTTTTCTGTTGTTACGCCCTCCAGGCTCCTACGAACCTGTAATCGGTCTGATCTGGCCCAATTATCCCTTCTGCCCAGGTAGAACCAAAAAGGGTACTACACCTAAAGTAAGTAGGTGTTAGTGGGTGTTACACAAAGATGATGGAAAGATAGTGAGCCAGGAAGTTTCAAGGATTAGCAAGTTGGAAGTGAGGGCAGCTATAAAGAGGATGAAGAGTTCAATTCAAATTTATTTATACGTATAGCGCCATTTCACAACAACAGTCATCTCATAGCATTATAGAATGGGAAGACGGTTGGTACAGATGACATACCTGTGGAGGTATGGAGATGTTTAGGAGAGATGACAGTGGACTTTTTAACCAGATTGTTTAACACAAACTTGGAGAGTGAGAGAATGCCTCAGGAGTGGAGAATAAGTACTGTGGTACCCAATTTTCAAGAACAAGGGTGACACTTAGAGTTGTAGTACCTACAGAGGCATAAGATATGGCCCTGCTATGGACTGGCAATCTGTCCAGGGTGTACCCTGCCACCCGCCCAAAGATGCTTGGATAGGCTCCAGCCCCCCCCCACCCCCCACCCCCCACCCCACACACACGACCCAAAAAGGATTAAGTGGTAGAAGATGGATGGATGGATGGACAGATGGATGGATGGAAAAGAGTTGCTGAAGCTAGATTAAGAGGACAGGCGACAATCAGTGAGCAGCGGTACAGTTTCATTCTAAGAAAGAGTACGGCAGATGCAATGTTTGTTTTCAGTGTTGATGGAGAAATAAAGAGAAGGTCAGAAGGAGTTGCACTGTGTCTTTGTGGATCTAGATAAGGGGTGTCCAATCATGTGCCATGGAGGACCAAGACCCTGCAGGTTTTCTCTTCTACCCAGTCTCTTCAGCAGGTGTTTTCACTTATCAGCAATCAGTGGGAAGAAATTCAGTGAAATCTGCTGTTGAAGACACTGGTTGGAGGTAAAGCCTGCAGGGTCATGGCCCTCCATGGCACATGACTGGACACCCCTGATCTAGATAATGACATATTGTCGGACCCAGGGAACACACACACACAGGCTCAAGTGCAATACAATTATCTTGATTCACCAGCCCTCCTCAATGGATCGTCACCTTATCGTGGTGGGGGGGTTTGCGTGCCCCAATGATCCCAGGAGCTATGTTGTCCGGGGGCAATTTGCCTCTGATAGGGTCTCCCAAGACAAACTGGTCCTGGGTGAAGGGCCAGACTAAGAACGATCCAACAGACTCTCATGATAAATTGTATATCAAGGATTCAGTGTACCCCGCCCGGTATGGGGTTACCGGGGCCCCACCCTGGAGCCAGGCCTGGGGGAGGGGCTCGAAGGCTAGCGTCTGGTGGCCGGGTTTCCACCCATGGGACCCGGCCGGGCTCAGCCCGAAAGAGTTACATGGGTCCGCCCTCCAGTGGGTTCACCACCTGCAGGAGGGATCATGGGGGTCCGGTGCTAAGTGGATTAGGTGGCGGTCAAAGGCGGAGACCTTGGCGGACTGATCCCAAGCTTTGGCGGACTGATTCACCAGCAGGTGTGTGGGTGCGTGTACGCGGTATGTGAGTGTAATGTGGGTGAACGAGCTGCAGCCGGGGGCGAGACAGAGTGCCGTACAGCCTGGCAACCCTAGGGACAGAGCCAACACAGATGTTAGATTCAGCCTTGTAATTATGAATGGAGAAACTGACAAGGCTTACTTGCAGGTGTTCTTGTGCTGGCGCCGGCTTGGGCTTTGGGCCTCCTTCCAGAGAGACAGCGTCTGCAGAGCGCACCCAGCGAAGAGCTGTGATGCACGGTGTAGTGAAGGGAGCGATTCCGCCGCCGCGGGAGAGAGAACCGCCACCAAAGGGATCCACCTGTACACAGGGGAGAGCCTGGGAGAAAAGGCAAGATTGATGATGAGCTTACGTGCTGGCAGAGAGTCCTTAAGACGATGCACAGGGCTGAGAGGAATCAGGCGTGCGCAGGACGAAGATCGTAGCAAAGCAGACGGCTCCATGCCGAAGCTCCAAGCGGAGCGGGCTATATAGCCCGGGGCTGATTACCCACAGGTGTGCACGCAGCTGAAGCAGGTGACGGCCCAGAGTGAGTCATGACAGATAATGTGTATGATAGGGTGCCAAAAGAGTAAGTGTGTTACTGTATGAGAAAGTCAGGATTGAACATAAACACAAAAACAGGATGGAGGGCAGAAGGGAAAACCTGTATAAAGGTTTGTATATATTTCATTCCTATGCATCATTCCCCCTTTTATGTCGATAAATCAAAAGAGTTGAATGATACTGTGTTTGATTTACAAGAAAGTAGCAAGATCTGCTATGATGTATGGGTTGGAGACAGTGGCACTGACAAAAAGGCATGAAATAGGCCTGGAGGTGGCAAAGTTGAAGATGCTAAGATTCTCATTGGGAGTGACTAGGAGGGACAGGACTAGAAATGAGTATATCAGAGGGACAGCACAGGTTGAGCAGTTTGGAGACAAAGTAAGAGAGGCAAGGCTGAGATGGTTTGGACATGTAGAGGAAATACTGGACAAAGGATGTTAAAGATGGAGCTGCCAGGCAGGAGAAAAAGAGGAAGACCACAGAGAAGATTCATGGATGTAGTGAAGGAGGACATGGAGAGGGTTGTCTGAGAGAAGCGGTTGCAAGGATGCAAGGATGAGAGGGAGGCAGATAGTCCACTGTGGAGACCCTTAAAGGGAGCAGCCGGAAGAACAAGAACAAGAAGGCCCACTGTCTGACTACTTCCATAAAGTATGCATTGGTGAAGTGCTGATGGATGGGTACAGCATGGTTCAGACAGTATGAAGAGGATAGCATGGTCAGAGTAAACCAACTTACTGTACATCTTATAGCCCTGCATACAAAACAAGAATGGTGCAGGAGCCCAAGGTACTTTATATCATTGATGCAGGCTGCACTAGAGGAGCATTGTCATGATCTGAACATTATTCCCAACCATGTCCACGCGCTCTTTCATTTTTGAGTTCACCGTGTTCATTCCGCATTAGGGAGAATTAGAGGATGAGGAATTAGGATGAGCTTTCTTCATAGGATTGCTGGGCTCACCCTCAGCGATAGGGTGAGGAGCTCAGTCATCTGGGAGAGGCTCAGAGTAGAACTGCTGCTCCTCCACATTGAAAGGAGCCAGTTGAGGTGGTATGGGCGTCTGATCAGGATGCCTCCTGGACGCCTCCTACTTGAGGTGTTTTGGGCACGTCCCTCTGAGAGGAAACCCTGTGGCAGACCCAGGACTCGCTGGAGAGACTGTCTCCCAGCTGGTCTGGGAACGTCTTGGTATCCTCTCTGAAGAGCTGGAGCAGGTGGCTGGGGGGAGGGAAGTCTGGGTTTCTCTGCTTGAACTGCTGCCTCCACAACCCGGACCTCCGGAAAAGCGGTAGAAGATAGATGGATAGATGGATGGATGGAGGGAGAATTAGTCCTTGAGTTTGTGTATGTCTTTGTTTACCTGTAATCGGTCTTCCTCATGTGTGACTGTTTGGCCCCTGATTGTCCTCATCTGTCCTGCGTCAGTTAATTATCAGTTACCCTTTATATGTTGGTTTGTCTCTCAGTTGGTTTTGGCATTATTGCAGAGTTTTCCCTCCAGTTCTTCATCGTGTTTTAGTTCGTCTTTTGTGTTTAGCCCTACTGGCTCATCTTGTGTTTCGATAGCCCCCATGTTGTAAGTTATTTGCACCCTGTTAATAAAACATCTTGCACTGAAGTCCGTTCCTGTCTTGAAGGAGTTGTTTATTCGTGATCTGCCGGAGGAGAATTCTGCTGGGCTGGGGATCGGTGTGAAGTAGCACCACAATAAACCAAGGCAGGATAGCAAGGCTGGACAATGTTGGGAAAAGGCAAGTGGTTATGGCAGATATTGGTCCAATCAGGAGACCCAAAGACGATGTTCACAGTTAAGCTAACAACAACAGTGCTTCACCAGCAAGTGCTAGAAGGCTAACAGCTAGCAGGCAGAGTGGCTAGAGCAGGACAGTGGGATAAACCACAATGACCACTATGATCTGTGCTACAGAAAAAGTGATGAAACACTGAATCTAGAAGGGTACAATACTAAATAGGCTTTAAATGTAAATGACAGGAAAAGCACTGCTTTAGTTAACTAAACGACTATGGACTACTGATTTATTGGAGGTCAAAGAAACAACAGTCGCATCATCTAAATGTGAAACAGAGTGCTGCAGCAACACAGAAGAGTTTAATACTTGTAGTTACCCAGGCATGTACTGTGACTATTTAAGTGAACCAGCAAAAGTCTTTGAGGATAATCAAGGTGCTTATAACCGCTCCCAAAGTCTTCTTCTAGGTCAGAAAACCACACTCCAACTGATGTTGACAAGTTTTTTGTTTATTTTGTCACAGCAAATCTTCGCCCTTAAACACCGTGAAAAACTAAAAATACAGATATAAGAAACATGAATACAAAATAAATTATAACACTTAACAAATGTTCATAAACAAAAATAATCACATACCGTGCGCACCTTCTGCCTAGAATTTAGGAGTTGTTAGTCATGTCACAAATTTCCCAAACAAAGTCCTCTCTCCAAAGTCCTCTCTCCGCATCTGATTGTGGACAGCCTCCAGCAGCCATGTGACTCTTCTAATCAGGCATGTGAACAGCGCATGCCTACCACCCATTTTTGCATATCGTCCGGGTCCGCCACTGTTTCCTCACAAACATGGAGAACAGTCCGGCTGCCTGCAGGAAAAACACTCCGTCCTCTCTCCGACACTAGCTCACACAATGGCGCTGATAGGCGGGGAGAGACACCTGCACAAGCCCCCTTCACGAGCTCTCCGACTCACCCGCGAGCTTGGCAGCAGGAGCGCATATGCGCTGCGATATGGAGGGACTGAAGGCGGAGAAAAGGACACCGCTAACGTCCAAAACACTGGCGCAGACACCCATAAACAAACATTATTTCAGAAAAAGAACCAAAAATACATAAACCTTTTCACTGTGACAGCTACACTGCCACCAAAATTACAAAGATTTATATTCACTCAACATTTAACAAACAAAATTAAATCTTGTAATTTTCCTTGAAATAAATGTAAACCTTCAAATCACATGTTGCTTTAATAGCATTGATATTATTCACTTTCTAAACTTAAGCGTTTCTTTGTCATTACTGTATCATCTGACTTTAGTTTTATTATGTCCTCCCTTTGTAGTCTAGGACTCATTTTCAACTAGAACTATTAGTTTCTGAACAGGTCTCTCAAGAACTGAGACTTGCTTTAAGCGTTCACCTTTTTTCCCTAGATCTCTTGTTCCAACTTGAACTTTAACCTTTCGTACTAGACCTTAGTTGTGTTACAATGCCTTCTTTGGGAAGGATTACTGGATGTTTCAGCTCAAAGGATACAGATGACTTTCTTAACCTCCCTCCAACTCTAAGGAGGTTATCTACAAGGACAGGATCAAGCTGATGTATTTTGTGAGTTTTTGGTAGTTTAGCTGACTTTTGACTGAACCATTTCAGCTCATCTTCAAATGCCTCCTTTTGTGCTGTCCGAATGAGTGTGAGAGAGGCAATTCTTCTCTCCTCTACACTAATTGGACCTGACTTGTCTTCTTTTGCCAGCCTTTTAATCCTTGCTACAACATTGATGGCTGTATTCCAGTCAGAAAATCTTGAAAACCTTTCAAGAAAGTTGTCTCTTTCAACAGCATCTGTCTTCAAAACCTTTACTTCAGGGCCACCTAGGAGAAGCTCTGGTGAATGTTGAACTGTGACAATTTCATGTTCCCATAAAAACTCAGGCCCAGTGAGCCAATTTGAGTCAATCAGCTCTGCCACCTTGAGACCTCTAGAAGCATGGTCTGCTGGATTTTGATTGGTTTCAACGTAGAACCATTGCTTTGGATCTGTAGTGTTTCTTATTTTCTGGACGCGATTGGCAACAAACACATGGAAGCGCCGGGCTTCATTCTTGATGTACCCAAGCACCACTTGAGAGTCTGTCCAGAAAAACTCTTCGTCGATCTTCAGCTCGAGCTCTGCTCTGAGAAAATTACTCACACCAGCTGAAACTGCTGCAGCAGTCAGCTCAAGACGTGGGATGGTGACTATGCTTGTGGGTGCCACTCGGGCCTTACCCATGACAAGAGCACAATGAACTTGCACATCCGAAACAATCCTGATGTAGGAACACTGTCCATAACCACTGCTGCTACCATCTGAAAAGTGATGCAACTCAATTTTTTGGATTGTGCCGAGGTATTCAGGAATGAGGCATCTTGGTATTTTAATGTTTTGAAGATTTTCCAAATCCTGGAGCCATATTTCCCACTTGGCCTGGATTTGAGGGGAAACAGGTTCATCCCATCCATCACCCCGCCTGCACATGTCTTGCAGCAGTTGTTTGCCAGTCAAGATGTAAGGAGAGAGAAATCCTAGTGGGTCATACACACTCGCAACTGTTGCTAGAATTCCTCTTCTTGTGGCTGGTTTTTCTTTGGTGATAACACTGAACGAGAACACATCAGCTTCCACATTCCACTTTATCCCTAGTACACTCTGCATTGGAACCACAGTGTAATTCAGATTTACATCTTTCTTCTCACTTGCATGTTCTGTTTCTGGTATCACCTCCAGGACCTCTTTGTTATTGGGATTTTTTCCTTCTCTTGGATTTGTGTCCAAGAAATCTCGTTCCAGGACTTTGATCACAGAGGAAGGTGTGATGGATGGAAACTCTTTTACAGAGACACGATTGCAGACTCCAATTACCTCCATTAGACCAGTCCATGGTTTGATGGAACCCACGATAGTCCAGCCTAAGTCTGTTTTGACTGCATATGGATCATAATCATTTCCTGGTATGACCTTCCTTGGTTTTAATGCTCTTGCACAGTCATAGCCAATCAGGAGCCGTGCGGGACAGTCTAACAGATCTGGCATCTCTTCTGCAGTGCTTAGAAGGTGAGTCCACTCTTTCGCTGTCTCACGAGTTGGGATACTGTTTTTCTCAAGTGGAATGTATTCCCTTGTATAAGTAGGTGGCAAGACAACATACTCTTGTGAATGGTAACCTCTAACTTTGAGCCCATCTACTCTTTGGCAATGTACAGTTGAACTCCGGTCAGTCATTGTTGTCGACCTTAACTTAACCACTTGCGCTCCGTTGTTCCGCGGGCGGGCAAGTCTCTGCGTCCTATGACACACGAGGGCGCACGAGAGCGCCCTCGTGCGCGCTTGGACGCATGACACATGATGGTGGTGATGGTGATGTAGAGGCGTCCAAGCGCCACTCAAAAAAAACTGCAGAGAGAGCCGCGAACAGATTAGTTCATCTGATTGACCTCTCATTCGACTAATAAGAGCCTTGAATTGGGTTTCTGAAACCTTGAGGAGCCAATGAATGAAAATCTAGGAAGGAGGACCCGCCTACTGTGAACGCAGGAGCCAATTGAAGCACAGAAATTCAGGCTGGGTGAAGCGATATTTACTGCTGCAGCAGATGAAAACAAAGGACGCTGGATGAATCTACTACAGACCCAGGCTCACCCAGCAGCATGGAGAACACCCACAAGTGGGACCTGCACTCATTCCAGCAGAATAGACGGAGGCCGACGACAAAAGTCGTAAATCATTCGCCAAAACGGCAATAATGGAATTATGTTGATCGGGATCCACGAGCGGAGCAGCGTCGCGTTGGGGGAAGAGATGTTCGCCACGACTCTGCTGCTTTGAAGAGGTAAGGTGTTATAAGCTAAATTATTATTTATCCCTGAAAACTGTAATCCAAAAATGACTTTTGACCGATCGGTAAATTACAACTGTACTGCGCACCAAGTACGAAGTGCGTGCGCCGCGATAAACGGTTCATTTGCCGTGTTCGGACCGTGAACGCCCCCCCCCCCCCGCTGCATAAGAGGAGCGGGGGGGGGCGTTCACGGTCCGAACGCCCCCCGGTCCGCGGGGGGAAGCATATCAGTCTATTCCATCATGTAGCGATGGCCCTCTTCTGTAGCGAGGGGGGGGGGCGTTCACGGTCCGTTCACGGTTCCCCCCCCCACACACACACACACAGTAGCGAGGGGGGGGGAGCCGCTGTGAAAACATGCAAGGAGTGTAATCCGTCTGTAGCGAGGGCCGAAGTCGGTCCTTGGTAGCGGGGGGGGGGGGGGGACGACCCCCCGCCCACACACACACACACAGACACAGCCCTGAGTGTGACCTTTCATTAGAGCCTAAAATGAAGATTCTACATTGAATTATTCAAAAGTTACAGACATTCTTCCAAACTGTGCCATTTGGCACAATTTGGCACAGTTCCAAAATGCCTGGGAACAGCCTGAGAACAAAGCTGTGTAAAATATTCATTTTTTGTGGTATTGTTACCAAATTTGGATCTCAGCTGGATAACACTTGGTTCTACATTTCTGTTGCATTTTCCAGCAGGATCGGACAGCTGTGTGTTATTTACAAGCATTTGTATCCAAAAAAACAGTGTCCAATTTTTTTTTCTTCAAGTTCAGTATGTTTAGATGACTGTAACTCAGTGGCCGGAGCACGTAGAGAGATTGTTTTTTTTTGCCAAAAAATTCAAAGTGTTTTCTTTTAAATGAGACCAACCCCATGAAGATGCTGCAAAGGGTTGAATAACAGCTTTCGATTTACTTTGGGCACGTTATTTTTTGGCATTTTTAGGAAAATTGCCCGGAGTGCAAGTGGTTAACAGGTTCTGTTTTTGCATGAATTTTCTCACAAATATCTTGATCAATGAATGTATTGCTGCTTTGAGTGTCCAGAAGTGCATACACCAAGGTCTCCGGACTGTTTCCTGCTGCACAAGAGAGCCATACTGGAACAATCATTGAAGTGTGATTACTGTTGCCCACCTTTACACTACATGCAACTGTGGAACTGCTTTCCTCTTGTGGTGGCGTTTCTGGCTTTTCTCCTTGAGGACATTCCTCGTGAAGTGGAGAGGGGTGGCTTCACCTGCAAATATTACAAGTGACCTTCTGTCGACAGTTTTTGGAGATGTGACCAACTCTAAGGCAAGCAAAACACGTTATTATCAATGACAATTTTTTTCCTGTCTTTGAGAGGCATTGCTGCAAACTTGTCACACTTATAGATAAAGTGACCTTGCTGACAGCAAATACACTTAATTTGCTTCTTATTCTGAGATACTAAAGAGCTGGGCTTGGAACCTCTGCCACTTTGGGATGTGGCCTTTGAGGTTTGTTTTGGATAATTGGGTACATTTGTTGAAGCTACCAGGACACTGGCCTTGATACGTTTTTGTTCCTTCTCTAGTTTTTCACTTGTATGCTTTAGCACATAAAGGGAAGAAATAGGATTGCATGCTATGCGCGCTTCTTCTGCCACAAAGTGTGCAAACTCTTCGAAACCTGGATATGCCTTCCCTTCATCCAGTGTTTTAGTGACATGTCTGTTCCAGCGAGTTGTTGCCCAGTCTGGAAGTTTCAGCAGTAATTTCTGATTTTCCTCACAATCATCCAAAACTCCAAGTCCTTGCACATGGGGCATGGCATTTACAAGAGATGAGGAAATCACTGAGCTCTCTTAGGTTAAGGGAGTCTTTTGGTCCAATCTTTGGCCAGGAACTCAGTTTTCCCCTGAAAGTTCTTTGGACTACAAAGGGGTGGCCATAGCGCTTGTTTAAGGCATCCCAAGCCTGTGTGTATGCTTCTTCATCACTACGATAAAAGGTTCCTTCTAACACTGAAAGCGCTTCTCCACTTATGTATTTTTTCAAATAGAACAGCTTATGCGCTGGATCTGTACAACTTGTTTCTATCAAAGCCTTGAAGCAAGTGCTCCACTCTGTGAATTTAAGTGGGTCTCCTGTAAACACGAAAGGCTCTGGTGCCGGAAGTCTTGTCATAGCAAAGGATTCCTTGAACGATTGGACTAGTGAGACTTCGCTCTCTCTGGGCTCAGATATCCTGCCAGAGTTGTGTGGGACTGATGCACTGTGGGGAATATTGATGCGTTTACTCTCAGAGTAAGGAGGGGTCGATACATTTTGTGGAACTTGAGTGCAAGGAGGGCTACTATGCTGCATTGGAAGCTGACTTGGAGGCAAAGTACTTTTTACTTTAACATCCCTTATTTCAGCATTAAACCTTGATTCCTCTTCAGCATACACATTGTATTCAGCCTCTATGACTTCAAGATCCCTTTGATCTTCCAGCCATTTTAGTTTTTCTTGCTGAGCCAAAATCTCCTTTCTCTGGGCAGATATTTCCATCTCCCTGTTTATTTCAGCCCGTTTTGATGCCAAACGTGCAGCTGCATCTGGCATCTGCTTTTTTCGCTGATACATGACTTCCCTGCTGACTATGACTTGACTGACTGCTTTGACTAGTTCTAGACACAGTTGATCCATAAATTGACCTTGCATCTTCTCTTTGGAGTAACTAAAAGAGAGATTCCTTCACAGCTACTGCATCAAATTCCTTAGTATCAACATCTGCATACCGTCTTTGCAGGAGTAGGATTATTTCAGTTGTAACTGAAGTGCAGCTATCAAACTTCCTTCTCATGTCTTGGGATGGTAAAGTAAGTGCACGTAAACTTTCATACCTTTGCTTTAGTTCTGACTCACACTTTTCTATTGAATGGATCATTTCACCCAACTCAGTTTTAGAGCACTCTTCCTTAAGTTTAGATCTTGTTAGTTGAATCTCTGCTTTAAAGTTAAGATACGTCAACATAAACTTTCTTTCTCTCTCTGTTATTTCCTTTCTTTTAAACTCAACAATTTTTTTCTGTAGGGCGTCTCTCCCTTTCTGATCGTCTCACTTGCGTTTCGACTTGAGATGATGATGATAACCCTATCTTGTGTATTTCAAGATCTCCAATTATTTCTCCTATCCATGTCTCAATTTCTCGTCTTTTTAAGTCGACAGATTCAGTTTTTAATTTCTCTTCCAACTTTAATTTCTCATCTTCTAGAGCTGCAAGTATTTCCTCTAATGTACGAAACTCACTTGTGCTCTGCTCCATTTTCAAAAATGATTTGAACTAACACTTTTGGAATTTTACAGTGAAAGGAAAGTTAGAAAACTGCTGGGAGAACATGCAATAGGAAACAACTGACACTCTTCAGTAATTTACAACACTTCAATTTTTTTTTACTTCTGTTTCTTTTCTCAATTTAACTTAGGAATTAAAAAGATTCCAAACTGAAAATATAAGATAAGATAAGATAAGCCTTTATTAGTCCCACAACGGGGAAATTCCAGGATTGCAACAGCACAGGGATAGCAACACTCAGAGCAACAATCAGAAGGCAAGAAAAAACAAGCAAGCAAGAGCAGCTAATATACATATGTACATATTACTATAAAATATATATATACACACACACACACACACAGACACACAGTGCAGAGCATTGTAGCTGGATGGAATAAATATATGAATATATGAACACAGTGCAGAGCATTGTAGCTAGATGGAATAAATATGTAAATATATAAACACCCACAGTATGGAGCATTGCAGCTAGGTGGAATAAATATGCAAGTATATAAACACACACAGTGCGGAGCAATGTAGCTAGATGGAATAATATGTAGATATATAAAAACACAGTGCGGAGCATTGTAGCTAGATGGAATAAATATATAGATATATAAATATAAACACACCCAGTGCAGAGCATTGTAGCTAGATGGAATAAATATGTAAATATATAAACACACACAGTGCAGAGCATTGTTGCTAGGTGGGATGAAACAGCATAACCGTCTATTTAGTTATCCTACATGGTATGATTATGTGCCCATACATATTCTCACCCTCCATAGCGACCGGTATGTTCCTAGTTGTATGCCGGAGAGGACCATTGTGTAAGTCTATTGCATCTTTTGCATTCAAAAAAAAAAAAAAAAAAAAAAAAAAAACTATTAGTTTGTTACGTCTTTTTGCTATCTCTGCGAGCAGCCCTGCTTAGGTTGTACAGTCTGACAGCCGTTGGTAGGAAGGACCTACGAAACCTCTCGGTTGTGCACCTGGGATGATGTAGTCTGCTGCTAAATGAGCTCCTCAGTGCATTCAGTATGTCCTGCATAGGGTGGAACTCGGACTCCAGCAGAGATGACAGTTTAGCCACCGTCCTTCTCTCTCCTATCTCCTCCATCGGATCAAGGCGTTGCCCCAGGACAGAGCTAGCTTTCTTAATCAGTTTGTTCAGTCTCTTCCTATCGGCTGCAGTAATGCCACTGCCCCAGCAGACCACTCCAAAAGTGATGGCTGATGCCACCACCGTGTCATAGAATGACTTCAGCAGCGCCCCTTGTACACCAAAAGACCTGAGTCTCCTCAGCAGGAACAGCCTGCGCTGTCCCTTCTTGTAGAGTGCGTCAGTATTGTGTGACCAGTCTAGTTTATTGTTCAGATGAATACCCAGGTACTTGTAGGATGTCACCATCTCGATGTCTGTTCCCTGTATATTTACTGGTGCTGTGAGGGGCTGCCCATGCCTGCGGCAGTCCACCACCAGCTCCTTAGTTTTCCTCGCGTTGATCTGGAGGCAGTTCCGATGGCACCAGTCCACAAAGTCCTGGATAAGCCCTCTGTACTCAGCTTCATCTCCGCTGGAGATGAGACCAACGATCGCAGAGTCATCAGAGAACTTCTGTAGATGGCAATGTGTTGTGTTGTGTGAGAAGTCCGCAGTATAAAGAGTGAACAAGAAGGGAGCCAGCACCGTTCCCTGGGGGGCCCCCGTGCTACTGATGATCGTGTCGGAAACACAGTCCCGGGTTCTCACAAACTGAGGCCGGTTCGTGAGGTAGTCCAGGATCCATGATGACAGGTGCTGGTCCACCCCTGCGCGCAGCAGCTTGTCCTTCAGGATCATCGGTTGGATGGTGTTGAAAGCACTGGAGAAGTCAAAGAACATGATCCTCACCATATTCCCGGGCTTCTCCAGGTGGGACAGAGAACGGTGAAGGAGGAAGATCACCGCATCCTCCACCCCAATGCCATGCTGGTAGGCGAACTGGAGTGGATCCATCGCTGGTTCCACCAGGGGGCGGAGATGAGCAAGGAGCAGTCTCTCCAGGGTCTTCATCAAGTGGGACGTCAAGGCCACCGGTCTGAAGCTGTTCAGGTCTTTGGGGTGGGAAGTTTTTGGTACAGGTACCACACAAGATGTTTTCCACAGCTGTGGTACCCTCCCCAGTTTCAGGCTCATGTTGAAGATATACGTCACAATCCCACACAGCTGGTCTGCACAGGACTTGAGGAGCTTTGCGCTGATGCCGTCCGGTCCCGACGCCTTCCTCGCCTTGATCTTCCTCAGCTCCGTCCTCACCTGGGTCTTGGTCAGGGTCAGGATGGGGGGCTGTGTGTTGGGAGTGGGGGGGGTGTCGGTGGAGTGGGGAGTGGGTAGCAGGACTTGATTTCTTAGAGGCAGCAGTGGTTGTTGTGCAGACAGGGGGGAGGGCGGTTGGTCAAATCTATTGAAAAACAGATTCAGGTTGTTCGCCCACTCCCTGCCCCCCGTGGCCTGGGGGGAGGTATTCTGGAGCCCCGAGATGGTTTTGAGGTTTCTCCAGACCCCGCTGATGTCGCTCTGTTGCAGCTTGTCCTCCATCTTCTTCCTGAAGCTGTCCTTGCCTTCTCTGATCTTTCTCCTCAGCTCCCTCTGTACGGACTTCAGCATCTCCCTGTTCCCCGACCTGAAGATCCTCTTCTTCTCTCTCAGAAGTGTTTTTATCTCAGGGTTGATCCAGGGTTTGTTGTTTGAGTGACGCCGTATGGTCTTGGTGGGAACGGATTTGTCCACACAGAAGCTGAGGTAGCCCGTGAAGGTGTGAATGAGGCCATCGATGTCCTCACCATGTGGATCGCAGAGCTGCTTCCAGGCAGTGGCTTCAAAACAGTCCTTTAGAGTGTCCATTGTCTCCTCAGACCATAACTCCACAGTGTGCATGGCCGGAGGTTGTCTGTGCACTAGGGGTTTGTACACCGGTCGGAGATGAACCAAGTTGTGATCCGATCTCCCAAGTGGGGGGAGTTGTGATGAGGTGTACGCCTCCTTAGTGTTTGCGTAGAACAAATCCAGTGTTTTATTGTCTCTAGTGTGGCATGTGACATACTGGGTGAAAGTGGGCAGAATGGGAGACAGTGAAACGTGGTTGAAATCGCCTGAGATGAGGAGAAGAGCATCTGGGTGTTCTGTCTGCAGCCTGCTGGTTACTGAATGGATGACGTCACGCGCTGTCCCAGCGTTCACCGTCGGATTTGCATAAACAACAATGCAGATCACGTGTGAGTGTTCTCTCGGGAGATATGTAGGCCTCATGCTAACAGCTAGCAACTCAATGTCTTTGCTGCAGTGTCGTTGTTTAACAGTGATATGTCCCGGTCTGCACCAGTTGTTGTTAACATACATGATCACTCCACCGCCCCTAGTTTTGCCACTCTCTGGTGTTCGGTCAGCTCGTATCGTGTGAAAACCCTCCAGCTCAATGTTAGCATCTGCTGCTAGTTCAGTTAGCCACGTCTCAGTAAACAAAAGGAGAGAGCACTCCCGGTAAGTGCTATCATAACGGGAGATAGCCGCTAGCTCATCTAACTTTCCCAGTATCGACCGTACATTTCCCATGACAACAGATGGAAGGGAGGGTCTGTACCTTATATTTTTTGTCCTCCGCCTTACTCCAGCCCGGCAGCCGCGGCGTTTTCGCCTCAGTTCTCTCGGTATGTCGAGTTTTTCCAGTGGGACCGGGTGGCGGTTAAATGCTAGCAGCTCTTCCCTGTTATATCGTATCCTGCTATAAACAGTGGCTCCGTCCACCGGCTCAGGAGACATTTGGGACGATCTGTGTGTCCGTGATATAAGTGGGGTGAAAAAAAAAAGTGATCAAAAGAGAGAGGAAGGGAAAAAAAACTCGGAATCGAGCCGCTGTTGCAAAAGGCAGCCGACTGGTGTGGCGCCGAGAGGATATATATATACCATCTATATATATATATATACCATATATATATATACCAAATATACCATCTAACCTGGTACCTTAAAGGTGTTGTGACCTTTTGCAAACTGCATTGTCCATAAATGTCGCTCTGGTACCTCTTCTGTCCGGCTGAATGTCCAGCGGATGTGGGAAGAAGCATGCACGTCTTTTATTTGCTCAGCAAACAAAGTCCCTGAAGCATGGCCCTGCAGGAATTTTGCTGCTTGCTCCTGGATTAGGCACGTTTTTCACTATAACCGCTCCCAAAGTCTTCTTCTAGGTCAGAAAACCACGCTCCAACTGATGTTGACAAGTTTTTTGTTTATTTTGTCACAGCAAATCTTCGCCTTTAAACACCGTGAAAAACTAAAGATTCAGACATAAGAAACATGAATACAAAATAAATTATAACACTTAACAAATGTTCATAAACAAAAATAATCACATACCGTGTACGCCTTCTGCCTAGAATTTAGGAGTTAGTCATGTCACAAATTTCCCAAACAAAGTCCTCTCTCCGCATCTGATTGTGGACAGCCTCCAGCAGCCGTGTGACTCTTTTAATCAGGCATGTGAACAGCGCATGCCTACCACCCATTTTTGCATATCGTTCGGGTCCGCCACTGTTTCCTCACAAACATGGAGAACATTTAACAGTCCGGCTGCCTGCAGGAAAAACACTCCGTCCTCTCTCCGACACTCGCTCACACAATGGCGCTGATAGGCGGGGAGAGACACCTGCACGAGCCCCCTTCACGAGCTCTCCGACTCACCCGCGAGCTTGGCAGCATGAGCGCATATGCGCTGCGATATGGAGGGACTGAAGGCAGAGAAAAGGACACCGCTAACGTCCGCAACACTGGCGCACACACCCATAAACAAACATTATTTCAGAAAAAGAACCAAAAATACATAAACCTTTTCACTGTGACAGCTACAGTGCTGTTGTTGCTGACCTCATGCAAATGTTCAATGGCAAAGGACAAGAATTAATTGGGATTACCTGACTGCTGGGGTATCTTTCTGCAATTGCGGGATCTTTGCCCTACAGTTGAAAATGCTATCAGACACCCACCACTGTGAATTGATGCTATATGAATAAATTTTTATTGAATTGAATTGAACAATAGTTCTTGCCAAGAATCCAATAAGGGGAGTACTGGCACTTATTCTTTTTCCACTTAAAGTACTGAGTTTGGCTGACTGGACCACAGTTGGTGACTAGAATCTTTGCTATGACCTAGTCAGGGCATGCACTCATGACATAAAGGGCAGGTGCTACACCACAGGGTCAACTATCCAGTTTTAGGGTGTTTTTGCACCTAAGTGTTTGTGTTGATCCAAATCACTTACGGATTTTTTTTAGACTCAGGTTGTTTCTCCCTTAGTTTTGTTTCTTTTAACACAGAAAAAAAAAACAAACAAAAAAAAACCAAGCCGACCAAAATGTGTCACTTCAAACTATGCAATAACATCCTCTCTGTTTATTGGAGAGCACCTGGAGGACCATACCAGAGTTCATTAGGTTAAGCTATGATCACAAAGATTCTTACGAGTGATGGGTTTGTAAGAATCTCCCAGTTCCTACAAATTCTGGAGTCTGCAGACATTTGTGGAGGGGGGGCATAGTTTCTTATGGCTGTCGTTCAATTGGCAAGAGCAACTTGAGGTATTCTTGAAAAATGAGGTGAAATGTGGTGCTACACTTTTTCTGTATATAGAATTACTGGGTTTTATCGTTTACCTTTATTTACACTATGGATAGCATTATTGTACACAGACTGCTGTTGTTTTTCATCCTTGTTCCTTCTTTTCTTATATACAGTATTGCACACACCACTAAGAGAGAGAAAAACAGCATTTCAATTCTCCTGTATGTCCTGTACGTATACAAGTAGTGACAAATAAAAATCTTGAATCTTTGAATCTTTTCTGTCATTCGATGGCCCTACAGTTCTTAGATTCTTCGTAAGGGTGCCTTGAGCTCTTCATACGGCTGCCATCTTATGAAAATTTTTGTGCAAGTCAAGGCACTCTCAAGTCATTAGTAGGAAGATCTTATGGCTTTTGGCACATTTTGTCAACACAAATGTCACACAAATGACGTACTTCCACCTTATGATCGCCTCACTACCGCCTTATGCACGCTTATTTCCTTATAAACGGGGATTCGTATGGCATTTCCTAAGACCACTGTAAAGGGCCCTCAAGAACAACTTAAGATGTTCTTCAGGCATACTTGTGGCCAACAGCTTGAATGATTCTTACGTTGTTCCTATGGCATTCGCACGGCCACCCTACGATAAGGGGTTTTCATGGGGCATTTCATGGGGCATTCGTAGAGACAAGACCACTGACCTGGCCACGAACTTACAAACGGTCTACAAATGCTGGATTCTCCTACGGCTGCCTTAAGAAGGCAGTTTGAAATGGTCCAAAAATCATTCATATGGTGTTTGCAGCCATTTGTAAGGGTATTTGTGACCGTAGCTTTTAGGGTGAGTCCCAATTCATCCCTTCACCCTACCTCTTAGCTCTACCCTCAGTTTTGCGCATTCATGTGCAAAACAGAGGGGTAGGGCAAAGGGGTGAATTGGGACAAAAGTTCCCCTGAAACAGACTTAAGCCTGTAGGTGTGAAAACTGCTTCAAAAATTACTTTTGGTTCTTAAATTTGAAAAACAGTTTTTCCGGAGAACCCTTACATTAGAGACGGACTCCTTATTACCTTATTTTAACCAAAGATATGTCTGTCTGTCTAAGTGCCAGGTCTGTCGCAGACATCAGCAACCAGGGCATCCCATCTTCCTTATTGGTTGTCAAGTGTTTAACATTTGTTAACTTGTTTAACTTGTTTAACACAAGTTTAACATTTGTTTGTTCTCTCCCATAGATTGAGTCCCCATCGTGCTGTTTGCTCTCTACATGTCTGTTCTTTTCTTCTTCTCTGTCCCCTCACCCCCCAGCCAGTCGCAGCAGATGACTGCCCCTCCCTGAGCCTGGTTCTGCTGGAGGTTTCTTCCTGTTAAAAGGGAGTTTTTCCTCTCCACCGTCGCCAAGTGCTTGCTCACAGGGGATCGCCTGATTGCTGGGGTCTTTCTGCAACTGTGGGGGTCCTCCCTACAGTTGATAGTGCTATGAGATGACTGTTGTTGTGAAATGGCGCTATATAAATAAAGTTGAATTGAATTGAATTGAAAGTGCTGTTAAAATTATGACTTAGGAAGTTTACAATACTTTTGATGAGTGTTGCGCCTCGGCTCCCCCAACTGTGCTTTCCTCAATTTTGCCAGTTAGTATATGATGCTCTATGTTGTGTTTTCTCAAGATGTGGTTGAGAAAAGTCAGTTGTGTCTCACAGTTATTAATGCTGTCATGGTTCTTCCTCTCCTCAATACTTCATCATTGCTGACTGTATTGACCCATGAGATTTACAGAATTCTTCAGATAAACTACATCTCTGTTGCTTTGAGCCTTGCTGCTCTGTCCTTGCTCAGATTCCAAAACTCACAGCCATAGAGCAATATGAGATATTTCTGTTATTACCTCCGCCAAGGAGGTTATGTTTTTACCAGGGTTTGTTTGTCTGTTTGTTTGTCTGTCTGTCTGTTACCAACATAACTCAAAAAGTTATGAACGGATTTTCACAAAATTTTCAGGACAAGTCCGAAATGGGAAAAGAAATGATTAGATTTTGGGAGTAATCCAGATCACCGTCTGGATCCAGGGATTTTTTAAATGATTCTTTATCATTGCGAGATAGGGCCATTTTTAACATATGTGTACATAACTCCACAATAAATGGTCAGGACGCTTGCCAAAAAAATACAGGATAAGATCCCAATAGGTTCTACGAAATATCAAAGACTGATCCGGATCCTGCAAAAAAATCCGGATACTGTGATCCAGAACAGTAAATAATAGGGGATCTTTGGAATTTTCATCACTGTAAGGCAACAAATTAAGATATAAACATACAACAAACACCAAAATATAGTCAAGATACTGAGGAATCAGTAGGGTGCCAATGGATTTGTTGTATTTTCAAAAGCTATGGGGCTACTGTATATCCAGAAGAAAACCGCCATTACCGAAAAAGTGATTTTTGTCAATAACTACTGAACTAATAAAAATATCAATGTGAATCCAATTGCTAAAGGTATGTTTTGATGGTCAAGAATCTGAAAATATAGATAAAATAAATGTAGGACTATTATATTTGGGGAAAATCCCAATATTAGGAGGAACTGAGGTACTTGGCGGAGGTCTGCGCTCTCCGAGTGCTTTTCTAGAGATTATTTTTATTCTTTTGTGTATATTCTTTTCTCTATGAGTTAGTCTCTTAGCTATCAGTACTATTATTACCTCCGCCAAGGAGGTTATGTTTTTACCGAGGTTTGTTTGTCTGTTTGTTTGTCGGTCTGTTACCAACATAACTCAAAAAGGTATGAACGGATTTTCACGAAATTTTCAGGACAAGTCCAAAATGGGACAAGGAAGAAATGATTAGATTTTGGGAGTGATCCAGATCACCGTCTGGATCCAGGAATTTTTTTAAAGGATTCTTTATCATTGCAAGATAGGGCCATTTTTAGCACATGTGTATATAACTCCACAATAAATAAACACACAATAGATAAAATAAATGTAGGACTATTATATTTGGGGAAAATCCCAGTATTACGGAGAACTGACATGCTTGGCGGAGGTCTGCGCTTTACGAGTGCTTTTCTAGTTGAAGATTAAATTCATTTTCATGAAGGTTTCTTTAGATTTGGCTATTCTTTTCTTAATTTCTGTGTTACAGCTGCCATCTGATAACATCATGGCTCCAAGGTATCTGAAATGATTCACTTGCTTGATTCATTCATTTTTACAAAAGATGTTACACAGAGGAGGTTGAGGTTTCGTGCTGACTACCATGCATTCCGTTTTTTCTGGCATTACGGTTGAGTCCATACTCTTCACTGCTTTCTATCATGGTGTTCAGGATGTGTTCTTGCTTCTTTTCAGAGTCAGCACAGTATCATCGGCATATCAAAGGTTACTGATGTTTTGTCCTCTCACTCTTATGCCTTCTTGTTCTGAGATGATGTGAGGAATTATTTCACTATAGCTGTTGAATATGTCTGGTAAAACAATGCACACCTGTCTCACCCCTCTTTTGATGCCTTTGGAATATGATATGTAACTATAAATAAATTATTAAAAAAAACCCAACTGTTTGTATCTAACAGCAAAAACAACAGTAAAGTCGACCTGGCTCTCTCTGTCTTCAGTAAACTGGACTCACCCGTCATGCGCAGCACCTGCAGGCTGACGAGGGGCCTCAGGGATGCGGGGCCAATGGTGTGAAGGTTATTCCTGCTCAGGTCCAGTAGAGCCAGAGAAGTCAAACCAACCAAAGCCTGGTCTGCTAGCATCTCTATGCTGTTGTGCTGCAAGTGGAGCTCCTGCAGACGCTGAGACACAGAGATATAGGCACACAGACTGAGAATGACTTTTGTAAATACTAGTGCATACCCGTGCATGCCCGTAGAAACCAAGTATAAGCAAGCATTTCTGCATGCCCATAGAAAGTTACTGTTACCATGGCAACAGTAACCATGGTGAAACCTGCCTTTGATCTTTGATGTCACCACTCGTTCAGTGATGCCTGCCTTTGCTCTTTGATGATGCGTCTGCCTGGCAAGAGTAATCATGGTGATGCCTGCCTTTAATCTATGACATAACCCCCCTATGGGCATTCAATAAAGATTTCCCCTCCTAAACTTCCACATATCCAGGGAGGCTGAAATTTGGGGATGCACACCCTCGTAACCTCAGCAAAGCACACAAAAAAAATCTGAGGCCAGTCCGATGAACGGTTAGAGAGATATGCATGGAACACACACACACACACACACACACACACACACACACACACACACACAGAGATTTCTTGCATTATAATATGATATCAAAGACAAATACTTCTTAACCTGGAATGTATCCAATAAATGTGATTATAAGGGTTCTGTTGTGTTGTAATGTGAACACTTCATGATTTACCTACACATACAACTTTTTATTAAATCTCAAATCCTCTAAAATATGCTCTTGCTTTACTGAGTTTTTTTTTTCTTTTTTACAGGCAAAGTGGTTTCTTCTGCCACTTTTTTTTTTTAATAGTCCGGCTGTGCTCCTGCCTAAGAAGTCTTATTTTTTTCTTTACCATCTCCCATGGCAAAGGTGGGTCTACCGGGGGAAACAGTTCAGTCTGAGGGGCTTTAAGGCGGCTCCGTGGTGGCCTCCTCCCTGGAGCTTTAAAACAAGCTCGTGCCCCCCTCTTCCCCGGGCTTTGAAACAGGCTCGTGGCAGCCACCTCTCTGGAGCTGTCAGACCCCCGTGGTCAATCTCTATGACGCCGGGGCCCTAGTCCCATACTGCTGTAGCCGACTCCCACGGAGCCTCGCCATCTGGAGCAATCACCTGGGCACGCCACAGTCTGTTCGTGTGCCAAACCAAATCGTCCATCTGCCAAAAGCACGTTGTCCTCAGCTTCGCCACGATCTTCAGCGGTGCCTGTTGTTTTGCTGGCTGCGGCTCGGTCAGTCGCTGTCCCGGTCTCCTGCTGGCGCAAACCTGAACCCAGTCCATGAAGTGGTGCCTTACTTGTCTTCATGTGCTGTCATTGTGTTCCTGCAGACTACACATCATTCCCCTCTCCCTTACAAAAATGCAAAACACATACACACAATTCAGACCCACCCCAATTTAGGACCCAAATCCCGCACTAAGAAACGACAGGGAACAGTGAACTATAATGACCAAACATATTCACCCAAAACAACTCAGATAAGATCCTCCTTTTTTTTTTAAAACTAAAATACACAAAATAATCCCATGTCATGACATACACTCATGCAACCCTACAAACATATTTACATTACAGTGTTCATGTCACACCAATGTCCGCTGGCAGCTAAGGATAAAACTGGCTCGAAGGCCCAGGGCAGCCCCACGGCATGCATGCCCCTGGACGCCGCCTGCCCCCGGGATTGAAACTGACCTTTCCAGTGAAAACGTCTCCTTTCCACACCCTCGGCTGCTTCTCTCATCTGGACCCGCAGTGCTGCTGCCCGGCATGCCATCCCTCCATGCCTGTCGGTCCGCTCCCGACTACCTTCAACACTGCTGCAGCTGCCGCCACTGTAGCCCCAAACACTCCGGCCCCCTGTGGCCGAACTCCGGGGAAAACTAACGCTTGCTTATCGGTGCCACTCGTTGACTTGGGCACCTCGCCATAACGCCCAGCACCCTCGTCCAAGGCGCTCTCAGCCCCGGCACTGAGGTCTTGCCCGACCTCCGCGACGCCCGGCACCTCCTCTCTGTCGTCCGAGGTGCTCCGCTGTGCCGTCTCTGTGTCCAGCTGTTGCTGCTGCCTCTTGGGACTTTCAGCATCACCCTCGTTGGTGTCACTCATTGACCCAAGCGCCTCATCGTCGTGCCCAGCACCGCCGTCCAAGGTACTCCACTGCGCTGCCTCTGCGCGGCTGTCGCTGCTCCGACTCCAACATGCTGAGCTCCTCAGCTGGCTTGCTGTCTTTGGTGACCAGGGGCTCCTCCACTTGTGGCCCTGGTTCCACCTCGAAGTCTGGCTGGTAGCTCATAGCTTGGTTTTGGCGCGCACCTAGCTTCGTGGCTAACTTTCCCATAGACACTGACTGAGCTGCTAGCTTCCCCGAGCTAGCTAGCTTAGCTTATTTTGGTGCCAACAGCTCACTTACTCGCAGATTCGTGGTCCTTGTATGTTCGGAAAAATATTCAGCCAGCTGCCCAACAGCATCCGCATAAAGACTCCATTTCTCCCAACATACAGAGAATTTTCTGACCTTCTTCGCCAAGATGGTGGGCCAGAAGTGCTCGTCTTCACACTCCGTCGAGTCTACTTAAGCCCAGTGCCACGATGTAACCCTCAAACATGGCCACCCAGTTCGGCCACAGGATCGCTGGCTCTCCCGGCTATTCCAGAAATGGTGATAATAGTGGAGGTAGCCCATATGCCCCCATAGTTTCTCCTCGTCGCCAAAATGTTATGTCTGTAATAATGGTCGGAGTCAGTCTTATGCCATGCAGCAAACTGGACTTTATTAGAGAACACACAACTATATACAGTCTGGCCGTAGCCCACCTGACGTTACACCCAGGGTGGGTACGGCAAGCCACAAGGGCCACACACACACACACACACACACACAACATTCACTACACATCACACACCTCTGAACGATTAGACCAGCCTCTTTGCAGGTTTGTTTTTACGCCGTTGTGATAGGGAAATGAACTTGGACACGCCCATAAACACATTCTGCATCAGTGGCAACTGATCATCCGACCCCGTCGTTGTAATATGGCCCAATATGTAATAAATGCACAATATTATTCATTAATTGTGAAGAAAAATATCTATTGTTAGATAATATTACTTAGACTTAATTATTGAATGTGCGTGCCCTGCTCAACCGTGACATCTGTTGGGGTCCGGCCCCCCTGGGACCTAATGCAGAGACAACACTGAAAATGTGAAATATTCTGTACCTGCAAACCTCGGAATGTGTAGTCCAGTAGTCGTGTGATGTCATTTCCTGCCAAGTAGAGGATGCGCAGATGTTCGAGGCCCCGAAAGGTGTCAGCTGTCACCAGGTGGATGCGGTTTCCATTCAGCGCCAGCTCCAGCAGCTGACCCTGATTCTGGAAAGAGCCAGGCTCCACTGCCGAGATGGTGTTGTTCTGGAGGAGGAGGGGTGTGTGAACATTCAGAGTTCAGTAAATCTAGGTTTAAAATAAATTAATCCAGGTTTACACTGAGCCAAGTGCTGTTGCACAAATTCAAATTAATCAGTTTCGTAAAGCTAAATTTAATCAAAAGGGTCATTAACACTTTACTGCTATCATCACGAGCTGGCTAAGATTGCTAGTTTAACAGTACTCGTATTGATGGTGCATTCCAGGAGCCTCTGAAATTTGAGTAATGAGGTCAAAATAGCATTACTTCCATGTTAGCTGCATTCCAGAAAAACATACTATGCCAATTAAGTGTACTGTGTTGTTTTGAGTCAGCAATGACTCTACCTAGCTAAAAGAGAGTCAAGTCTGTCTCTGGAATCTCTCATACACAAGCTTATAAACATAGGGGCAGATTTACTAAATCAGCACAAATTAGCGAGTGTGCAAATTAGACAGAGTGCCTCGGGGAGTGGCCAGTTTTTGCCAGTGATCTACTATCAACACGCAAAATTATGAACACAGACGCAGTCACTTCATTTCAAAAATGACCACCCATCCACCAAGAGCACCGCAAAATTGCACACAGGCACAGCTGATGAGGAAGCAGGTCATCAACAAAGACACAGCCAGTTTGGTGGAGCATGATATAGTTTTATATATATAGTTAGCTTTTTTTAAGCTTTTGTTTAAGCGCAAACCCCAATAAAATAGTCTATATTTGTTTGTCATATATCAAAGTTTTGATTTTCATTTCACATTGCAGACTCTGTCATAAATCGCCCTTTCCCAGGGCAAACAGGAGACACCAAACACAGACTGTGAGTTTTGCACATTTATTAAACAGAAAAAAACACACAAGAACAAAAATACACACTTACAGGTAAGGAGGAGAACCGGGGAATGCCCGGAGGATACGAGTAGACGGGGACTCCGTCTGGAGAGCACCAGGACGTAACACTAACGTCTGGATGACAAGATCACTGTGACGAGAAAGGATGATTAACAAACTGGAGGCAGCTGTGACAGCCCGCGAACAGCATCTGACACCCGGAAATGGTGCACGAGCTGTCACAGCGCCTGCGTGGATTGGGATGACTAAACAAGAAAAAAATGTACAGAAACTAATAATTAAATAACCATAAAACAAGTAACAAACCAGAGAACACAAAAAAGGGAAAGAACCACCAAGGAAGGATAATATAACAACCCAAAAAAATACAACAAATACAAAATGAAACAAAGACAAGACTATAACTAACAATACAGAACAACTCATAAATAAACAGAGGCAAATAAGAACCCAGAGACCAACTATAGGAATACATGAAAATCAGGAAACAAATCATTGGAAAAGAATTGTCATGATTGAGAGCAAGTGAGGCTCAAACGCTGAGCTGTCAGAACGAACACTCAGACACAGATGTAAAGACCCACCAGTTTATTCTAAAAATAAAATCGAACACAAATCTAAATAAAGGTGCACACATAAAGAAAAGCGCAAAACAAAATCACACATTTAAATTTGGAACAAAAACCAGTGACGCTGGAACGCATGCAGCCTACGGGGAAAGAGCAGAAAGAGATGGTTAGGGACAGAATCTCCACAAGAGGAGAATGAGATGGGGGAGCACTCTTACTGCTGTGAGCAGGGGAGCCCGGCGGGGAACTCCTGCGTGGGTCCAGGGAAATGGGGGGAAGACGGTTGACCTGGGTGGACGTCCGCTGTCTTCTGGTGAGGCAAGCGTGATCAGTCCCAGAGTATGCACCACTAAGGCAGCAGCAAACCTGAGAGAAGAGGAAGACACGGGGAGTGAAAACACAGATCAAACCAAAGTGAAATAACAGTGTGGCTTAGACTCTTGGGTTGCAAACCTAATGGTCCAACGATGCACTTTCCACACGCTGGCTCTTAAATATGCTGGTCAATTAGGAAGCAGCAGGTGTGTAATCGTGCAGGTGTAGCTGATACTCCGGAGCCGGGAAGACAGGAACAGAAAGGGAGGGGGAGCACGCCCACCTGATCATCACAATGCTCCCTCTTCAAGGGGCGCCTCCTGGCGTCCCACTGGGCTTGCGAGGATGGGTCCAATGGAATGCCCACACCATCCGTTTGTCCAGGATGAAGGACCCCGGAATCCAGGACCACTCCTCCGGAGTGTACCCTTTCCAGTCCACTAGGTACTGGCACTTAGTTTAAACAAACTAAAGGTACTGGCACCCAAGACCCCATTGAAGGATGTCCAAGAGCCTCTCCACAGTGCACGTGGTCTGACCGTCGATGACCCGGGTGGGGGGTGAGGTGGGGGATCCACAGGAGGGCAGAGAGGACTGGTGGAGAGGGACTTGATGCGGGAGATGTGGAAGGTGAGATGGATCCGCATTGAAGGTGGCAGGCCCAACCGAACAATGACGTCATTGATGATTCGCTTGATGGAGAACGGGCCCAGATAGCACAGGGAGAGCTTCCAGGACTCCGTCTTGAGCGGGATCTGTTCGGCAGACAGCCAGACCTTCTGTCCCACTGTGTACTTCGGTGCCGATGCATGTCTGTGGTTAGCATACCGTTTATTCCGCAGAGCGGAGCAAAGGAGGGCGGCTCTTGTGGCCCTCCACAGACGGCAGCACCAGCGCGCATGGGCCTCCACGGATAGGATGGCAAGGCCCCTCTCCATTATGGGCAGCAGAGGCAGTGTGTAGCCCATCGAGGCCTCAAACGGAGTAAGCCCAATACAGAAGGAGACAACAGAGTTATGAGAGTACTTCACCCAGGTCAGGTGGGAGCTCCAGGTGGACGGGTTGAAGGCTGCTATGTACCTTAGGGTGGCCTCCGGGGACTGATTGGCACACTCGGCCTGACCGTTGCTTTGTGGATGGTATCCGGACGTCAGGCTGGCAGCAGCACCCAGAAAATGGCAGAACGCCTTCCACACCTGGGATGTGAATTGTGGCCCCTGGTCAGAGACAATGTCCACCGGAATCCCATGCAACTGGATCACTTGCTGCATCACCAGATCGGCCATCTCTGTGGCAGATGGTAACTTGTGGAGAGGGACTAGGTGGATGGCCTTGGCGAATCGGTCGACTATGGTAAGGATAAGGACAGAGGGAGGCCCCTGACGAAGTCCAATGCGATGTGGGACCACGGACGACTTGGCACCAGGAGGGGATGGAGGAGGCCAGCTGGTAGGGAAGAGTCAGACTTGTTTGCAGCGCAGGTGTGACACGCCTTGACATACTCCCGCACATCCCTCCTGAGTGTGGGCCACCAAAACCCTCTTCTTAGCAGCTCAATCGTGCAGGAGATGCCAGGATGGCAGGTGAAGAAGCTGGTGTGCCCCCACTTAATCACCTCTCCTCGTAGTGAGGAGGTGGACCTCCCTCCGGGATGGGTTCCAATGACTGGCCCTGCCGGACTCTCTGCTCAATATCCCATGAGAATGTCCCGAGAAAGCAAGAAGAGGGGAGAATAGTCTCCAGGGGAGACGCAGCTGCTGTGGAGGAGGACGTGGAGGAGGAGGAATCAGAGGAAATCTGGCGTGAGAGAGCATCAGCCTTGGCATTACGAGACCCTGGGTGGTACGAGATGGAAAGACTGAACCTATTAAAGAACAGGGCCCATCAAGTCTGCCGAGAATTCAACCATCTGGCCAAATCGAAGATATTCTAAATTTTTATGATCGGTCCAGACAATGACCAGTTGGTTAGCTCCCTTCAGCCAGTGTCTCCACTTCTCCAGTGCCAGCTTAATGGCCAACAGTTCGCGGTCCCCAGTATCGTAATTCCTCTCGGCTGGCACTAGCCGCTGGGAGAAATACGCACACGGCCTGAGCTTCTGGTTGGAGCTTCTGGTCAGAGCTGGAGAGCTGGGAGAGGACAGCGCCCACCTCTAAATCGGACACATCCACCTCAACCACGAACTGTTCTGAAGGATCCACCTGCGCCAGGATGCGCATGTTGGTGAAGAGGCCTTTAAGGGTCACAAAAGCTCATTCAGCGGCCTCGGACCACTTGAATGGGCTTTTGGTCAACGTCAACTGTGCAAGCGGTTGCACCACCTTACTATAGTCACGGATAAATCGGTGGTAGAAGTTGGCAAAACCCAGGAAGCGCTGGAGGTCTTTCCCGGACTGGGGGAAAAGGCAGTCTACTACCACCTTGATTTTTTCTGGATCGGTCTTTAACGCGCCCTCGGTGACGATGAACCCCAGGAATGAAGTTGAGCGAGTGGAAAATTCACACTTCTCCACTTTCACAAAAAGCTGATTCTCCAGCAAGCGCTGCAGGACACAACGAACGTGGGTTACGTGCTCCTCCAGTATGCAGGAAAAAATCAAAATATCATCCAGATACACAAAAACAAATGTCCCGTAAGACGTCATTAATTAACCGCTGGAAGAGGGCAGAGGCATTGGTCAGCCTGAATGGAATGACCAAATATTCAAAATGGCCCAGAGGTGTTTTAAATGCTGTCTTCCACTTGTCTCCCTCATGAATACGGACCAAGTGGTACACATTACAGAGGTCGAGCTTGGTGAAGTAACGTGCCCGTTGGAGTAGCTCAAATGCTGAGTTAAGAAGGGGCAGCGGATATTTATCCTTACGTGTAATTTCGTTACGCTCACGGTGATCAGTGCACAGCGGCAATGTCCCATCCTTTTTCCCTACAAAAAAGAACCCAGCGCCAAGAGGGGCGGATGATGGACGAATAATTCCGGCATTGAGGGAGTCTTTTATGTAGGTCTCCATTGCCTTCCTTCCTCTCCAACCCAGATAAACTGTAGAGCCAGCTTGATGGCAGCTGCGCGCCCGGGAGGAGGTCGATAGCGCAGTCATAGATCTGATGCGGTGGTAAAGACAGGACCCTGGACTTGCTAAAGACCTCCCCTAAGTCATGATAGACCTCAAGCACGGAGCTGAGATCCGCCGACTCAGCCGGAGGGGAAGAGATCAGGAGCGAGGGCGAGCATGCAGCCGATCGGAGACACGATGACAGACAAAAAGGGCTCCATGACAAAATGGAGCCCTGACTCCAGTTTAGAATTGGATTGTGAATGCGGGGCCACGAATACTCCAGAATCATGGCAGTGGTGGATTGAGGCAGAACATAAAACTGGATAGTCTCGCAGTGATTACCGGGCAAAATGACCGAAATGGGCTCAGTTTGTTCGGTGACCGCTGCGGTGCTGCTGCCTGAAACTGCCAAGACACTTAAGGGTGACAGGACATTCCTGGTGGGTATCTGAAATTTTCTGACAATGGCCTGTTGAATGAAATTCTGCTCCGCTCCTGAATCAATTAGAGCGGAGGTTTTGAACTTTGCCCCCGGTAACTGAATGAGGGCCGGGAGTTCAAAACAATTGAGGCAATTTTGAAGACCTTCCCGCCAGTCCCCCCACGGCAACTGACATGCCGGGTCTCTCGGGCCAAATTGGGAATTTCGAGATTGTGTGGCCAGGCACCCCACAATAAATACACTCCCCCGCCCTCTTGCAATGCCGGCATTCCTTTGGAGTCAGACGGACCCTACCGAGGTCCATCAGCTCCAGTAACGACGCCGACGAAGCAGCATCAGAGGCCAGGGGGGCTGGCCATGGAGCAAACGGGGAAGCAACGGCCTTCTGCTCCCTTGCACGCTCCCTAAATTGGTTATCCAGGGCCACTGCCTGCACAATCATCTCATCCAGAGAGGAAGGGGACGCGCGGATAGCCAGCTCGTCACGGACGTTCGTATCCAGACCCCAGAGGAAGGTGCTGCGCAGGGCAGTGTCGTTCCATCTGGAGTCGGCTGCAGCAACCTGGAACTCAACGGAGAAATCGGCCACAGACCGGCCTCCCTGTCGAAGTCCCATCAGCTGGCTAACTATGTTCCCCTCACTCTCCGTATGGTTGAATGCCTCGGAGAATTCCCGCACAAACTGTTCAAATGTGTATAGGAGACCATCCGGGCTGCTCAAGACAGACTATGCCCACTTAAGCGTTTGGTCTCGTAGCAACAGGGTCATGAAATGGACCTTAGCTGATTCATCCCTATATGACCCTTCCACCTGCTAAAAATAAAGCCAGCAATGGAGCAGGAACCCTCTGCATCCCTCTACCTCTCCCACATAGGGGGCAGGCAAAGGAACAGAGATGTTCCTGTGAATAGCAGACACTGCCGGAGCAGCAGGTGCAGAGGGAGACGCTGCACCAGGAGGCCGACCTAAGTGCTCAGTGATGGTGGCCAATTGCTGGGTAACAGTTTCGAACTGGTCAAAAAGAAACATGACCCAGTGTTCCGTGGCCTCCGAGCACCAGAGTGCCGACTGTTCGCCTGGCTGAGTGCTCGCTGAGCCTTGATCTTGGCTGGATCGTTCTGTCATGATTGAGAGCAAGTGAGGCTCAAACGCAGAGCTGCCAGAATGAACACTCAGACACAGATGTAAAAATCCACTAGTTTGTTCTAAAAATAAAATCGAACACAAATCTAAGTAAAGGTGCACACATAAAGAAAAGTGCAAAACAAAACCACACTTTTAAATCTGGAACAAAAACTGGTGACGCTGGAGCGCAAGCAGCCTACGAGGAAAGAGCAGAAAGAGATGATTAGGGACAGAATCTCCACAAGAGGAGAATGAGATGGGAGAGCACTCTTACTGCTGTGAGCAGGGGAGCCCGGCGGGGAACTCCTGCGTGGGTCCAGGGAAATGGGGGGAAGACAGTGGACGTGGGCGGACGTCCACTGTCTTCTGGTCAGGCGAGCGTGATCAGCCCCCGAGTATGCACCACAAAGGTGACAGCAAACCTAAGAGGAGAGGAAGACACGGGGAGTGAAAACACAGATCAAACCAAAGGGAAATAACACAGTGTGGCTTAAGACTCTTGGATTGCAAACCTAACGATCCAGCGATGTGCTTTCCTCAGGCTGGCTCTTAAATATGCTGGTCAATTAGGAAGCAGCAGGTGTGTAATCACGCAGGTGTAGCCGATACTCCGGAGCCGGGAAGACAGGAACAGGAGGGGAGGGGAAGCACGCTTGCCTGATCATCACAAGAGTACACTGGAAATGATGACTAAGACAGGAACCGGAGATGAACTAAACACTTAAGGAGAAACTGAGGAGAGAATAATAATACCAACTAATAAATACTACAAAGGAAAGAGCAGAAAGAGATGATTAGGGACAGAATCTCCACAAGAGGAGAATGAGATGGGAGAGCACTCTTACTGCTGTGAGCAGGGGAGCCCGGCGGGGAACTCCTGCGTGGGTCCAGGGAAATGGGGGGAAGACAGTGGACGTGGGCGGACGTCCACTGTCTTCTGGTCAGGCGAGCGTGATCAGCCCCCGAGTATGCACCACAAAGGTGACAGCAAACCTAAGAGGAGAGGAAGACACGGGGAGTGAAAACACAGATCAAACCAAAGGGAAATAACACAGTGTGGCTTAAGACTCTTGGATTGCAAACCTAACGATCCAGCGATGTGCTTTCCTCAGGCTGGCTCTTAAATATGCTGGTCAATTAGGAAGCAGCAGGTGTGTAATCACGCAGGTGTAGCCGATACTCCGGAGCCGGGAAGACAGGAACAGGAGGGGAGGGGAAGCACGCTTGCCTGATCATCACAAGAGTACACTGGAAATGATGACTAAGACAGGAACCGGAGATGAACTAAACACTTAAGGAGAAACTGAGGAGAGAATAATAATACCAACTAATAAATACTACAAAGGAGATCCATGGACAGTCTGAAATGTGCACCTGGTGCTCCCCCCGTGCTCCACTTCATGACAGACTCTTTTCTTTAATATGTATAAATTGAGGACTTCTCATGAATAAACTGATTATTGACCAATGTGTTTATTTTATTAACACAAGAACCGTCTAAGGTTTTATTATGTGAATAACTTTGTTTTAACAAAATCAACAGGTCTCCCAGTCCATGACTTTTCAAAAATGCTGTATGTGCGTTTTATCTTTCCTGAAGTCTGGAACATAAAATTAAATACACACGATTTCACTTATTTCTTGGACAGCCACAGCAGAGACTGCTGTTACTGAGTTACTACCATGTTGCAAGGGGTGTATGGAGTGTCAGGGAGGGATAGTACCTCTGACGGGGCAACAGTCGCACCTCTGGGTGGTCAGTCCACTTTGGTTCCCACTTGGCACTCAACTCTCGCCTGTGGCTTCAAGTAGCTGTTTGCATGCTACAGCAGCCACACTCCAGTAAACCGCTTCGACTGCCGGGTGAAACCAGGTAAGGGTAGCCGATGGGTTTGAAACCCTCGGTGAGGTAGGGCTTGTCTACCTACGCAAGTGTAGACTGGACCTGGCGGACTGCGCGGAGGAAACCACCAGATTGGCTCAAAGGGCAGGAAGGCAGACCAAGCAAAGCATTGTGGAGCGCAACTAGGGCACAGTGAGACATGAAGGACACTGCTGGCCATCCACCGCATCCTAACCTATCTCTAGCTGTCTTGACTGTGTCTTGCCACTAGATCCAGATAGGCTGGGACGAGAGAGAGAGGTTGACGACCCTGCGCAACTCTCAAAGACATCACCCCCCCCCCCAATTTTCTTCTTATCCTCCCCCCAAGTCCTGTGGTGATGATGGGCAAGTGACAAAGCAGGTGCGGATACACTGGAAGCTGTAGCCACAATCCCATACATAGGTGGCCCAGGGTATATGGCCGCCCTCTACTGGACCGAAGCAGCAGTGGAGTTCAGCAGCCCCCTGGGTGTCTGAGCAGCCCTCTGTAGGATTTGCTCTGCTCACCTCCATGGCCTGAGGAAGGGGCTAGAAAAGGTGCCCTAAACATAGCCTACTTCGCTATACCCTGGCCAGCAAGCCACGGCTGGTGGGGATCCCACCCTAGCGGTCGAAATTCTCAGAAGAAATCAACTAAAGTGACATCACTCAGCATTGGCATTTGGAATGTGTGAATGCTCATGGACAGCTCCAAAGCGGACAGAGCTGAGAGACGGACAGCACTTGTCACAAGAGAACTCAGCAGGTACAACATCCACATCGTAGCTCTGAGCGAGACCAGGTTTGCAGATGAAGGTCAGCTGACAGAAGTCAAAGCCAGCTACACCTTTTTCTGGAGCGGCCGAGCCAGCGAAGAACACTGCGAAGCAGGAGTAGGCTTCACGATCAGATCCAATCTGATCAGCAAGCTTACCAGCCTCCCCAAAGGAACCAACGACTGCCTCATGACCCTGCGGCTCCTCCTCCGAGGAAACCACCATGCCACATTCATCAGTGCATATGCTCCCACCATGACGAACCCAGATGAGATCAAAGACAAGTTTTACGAGGTCTTAGAGACTCTCATTGAAGGCGGCACTGAAGGAGGACAAACTCATTGTTCTTTGAGACTTTAATGCCAGAGTTGGTACAGACTACCTGACATGGGAGGGAGTCCTTGGGAGAAATAGAGTTGGAAAGTGCAACAGTAACGGTCTTCTCCTGTTGAAGACGTGCGCCTCTCATGACCTTCTGATCACTAATACCGTCTACCGCTTGACTAATCACAACAAGACCTCCTGGATGCATCCACACAGCAAGCATTGGCATCTGATCGATTGCATCATTGTGAGAAGGAGAGACAGGCAGGACGTTAGAGTGACGAAGGCGATTTGTGGCGCAGACTGCTGGACGAATCACAGACTCATTCTCTCAAAGCTCAACGTCGCACATCCAGCTCAAATGGCGTCCACAGGGGAAAAAGGCAAACAAGCAACTCAATGTCAGCAAGCTGGAACAGCACTCTGTGTGACAGAACATCAGTAAGGACCTGGACAGCAAACTTAGTCAGCTCGACCTCAAGGCGTACAGAGCAGAAGATGACTGGGCAGCTTTCAGAGACATGATGTATGATACCTCACGCACTCATCTGGGCCAGAACACGCACAAACACCAAGACTGGTTCAATGAAAACGACGAGGACATCCAAAAGCTGCTTGACAAGAAGTGTGAAGCCCACAGAGCGTACCAGCAAGACAGCAGATCTGTCTCTAAGAAGGCAACCTTCAACTCCATCAAAGGAAAGGTGCAGGCAAAGCTCAGAGAGATGTAGGACTTCTGGCTCAGCAAAAAGGCAAATGAAATACAGCAGTACGCAGACAGCAACAACTCCAAACACTTCTACGATGCCCTTAAGACCATCTACAGGCCTCAGTCTTCTGGAACATCACCACTGCTCAGCGCTGACGGGTCCACTCTCCTCAACAACAAGAACGCAATCCTGGAAAGATGGGCAGAACATTTCAGCAGCGTCCTGAATAGACCTTCATCCATCAATGCAGAAGCCATCACTCGCATTCCCCACGTAGAGCTGAACACGTCTCTGGCAGAACCTCCAACAGAATCAGAAGTCCAAAAAGCGATCAAACTCCTTTCGAACGGCAAAGCACCAGGCTCTGACTCCATCCCAGCTGAAATCTACCAGGCAGGAGGACCAGTTCTAATACAGAAACTTACCGAGCTCCTTCAAACCATGTGGCAGCAGGAAGTTATCCCCCAGGAGCTCAAGGACACCTCCATTGTCCATCTCTACAAGAGAAAAGGAAACAGGCAGTCCTGTGACAACCACCGTGGGATCTCTCTCCTTACCATCGCCGGCAAGATCCTCGCAAGAGTCCTTCTCAACTGCCTCATTCTGTTATGACTGCCCTCTTGGAGCAGGAATGAGGCACCAATCACTTGCAGTGAGTTTGGTAATTTAATGAGAAATAATAACAAATACAAACACTTGCCTCCAGGGGTGGATTTACAAAAAGACTGAACGGGGACCCAGCGGGGTGATAACAAGAACATAATGAGCATACAAAAGCCAACACAGGCAACTTACATAAAGTGGCGAGGAAAAAACCTTCAGCAGAAGAAAGGCTTAAATCAGGGTTAGGGATTCCAGCCAGCACAAGGCGAGGTTGCAGCGAGGAAGAAGCCTCGCCAGTGAACTTAAATAGTGATACAGAAACCAATGAACAAACAGGTGTGGAGAGAAAGCAATCAACTAAACACAAACAGCTGTGACAGGCCCCGAACAGACTTGACAGGCAGAAGTCCTGTCACAGCACTGTCACAACAAAAGCACAAATACAGTATAAGGACAGATATGACTAAATACAAACACAGAAAACGGAAAGTAATCAAAGACCCGAGCACGGTACAAACCCACGCTCGGCGTCATGACACATTCAGCACATGGAAGGCAGTCACCTGCCGGAGAGCCAGTGTGGCTTCAGAGAGGGTCGTGGAACTGATGACATGATCTTCGCCACACGCCAACTTTAAGAGAAATGTCAAGAGCAGAACAGGGACCTCTACACAGCATTTGTAGATCTGACCAAGGCTTTTGATACTGTCAATCGTGAGGGGCTGTGGAAGATCATGGCAAGGTTCAGCTGCCCAGAAAAGTTCATCAGCATGGTGGTCCACTTCCACAACAGCATGCTTGCTCGAGTACTGGACGATGGAGACTCCTCCAAAGCTTTCCCAGTCACCAACGGGGTCAAGCAGCCCACACTTTTCAGCATGATGTTCACAGCCCTGCTGTCTGACGCCTTCTGCAACAATGAAGAAAGCACCATCAGGATCAGGTACAGGATAGACAGCAGGCTCTTCAACCTGCAGAGGCTTCAAGCCAAAACCAAGATGGAAGGGGACTCAGTGCGTGACTTCCTGTTCGCAGATGACTGCGCACCCAATGCTGCTACAGAGGCCCAGATGTAGCAGAGCATGAACTGCTTCTCCACTACTTGCGACAACTTTGGGCTCACAAACAGTATGAAGAAAACCGAGGTCCTGCACCAATCTGCACCACAGAAGACTTACGTGGAACCAGCCATTACTGTCAATGGGGAGACCCTCAAGGCTGTCGACAAGTTCACATACCTCGGCAGCACACTCTCCAGCACCAGCACCACTCAACATCAACGACAAGGTTGATTCGTGCATTGCCAAGGCAAGCTCAACATTCGGACGGCTACGTGCAACAATGTGGGAAAGGAGAGGCATCAGGCTGACCACAAAACTGAAGGTGTACAAGGCAGTTGTCCTGCTTTCCCTACTGTATGCCTGCGAGACCTGGACAGTCTACGAGCACCATGCCAGAAAGCTAAACCGCTTCCACCTGAATTGCTTCAGAAACTCCTGAAGATCACCTGGCAGGACAAAATCCCTGACACAGAGGTCCTCTCCTGAGCTGAGCTGCCTAGCATCCACACCCTGCTCAAGAGAGCCCAGATTAGGTGGGCTGGCCACCTTGTTCATATGCCTGACTCACGCCTACCTACAGTGAACTGGCAGAGGGCAAGCGTTCACAAGGTGGTCAGAAAAAGAGCTACAAAGACACTCTTAAGGTCTCCCTGAAGAGCTTTGACATCAGTCCTGACACCTGGGAGACACTAGCACTAGACCGACCAGACTGGTGTAGCCATACCAGCAAAGGTGGTGCCTCCTTTGAGCTGAACAGGATTGCGAAGGCCCAGAGAAAAAGTGAGCTTTGCAAGTCCAGAGCCATCCCTGTATCTTCTGCCTGCGCAGAGCACCTGTACCCTACCTGTGGCAGAGCCTCCCATGCCCACATCGGACTGATCAGTCACAGCCGGACACATCGCATCCAGTCCTCTTCCCTGTGATGTCCTTGGTCATCGTCGAGAACGACGGACGAACAACAACATTGTTGCAATGTTGGGGGATGTACTGTATATGGATCTGTGCTTTTTATTTTGTCAACTCCAGGTAGGAAGGGCTGTACTATTTTATGGATACAAATTCATTGTTTAGGAAAGTTTTTTCATTTTATTTATTTGACCTTTATTTTACTAGGTAAAATATTTGAGAGCAATTCTCACCAGGGATGTCCTGGTGTGTCATCGTATGTACTTAATATTTGCTTTGATTTTTGCTCTTAATCCTATTTGGGTAGAGATTTTGCCCCGAGATGTCAAGTGCATTATAAATGAAATATATTATTATTATTATTATTATTATTATTATTATTATTATTATTATTATTATTATTATTATTATTATTATGCTATATATTTAAACAAAAACTAAAGGAAGAAATACTCCAAACATATATACAAGATGACATGCAAAATCACGTAAGGATTGTCATATCCAGTCTGTGTTGTGTTGTAGCTTAGTTTTTTTGTCACATTTTGTCTTAGCTTTGTTCTGAATTGTAATCGCTCTTGTTTTGTTTTTTCTTCTGAATTCTTGGATGGAATATGGGTGGGCAATATAAGCTGCGGCTTCAGCCATCACCCATTTCAGATAACTTATATTGAACTGTATTATCAGAGGAGTTATTGTCTAATTTGACCTTGTTGGATTTTCTTTCCCCCTTTGTTATATTATTCTGTTTCTTTTTTAATCTTTACTTTTAATCTATCCGAAATAAAGATTCATTCATTCATTCATTCATTCATATAACCAAATGAAATTTTAAAAATCCTCTGCCGGCTGATGTCCAGTTCAGCACAACACCGATCTCTGTGAGATTGTTTCTGTTCATATTAATCTGTTCTGTCATGGCAAATCAAGTCACGCACAGGGAGAAGCTTCTCTCTCCCTGGCCACGCACCCTTGGTTCTCACCGGTGTCTCGGCATCAACAATCGCTGTCATCAGGCACAGATGAATTAAAACAAGCTTTTTTGGGGTGTTAAATCCTGGCGCATTTAGCAGGAGATCGACAACCGCAAACCTTAATAAATCACCTTGCGCCAGTCATTTAAATACTCTCCTCCCTCAAATTTGCGCTTTGACATGACAACTCCCACACATACATATGCAATGAGGTCAGGCCAAAATTAACATAGTCCACACCTTTCCACCACTAACTTTGTCCTGTGCCCTTTAGTAAATCTCAACAGTAGTTTTTTAACGTGAAAACAGGGTTTTGCGATGGCACAGCACCTTAGTAAATCTGCCCCTTAGTTTCTTAAACTGCAGTTTCCTTAGCCCTTTTTTAAGGTACATGTTCTGTTTGTTCTGTTAGGATCAAAGTGACATTTGATTTTTTTAACACACAGGGATAAACTATGTACCCATACACATGCAGTGTGTGTATACAGTGGGGAAAATAAGTATTGAACACATCAACATTTTTCTCATTTAACATATTTCTGATGGAGCCATTGACCTGAGATTTTCACCAGATATCAGCAACAACCCAAGTAATCCATACATACAAAGAAATCAAGGCAACTGTGTTCACAAAACAAGTTATATTTAATAAAGTGAAATGACATGGCCCTGCGATGGACTGGCAATCTGTCCAGGGTGTACCCTGCCTCTCGCCCAAAGATGCTGGGATAGGCTCCAGCCCCCCCGCGACCCGAAAAGGATTAAGCGGAAGAAGATGAATGAATGAATGAATGAATGAATGACATGGGGAATAAGTATTGAACACAGTTGGTGAAATTAATTTAATATTTAGTAGAAAAGTCTTTGTTGGTAATAACAGCTTCCAGATGTCTCCTGTATGGAGAAACTAGGCACAGGCATTGCTCAGGAGTGATTTTAGCCCATTCTTCCACACAAACTGTCTTCAAATCTTGAAGGTTCTGTGGGTGTCTTCTGTGAACTCTGATCTTCAGTTCATTCCATAGATTTTCAACTGGATTCAGGCCAAGCAACTGACTGGGCCATTCTAGCAGCTTTATTTTCCTTCTCTAGAGCCAGTTGAGAGTTTCCTTGGCTGTGTGTTTGGGATCATTGTCTCGCTGAAATATCCACCCACGTTTCATCTTCAGCATCATGGCAGATGGCAACAGGTTCTTATCAAGGATGTCTCTGTACATTTGTCCATTCATCTTTCATTCAATTATCATCATCATCATCATCATCATCATCATCATCATCATCATCATCATCAACCTTTATTTAACCAGGCAAATTAGCAAAGAACATATTCTTGTCAAAGACAACAGCCTGGTAGGAGGCAAAGACCTCCTAAGGGATGAAGTAAAGAGAGAAACTTAAAAACACATACAGTTGTGTTCAAAATAATAGCAGTCCCACATCACTAGCAAAATAAATCACAGTTTTTGTTAGAATTTCAACTTCTACACTGCAAGTAAGTTTCTAGAAGGTTTAGTAAAGGTATAGAAAACCAACAGACCCAACAGGCATGACGTGCATGCTGCTGATTCTGTGAAACTGAATCATTAACTGAAAGGGGCGTGTTCAAAAAAATAGCAGTGCTGAGTTCACTTAGTGAGGTCATTGATTCTGTGGAAAAAAATAGGTGTTAAACAGGTGGCCCTTATTTAAGGATCAAGGCAACTGATGCTGCATATGCTGGGTGTGCATTTGTCCTTGAAAAACAGAGTAAAATGGGTCGTTCAAGACACTGTTCAGAAGAAGAGCGTTCTTTGATTAAGAAATTAATAAAAGAGGGGAAAACCTATAAAGAAGTGCAGAAAATGATAGGCTGTTCAGCTAAAATGATATCAAACGCTTTAAAATGGCAGCCAAAACAAGCAAGGCGAGGAAGAAAAAGAAAAACGACTATTCGAATGGATCGGCGAAAAACCAAACTGGCAAAGGCTCAGCCAATGATCAGCTCCAGGAGGATCAACGAAGATCTAAGGTTGCCTGTGAGTACTGTAACAATCAGACGACGTCTATGTGAAGCCAAGCTACCAGCAAGGAGCCCCCGCAAAGTCCCATCGTTAAAAAAAAGACGTGCTGAAGCGGTTACAATTTGCATTGACTGGCCTAAAAAGAAATGGCGTAATATTTTGTGGACTGATGAGCGTAAGATTGTTCTTTTTGGGTCTAAGGGCCACAGACAGTTTGTCAGACGTCCTGCAAACACTGAATTCAAGCCACAGTACACAGTGAAGACGGTGAAGCATGGTGGTGCAAGCATCATGATATGGGGATGTTTCTCGTACTATGGTGTTGGTCCTATTTATCGCATACCAGGGATCATGGATCAGTTTGAGTACATCAGAATACTGGAAGAAGTCATGTTGCCATATACTGAAGAAGAAATGCCTTTGAAATGGATGTTTCAACAAGACAATGACCCCAAACACACTAAAGACAGATGTCAACACTGCTATTTTTTTGAACATTACATTTCTTGACTTTCTGTAAAATATTATCAAATTCAATTACTTTTTCCAATTTTCCTGCTTTGAAATAGAATGTGCAGTGTCCCCAATGCATTTGTGTTCATTAAAATACAATTTATTTGAAGAATTTTGACGTTTATTCACATTTTTCAACACACTGCTATTATTTTGAACACAACTGTACATACAAAACACACAAATAACAGCAGACAATCCTAGTAAGCCATACAGAGTAAACATAGTTGTGTACAACAGCAAGCATAAAAATGCAAAACAAAAAATCAGGAACAAGGCAATGAGCACATAAGCAGACAATATTAAAACCATGCAGCAAAAGAATAAAAAAATATAAGCTGTAAAATGTGACTATTAATCAAGACAATAGAGAGGACAGACTGAATATAATTATCTTGTGGTGTACATCAGGAGGGACACTTACAGGTATGTCTTAAGGAGTTTGTTAAGGTTGCCTGAAAGGAGCTGACAGAGATGAGGCTATCCAGTTTTAGAGTTTTTTGCAGTTGATTCTAGCCATCAGCTGCTGCAAACTGAAAAGAGGATCAGCCCAGAGAGGAGTAGACTTTAGGAACCTTTAACAGGAAAAGTGAGGCTGAGTGAATATTATGTGTAGGGGGAGAATGTGGATGCAATAAATATGTCAAGTGGGGGGGGGGCTGGGGGGGGCCTAAAAGGGTTTTGTACACAAGCATGGGTCAGTGGATGTTACACCTAATTTCCAGAGGGGGCCAGTTTCCCAGGGAGTAGAGCTCACAGTGATGTGTCCTGTAGGGGGCACTGGTGGAAAAACGAATGGCAGAATGATACAGTGGGGCAAAAAAGTATTTAGTCAGCCACCAATTGTGCAAGTTCTCCCACTTAAAAGATGAGAGAGGTCTCCAATTTTCATCATAGGTATACCTCAACTATGAGAGACAAAATGAGAAAAAAAAAATCCAGAAAATCACATTGAAGGATTTTTAATGAATTAATTGGTAAATTCCTCGGTAAAATAAGTCGTCGGCCTCCGTCGGTCTATGATGACCATGGAAGAGAATCCTAAACGTCTACTCTGCTGGAAGAGCACCGCCTGTGGCTGAACAGGCCGATGCGCGAATGGCAGTCCCTGTCACACAGGTCGCACTTGTGGGTGGTCTCCGTGCTGCTGGGTCTGTGGCGGTTCTTCCTGCGGGTCCTTTTTTCATCTGCTGCAAGCAGTCAGTCTCTCTTCACCCGCCTTGAGCTGACCCTCAGGTCAGGGTGCCTCTCCATTTGGAGCGGTCCGTTGCAAGGTCCTCCCAGCGCTCTGTGTTGATCTCCAGGGCCTTCATGTCTCTCTTGCAGACGTCTCTAAAGCGCAGCTGTGGGCGGCCAACGTCTCTCCTGCCAGTCGCCAGTTCTCCGTAGAGGACATCTTTGGGGATTCTGCCATCCTCCATACGGTGAACGTGGCCTAGCCAGCGGAGCCTGCGCTGCCTGAGTAGAGTGAACATGGAGGGAAGGCCAGCGCGGGACAGAACTTCTGTGTTGGGCACTTTGTCCTGCCAGGATATGTCCAGGATGTGGCGAATGCAGCGCAAGTGGAAGGAGTTCAGTCTCTTTTCCTGCCGGGCGTATGTTGTCCACGTCTCACTCCCATAGAGCAGTGTGCTGATGACGCAGGTGTTGTACACTGCCATCTTTGTCTTGACAGAGAGTTTGGGATTCTCCCACACTCGTGTGGTGAGGCGAGCGAGTGTGAAGGCTGATTTTCCAATCCTCTTGTCGATCTCTGTATCAAGGGAGAGGCTGTTGCTGATCGTGGACCCCAGGTACGTGAACTGATTCATGACCTCCAGCTTGTAGTCGTCGATGGTGATGGTTGGTGGTGCTTCCGTGCCTTGCGCCAAGACGTTAGTCTTCTTCAGGCTGATGGTAAGCCCGAAGTCCTTGCATGCCTGGGAGAAGCGGTCCATCAGGGTCTGAAGCTCCTCTTCTTTCGGCTTTCAGAGAGAGCAGACGCATTTCTTCTCCTCTCCCTTCTCCTCCTCCCCCTACTGATTCCCAGCTTGCTGTGTCCTGTCTGTGTCTCGCTCTTCTTCTGCTGCATCTCGACCCAAATGGAAAATTATGGAATTGAGCTGGGCTTTAAATGCAATTGACACCACTTTAAAAGAAGATCGGACCAGGGGGAGCCCATGTGGGGAGACTCATGGGACAATTGGAAACTCATGTGTCTGTGTGATTCGATTGAAGATATCTATCTGTTTGGCCATGATCACAGGATTTCTACTGTTTGGCTCTGGAGTTTCCTGGTGTATCGGAAATTAAAGAAGTTGGAAGAGCTGGTCAAAATGCAGACCCGGCGAAGCTCCTCAAACAATTCGACTAGCAGGGGAGTGCACTGATAGCGGCAAATGGTGAACTGATTGGTGAACTGAATCAGAAGGTTGAAAACATCTTGGAGTCGCTGAGTGCTCTCCAGGGAATGATTTTAAAGCCTGTGAATGTGTAATGCACAGAATCGCATGAGAGAGGAAATTTTTATGCTCTAAGTGGTCTGTGCTCATCAGGCCTTGATTTGGCGTCCTTGGGAGACTCATTCCTCCAGGAGTAGAGATAAAGCAGTAGGGAGTTTTGGCTTCTCTTAACTCAAACAACTGCTGTTGTACAACAATCTGAACTCTCCAAGGACAGCGTTTTTCATGTGACTAACATGGAATTTTACCATCTGGCATGAAGAGAGATGAACTCTGTGGACATGTTTATCTATGTTTAGAATACATGGACAGCCGTTGCCTGGGAGACGATTTTTGTTGTGCACCAGTAACTGATACATTCACACTGCATTCACACTGATATCATATGACTGATATACACACACTGGTCTCTCTCTGCTTTGTTAATGTGTGGATCTGTTTGTAACTTGTCTGCTAAATGTGCATTGAGGTTTTTTTTTTCTTGTGATCATAATCTTGCTCACTCGAGCAATATTCTGATAACTATGTTTTTTTTTTCTCTCTGCCCAGTGTGTCATCCCCTTCCCCTCTCCCTCTTTACCCCCACTGTATCACGCGCCTTGTACGGCTGCCACGTCATTAGTGTGCGCCTATGTGCGCACCTAATGTCAAGTCAAATTCCTCGTATGTGTAAACATGCTTGGCAATAAAGTTCATTCTGATTCTGATTCTGTGTGTGGGTTGCGACTGCAGCGTAGTCTGCGAACAGCATGTCTCTGATTAGAGCCTCGCGTACTTTGGTTCTGGCTTTCAGGCGGGCGAGGTTGAAAAGCCTGCCGTCAGATCTTGTGTGCAGGTAGATTCCCTCTGTTGCTGTGCTGAAGGCATGCCTCAGGAGCATAGCAAAGAAAATCCCAAAGAGGGTTGGCGCAAGTACACAGCCCTGTTTCACTCCACTGCGTATGCTGAATGGCTCTGAGATGTTGCCGTCGTGCTGCACTATCCCCTGCATGTTGGTGTGAAACGATTCGATGAGGCTTTGTAACTTTGGTGGGCATCCTATCTTTGGCAGGATCTTGAAAAGGCCCTCTCTGCTGACCAGATCGAACGCTTTGGTGAGGTCGATGAAAGCGACGTACAGGGGCATGTTCTGTTCTCTGCATTTCTCCTGGAGTTGGCGGATGGAGAATATCATGTCTACCGTTGATCGCTCAGCGCAGAAGCCACACTAAGACTCGGGGTAGACACGTTTGGCAAGCTTCTGTAGACGAACGAGAACAACTCGTGCGTAGACTTTGCCACCAACGCCGAGGAGGGAGATGCCCCTGTAGTTGTTGCAGTCGCTTCTCTCCCCTTTGTTTTTGTAGAGGGTGATGATCTTGGCGTCCCTCATGTCCTGTGGTACGGCACCTTCCTTCCAGCACTGGCAGAGGACTTCATGCAATGGCAGCAGTAGGGCGGTCTTGCAGTGCTTGATCAGGTCGGGGGGTATGCCGTCGTTGCCGGGTGCCTTGCCAGCGGCCAAGCTATCAATGGCCTTGTTGAGTTCGTCGATGGTTGGCTCAGCGTCAAGTTCATCCATGGATGGCAGGCAGTCGATGGCATCAAGGGCTGACGGTGTCACGGTGTTCTGTCTGGAGTAGAGGTCGGAGTAGTGTTCCACCCATCTCTCCATCTGCTTGTTCTTTTCTGTGATCATCTCCTGAGTGGAGGATTTGAGGGGGGCCGTCTTGCTCTGAGCCGGACCAAGTGCTTTCTTGATGCCATCGTACATACCACAGATGTTCCCTGTTATGGCAGCGGTTTGAATGTCTTGGCTGAGCTGAGTCCAGTACTCGTTGGCACAGCGCCGAGCAGTCTGCTGAACTTTGGTTCTCGCAGCCCTGAGAATCTAGAGATTCTTCTCATTTGGGTACTTCTTGTACTCAGCAAGTGCTGAGTGCTTGGCTTCAATGACGGGGGTCATCTCGGTCAACTTGGCATCAAACCAGTCCTGTGACTTTGAGGTCTTCCTCCCAAAGGTAGCCAAGGCTGTGCGGTGGATGGTGCTTCGCAGCTCTTCCCACTTCTGCTTTGCAGATTCTCCTTCTTGTGGTACACCAAGTTCCTTCTCAAAGGTAGAGGCAAACTGCTCAACAAGTTCTGGTTGGGCCATCTTGCTGGTGTCAATCCGTGCCTTTCCAGGCTGTCTAGCACGATGGAATTTCTTCAGCTGCAGCTTGACCTTGCAACACACCAATGAATGGTCTGTGTCGCAATCTGCACTCTGGAACGAACGGATGATTAGCACGTTCTTCAGTGAGGTGCGCCTGGTCAGGATCATGTCCAGCTGGTGCCAGTGCTTTGAGCGCGGCTGTCGCCAGGAAACCTTGTGTTGGGGCTTGGTCTTGAAGAACGAGTTTGTGATGCACAGATCGTGATATGTGCAGAACTCGAGCAGCCGCTGTCCGTTGTCGTTCATTCTGCCCACGCCAAATGGTCCAAGACAGGAGGGCCAGGAGTCGTGGTCAGCACCCACTCTGGCATTGAAGTCTCCAAGGAGAATGAGTTGTTCAGAGTTGGGGATGATCCTGACAGTTGTTGCGAGATTCTCGTAGAACTCGTCTTTTGCCTCTGGTGTGGCTGTCAGTGTTGGGGCATACACACTGATGAGGGTGACTGGACCTTGAGTGGTGTTGAGGCGGAGGGTGAGGAGTCATGCAGAGCCATTGCTGCCCAGTTCCTCCATCTTCAGCAAGGTGTTCTTCACTGCGAAGCCCACTCCGTGTTCCCTGTGTTCGTCACTTCCCTTTCCCTGCCAGTAGAACGTGTAGTCCTTCTCTCTCAGTGTGCCTGCGTAAGCCAACCGTGTTTCCTGGAGAGTGGCGATATCCACTCCCAGTCTCTTCAGCTCATTATTGATGATGGCAGTCTTCCTGGTGTCGTTGATGTCCTTGAGGTTAGCAGCGAGTCCTGTCATCATAGTGCGGACGTTCCAAGTTTCCAGTTTTAGAGTTGGTCTCTTTTGTTTTTTTGTCTTGCCTGGTGCGAAGGTTCTCAGCCTGCTGTTCGGACTTCTCCTCATCTCCATGCACCCAATGAGGAAAGCAAGCTGTGGCGGGCTGTGGCGGGACAACACCTTATTGGCTGGGGGCTGCCCAGCTTGAGGCGGGCGGTAGCTGTCCAGTGAGATCCGATGATCCCTCCCACCGTCGGGAACAACCCCTGGCGCCATGCTCTACGCCAATTGAGCGGTGGCTTATAACCGGTAACCACCGGTGTCATCCCCCGTGTTCTGTCTATGCCAAAGGCGAAGCTGGAGTGTCCTCTCCAGTGATCCGGTGTTCTACCTTCCAGGGTTGGGCGTTGGTAGGATTCAAGCCTGGGCAGGAAGATATGGAGGACAAGATGTTGCCCATGCAGCATGTCCCCCCTCTCCACGTCACTGATGAATCCAAAGGAACAGCAGGGCTGCTACAGTTTGGCACCAGCGCTGTCGCAGGAGCTGCCAGAACGATGTTGAGCACAACAGAGAACTGCCTTAGGGGCTCCGACTCCGGATTTTTCCTCAGGGTTGACTCCCGACGCCTTTCCCATGACCGGGTGTGCCGCAAGGCAGCGGAGGTTTGAAATCAGGGTTTACCTTCCCCTAGATGGGCTACTTTCCCAGGTTGACGAGCCACCATCTACCCGAAGCATCTGGTTTTAAGGCGCCAGAGATCCGCCCTCGCCCCTTCTCCTATAAGTAAAAGCAGTTCCGCTGGGCTTAGAGACTAAACCACACGGGCAGGCTAGGAGTTGGACTTAGTTGTCAGAGGCTTTTCGAGACGCACGCCATAAGGAGCATTTTATGAGCACTGGGAGCTTAACCCCAGTGCCGCTCCTGGCTATGACAACCTTGGAACCTAAAAAAAAAAAAAAAAAAAGTATTTGGTCAATAACAAAAGTTCATCTCAATACTTTGTTATATACCCTTTGTTGGCAATGACAGAGGTCAAACGTTTTCTGTAAGTCTTCAAAAGGTTTTCACACACTATTGCTGGTATTTTGGCCCATTCCTCCATGCAGATCTCCTCTCCAGTGATGTTTTGGGGCTATCGCTGGGCAACACGGACTTTCAACTCCCTCCAAAGATTTTCTATGGGGTTGAGATCTGGAGACTGGCTAGGCCACTCCAGGACCTTGAAACACTTCTTACAAAGCCACTCCTTCGTTGCCCGGACGGTGTGTTTAGGATCATTGTCATGCTGAAAGACCCAGCCACGTTTCATCTTCAATGCCCTTGCTGATGGAAGGAGGTTTTCACTCAAAATCTCACCATACATGGCCCCATTCATTCTTTCCTTTACACGGATCAGTCATCCTGGTCCCTTTGCAGAAAAACAGCCCCAAAGTATGATGTTTCCACCCCCATGCTTCACACTAGGTATGGTGTTCTTTCTCCTCCAAACACGACAAGTTGAGTTTTTACAATAAAGTTCTATTTTGGTTTCATCTGACCATATGACATTCTCCCAATCCTCTTCTGGATCATCCAAATGCTCTCTAGCAAACTTCAGACGGGCCTGGACATGTACTGGCTTAAGCAGGGGGACACGTCTGGCACTGCAGGATTTGAGTCCCTGGCGGCGTAGTGTGTTACTGATGGTAGCCTTTGTTACTTTGGTCCCAGCTCTCTGCAGGTCATTCACTAGGTCCCCCCGTGTGGTTCTGGGATTTTTGCTCACCATTCTCGTGATCATTTTGACCCCATGGGGTGAGATCTTGCATGGAGCCCCAGATGGAGGGAGATTATCAGTGGTCTTGTATGCCTTCCATTTTCTAATAATTGCTCCCACAGTTGATTTCTTCACACCAAGCTGCTTACCTATTGCAGATTCAGTCTTCCCAGCCTGGTGCAGGTCTACAATTTTGTTTCTGGTGTCCTTTGACAGCTCTTTGGTCTTGGCCATAGTGGAGTTTGGAGTCTGACTGTTTGAGGTTGTGGACAGGTGTCTTTTATACTGATAACGAGTTCAAACAGGTGCCATTAATACAGGTAACGAGTGGAGGACAGAAGAGCCTCTTAAAGAAGAAGTTACAGGTCTGTGAGAGCCAGAAATCGTGCTTGTTTGTAGGTGACCAAATACTTATTTTACCGAGGAATTTACCAATTAATTCACTAAAAATCCTTCAATGTGATTTTCTGGATTTTTTTTTTCTCATTTTGTCTCTCATAGTTGGGGTATACCTATGATGAAAATTGGAGACCTCTCTCATCTTTTAAGTGGGAGAACTTGCACAGTTGGTGGCTGACTAAATACTTTCTTTCCCCACTGTATAAGACATTTAGCCACTCAAGTGCTCCCTTGCAGGCAAAGCGAGAGATTACATCTCCATAGTCAAATAATGATAAAACTGTCATCATAACCATGATACGCTTAGCAGATGCAGTAAAGGAAGAACGGTTTCTGTAAAGAAAGCCAAGTCTGGCTTTCACTTTAGACTGTAATTTAGACAGGTGCTCTGTGAAGGACAGGCTGCTGTCAATCCAGACTCTAGATATTTATAGGCGGAAACCTCTTCAAGATTTTGGCCATCAGCAGTCAGGGTAGTGCCGCTTTGAGAGGCACATTTGCAGCCAAACCACATGACCTTGGTCTTCAATTATATGAAGTCTACCTGTAACATGTGCTGAAAAACACCCCAACACCATGATGCTCCCACCTCCAAACGTCACTGTTGGTATGGTGTTTTGGGGCTGATGTGCAGTGCCATTTCTCTTCCAAACATGGTGTGTGTTGTGGCATCCAAAAAGTTCAATTTGGGTCTCATCTGACCAAACTATATTCTTCCAGTATTTTACTGGCTTGCCCAAGTGTTGTGCAGCAAACTTTAAATGAGCTTCAACATGCTTTTTCTTCAGCAATGGAGTCTTGCGAGGTGAGCGGCCATACAGCCCATATCGATTGAGTGCATTACTTATTGTTTTCTTAAAACAGCAGTAGCTGCTAACTCCAGGTCTTTCTGGAGCTCTCCACAAGTGGTCTTTGTCTCTTGATTAATGCTTCTGATAATTCTTTTGACTCCTGTGTCAGAAATCATATGATGAGCTCCTGGTCGTGGCCGGTTTATGGTAAAATGATATTCTTTCCACTTCCGAGTGATGGCTCCAACAGTGCTCACTGGAACATTCAGCAGTTTAGAAATGCACCTGTAACCAATGCAATCATTATGTTTTGCAACAATAAGATTGCAAAGGTCTATAGAGAACTCTTTGCTTTTACCCATCATGAGTTCTTTGTGGTGTGACAATCTGATATTTGATTTTAAAGACTACCAGTCAGGACTTAACCAGCTGAAATTAATTTGCACTGATAGGGGATGGGATGGCTTCCTAAATTCTGATGGATTTCAGCTGGTTTCTTGGCTTTCTATGCTTTTTTGCACCTCTTTTTCTTCATGTGTTAAATATTTATTCCCTGTGTCATTCCACTTTATAAAATATAACTTGTTTTGGGAACACAGTTGCCTTGATTTCTTTGTATGTATGAATTACTTGGGTTGTTACTGATATCTGGTGAAAATCTCAGGTCAATGGCTCCATCAGCAATATGTTTCATGAGAAAAATGTTGACGTGTTCAAAACTTATTTTCCCCACTGTATCTGTATTAGGTCTGCAACGATTACGCGAATAATTCAAGTAATTCGATTACAAAAAATCCTTGATTCAAAACTCTATGATTTGAAACTTTGTTTAATGTAGCACTTCCAGTCTATATGACCTTCTTGCAGTCCCACTATATAGTCAACAAAAAGTCTGGCCCACACTCCAACACTGAATGGCAATAATGCACCACTACGTTGGTTGCCCCCACCAAAGAAAAAAAAAAAAAGAAGAAAAGCTATATAAACAAGGCACGGGTGTGTTTAATGGCGTGATATAATGAATTCAGCGGAGCAGGGAGAAAAGCGACAGAGCAAAGGAAAAAAGGACGAAAGTCAGAAAAAGACAAAGTATCTCAAGTCTGGGGTCATTTCAAGCTCAAATTAAAGGAAAACATTGTGCAGTGTGTACATTGTGAAGCCGAGCTACTATACCACAACAGCATAGTCATGTGAAAAAATTAGGACACCCGATTAAATATTCAATTCAGTTCTTTATTAAGAAATTTTCACATATCTATGTCTAACCTTGTTTTTATTTTTTCACATTTATTTTAGCCATTGTAAGTGGGAATGAATGTGGGGGTGTCCTAAAAAAGATGGGGGGTGTCCTAATTTATTCCCCACTATTTGTTTGGAATTACATTTTACAGAAATTTTGAAAAAAGTCTTTAATTCCTTTTTAATTGTTTAGTTGTATTACATGAATCTCCCAGTATTTTTAACACTGATATTAAATATCCATATGTCCAAATATGTTAAAAAAAACAACACACAGGCTGATACAGGGTGTCCTATTTTTTTCACATGACTGTAACAACAATGTTACAGCATCTCAGCAGGCAGCATTTTTTTTGTATACTTTATTGATCCCCAGAGGGAAATTGAGGGCATCCACCTGGATGGATGAGGCAACCATGGTACGGTGCCAATCCCTTCACACCTAGGGCAACATTAGAGTCTCCAATTACCCAACTTGCATATTTTTAGCCTGTGGGAGGAAACCGGAGTACCTGGGGTAAACCCATGCAGACACTGGGAGAACATGCAACCTCCACACAGAAGGGTCACTGATGGTCAGGGGATGGAATCGATCCCGTGACATTCTTACTGTGGTGCCACTATGCAAACCACTGCTCCACCGAGCATCCAACCACATCATGCACGAACAGCGGACTGAGACAAGGAACATGACTGAGATTTTAAATTAAGATGAATAGAATGTAGTCAGCTATGCTAATTATGCTTATACAGTATGACCAAAGAACATATACTGTACAGTGGATATAAAAAGTCTACACACCCCGTTCAAATGTCAGGTTGTTGTGATGTAAAAAAAATGAGACCAAGATAAATCATTTCAAAACTTTTTCCACCATTAATGTGACCTACAGTGGGTGTGAAAAAGTGTTTGCCCCTTCCTGATTTCTCATTTTTTTGTATGTCTGTCACACTTAAATGTTTCAGATCATCAAACAAATTTGAATATTAGACAAAGATAACACAAGTAAACACAAATTGCAGTTTTTAAATGAAGGTGTTTATTATTAAGGGTAAAAAAAATCTAAACCTACATCACCCTGTGTGAAAACGTGATTCCCCCCCCCCCCCCCCCATTAAAACATAAATTAACTGTGGTTTATCACATCTTATGAAAGCTGAGTTCAATTTCTCTAGCCACACCCGGGCCTCATTACTGCCACACTTGTTCTCAGTTAAGAAATCACTTAAATAGGACCTGTTTGGCAAAGTGAAGTAGACCAAAAGATCCTCAAAAGCTAGACATCATGCTACGATCCAAAGAAATTCAGGAACAAATGAGAAACAAAGTAATTGAGGTCTATCAGTCTGGAAAAGGTTTTAAAGCCATTTCCAAAGCTTTGGGACTCCAGCAAACCACAGTGAGAGCCATTATTCACAAATGGCAAAAACATGGAAGAGTGGTGAACCTTCTCAGGAGTGGCCGGCTGACCAAAATTACCACAAGAGTGCAGCGATGACTCATCCAAGAGGTCACAAAAGATCCCACAACAACATCAAAAGAACTGTAGGCCTCACTTGCCTCAGTTAAGGTCAGTGTTCATGACTCCACCATGAGAAAGAATGGAAATGTGCAAAAATGGCCAGCATGGCAGAGTTCCAAGATGAAAACCACTGCTGAGCAAAAAGAACATAAAGGCTTGTCTTAGTTTTGCCAGAAAACATCTTGATGATCCCCATGACTTTTGGGAAAATACTCTGTGGACTGATGAGACAAAAGTTGAACTTTTTGGAAGGTGTGTGTCTCATTACATCTGGCGTAAAAGTAAAACAGCAAGGAACATTGTACCAACAGTAAAATGTGGTGGTGGTAGTGTGATGGTCTGGGACTGTTTTGCTGCTTCAGGACCTGGAAGAATTGCTGTGGTAAATGGAACCATGAATTCTGCTGTCTACCAAAAAATCCTGAAGGCGAATGTTCATCCATCTGTTCGTGACCTCAAGCTGAAGCACACTTGGGTTCTGCAACAGGACAATGATCCAAAACACGCCAGCAAGTCCACCTCTGAATGGCTTAAGAAAAACAAAATGAAGACTTTGGAGTGGCCTAGTCAAAGACCTGACCTGAATCCAATTGAGATGCTGTGGCATGATGTTAAAAAGGCGGTTCATGCTTGAAAACCCTCCAATGTGGCTGAATTACATCAATTCTGCAAAGGTGAGTGGGCCAAAGTTCCTCCACACCACTGTAATCATTGCCAGTTATCGCAAACACTTGATTGCAGTTATTGCTGCTAAGGGTGGCACAACCAGTTATTAGGTTTAGGGGGCAATCACTTTTTCACACAGGACCATGTACAATCATGTGAAAAAATTAGGACACCCCATTAAATACTGAGTTCTTTATTAAGAAATGGTCACATATCTATGTCTAACTTTGTTTTTGTTTTTATTTGCATTTTTTAATATTTATTTTAGCCATTGTAAGTGGGAATGAATGTGGGGGTGTCCTAAAAAAGATGGAGGGGTGTCCTAATTTATTCCTCATTATTTGTTTAGAATTACATTTACAGAAAATTTGAAAAAAGTCTTTAATTCATTTTTAATTGTTTAGTTGCATTACATGAATCTCCCAGTATTTTTAACATTGATATTAAGATAAGCCTTTATTAGTCCCACAACGGGGAAATTCCAGGATTGCAACAGCACAGGGATAGCAACACTCAGAGCAATCATTAAATATTCATATGTCCAAATATGTTAAAAAAAAAACCCACAGGCTTATACAGGGTATCCTAATTTTTACACATGACTGTAGGTTTGGATTTTTCTCCCCTTCATAATAAACGCCTTCATTTAAAAACTGCATTTTGTGTTTAGTTGTGTTATCTTTGTCAAATATTTAAATTTGTTTGATGATCTGAAACATTTAAGTGTAACAAATATACAAAAAAATGAGAAATCAGGAAGGGGCAAACACTTTTTAACACCACTGTATAACCTGTACAACCCGATTGAAAAACAAATGAAATCTTTTTAGGGGAAAAATAAAAAAAAAAACTTACAATATCCTGGTTGCATACTTATGCACACCCTCTTATAACTGGGGATGTGGCTGTGTTCAGAATTAGTCTCATTCAAACTCATGTTAAATGGGAGTCAGCACACATGTGCCACCATTTAAAGTGCCTCTGATAACCCCAAATAAAGTTCAGCTGTTCTAGTAGGCTTTTCCTGACAATTTTGTAGTCACATCTTACAGTACAAGCCATGGTCCGCAGAGAGCTTCCAAAACATCAGAGGGATTTCACTGTTCAAAGGCATCAGTCAGGAGAAGGATACAAAAGAATTTCCAAGGCGTTAAATATACCATGGAACACAGTGAAAACAGTCATCATCAAGTGGAGAAAATATGGCACAACAGTGACAATACCAAGAACTGGATGTCCCTCCACACTTGATGAAAAGATGAGAAGAAAACTGGTTAGGGAGGCTGCCAAGAGGCTGACAGCAACATTGTCTGGAAAGTACTGGCTGTTTAGTACATGTGACAACAATCTCCCATCTAGGGTGGCAAGATGAAAGCCTTATCTTACAAAGAAAAACATCCAAGCATGGCTACATTTTGCAAAAACACATTGAAATCTCCCAAACATGTGTGAAAATGTGTTATGGTCCGATGAAACCAAGGTTGAACTTTTGGGCCTTAATTCCAAAAGGTATATTTGGCGCAAACACAACACTGCTCATCACCAAAAGAACACTATACCTACAGTGAAGCATGGTGGTGGTACCATCATGCTTTGTGGGTGTTTGTCTTCAGCTGGAACTGAGGCCTGAGTCAAGGTGAAGGGAATTATGAACAGTTCCAAATACCAGTCAGTGTTGGCACAAAACCTTCAGGCTTCTGCTAGAAAGCTGAAAATGAAAAGGAACTTCATCTTTCAGCACGACAATGACCCAAAGCACACATCCAAACCAACAAAAGAATGGCTTCACCAGAAGAAGATTAAGGTTTTGGAACGGCCCAGCCAGAGTCCAGACCTGAATCCGAACGAACATCTGTGGGGTGATCTGAAGAGGGCTGTGCACAGGAGATGCCCTCGCAATCTGACAGATTTGGAGCATTTTTGCAAAGAACAGTGGGCAAATATTGCCACATCAAGATGTGCCACACTGATAGACTCCTGTCCAAAAAGACTGATTGCTGTAATAAAAGCCAAAGGTGTTACAACAAAATATTAGTTTAAGGGTGTCCATATTTATGCAAACAGGTTATTGTAAGTTTTTTATTTTTCCCCTTAAAAGATTTCAGTTTGTTTTTCAGTTGAGTTGTACAGGTTATAGGTCATATTAATGATGGAAAAAGTTTTGAAATGATTCATCTTGGTCTCATTTTTTCACATCACAAAAACCTGGAATTTGAACAGGGGTGTGAAGACTTTTTATTTCCACTGTAGCCGCTGCGGCTAATAGCCAGTTTTTTTTATATATATATTGTGAGTTGAAGCTAATGGCGTAACGTAATGCTTAAAGGTACATTATATGCAATAAACATTGCAATAAATGTGTACCTGTGTTATTGAGTGTTTGGTACAATTACAACTGCTCTCTATGGAAGAAAGTTCTGCACATGTTGGTCAATACAAGTTTCTTCAATACAAAAAAAGGATCTGATTACTCAAGTAATCGTTTGATTAGAGTGACAAATTACTTGATTAGTAAAATTATTGATAGCTACAGCCCTAATCTACTGTATATTGTTACCTGTAAGTACAAGTAGTGCAGGTGCTTCAGCATGGAGAGGTCTTGCCAACGGATCTGACCAATCACATTGTCCTGCAGAAAAATAGTCTGGATAGAGAGATGACAAGAGAAAGAGATGTTTTCAGTGTTTTACTGTGAATAAAATAGTGGTTTATGAGATTTACAAAAAAATGCATTATGCTTTCATTTCAATTTCACACAGCGTCCTGTCATGTCTTGGTCCTCTGACTTTTACTTATTTTGTATCTTGTTCGTTCTAGCCTTGGTTTATGTTTACTTTCTTAAATCTAGGTGTTTCTTAGTGTTTATTTTTTGTTATTTTCTGAAGTTGTGCAGTTTTTGGTTTTGTATTTATCAATGTTTTAGTTTAGCGTTTATTTCCAGCCCCATGCCATGTTTTTGTTCGAATAAATCTTAAACGTTATTCTTCGTCTGCATTTGGGTCCCTGTCTTTCTTGGTTCCTGACAATCCCAACAATTTTAGAACGTGGATTGTATAATATGCTTCATATCTCGTGTATTCCTCATTACTTTAGTGCTGGTTTATGACTGAAAAAATATGTTTTTGCAGGTTTTAACCTTCTGAAACGTGTCTATTGGGCACATGATCATTGAAAAATTATCAAAACACTCATTCCTCTTAAAAAAAACACACAGCCTTTAGTTTTTTGTTTTTTTGTTCAAGTTTTAGCTCTTTTAACTCTTCCATGTTGGTTCCTGTGTGCCACTAAAAGGTAAACTAGACTAGTGACTAGAAAAGCGCTATATAAGTGCAGGTTAGTAAACATCAGTCTTGATTGCCACCCGCTGCTCAATTATTGGCCAGCCTAGCTATCTGTCATGTAGCTATGCGGGCAGCCAAAGGTATTAGCTTTAAGCTACAGTCACAAATACCCTTATGGACAGCTGCGAACAGCTGCGAACATCATACAAGCGATTTTTGGACCATTTTGTATGGCCTTCATAAGACGGCCGTAAAAGAATCCAGCGTTAGTAGACCATTCGTAAGTTTGTGGCCAGGTCGGTGGTCTTGTCCAAAATTTTCTACATACGGCCCACGAAAACCCCTCATCATAGGGTGGCCGTACAAATTTCACAGGAACAAAGTAAGAACTATGCAAGATGTTGGCCATAAGTATGCCTCAAAAACACCTTAAGGTGTTCTTGAGACCCTTACAATGGTCATAGGAAATGCAATACAAATCCTTGTTCATACGGAAAGTCATACAGCATACAGTACATAAGGCAATAGTGAGGCACTCATAAAGCAGAAGTATGTCATTCGTGTGACATTTGTGCTGACAAAATGTGCCAAAACCCATAAGGTCTTCCTACCAATGACTTGAGAGTGCTGTGAGTTTCGTAAGATGGCAGTAAGTATGCCATAGGAAGATACCAAGGCACCCTTACAAAGAACAAAAGAACTCTAGGGCCATCTTATGACAGAAAAGCACCTCCCTCCATGAATCTCTGCAAACCCCAGAATTTGTAGGAATTGGGACATTCTTGCGAAGAATCTTTGTGACCGTAGCTTAAGCACTTACACTGGTACTTGTCATGCAACCTTCCGGCAGACAGGTAAGGAGGACTCTTTACACAGGCAGTATTCCAGTGCAACATGGTTTTATTTAACAGAAATAAATGACAGTGCGAGGGCTGTAAATAACGAAGGAGTCTTACAGGAAAAACACTTACTGGAGAACATTCAAAACATAAGGATAACAAGGAATAACACTGGTCAACACCAAATTTATTGTCTAAGTATTTTTTAGCTGATTTAGGACAATTTTGATGTGATGAATCCAAAAATCACATGGTTTTGCTCAATCAGGTCAACTTTTTGAACTATGGCCACATGTTTTCTTACGTTTTTGTTTACATGTACAGGTATTTTCACTTTATATGATGCAAAATTCTTTTTTATTTCTTGAAATTCTCAGAATTTTGAACAATGATGATGTAACATTCATTTTACATGTACTTACCTTTATCAGTGTCTACTATTCAATTTACAGTACACCTGTACAACTGCTGTACAACTGCTTATAACTGAACATAAAAACCTGACCTGATCGAGAGAAACGGATGTCATTTTCAGATTCAGCGGTGCAAAACTGTCTTAAATCAGTTGAAAAAACACAGACAACTTACCTCCGCCAAGGAGGTTATGTTTTCATCGGCGTTGGTTTGTCTGTCTGTTTGTTTGTCTGTCTGTTTGTTTGTTTGTTAGCAAGATAACTCAAAAAGATATGGACGGATTTTCATGAAATTTTCAGAGATTGTCAGAAATGGGGTATCCTACTGATGATTAGATTTTGGTGGTGATCCGGATCACTGTCCAGAAGAAAACCGCCATTACGGAAAATGCCATTTTCGTGAATAACTACTGAACCACTAATCCTATCATTGTGAATCCAATTGCTAGTCATATGTTTTCATGGTCAAGGAATCTGAAAACGTACACACAAACACTGTATGGGGGGAACTCTGGCGCTTGGCGGAGGTCTGCACTCTCCGAATGCTTTTCTAGTTATTTTTGTTGTGTTGTGTAATAGACGACAACGCCACACCAGACAGACACTGAGCACTCACATATATGCAGAGACAGATAATCACTAATGAGAGACAGCTGGGGAAACACTCAGGGAAAGCAGGGAAGTGGTTGCAGGTGAGGAGCACAGGATGGACGGGGCTGTGTAGACAAAGAGGTAGGAGATGCACATGAAACAGGACAACAATACAGGAATAACACAGAGAGTGCAGTGGCTATAGGTACGGAAAATATGAGAAGCTGGAACAATAGGAGAACAGATACACACAACACTTCAGGACTAGAAAGAGGATGACACAGAAGACAACGACAGAGGACCCAGGGGAACACAAAGGGCAATGAATGCAAATAATAATCATACATAAACACAGAAAAAAACAATAAATGGACATAAAGGTTGGTCTTGATCTTATGATTAAGCCCAGAATATGAGAGCCCCCCCCCCCCCAAGGGCGGATTCTAGATGCCCTTCTAACCAAACAGAGAATACCCCAATCAGGAGCGAGGAGGGGGATACAGGCATGGTGGAGCAAAATGAGAACACAAACAAGAAAAGAAAATGTTCATCAGGTGACTGGCCAAAGTCCCTGGACCACCGGACTGATGGACATGACACGTCAGGTGGCCTACCAAAGTCCAAGGGCCACCAGATGGATGAACATCTGGGGCGGCAGTGGCTCAGGAGGTTGAGCAAGTCGTCTAATAACCGGATGGTTGGCGGTTCGAATCCTGCTCTCCCCAGATATCCTGCCGCTGTGTACCTGGGCAAGACACTTCACCCGCATTGACTCCAGTGTCCATAACACTGGGTATGAATGTGTATAAATGTATAAAAATGTTCAGTGGTGGCCGGAAAGACCGTTGGCGCAGATTGGCTGCCACGTTTCCGTCAGCCTGCCCCAGGGCAGCTGTGGCTGCAGAAGTAGCTTGCCACTACCGTTGTCTGTCTGGAGTGAATGAATAATGTACCTATTTGTAAAGCGTCTTTGAGTATACAGTGGGGCAAAAAAGTATTTAGTCAGCCACCAATTGTGCAAGTTCTCCCACTTAAAAGATGAGAGAGGTCTCCAATTTTCATCATAGGTATACCTCAACTATGAGAGACAAAATGAGAAAAAAAAAATCCAGAAAATCACATTGAAGGATTTTTAATGAATTAATTGGTAAATTCCTCGGTAAAATAAGTATTTGGTCACCTACAAACAAGCAAGATTTCTGGCTCTCACAGACCTGTAACTTCTTCTTTAAGAGGCTCCTCTGTCCTCCACTTGTTACCTGTATTAATGGCACCTGTTTGAACTCGTTATCAGTATAAAAGACACCTGTCCACAACCTCAAACAGTCAGACTCCAAACTCCACTATGGCCAAGACCAAAGAGCTGTCAAAGGACACCAGAAACAAAACTGTAGACCTGCACCAGGCTGGGAAGACTGAATCTGCAATAGGTAAGCAGCTTGGTGTGAAGAAATCAACTGTGGGAGCAATTATTAGAAAATGGAAGACATACAAGACCACTGAAAATCTCCCTCCATCTGGGGCTCCACGCAAGATCTCACCCCATGGGGTCAAAATGATCACGAGAATGGTGAGCAAAAATCCCAGAACCACACGGGGGGACCTAGTGAATGACCTGCAGAGAGCTGGGACCAAAGTAACAAAGGCTACCATCAGTAACACACTACGCCGCCAGGGACTCAAATCCTGCAGTGCCAGACGTGTCCCCCTGCTTAAGCCAGTACATGTCCAGGCCCGTCTGAAGTTTGCTAGAGAGCATTTGGATGATCCAGAAGAGGATTGGGAGAATGTCATATGGTCAGATGAAACCAAAATAGAACTTTTTGGTAAAAACTCAACTTGTCGTGTTTGGAGGAGAAAGAACACCATACCTACTGTGAAGCATGGGAGTGGAAACATCATGCTTTGGGGCTGTTTTTCTGCAAAGGGACCAGGATGACTGATCCGTGTAAAGGAAAGAATGAATGGGGCCATGTATCGTGAGATTTTGAATGAAAACCTCCTTCCATCAGCAAGGGCATTGAAGATGAAACGTGGCTGCGTCTTTCAGCATGACAATGATCCCAAACACACTGCCTGGGCAACGAAGGAGTGGCTTCGCAATAAGCATTTCAAGGTCCTGGAGTGGCCTAGCCAGTCTCCAGATCTCGACCCCATAGAAAATCTTTGGAGGGAGTTGAAAGTCTGTGTTGCCCAGCGACAGCCCCAAAACATCACTGCTCTAGAGGAGATCTGCATGGAGGAATGGGCCAAAATACCAGCAACAGTGTGTGAAAACCTTGTGAAGACTTACAGAAAACATTTGACTTCTGTCATTGCCAACAAAGGGTATATAACAAAGTATTGAGATGAACTTTTGTTATTGACCAAATACTTATTTTACCGAGGAATTTACCAATTAATTCATTAAAAATCCTTCAATGTGATTTTCTGGATTTTTTTTTCTCATTTTGTCTCTCATAGTTGAGGTATACCTATGATGAAAATTGGAGACCTCGCTCATCTTTTAAGTCGGAGAACTTGCACAATTGGTGGCTGACTAAATACTTTTTTGCCCCACTGTATATGATAAAGCGCTATATAAAATCGATGCATTATTATTATTATTATTCCATCCATCCATCCATCTTCTACCGCTTTTCCGGAGGTCCGGGTCGCGGAGGCAGCAGTTCAAGCAGAGAAGCCCAGACTTCCCTCTCCCCAGCCACCTGCTCCAGCTCTTCAGAGGGGATACCAAGGCGTTCCCAGACTAGCTGGGAGACATAGTCTCTCCACCGAGTCCTGGGTCTGCCCCGGGGTCTCCTCCCAGTGGGACGTGCCTGAAACACCTCAAGTGGGAGGCGTCCAGGAGGCATCCTAATCAGATGCCCATACCACCTCAACTGACTCCTTTCAATGTGGAGGAGCAGCGGTTCTACTCTGAGCCTCTCCCGGATGACTGAGCTCCTCACCCTATCTCTGAGGGTGAGTCCAGCAATCCTACGGAGAAAGCTCATTTCAGCCGCTTGTATCCGCGATCTCGTTCTTTCGGTCATTACCCAAAGCTCGTGACCATAGGTGAGAGTAGGAACGTAGATTGACTGGTAAATCGGCAGCTTTGCCTTAGAACTAAGCTCCCTCTTCACCACAACAGACCGGTACAACGTCCGCATCACTGCAGATGCTGCTCCAATCCGTCTGTCGATCTCTCGCTCCATTTTCCCCTCACTCGTGAACAAGACCCCAAGATACTTAAACTCCTCCACTTGGGGCAGGAGCCTGTCCCCAACCCGGAGAGGACAATCCACCTTTTTCCGGCTGAGGACCATGGACTCGGACTTGGAGGTGCTGATTCTCATCCCAGCCGCTTCACACTCAGCGGCAAACCGTCCCAGCAAGAGCTGTAGGTCATTGCTGGATGAAGCCAGCAGGACAACATCATCTGCAAACAACAGAGATGAGATCCTGTGGTCACCAAGCATGACACCCTCCATTCCCTGGCTGCGCCTAGAAATCCTGTCCATAAAAATTATGAACAGGACCGGTGACAAAGGGCAGCCCTGGCGGAGTCCAACTCTCACTGGGAATGACTCCGACCGAGTGTTGGCAATGCGAACTAAACTCTCACAACGGTCGTACAGAGACCGAATAGCTCGTAACAACAAGCCCGATACCCCATACTCCCGAAGCACCCCCCACAAAAATCCACGAGGGACGCGGTCAAATGCCTTCTCCAAGTCCACAAAACACATGTAAACTGGTTGGGCAAACTCCCACGAACCCTCAAGAATTCTCGAGAGGGTAAAGAGCTGGTCCGATGTGCCACGGCCAGGACGAAAACCACATTGCTCCTCCTGAATCCGAGGTTCGACCAACGGCCGGACTCTCCTCTCCAGTACCTTGGCATAGACCTTCCCAGGGAGGCTGAGGAGTGTGATCCCTCTAAAGTTGGAGCACACCCTCCGGTCCCCTTTTTTGAAGAGAGGAACCACCACCCCGGTTTGCCATGCCAAAGGCACTGCCCCCGACCTCCACGCAATGTTGCAGAGGCGTGTCAACCATGACAACCCAACAACATCCAGGGCCTTGAGGTACTCGGGGCGAATCTCGTCCACCCCCGGGGCCCGGCCACCAAGGAGATTTTTAACCACCTTGGCGACCTCAGCCCCTGTGATAGGCGAGTCATCCCCCTCGTCCCCAAACCCTGCTTCCTCTGTGGAAGGCGTATCAGTGGGATTGAGGAGATCCTCGAAGTATTCCTTCCACCGCCCGACGATATCCCCAGTTGAAGTCAACAGTGTCCCATCCGCACCATACACAGTGTGGACGGGGAGCTGCTTTCCCCTCCTGAGCCGCCGAACAGTTTGCCAGAATCTCTTTGAAGCCGACCGAAAGTCTTGTTCCATGGCCTCACCGAACTCCTCCCATACCCGGGTTTTTGCTTCAGCAACCACCCGAGCTGCACTCCGCTTGGCCTGCCGGTACACCTCAGCTGCTTCGGGAGTCCCACAAGCCAACCAAGCTTGATAGGACTCCTTCTTCAGCTTAATGGCCCCCCTCACCACTGGTGTCCACCACTTGGTTCGGGGGTTGCCACCACGAGATGCACCGACCACCTTGCGGCCGCAGCTCTGGGCTGCCGCTTCAACAACAGAGGTGGAGAACATGGCCCATTCAGACTCCATGTCTCCAGACTCCCTCGGAATGTGGTTGAAGTTCTTCCGGAGGTGGGAGTTGAAGACCTCCCGGACAGGGGCCTCAGCCAGACGCTCCCAGCACACCCTCACTATACGTTTGGGTCTACCAGGTCTGAATGGCTTCCTCCCCTGCCATCGGATCCAACTCACCACCAGGTGGTGATCAGTTGACAGCTCTGCACCTCTCTTTACTCGGGTGTCCAAGACATACGGTCGCAGGTCTGATGATACGATAACAAAATCGATCATCGACCTGCGGCCTAGGGTGTCCTGGTGCCAGGTGCACATATGGACACCCTTATGCTTGAACATGGTGTTCGTTATAGACAGACTGTGGTTAGCACAGAAGTCCAATAACTGAACACCACTCGGGTTCAGATCGGGCAGGCCGTTCCTCCCAATCACCCCCCTCCAGGTTTCACTGTCGTTGCCCACATGCGCATTGAAGTCCCCCAGTAGGACAATGGAGTCTCCAGGAGGAGCACCCTCCAGCACCCCAGTCACAGACTCCAAAAAGGGTGGGTACTCTGAAACATCATTTGGTGCATAGGCACAAATGATGGTCAGGACCCGTTTCCCAACCCGAAGGCGCAGGGAAGCAACCCTTTCGTCCACCGGGGAAAACTCCAATATAGAGGCAGCAAGGTGGGGCGATACAAGAATACCTACCCCTGCTCGTCGCCTCTCGCCCGGGGCAACTCCAGAAAAGGCCAAGCTCCAGCCCCTCTCCAGGAGACTGGTTCCGGAACCGGAGCTGTGTGTTGAGGTGAGGCCGACTATATCTAGCCGGTATCGCTCAATCTCGTACACCAGCTCAGGCTCCTTCCCCACCAGAGAGGTGACATTCCACGTACCAAAAGCCAGTTTAGAAAGCTTGGGATCAGTCCGCCAAGGTCTCCGCCTTTGACTGCCACCTAATCCACATAGCACCGGACTTCCATGATCCCTCCTGCAGGTGGTGAACCTACTGGAGGGCGGACCCATGTAACTCCTTCGGGCTGAGCCCGGCTGGGTCCCATGGGTGGAAACCCGGCCACCAGACGCTAGCCTTCGAGCCCCTCCCCCAGGCCTGGCTCCAGGGTGGGGCCCCGGTAACCCCATACCGGGCGGGGTACACTGAATCCTTGATATACAATTTATCATGAGAGTCTGTTGGATCGTTCTTCGTCTGGCCCTTCACCCAGGACCAGTTTGTCTTGGGAGACCCTATCAGAGGCAAATTGCCCCGGACAACATAGCTCCTGGGATCACTGGGGCACGCAAACCCCCCCACCACGATAAGGTGACGATCCATGAGGGGGATTATTATTATTATTATTATTATTATTATTATTATTATTATTAATAATAATAATAATAATAATAATAATAATAATAATTATTATTATTATTATTATTATTATTATTATTATTATTATTATTATTATTATTAACATGGTGTGTCAGGTGGCCTACCAAAGTCCAAGGGCCACTGGACGGATGAGCACGGTGTGTCAGGTGGTCTACCCAAGTCCGAGGGCCACCGGACGGATGAACATGGTGCGTCGGGTGACCAACCAAAGTCAATGGGCCACCAGATGGGAGAAAACATAGGAGCTTTCTGCTCTGAAAATAACATCATGAAGCCCTTGAACTCGGGAGATGACATCATTGTTTTAAACTCAGGAGATAACACAGAAGCATCTTGTACAGAAAACATAGAATCTTTAGATTCAGGAGATAACATAGGAGGTTTTAGCTCTGAAGATAACAGCATGGGGGCTTTGAGCTCAGCAGATGGCAACGGTGGAGCTCTTTGCGCAGAAGATAACATAGCATTTTCTTGCTCTGGAGATGACACAAGAGCTTTTGGCTCTGAAGATAATACTGGAATTTTTAAATCAGGAGATAATGGTAACATGGAACCTTCAAACTCAAGAAACAACAACATAGACACTGTAACCTCAGAAGGTGACAACATAGGAACTGTTAGGTCAAGAGATGACCACATGGGCATTTTAAATTTGGGAGGTAATGATAACATAGGAACCTTAACCTCAGGAGATAATGACAACTTGGGGACTTTAATCTCAGGAGATAATAACACAGTAGTTCTAAACTCAGGAGCAAACAACATGGGAACTCCCTGTCCTGAGGGAAACAACTTAAAAGCCTCTTGCCCAGAAGAAAATAAAGTAAGAATCCTTGTGGGAAACAAAGTAGGAACCCTTTGTTCTGGGAGAAACAATGTAGGAGCTCTTTGCTCTGGGGAAACTAATATAGGAGCCCTTTGCTTTGGGGAAAATAATATAGGAACTCTTTGCTTAGGGGAAACCACTGTGGGAGCTCCTTGTCCTGGGAAAAACAATGTAAGAGCTCTAGACTCTGGAGAAAACAACATTGGAGTTACTTGGTCAGAAGAGGACCTTTTAAACCCAGGAGATAACAACTTAGAACTGTTAAACTCAGGAGGTGGTAACATAAAACCTTTAAACTCAGGAGATGATAGCATGGAAATGTTAAACTCAGGAGGTGATAACATAAAGTTTTTAAACTCAGGTGGTGACAATGTAGAACATTTAAACTCAGGAGTTGACAAAGAATCTTTAAACTTATGGGATGACAACATGAAACCCTCAAAGTCAGGAGGGAACAACATGGAAACTTTAACCTCAGGGGGTGTCAACATGGAACCTTTAACCTCAGGAGGTGTCAACATGGAACCTTTAACCTCCGGAGGTGGCAACATGGAACCTTTGACCTCAGAAGGTGACAACAAGGACACTTTAAACTCAGGAGATGATAACATGGACACTTTAACCTCAGGAGGTGAAAATATAGCGCCCTTAAACTTAGGAAATGACATTGGAGCCTTTTGCTCAAAAGAAAACAACATGGGGGTTTTAAACTCAGAAGATAACATTGGGGTTCTTTGCTCTGGAGACCACAAAAGAGCTTTTTGCTCTGGGGACAACAACATAGGAATTTTTAGCTTTGGAGATACCAATACAGGAGCGCTTAACTCCGGAGACTCCAACATAGGAATTCTTAGCTCTGGAGGTACCAATATAGGAGATTCTAACTCTGGGGGTACCAATACAGGAGATTCTAGCTCTGGGGTCAGTAATACAGGAGTTTTTAGTTCAGAAGATATCATTACAGGAGTTTCTAGTTTAGAGGATATTAACACAGGAATTAATAGTTCAGGAGATAGTACCTGAGGGGCCTTGACCGCAAGGGCTAGCAGCAGCTGAGAAGTGGCGGCCACAGGCGGCGAAGGTGGAGCAGATTGCTCAACCACTTGGGTGACAGGTGGAGCAGAACACTCGCCATTTGGAAGTATGATGGGTAGAGGTCTCCTGACCTCTTGGACAATGGATGGAGGGCTTTGGGCTGAGCAGGAAAAGGAGTGTGCACCTCAGGAGCAGTTAGAGCTGTGGCATGAACCTTGGAGTCAGCTGGAGCTGTGGCGTGCACCTAGGATCAGCTGGAGCTGTGGCATGCACCTCGGGGTCACCTGGAGCTGTGGCGTGCACCTCGGAGTCTGCTGGAGCTGTGGTGTGCACCTTGGAGTCAGCTGGGGCTGTGGCGTGCACCTCAAAGTCAGCTGGGGCTGTTGTGTGCACCTCGGGGACAGCTGGAGTCATAGCACGCACTTCAGTGATGGCTGAAGTTGGGAGGTGCCGTGGGGCAGGTACTGGAACTGAGAGATGCCATGGAGCGGGCACCGGAACTGGGATGCGCACCTCGAGGTCAGCTGGAGCAGTCTTGTGCTCTTCGGAGACTGCTAAAGCTGTGAAGTGCACCTTGGAGACAGCTGGAGTTGAAGTGTCCTCCTCCATCCATGCCGCAGCCACCTCTGACAGGGAGGAAGAAACATAGGATGGGTCACCACAATTGCCAGTAAGACAGACCGGTGGAGAGGACCCGGCGGTGGATGGAAACTGCACTTGGGTTCCCACACCAGGAACAAAGCAAGTCTTTTCTAAAATAGATGTTAAACCAAAAAGCACTTGCCTTAACTCCTGGGCCACTGCTGCTGGGAGAATGGTCTCTGGCAAAGCTGCTGGAGGAATGACAAACTTGGGAGACACTGGAGGAGCTGATTTGATGGCCTCTGGGGGAGTAGCAGTGGAACGCCAGGAGAAGAGGTGTTTCCTCAGAGCTCACGCTCTTGTTGGGACCCTTGAGGTGTGTTGGTCCCCACAAGGAAGAAAAACAAGTTTTGATGTGAGCCAGTGCTTATACTCCAATAAAAGTTCAATCTGTGACATCAGAACCTGCTGGCACTCCTCCAGCTCCTCGTTGTTGGGGACACAGGATGACACAGATGTGGGAATGGTGGAAACCAGAGGACGTTTTAAAATCGGCTCAGGCTTCCATGATGCCAAAACCAAGGGATGCTCTGTAGCCGGCACAGATTTCGGAGTGCAGGGAACACTCTCCTCCCATCCAGAAAAGGGCTGAGGAGAGGCTGAAGATGCTTGGGCCAGGGGATGCTGTCTTGTCGGCACAGTCTCCGGCATCTCAGGCAAACCCCACTTTCTCCCGTGGTGTGGCGGTGAGGCTGGTGAGTGGCGAGAAGAGGACGATGTCGGAGCCAGGGAACGCTGTCTCATCGGCACAGACTCCGGGCTTTCCACCAGTCCGCGGAGCAAATGTTGCAGATTGGGCACAGAGATTAGTAGTCCAGTCAGACCAGGGTAGTCTCACAAACTGGGGTAATCCTCAATCACTCCGGCCACGGCATCCAGGAACATCATGGCCTGCTCTGGAGTGTGGCATGACCAGGCATCAGAAATTAACTCCTTGACCAGCTGAGCCCCCCAACACTCATCCTCGTCCAGCCCAAGTACGCTGAAGTCCGTACCTGCTGAATCTGTGTTTGGTTGCATCGTACTGTCATGCAACCCTCCAGTGGACAGGTATGGAGGACTCTTTACGCAGGCAGTATTTCATTGCAACATGGTTTTATTTAACAGAAATAAACGACGGCGTAAGGGCTGTAAATAACTAAGGAGTCTTACAGGAAAAACACTTACTGGAGAACACTCCGGACATAAGGATACCGGCAGGGAATAATAGACAATGATGCCACACCAGACAGAGACTGACAGTGGCTGCAGGTGAGGAGCACAGGATGGGTGGGGCGGTGTAGACAAAGAGACATGGGATGCACATGAAACAGGACAACAGTACAGGGGAACACAGAGGGCAATGAATGCAAATGATAATCATATATAGACACAGAAAAAACAATAAATGGACATAAACTGTAGACTTGATCCTGTTATGTTTGCCCCTTTCAGAGCAGAAATAAGGCACCAATTGCCTGCAGTGAGTTTGGTGATTTATTAGTGGAAAAGAAGAAAGAAATGCGGCACGAGGGGCGAAATACAAATAACTATAAACACAACCTTGCAGGGCAATAACAAGAGACATAAAGAATGAATACAAACACTTACATGCGTATATAGCAAGGGCAAAACCTTACTCTGAAGAAAGGACTGGAGTCAGGGTTAGGGACTCCAGCCTAGGTAGAGCGAGGTTGCAGCGAGGAATAAACCCCGCTGGCGATCTTAAATAGAACACAGAACACAAACTACAAACAGGCGTGGAGTGAATGCAATCAATAGAACATAAACAGCTGTGACAGGCGGCGAACAGACTGACAGGTGGAAGTCCTGCCGCGGCGCTGTCAAAATAAAAGCACAAACCATATCGACAGATAAACAGGACTCAACACATGCACAGAAAAAGAATAATAGTCAGGAGACCCGCGCACAGTACAGAACCGCACTCGGGATCATGACAGATCCTATGATCAAGCCCAGACTATAACAGTACTGAGAAGCTCACTCACCAAGCACAGTTTATGTTGTTATTTTCTTTAGATTTCAGTCACCCCAATAGGCATCCCTGTTTCCACCTTGTTCACAATCCACACTTGACAATACATCTCCTGTCATTCTGGCGTATTCTGATATATTTTTGCCGTGATGCTACATAGGGCCATTAGCGTTAGGGTGGCTAGGTAGTCAGCATCATTGGTCAGTAACTGCATTAGGATCTCACCTCAGCTGGGAGGAGATGACAGACAGGCCACCTGTCATTAGCTTAACTGTTGATCCAACAAGTTTTAATCACTATTTTCTATAAATTCTATTCACCCCCACTAGAATCCTTGTTCATCGGCAACACTTGACCATATACATTGTTCTTAGACTTTTTTTAGCTTAATTTCTTGTAGCATTATCACTAACTGGGACCAAAGGTGGCTAGATGAAGCTAGCTGTTTAGCCACTCACTCACAACTGTTTCTGTGTTTATTGTACTCCATGGCCCAGTCATATCCTATCGAGAACTGAAACTGCACAGTCCTGTCCGCCAGTGATGCTTTATTTCATTCATTCTTTAAGACAAATTTACATTAGTTGGCTCAGGCTAGATCTGAGTTAAGCTATGGTCACAAGAATCTTATGAATGATGGGTTTGTAGGAATCTCCCAGTTCCTTCAAATTCTGGAGTTTGCAGACATTCAGGGAGGGGGTCATAGTTTCTCACAGCTGCCGTTGAATTTGCAAGAGCAACTTGAGGCATTCTTGAGAGATGAGGTGCTTTTCTCTCGTACGATGGTGCTAGAGGTCTTACGTTCTTCATAAGGGTGCCTTGGAATCTTCCAACGGCATACTTATTGCCATCTTATGAAAAACTTTGCGCAACTCACGGCACTCTCAAGTCGTTGATAGGAAGATCTTACGGCTTTTGGCACATTTTGTCAGCACAAATGTCGCACGAAAGATGTACTTCCACCTATGAGCGCTTCACTATCGCCTTACGTATGCTGTATGAATCTCCATATGAATGGGGATTCGTATGGTGTTTCCTATGACCACTGTAAGGGGCCCTCACGAACAACTTACAGTGTTCCTGAGGCATACTTACGACCAACATCTTGCGTAATTCTTACGTTGTTCATATAGCATTCGTACGACCGCCCTATGATGAGGGTTTTTTATGGGGTGTTCACAGAAAGTCAATTCAATTCAACTTTATTTATATAGCGCCATTTCACAACAACAGTCATCTCATAGCACTTTCAAATGTAGGGGAAACCCCCACAATCGCAGAAAGACCCCAGCAATCAGGCGATCCCCTGTGAGCAAGCGCTTGGTGACAGTGGAGAGGAAAAACTCCCTTTTAACAGGAAGAAACCTCTAGCAGAACCAGGATCAGGGAGGGGCAGTCATCTGCTGCGACTGGCTGGGGGGTGAGGGGATAGAGAAGATGAGAAGAACAGGCATGTAGAGAGCAAACATTAAAGGGGAGAAGCCCAGTACATTATTGGAGGTCCCCCGGCTGTCTAAACCTATTAGCAGTATAACTAAGGGAGGGTTCAGAGACACAAGATCCCCCCCTAATTGTAGGCTATATCGAAAAGGAAGGTTTTTACCCTATTCTTAAAAACAGAGATCGAGTCTGACTCCCGAATCCAGATTGGTAACTGGTTCCACAGGAAAGGAGCTTGATAACTGAAGGCTCTGCCTCCCATTGTATTTTTGGAGATTCTAGGTATTACAAGTAATCCAGCATTTTGGGAGCGTAATGCTCTATTAGGATGATAGGGTAGTATCAGATCTTTTAAATAAAAAGGGGCCTGATTGTTAAGAGCTTTGTAAGTGAGAAGAAGGATTTTAAACTTAATTCTGAACTCTATGGGAAGCCAATGAAGGGAGGCCAAAACCGGAGAGATATGATCTCTCTTTCTAGTACCTGTTAAAACTTGCAGCAGCATTTTGGATCAATTGAAGACTTTTTAAAGGTATTTTAGGACAGCCTGATAATAAAGAGTTACAATAATCTAATCTAGAGCTAACAAAAGCATGGATCAGTTTCTCAGCATCACTCTGAGACAAGATGCTCCTAATCTTGGCAATATTACGCAAATGATAGAAGGTAGCCTTAAAAACAAATTTAATACGTGAATTGAAAAACAGATCTTGATCAAAAATAACTCCAAGGTTCCTCACAGAACTATTAAGAGAAAGAGTAACTGCTGTGGAGTGTGTCAAATAAGAGGCAGATTCATGGACAGACGGTTTATTACACACTTCACATCTCACAAGCACAGGACAGAATGAATGATTTCAACAAGCTCTCCTCTCTTCGCTGAACTCTCTCCTCACATGTTTCATGGCATTACTCATCACACAGCATGACATCTACATCACACTGCATTCAACCCCCATCCATCCATCCATCCATCTTCTACCGCTTTTCCGGAGGTCTGGGTCGCGGAGGCAGCAGTTCAAGCAGAGAAGCCCAGACTTCCCTCTCCCCAGCCACCTGCTCCAGCTCTTCAGAGGGGATACCAAGGCGTTCCCAGACTAGCTGGGAGACATAGTCTCTCCACCGAGTCCTGGGTCTGCCCCGGGGTCTCCTCCCAGTGGGACGTGCCTGAAACACCTCAAGTGGGAGGCGTCCAGGAGGCATCCTAATCAGATGCCCATACCACCTCAACTGACTCCTTTCAATGTGGAGGAGCAGCGGTTCTACTCTGCATTCAACCCCCTATGTCCCTAACTCCTTCCTGCTATCTCGCCAGGAACTCCCTGGGCATTGTTCTCCCATGTTTATTCACTGTCTCTTCCTGAGATGCTGCATAACCTGACTCCCTATACCGCCCCCCCCCAGAATCTTAGATAGAACAATAAAACATCAGTCCACATGCTCTCTTGGCTTCAGTCTCCTCCCATATCTGCTATAACTGGGTTTACAGCCTCCATGGCGCTGCTGTGCCAGTGGGGGGCTGCTGGGAGTGTGTCTGACTGCGGGTGGGCCGTGGCGAGGGGGGGGGGGGAACTTCGCTCTGTCCGTGTGGCTGCTCTGGTGGATCGCATCCCTGGGGAGCTCTCCGTGGGGGTCTTCCATGCCAAGGGGCCCTAGCCAACAGCACTTGCTCGTCCGCTGCTACGAAGGCAGGTTTGAGTCTGTCTATGCCAATTTTCTCCCGCCGACCTCCCAAGTCTAGCAAAAAATGTTTGTCCCCTGTTTCCAACACTCTGAACGGGCCATCATAGGGTGGGCGCAATGGCGGGCGGTGGGCGTTGTGTCTGACGAACACGAACTCCGCGTTCTTCAAAGTTTTAGGCACGAAAGCATGTGGAAAACAGTGGTGGGCCGGGCCCGGCAGTGTGCCTGTGTTTGCACGCCGCTGCAAAAGCTGAGACGGGGAGCTGTCCGGCGTGGGATTATCTGGCAGAAATTCCTCGGGCAGCCGTAGGGGCTGCGCAAAAACGAGCTCTGCCGGGGAAGCTTCCAAATCCTCTTTTGGCGTGGAGCACAACCCCATTAAAACCCACGGCAACCTGTCCACCCAATTTGCATCCGTCAGTGAAGCCCTGAGCGCTGCTTTCAGTGATCTATTAAAACGCTCGCATAACCCATTGGCCTGTGGGTTGTACGCGGTTGTGTGATGAATTGCAGCACCCAGGCTGCGGGCCATCGTGGACCAGAGGTCGGAAACAAACTGGGGGCCCCTATCGGACGTAATGTCCGTTGGGACTCCAAAACGTGCCACCCATGCTGTTAAAAAAGCGCATGCTACGTCCGCGGAGGTGGTTGCCGCCAGCGGGAATGCTTCTGGCCAGCGCGTGGTGCGGTCCACCACTGTCAGGAGGTGCGTGCACCCCTGTGATGGCGGGAGGGGGCCCACGAGGTCCACGTGAACATGGTCAAACCTTTTAGCCGGTACCCGAAACGGCTCCAAGGGAGCCTTCGTGTGTCTGTGTACCTTGGCTCATTAGCACGCCACGCAGGCCGCAGCCCACTCTTTTACTTGTTTGCGTAGGCTCGGCCACACAAACTTCTCTCCCACCATCTTGACCGATGCGCGCACTCCTGGGTGTGCCAGAGTGTGAACCGACTCAAACACGCGGCAGCGCCACACGACCAGGACCACCGGATGCGGGCGTCCTGTGGAGACATCGCAGATTGGGGGGGGCATGCCATCTTGCAGCACCCTGCTCTCCAGCCTTAACCCTGTTGGTCCAGACTGGAGCGGGCGCACGTCTGCATCGCTAATCTGCTCTGCGGCCATGGCTGTGTCATCTATCCCCACGTAGACTGGGGCCACCACGGATCACGAGAGGCAGTCCGCCACCACATTCAGTTTACCCGACACATGCTGAATATCGGTAGTAAACTCTGAGATCGCAGCCAGCTGTCTCTGCTGCTGGCCCGACCACGGTTCTGAAACCTTGGCCATCGCGAACGTTAGTGGCTTGTGGTCCACGAACACGGTGAAGCTGCGCCCTTCCAGCCAGAACTGGAAGTGGCGTATGGCCAGGTAGAGGGCCAGCAACTCCCTGTCGAACGCGCTGTATTTATGTTCACTGTCGCGCAAAGTTCTGCTGAAAAAGGCGAACGGCTGCCAAGCCCCGGCGACACGCTGCTCTACGACAGCCCCTATAGCCACGTCTGAAGCATCGGTGGTGAGCGCTATCCGGGCCACCGGGTCCGGATGCGCCAGCAGTGCGGCGTTTGCCAGGGCTGCTCTAACCTCCGAGAATGCCCGCTCTCGCTCCGGGGTCCATTCGACCCCATCCGCGGGTTTCTGTCTCTTGAGTGCGGCGTACAATGCCTGCATGAGCCGCGCTGCACAGGGAAGGAAACGGTTATAAAAGTTCACCATCCCCAAAAATTCTTGCAGCACCCTGACTGTCTGAGGCCGGGGAAAATCCACTACGGCGCGCACTTTGTCGGGCAACGGGATCACTCCTTCCAGAGAGACGCGGTGCCCAAAAAAATCAATCTCCGTCACACCGAACTGGCATTTCGCCGGGTTGATTATTAACCCGTGCTCCTCCAACCTCCGGAAAACTGTCCTGAGGTGGGTTTCGTGTTCGCCTTCGGACGCACTGGCTACCAGGATATCGTCCAGGTAGACAAACACGAATGGGAGATCGCGCAGCACTGCATCCATCATGCGCTGGAACATCTGTGCCACGCCTTTTAACCCGAATGGCATGCGCAGGAACTCGAATAAACCGAATGGAGTTATTACCGCTGTTTTGGGTACGTCCTCCGCGCGCACTGGGACCTGGTGATAACCGCGGACCAGGTCAAATTTAGAAAAAATGCGTGCTCCGGCGAGGTGAACGAAAAAATCCTGTATGTGGGGAATCGGGTAGCGGTCGTGTGCTGTGGCGTTGTTCAACCTGCGGAAATCACCGCACGGTCGCCACGAGCCCTCAGCCTTAGGGACCATGTGTAGCGGGGATGCCCATGGGCTGTTCGTACGCCTGATGATGCCCAACCTTTCCAGGTTGGGGAACTCCTCGCGCACTATGGCCAGTTTAGCTGCGTCCAAGCGCCGAGGTCTTGCGAAAACGAGCGGCCTGGTGGTGGTGATAAAGTGCTCCACCCCATGCTTAGCGATGGCCGCCGAAAACGTCGGGACCATGAGTGCTGGGAACTGAGTGAGCAGTGAGTGGAACTTACCGCCTGGAGCTGTGATATTGGCTTGTGCTGTTGGTCGGGTCCCTCGAGCTATACAGGGGAGAGATTCAAAGGACAGTGCATTGTTTCTGCGAAATAGCGGCAGCGCGCACGGACGCAGCGGCCCCTCTTGGCATCAGCGAGTGTGAGAGTTTTGAGTGTTTTGATCTTCCCAGACGTACACTCTGTAAAACTTACAACCGTGAGACCTTATTAAACATCAAGGTACTGCACGCTGCAAGAATCGTGGCGATCGGTTGTGATTTGGACATTCTACGCGCCAGCATGGAATTCTGGCGGAGTCCCCACTGGAAGCTACCCGAGAGAGGAGGAGGCGTAAGCGGAGCAAACGCAAGCAAAAGCGTGGAAAAAGGGCCGGGATCCATGCTAGGCTAAAGGCTAACCCCTCCAGACCAGCGGTACCATCGCTCATTCTCTCAACGTCTGCTCCCTCGGAAACAAGCTGGACGAGCTGCGTCTGCTGAGAGAAACCCGGAGAGAGCGGAGAGACTGCTGTGTGTTTGTTTTCACGGAGACATGGCTTCACCACAACATCCCTGACGAGGCCATTCAACTGGAAGATATGGCGATGTTCCGTGCCGACAAAGAAACGGCGAGCTCCGGTAAGAGCGGGGGGGGGGGCTATGCATCTATGTTAACAAGAACTGGTGCGTCAATGCCACGTTAGTGTCTAAACACTGCTCTCTGTTGGCGGAGTTCCTTATTGTAAATTGTCGGCCATATTATTTGCCGAGGGAATTCAGCAATGTGTGTGTAGCTGGTGTTTACATAGCGCCGAGCCCTAATGCTAAAGCTAATGCTAAGAAGGCACTCGGGGTACTGCACAATGCAATTAGTGAAATCCAAACTTCAAACCCGGACAGTTTTGTGGTGGTTGCGGGGGATTTTAACCACACCAGCTTAAAGACTGTGCCCCCCAAGTTTAAACAATGTGTAGACTTTAAGACCAGAGGAGAGAATATGTTGGACTTAGTGTACACAAACACAGATGCATACAAGGCGATACCCCGCCCCCATCTCGGCCTTTCTGATCACATGTCCGTGATGCTGCTGCCTGCCTACAAACCTTTATTGAAGCGCAGCAGGCCAGCAGTGAAACAAATTAGAATTTGGCCAGAGACTGCAACCTCTGCACTGAAAGACTGTTTTCTGCACACAGACTGGGAGGTCTTCAAAATAGCAGCCTCCCAGGAAGACAAGACAGGTGTGGAGGAGTATGCTGATACAGTCACCAGCTACATTGTGAAGTGCACAGAGGACGTCACTACAGTGAAGACCATCACTATGCGGGGTAACCATAAGCCCTGGATGACTGCAGAGGTGCGCTCGCTGCTTACAGCCAGAGATGCAGCCTTCAGAGCGAAGTACAGGATCGCCCTCCGCTCAGCCAGGTCTGCGCTCTCAAAGGGAATTAAGGCGGCAAAGCGTGCCCATGCGGAGAAAATCCAGGGACACCTCTGTAACACTAGGAACACCAAGCAGATGTGGCAGGGAGTTCGGACACTGATGGGCTATAAGTCTAGGCAGGGGGTCGATGATGACGACGCTTCGCTTCCAGACAGGCTTAATGACTTCTTTGCATGTTTTGAAGCATCAAACTCGACAATCAGAGGGAGGGCTGGCCCACCCCCACCATCGGTTGGACCAGTTTTTACCATCAACACAGCGGACACACGGAGGACCCTAACCAGAGTCAACCCACGCAAAGCTGCAGGTCCGGACAACATGCCGGGACGTGTGCTCCGAGACTGCGCGAGCGAGTTGGCGGATGTTCTGACTGACATTTATAACATCTCCCTGAGTCAGGCCATCGTTCCCAGATGCTTCAAGACCTCTATCATTGTACCGGTGGCAAAGAAACCAGCTGTGTCCTGTTTGAATGACTATCGTCCTGTTGCACTGACACAATTGTGATGAAGTGTTTTGAACGGCTTGTCAAACCACACATTACAGCCTGCCTCCCTGCATCACACAACCCGCTCCAGTTTGCATATCGTTCAAACCGCTCCACGGAGGATGCTATAGTCACCACCCTACACTCGGTCATCACCCACCTGGACCAGAAAGACACCTACGCCAGACTCCTGTACATTGATTTCAGTTCAGCATTCAACACCATTATTCCCCAGAGACTGATGGAGAAATTACTCCTTCTCGGTCTGAACACCGCCACATGTCTCTGGATCCTGGATTTCCTGACTGAGAGACCTCAGTCTGTCCGGGTTGGAAACAACATCTCCAACTCTGTCACGCTGAGCACCGGATCCCCTCAAGGCTGTGTACTCAGTCCACTGTTGTTTACACTTCTAACACATGACTGTGTATCCAGACACGAGGGGAACCAGATTATTAAGTTTGCAGACGACACCACGGTGGTGGGACTTATTCAGAGGGATGAGGAATCAATGTACAGGGAAGAAGTGAGAGACCTGGAGGGCTGGTGCAGGGAGAACAATCTGGTGCTCAACGTGGACAAAACGAAGGAGATGATTATCGACTTCCGGCGGTCACAGCCTGAGCACGTCCCCCTCAGCATCGGCGGCCATTAAGTGGAGAGAGTGGAGAACATCAAGTTCCTCAGAGTGCAGATCTCGCAGGACCTGACCTGGAGCAAGAATTCTTTGGGGATCAGGAAGCGGGCTCAGCAGAGACTGCACTTCTTGAGGAAACTCAAACAGGCCTTTCTCCCCATCTGCATCCTCAGGACCTTCTACAGAGGTGTGGTGGAGAGTGTTCTGACGTACTGCATTGCTACATGGTACTCCAGCTGCAGTATGTCAGACAAAAAAGCCCTGCAGAGGATAGTCAAGGGGGCTGAGAGGGTAATTGGAGTCTCCCTCCCCTCTGTCCAAGAACTTTTTCAGAACCGTTGTAGGAGCAGGGCACTGAACATTGTCAAGGACCGTTCTTACCCTCTGCATAAACACTTTGAACTTCTTCCATCTGGTAAACGATTCCGGAGCATCAGAGGCAGAACCACCAGACTGATGAACAGCTTCCTTCCACAAGCTGTCAGGATGCTGAACAGTTGACCCGGAATCTCTCATACACACTACTGCACCTAGGGACATTTTGTATATTATTTGTATATTATAGTTAGTTAGGTTTTTTTTTTCCCAAGTATGTCTCAGGGATGTGTGAATGGATGGGGGGGTGGGGGTGGGGGGGTGAAACTATGTGGGAGTGTGTCTTAAATCATGCTGCTTCTATTTATATGGATGCCGAGAGAAACGCAATTTCATCTTGCCTGCACTACAGTTGTACGTACAGCAATATGACAATAAAGTTTGATTTGATTTTGATTTGATTTGATTTAACCAGGCGTCTGTTAGCAACATCCACAAGTAAACCATGCGCACACAGAAAATCAGCGCCCAGGATCGGGCAACACAGTGCTGCTATGATAAAAGTCCACTCATACGAGCGGCCATGTAGAAATAAGGACAGTGTTCTCTCACCGAACGTCTTAATCTCCAAGCCGTTTACTGCCACAAGTCCGGGGCCGCTAGGTCCTGCCAGCTGGTCAGCGTAGGACAGCAGGATGAAGCTCTTCTGGGCTCCGGTGTCGACGAGGAAGCGTCTCCCCGAGCGCGAGTCCATCACGTAGAGCACCTTGTTCTCTTCACCGAGGGTCGCAGCTGCTACCGACTGCCGGCTTTGGCATTTCCTGGGCGCTTGAACTGGCACGGTGGCGCGCATCTGCGCGCGTTCTCTCCAAAGCGACGGTGGTAGACGCAGAGCGTGTCTCTCTGGCGCTCCTTAGCCCCTGCTGCCGCTACCGTCGGTGGCTCCTCGCCTCCTCTGGTCGTCTCGCTGGGCTCCGCCGCCGCTGCGTTGACAGTGATCGCCCTGGTGGTGAGGATGATCCAGCCTGCCTCCTGGGTTAGCGCACGGTAGTCATGCGCAGCCAGCAACGGCGAATTGGCCAGAACTGTTCTCGCCTCCGTTGGAAGGTTCCGGAGGAAAAGGTGGGCAAACAGAACGTGCCCGTCGTCCGTGCCCATTAACGCCAGCGTCTTCTCCATCAGGTCGACGGCCGAACCATCTCCTAACTCGGTCCGCCTCAGGAGCCTCTCCGCTCTCTCACAGTCCGAGAGCGTGTAGCGCCAGGTCAGCGCAGCCTTGAGTGCCTCGTATTTGCTGTGGGCTGGAGGCTGATCGAGCAGGCTCGCTACCTGCTGGGCTGTGCGGGCCTCCAGCGCTGCTACCACATGGTAGAACTTGGTGTCGTCTGCCGTTACTCCCCGGAGGGCGAACTGGGCCTCGGTGTGGTGGAACCAAGAGCACGGGTTGTGCTGCCAAAAATCCGATAGCTTGACTGAAACCGCACACGCGTTGCTGGAGGCTCCAGTCCAGGCTGTCTGTGGGATGGCTGCTGCGTCGCTGGGGTTTCCCGACCGGACCGGCTCCGGGGTTCTTGCCTCGTGTTCCATAATTCGTCTGGGGTCACCAGTGTGGAGCGTGTCAAATAAGAGGCAGATTCATGGACAGACGGTTTATTACACACTCACATCTCACAAGCACAGAACAGAATGAATGATTTCAACAAGCTCTCCTCTCTTCACTGAACTCTCACACGTTTCATGGCATTACTCATCACACAGCATGACATCTACATTACACTGCATTCAACCCCCTATGTCCCTAACTCCCTCCTGCTATCTCGCCAGGAACTCCCTGGGCATTGTTCTCCCATGTTTATTCACTGTCTCTTCCTGAGATGCTGCATAACCTGACTCCCTATACTGCATCCAAATTAAGAGTTTGATTTGGAAAGGTATTTCTAAGGTTTTTTGGACCAACGAGAATGACTTCAGTTTTATCTGAATTTAATAGCAGGAAATTACAAGTCATCCAAGCTTTGATTTCCTTAAGACAGCCTTCAAACCTGGCTAATTGATTACTATCATCTGGCTTCATTGACAGGTATAATTGTGTGTCATCTGCATAACAATGAAAATGTATACAGTGCTTTCTAATGATGTTGCCTAACAGAAGCATATGTAACCTAAAAACAGTAGGGCCTAGCACAGATCCCTGTGGAACTCCATGACTGAGCTTTGACTTGGAAGAAAACTCATTAGTCATTAATGACCTTCACTAAGGGTGTTTCAGTACTATGATGGATTCTAAACCCAGATTGAAACTCTTCAAATAAACCATTTCCCTGCAAATGATCAAATAATTGTGTAGCAACTCTTTCTATGATTTCTGAAATTAAAGGCAGATTAGAGATTGGTTGATAGTTAGCTAAAACTCCTGGATCCAGCATTGGCTTTTTGAGTAAGGGTTTAATTACAGCAGTTTTAAAAGCCTGCGGTACATGGCCTGATGTTAAAGAAGAATTGATTCTTTGAAGAATAAAGCTACCAATAAATGGGAAGCTTCTTTAAATAACCTGCCAGGAATAGGGTCTAAAAGACAAGTTGAAGGCTTGGATGAGGAAATTATTCTGTCTAACTCTAAAAGGTCAGTTTGTTACGTATGGCTCTAGTGAGCCATAAATGAGAGCCAAGGGCTGACCAGTGAGTTTGCGTTGTTTAGTGGGAATAAGGAAAAGGAACAAAGGAACAGGGCCTCGTGGGGCCAAAACACAAATGATCAAACAATGGTACACACTTACACACGATGCTGAATGATGAGAGGGTGGCTGGCGCCAGACAAAGGGGTTCCAGCCTTACCCACGCCGGAGAAGAGCGTGGATAACAGAGCGAGGTCACAGCCCCGAATAATCGGGACTGCTCCCTTATAAAGTAGTTGACAGCACCTCAGCTGATAAGAGGTAATTGGCCTCCAGCTGTCCCATAGAGCTTGGCAGCTGGAGGCCCGCTGAGACGCTGTCAAAGTAAGAGTCGGCCTGAGGAGGAATATGGTCTGAGCGCGGATAACAACGGCATCTCAGCCCATGTGACACAGTTGGAGTAAACTTATCCAAACAGATATCAATTGAAGGAGTTGTAGGAGTTACTGTATTTAAGTTAACGGTGGGAAGAATCTGACTGATTTTATCTCTGATAGATGACATTTTATGATTGAAAAAGTTCATAAAGTCCTGATTAGTAAGCTCTAAGGGAATACAAGGATTGACAGAGTCCTGACTCTTTGTCAGCCTGGCTACAGTGCTGAAAAGAAACCTTGGATTATTCTTGTTCTCTTCTATTAATGCAGAGTAATAACTTGTTCTAGCTTTTCTAAGAGATTTTTTTTTTATAAATTAAAAGATGATTTCTCCAAGCTGAATAGTTTTCATCTAAATTAGTGGAACGTCATTTTCTTTCTAATTACCGAGTCTTCTGTTTTAAGCTACAAGTTTCTGTGTTAAACCAAGGGGTTAGAAATCTCTGATTGGACTTTTTCTTTTTTAAAGGGGCCACCAAGTCTAGAATCTGATGCAGAGAAGCTGTAACACTATCTTCCATGCTATCAATTACAGAAGGAGCGAGCTCTCTTGCTCCTTGCTCTCTTGCTCCAAAGTCTTGGACAAGACCATCGATCTGGCCACAAACTTACGAATGGTCTTCAAACGCTGGACTCTCCTAGGGCCACCTTAACAAGGCTGTATGAAATTGTCCAAAAATTGTCCATACAGTGTTTGCAGCTGTTCGTAAGGGTATTTTTTTTCTTATTTTGTATACTTTATTAATCCCAGAAGGAAATTCAGGGCATCTACCTGGATGGATGAGGCCAGGTAGATGTGACCATAGCTTCACTGTTAAGGTAAGAGTTACAAGTACGTAAAGTGAAAGACTACAAACACAGACTCACGTAAGTTATGTCATTGTTTTCAAACAACGCCCTGGTGGAAGTAACTAACAGTCCCGTGGATTAGCTCCAGCTCTCAAAATGCAATACAATACATTTGTGTTGTTTTTCTTTTTTTCCCCTTGTCCTGTCAAGCAGCTAGGTGAGCATAACAGAAATCTGCTTCCCTTATTGTGCCAAACAGATTTACTTTGCTAAAAGGAGCTTTATACAGCACATATCTATGTATTGTATATTATTTATAAACTCCTCTTGTAATAACTTTTAAATACTTTATTGAAACTTGTTTTACCCATGAAGGATCCGACTGGGGGGGGGGGAACAAACAGAGAAGACAAACAGACTAACACAACTGAAACAAACAGAAGGCAAACGCTTCTACTGAAAAGGTCTCATCACGAGTCTGGTATCTGTACCTGTTAAAGGAGAGACATACTGTATGTGTGTGTGCATGTGTGTGAGAGCGTGTGTAAAGTAAGTGTGTGCGTGCGAGTGGTTTGCCAGGAAACATACAAAGAGGGTGCCAGGTAACAGCAACACCCCCCTTCCTTCCTGGAAACCCTGAGCAAGGAAGACAGTGCCACCATCCCCCCAGAGCACAAATGTCCCGAGGCCAACAAGCCCCAGGACAATCAGGCATCCACCCCAGGAAGGACAGCCAAGGGAGGTTGGGCTGTCAAGTAGCCAGCACAACGCACCTCTGCCCCCGGACCGGCCAGTCCCTGCCCCCCCAGTGGGGCCAACGCCAGCCCCCGAGCTCCAGGCGCCACAAGGCCAGCGTCCTGCCCTCGGGCCAGAGATACCCCCACAGTGGGCCCGCACCCACCCCGGTGACCCCGACACATACCCCGGGAACTCTCAGGCCACCATGCCCAAGGAAGGCGGCAACAAGGCACAGGAGCCCCACAGGGGACAGCCCCCCTGGCCCAAGGAAGCCCACATGGCCAGGAGGTGCCCTCCCCTCAGTCTAGCACACCTTGAGCAGCACACACACCCATTTCCACACACTCACACCCTCATGCTCTCACATGCACCCACTCGCACCCACACACACACTCACACGCACTCACTCACTCTCACTCACCCTCTCCCTCACACAATCCCACACTCGCACTCCCACACCCAGACCCACCCACTCTCACCCACTCCCGTAACCGCTCAATCTCATTCCCACTCCCACTTGCCCTCACAGTCGCTCACACCCACCCACGCTTCCCTCTACTCATGCTCACCCATACACACACTCACTCATGCTCCAACTCACTCAAATCCACTCATGCTCTCCCCCACACACTCACCCACACTCATTCACCCTTAACCCTCTGAGTGTGTGAATTTGCATGCCCCTAGTGGCAGAGCACGGCGCTGCGCCTGTCATTTCACTATGACATCGCCGGCTGCATTGGGGATTTGCACTGATTTCAACTGATCTGCCAGTTTCAGAAGGCGGCAGACATCTGTTGGAGGACTCAATGGATGACGCGTGATACGCCAAAGAAGAAGAACTCATTTCCTTTTCCTGTATTCCCTTCCTTTAGCTCAGAAAGCTAATATGGCCGTGATCGGTCATTGTCACCGTCACTTAGATGGCTTTGTACACAGAAAGTAGCTGCGGGATACAAGCGAAATTTATGTGGGATAATAATAAGACTTTGTAGATGTGGTAGAGAGCATAAATGACTGACAGGACGCAAAATAACAACCACGATAGGTGAAAATGCAGCGACCACGGCAGCAAGCGAGTCCCATTAGCCACCGGTAAGTGACTTATTTCTGTGTTTTTTTTTAATACTGTACTGATTTCTTGTTCATATACTTTGAAGATGAGATGATGAGGTACCTCTGTACAAAAAACGGTGTCAAAAGACCGAACCATTCTTTGTGTAAATATGTCCAAAGTCCAGTTTTGATTGAGCTATGGAATTTAAAGAGCTTCCGCGACATTATGCAAATTAGATGTGTAAATTTATTCCTATCTGAAACTTTGGATCATATTTTACATCTTTCTAATTGACAGTAAGCCATTATCTCTGGCCACTTTCAAGTTACAGCCTTGGAAATCTGAACTATTTTATTGACAAAAATATTTACCACTCTTGACCACTAGGGGTTATGTCACAATTCGGCGACAGTCACACTCAGAGAGTTAAGACTTGGGGCGGCCGCGGCACAGACGTAGCAGGCATGAATGCGCACCAATGCCCGACAGTGGCCAAAGAGACCGCCAGCATGGACCAGCAGCCACACCCCCGCCAACCCACCCCAGGGTGGCCGCGACCACAGAAGCAGACCACCACCATCAATGCCCACCTGGAGCGACTGATCAATAGACCACCGCAAGCACTCCGAGATGCCACCTGACACGCAAAGTGCCACACAAACCTGACACACCACCACCATCACCATCTCCACTCATCACTCCCTCACTCTCACTCACTTGCTCACTCACTCTCTCACTCCCTTGCTCGCACCTATTCATTTGACAATGCCCAGGATGACAACAACATGACGGGCCCCAGGACACCAGCCAGGCCCCAGGCTCCTGACAGAAGGAGGGCAACAGGAGAGGGGGAAGACCCCCACCCACCCCCATGCATGAATCGTGATGGGTGACCTAAATGAAACAGTCATTGTCGCCCCCAACAGACTGCTATGATGATGATGATGATAATGATGAGCATTAGTTGTGTGGTGTGATTGTGTGCAGGTGTGTGAACTATCAAAGTGAAGTTAAAATTGGGGGGATAGTGTGTTAGGGCACTGCTAGTCACTGCTATAGGCAGTGGGGCTCCCATCCCCCAAGCCCTCAGTGTCTACAGTGAAATTAAAATTGAGGTGAGGGTGGCCCCACTGCGCAGTAGACAGAGGGATCCTCTTCACCGACACTGTACAGCACACCCTCACCTCAAAACCCTAAGTGCATCTAATAAGATGTATGATCCATCCAGAATTGGGTGGGTGGGGGTTGGGGGAGAGGTAAGACTGGGACAGAAGCGGTCCCAAAGAGAGCCTGTCCCCCCAGAAGCTAGTGTTGTGCTGTTTTTCTTTTCTTCGGATCCTTCTTTCATCGGTCAGAAAACAGGAAGTGAGCTTTCAGAGTCATAATCGTGTTAGGTGACATGTATAGGCTGAGCCAAGGGGATGTAGTCCATGAAGTGCTTTGACAAAAATTAAATATTACTCTTTTATTAGACAACAACCTACAACACATGTGTCAAAGTCAAGGCCCGCGGGCCGAATCCGGCCCGCGAATAAATTATCTATGGCCCCCAGAATGATATTTGATTAGTATTAGTACTGGCCCGCAGGCCTCAGCCGCCTGCTGGCGTTTTGAATGCATCAATACTTCATTTCCCACAATGCAACAATAGCCCGTGAACTCACTGCAGTGCTGCGAGCGGGCCTCGGCTTCATTATTCATCATCGGGCTGCCTTGGGAAAAACTCGTGGGATTGACAACAGACGGAGCACCCGTGATGTGTGGACACAGGAGTGGATTGGTGGCAAGAATGCGTGAGAGGATGCCGGACGAAAAGGTCTCAGGTGAGCTGACAGCTTATCACTGCATAATACACCAGGAGTCGTTGTGTGGTAAAGCCTTGAAAATGGAGCATGTAATGAGCGTCATAACGCGTGCAGTTAACTTCATCAGAGCCAAAGGTTTAAATCACCGCCAGTTCAAGGCATTTCTGGGCGAGTTAGACACAGAGTATGGTGACGTGCCCTATCACAGATGAGCGATGGCTAAGCCAGGGAAAGGTGCTGCAAAGATGTTTCGAGCTGCGTGAGATCTGTCTGTTCATGGAAAGCAAAGGAAAAGACACAGCAGAGCTCCGAGATGAAACATTTATGTGTGAAATGGCGTTTCTGTGCGACATCACAAGCCATTTGAATGTGTTGAACCTGCAGCTGCAGGGACGGGGGCGTGTCATCTCTGATATGTACAGTACGGTGAAGGCGTTTAAAATCAAGCTGAGTCTGTGGGAGGCGCAGATGAGGAAAAAAACTTGAGCCACTTTTCCAGCTGTAAGATCATGAAAGAGAAGCTGTCTACCGCTGTGTTTCCGAGTGCACAGTTTGCTGATAAACTCAACATACTCGGCGGCGATTTGCTGACTTTGAAGCCCAAAAAAGCAGGTTTGAACTGCTCTCCAATCCTTTTGGAGTTGACGTGGAAAGCGCACCACCAAACCTACAAATGGAGTTGATTGAGCTCCAGTGCAATGACACACTGAGGGAAAAGTATGAGAGTGTGGGTGCTGCTGAGTTTGCACGTTTCATCCCCGACACAATGCCTCAGCTGCGCATCCAAGTTGCTCAGACGCTGTCTATGTTTGGCAGCACATACCTGTGTGAACAACTGTTCTCTTTGATGAAGCTAAACAAAACATCACACAGGAGCCGTCTTACTGATGAACACCTTCATTCAATCCTGAGGATTTCCTCAGCTCAGAGCCTGACCCCGAACATTAATGAACTTGTACAAAAGAGGAGACACTACCAAGTATCAGGCTTAGCCTCAGACAAGTGAGCATCACAGAACATTAACGTCTTTCTAGTTTTTAATTCAGTTAAATTTTTACATTTGTTTCTACAAGACGTGATTTTTCTTTGAAGGAAGTATTATTTTGTCTGTGTGCCATAGATTTTGTATTTTATCTTATTGTATTTTATTTATTTATATTCATTTTTCAGTTAATGGACTCAGAGAAAATTGCAGATAGGAGCCATGAGAAAGAATGGAACTGATTTGATTTATTTTTTTTATTTTCTCATTTTACTATTTGAAAGCAGTAATTGCTAGGATCAGAGCAGCACAATATTGCATTTTCAGTTTTTAATCCTGCAATTTCATTTCTGCATTCATCTTGATATTAAGAAACATTTTATTTTTGAAGGACATTTACTTTTTTGCTGTTTGCCTGTTGAAAATGTTTTCCCTTGAAATAACTGACAGAACCATAAGAAAATATTTCTTTATTCATTTAATGTACAGGACATGCAATTTTTCTTTGAAGAAAGTTTGTTTTTGTCTGTGAGCCTGTTAAAAAATGTTTTCACTTGAAATTACTGACAGAGCCATAAAAATATTGGATTATTCATTCAGTCATTAAATAATATACAGTACACTGTGTTAGGTCTTGGTTCAAAAGGCTATTTGTAATCATTTCAATATGTTTTAATAAACATTCAACCATTTCGGCCCTCGGCTTGTAACAGATTTAGTTTTTTGGCCCTCTGTGTATTTGACTTTGACATCCCTGACCTACAACTTTAATTATGTGGAAAATTATCTTTCATATTGACAAACATCATATGTGTAACTCGGAGCAAAATTCAATTGGGATCAAAAGATAATTTTGCTCTTGCCATTCACTTCAAGTGATTTTTTCTGATTTAAGGTCCCATTGCAGAAGTAGAGGGGGCATGACTTAGGCTCTCTATATGCCACAAACTTCTGTTTAAGACTTGTAAGAGCTGTCAACATGTGGGAAAAGTGCAGTCAATGACCCATGTAAAAAAAAAAAATACAGGCCCCCAAACACACTCTTGTATTGGGCCCCTAAAAAGCTAAATGGCCCTGATACAATCTTTAAATCATGTTTGAAGTCAGGATTCACTGCCACCTCTGCATGCCACTAGGTCTGTGGTGGTTTTGGTTCCAGTGAGCGGAGATGTTGTAGCTATCCTTGTATTGAGGGTGTCAACCGTACCTGTATGGATGAAGGGATGTGTTTGGGGATTTCCCTGAGGCCCATGGACCCACACTCCACTGTGAGACTGTAGCAGCGACAGCCCACGGGGCAGGAAGGAGATGCTCGGAGAGGACAGCGAAGGGACAGGAGCAGCATGGAGAGAAGAAGCAGCCAGGACACCGCCATCATGTCATCGGAGACACCACTGAAGAAGATAAGAGGACAGCCAAGTCAGGCATGAGCAACACTCTGCTCAGTTGGGTGACCATTGAGAGATCAAAAATTGACCCGATCTTCCATTGGTCTCCTAAAGCCTCAAAAAAGCCATTTCTGTGTAAATGTTTGAGACATGTTTCAACAACTTTCATGGCAATCTACAGAGCTCTTTGAAAGAACCTTGAGAAATCATTGAGTGATCAGGAGAGATCACTAAGGGATCATTGAGAGTGTCTTGGGTGACCATATATATATATATATATATATATATATATACACTACCGTTCAAAAGTTTGGGGTCACTTAGAAATTTCCTTATTTTTGAAAGAAAAGCACTGTTTTTTTCAATGAAGATAACTTTAAACTAATCAGAAATACACTCTAATAGCTAATATGCATTGCTAATGTGGTAAATGACTATTCTAGCTGCAAATGTCTGGTTTTTGGTGCAATATCTACATAGGTGTATAGAGGCCCATTTCCAGCAACTATCACTCCAGTGTTCTAATGGTACAATGTGTTTGCTCATTGCGTCAGAAGGCTAATGGATGATTAGAAAACCCTTGTGCAATCATGTTAGCACAGCTGAAAACAGTTTAGCTGGTTAGAGAAGCTATAAAACTGACCTTCCTTTGAGCAGGTTGAGTATCTGGAAAAAATTATTATTTCAAATACAAATCATTATTTCTAACCTTGTCAATGTCTTGACTATATTTTCTATTCATTCTACAACTCATGGTGGTAAATAAGTGTGACTTTTCATGGAAAACACAAAATAATTGTCTGGGTGACCCCAAACTTTTGAACGGTAGTGTATATATATATATGAGGCTTCTAGTACTCTTCTACCCTCTTTACACTGGGGTGGAGATCGTTGAGAGATTGTTGAAAGATAAAAAAAAATGGCCAGATCAATCAACGATCTTTCAGTGTTCTCTCAGTGATCACCGAGATCTCTCATTAATAGCTCAATGATCTTTCAAGTATCTCTATGGTCACCACATCTCCTCAAAGTTTTAACTTAGTCCAAAACAATCTTGCATTGATTACAAAAGGGAACTAACATTTTCAAGGAGTGCTCAACATCTCATCTATCTCCCAATGATCTCTCAACGATCTCTGCTCCGGTCAAAAGTGTAATTTTTCAACCCCGAAGGTAGAGACGGCTGAGAGATCAGTGAGGGACCGTTTAAGCTGTCATGCACTGCAAAGTCCAAAGCTTAATCTACGGCACGAATACCCTTATGAACACCTGTAAACACAGTACAAATGATTTTTGGACCATTTCGAATGGCCTTCTTAAGGCAGCTGTAGGAGAACCTGGCTTTGCACAGACTGCGCATGTGTAGAATCAGCCGAGCGATGCCATCTTAAGTCCACTTAAAGTGAAGTGCCCTTAGTCCCCATCTTAGAGTAGAGACCCTGGACCCTTAAGGCCCTTTTCCACTAGGGTCAGTACGGTATGGTTCGGTACGGTACGGTATGTCCGCTTTTCCATTAGGAACTGTAACTGCTTTCAGTTCTGTTTTTTCAGAACTGTTCCTTTTTTTCAGAACCACTTGATTGAGGTTCCATGGGTATCGTCCCGGTGACGTAAAAACCCTGCAGGCCACTGATTGGTCCAGGCATAAAGTCATGAGAGTGGGCGCAACGCTGACTTTCCAGAATTGCTCGTGATCCGCCATTTGCAACAATTCGTCCGTGAGCCAACCAACAAGTGATATAATATAAACAACAATAGAATGGATTCACAGAAATCAACACCGCGGTCCAGCAGAGTTTTTTCTGTGCGTTTCGGCTGATGAGAGAATCCAAAGGGAAGCAGAGCCACACTGGAAAGTAGACAAAGCCGCCCTGGGAAGTAGATGGAGCCGCCTGAACTGAATTGAATGTACAGCCACGGAAGCACCCAACTTCAGCAGTTGAAGCCGTGATATTGGGATATAGAGTACGGTGAGTGATGTAATATGCATATTTTACGTTATTTATCCCAGCAGTGGAAAGTTAACTTTGGACAGACGAAAACTTGCTCATGTTTAAACAATGACCTAGCTAGTTAGTCATCAATGCTACGTCCGTCCTTGTATGTTGCCTTTGTGTTGACAATATCTGATGAAATAAGCTAGTTGTAATCCTGGTTAAAAAGGTGTTTTTTTACATGTTGCACTTAAGTGCTGTGCATGTACTTACTGTAAGTTGTGTATATTTTCGTTGTAGAGTCCAAAGAGGACCTGCTCTGAATGGCTACGTTTGGCACCACACAGCATGACTGGTAAGTTGCACATCTTGTTATTTATAGTCAAATCTTTTGTTTTTTAAGTTAAAGTATAGGTAAAGTGCCAAATTTAAAGTAGCACAATTTCCACTTAATATGAAAGGGACTGAACTGAGATTTATTTGATTGTGTGAATATTAACTACAGAGTAACTGAAAATGAATGGCACTGTGGAGAATGTGTTCAAGGATGAGGCTGAGTTTGTTCCTCAGATTCAGCTTTATTCACAGATCACATCTCCAACAATCTCAAAGCAAGTCAAGAGGAAGTTTTCATCTCACATCAGGGGTTTTATACCACGGGCACGAAACAGCAGTCACATGGTGTTTAATCAAACATACAGTCACATGGTACTTAATCTCAATCACAAAGTAACCCCTTTGACCTCACACCATTGTCATCTAGTCTCTGTGGTCCGGAAATCTTCCCCGGTCGTCTCCCAGAAACAAAGGCCGAATCTCACACTCTTCTGCTGAATCCCAGAGTCTCAGTCCCTTTTGTTCCATGAGACGTGAAGCACACAATAAACATACAGCAACACATTTGTGGAGAATATGTAACCAACATACAGTATGTGCCACATGACCCCCCCCCCAAAAGTCTAAAATGGGACAAACATAACCAGAGACACATGACATAATAACATTGCTACATATCAATCCACCAGTTGCTTAACTCTCAGTCTCCTGCCGTTATCTGCTGAAAGCCGGCTTTGCTGCTTCCGCAGCGTCCTCTTGCACCTGTGGATTAGAACTGTTAGTCAATCTCTGTGGGAGTCCTGTAGAATGCCCTCTAGGGGGTCTACCGCGACGGGGGGGCTCTCGCCAACTGCACCTCTTCATCCGCCAAAACAAAAGCGGGTTTGAGTCTGTTTATACAAATCAATTCTTTTCTGTCTCCCAAATCTAGCAAAAAATGCTTCTCTCCTATTTCCAGCACCTTGTACGGTCCATCGTAAGGCGGGCGCAGGCTGGGGCGACAAGCATCATGTCTCACAAAAACAAATTCCGCATTTTTTAAAGCCTTCGGCACAAAAACGCGTGGGAAACTGTGATGAACCGGGCCAGGAAGCGTGTTTGATCCTGTGCCGCTCTGCAACAGCTGAGCGGGGGGGGCAATTTGGGGCAGGATTATCGGGGAGAAATTCCCCTGGCAGACGGAGAGGCTGTACAAAAACTAATTCCACTGGGGAGGCTTGCAAATCCTCCTTAGATGCAGAACGCAACCCCAATAAGACCCATGGTAACTTGTCAACCCAATTTGTATCCGTAAGCGACGCTCTGAGGGCCGCTTTCAATGACCTATGAAAACGCTCGCATAAACCGTTAGCCTGGGGGTTGTACGCGGTGGTGCGGTGGATCTTTACCCCTAGGCTGCGAGCCATCGACGACCAGAGTTCGGAAACAAATTGAGGACCTCTGTCCGACATTACATCCGACGGAACTCCAAAACGCGCTACCCAAGCTGTTAAAAACGCGCGCGCCACTTCCTCCGCTGTGGTTGATGCCAGAGGGACCGCTTCCGGCCAACGCGTGGTGCGGTCCACCATCGTCAAAAGGTGTGTGTACCCCTGTGACGACGGAAGGGGGCCTACCAAATCGACATGCACATGATCAAAGCGCTTAGCCGGAATGTGAAAAGGCTCCAAAGGAGCTCTAGTGTGTTTGTGTATTTTGGCTCGCTGACACGCTACGCAGGCTGTCGCCCATTCCTTGACCTGTCTGCGCAACCCCGGCCATACAAATTTCTCCCCCACCATTTTGACCGATGCGTGCACCCCCGGGTGCGCCAGAGAATGGATCGAGTCAAAAACGCGGCGGCGCCACGCAGCTGGTACCATGGGGTGCGGCCGTCCTGTGGAGACATCGCAGATTTGGGGAGGCATACCCATTTGCAGCACCCTGTCCTCCAGCCTTAACCCTGTTGGTCCAGACTGGAGCGCGCGCACGTCCGCATCGCTAACCTGCTCCGCGGCCATGGCTGCATAATCTAACCCTACGCGGACCGGAGCTGCACACGCTCCCGCGTCGCTACCCTGGCCTGCGGCCATGGCTGCAGAGTCTGCCCTCACGTGGTCTGGCGCCGGCACAGCACGCGAGAGGCAGTCTGCCACTACATTATGTTTACCTGCGACATGCTGGATATCGGTGGTGAACTCTGATATCGCGGCCAGCTGTCTTTGCTGCCGGCCCGACCAAGGTTCCGAAATCTTGGCCATCGCAAAAGTCAGCGGTTTGTGGTCCACGAATGCGGTGAAACGGCGCCCTTCCAGCCAGAACTGGAAATGGCGGATGGCCAAGTGTAGGGCCAACAACTCCCTGTCGAACGCGCTGTATTTTCACTCGCTATAGCGCAAGGTTTTGCTGAAAAACGCGAGCGGTTGCCAGGTCCCCGCTACAAACTGTTCAACGACCGCCCCTACCACTAAATCGGACGCATCAGTGGTGAGGGCCATGCGGGCTGTTGGAACTGGATGTGCCAACAAAGCCGCGTTTGCCAGCGCTGTTTTGACTTAAGAGAATGCGCGCTCCCGCTCAGGAGACCATTCGATTTTATTTGTGGGTTTTTGTTTTTTTAGTGCCGCGTACAATGGTTGCATGAGCCGCGCTGCGCTTGGGAGGAAACGGTTATAAAAATTAACCATTCCCAAAAACTCCTGTAACGCTTTGACCGTTTGAGGTTAGGGAAAATTTGTTATTGCGCGCACTTTATCGGGCAGAGGGACCGCTCCTTCTGGCGAAACGCGATGCCCCAAAAAATCAATCTGCGCTACCCCAAACTGATACTTCGCTGGGTTAATTATTAACCCGTGCTCTGCCAGCCTCCGGAAAACTGCCGTGAGGTGGTTTTCGTGTTCGTCTTCGGACGTGCTGGCTACTAAAATGTCATCCAAGTAGACGAACACGAAAGGGAGGTCGCGCAGCACCGCGTCCATCGTGCGCTGGAACGTCTGCGCGGCCCCCTTGAGTCCAAAAGGAATGCACAAAAACTCAAAAAGCCCGAAAGGAGTTATTACCGCTGTTTTGGGTATGTCCTGGGCGCGCACTGGAACCTGATGGTAGCCGTGCACTAAATCTATTTTAGAAAAAATGCGCACCCCCGCCAAATGAACCGAAAAATCTTGAATGTGTGGGATCGGGTAGCAATCGTGTGCAGTGGCATTATTCAACCTGCGGAAATCACCGCAAGGTCGCCACGAGCCATCAGTCTTTGGGACCATGTGCAATGGTGAAGCCCAGGGGCTTTTCGAACGTCTGATGATGCCCAGTTTTTCCAGGTTGGCAAACTCCTCGCGCGCTATGGTCAGTTTAGCTGAGTCCAGGCGCCGAGCTTTTGCAAAAACGGACGGCCCGGTGGTAGTGATATAATGCTCCACCCCATGTTTGGCCACTGTCGCTGAAAACGTTGGGACTGTTAGTGCTGGGAACTGAGTGAGGAGTGCGTGGAACTTACCACCCGCAGTTGTGACGTTGGCTTGTGCAGTTGGCGGTGCCACTTGTGCTGTGCAGGGAATAGAGTGAAAAGACAGTGCATTAACCAGATGTCTATTAGCAAGATCAACCAATAAATCATGTGAGCACAAGAAGTCAGCCCCTAACATGTTGAAACTGACTGCAGCTACAACAAAAGTCCACTCAAATGAACGACCCTGCAAAGACAGAAGCAGAGTCCTCTCACCGAAGGTCTTAATAGCTGAGCCGTTCGCTGCTGACACTGACACCCGGGGAACCTTGGACGGCATCAGCCGGTCCGCGTAGGAAGGCATGATGAAGCTCATCTGGGAGCCTGTGTCCACGAGGAATTGTCTCCCCGAACGAGCATCCGTCAGGTAAAGCAGCTTGTTCTCGTCCCCGAGGGCCGCAGCCGCTACCAACCCTCGGTCTTGGCGTTTCCCGAACGCTTGAAGTGGTACGGTGGGAGGCACTTGTGTGCCCTCTCTGCAAAACGGCGATGATAGAAGCAAAGGACGTCACCTGCTCCGTGTCGCTTGGTGCTGACTGCTGCCGTCGTCGGTGCGTCTGGTGCTGCAACCACTGGCCCAATGCCGTCTCCGGGCGTCGCTCCTAGCTCCGCTGCTGCAGCCGAAACTGCGCTCCGCTTGTGGGCGTCGACGAGTCGCTGCGCCTCCTTGCTTAGCCCGTGGTAGTCTCGCTTGGCCAACCGGGGTGAATCTGCCAGGGTAACTCTCACCGCTGGCGGCAGGGTCCGGAGGAAAAGGTGGGCGAAGATAAATTCGCAGTCCTCGGAGTCTTTCAGCCTCAGCATTTTGACCATCAGGTCTACGGGTCTGTCGTTCTCCGACTCCGTCAACGCCAGGAGCCCCTCTGCTCGCTGTTGCACGGAGGGGGTGAAATGGCTGATAAGCGCAGCCTTCAAGGCGCCGTATTTGTCGCTGTCCAGTGGGTGGTTGACCAGGTCTTCCACCCTCTGGACTGTGTGGCTGTCCAGCTTCGCCACCACATGGTAGAATCTCGTGTCGTCCTTCGAGATTCTCCGGAGGTTGAACTGCACCTCGACCGCGCTAAACCAGGAGCGTGGACTATGCTGCCAGAAGTCGGGCAGCCGGAGCGTGGAGGCAGCCATCAGGCTGGCTTCTGCCGAGCCCCGCTCGGGAGAATTATTTCTGCTCATTTTACGTCGTAAGGTCACCAGTGTGGAGAATGTGTTCAAGGATGAGGCTGAGTTTGTTCCTCAGATTCAGCTTTATTCACAGATCACATCACCAACAATCTCAAAGCAAGTCAAGAGGAAGTTTTCATCTCACATCAGGGGTTTTATACCCTGGGCACGAAACAGCAGTCACATGGTGTTTAATCAAACATGCAGTCACATGGTACTTAATCTCAATCACAAAGTAACCCCTTTGATCTCACACCATTGTCCTCTAGTCTCTGTGGTCCGGAAATCTTCCCCGGTCGTCTCCCGGAAACAAAGGCCGAATCTCACACTCTTCTGCTGAATCCCAGAGTCTCAGTCCCTTTTGTTCCATGAGACGTGAAGCACACAATAAACATACAGCAACACATTTGTGGAGAAAATGTAACCAACATATGTGCCACAGGCACATCCAATAATCGCCACCGTAAAATAAACCGCTTGTTTGTTTATTTTTTCTCAGATCACTTCTGTGATCCTTTATGAGTTATAGTCATAATAGTGTATCTTGCACTTTGGGGAATGGGAGTTATTCAGTCTCCATTAGAATTTAGTTTACAGTGATCCCTCGCTACTTCGCGCCTCACCTTTCGCGCCCTCAGTGCATCGCGGATTTTTCAAAAATATTCATCAAAAATTCAAAATTGAGAAAAAATGGGCGGGCGCTAGCAGAAGGCAGGGAGACTACATTAGAACATCAGATATCAACACGGAGAGCCCGCACAACTCAAAATCCACCTCTCTGTTCGCTGTTCTTGTGTTGGCTCGGCTCGGGAATTTTGCAAGCTGATTGGCCGAGACATTTTACCCAGCTTCTCTCCCTGCCGAGCGCCCATACCCAGCGAAGGAAGACCGCATTCATTGTTCTTTATCGCTCGTGTTGCTTAGTCTCACCGCGTGGAACTTTTCGCTGTTCTCTTGTGCCTTTTTGTGCGAAATAGTCTTCCCGTCGAGCCACTACGCCGCCTCCTGCAGCTTCTCCAGCTCTATCGGAAGCTGCCCTCGACGATCCTGCGCCTCTAACACCTGACGATGAGGCGTCACCTGAGGAGCAGTAAAGCTCTCATTAACCTGTGCAGTAAATCATCTTCATCTTGAGTTACGTATCTTGTTATAAGAATAAAAGAGTTCTAAAAACATATTTATGTACACTTTATTTACCTCTATGTATGTATGTACACTTACACACACACACACACGTATCATATGAGAGAGAGAGTGAGAGAATGAACGTACGTATTATTTATGGGTGACGTCATTAGGGGTGACGCTACTTCGCGGTTTTTCACTTTTCGCGGTCGGTTCTGGAACCCATTAACCGCGATAAGTGAGGGATCACTGTATATGTGTAGTTTATAGTATTTTGTCTTTAAACTCATCCAGCAAAAGAACACATTACAAATATTTGAGACCCATTGTAGTGCTTCCTTTTATATTTTAGCAATACAAGCACAAAACATCACCCACACTTGAAACCAGGGCGACACAGCGGTGGTGAAACTTTTATTGATAATGTTATTTCACAACATCACAACAACTCAGTATCTAAACTCAGTGTAAATGGTGTAGAGATTGAAAAGGTATCTAAAATTAAATTCCTTGGCGTAATAATTGAAATAAACTGTGTTGGAAGTCACATATTAATTGTATTAAAGGTAAAATATCCAAATCAATTGCAATACTACACAGAGTGAAATATTTGCTGAATCAACCCACACTATATACTTTGCATCATTCATTAATACTCCCATACATGACATATTGTACTGAAGTATGGGGAAATACATACAAAACATATACTGTATCTAGTCTTTATGCTTCGGAAGAGAGCTATTAGAATAATAAACCAAGCTGTTTACAGGGAATCAACAAACCCACTTTTTCTTAAATTAAAAGCTCTCAAGTTGAAAGATCTGGTTGATTTTAAAACTGCAGTAATAATGTTTAAAGCGAAGAATCTATCACTGCCCGCAAATATCCAAAAGTTGTTCCAAATAAGGGAGAAACAAAATCATTTCAGAGGAACATGTACGTATATTTCAAACACCTTCAGTGAGAACTACCACCAAGCAACACTGTGTCTCAGTGCAAGGAGTCAGATTGTGGAACACCTTTGGAGCTGAATTAAAATCATGTACAACACTTGGACAATTTAAACAAAAACTCAAGGAATACTCCAAACATATATACAAAGCGATATGTAAAATCACATAAGAATTATCATATCCAGTCTATGTTGTGCTGCTGCTTAGTTTTTTGTCACATTTTGTCTAGGATTCTAACAAATGTTAATGTTTATTCAAGAGTGATCTTAAAGTAGGATTAAACCTGTGCATTTTAACAAAGAGATTTAGTGATTCACTGAATATTTATCAAAAAATAAATAAATTTAGGAAACCACATTAAGCAATTAACACTTAAAAGAAGCTCTAGGTGCTATTTAAACTCATTGTGTTATTTCTTGGTTCATGTCTTCTCCACAGGAAAAGGAAAGCATTTAACCAACTCACTAATTTTTTTTTTGTCCAGGATTTGAAAGAGAAAAAGTCAAAGGTGCAAACATTGATTACTCTTGTAGAAGAGCTTGAAAGAACGAGGCGATGTGATATATAAACCAAAGTTTATTATCAGCTCTTCTAACAAGTCTCATCTAGGTGCAGCAGCAGAAGAAGGAAAGAGAGCGAACACCTTCGACTCTACGAACTTATACTCGCACATAACAAAAGACATGCATATCAAAAGCTGACATCCCTCATTATCTTAATCCCCCCATTGTCTTCGTACTCCTCCGCCTGGCCCTGGGGGGTCAGGGCAACCTATCCGGTCTCCACCGCAGTGCCTTGGATGCTCTTTGATCTTCACTGGCGGTTGAGACTCTTTGTCCTGTTCTGAGGTGTGAAGTCGCCTTACATATGTAATCACCAAACATTCTCACATGCTTAAACATATGTTGGTTATGGAATATATGATTAATATAGACCACAGCCCCCCCCCAAACGACTAAGAAAAGGACAATAGAAAAATTCACAGTTTAAGATAATTATTATGACATACTAACTGCTACACCTCTTGCCACAGAAGAAACTTTCCAGCAGCCATGCTCCTAAGAGAGTTCAGTGGTAATCATAGCAGCATAGTAAAATCACAAGTCAGTCCTAAACTGTTACAGCACAATTAGTGAACAACTGTTGAGTAGTTTGCATCAGTCTCTGTGCCGTCTGGGTTTTAATCTTCTCCCGAATCTGCTGTGGGTCCGCTTGGGCGTCCTGCTGGGACCTTCCTGTAAGGAATCTGCAGCTTGGGAAGGAGAGTGATTATTTGTTCCCTGCAGGGGGGCTGAGTCTTTTCTCTTGGGGGGTCTACCCCGCCGAGGTGCTCTCGCCAACCGTGCAGGCTCGTCTCTCAACAAGAAGGCAGGTTTAAGTCTGTCAATGCTGACTGTTTCTTTTCCATCTCCAAAATCAAGCACAAAGTGTTTATCACCAGGTTCCAGCGCTCTGAATGGCCCATCGTATGGTGGGCGGAAAGTTGGTTTTAAAGCTTCATGCCTAACAAAAACGAATTCAGCGTTCTTTAAAGCTTGTGGGACAAAAACCCGTGGAAAAGAGTGATGTGCCGGTCCGGGGAGAGAGTCCGGTCTGTTGCTGCCTAAAAACCTCGGGGCAGGGAGATGCCCTGGCTCTGGGTTCTCTGGTAAAAATTCACCTGGGAGCCTGAGAGGTTGTGCAAAAACTAATTCTGCTGGGGAGGCGTCTAGATCCTCTTTGGGCGCAGCACGCAACCCCAATAAAACCCAGGGAAGTTTACTTACCCAATTTGTATCCGTTAGTGAGGCTCTGAGGGCGGCCTTTAAAGATCTGTGAAAACGCTCGCATAACCCATTAGCCTGAGGGTGATAAGCGGTGGTGCGGTGAATTGTCGCCCCTAAGCTGCTGGCCATGGCTGACCAAAGCTCCGAGACAAATTGAGGCCCCCTATCGGACGTGATGTCCGATGGGACGCCAAAACGTGCCACCCAGTTTGTCAAAAAAACGCGAGCGACTTCCTCCGCTGTGGCTGACGCCAGAGGGACTGCCTCTGGCCAGCGCGTGGTGCGGTCTATCATTGTTAACAGATGTGTGAAACCTTGGGAGGAAGGTAGCGGCCCCACGAGGTCGACATGAACGTGGTCGAACCTTCTAGCAGGGATTGGAAAAGGCTCCAGAGGGGCTTTTGTGTGTTTGTGTATTTTGGCGCGCTGACAAGAAATGCAAGTTTTTGCCCATTCTTTTATGTTTTTGCGCAGGCCAGGCCACACAAACTTTTCGGCGACCATTTTAACCGAAGCACGCACACCTGGGTGCGCGAGGGAGTGAATCGAGTCGAAAATACGGCGGCGCCATGCAGCTGGGACTAACGGGCGAGGTCGGCCGGTTGAGATATCGCATATTAGGGGGGGGCACACCGTCTCGTAAACCCCTTTTCTCCAGCCTTAACCCTGTTGGTCCAGACAGGAGTGCGCGCACGTCCGCGTCACTACTTTGCTCCTCTGTCATGGCTGCATAATCTATCCCTGCATGGATTGGTGCTGCGTATGTGTCCGTGTTGGTGAAAAGCTCTGCGGCTGCGGTAGTATAATCTGTCTCCTCGCGCTCTGGCGATGTCACAGCGCGAGAGAGGCAGTCTGCTACCACGTTAAGTTTGCCTGCCACATGTCGAATGTCTGTGGTGAACTCTGAAATCGCAGCTAGTTGTCTTTGTTGCCTGCCTGACCACGGTTTGGAAATTTTAGCCATTGCAAAGGTGAGCGGTTTGTGGTCTACAAAAGCCGTGAAACGCTGCCCCTCTAACCAGAACTGGAAGTGGCGGATGGATAAATGAAGCGCTAGCAGCTCCCTGTCAAAAGTGCTGTATTTACGCTCAGTTTGGTTTAGCGATTTGCTGAAGAATGCCAAAGGTTGCCAGATTCCGCTGACGTGTTGTTCTACAACTGCCCCTATGGCCAGGTCCGAAGCGTCTGTGGTTAGCGCAATGCGGGCCGCGGGATCGGGGTGAACCAACAATGTGGCATTAGCTAGGGCACTTTTTACTTCCGCGAAGGCGCGTTCGCGCTCCGGGGTCCATTCGACCGCGTTGGAAGGTTTTTGTTTTCTGAGCGCGTCATATAGGGGCTGCGTGAGCTGAGCTGCGTGGGGGAGGAAACGGTTGTAAAAATTAACCATTCCAAAAAATTCTTGCAGCGATTTGACCGTTTGTGGCCGTGGGAAACTTTTTATCGCGTGAACTTTGTCTGGCAGTGGGACTGCCCCCCTCGGAGAAACCCTGTGTCCTAAAAAATCAATTTGTGACACGCCGAATTTGCATTTGGCTGGATTGATTATTAACCCGTGCTCTTCTAGCCTCTGAAAAACCATAGTGAGATGCCGCTCGTGTTCTTCCTCAGACGGGCTGGCTACCAGCATATCGTCGAGGTAGACGAAAACAAAAGAGAGGTCGCGTAATACTGCGTCCATCATCCGCTGAAAGGTTTGAGCAGCACCTTTGAGGCCGAAAGGCATCCGCAAAAATTCAAAAAGGCAGAAGGGGGTTATTACAGCTGTTTTAGGAATGTCCTCTGCTCGAACTGGGACTTGGTGATAACCGCGGACCAGGTCTATTTTTGAAAAAATGCGCACACCCGCCAGATGTAGTGAAAAATCTTGAATGTGAGGAATTGGGTAGCGGTCATGCGCTGTCGCATTGTTTAATCTGCGGTAATCGCCGCACGGTCTCCACGAACTGTCGGATTTCGGGACCATGTGAAGTGGTGACGCCCAGGGGCTTTTCGAGCGTCTGATAATGCCCAATTTTTCAAGGGTAGTAAACTCGTCCCGAGCTATGGCGAGCTTGGTCGCGTCTAAGCGCCGAGCTTTGGCGAATATGGGTGGGCCCGTTGTGGGAATAAAGTGTTCGACCCCGTGTTTAGCCACTGAGGCTGAGAATTTGGGAATTGTGAGTGCTGGAAATTGGGTGAGGAGTTGATCAAACTTACCTCCTGCTGTGGTGACGCTGGCCTGCACGGGTGGTGGAGAAACTCAAGCTGCGCAGGGAATAGAAGCAAAGGACAGTGCATTAACCAAGCGTCTGTTCGCTAGATCAACTAATAACCCATGTGCACACAAAAAATCTGCGCCCAACAAGTTAAAACTCACCGCCGCTACAACAAATGTCCATCTGTAGTTGCGGCCGTGGATGTGGAGGTGCAGGCTCTTTTCGCCAAAAGTGTCGATGCTGGAGCCGTTGGCTGCCACCGCTCCATTGCCCTGGGCGCCCATGGCCCGATCTGCTTGGGAGGGCATGACAAAACTTAGTTGAGCTCCCATGTCAATAAGGAACTGCTTGCCGGTGTGTCCGTCCGTCACATATAACAGCTTGCTTTTTTCGCCGAGAACCGCTGCTGTTAGCGGCTCTCGGCTTTGGCATTTCCCGAAATCGTGAATTTGCAGGGGGGAACGCATTTGTGAGCCTTCTCGGCGAAGCGGTGGTGGTAATAACAAACGTTGCTCCGTCTGTTACGTTTTGGCCGTGTCGCTGTCACCGCGGGCTGGTTCTGCTCGGTGGTTTGTGGCTCCTCGTGGCTCCGGGCATCAGCGTTGAAGTCTGCGGATACTGCTGTGGGTGTCTGCTCCTTGCAGGCGTTGACGAGCCGTTGAGCTTCGTGAGCAAGCACGCGGAAGTCTTGCTGGGTGCTGCATCGCATGTTGGCAAGCGTCCCTCTCATGTGTGGTGGCAGCGTACTGAGGAATATGAATTGGAAGAGGAAGTTGTCATTGTCCTCTTCTTTAAGCTGCAGCAAGTCCTCCGTGAGGGCCTTGGGTCTGCATCCTCTGTGGCCGTAGACTGCCAGGATCCTCTCGGCTCTCTCTTCGGCTGAGGGGACGTAATTTGCCACGATGGTTGCTTTCAGTACTTTATATTTGTCTTGGGCCGGCGGCCGCTGGATAATGCTCCGCACACACCTCGAAGTGGCGGCGTCGAGTTTGGCGACGATGTGATAGAACTTCGTATCGTCAGCCGTGATGCCCGCCAGTGTAAACTGGGCTTCAGCTTGCTGAAACCACGAGGCGGGGTCTTCCTGCCAGAAATCCGGCAGCTTGACAGTGACGCCGTTTGCGTGGACCGTCATTGATGTGTCCGCAGGGTGAGAGTACCTTGCTTCGGCTCTCTCAGCGGCGCTGGTGCTCGGTTGAGCCCTCTCTATCACTTCTGCTGAGGGGGAACGTCGTCCATCTGTTCCCCTGTCTGCGTGGGCGCCGGCGTCTGCCTGGGTCGCCACAGATGAGTCGATCGCGGGGGAACGCCTCTGGTCCATGCTCGCGTCAGGGTCACCAGTGTAGAAGAGCTTGAAAGAACGAGGCGATGTGATATATAAACCAAAGTTTATTATCAGCTCTTCTAACAAGTCTCATCTAGGTGCAGCAGCAGAAGAAGGAAAGAGAGCGAACACCTTCGGCTCTACGAACTTATACTCGCACATAACAAAAGACATGCATATCAAAAGCTGACATCCCTCATTATCTTAATCCCCCCATTGTCTTTGTACTCCTCCGCCTGGCCCTGGGGGGTCAGGGCAACCCATCTGGTCTCCACCGCAGTGCCTTGGATGCTCTTTGATCTTCACTGGCGGTTGAGACTCTTTGTCCTGTTCTGAGGTGTGAAGTCGCCTTACATATGTAATCACCAAACATTCTCACATGCTTAAACATATGTTGGTTATGGAATATATGATTAATATAGACCACAACTCTGTAAATAAGAAATTTTATAGATATCAAATAAATCACCATTAGCTTTAATCCTAAGAAATCCTTGGGTACCAAAATATTCAAAACAATTCACTTGTTTTCTAATCCATAAATATTTAAAACATTTAAAGCTTCAAATGAAAATAGGCTTTAACACATAAAAACAAAAGGAAAGCCTTAATTTTAAAAGAAAGTGAAAACTTATAACCTTAAATCTCTAAAGCATTTAACCTCTTCCATTTTTGTATTTCTTTTTGTAAATAAAATTCTCACTTTCAAAGTGACATTCAGCAAAAATTCCAAAGCTAGTTATTGATGACCATTCCAATACTAAGCTTTGAAAGTCTAAGTTAAGAAGTCAATACACACAATTTAAATTTTTGTTTTGTTTTGTGAAACACAAATTCAACTCAATTTCAATTCAACTATATTTATCAAAATACAGTTTAAACAATTAATTCAAACATCTCCCCATTTCTAAATGATTTTAAAATTCTACTTCCCATATTACAAGCCTACAAGTTGGAACAAATTCTAAAAGAACTTTTAACTAACACAGTTGTAAAATAAAACCCTCAAGGTTAACCCTTGTCTATCAAATTAACAATAATCAACAAGTTGATTTTTAAGCTAACTAATAACAAACGCTAAAACATGGCGGGTCAACAGACAACCAACCGATTTAACAAACTGGATTACCTTCAAGCAACATTGGAAGGATGGACTTCTGATTTTATTTCCAGCTTCACAACACGGGTCAAGAAAACACAGCCCGAAGATCTGAAACAACTCAATGAAGACGGTGTGGTGGAGCAGTAGTTAGCACTGTGGCAGCACAGCAACTCACCCTTGGCCATGGGATCCCTGGTTCGATCCCAGCCCCTGACCAACAGTGATCTGTGTGGAGTTTGCATGTTCTCCCCGTATCTGCGTGGGTTTACTCCGGGATTTCTCCGGTTTCCTCCCACATGCCAAAAACATGCAGGTTAGGTTAATTGGAGACTCTAAAGCGGCCCTAGGTGTGAATGTGTGTGTGAAGGGTTAAGGGATAGCGCCGTACCGTGGCTGCTTCATCCATTCAGGTGGATGCCCTCAATTTCCCCTCTGGGGATCAATAAAGTATACACAATTAAAAAAAAAAAAAAAAAAAAAAAAAAAAAAAACACCTTTTGGATTACTACACTGCAAAGCCAAAAGAAGGCAAGGACCTCACCAGTGTGTTAGGTAAGTTTGCGCTAGCATTAGTTGCAAAATTAAAGGTAGCCGAGAACGAGCTAGCAAATCAACAATTAACAATCTTCACTTTCCAGAAAGAGAACAAAACACTGAAAGAAATTTGGAACAATCTCAAGAGAAGAATGACAAAACTCAAGATCAACTTGATGAAGCGTTACAAAATTTGGACAGTGCAGAGTCAGGAAATAAACAGTTGACGCATGACAATGACTTGCTTTGCCATGACAACAATGAACTTGAAGATGCCCTTCAAGACACAAAGAAGGAACTCAGAAGAGTTGAAGGTCAACTTGAAAATGTGAAAAATGACTACAAGGAATGTCAACTGCTCCTAAAGGAAGTACATAAAGACTGGGACATCCGCCACGCTCCCTCGCCCAATTCCTGTTTTGAGTACGGATGACCGCGTGGACAGCATGTGTGTGCCCCTTCAGACCGCGACCTTGACAAGATCGTGCGAAATGTCACAAAATTTGATCCAGGTCCTACGGGTTCACCTGATACCAAAGTCCATTTACAGGACATTGATTACTACCTGCGTAAGTATCCTGATGCTATGGCTGACGATCGCATCTACATATTTGATTAAACTAACATCTAACAGGTCAGTATCAAAATTCATAGACAGACAGCCGGCAAACATCAAAGCAGACTACATGCTGCTCTGCGAAGCCATTGAAACGGAGTTCTCCGATGACTGCCTACAGGCAGGGCTAACCACAGTCCTACCGTGAAGCAAGGACGCTCAGAGCCTCCACAGGCCTACTACCAGAGACTCCTCCTTGCATATTTCAGATCTCAAAATACATCAGTGATGGAAGAAGACCGCAATTTCAAGACCCTCTTCATCCAAAACCTCCACCCCACTGTGAGTCATCACCTTGGAGTTACAGCTAACCCAAGGTCAAGCTAAGTAAGTCAGCTGAGAGAGTTTGCACACTATGTGTTCCAAAAACAGCAACAAAGCCGCAACAAGCACGCTGAGCCTGCCACAGTGCTAGCTATCAGCGCTGCATCTAACACCTTGGAGTTGGAAAAAGCCCCTCGCTCTACTCTACCTCCTACACCATCCATCCATCCATCCATCTTCTACCGCTTAATCCTTTCGGGTCGCGGGGGGGCTGGAGCCTATCCCAGCATCCTTGGGCGAGAGGCAGGGTACACCCTGGACAGATCGCCAGTCCATCGCAGGACCAAAACTCCTACACCACGAGTACATAAACAGCCAAAACATTTTTCCAACCGACCTCATCAAGGTCAAAACCAAACAAGGTCCTCTGGATCTCACTTAGGACCAACTTTGCGAAAACCTGACTACCACCGTAGACCATATCCACCTAACAGGTCACGAGAACACAGAACGGACTACCATGATGACAGATACTGGTATGAAGACATGCGTAACTGCGACAGATGGTCTCTATCTCATCACAGAAGCTCAGAAGGAGAGACCTATCACAAACCTTGGAAGGAAGAAGAACCTCCTACTCTCAGTAGGGCAGATATCAAAATTGTCAAACACCTCCTAGCGGAGATTCAAAGCAACAAAGAAAATAGAACTGCTGACATCCTAGCTATATCAGCTATGCCAACTCAGAACAAACGTTCCAAACAAAGAAAACACAAGAAGAAAATCCCTTTTGCAAGTGAGGAAGAACCAAAGGACTCAGTGCAGTCCAGTGCTGTTATGGCAGCCCAACCACAAAAAGACCACTCCTCTAACAACATTTCACAACTCTGTGTTGAACCACCGGTTCCACAATTTCTATGCGATTTAAACGAGAGGGAGATGGCACAAAAATTCTACCTCCCACTGACTTTTAAAGACGTGATGTGTCAGGACGCTGTTTTAGACACCACCACTGACATCACTCTCATGTCACACAACCTTTTTGGCAAACTACGTGTAGCCGCTAACCGCGCTACAAAGATTTAAAACTGGAACCCCGTTCATTAGCCGTACGACCATATGCGCTCACCAAAACAACCCTGTTAGACGTATCACTGGTAAAAATCTCCATTGGACCCATGACCTTGACACATCCGGTCTATGTGTCCAAACTTGACTCCATTCCATTGCTTGTTGGCAAAGACCTACTGAACTGTTTTGAGCCACTGATTGATTTCAAGAACCTCAAACTATGGGCTCAAACGCAACACCCTCACCCATTTGACCTAACAAGGACAAATGAATCACAGTGCTTTGTTCTGAACACTTTGGACACCCCAAGTCTCACACAACTAGCACTGTTGGAACAACTGAAACTGATTGAAAGTGACCGCAAATACCATGGTGAGTACTGTCCTCAAGAAGTCAAAGGTCATCTTCAAACACAAGGTCAAGACAAAGAATCAAATGACCTTGGAAACTCACTGGCCGAGAAGAAAGCTTCAAACGGCCCCCTTGATACCCTTGACTCAATGTTGGTGTCACATTTTGAAAAACACCCACCCGCCCCTGAGGCCTGTGTGGTCACAAGAGCCACACCAACCGGCTCTCTAGACCCTCCGCAACCTCAACATTATGCGACGGTGGACCCAACTTTTGCTAATACTTGGTGCACATTTACTCAAGCTTGTGACCAAATGATCCATAAAACCGTCAAAACACCGGTCGGATACAACTGTTCATGCGCTCCCAGTGTCTAAAACCTTTGACATACCAAAATTGAAACCACTTCCTGCGACACAGCTTTCTGTGCAGCTACATAATGACAATCATATTCATGCTTCTGACGAACAATCATCGCCACCACTCAAAGTTCTTCAAAACCAGAGGGGGGTGATGACTGCCAACGCCCATAATATTCCAGCTGCAGAACACAAAAGCGTCAAAATGACGTACAATGCTCCCAAGGCCGTATTTCAAAAACATTCGGATCGATTCACCAAACAACACAAAGCGTACAACGACCAAAGAGTCTCCCATGACAAACCTCAAAGGGGGGACAAGGTCTTCCAACACGCATGTGTACCACAAAGACAACAAATCAATCTACAGGAAAGGAAAATCACTCCTAAATTCCTGCCCGAGTGGATGAATCCACACATTGTCTGAAACATACTTTGGCCACTCAAGTGCCAAATCCAAGACCCCATTTTCAAATGGGCAAATCAAAATCAGAGTAAACTTTACCAAAACCCCATGGGACTTGTCGGGTACAACACTGTCAAAGTAAGTCCATAAATAAGATTAAAATCAGGCCTACGTCCGAAAACTGTTAGCTAACTACTAGCCTCAGGTACACTCAGTCAAATTTCTCCAAACCAATCAGTTAACTGCATCAAAACTTCCAAAAGAAAAAGGGTAAATTAAAACCAAATTATCCGTCAAACTAATCTTAAACGCCCTCTATAAAAATCTAATAAATTTCAATCAACTTACTATTATCAAATAGTACACACAAAACATCCAACACCATTAGCTTGAGCTAACAACATCAACATTCCCACTAAAGATGAAAAACAATCTAAGGTTTAGAGTTCAATCTCTAAAAGAAATTGTTCCACCTCTGAGAATAATTTTCGTTTGTCAGTCAGGTGTCAAAAGAAAAAAAAACAACAAGAAGATTAAGATTAAAATAACTCACTTTTTTCCATTTGCCAGGATGATGGCCCTCCTGTTTTTCAGTTTATCCCTCTACCTAACAATCACACCTACTGTTACTCAGTCAGAAATGGACAGAGTCAAAATAAAAAGTCAACAATCCTCAGGTGGATTCTCAATAAGAGCCTCACTGTTAGGGCATCTTGTTAGCCTTAGCACGTGCACTGTTAACTCGGTCAACACCGCTAAAACGAAACACCAGGTAACCAAAATCTTGCAAGATACTGTGTTGGTTTTGAATGCTTGCTCCGAAGCTTCAGGCAAACTCAACAAGGTTTTGAACTCGTTGCTCTTTGTGTTAAAGGTTGACTATGCTCACACACAGCTGGTGTTTGTGGTACTCCCAGAGGTAGCTAGAAACATTAGCTTTTCAGTTAACACTTTAGCAATGAGCTTGCTCGCACATCATCTTATCACTTTTGCAGTAATTCCAAATTTACTTCTCATTGCCATTCAAAGCACAATGATGACATCCCATGTCCACTCAGTTTTTCTGAATAAAAGCCTTAAACACCCTATGATTTGGACATCTGAGGAACCATGGTTTAGTCCAGCTAAACCAATTCAATTTGAACCTCCTTGAGTTACTTCAATATCACTTAGCCTAAACCTCTACCTCAAATATGAGCAATAATTTTTGTACTTTTGTTTTTGATCTTGACTCCTAAGACTTTTGAGTGCACGCATGCATATATACAGTGGGGAAAAAAAGTATTTAGTCAGCCACCAATTGTGCAAGTTCTCACTTAAAAGATGAGAGAGGTCTCCAATTTTCATCATAGGTATACCTCAACTATGAGAGACAAAATGAGAACAAAAAATCCAGAAAATCACATTGTCTGATTTTTAAAGAATTTATTTGCAAATTATGGTGGAAAATAAGTATTTGGTCACCTACAAACAAGCAAGATTTCTGGCAATCACAGACTTGTAAATTCTTCTTTAAGAGGCTCCTCTGTCCTCCACTCGTTACCTGTATTAATGGCACCTGTTTGAACTCGTTATCAGTATAAAAGACACCTGTCCACAACCTCAAACAGTCAGACTCCAAACTCCACTATGGCCAAGACCAAAGAGCTGTCAAAAGACACCAGAAACAAAATTGTAGACCTGCACCAGGCTGGGAAGACTGAATCTGCAATAGGTAAGCAGCTTGGTGTGAAGAAATCAACTGTGGGAGCAATTATTAGAAAATGGAAGACATACAAGACCACTGATAATCTCCCTCCATCTGGGGCTCCACGCAAGATCTCACCCCATGGGGTCAAAATGATCACGAGAATGGTGAGCAAAAATCCCAGAACCACATGGGGGGACCTAGTGAATGACCTGCAGAGAGCTGGGACCAAAGTAAAAAAGGCTACCATCAGTAACACACTACGCCGCCAGGGACTCAAATCCTGCAGTGCCAAACGTGTCCCCCTGCTTAAGCCAGTACATGTCCAGGCCCGTCTGAAGTTTGCTAGAGAGCATTTGGATGATCCAGAAGAGGATTGGGAGAATGTCATATGGTCAGATGAAACCAAAATAGAACTTTTTGGTAAAAACTCAACTTGTCGTGTTTGGAGGAGAAAGAACGTTGAGTTGCATCCAAAGAACACCATACCTACTGTGAAGCATGGGGGTGGAAACATCATGCTTTGGGGCTGTTTTTCTGCAAAGGGACCAGGACGACTGATCTGTGTAAAGGAAAGAATTAATGGGGCCATGTATCGTGAGATTTTGAGTGAAAACCTCCTTCTATCAGCAAGGGCATTGAAGATGAAATGTGGCTGGGTCTTTCAGCATGACAATGATCCCAAACACACCGCCCGGGCAACGAAGGAATGACTTCGTAAGAAGCATTTCAAGGTCCTGGAGTGGCCTAGCCAGTCTCCAGATCTTTACCCCATAGAAAATCTTTGGAGGGAGTTGAAAGTCCGTGTTGCCCAGCGACAGCCCCAAAACATCACTGCTCTAGAGGAGATCTGCATGGAGGAATGGGCCAAAATACCAGCAACAGTGTGTGAAAACCTTGTGAAGACTTACAGAAAACGTTTGACATCTGTCATTGCCAACAAAGGGTATATAACAAAGTATTGAAATGAACTTTTGTTATTGACCAAATACTTATTTTCCACCATAATTTGCAAATAAATTCTTTAAAAATCAGACAATGTGATTTTCTGGATTTTTTTTTCTCATTTTGTCTCTCATAGTTGAGATATACCTATGATGAAAATTGGAGACCTCTCTCATCTTTTAAGTGGGAGAACTTGCACAATTGGTGGCTGACTAAATACTTTTTTACCCCACTGTACAAATATAAGATAAGATAAGCCTTTATAGTCCCACAATGGGGAAATTCCAGGATTGCAACAGCACAGGGATAGCAACACTCAGAGCAACAATCAGAAGGCAAGAAAAAACAACATCTAGTAAACATATGTCCATATTACTATAAATGTATATATATAGACACACAGTGCAGAGCATTATGGTTGGTTGGTGAATGTGCAGCAGAAAGTCTAAGCTCTCTCTCCGCAGATGCGGCGGGCCAGCTGGAAGTCTTTGGGCATGATGGTGACCCCCTTAGCGAAGAAGAGACCACCAGGTGGGCCTCGCTGGTCTCCTGCAGAGCCATGACGGCGAAGCTCAGGAAACACAGGACGGTCTTGAAGTCCTGAGCGATCTCCCTCACCAGGCGCTGGACGGGCAGCTTACGGGTGAGCAGCTCCGTGGATTTCTGGTAGCGACGGATCTCTCTCAGAGCCACGGGCCTGTGACGGCGAGGCCTCTTCACTCTGCCGGTGGCCGGAGCGCCTCTCCGAGCAGCCCTGGTGGCTAACTGTCTCCTGGGGCGCTTCTTCCTCCAGTAGATTTTACGGGCGGTCTGCTTGGTTCTTGCCATCGCTCTTTATTATTCTGACTTATATTTCTTGCACGCCGCCTAAACTCCAGCCCGGCACCAAGCGTCGTTTTCGCTACAGCTCCCGGTATGTCGAGTTTCCCATTAGCACCGGGCGGCGGCCAAGTGCTAGCTAGCACTAGCTCCTCCCCGCTGTAACGTCTCCCGCTGCAAACCGTGGCTCCGTCCGCCGACCCGGGAGACCCCCGGGGCGATCCGTGCGTCCGTGATATATATACAGAGTGAAAGGTGTAGAAAGAAGAAGGAAGATAAAAAAAAAAGGCTGTTGCAACGGGCAGCCTCCTCGTGTGGCGCCACCGGTCCGGCGGAACCGGAACCGGAAACCGGAAACATATAGAAATATATAAAAATATATATCTATAAAATAATATAATATAATAATAATAATATATATATATATATATATATATATATATATATATATATATATATATATATATATATATATATATATATACTGTATATACACACACAGTATATAGTATATTATATATATATATATATATATATATATATAATAATAATAATAATAATAATAACAATAATATAATATAAAATAATATAATATAATATAATATATCTATAAAAATATAGATATATTCTTTGCACTCTATTTTGATTTTTGTGCACATTTAAACTATTTTTGAAATTTTTAATAGATATTTTTATGGCAAATCCAAAACATTTATGTCAAGTATATCAAAACCACATACTTCTAGTTTGTACTTTTGTAACCAAAACTTTTAAGTCTTTACAGGCATATACAGGATTTTAGTATATCTTAGACAGTTTTACAATGTTTATATTTGGTCATATCCAAATTATTTTTTTCTGAAATTTCTAGAAGTTTTTCAGAAAACCAAATTTAAGGATCTACACTTAGGAATAGATACTGTTTACAAGCTTAAGGCTTGTGGACATCAGAACCATTAGTTCAGCAGTTGGATCAAGAGTCGCCAAATTGAAATCTGATGCCTAGGATTGCTATCAACGCTGACCAAAACTCACCGTCGATACCAAAGGGGGCAGCTGTAGCATCATCTTGCTTTGGCTCATCAAAAAAATTGACTTTGCCTCTTAAAGACATTGTTTCACCCAGGAAAAGGACAGTCAAGAACTGCTTTCTCATCCCAGGACCACAGTTGAACCAACATTCCTTTGTTAAGCAACCCTAAGGAATGCTCTCAACGTATTAACTCACATCATAAATAAACTGGAAACGATCTTTCTCCTGACTGTTTTATGGGTAATAAAACGTGGATAAAGAACAGCCATCTCAAACTTTAAAGGCATCTTTTAAGGCCTAGGATTGGCCACAGCTCGACACTACCCCTGGTGGACGTCTCTGGAGTAGACGCTCAGTTTTGACTTACACTGATTAACTGAAATTAACTCTTTCTTCAAGTTTCATTTCTCAGGACAATTCTAAGGACACCAGTTGTTGAAGATCACTGCCTCGGTGGGACTTTGATATTCTGTGGACAATCAATGGGTTTGAAAGAATATATTAATCCTTGATTTTAAATATGTGCATGTTAAAATGTTTAAATGAATGTTTATTCTTGCATGTTAATTTAAAAGCACTAGGTATAAAGTTGTATGAATCACTGAAATAGGTTAGATTTGATACATAAGTATATTGATGAATCATCAGTATTAGAATGTGTGTGCCATTCTTTGAGGATCGGTATCAGCCCATCACCACCCAGCATAATGCTGAGTTGCAGCTCTTTCATTCCATTGGTTCCTTACAGACAAAATATTGTTTGTTCATTGGACTAAAGTTCATAAAGCCCGCCCACAAAGGAAAACTATTGTCTTGGGCTTATGTCAATCACCCTAACGGTGGGTAACTCATCTGCAGTTTTAAAGAGGGAGACACCCTCCTGGAAAAAAAAAAAAGTTTCAAAAGGCTGCAGACCAGAGCACTTCAGAGCAAAGAACATGGAATATTGTGTTTGTGTAAACTTTTTTTTTTTTGTTTGTTTTTTTGTTACTTATTTGTACCCGTAGGTAGACTTGGTTTGCAGTCTGGTGACAAGCCACCGGCTGCTGGTCGCTGCGTGCGCGAGCGCCCTAAACCTACATGTTTTTGGTGTGCGGGAGGAAACCGGAGAAATCCCAGAGTAAACCCACGCAACACGGGGAGAACATGCAAACTCCACACAGCTCACTGTTGGTCGGGGGCTGGGATCGAACCCACGATCTCATGATCCCCGCGATCCCCCGGCCGAGGGTAAAACTGTGCTGCCACAGTGCTAAACCACTGCGCCACCGTGCAGCCAACCAAACTTTTGTGCATTTTAATGTTTTTCTTTAAACGTCTGGGAATTAATGCTTTCTTTCCTGAGCTCAAATCTTGATATGGAGTGAAACTCCATGCTTCACAGGCGTTTCTGTTTTTCTAACTTTTTATATTGTTAAACTTACTTTAAATCCACCATGTGTTTTTCAAGGACTGACCATCTCCATACATGGTTTCTATGGGCATGCACAGGTATGCACAAGGACCAGGTTCAGGTTCAGGTTCAGGTTACTTTATTTGTACCCATAGATAGATTTGTTTTGCAGTCAGGTGACATCCATATTTACAAACCACAATTACATTTAACATAAACACAAACACAGGCACACATGACGCTGACTATAAACACGATAAAAATACTCAAGGCTCCATCAGTCAGGATATAAAGACGAGATGAGAGAAAAACCGGAGATAAGAGAGAAGGGTCATATTAAAAAGTTAAAGACTAGTCAAAGAGGTTAAAAACTCAAAGGTCTAAAACCCAATAAAAGATTTAGAACCCAGATAAAAATCCTACAAAAATAAGTAAATATAAAATGGAGTTAATAAATAGGTAACTAAATTATGTGCAATATATTGTTACAACTTCTTCAGCTCTTTGACAGCAGCAGGAACAAAGCTGTTTTTGTAGCGCTGGGTTTTACTTTTTGGGACAGCAAACCTCCGTCTTGAGGGAAGAAGCTGAAAGTGGCAGTGCAAAGGGTGGGAGTCATCATTTAAAATGGAGGTAGCAATCCTCTGTACCTGTCTGGTGTACAGGGATGTCAGGCTCAGCTGTGACTCACCAAGCAAATGACTGGACCATATAACTACCTGATCCAAGGATTTCCTCTGTTTCAGTTTTATCTGACCAAACCATGACACTAAAGAAAAGGATAAAACAGATTCAATAAAAGCCCGATAAAACATTGTCATTATGGTTCAGTCAATTTGGAAGCGTGCAAGTTTCCTTAAACAATGCAAATGTTGCTGACCCTTTTTGCACACCATTTCACAGTTCTCTTCAAAGTTAAAATTACTATCAATAATCGTCCCAAGATATTTGTAGGATTGTACACATTCGGTGGTCTGGCCTTTTAGTACGGTGACTTTGTGCCTGGGAGTTTTCCTCCTAAAGTCAATAATCATGTTTTTAGTTTTTGTCGTATTCAGCTGCAGGTAGGAATCCTCACACCAGTGAACAAAATCATCAACTACTGAGCCGTGGCCACTCTCACCATCCTGGAGGAGACTGACAATAACTGAGTCATCACCATACTTTATAATGTGTCTGTTATCATGTCTGCTCCGACACATGTTTGTGTACAGGATGAAGAGTAGTGGTGACAACACATACCCCTGAGGAGAGCCAGTAGAAGAGCACTTTAGGTCAGACAATGTACCATTGACCCTTACTCTCTGTGTCCTGTTGGTTAAAAAAATCCAGAATCCAACCCACCAGATTATTGCTCAAATCAAATTGTTGCGGGAGCCTTTCAACTAAAATATGAGGTTGGATTGTATTAAAGGCGGAAGAAAAGGACCATGCTGTCATATACACAATAGGACACAGCACTTTAAACCACACCCATTCGAGCAGTAAATCTGGAAATCTTAAAAAATGTCACTCGATAAATTCAAGAAATCTCTTGTCAGTTTGTGTGTAAATCTGGAAATCTTACACCCATTCAAAGCAGTATATCATCGCTATGCCATCATCAAAGATCATAGGACATAGGGCATCTTCAAAGATCAAATGCAGGCATGACTCACCATCATAGCACTTGCTATGACGCCATCAAAGATCATAGGACTCACTAAGACACCATCAAAGATCAAAGGCAGGCATCACTGAATGAGTGATGATGTGCTTGCTTACACCCTTGCTTACACCTGCTTTCTACGGGCATGCAGAAATAGTTGCTTATACTTGGTTTCTATTGCCATGCACGGGTATGTACTAGTTCTTCAAATAAACAATTCTTCATCAACATTAGGCCATGTACCACAGGCTTTTAAAACTGCTGTAATTAAACAGCTACTTAAAAAGGCAATGCTGGATCCAGGAGTTTTATCTAACTATAGACCAATCCCTAATCTGCCTTTCATTTCAAAAATCTTAGAAAGAGTTGTTGCTACGCAATTATATGACCACTTGCAGGGAAATGGTTTATTTGAAGAGTTTCAATCAGGGATTAGAATTCATCATAGTACTGAAACAGCTTTAGTGAAGGTCACTAACAACCTCCTGATTGCATCTGATAATGGACTTGTTTGTGTACTTGTCCTTTTAGACCTGAGTGCAGCTTTTGATACTTCCTCTTCTGTCAACTGCTCCCTTTAGGGGTCTCCACAGCGGATCATCTACCTCCATCTCACCCTATCCCTTCATTTTCCTCTGTATCACCAACCCTCTCCATGTCCTCCTTCACTACATCCATCCATCTTCTCTTTGGTCTTCCTCTTTTCCTCCTGCCTGGTAGCTCCATCTTCAACATCCTTTGTCCAATATCTCCACTATCCCTCTTCTGCACATGTCCAAACCATCTCAGCCTTGCCTCTCTTACTTTGTCTCCAAACCGCTCAACCTGAGCTGTCCCTCTGATATACTCATTTCTAATCTTGTCTAGTCACTCCCAATGAAAATCTTATGAAAGTCTTTTTGTCAGCGCCACTGTCTCCAAACCATATATCAAAGCAGGTCTCACTACCATCTTGTAAATCTTCCCTTTCACTCTTGCTGCTACACTACTGTCACAAATCACCCCTGATACTCATCTCCACCCACTCCACCCTGCCTGCACTTTCTTCTTCACCTCTCTTGTGCATTTTCCATTGCTTTGGATGGTTGACCCCAGGTATTTAAACTCATCTGCTTTCACTACCTCTACTCCTTCCATCTTCACTGTTACACCTGCCTCCCTCTCATTCACACTCATGTATTCTGTCTTGCTTCTACTGACTTTGATTCCTCTTCTGTCCTCAGCATACCTCCACCTCTCCAGGTTCTCTTCCACCTGAACCCTACTCTCACTACAGATCACAATGTTGTCTGCAAACATCATGGTCCAAGGAGACTCCTGCCTGACCTCATCTGTCAGCCTGTCCATCACCATGGCAAACAAGAAGGGGCTCAGAGCCGATTCCTGATGTAATCCCACCCCCACCTTGAACCCATCTGTCACTCCTACAGCACACTTCACCGACATCTTGCTGTCTTCATACATGTCCTTCACCACCCTCACATACTTCTCTGTCATTCCTGACTTTCTCATACAGTACCACCCTTTTTCCCCTTTTCCACTAGTACCCACTCAGCCCTACTCACTTCGACTCAGCACACTTTGTAGGCTTTTCCATTAGTACCTTGTACTTTTTTTGCACCTTTTCCACTGGGGTTCTAACTGTGTTGAGTCGGGCTGAAAATGTGATGTCAACAGACTGCAGGCCACTGATTGGTCAGGGCGTGATGTCATGAGAGCAACGTTTGAAGGCTGAATTCAGAATCGCGAGACGCCATTTGCAAAGATTCGTCTGTGAGCCGGCAAGCAAGCGTCAGTATAAACAACGATAGAATGGCTTCACAGAAATCAGACCCACAGAAATCAACACTGCGGTCCAGCAGAGATTTCTGTGCCTTTCGGCTGATGAGAGAATCCAGAGGGAACTAGACGCAGCCACCCAAAATGAATTTACGGCCGTGGAAGCACCCAACTTCAACAGATCAAAGCCGTGATATTCGGATATACAGGATGGTGAGTGATGTGATATGATGTGATATTATGCATCTTTTACGTTATTTATCCCAGCAGTGGAAAGTTCACTTTGAACAGACCACAATAACATCACATGTATGCAGATAATGAGCTAGCTAGTTAGCCATTAAGGCTAACTCCGTGCTCTCCTTGTATTCTGCACTTGTGTTGACAATATCTGATGAAATAAGCTACTTGTAATCCTGGTGAAAAAGGTGGGGGTTTTTTACATGTTGCACTTTTGTGCTGTGCATGCACTTAAATTGTGTGTATTTGCGTTCTAGAGTCCGACCAGCATTTGCTTTGACACCGGCAACGCAGCAGAACACAGCAATGTGTTCTGACTGGTAAGCCATATTAAAGTTGCACACCCGTTGTTTTCAGGAGTGGTAGACAAAGTAATCAATGGTAGACAAAGTAATCAATCACCAGTGCCAAAACTCATCATCATAGCAGTGTGTTGGGGGCGACAATGACTGTTTCACCCAGGTCCGATCACATTCCTCCAAACAGCTCTGTCCCTCACCCTCTGCCGCCAGGAACTCCCAACCTTGTCAACCTGAGCGACGTCCGAGCCGGTATGAGTTGCTTTCTGATTGACCATTTCATGAAACTGCTTGCAAAGTATTTGAGTACCGCTAGCTTTTGCTGGACTAGTGGCACATTCTTGGCAGATAGAGGTATAATCAGTGGCAAGGACAGGCCAAGACAAACTGACTCCAGTATCTGTTGCAGTGACTGACCAGATGATAGGTTTGTTTATCTCTGCTCTTTGTGTAGTGCATGTCACGATGCACCAACTGGCAAAAGTCCACCACAGACCTTGCGACAGATGTGCTTATCTGCCAGGATGTCCAGTCTCACCCCGTGTAACTGGGAGTGGTCCACCACAGACCTGTGACAGATATTGTTTTTAGTTCTGCTAGGATGCCCGGTTTCACCCTCCACACCCTCGGAAGGGCGGAGTTGCCGGTTGAGTCGTCAACAGCCCAACCCATGAGACAGGTAGTACCGGTTTCCATGGTTATCCAGTAGCAAGCAAAGCAGTGCCTGACCTGACATGAAGTGCCAAAACTAAAGTAGCACAATTTCCACTTAATATGACTGGGCAGTGCGATGGCGGAGTGGTTAGCACTGCGGCAGCACAGCAACTCACCCTTGGCCAGGGGATCCTGGGTTCGATCCCAGCCCCTGACCAACAGTGATCTGTGTGGAGTTTGCATGTTCTCCCCGTGTCTGCGTGGGTTTACTCCGGGATTTCTCCGGTTTCCTCCCACATGCCAAAAACATGCAAGTTAGGTTAATTGGCATCAAACTGGGGATTCTAAATTGTCCTTAGGTATGAATGTGAGAGTGAATGGTTGTCTGTCTCTCTGTGTTGGCCCTGCGATGGACTGGCGATCTGTCCAGGGTGTACCTTGCCTCTCGCCCAAAGATGCTGGGATAGGCTCCAGCCCCCCCCGCGACCCGAAAAGGATTAAGCGGAAGAAGATGAATGAATGAATGAAAGGGACTGAACTGACATTTATTTGATTGTGTGAATATTAATGACAGAATAATTGAAAATGAATGGCACATTCACTGTAAAATAAACCGCTTGTTTATTTATTTTTTTGTCAGATCACTTGTGTGATCCTTTGTGAGTTATATTCATAAGGGTGTATGTTGCACTTTGGTAAATGGCAGTTCAGTCATCATTATAATTTAGTTTATATGTGTAGTTTATAATCTATCGTCAATAAATGCATGCAGTTATTATAATAACAGGACACATTACAAATATTTGAGACCCATTGTATGTGCATCCATTTATATTTTAGCAATCCAAGTACAAAACACCGCCCACACTTGAAGCCAGGGTGACACAGTGGTGACAGAGCGGTGGCTAAACTTTTATTGATAAAAATTACATATTTTGACTGAGCGACTCCATACTCGGGGATGCACACCCTCAGTTAAATACTAGATTCCATTCAACTGAATGTATCAACTCATTCTGATTGCTGAGGCCACAGTAAAAACAAATGATTTTAAACATAACCCAGCCCTTGTAAAATCTACTTTACTGAAGCGCAGCTACATGAAAATTGTGGTTAAATACAACAACAAAGTGCTTATTTATCACATTCCACCACTGGCTTTTAGCAACAAGTGTATTTCCCAAATATGTTTTAAACTTGCTTTAATTAACCACCACCCATTTCTGTCTTTTGTCTAGGCAAGAGGAAAACGATCCACCCCAAACCACACCGTGTGTCACTATTTACTGAGATGCAGGCTGAAGATCTGCTGAACTGGGACCAGCTTGAGCGGCACATCCAGTTGCTTCTCAGTGAGGCAGCGTGGCTGGCGTGTGTGACCAATTCTAATTTTTTTTTTTTTTTTTTTTACAGTTTGAATTTTGCATATTCTAAATAATCTGGAATTTGCTGCTGATTGTAATAAACAATTTAGTAACATGCATCATGATTTTCTATTTTGTTTGTTAAGACACCAGTGGGAAAAGAGTCAACAGTACAAACCATTTATCAGAGACTCTGAAAATAATGGCTCATTTTTCCGAAAAAGTAACCAAAACAATTATTTTATTTACTGAAGACTGTATTGTTGGATGTGCCACTGCAGAAGACACTGCACACTTTGTGATAGTACCAGTATATGGAGGAATTTTGTGCCATATTAGCATCTGTACTTTCTAATAATGGGTTAGGGCAGGGGTGTCCAATCATGTGCCATGGAGGGCCAAGACCCTGTAGGCTTTACCTGCAACCAGTGTCTTCAACAGCAGATTCCATCAAATTTCTTCCACTGACTGCTGATCAGTGAAAACACCTGCTGAAGAGACCTCTATGGCACATGATTAGACAAACCTGGGTTAGGGTTTAATGAGATTTAACATTTTAACACAAACTACTTTATGGTTCATAATTCTGTTGACGGACTTACATCAAACCAAAAGCGATTTCTCAAACTGCTGGATTGTTCTTAGACAGCTTTTCCAGTCTTTTAGTATTTAATTTATGTCACTTGGTGGCAACCTTCACACATAAAACAAAAGTGGAGACAGATCTGCAAAAAGTACAAAGGTTTATTGTCAAAATTCCCAGTGCAATACTAAATGAATACATGTATAGTACATTGTTGATGCACAGAATATATATGTCTACAGTATCTACATGTATCCAGTAAACCAAGTATTTTCCATGTAACCTTGTGACTGCATTATTTTAATTGCTTTTAATCCTAGATCAAGTTTGCTTTGGCCTAAAATGCATCATAATTGTTAAATATATCTTATTACATCTAACTTAGTACTGTTTACCTGTTGAAATATATATATTTATAGCTAATATAACCCCATAACTACAACCTGGCCATCAAGTTTTGGCAGCTGAACAGTTTTTGCCATGACACCACCACAGACTCAGTGCTGCTGGAGCAGGTACATCCCATGATGTCTCAACAGTCTGTCCATGATTTTCACACAGATCAGAGCAATTTGTTGCACAGGAAGCTAAACGTTTCTACAGACATTCTTAAGTTCTATAACCACTAATCGTTTGTAAAGCTGAGGTGACATCAGTGACAGGCTGTGTTGAACGCCCAGACCCACGGTTTGAAGCGGTAATTTTCCCACAAGGGAGCCATCTGAAACACACACACAGCATACATATTTTAGTACCTAACAGCGATAACTTGCAGACATTACAATGTAGTATGGCAGACTTAAAGCAAACTAGCATTAGCAATCATTAGCTTACCTTCATATGTGATCTGGTTCGTATCCTCACGTCTTCGGATCTATGGCTTCCTAAATGCTCCAGTACTTTTCCAGAGTGTTTCGTATCGCTGCCTGTACCCTTGTCTGGCTCTCATTTTTTGCCTTTACTTTGACAAAAAGCCAGACACTGAGCAGTCACCTCATAAGCCGCCATGCTGTGTTTTGCTTGTGTGGCATGTTTTATGTCACGGGAGTATGGCGCTGCCTTGTAAAAAAATCCCACCCACTCCAAGCGGTACTCTGCTGTAATGGAAACAAAAGCATGCTAAGCCGTGTAAAGCTGTGTAGAGGTGTGTAGGGCTGAGTGGGGACTAGTGGAAAAGGGCCTTTTCTCTCTTGGACCCTATCATCTGCTTTTTCTAGATCCACAAAGACACTGTGTAGCTCCTTCTGACCTTCTCTACACTTCTCCATCAGCACTCTTAGAGCAAACATTACATCTGTAGTACTCTTTCTTGGCATGAAACCGTACTGCTGCTCACTGACTGTCACCTCTCCTCTTAACCTGGCTTCAACTACTCTTTCCCCTATCTTCATAGTGTGGCTGATCAACCTTATGCTTCTGTAGTTACTGCAGCTCTGAGCATCACCTTTGTTCTTGAAAATTGGTATCAAAACATTTCTTCTCTACTCTTCAGGCATCCTCTCACTCTACAAGATTGTGTTAAATAATCAGCTTAAAAAGTCCACTGCCATTTCTCAAACATCTCCATACCTCCACAGGTATGTCATCTGGACCAGCCGCCTTCCCATTCTTCATCCTCTTCAAAGCTGCCCTCACTTCCACCTTGCTAATCTTTGGGGCTTTCTTGTTCATCATCTTTCCTTTATCCATCCTTCTCTCTCTCATTTTATTTATTCATCAGCTCTTCAAAGTACTCCTTCCACCTTCTCAACACACTCTCGTCATTTGTTAGTCCATTACCATTTCTGTCCTTAATCAGCCTAACCTGCTGTACATCTTTTCCAGCACCTCTCTGTCTAGCCAATCGATACAAGTCCTTTTCTCCTTCCTTAGTGTTTAGCCTCTCATACAACTCACTATATGCCTTTTCCTTTACCACCTCTCTCTTTGCCATGTGCCTAGATTCAAAATACTCCTGTCTAATTTCTTCATCTCCCTGACTATCCCACTTTTTCTTTGCTAAGCACTTCCTTTGAATATTTTCCTGTACCTCCTCATTCCACCACCAAGTTTCCTTGTCTTCCTTTCTCTGTCCACTGGATAGACCACATACCTTTCTACCCGTTTCGCTCAATACTTTTGCTGTACTTTCCCAGTCATCTGGTAATTCTTCCCTACAACCCAGTATCTGTATTAACTCCTTCCTGAACTCTGTGTGACCCACTTCTTTTTGTAACTTCCTTTCTTCCTCTTCTTGCTTTCCAAAGTCATCCTACAGACTACTATCCAATGCTGTCTAGCTACATTCTCCTGTGCCACCGCCTTGCAGCCTCTTATCGCTTTCAGATTTCTCCTTCTGCATAAGATGTAGTCCACCTGTGTGCACTTTCCTCCACTCTTGTAAGTCACCCTGTGTTCCTCTCTCTTCTTAAAGTACAGTATGTGTTCACCACAGCCATTTCTATCCTTTTAGCAAAATCCACAACCATCTGTCCTTCCACATTTTTCTCACTAACCATACCTACCCAGAACCTCCTCATCACTTCTGTTCCCTTCACCTACACAACCATTAAAGTCTGCTCCAATCCCCATTCTCTCCCCCCTGGGAACACTCTCTACCACTTTATCCAACTTAATCCAGAATTCCTCTTTCTCTTCTACCTGACATTCAACCTGTGGGGCATATACACTGACAACATTCAACATCACACCTTCGGCTTCTGGCTTCAAACTCAGGATTCTGTCTGACTCCCTCTTTACCTCCTGAATACTCTTCACATACTCTTCCTTCAAGATTACACCTACTCCATTTCTCTTCCTAGCTACACAATGGTACAACAGTTTAAATCCACCTCCAGTGCTCATAGCCTTGCTTCCCTTCCATCTGGTTTCTTGAACATACAGTATGTCTACCTTTCTTCTCTCCATCCTATCAGCCATTCTTTTAATCTGTACTTTTATCTATCCGAAATAAATAAATAAATAATAAAATAAAATAAATAGACTCCTTAGCGGACTTCCGGTCTGGACGCCATGGCGACTGCAGCTTAACACTGAAGCTCTCAGACCCAATCCAGGATAACACCTTGAAAATTAAACTTAACGGATTTTTGGAGGAGTGAAAATCAAAAGACAAAATCAACATGTCTAAAGGAAAACAGAAGAAACTGAAATTCTCCAGGCCAGGACACGTATCGGCCGGAGAATCTGAACTGGAAGATCTCCGTTCAGAAGACGAGGAACTGGTGATAGCTAACAAAAGGGTTAGCCTGAAATCACTATTTGAGGAGCTACGACGATTTCGCCGAGATGTTACGGCCGAATTTCGGGAATTCAGAGAAGAATTGAAAAGGACAAACAGCAGAGTGGACCAGGCCGAGAACCGAATCTTGGAAACAGAGGATCGAATAAAAGTGCTCGAAGATTCTGTGCTAGACCTACGCAAAAGACAAGCAGTTATAGAGGCTAAGCTAACCGACCAAGAAGGAAAACAAAGAAGAGACAACATAAGAATTCATGGTCTGATAGAAGGAACCAAAAATGGTTTTAACTCAATGGCAGAATGCGTGGAATCCTTACTAAGAGAGAAATTGGATATTCCACAAACCACCGACTTGAAGATAGAAAAGGCACATCGTTCATTAGCCGCTAGGCCGGCGGCGGAAGCGCCCCCACGTTCGGTGTTGGTAAGATTTTCCAATTTCAAAATAAAACAAGAGGTTGTAAGACTGGCCTGGCAGAAAAAAGGATTTATGCACCAGGAGAGAAAAGTCTACGTGGAACACGATTACGCCCCGGAGGTCCTTAAAAAGCGCAGGGAATACAATGACGCGAAAAAGGTGTTAAGAGAGAAGAAATTGCGCTTTCAGACACCATTTCCTGCGAAGTTAAGGGTCTTCTACGGCGATGAAACGTGTCTCTATAATTCGGCGGAAGAAGCAACAGCTGACATGGCGAAAAGAGGGCTCCCGGTAACGGTATTTAAACCCGCAGCAGACCCGAGTGAGAAGATCAAAGCGCAAACATGGACAACACAAAGACCCTCAAAATCCACGGACCAGCAGCGGGAAACCCAGCACCAGAGCGTCGCGGATAAACTATCCGTTTTCAGGTTGGAATAGCGACCTTTTTTTTTTTTTTTTTTTTAATTTTCTCTTGAATCAATCCGCACATCCAACCCCCCTCATACAAGGTAACAAACATTAAAGGAGATGCATATTCAGCATGTGGTAAAACATTTCATGGAACAATCATATTATTTGAAACAAATAAGTCTTTGTAATAAAAAAAAAAAAACTTGTTAAAATAGAAATGTGACAATAATCCACATGTTCTCCTCATACTAACAAATACTGTTTTTGCGTGAATGTTTGATGTGATGGGGGTGGGAGGGTGCACACAATTTCACAGGGTTTAGGCATAAAAGGAAAAAAAAAAAATCATTACAAGTTTGGATTGGGTTCTGAAACTCACGTTAAAAGCATGGGACTACTTTCAGTGGTAAGAGAGGGCCCTCAACACGTAACAGAGTTTGAGGAATTTCCCTCAGAGCCTTCACTCCATCAAGGCTCTTACAGGGTCTTTAAAAAGACCTCAGCTCAGGAAGTTCTTATGACAGCTTTTTGTTTTAAAGTTTTTTACACTATGTTCTTAATGTTTTTCTTGTTTTTAATGTTCTTTCAGTTTCTGAGTAGCACAAAAGAGGGCCACCACACAGTTATACTAAACAAAACAACACAATGGAGAAACAGGGTGTAACCAAAATAATTTCATATACTGTAAAAGGAATCCTGAATCCAGTTAAAAGATCCAAGATTCTAGGCAAAATGAAAAAAGACAAAGCAGGAATAATACTTTTACAAGAAACCCACCTAACAGACGTGGAACACAATAAACTCAGTAGACAAGGGTTTAAAATGATCTCTTCATCTTCATATAAATCAGGGAGGAGGAGGGGAGTAGCGACATTGATATCAACCAAAATTACATTTGAAAAAAAATCAGAACACAAAGATAAAGAAGGGAGATACAGTTTGGTAACTGGGCGGCTAGAGGGAGAAGATATCACCCTGCTGAATGTGTATGCTCCCCCAGGGGCTAACTGGAAATTTTATAAAAATGTATTCGACCTAATGATAACTAAAGCTCAAGGTTTAGTGATATGTGGTGGGGACTTCAATCTTAGACTGAATCCATACTGGGATGCTTCTGGTAATTCCCCACATCAAAATAACACCCAAAACAGGAAGACTCGGATGCTACTAAAAGAATTGGGAATCTGTGACGTGTGGAGAGAACTCAACCCCAGTGTAAAAGACTATACATTTTACTCAACTCCACATTCATCTTACTCAAGAATTGACTATTTTTTTATGTTTAATAGAGACATTGGAAGAGTAAAAACATGTAAAATAGGACTGATGGATCTCTCCGACCACAGTCCGATCTACATGGACTTAAATATCCAAAAATACACAAATAATACATTTTCTTGGAGGTTAAATTCAAATGTCCTGAAAGGACCATTGAAAGATGAATTGGAATCAGATATTCTCAGATATTTGGAAGATAACGATAATGGAGAAGTATCCCCTTTAATACTGTGGGATGCATGTAAAGCTGTAATAAGAGGAAAGATTATTGCAAAACTGGCAACCCAAAAGAAACTAAGACAAGAAAAACTATCCACATTAGAGTCAGAACTTAGGAACCTAGAAAAAGAACACAAAGGCAACACTCATTCTACTGACTCGCTCAAGATTAAGGAAATTAAAAACCAAATAAATGAGATCTACACAATAGAAATCCAGAAGAAACTTACATTTCTGAAACAAAAATACTATGAAGCAGGCAGTAAATCGGCAAAATTGCTAGCCTATAAATTGAGGAAACATCAAACAGAAAGAGCAATCTACAAAATCAGAGACCCAGTATCAAAGGAAATAAAATTCAGAATTCAGGATATTCTTAAAAACTTCGAGAATTACTATAAGAACTTATACTCCCACAAAAAACATAAAAACGCATCCGAGGCATTCCTAAACACATTAAACCTTCCCCAACTTACGGAGTCACAAAATAAAACACTACTGTCAGAAATACATCCTAAAGAATTGGAAAAAGCAATTATGAAACTTAAAGCTAACAAATCCCCAGGAGCTGATGGCTATACAGCAGAGTGGTACAAAACCTTTAAACAGCAACTATCTCCTCTCCTCCTGAAAACATTTAATTATGTCCTCCACACAGGGGAAATCCCCCCCCTCCTGGAGAGAAGGGGTCATTGCAGTTATACCTAAACCTGAAAAGGATAAACTAGAGTGCTCCAACTACAGACCAATCAGTGTACTAAATCAGGACTATAAGCTTTTTACCATTATCCTTGCCAAAAGGTTAGAAAATATACTGACAGACCTAATTCATTTAGACCAAACAGGTTTTATAAGACAAAGACAGACACAAGACAACATTCGACGCACTTTACACATAATTCATCATATAAAAAAATATAACTTAAATGCAGTCATATTGGGATTAGATGCTGAAAAAGCATTCGATTCGGTTGACTGGTCTTTTCTATATAGAATCTTATCCAGTTTCAATTTTCATAACAACTTCATTAGAACTATACAGGCATTATATAAAAAACCAACAGCTAAAATAAGGATTAACGGTAATTTATCATCATCTTTTGAACTGGAAAGAGGATGTCGTCAGGGCTGCCCCCTGTCTCCACTGCTCTTTGCAATCTTCATAGAACCTCTGAGCCAATGGATAAGACAAAACCAAAAAATTCAAGGTATTACACTTGGTCAGAAGGAACATAAAATAGCACTCTTTGCTGATGACATTTTAATATACCTAGGGCAGCCGGACACTTCTTTACCAGAACTAACCTCAGTTTTTTCAGAGTATGGAGATTTATCGGGGTACAAATTAAATATGCATAAAACCCAAGTTTTAACATTCAACTATGACCCAAATCATTATTCACTAAGCAAACTCAAAACTAACTGGGAGTCGGAATCTATGAAATATCTGGAGGTCAATATCCCGAAACAACTCAACAAAATTATATCACTAAACTATGATCCACTGGTGACAAAAATAAAATCTGACCTAGCAAGATGGAATATGATACCATTCTTGGGTACTGCACAAAGAATTGAAGCAGTCAAAATGAATATACTTCCACGTCTTCTATACCTTTTCCAAACAATACCGGTAGAACCTCCCAAAAAAACATGGCAGGAGCTGGACAGAAGGATCTCAAGATTCATATGGCAGGGCAAGAGACCTAGAATCAGATATAGAACCCTACAGCTAAACAAAGACAAAGGTGGGCTCGCGCTGCCAAATATCAGGGACTACTTTAAAGCCGCACAAATTAAAACTTTAGTAGAGATATGTAACCCAGTCTACACTGCACAATGGAAGGAGATCGAATGCCAAATAACAAGTGACATCCCCCTACAGGCGATAATAGGGAACAATGCCTTACCTAAGCTTTTGAATAACACTAACCCGTGGATAGAGACCCCGCTAAAAATTTGGTTTAAGATAGTCAGAGAGAATCAAACTAAAGAGCCCTATCGACTTCTGCAATGGATCGCCTATGATCAGGACTTTACTCCTAATAAAACAGACACCAGATTTAAAAAGTGGAAGGAGAAAGGGCTGATAAAATATTACGATTTTTTTAAAGGGCAAATCTTAAGAAGTTTTGAAGATTTGAAAAAACAAGGCCTAATAAATCAAGACCTTTACAGGTTCTTCCAGCTTAGACACCACATAAACAATATACTTAAAAAGGAGGTTTTGGAAAGGGCCCAGTCAGGTGTTCTGAAGGTCTTCTTAATGGCATATAAAGGGATCCCAGGGATCAGATACATTTCTAAAATATACCAAGGTCTTCAAGACTTAAAAGGAGACAACACATCTTATATAAAAGAGAGATGGGAAAAAGAGGGGAATTTCACTTTACAACTGGAAATATGGGAAAAGCTAAAAAAACAGCAATGGAAAGGTACCTCATCCCTGCAGTGGAGAGAATTTGGATGGAAAAACTTGGCAAGATTTTTCAGAACATCTGCACAAAACAAATTTACCCATAAGGGATTGAACTGTTGGCGCTTGTGTGGTGAAAAGACTGCAAATCATTTTCATGTGTTTTGGTCATGCCCAGTTATCCACCAATATTGGACCAAGGTACAGACAATATTGGGGAAAATATTCAAAATTACAGTTCCCTTTTCTTTTGTAACTTTGTATTTGGGTTTACTACCGGACTCACTGGAAAGACGAGGAGAAAAATACTTATTCAATGTTTTAATATTGGCAAGCAAAAAAGCTCTAACTAAAAAATGGATGTTGAAGGACTGTCCTACACCTGAAGATTGGATTAACGTGATCCAAGACATTTACTCGATGGAAAAGTTGACATTCGCACTGAGACAGGACATGGATGGGTTCATGAACTTTTGGCAACCCTGGACCGCATATGTGTCTTCCATTAGATCTAATCTTTGACAAATACCATTTCAATAATGGTTCCGCTCTTTGTTCCAACGCTACTCAGATGCTCTTTTATCTTTATTTACTTACTTTTTCTTTTTGTTTGTTTTTTACTGGTTTGTTTGTTTTTTTTGTTATTTGTTTTTTGTTTTTTTTTCTCTTTAATTTCACTTTTTCTTTCACTTTAAAAAAAAAAAAGGGGTGTTGTAAGAATTAATCTTCCAATGTTGTCAGATATCAGAAAATAAGGGAACATGTGATGAAAATGTAAACACTGCATTGCTGTAACGACCTGTATACCCTTTTCAAAAACTTAAATAAAAAAAATAAAATAAAATAAATAGTCCCTACATTTAACGTGCCTACTCTCACCTCCACACTTCTACCTTTCCTTTTCTCTCTCTTCTTCCTAACACGCATTTCCCCTCTCTTCCTCCTTGATCTTCGACCAACAGTAGCCCAATTTCCACTGGCACCCTGTTGGTTAACAGCACCGGTGGCGGTCGTTGTAAACCCTGGCCTTGACTAATCCAGTATGAAAGTCTCATTCATTATGATCCGCATGTTTGATTTGGCAAAGGTTTTACGTCAGATGCCCTTGCTGACATAACCCTCCCCATTTACCCGGACTTGGGACCGGCACTAGGAGTACACGGGCTTGGGCACACCCTGTGGCTGAGTTGCAGCTTTTTATACTATCGATCATAATATCTTACTTGATAGATTAGAACACATTGTTGGACTTAATGGAACTTTTTATTTTACAGTGGTTTAATCTTATTTACCTGATAGGTTCCAGTTTGTTCATGTCAATAATGAGTTTTCTTCAAATTCAAAGCTCAGTCATAGAATTCCACGAGGATCTGTGCTAGGTCCTATACTTTTTAGTTTATATATCATTCCGCTAGGTAATATTATTAGAAAGTACTGCATAAATTCTCATACAATTATATTTGTCAATGAAGCCAGATGACAGTAATCAATTTGCCAAATGAGAGGGTTGTCTTAAGGAAATCAGAGCTTGGATGACTTGTAATTTTTTGCTATTAAATTCAGATAAGACTGACGTCATTCTAGTTGGTCCAAAAAATTTTCCCAAATCAAGCTTTTAGTTTGGATGGGGTTACTCTTTCTCTTAATAAGATAAGATAAGATAAGATAAGCTATTAGTCCCACAACGGGGAAATTCCAGGATTGCAACAGCACAGGGATAGCAACACTCAGAGCAACAATCTGAAGGCAAGGAAAAAAAAATAGTAATAGTACTGTGAGGAACCTTGGAATTATTTTTGATCAAGCTCTCTTCTATAATTACATATTAAACTTGTTTCTAAGACTGCTTTTTATCATTTGCATAATATTGCCAAGATTGCCAAGCATCTTATTTTACAGTGTTGCTGGGAAAATCACCCACACTTTTGTTAGTGGTAGATTAGATTATTGTAACTCTTTATTATCAGGCTGTCCAAAAACATCTCTAAAAAGTCTTCAGTTGATCCAAAATGCTGCAGCTAGAATTTTAATAGGTACTAGAAAGAGAGATCATATCTCCCCGGTTCTGGCCTCCCTTCATTGGCTTCCCATAGAATTTAGAATTAAGTTTAAAATCCGGGGCAGCATGGTGGTGGAATGGTTAGCATTGCGACAGCACAGCAACTCAACCTTGGCCGGGGGATCCCGGGTTCGATCCCAGCCCCCGACTAACAGTGATCTGTGTGGAGTTTGCATGTTCTCCCCGTGTCTGTGTGGGTTTACTTCAGGATTTCTCCGGTTTCCTCCCACATGCCAAAAACATGCAAGTTAGGGTAATTGGCATCAAACTGGGGATTCTAAATTGTCCTTAGGTATGACTGTGAGAATGAATGGTTGTCTGTCTCTCTGTGTTGGCCCTGCGATGGACTGGCGATCTGTCTAGGGTGTACCCTGCCTCTCACCCAAAGATGTTGGGATAGGCTCCAGTTCCCCCCACCCCCGCGACCCAAAAAGAATTAAACGGACGAAGATAGATGGATCCTTCTTACTTACAAAACTCTAAATCAGGAGTCACCAACTAAAACTGCAAAAGGGGGACTTCGAGTTATGGCGGCCACCTAGAAGGACACGTATCACTCTGCTCTGCTCCTGGAGATAAAGATTTGGCAAATAACTCTCTCATTTGGAACAGAACTTTTCTCAGCGTTTGGGCGAGGATATGCCGGTGAAGCCTAAGGCTGGGAAATCAGGTGGGGGAAAAACTGAACCGCCGAAGCAGTCGAAATTAACGGACTTTCATGTCTGTGGCGCAGCAGGGAAAGCTGCGGATATGGCGGATGAAACTAGCGGTGGTGCGGTAATTGCTGATGACGGCGGCACAGGTGCAGTGCTGGCTGCCATTAGTTCAATGAGAGCGGACTTTTCCGCTAGACTTGATGGGATTATGGCAGCGTTGGATGCAATGAGAAAGGAGTTGGGTGACTGCGTGGAGCGAGTGACGCAGGCGGAGCTTCGTGTTTCCAGTGCGGAGGATGAAATCAGCGGACTTCAATTAAAGGTGCGCACTTTGGAAAAAAAAAATAAAAGTCTGTAAAATAATGTCCTGGACTTGGAGTCCCGGTCGAGACGGAACAACCTGAGGCTGGTGGGTCTACCGAAGGGAGCCGAGGGTCTTGATTCATGCTCCTTTTTGGAGGAGTGGATCCCGGAGGCGTTGAACAACGCGGAGCTAAATACATCAGTCGTCTTGGAAAGCGCCCACCGAATTGGCCCACCGAGAGGTAACAAGGGACCACCGAGGACGTTAATTATGAAGTTCCTCAGCTACAGAGACAGGATGACAATCTCCAACGCGGTGCGGGCCAAAGGAGAAATTAAATACCAAGATCAACAGGTGCGGTTCTACCCAGATTTGGCCTCAGGAATCCAACAATTAAGGAAGCAGTTTGACCCCATCCGTAAAGAACTGCGCAACCTTGGGATTCGTCATGGAGTGATTCACCGTGCAAGACTTCTGGTCACATATGAGGACAGAACACATATCTTCAAGACCCCTGAGGAGGCGCAGGAGCTCATCAAGAAGATCCAGGAAGAGACTGGTGGGAGCTAAGCATGAACAGAATATAGGGTAGAATATTTGAGCATTTACATAGGCATTTAACTGATTTGAAGCATATAGCAAGATTACAAAATATAGATTGTATTACATTTAAAAAAAAAATGTACAAAATTGCTATAAAATTTTGGAGTTAAATTGGAAAATTACAGAAGAGAGTTAATGTTACGTTATTAAAAGCAGTAGAGTTAGGGTGATTGGGAGGATGAAGAAGGAGTGGCTTTGGCTGATCCTCGTGGGTGTGGCCGATGGCTATATCGGGAGACGGAATTTTTCTTTTGATTTTGGGGGGATCGCCACAGTTGTGGGAAGGGGGAATTTGTTTGTGTGTAGTTTGTAGGGTGAAAGTTCAACCACTCATTTTTTTGCTTCTCTGTTTGAGCATGTTTACACTGCAAGGTAATCCTAAACCCCCTATTGATCATAAACCAAAGCGTTAATCTTAATTTAACTTCATGGAATTGCAGAGGTCTACAAAATTTAAAAAAACTTAAACAAGTTATGAATAAAATAAAAGACATGGGTTCAAAAATTGTGTTTTTACAAGAAACTCATCTAATAGAGGAGGATGTAAAAAGAATTAGGAGTAGATGGCAAGGAAGTGTTTTCACCTCATCATTTTCATCCCGAGCCAGGGGAGTTATGACTCTCATACATAAATCAGTCCCATTTCAAGTGAAAAATGTAATTGGAGACAAATTTGGAAGATATGTAATCATTCAAGGCTCTTTGCTATTAGAAAATATAAATTTGGTGAACTTATATGGTCCCAATATAGATGATCAAAAGTTCTTTGCTAATTTGTTTCTTATCTTATCATCACTTACAGGGCAACATATAATAGCAGGGGATTTTAATTGTACATTGAATCCCGGTATAGATAGATCAACAGGACTGGACTGTACGCACAATGGATGTAGGATGACCATTAATCATTTTATGAAAGAATTGAAATTATTAGATATATGGAGAGAAATGAAACCACAAGTTAAAGCCTACTCTTGTTATTCCAATACTTACAAGACATTCTCACGTATTGATTATTTTTTGATCTCCACAAAATTAAGGTCCAAGATTCAAAACTGTTTTTATGATAACATCGTGATCTCTGATCATGCACCCTGCTGTCTAATATATGTAGATAAGAAATTGACAAAGGAACCAGGTAGATGGCAATTTCAGCATAAATGGCTTCAGGATGAGGAATTTGTTAAGTACATAGAAAAACAGATAGATGAGTTCTTTGACATCAATACTACACAAACATCAGCATGTGTAAAGTGGGAGGCTTTCAAAGCTTTTATTAGGGGACATATTATTAGTTATACAGGTTCAAAATCTAAGAAGACTCGAGAGGAGAGAGTCCAATTGGAACATAAAATAAAAATTCTTCAAGAAAGAGTGTATGCAGGAAGTGATCCAAGGTTGGAGAACGAATTACTGATTTTGAGAGCTGAATATGACAAAAAATCAGCGAATAGAGCTGCCTCGAGTCTTCTAAGATTGAAACAATCTTTTTATGAACAAGGTGAAAAATCAGGAAAGTTATTGGCATGGCAGATTAAACAATTAGAATTTAAAACACCAATTACCAGTATTATAAGTAAGGGACAGGTAGTTATAGATCCTTTAGAAATTAATAGAGCCTTTAGAGATTACTATGAAAAATTATATGATACCAAAAATGAATCTGACTTAACAAAACTACATGGGTTTTTGAACGAACTATTTATACCGTGTATTCCAAATGAAAATAGGGAGATACTGGAGTCTAAAATTAGTCAAGAAGAAGTTGGACTAGCCATTGATAATATGAAATCAGGAAAACGTGCAGGACCAGATGGTCTTCCAGTTGACCTTTATAAAAAATTTAAGAATAAATTAATAAAACCTTTTTTGGAAATGGTTTTAGAAGCATTTCAAAAGAGTAATTTACCATCATACATGAATAATGCCTTAATTATACTGTTGCCAAAACCAGGTAAACCCTCTAATAAATGTGAAAATATGAGACCAATAAGCCTATTAAATGCCGACCTTAAGATAATCTGTAAAATTTTAGCAAGACGAATACAAGAAATTTTACCAAATATTATTAATCGAGATCAGAATGGCTTTATAAAGGGAAGACAAGGCTTCCATAATGTAAGAAGACTATTTAATATTATTTATTCTAATAAAGAAGCACCGGATACAGCTCTCCTATCACTGGACGCCGAAAAGGCCTTTGATAGAGTCGAATGGCCCTTTCTTTTTGAAGTCTTACAAAGGTTTGGACTTGGAAATAATTTCATAAAATGGGTTCAGATAATATATAATAATGCTACAGCAGAAATCCTAACAAATAACAATATTTCAAAATCAATAAAAATCAATAGAGGATGTCGACAAGGCTGTCCACTTTCACCTTTACTATTTACTATGGCAATTGAACCTTTAGCGATGGCGATACATCTACAGTCACAAATATATGGAATTAAAGTTGGACCAACAGAACCTAAAATCTCCCTGTATGCCGATGACATAATTTTGTTTTTGCCGAATCTTAAAAAATCAATTCCGACCTTGTTGAATTTAATAAAGAATTTTGGGGAAATATCAGGATATAAAATAAATAAAACTAAATCTTCAATATTAATGCTAAATGAGACCCAGAGAAATTACCCAGCCCCTGAGGTAAATCAATTCAATGTTGTAAATCAGTTTAAATATTTAGGAATTCAAATTGTGCCTAAGCTAGAATCAGTCGCCAGTGTCAATTATGAAGCCTTAATGACAGATATTAATGAGTTACTTCAGAGATGGATGTCACTACCAATGTTGATGATCGGGAGAATCAATATACTTAAAAGTAATATCTTACCTAAAATACTTTATTTATTTCAATACATTCCCTTACCACCACCTTTAGATTTATTCTCAAGAATTAAAAAAAAGTTAGTGGAATTTATATGGAACAATAGGAGGGCTAGATTACGTCTGTCTTTATTATATTTACCATTTGATCGTGGAGGTCTGAAATGTCCAAATTTTATGTTGTATTATTGGTCGGCACAACTGAGGTCTATGACATATTATTTTTCATCAAATGATCTCCCTCACTGGACTGAAATGGAATCATACAATTTACCTTTACCTCTTCCCATATTCATATATTCAGACTCGGCAAAAAAATTACAGAAACAAGTTAAAAATCCATTTGTAAAACAAATGATTAAAATATGGTGTGAAACTAAAAAATATTTAAAAGAACCACATTTACTGTCACAATTTAGTCCAATATGGGGTAATCAATATTTTAAACCAGGGAGAGCGGATGCTGTGTTTAAAGTATGGAGTTTAAAAGGGATCCAAAAAATTCAAGATTTATATTTGTCATGTTCAGATAACATAATGTCTTTTGAAGAGCTGAGGATCAAATTTAATCTTAATAGAACACATTTTTTTAAATATCTTCAACTTAGGAACTTTATTCGATCAAACCAAAATAATGCTCTCACTCGACCTATTTATTCATCCTTGGAAAAAATGTTGATGAAAGATAGTAAAAGAAAGGGTATTATTTCAGAGTTTTATAACTCATTGACACTATCCTCAAGTGAAAACTCACAGAAAAGATTAAACTACTGGAAAGAAGATCTGCAAACTGAAATTTCAGAGGAACAATGGGAATTGGCTTGTACAGAAGCTCAAACCAAATCAATAAATTTACGTCTTAAATTGATACATTTTAAATGGTTAATGCGGATGTATGTTACACCGGTGGAGTTAAATAGATATAACAAAAACATACCAGATACATGCACAAAATGCATGGAAAGTAAAGGAACCCTATTTCATTGTTTATGGGAATGTAGAATAATTAGAATGTTTTGGGAAGAGGTGAGGGTAACAATTGAAAAAATAATTTCAAAACAAATCATATTGAATCCTAAATTGTTTTTGTTGGGTCTGTACCCAAAAAAGCATAACTTTAATAAAAGTGAAAGAAGATTCATAGACCTCAGTTTGCTTAATGCCAAAAAATGTATTGCACTACTGTGGAAAAAAACTCATAGACCAGATGTGACTCAGTGGTTAAGACAGATGTTAACAAACCTTCCATTAGAAAGAATAACATACATACTGAAATCAAAGGAAAGTGTGTTTGAGAATATATGGAGACCTTTTATTGATTATGTAAAAAATTTAAACATTACTCTTGAAGAAGAAGGTGAATGATGTGTGTGGACCTTGTAAATTCCAAACTGGTGAACATAATATGTATACTTATGTAATGGATTGTCTAGACTAAACAGAGGAGCATTGTTGAAGACTTCATTTTGTTGGTGGTTGTTTGGTGTTTTTAGTGCATTTTTTTTTGTAGTACTTTAGTGTTAGTGTTTGATTGTTTGTGTCATGTTTGTTAAAAAAAAAGGCTCAATAAAGATATTGTGGAAAAAAAAACTGCAAAAGGTCCAATAAGTCGGTCCTCCTCCCCAACCGAGGTCCGAACTGGGTGTGGGAATCTTTGGGCACCTCATGATTCAATTATGATTCAGAACTCCGACTTGTTTCTATTTTTTCCCCTTGTCCTCTCAGGCAGCTAGGTGAGCAGAACAGAAATCCGCTTCCTTTGTTGTGCCAAACAGATTTACTTTGCCGAAAAGAGCTTTATACAGTACATATATATGTACTGTAAATTGTTTATAAACTCCTCTTCTAATAACGTTTAATACTTTATTCAAATTGTTTTACCCATGAAGGTCCCGACCGGGGGGGGTGGGGGGGAGAGGGAAAGAAAAGGGAGAGGAACAAACAAAGAAGACAAACAAACAACTGAAACAAACCGAAGACAGACTGTTTCTTCCGCTGAAGAGGTCTCAACACGAGTCTGGTATCTGTACCTGTTAAAGGAGAGACATATGTGTGTGTGTGTGCATACATGTGCATGTGTATGAGAGCATGTGCAAAATAAGTGTGTGCATGTGAGAAGTTTGTCAGGGAACACACAAAGAGGGTGTCCAGTCACAGCAACCCCCCCCCCCCCCCACGGAAACCCCGAGCAAACAGGACAACGCTGCACGGTGGCGCAGTGGTTAGCACTGTGGCAGCACAGTTTACTCTCGGCCGGGGGATCGCGGGGATCGTGAGATCGTGGGTTCGATCCCTGCCCCTGGCCAACAGTGATCTGTGTGGAGTTTGCATGTTCTCCCCGTGTTGCGTGGGTTTACTCCGGGATTTCTCCGGTTTCCTCCCACATGCCAAAAACATGCAGGTTAGGGATACGGGGCGCTTGCGCACGCAGTGACCGGCAGCTGGTGGCTTGTCACCAGACTGCAAAACAAATCTACCTACGGGTACAAAATAAGTAATAATAAAAAAAAAAAAAAAACCGCCACCAACTCCCACCGGGCACAGTCATCCCGAGGCCAACAAGCCCCAGACAGCCAGGCATCCACCCCAGGAGGGACGACTGAGAGGGGCCGGGTTGCCAAGCGGCTGGCCCATGCTCCTGACACAGCCAACCTCCGCTCCCCCAGTGGGGACAGCGCCAGCCCACAGGCCCCAGGAGGCCAATGTTCCCATCCCCCGGGCCCGAGACCGGCCCACGCATCTGGCACAAGCCCCCCAGACAGCCCCACAGCGGGTCCGCCCCCACCGCAGCACCACCGCCACACACCCCAGGGACCCCCACGCCCCACAAAGGCGGCAGCAAGGCACAAGGGCCGGTGCCCCCCACTCAAGGGAGCCCACACAGCCAGGAGGCGCTACCCCCTCAATCCAGCACCTTCCAATCAGCCCACACACCCATTCCCACGCACTCAAACTGTCATGCTCTTATGCATCCCACTTGCACCCACATACACTCACTTACTCTTGCTCACCCTCTCCCCCACACAATCCCACACTTGCCTGTTTTCCCAAAGTTCGAAGTTCCCTGCTGCAGTGGGTGAAAAGTCATCCCTCTCCGTGGCTATGGTGAACATGAGCCCCTCAGAGGATTGTGGAGGAGCCACCCCTGTTGTCACGGAGACGGACGGAGCCAGGGAAAAAAATAGAGGACCCCTCGGCAGCAGGACAGGATGCCGAAGTCGAGCAAAAAAAAGCAGCTACAGGACAGGATAAAGCTGATGATCCAGCTGGAGAAGAGAGAGACAAGGACTGTACTGCTGAGGAGGGCTTCTGCCTCAGCATCGAGGAAATGGCTGCCGGAGAGGCAGGAGGTTTCCTCTGGCAGTCCGGAGTGGGTCAACAGTGTCATAGAGCTGGTGAACTGGGAGAGGAGCGCTTCCACGGCGGCTTCGGTCTGGTGGGAGGTGACTCCATCATCAGCCTGGGGAACGATCGCTGAAGCACGGAGACCGTGGATAGCAGTTCCGTGTGTTGAGGATATCTCCACAAGCCGGGGTGTGCCTCCACAATGCCCACCACTCCATTAACGCTCCTCCAGGCCTTCTTCGGTCCAGAGGCAGCGAGAGCCTCATCCACAAAACTCTGGATAAAGTCCACAGCCCCCTCCTCCTCCAAGGTCGGAGACCTCGCTGTCAATCTCTCATTAATTGGCAAAGGCCGGCGTGCCAGGGACATGAGGAGCTCCAACGAACACGTGAGTGAAAAAACACAAAAGGGACAAAAAATTCACTAATTGCAGCAGCTGGGTCTTATTCCTGGTGGCAGTCTTCTGTTACGAATGGCCCCTCCGGGGCAGAGAGACAGGCCCATGCACTGGACTGCAGTAGTGACATTTATTAACCAACGTAAACAGAAAATCCAAAACTGTGCAGCAAACACAAAAATACAAACGAGGTAACTTACAGGAAAAGCACTCCAGAGCCGAAATCGCTCTGGAAGTGATGAGGAGACAGCTTAGTAGAATCAACACTGCCGCAGTGAAAGAATAAACTGGCAGTGCTTAAATAGCTGACAATGTGAAACAAATGAGCAGCAGGTGCGGGCAGATGAGCGGGCAGGTGACCTAATTACACAACTGCTCACAGCTGAGATGGCTGGGGAACAGACAGTGAGTCGATGATGGGAGTGTCTGGAAAAGGAGGAAGGGTACTCGTGTCACAGAACCAAAATATAACCAGAAACTGACAAAATAATAATAACAGAAAATACTCAGAAATAAATTAAGAGTCTGAGTTGACTCATGACAGCCGTAGGACGATCTCAAGGCACCCTTATGAAGAACGTAAGAACTCTAGAGCCATCGTATGACAGAAAAGTACCTCATTTCTCAAGGATGCCTCAAGTAGCTTTTGCAAATTGAACGGCAGCTGTAAGAAACTATGCCCCCTTCCATGAATGTCTGCAAACTCTAGAATTCGTTGGAACTGGGAGATTCTTACAAACCCATCGTTTTTAAGAATTTTTGTGACCGTAGCTTTACTTTTGCATTTATTATAAAGGCACAGTGCAGAGAGGGACAGGAAATGAGAGAGACAGGCATGAAAGGGCACTGGATGGAAATTGATCCAGAGGTGACTGTGTTTGGGCAACATGCTTTTGTTGTGTTGTAACCATCAGGCTACAGCTGTCATGGTTAAAAGCACGGTTAGGACCGTGCCCACGCTTGTGTTAATTTAGTTTGTTTCATAATGTTACTATTGTTATTATTCTGATCTTGATTATTATTTATGATTATTACTTTGTGCCCTGTGGTCCTTGGCCCTGTTGTCATGTCTTCCCCTGTTACTGTTGTCTGTGTCTTTGCCCTGCACATTCATTGTCTTGTTCATTGTCTTGTCTCTTGTCAGTGAGTGTGTGTGTAGCCCTCCCTATCCTGTGTGCTTCTCCTGCTGCCCTGATTGTCCCAGCTGTCTTAGGTTAAGGTCATTATAGTTTTCCCTATTTATGTGAGTTTCAGTTAAGTGTGCTTTGAGAGGTCATTGAGTCATATTCCTTGCTATGACTCTGTCTATGGTCCATGTAAGTTCAATGTCATGCTATGCTTTGTGTTTTGCCACGTTTTAGTTTAGTTTACGCCAAGCTCAGTTTATGTTAGTTGAGCTCTCAGCCCATGCACTGCTTTGTGTTGCTTTTAAGTTTAGTTTTATTAATAAATCATTGTTTGCACCTGATCCTGCCTGCACATGAGTCCTCACTCTAAACCCACATCTGCCCAGCGGGCAGACCGTGACAGTATGACCTCTCCACAATTGGACTCAGCAGGCAAGAGATGGCTGGTGGCAGGAGGGACCAATGTGGATGAATTATGGGCAGTCGAGATGATCGAGGGGTTTGCCTCTGATGCCCACTTCTCCCCCACGCCGGAGGAGGCTCTGGGCTGCTTGAATGCTGTGGCTGGGATTATGGGGGCATTCCCTAGTCTATGGCGCTACCCCGATCTGACTGAGCTGCTACAGTACATCACGACCCTCCGGCCAATGTATCAAGAGATGGTAGGAGACTTACCAGCAATGCTGCTGACGAAGAAGCATTCCCAGGTTCCGGTGTCTTCTCCACCACACCATGCTCCAGCTCCAGCTTCATCAGTCTCATCTCCGTCTCCCAAGAAGCAGCCTGTAGCCCTACAAGCTCCTTGGAAGATGTCTGCCGCTGAGAGGGAACAGTACCGGGGGTCCTGCTTGGAGTTTGGTGGTCCTGGGTAGAAGGAGAGCTCCGGGAGACGTCACCACTCTTGGTGCCCCGCCCCAACTCCAGTTTATCTCTCTCCAGCTCAGCAGCCACACCACGGGCTGGAGGAGAGTACATTTCTCTGGTGTTCCTCAGCATCTGCTCCAGTGCAATGGGATTCAATCATCTTGGAGCAATCACTGCCAACACCAACTCCATGCAGCTCTGCACCACCTATATCGACTCCATACCGCTCTGCACCACCGACACCAACTCCAAGCCGTTTCACACCGCCAAAGCCAGCTCCACGGCGCCTCCCAGCTCCAGCTGACTCCAAGGTGCGCGCTACAGCTCCAGCCGTCCCCAAGGTGCACACAACGATTCCCGCTGTCTCTGAGACGCGCACCACAGCTCCAGCTGTCCAAGAGGCGCACGCTCCTGTTCCAGCTCAGCCCGAGGCGCACGTTTCTGCTTCAGCTCAGCCTGAAGTACATGCTCCTGTTCCAGCTCTGCCTGTCAGTGTTCCTGCTGTTGATCCTGAGACAATCACCCCAGCAGGAGTAGACCAAGAGCTCAGGCAAGTACTGTTCTTTACTTTTTTAACATCTACATGTACTGTATATTAGTAGCCTTGCCTAGCTCCTGGTAATTTTGGTGACGCTTTCCTCACTCCTTGCTCGTCTTACCTGTCCAAGGTGACCGTGTTAGGGAGGGAGTCACTGGAGGACCACACTCCACCTGCCACGCCAGAGGTCAAGGGACCTCCACCCACCAATGTCCAGGTTGGGAGACCTTCACCTGGCAATGCTCCCGAGGTCAGGAGACCTCAAACTGACGTTCCTGAGGCCAGGAGACCTTCAGCCATTGCTCTTGAGGACAATGTAGCTATGCTTTCACCTCCAGAATCAGAATCAGAATCAGAATCAGAATCAGATTTATTGCCATTGTTCATGTGATGCACAAACTAGGAATTTGTCTAGGTGCCATGCTGCAACATTAAAAACATAATGAGAAAAAGGGATAAACTAAAAAACTAAAGGACTAGAAACGTGCAATAAGTGTAGAAAAATAAGTAATAATAATAATAATACTAGTAATAATGAGTAGTACTAGTCAAGGCAGTTTTAAAAAATTAGCATGTAGCAGATAATGTGAAGTACCACATAGTGCAGTCAATAATGCAACAGAAAAACAGTGATGATTGACATGAGTCTGGTTGACCTCCTGCTCCAGAGGTCAATGGTGGTATGTTTTCTCTAATCCTCTCGGCGCCACACCAGTAGGCTGCCTTTTGCAACAGCGGCTCGATTCCAAGTTTTTTTTCCCTTCCTCTCTCTTTTGATCACTTTTTTTTTTTTTCACCCCACTTATATCACGGACACACAGATCGTCCCAAATGTCTCCTGAGCCGGTGGACGGAGCCACTGTTTATAGCAGGATACGATACAACAGGGAAGAGCTGCTAGCATTTAACCGCCACCCGGTCCCACTGGAAAAACTCGACATACCGAGAGAATTGAGGCGAAAGCGTCGCGGCTGCCGGGCTGGAGTAAGGCGGAGGACAAAAAATATAAGGTACAGACCCTCCCTTCCATCTGTTGTCATGGGAAATGTACGGTCGATACTGGGAAAGTTAGATGAGCTAGCGGCTATCTCCCGTTATGATAGCACTTACCGGGAGTGCTCTCTCCTTTTGTTTACTGAGACGTGGCTAACTGAACTAGCAGCAGATGCTAACATTGAGCTGGAGGGTTTTCACATGATACGAGCTGACCGAACACCAGAGAGTGGCAAAGCTAGGGGCGGTGGAGTGATAATGTATGTTAACAACAACTGGTGCAGACCGGGACATATCACTGTTAAACAACGACACTGCAGCAAAGACATTGAGTTGCTAGCTGTTAGCATGAGGCCTACATATCTCCCGAGAGAACACTCACACGTGATCTGCATTGTTGTTTATGCAAATCCGACGGCGAACGCTGGGACAGCGCGTGACGTCATCCATTCAGTAACTGGCAGGCTGCAGACAGAACACCCAGATGCTCTTCTCCTCATCTCAGGCGATTTCAACCACGTTTCACTGTCTCCCATTCTGCCCACTTTCACCCAGTATGTCACATGCCACACTAGAGACAATAAAACACTGGATTTGTTCTACGCAAACACTAAGGAGGCGTACACCTCATCACAACTCCCCCCACTTGGGAGATCGGATCACAACTTGGTTCATCTCCGACCGGTGTACAAACCCCTAGTGCACAGACAACCTCCGGCCATGCACACTGTGGAGTTATGGTCTGAGGAGACAATGGACACTCTAAAGGACTGTTTTGAAGCCACTGCCTGGAAGCAGCTCTGCGATCCACATGGTGAAGACATCGATGGCCTCATTCACACCTTCACGGGCTACCTCAGCTTCTGTGTGGACAAATCCGTTCCCACCAAGACCATACGGCGTCACTCAAACAACAAACCCTGGATCAACCCTGAGATAAAAACACTTCTGAGAGAGAAGAAGAGGATCTTCAGGTCGGGGAACAGGGAGATGCTGAAGTCCATACAGAGGGAGCTGAGGAGAAAGATCAGAGAAGGCAAGGACAGCTTCAGGAAGAAGATGGAGGACAAGCTGCAACAGAGCGACATCAGCGGGGTCTGGAGAAACCTCAAAACCATCTCGGGGCTCCAGAATACCTCCCCCCAGGCCACGGGGGGCAGGGAGTGGGCGAACAACCTGAATCTGTTTTTCAATAGATTTGACCAACCGCCCTCCCCCCTGTCTGCACAACAACCACTGCTGCCTCTAAGAAATCAAGTCCTGCTGCCCACTCCCCACTCCACCGACACCCCCCCCACTCCCAACACACAGCCCCCCATCCTGACCCTGACCAAGACCCAGGTGAGGACGGAGCTGAGGAAGATCAAGGCGAGGAAGGCGTCGGGACCGGACGGCATCAGCGCAAAGCTCCTCAAGTCCTGTGCAGACCAGCTGTGTGGGATTGTGACGTATATCTTCAACATGAGCCTGAAACTGGGGAGGGTACCACAGCTGTGGAAAACATCTTGTGTGGTACCTGTACCAAAAACTTCCCACCCCAAAGACCTAAACAGCTACAGACCGGTGGCCTTGACGTCCCACTTGATGAAGACCCTGGAGAGACTGCTCCTTGCTCATCTCCGCCCCCTGGTGGAACCAGCGATGGATCCACTCCAGTTCGCCTACCAGCATGGCATTGGGGTGGAGGATGCGGTGATCTTCCTCCTTCACCGTTCTTTGTCCCACCTGGAGAAGCCCGGGAATATGGTGAGGATCATGTTCTTTGACTTCTCCAGTGCTTTCAACACCATCCAACCGATGATCCTGAAGGACAAGCTGCTGCGCGCAGGGGTGGACCAGCACCTGTCATCATGGATCCTGGACTACCTCACGAACCGGCCTCAGTTTGTGAGAACCCGGGACTGTGTTTCCGACACGATCATCAGTAGCACGGGGGCCCCCCAGGGAACGGTGCTGGCTCCCTTCCTGTTCACTCTTTATACTGTGGACTTCTCACACAACACAACACATTGCCATCTACAGAAGTTCTCTGATGACTCGGCGATCGTTGGTCTTATCTCCAACGGAGATGAAGCTGAGTACAGAGGGCTTATCCAGGACTTTGTGGACTGGTGCCATCGGAACTGCCTCCAGATCAACGCGAGGAAAACTAAGGAGCTGGTGGTGGACTGCCGCAGGCATGGGCAGCCCCTCACAGCACCAGTAAATATACAGGGAACAGACATCGAGATGGTGACATCCTATAAGTACCTGGGTATTCATCTGAACAATAAACTAGACTGGTCGCACAATACTGACGCACTCTACAAGAAGGGACTGCGCAGGCTGTTCCTGCTGAGGAGACTCAGGTCTTTTGGTGTACAAGGGGCGCTGCTGAAGTCATTCTATGACACGGTGGTGGCATCAGCCATCACTTTTGGAGTGGTCTGCTGGGGCAGTGGCATTACTGCAGCCGATAGGAAGAGACTGAACAAACTGATTAAGAAAGCTAGCTCTGTCCTGGGGCAGCGCCTTGATCCGATGGAGGAGATAGGAGAGAGAAGGACGGTGGCTAAACTGTCATCTCTGCTGGAGTCCGAGTTCCACCCTATGCAGGACATACTGGATGCACTGAGGAGCTCATTTAGCAGCAGACTACATCATCCCAGGTGCACAACCGAGAGGTTTCGTAGGTCCTTCCTACCAACGGCTGTCAGACTGTACAACCTAAGCAGGGCTGCTCGCAGAGATAGCAAAAAGACGTAACAAACTAATAGTTTTTTTGAATGCAAAAGATGCAATAGACTTACACAATGGTCCTCTCCGGCATACAACTAGGAACATACCGGTCGCTATGGAGGGTGAGAATATGTATGGGCACATAATCATACCATGTAGGATAACTAAATAGACGGTTATGCTGTTTCATCCCACCTAGCAACAATGCTCTGCACTGTGTGTGTTTATATATTTACATATTTATTCCATCTAGCTACAATGCTCAGCACTGGGTGTGTTTATATTTATATATCTATATATTTATTCCATCTAGCTACATTGCTCCGCACTGTGTGTGTTTATATACTTGCATATTTATTCCACCTAGCTGCAATGCTCCGTACTGTGGGTGTTTATATATTTACATACTTATTCCATCTAGCTACAATGCTCTGCACTGTGTTCATATATTCATATATTTATTCCATCCAGCTACAATGCTCTGCACTGTGTGTGTGTGTGTGTGTGTGTGTGTATATATATATTTTATAGTAATATGTACATATGTATATTAGCTGCTCTTGCTTGCTTGTTTTTTTTTCTTGCCTTCTGATTGTTGCTCTGAGTGTTGCTATCCCTGTGCTGTTGCAATCCTGGAATTTCCCCGTTGTGGGACTAATAAAGGCTTATCTTATCTTATCTTATCTTATCTTTTCACCTCCAGGGATCAATGATGCTTTGTTTTTACCTCCAGGGTTCAATGATGCTTTGTTTTTACCTCCAGGGTTCAATGATGCTTTGTTTTTACCTCAAGAGGTCAATGATGCTGTGCTTTTACCTCCAGAAGTCAGTGATGGTGTGTTTCCATCTCCTGAGGTTAATGTTGCCAGGTTTTGACATTCAGAAGTCAATGTTGCCAGGTTTTCTCATCCAGAAGTTAATGTTGCCAAGTTTTCACATTCAGATGTTAATGTTATTAAGTTTTCACCTTCAGAAGTCAATGTAGCTATGTTTTCACCTCCAGAGGTCAATGGTGCTATGTTTTCACCTTCAGAGGTCAATGTTGCCAGGTTTTCACATCCAGAAGTCGGTGTAGCCATTTTTTCATTTCCAGAGATCAATGTTGATATGTCTACACCTTCAGAGGTCAATGTTGCTATGTCTCCACCTCCAGGATTTAATGTTACCATGTTTTCACCTCCAGAGGTCAATGTTGCTATGTTTTCACCTCCAGAGGCCAATGTTGCCAGGTTTTCACATCCAGAAGTCGGTGTAGCCAGGTTTCCACCTCCAGGGGTCAATGTTTCCATGTTTCCATGTTCCCACCCCAGGGGTAAATGTTTTCCTGTTTCTACCCCGAGGAGTCAATGTTTCCCCGTTTCTACCCCCAGGGGTCAATGTTTCCCTTTTTCTACCCCCAGGGGTTAATGTTTCCCTGTTTCCACCCCCAGGGGTCAATGTTTCCCTGTTTCCACCCCCAGGGGTCAATGTTACCATGTTCCCATGTCCAGAGATCAATGTAGCCATGTCTTCTCTTCCAGAGATCAATGTAACCATATCATCTCATCCAGAGGTCTATGTAACCATGTTTTCACCTTCTGAGGGAGAGATGTCTATGTTGGCACCCTCAGAGGGTGAGATGCCCACGTCACCTCCCGAGGTTAAATTGCCCGAATCACCTCCTGAGGTCCGATTGTCCACGTCGCCCCCCGAGGTCCAATTGCCCACGTCACCCCCCCCCCCCGAGGTCCAACTGCCCATGTCGCCCCTCAAGGTCCAATTGCCCACGTTGCCTCCCAAGGTTAAACTGCCCACGTCACCTCCCGAGGTTAAATTGCCCACCTCACCTCCCGAGGTTAAACTGTCCGCCTTGCCTCTCAAGGTCAAGGTTCAGGTTCAGGTTACTTTATTTTTACCCGTAGGTAGATTTGTTTTGCAGTCAGGTAACATCCATATTTACAAACCACAATTACATTCAACATAAACACAAATGCAGGCACACATGAAGCTGACTATAAACATGATAAAAAATACTCAAGGCTCCATCAATCAGGACATAAAACAAAGAGATGAGAGAAAAAAACAGAGAGATAAGAGAGAAGGGTCATATTAAAAAGTTAAAGACTAGTCAAAGAGGTTAAAAACTCGAAAGTCTAAAACCCAATAAAAGATTTAGGACCCAAATAAAGAACCTACAAAAATAAGTAAATATAAAATGAAGTTAATAAATTGGTAACTAAATTATGTGCAATTTATTGTTACAACTTGTTCAACTCTTTGACAGCAGCAGGAACAAAGCTGTTTTTGTAGCGCTGGGTGTTACTTTTTGGGACAGCAAACCACTGTCTGGAGGGAAGAAGCTGAAAGTGGCAGTGCAAAGGGTGGGAGTCATCATTTAAAATGGAGGTAGCAATCCTCTGTACCTGTCTGGTGTACAGGGATGTCAGGCTCAGCTGTGACTCACCAAGCAAACGACTGGACCATCTAACTACCTGATCCAAGGATTTCCTCTGTTTCAGTTTTATCTGACCAAACCATGACACTAAAGAAAAGGATAAAAAAGATTCAATAAAAGCCCAATAAAACATTATCACTATGGTTTGGTCAATTTGGAAGCGTGCAAGTTTCCTTAAACAATGCAAATGTTGCTGACCCTTTTTGCACACCCTTTCCAGTTCTCTCCAAAGTTTAAATTACTATCAATAATCGTCCCAAGATATATGTAGGATTGTACACATTCAGTAGTCTGGCCTTTTAGTACAGTGACTTCGTGCCTGGGAGTTTTCCTCCTAAAGTCAATAATTATATCTTTAGTTTTTGTCGTATTCAGCTGCAGGTAGGAATCCTCACACCAGTGAACAAAATCATCAACTACTGGGCCGTGGCCACTCTCACCATCCTGGAGGAGACTGACAATAACTGAATCATCAGCATACTTTATAATGTGTCTGTTGTCATGTCTGCTCCGACACATGTTTGTGTACAGGATGAAGAGTAGTGGTAACAACACACACCCCTGAGGAGAGCCGGTAGAAGAGCACTTTTGGTCAGACAATGTACCATTGACCCTTACTCTCTGTGTCCTGTTGGTTAAGAAATCCAGAATCCAACCCACCAGATTATTGCTCAAATCAAATTGTTGCAGGAGCCTTTCAGCTAAAATATGAGGTTGGATTGTATTAAAGGCGGAAGAAAAGTCCACAAATAAAAGCCTGGCGTGTGTCCCATTAAAATCCAGATGTTTAAAAAGCATGTTAAACAGCGTGACAGGGGCATCCTCCACTCCTCTGTGAGGCCTATAGGCAAACTGCAGAGGATCCAATGCATGCTCAGTCTGCTTTAGGATGTCAGATCTGACCAGTTTTTCAAAAATTTTCATTAAAATTGAAGTCAAAGCAACTGGTCTAAAGTCATTTACCGTTTTACGACCCCCTCATGGATCCCCCTCATGGATCGTCACCTTATCGTGGTGGGGGAGTTTGCGTGCCCCAGTGATCCCAGGAGCTATGTTGTCCGGGGCAATTTGCCACTGATAGGGTCTCCCAAGACATACTTGTCCTGGGTGAAGGGCCAGACTAAGAACGATCCAACAGACTCTCATGATAAATTGTATATCAAGGATTCAGTGTACCCCGCCTGGTATGGGGTTACCGGGGCCCCACCCTGGAGCCAGGCCTGGGGGAGGGGCTCGAAGGCTAGCGTCTGGTGGCCGGGTTTCCACCCATGGGACCCGGCCGGGCTCAGCCCGAAGGAGTTACATGGGTCCGCCCTCCAGTGGGCTCACCACCTGCAGGAGGGATCATGGGGGTCCGGTGCTGTGTGGATTAGGTGGTGGTCAAAGGCGGAGACCTTGGCGGACTGATCCCAAGCTTTCTAAACTGGCTTTTGGTACGTGGAATGTCACCTCTCTGGTGGGGAAGGAGCCTGAGCCGGTGTACGAGGTTGAGAGATACCGCCTAGATATAGTCGGCCTCACCTCAACACCCAACTCCGGTTCCGGAACCAGTCTCCTGGAGAGGGGCTGGAGCTTGGCCTTTTCTGGAGTTGCCCCGGGTGAGAGGCGACGAGCAGGGGTGGGTATTCTTGTATCCCCCCACCTTGCTGCCTCTATATTGGAGTTTTCCCCGGTGGACGAAAGGGTTGCTTCCCTGCGCCTTCGGGTTGGGAAACGGGTCCTGACCATCATTTGTGCCTATGCACCAAATGATGTTTCAGAGTACCCACCCTTTTTGGAGTCTGTGACTGGGGTGCTGGAGGGTGCTCCTCTTGGAGACTCCATTGTCCTACTGGGGGACTTCAATGCGCACATGGGCAACGACAGTGAAACCTGGAAGGGGGTGATTGGGAGGAACGGCCTGCCCGATCTGAACCCGAGTGGTGTTCAGTTATTGGACTTCTGTGCTAACCACAGTCTGTCCATAATGAACACCATGTTCAAGCATAAGGGTGTCCATATGTGCACCTGGCACCAGGACACCCTAGGTCGCAGGTCGATGATCGATTTTGTTATCGTATCATCAGACCTGCGACCGTATGTCTTGGACACCCGAGTAAAGAGAGGTGCAGAGCTGTCAACTGATCACCACCTGGTGGTGAGTTGGATCCGATGGCAGGGGAGGAAGCCATTCAGACCTGGTAGACCCAAACGTATAGTGAGGGTGTGCTGGGAGCGTCTGGCTGAGGCCCCTGTCCGGGAGGTCTTCAACTCCCACCTCCGGAAGAACTTCAACCACATTCCGAGGGAGTCTGGAGACATGGAGTCTGAATGGGCCATGTTCTCCACCTCTGTTGTTGAAGCGGCAGTGCAGAGCTGAGGCCGCAAGGTGGGTGGTGCATCTCGTGGTGGCAACACCCGAACCAAGTGGTGGACACCAGTGGTGAGGGGGGCCATTAAGCTGAAGAAGGAGTCCTATCAAGCTTGGTTGGCTTGTGGGACTCCCGAAGCAGCTGACGAGTACCGGCAGGCCAAGCGGAGTGCAGCTCGGGTGGTTGCTGAAGAAAAAACCCGGGTATGGGAGGAGTTCGGTGAGGCCATGGAACAAGATTTTCAGTCGGCCTCAAAGAGATTCTGGCAAACTGTCCGGCGGCTCAGGAGGGGAAAGCAGCTCCCCGTCCGCACTGGGTATGGTGCGGATGGGACACTGTTGACTTCGACTGGGGATATCGTCGGGCGGTGGAAGGAATACTTCGAGGATCTCCTCAATCCCACTGATACGTCTTCCACAGAGGAAGCAGGGTTTGGGGACGAGGGGGATGACTCGCCTGTCACAGGGGCTGAGGTCGCCAAGCTGGTTAAAAATCTCCTTGGTGGCCGGGCCCCGGGGGTGGACGAGATTCGCCCTGAGTACCTCAAGGCCCTGGATGTTGTTGGGTTGTCATGGTTGACACGCCTTTGCAACATTGCGTGGAGGTTGGGGGCAGTGCCTTTGGCATGGCAAACCGGGGTGGTGGTTCCTCTCTTCAAAAAAGGGGACCGGAGGGTGTGCTCCAACTTTAGAGGGATCACACTCCTCAGCCTCCCTGGGAAGGTCTATGCCAAGGTACTGGAGAGGAGAGTCCGGCCGTTGGTCGAACCTCGGATTCAGGAGGAGCAATGTGGTTTTCGTCCTGGCCATGGCACATCGGACCAGCTCTTTACCCTCTCGAGAATTCTCGAGGGTTCGTGGGAGCTTGCCCAACCAGTTTACATGTGTTTTGTGGACTTGGAGAAGGCATTTGACCGCGTCCCTCGTGGATTTTTGTGGGGGGTGCTTCGGGAGTATGGGGTATCGGGCTTGTTGTTACGAGCTATTCGGTCTCTGTATGACCGTTGTGAGAGTTTGGTTCGTATTGCCAACACTCGGTCGGAGTCATTCCCAGTGAGAGTTGGACTCCGCCAGGGCCGCCCTTTGTCACCGATCCTGTTCATAATTTTTATGGACAGGATTCCTAGGCGCAGCCAGGGAATGGAGGGTGTCATGCTTGGTGACCACAGGATCTCATCTCTGTTGTTTGCAGATGATGTTGTCCTGTTGGCTTCATCCAGCAATGACCTACAGCTCTTGCTGGGACGGTTTGCCGCTGAGTGTGAAGCGGCTGGGATGAGAATCAGCACCTCCAAGTCCGAGTCCATGGTCCTCAGCCGGAAAAAGGTGGATTGTCCTCTCCGGGTTGGGGACAGGCTCCTGCCCCAAGTGGAGGAGTTTAAGTATCTTGGGGTCTTGTTTACGAGTGAGGGGAAAATGGAGCGAGAGATCGACAGACGGATTGGAGCAGCATCTGCAGTGATGCAGACTTTGTACCGGTCTGTTGTGGTGAAGAGGGAGCTTAGTTCTAAGGCAAAGCTGTCGATTTACCAGTCAATCTACGTTCCTACTCTCACCTATGGTCACGAGCTTTGGGTAATGACCGAAAGAACGAGATCGCGGATACAAGGGGCTGAAATGAGCTTTCTCCGTAGGATTGCTGGACTCACCCTCAGAGATAGGGTGAGGAGCTCAGTCATCCGGGAGAGGCTCAGAGTAGAACCGCTGCTCCTCCACATTGAAAGGAGTCAGTTGAGGTGGTATGGGCATCTGATTAGGATGCCTCCTGGACGCCTCCCACTTGAGGTGTTTCAGGCACGTCCCACTGGGAGGAGACCCCGGGGCAGACCCAGGACTCGGTGGAGAGACTATGTCTCCCAGCTGGTCTGGGAACGCCTTGGTATCCCCTCTGAAGAGCTGGAGCAGGTGGCTGGGGAGAGGGAAGTCTGGGCTTCTCTGCTTGAACTGCTGCCTCCGCGACCCGGACCTCCGGAAAAGCGGTAGAAGATGGATGGATGGATGGATGGATGGACAGCTGGATTTTGGAACAGGGACAACCACGGCATCTTTCCAGATCTTAGGCACATGTTGTGTCTGTAAGGACTTACTGAAAATGCAATGACATACAGGACTCAATTCATGTGCACAGGACTTTACCAATCGCCCACATATATTATCAGGGCCCTGACTTTTGTTCACTTTTACAGCACAGAACGCCCTTTTAACATCCTGCAACTCAATATTAAAGTGCTGATTGTCTTTGAGTTTCTGTTTCAAATCTTGGGTTTCTGTGCTAAAATCAAAGAAATCAAAACGACCATAAAAACAATTAAGAGCATTAGCCAGCTCTGTGTCTGAATTAAAACCATCTAAAAACACACGATTACTGCGCTCTGTGCTCTGAAGGCCTGCAATAGTTTTCATACTGGCCCAGGCTAAACCAAGTTTCTTTGTTGCCATCTTGCTTTCCAACTCTGATTTATAATTCTTTTTGCTCTTAAAATTTCGGCCTTCAGCTCTTTTGTGGCAACCTGTAGCTCAGAAACAACCCCCTGTTTAAAGGCAAGTGCTTTCCTCTGTAAGCAGGATTTAACTGATTTTGTAACCCATGGCTTGTTGTTGGGATATATTTTGACACGTTTACGTGGAACAATCATGTCTCTACAGAAAGCCATGTATGAGCATGTCACGTCCACTAAAGAGTCCAAATCATCTCCGCAGGACAGTGTGAACACCTCCCAGTCCATACAGTTAAAACATTCCTGGAGGCAGTGCACTGAATCCACTGTCCACACATTTATGTCTCTGGTCTTCGCCTTGCCTCTTCTGAGAGCAGTTTTATATGTGGGTAGCAAATGTACACAGTTGTGATCTGAGGATCCTGAAGGGGGAAGGGGAAGTGATTTATAGGCCCTCTCTATGGATCCATAGCACAGGTCCAATGTCTTTTTTCGCCTGGTTCGGCAGGAGACATACTGATAAAAGTTTTTAAGTGTCTTCTTTAATGAAACGTGGTTAAAATCCCCAAGAATAAAGTTTGGAGCCTCTGGGGAAATCGACTGCAGCTGCTGTACCACATCAAAGACGGTGCTGGAGGTGGAGTCAGCATCCGCTCTCGGGTGAATGTACACAGTCATTATGAAAAATTGGGGGAACTCGCGGGGCAGAAAAAAGGGGCGTAGCGATACGGACAGAAGCTCCACATCTGGTGTACAGATGCGCTCTCTAACCGTGACAGATGTACAGTACTGTTTGTTAATATATAAACATACACTGCCCCCCTGACGTTTCCCTGTTACCTCTTCCTGCCGATCCAAGCGAAGTGGGGCTCCAAAGCCATCAATCCACACGTCCGCATCCCGGTCATGCGCCGTAAGCCACATCTCTGTGTAAGCCATGACACAGCAGTTCTTGAAATCCTTCTGATATCGTACATTCCCTTGAATTTCATCCACTTTATTTCTCAGGGATTGTACAGTACATTCCCCATAATAATGGAAGGAAGAGCAATGCGGTTAAGCTGACGCCTCCTCAGATTTAATCTTATGCCTCCACGCTTTCCGCGTTTCCTCCTCTTGTCTCTCTTTTCATCGCTGTGTCCATGAAAATCTCTTAAAATAAAGTCCGGCAGTTGCGGCACAGACTCAAACACAGATGCTGCATTATCCGTGTTTAAATGCAGTAACATGTCTCTGGAATACTGTATTCTTCCCAGCATGATCGCGATTGCGCTTACCTCCACGACAAAGAGCCGGTAGGAAAGAAACAACAGTGCAAAAATAAGGAGGAAATCCATACTGATGGAACCAGGGAGCTCTTCGTTATATAGTCCACAAACATTCAAGGACAAAAACAACAGAGAATTTCGTTAAAACACATTAAAGTGCATAAAAACAGAGACGCAGACATCAAACTTTTTTCACCAGCTGCCGGTCGCTGCGTGCACATGCGCCCAAAGGGTCCCATGTTTTTCCCCCCAGGCCAAGGGTTCCTTGTTTTTCCTCCAGGTCAAGGGTTCCATGTTTCTTCCTAAGGATGGGGAGTTTTTGTTTTCTCCTCCTGAGATTGAGACCCTTATGTTGTTTCCTTTGGAGCATGAAGCTCCATTGTTTTGTTCTGGGTTTAAAGCATCCCTACGGTTTTCTCTGAACCCACCTTTTTTTGCAATCTGGTGGCCTAGGGACCTGGGCAGGCCACCCGATTCACTTTGCATTTCAGTTTAGGGGCCTATGGACCTGGATCGGCCTCCTGACCCACTCTGTTTAAGGATCTGGTGGCCTAGGGACCTAGGCAGGTCAGCCAATCCATTATGCGTCTTGGTTTGGGCCTCCATGGACCTGAGTCGCCCCATGGACTGACTTTGTTTTCCCAGCTCGGAACTCTGATGGACTCTTTTTTTTTTTTTTTTTTTTTTTGTTACTTATTTGTACCCGTAGGTAGATTTGGTTTGCAGTCTGGTGACAAGCCCCCGGCTGCCGGTCGCTGCGTGCACGAGCGCCCTAAACCTACATGTTTTTGGTATGCGGGAGGAAACCAGAGAAATCCCGGTGTAAACCCACGCAACACGGGGAGAACATGCAAACTCCACACAGCTCACTGTTGGTCGGGGGCTGGGATCGAACCCACGATCTCATGATCCCCGCGATCCCCCGGCCGAGGGTAAACTGTGCTGCCGCAGTGCTAAACCACTGCGCCACCGTGCAGCCCGGTGTTGTTTTGTTTTGCTTGATTCCTGTGCTTTGTTTTTCCCACCGTGCCTTGCTCTCCTCCGCCACCCGTGTAGTTGGCACAATGTTCGAGTTTTGGGGTGTTTGGAATCCACCCCTTAAAGGGGGAATCATGTCATGGTAAAGGGCACGGTTTGGACAGTGCCCACGCTTGTGTTAATTTAGTTTGTTTCATAGTGTTACTATTGTTATTATTCTGATCTTGATTATTATTCATGATGATTACTTTGTGCCCTGTGGTCCCTGGTTAATGTTGTCATGCCTTCCCTTGTTGCCTGGTGTCTGTCATGAATAGCCTCTCCGGGGAAGAAAGACAAACCCACGCGCTGAAGTGCAGTAGTGACATTTAATAACAAAAATTCCAAAACTGTGTAGACAAAACAAAAATACAAACAAGGGTAACTTACAGTAAGAGGCACTCCAGAGCTGGAATTGCTCTGGAGAAGAGGAGGATACACGGAGGAATAAAGTCCATTCAACTCCAAACAAGACTGCCGCAAAGAAACAATGAGCTGACAGTGCTTAAATAAAAGACACATTAGTGAGTAGCAGGTACAGGCGGCTGAGCAGGCAGGTGACCTAATTACACAACTGCTCACAGCTGAGATGACAGACTGTGAGCAGCTAGTGGGAGTGTCTGGAGAAGAGCGGGCACATGTGTCAAAAACCCAAAACATATACAGAAACTAACAAAATAATACTAGCAGACATACAATACTCAGGAATAAATTTAGAGTCTGGGCTCTGTGGAAACACCGTGCCCAGACTCATGACAGTGTCTTTGCCCTGCATGTTCATTGTCTGTTTCTCTGTCAATGAGTGTGTGTGCAGCCCTCCCTGTCCTGTGTGCTTCTCCTGCTGCCCTGATTATCCCAGCTGTCTTAGGTTAAGGTCATTATGGTTTTCCCTATTTATGTGAGTTTCAGTTCAGTGTGCTTTGAGAGGTCATTGAGTCATATTCCTTGCTATGACTCTGTCTATGATCCATATAAGTGCTATGTCATGCTATGCTTTGTGTTTTGCCAAGTTTTAGTTTATGCCAAGCTCAGTTTATGTTAGTTTAGCTCTCAGCCCTTGCACTGCTTTGTGTTGCTTTTAAGTTTAGCTTTGTTAATAAATTATTGTTTGCACCTAATCTTGCCTGCACATGAGTCCTCACTCCAAACCCACGTCTGCCCGGTGAGCAGACCATGACAACAGCAATGCCCCCAGATAAACCAATGTGATGGTCTATGCTGTTTCTTTACTGGTATTACTGGGACAGCTGATTCTAGACACCGATCTTGGAAATGATCAGAGCTGACTGTGGAGGAATGGGTGGATTATGACTTTAGATGAATACACCAAATAGTACAGGCGTGGACACCGATAACACCACTGTGAATTGCTTTGCTTGCTTAATACTCTCAGTTGGGGAATCTCTGTCACCATAGTGACAACTCATTCCATGAGGCGTTGACTTGCATGAGGGGATCAATAATCAAGGCCACCTCACTGTGCTGCTGCTGTTTGCCTGCAGTCTAATCGAAAACAACAGCAGTTTGTAATGCAGAAACTAATTACTACTTTTATCAATGTCTTACTCTTGGCTTTAAACTGTGCCACATTGAACAAGTCTGCTTCTTTCCTTGTTTGAATGTATACTCCTTCTGAAGTATCTTTGAAGGCCACCTCAAGCATGGCTGCCAGATATAGCAAGAAGAGTGTAGGCGCCAGCACACACCCTTGTTTCACCCTGTTGCTTACTGAAAAGTCTTTAGATACTGAACCACTCATTGCCACATTTGCTTGCATACCTGTATGGAGTGCCTCGATCAGGCTGACCAACTTCTCTGTACAGACATATTTCTTGAGTACCTGCCAAAGTCCTTGTTGCGAAACAGTATCGAAGGCTTTACTGAAGTCTATGAGGACTACATAAAGCGGCATGTTCTGCTCGATACACTTTTCTTGAACTTGTTTCAAGCAGAAAATCATGTCCATTGTGCTTCTTCCACTTCTAAAGCCACACTGGGTTTCCGGTAGTACTTTCTACGAGATGTGTTCATTGAGTCTGTTCAGTACTACACGTGAGAGAATCTTACCAACAGTGGCTAGCAGTGATATACCTCGGTAATTTCCACAATCTTTCCTGTCACCTTTCTTGAACAAAGGCACAATACTTGCATCCTTCCAGTCTTGAGGTACTTTCTGGGCATCCCATATCTCTTGGATGAGCTTGTGCAGGCAGTCGGTCAGCTGAACACCACCAAATTTCCACACTTCTGCTGGAATTCCATCCCTTCCTGGAGCTTTACCATCCTGTGTTGTCCTGATAGCTGCCATTAATTCATCAAGATTTGGTGGTTCATCCAGACTTGATACAGCTGGTCACTGCACTACAGCTTCTTTAGCTTCTTTAGTGAGATCTCCCGGGTTGTTTAGTAGTTGGTCAAAGTGGTCTGCAAATCTGTCCAGGATCTTGTCTTTCTCCTGCAAAACCGTTTCACCATCCATTGCCTTTAGTTGGATCAATCCTCTTGGTTTAGGGCCATAGATTTCTCTCAAACCTGTGAAGAATGTTTTCATGTCCTTCCTGTCTGCTGCAGTTTGAAGTTCCTCCGTTTTTTCACCCCACCAGTTGGACTTCATCTCTCTGGTGTACTTCTGTAGCTCACTCTGAGCCTTTGAGTATTTATTCTTCTTCGACCTTGTGTTACACTGTACATTTTCCTGCCTAGCTGTATTCCTTGCTTCTAGTAGTTTCTTCAGATGTTCATCATGCTCATCAAACCAATCTTGATGTTTCCTCTCAGGGTGGCCTAATACATCAATCACAGTCTGATACACCGCATCCTTCAGTGTTGCCCATTTCTCTTCTATGTCATTCTCTGAGTTGTTGCTGTCTCAGTCTTTCAAGCTTTCGTCCATTTCCTGTGTAAGTTCTTCATGCTTCTTTTGGCCTTTCAGTGCACTAGTGTTTAGCTTCCATGGTGCCTTCACACCCATCCTGCAGTGCTGTTTTCATCTGCAAATCTTTAATCTAGATCACAGCATAACATAAGCAGTACCACAGTCCGCACCTCTCATTGCTCTGGTGTCCATCTAAGGTGTCCCTTATGTCTCTCTGCCTTACTATGATGTAGTCTAACAAGTGCCAGTGCTTGGATCTTGGGTGCATCCATGTCTTCTTGTGTGTGTCCTTGTGCTTAAATAGAGTGTTGGTTATCACAAGGTTGTACTCTCAACATTGTGCAAGTAGAAGTTCTCCATTCGCACTGCACTTGCCTACTCCATGACTGCCTAGCACTTCTTTCCATTTCTCAGTGTCTGAGCCAACTCTGGCATTAAAATCTCCAATGAGTATCAGCCTGTCATCAGTTGGCACACGCCTGATAGTCTCACGTAAATCACTGTAGAACTCTTCCTTCGCCTCCTCTGTGTTGGTCATTGTTGGGGCATATACACTGATGAGTGTGGCATACATCTTCCGCTGTAGTGAGAGTTTCATAGTCATTATCCTGTCGTTGATTGGCACCGGTTCCTCATCAAGCATTGCTGCTATCTCCTTTCTAACTGCAAATCCCACTCCTGCTTCTCTCCTTTCTTGAGTTGATTTCCCACTCCAAAAGAAGATGTACCCATGGTCTTCCAAGCTGTCATATCCAGGCAATCTTGTTTCACTAAGTGCAGCTACGTATGTCTACATTGTACATGTTCATTTCCAGGGCCACAAGCGCAGTCTGTCTTTCTGGGCACTGTGATGTTGTTCTGTCCAACAGACTGCGTACATTCCATTCTGCTACACACAAGGCTGCTGTTTTCCTCTTCTTTTGTCTTCCTGCTCCTAGCTTACCTTTCGCTGCCTGTCGAAGTGTGAACAGAACAATGGGTTCTAAAAGAAACAGCTGGAGAAACACGTTGCAACTAATTAAATTGATAAGCAACAGGGCAGTAACATGGCTGCGTAGGAATAGAGCACTTAAAAGAAGTAAAAACAAGCAGTGATTCAGCAATCTGGATAAAAATTAAATTAACAATGCTTCTACAAACTGTGGAGCAATTTCAGAATAATGTTCCTCATCATAAAATTGTGATGACTTTTAATATTCCATCATCTACAGTACAAAACATTACAAAATTCTGAGAATCTGGAGACATCTCTCTTCACAAGGGACATGGCTGAAAATCAATAATGAATAACTCTGATCTTAGGACCTTCAGATGGCATTGCATTAAAAACACCTATGATTCTCAGGAACAGCAATCATCATTCGTGCACACAATTCATTGTGCCATCCACAATCCAGCTTGTTATCAGCATTCAGTTCACAATGGTATGGGGGTGCATTAGTGCCTATGGAACTGAGAACTTGCACATCTGGAAAGGCTCCCTCAATGTTGAAAGGCACAGTGCTGTGAAAATGTATTTGCCCCTTCCTGATTTATTATATTAATGCATATCTGTCACATTTAAATGTTTCAGACCATCAGACATATTTTAATAATATTTGACTAAGATAACCCGAGTAAATACAAAACAAAGTTTTTAAATGATTGTTTTCTTTGTTAAGGAATGAAAGCTGTCCAAACCTAACTGGCCCGATGTGAAAAAAATCCCCCCATCCCACGACATCATGAAATAACTGTGATTAACCACATTTTTTTGGAAAGCTGAGCTCAATTTCACTAGTCACACCCAGGCTTATTACTGCCAGACCTGCTGAATCAAGAAATCATTTAAATAGACCTTGTCTGATAAAGTGAAGTAGCCTAAAAGATCTCAAAAAGCAACACATCAAGCTGGGATCTAAAGAAACTCAAGAACAGATGAGAAGCAAACACCAGAACAACATCTAAAGAACTGCAGGCCTCACTTGCCACCATTTGGGCACTGGTCCATGATTCAGCAATGAGAAAGAGACTGGGCAAAAACGGAATCCACGGGAGAGTTCCAGGGTGAAAACCACTGCTGACCAAAAAGAACACAAAGGCTCGTCTCACATTTGCCAAAAAAACATCTTGACGATCCCCAAGACTTTTGGGAAAATATTCTTTTTCCCCCCTTGTCCTGTCAGGCAGCTAGGTAAGCAGAACAGAAATCTGCTTCTCTTATTGTGATAAAGAGATTTACTTTGCCAAAAGGAGCTTTATACAGCACATATCTATGTACTGTAAATTATTTATAGACTCCTCTTATAATAAATTTTAATACTTTATTTAAATTGTTTTACACATGATAGACTCGATGGGGGGAAATGGGGAAGGGAGGGGTGGGGAGGGAGAAAAAAAATAGAGGAACAAACAGAAAAAACTAACACAACTGAAGCAAACAGAGGACAAACTGTTTCTTCTTCTGAAAAGGTCTCATCACGAGTCTGGTATCTGCACCTGTAAAAGAACATATGTGTGTGCATGCGCGTGTATGAGAGGGTGAGCAAAGTGAGTGTTTGAGTATGAGTGGGTTGCCAGGAAACATACAAAGAAGGTGGCAGGTCACAGCAACACCCCTTCCACCCAGAAACGCTAATCAACCAAGACAGCGTCACCAACTCCCACAGAGCACAAATGCCCCGAAGCCAGCAAGCCCCAGGACAGCCATTTAACTGCCCCAGGAGGGTGAGCCGGGGGAGGGTGGGCCACAAAGCAGCCGGCGCGGCATGCCCCCGGACCAGCCCACTCCTGCCCCCCCAGCGGGGCCAACGCCAGCCTCCACCCTTCCACCTCTCCTCCCAGGCCAGAAACCGGCAAGGGGCCCCCGGACACCCCCCCACAGTGGGTCAGCGCTCACCCCGGCGCCCCCAACCCATGCCCTGGGAGCTCTCAGGCCCCCACGCCCAGGGAAGGCAGCAGAAGAGCGTGGGGAGCCCCACAGGGGGTCATCCCCCCCAATCTAAGGGAGCCCATGCAGCCAGGAGGTACCAGGAGGCGTAATCCCCTCAGTCCAGCACCTCCCACCAGCACACACCCACTCACACCCTCATACGCACTCACTCATACTAACGCTCACTCACTCACTGTCACTCACCCTCTTCTCCACACAATCTTACACTCGCACTCCCACACTCAGACTCATTCACTCTCACCCACTGCCACACTTGTTCAGTCTTGCTCTTATTCCCATTCGTCCTCACAGTCGCTCGCACTCACACATGCTCCCTTCACCTTGAGGTGAGGACAGCTGGCTTCTGGGGGAGGACGAGCCTCCTTTTGGACTGTCTACCTCTCAATGTTACCTCCTTCCCCCTGATTCTGGGTAGAACATACATCTTACTGGACACACTTAGGGTTTTGGGTTGGGGGTGTCGGTGAAGAATTGCATTATAGACACTGAGGGCTTGGGGGGATGGGAGCCCCACTGCCTATAGCAGTGACTAGAGGTGCTCCAACCACCATTCCCCCAATTTTAACTCCACTCTGGTAGTTCACAGACCTGCACACAATTATACCACACAATGAACACACACCCATCATGATTCATGCATGGGGGATGCGGGGTGGGGGTCTTCCGCCACCCCTGCTGCCCTCCTTCTGCTGGGGGCCCGGCAGGAGGCCTGAGGCCCATCATGGCGCCAAAATCCCTGGGTGCTGCGGAATGAATAGGTGCGAGCAAGGAAGTGAGAGAGTGAGTGAACAAGAATAAGCAAAAGTGAGGGACTGATGAGTGGAAATGGTGATGGTGGGTCAGTTTTGTGTGGCACTTTGCATGTCGGGTTTCATCTCGGAGCGCTTGCGGTGGTCCGTTGATCAGCCGCTTCGGGTGGGTGTGAGGGGTGGTGGTCTGCTTCTGTGGCCGCGGCCGCCCTGGGGCAGGTCGGCAGGGGTGTGGCTTCTGACCCATGCCGCCAATCTCCTCGGCCGCTGCCGGCCGCTGGTGCTCGACCCAAGTAATAAAGGTGAATAAGAGTGGGTGAGTGTGTGGGGGAGAAGACGAGTGGATGTGAGTGTGTTGGAGTGTAAGTGAGAGTGTGTATATGGGTGAGTGTGAGTGGGTGCAGGTGATTCTGAGGGCGAGTGGGAGCGAGATTCAGTGGGTACAGGAGTGGGTGAGAGTGGGTGGGTCCAGGAGTGCGAGTGTGGGATTGTGTGGGGGAGAGGGCAAGTGAGAGTGAGTGGGTGCGTGTGGGTGCAAGTGGGTGCGTATAAGAGCATGAAGGTGTGAGTGCATGGGAATGGGTGTGTGTGCTGGTCGGGGGGTACTGGATTGAGGGGGTGGCACCTCCTGGCTGTGTGGGCTCCCCTGGACAGGGCGGGGGGCTGGCCCCCCGTGGGGCCCCTCTGTCTTGCTGCCGCCTTCTTTTGGCATGGGGGTCCCCGGGGTGTGTGGCAGTGGCGCTGGGGTGGGGGCAGGCCCGTTGTGGGGGGGAGGGGATCTGGGGGTGCGGGCTAGTCTCCAGCCCAGGGGATAGGAGTGCTAGCCTTCCGGCACCTAGGGCCCAGGGGCTGGCATTGGCTCCGTTGAGGGGGTGGGGGTTGGCCAGTCTGGGGACGGGGCTGTGCCACGCCGGCTGCTTAGCAGCCCGGCCTTCCTCAGCCATCCCTCCTGGGCGGATGCCTGGCTGTACTAGGGCTTGTTGGCCTTGGGACATTTGTGCTCTGTGGGGGTTGGTGGCATTGTCCTGCTTGCTTGGGGTTTCCGGGGGGGGGGGGGGTTGCTGTGACCTGCCACCCTCTTCGTATGTTTCCTGACAAATCACTTACACGCACACACTTATTTTGCACACGCTCTCATACACATGCACACACATGTTTCTCCTTTTTTTTAATTAATCTTTTTTCAGAGCATACAGTGCTTATGAAAACAGTGTCACAATTACAGCTTTTCTGTTTGTTTGTTTCTTCCCACAACACCCATACCATCACCAAGGCCCACACTGGGCCAACAATAGAACAAAGTCTCTGTCCAGTGCAATAATAAAAAATATCAAGTATGGAATACACATAAAAAGAAAACAAAAAGAAAAAGAAAAGGAAAAAGGGGGGAGGGGGTCAGTTTGGAGGCAAGGCTTGCAATGACTCAAAGTAATCTATGAAAGATTGCCATTAATGAAAAAATTTAGCTGAAGAACCTTTACTGCAAATCTTATTTTTTCTAACTGAACAATAAACACGACATCCTTTAGCCAGAGGGAAATAGAGGGCAGTTTAGGGGATTTCCATACAAGCAAAATGCAACAGCTTGCTAAGAGAGATGTAAAGGCTAATATATCTGAGTAGAGCCAATGGGAGTTAACAGACAGTCCAAATATAGCCATGAGCGGGGCTGGAGAAACGGTTTCCCCACAGCCTTAGACATGATTTCGAAATAGTGACCCCAACATTTCTGTAACCTAGGACAAGAAAAAACATATGACTAAGATTACAGGGAGAGGCATGACATTTGTCACATTTGTCTGCAATATCAGGATAAATTTCAGATAAACGAGATTTCAACCAGTGGGCCCTATATAGCACTTTGAACTGTAAAAGTTGTAGCCTAGCACAAGGTGTGCTAGAGCATATACTGAAGACAGCTTTGTCCCATAACTCATCTGTTATGTTCAAACCTAGCTCCTGTTCCCAGGAAATTCGCACTTTTGCAACTGATTGACCATCAAATGTGAATAGCTGTGCATATATTTCAGATATAAGAGATTTCTGACTTGGTTTCAGATTTAGGAGATCATCCCATGGTTGGCTAGTGAAGAAGGAAGGGAAGCTTGGAAACAGAGAAGAGGCACAATGCCTAAGCTGGAAGTAATGAAACAGATGAGATACAGGCAAGTTATAAGTTGACTTCACATCTGAAAATGTGGGAAAAAATACTGTCTTTGTAGAGATCCCTGAAATGCTTAAGGCTGTGACTCTACCAAATCATAAACGTGGTATCAATAAGGGATGGAGGAAACAGATGATTTTGTGTTACAGGTGTAAGAGTTGCTGGTGACAAAAATTTAAAATGGCATCTAAATTGAACCCAAATCTTAAGGGTGGAGAGCATCACCGGGTTACTTGTAAAATTGGAAGGATTCAAAGGTAGGGAGAAGGAGAGTAGAGCCAATAGGGAAGAAGAAAAAAGTGACTGAGCCTCCAGCCTACACCATAATAACCCCAGACAGTGAAACCAGTGGATCAATTTGTGAATATGCGCTGACCAATAGTAAAACAGAAAATTAGGTAATGCAAGTCCACCACTGAGTTTGAGCTTTTGCAAGAGTGAATACTTACCCTAGGAGTTTTACCGACCCACAAAACATTTGTAACAATTTGGTCAAGGGACTTGAAAAACTTTTTAGGTAAAAACAAAGTAATACACTGGAACAAAAATAGAAATTTAGGCAACAAGGTCATTTTCACTGTATTAATTCTACCTATCAAAGACAGTGGTAAAGAATTCCACCTCTGCAAGTCTGCCTTGACCTGACTCATCAGTGGAGAAAAAATAGCAGCACAAAGAGAGGTTGTTGTGTGGGTCACATTGATTCCTAGATACCCAAACCCCAACAAGCTAAGTTTAAAAGGTATATCAGATTGTTTAAGTAACAGAGCAGAGGAATTTATGGGATAGCATTCACTCTTACAAAGATTGACTTTATAGCTACAGAAAGAGCCAAACTGCTTTAAGAGGGATAATATTGGTGTAATACTAGTCAATAGATCTGATACATACAGGAGCAGGTCATCTGCATAAAGGGACAATTTCAGTTCAGTACTAGATCGAGAGACACCTTGAAAAAGTGGAAGAGATTTCAGAGCAATTGACAGCAGTTCAATGGCCAAGGCAAAAAGCAAAGGTGAAAGAGGACACCCTTGTCTAGTGCCACGCGATAATGTAAAATAAGTGGAGTGTGTTATTAGTATGAATGCTAGCCTGGGGGGGAGTGTAAAGAAGTCTAATCCATGATATGAATCTGTCACCAAATCCAAACTTATGGAGTGTAGTAAAAAGATAATTCTACTCGACTTGATCAAATGCTTTTTCGGCATCGACTGAGATAACAACCTTAGACATTGAAGAGAAATTTTTGGAAAAAAATCACATTCAGAAGTGTGCGAACATTATAAAAGAGCTGACGGCCTTTGATAAACCCATTTTGTTCTTCTGATATTATGTTAGGAAGAATCTTTTCAAGACGAATTGCAAATACTTTAGCTAAAATTTTGGCATCAACATTCAATAGGGACAAAGGTCTGTAATAGGTGCATAAATCAAGGTCCTTGTCCCGCTTCAAAAGAAGAGTTATGGAGGTCTGAGTCAAGGTTGGAGGCAGTAAACCTCGTTCAGAGGATTCGTTGTACACTGAAATGAGTAGAGGGGCAAGTTTATCTGTGTATTTTTTTTTTTTTTAAACTCAACACTAAATCCATCAGGGCCAGGGGCCTTATTGCTTTGCATTGCTTTAAAGGCTGCTGCAATTTCTTGCAAACTAAAGGGGATATCAAGCTTACCAGCCACATTCGGATCAACAGTAGGTACACTGAGATTTTTGAAAAAGGAAGTCATTTCTGCTGTTTCAGGTGGAGATTCAGATTCATAAAGAGAGGGGTAAAAGGACTTAAAAACTGCACTGATAGTATTTGGGTAAGAAGTGAGTGAACCAGTAGAGTCTCTAATTCTGGGGCTCAATCAAGATGTGGCTTGTCTCTTTAACAACCTGCTCGATTTATCGCCATATTCATAATAATTGACACAGGAGCGTAGTAAAAGACATTCAGCATCTGCTGTTGTTATCAGATTGAGCTCCGACTGTAAACTAAGCCGACACTTCATCAAGGTTGGGCTTGGGTTAACTGAATTTAGTTTGTCTATATTTGAAATTTTTGATGTGAGCTCTTGCACTTTTGCCTTGCGAATTTTATTAGTATACGCTGAATAAGAAATGATTTGTCCACACAAATATGCTTTGAGTGACTCCCATAATAACGAAAAACTGATAGAGTCTGATTTGTTTAGGGCTATGAAATCGTCCATTGAGAAGGATATAAAGGCATTAAATGCATCGTCAGATAACAACTGTGAATTAAACCTCCAAGGTGAAGAAAAACGAGGCTGTTCAAGAAGTCTTATGTGTAGAGTTAGGGGAGTGTGATCTGAAACAACAATTGGGTGGTATTTAGAAGAGGTTACCTTAGAAAGAAGACAGCTGTCGACATAAAAGGTAATCAATGCGAGAATATGTTTGATGGACTTGTGAAAAAACAAGAAAACTCCTTAGCTTGAGGGTTACAGAACCTCCAGCGATCAACAAACCCATTTTTAAACATAAAATCAGAAACTGACTTGGACATGGAGGATTGGGTCCAAGTGCGGGGGTTTGAACGGTCTAGAGATGGATTAATTACACAATTCAGATCACCACCCAGTATCAAAAGATGGGTGTTCAAGACCGGGAGGGTACTAAATAGCCAGCCTATGAGTAAAATTTGGGTCATCGAAACTGGGTGCATAAACATTTACCAACAATACAGGGTTGTCGTGCAGCATACCTGCAACAATTAAGTATCTTCCATATTTGTCAGTTATTATTTTAGAGGGGGGAAAATGGACTCTCTTACTGATCAAAATTCCAATCCCTCTAGCCTTGGAATCAAAATTTGAATGAAACACATCCCCAAGGGCATCTGAGTCTTAATTGGTCTCTATTACACAAATGAGTCTCCTGAAGGAAAGTTATATCAATGTCTAAACCAGTGATGCCCAACCTTTTTTGAACCAAGATCTACTTTTAAAGTTGTCAGCCTGTTGAGATTTACCGGTTCACATAGACTGTATCCATTGTCCATCTACACATTTAATATGCACACAACAAACAGAAAACCCATTCAGATAAAATAAAAAGTAGTTTGTGAGTTGCAAAGCAGTTACAATAAATGTATTTCCTTACCTCAGTGGTACCTTTGGCATTGGGAGGAGTCAGTTAGTTTCTCATAGTCAGGGCAGTAGGAGCTGGTTGCAAGCCTTAGGCAACCCACAAGGTGAATGTCTGTCATTGTGAATCTGTACTTCAACTTGATGATTTTCATGTGAGAGAAAGCAGTCTCACACAAATACGCTGAAAGTGCAGTCAAGTTCAAGGAACAGCATCTGAGGTTGGGATATTTTTGTTCCAGCATTAGGTTCCAGAAGTCTCCTTTCATGCCAGGTGTTGCCCTGGATTTGATCTCAATGTCATTTTGCAGTGTGAGAATCTCACTCTTAGGAGCAGAGACATCCAGTTTAAACAGTGATGCTACTTTAGAAGCAGTGTAATCCACATCGATGCCTTCCCCAAATGGTAAAGCGAGACAGCTGGCAACAGGCTCAATGGATGTAAAGTCAGTAAAACGCTTCTCAAATTCTGAAAAGACGCTTTGAACTTGCTCCTCATATTGTCCACTGTCCAGCTGTGCAGAATCTTTGCCATGACACTGGAGCTCTGCTTGCATGTGAGGAAAGTTTCGCAGGTCATGACATTGCAGCCTACTAGAAAGCAGTTGCAGCTTGCTTTTAAATGTATTCACTGAACTAACCATGTTGATCACATGTTTATCCTGACCTTGGAGCTGTAAATTCAAATTATTGAGCATGTCAGTCAGACCTGTTAGGAATACTAAGTCCAAAAGCCACTGGCAGTCCTCAAACTGTGCATACTTTGCTTGTTTTGAAAGCTTCAGAAAATCTTTGATTTCAGGCAACAACTCACTGAACCTCCCCAAAAATTTACCTCTGCTAAACCATCTTACATCTGTGTGAAGCAGCAGGTCAGTGTGTTCAGCCCCTGTCTCTTCCAAGTGAGCCCTGAACAACTTTCTTTGTAGACTCCTGGTGCGAACAGAGCACACTTTTTTCATAGCAACATCCATCACTTCTTTCATGTTTAAAATCTTCCCACACAGTGCTTGCTGGTGAATAATACAATGACAATTAAGGATGTCTGGGAAAGATTCACTTTGTTTGCACAATGCAATGAACCCATTAGTGTGGCCTACCATTGCTGGAGCACCATCAGTTGTGATGGAGATGAGCTTGAAAAGAGGCAGTTGGCTCTTGTTAACAAACTCCATGAAAGCGTTAAAAATATCTTCACCTCTTGTATGTCCTTTCAATGGCAAAACTGTGAGCAGCTCTTCTTTGGAGCTAGCTTGTCGCCATCACTCGTCAACGCAGGCACCTCGCCATCACGCTCGGTACCCTCGTCCAAGGTATCTCGAGGGCAGGCAGTGAGACCTTCTTGCGTCGAGAGTGAGGCTGGTCCTGCTCGACCGCTGTGGTGCTCAGTACATCTTCGTCGGCAGGAAACTCCAGCTGCCACTGTGATTGGCGCCCACTTAGCTCAGAAGCTACCTTGTCCGCTAGCTTACATAACAACAGTGGCCAGTCCAACATTTGTAAATCTGTGACCTGGCACACTGTACGTGCACATCAGTGCGCATATATGGTACATACCACGTGTGCGCGCATTGCCGTGTGTCCAGTCCAGTTGAGCTGTGCTGTGTTTGTGTGTATGTGTTTGTACTAAGGAGCAACGGCAGAGAAAACTTTGCAGACTATGCAGTCACAACTGACTGACAATCAGTCTGCGATCTACCAGTTAATCACGATCGACTGGTTGGGCACCCCAGATCTAAACATTTAATATGCGAAAATATTTTTGATCCCTTAATTGGATTAGTTATGTTTTTAACATTCCAGCTTAAGAATCTAATGCTCGATCCAGTACAATGTTATGTGAATTGGTATTAACCATCAGCAGTATCACAAAGGTAACTGTCTTGCACCTCATGACTGGGGCAAGGGGAAAAAGGGAAGAAAAAAGGGAGGGGGGGAAGCTTCCATACAGAGACAAAACCCAAGAACTAACAACCCAAACACCTCCCCACCCACCCACATAACTGCAAATATAGTGTTCCCATCCCCAAACGATAAGAACAACTGTGCAGACTCCAAAAGGAGCCATACTCTTAAAGAGTTGCTTTTGACTGAGTAGCTAAGCTAACTTACAAGTGCATGCAGAAAAGGAGCTTAAGTATGAAATATATGGCACACAGTAGTTGACAATCTGAAATAATCTGACAGCTATAAGCTGCTGAGAATGCAGAGTATTAAAACAAAAAAGAGAAAGAAAAATAACATTATTTTTTTGGCATAACATGGCTACAGTAATCAAGGAGAAAAAATAATGTGGATATATTTAACCTGGAACAACATGAATAGAAAAAATATTGTAAGCCTCCAGTAGTAAACAGTATTGTTCATATAGGTAGTCAGTGTCCTGGAGTGAATTACACAACATAACAAAAATATTTATTTTTTATAAGTTGTCTGTGTTTTTTTCAACTGATTTAAGACAATTTTGCACCGCTGAATCCGAAAATGACATCCGTTTCTCTCGATCAGGTCAGGTTTTTATGTTAAGTTATAAGCAGTTGTACAGCAGTTGTACAGTTGTACTGTAAATTGAATAGTAGACATTGATAAAGGTAAGTACATGTACACTACCGTTCAAAAGTTTGGGGTCACTTAGAAATTTCCTTATTTTTGAAAGAAAAGCACTGTTTTGTTCAATGACGATAACTTTAAACTAATCAGAAATACACTGTAATATCTAATACACATTGCTAATGTGGTAAATGACTATTCTAGCTGCAAATGTCTGGTTTTTGGTGTAATATCTACATAGGTGTATAGAGGCCCATTTCCAGCAACTATCACTCCAGTGTTCTAATGGTACAATGTGTTTGCTCATTGCGTCAGAAGGCTAATGGATGATTAGAAAACCCTTGTGCAATCATGTTAGCACAGCTGAAAACAGTTTAGCTGGTTAGAAAAGGATTAAAATTGACCTTCCTTTGAGCTGGTTGAGTATCTGGAAAAAAATATTTTTTCAAATACAAATCATTATTTCTAACCTTGTCAATGTCTTGACTACATTTTCTATGCATTTTACAACTCATGGTGGTAAATAAGTGTGACTTTTCATGGAAAACAAAATAATTGTCTGGGTGACCCCAAACTTTTGAACGGTAGTGTAAATTGAATGTTACGTCATCATTGTTCAAAATTCTGAGAATTTCAAAAAATAAAAAAGAATTTTGCATCATATAAAGCGAAAATACCCATACATGTAAACAAAAACGTAAGAAAACGTGGCCATAGTTCAAAAAGTTGGCCTGATTGAGCAAAACCAATATGATTTTTGGATTCAGCACATCAAAATGGTCCTAAATCAGCTAAAAAAAACTTAAGACAATAAATTTGGTGCTGACCAGTATTATGATATGGAATCATATTTGTTTAATTCATTCCCTCACAAAGGAAATTAAGATGTAATCTCTTTGGATGAGTTCTTAACGAATGCCATGGCGTCCTATGGCAATGTAAACTCTCGCTGCTGGCCTCTGTATGTTATGTGCAACCGGGCAGGATATAGCAGACCAAATTTGACTCCCTCGATCTCGTGCAGCTGGCGGTGAACATCACTGAAGGCAGCGCGGGCCCGCAGCGTCTTGGGGATATGGTCCGGGAAGACAGAGATGGTCATATTATGGAGTTTTATCCGCTGCAGCTCTCTGGCTCTCCTGAGGATATCGACACAGTCCGTGTAGTAGTGAAGCTTTGCCACAATAGCGCGGGGGTGACCTCCAGGTTTCGGCTTTGGCATAAGAGACCAGTGGGCACGATCCACAAGTGGCTCCTCATCCAAACTGAAAGCCTCCCTCAGTAGTTTGGATACACCAGCCGCGGACAAGGGGGTGGGGTCGTCCTCCGGGACACCAATAATCCTTATATTCTGATGACAAGCTCTCGACTCCAGATCTTCACATTTATTCTTGAGCCTCATGCATTCTTTAGATCGATGTCTCACTTTGTGCTGGAGAGCAACAATGTCATCGGAGCATGTGGAGAGAGAGCGCTCCATGTCAGTAACCGTAATTTTAAGCCCCGCAACATCCAACTTCATGAAGGAAATACTACCAGACAGTTCTGTTTTCAGAGTGAGCAGTTCGGACTTGATAGACGTTAAATTGTCACTCAGTGCTGCTTGAAGCTCAGTCTTAAATATCGCTGCAACCTCATTATGAAGGTCAGCAAGAATCTCCATTTTGAGTGCAGTGATGTCTGCAGTCAGAGGTGGCATGTTGCAGGTGTTAGCAGGCGGAGTAGAATTACTGTGGGGCAGTGAGGCTGCATGTGCAACAGGCCGCAGACTAGGCTGAGAGATGTTTCCTGCCTTATTATGTTTTGGAGGCATTTTCGCGATAAAAAGCCAAGGTGACCAAGTCAAAAAACTATCAGTACAAGCTTAAGCTGCAGAAGTGATGTAAATGGTGCCATTTGATAGAAAAAATAAATTAGCTCTGCAGGAGCTCCCTCACACGCGTCTCACTCCATGTTCACCGAGCCGGAAGTCCCCCATATGTTACTCCTTTAACAGGTGCAGATACCAGACTCTGGATGAGACCTTTTCAGTGGAAGAAACAGTCTGTCTCCTGTTTGTTTCAGTTGTGTTTGTCTGTTTGACTTCTTTGTCTGCTCCTCTCCTTTTTCTTTCCCCCTCCCCTCCCCTCATTTCCCTATCCCCCCCTCCCTCCCCTGTCGGGTCCTTCATGGGTAACACAATTTAAATAAAGTATTAAAAGGTATTACAAGAGGAGTTTATAAACAATATACAGTATACATATGTACTGTATAAAGCTGCTTTTGGCAAAGTAAATCTGTTTGGCACAATAACAGAAGCAGATTTCTGTTCTGCTCACCTAGGTGCTTGACAGGACAAGGGGGAAAAAATTGAGGTGAGGGTGGCCCCACGGCGCAGTAGTAGACAGAGGGATCCTCTTCACCGTACGGCACACCCTGACCCCAAAATCTTAAGTGTATCCAATAAGATTTATGATCCACCCAGAATTGGTGGGGGAAGCAAGACTGGGGGGGGGGGGGCAGTCCCAGAGAAAGCCCATCCCCCTTCCCAGAAACCAGCTCCCAAACTGCCCCCAGATCCCATCCCAGGGCAAGGGGCACAAAGTTGTGCAACCCAGGACCCACCAATGTCATACCCCAGCACTCTCCAACACCACAGGCATGATGGGACAGCGACACTCACACTTACTCTCACACATCTTGTATACACCCTGTATGCACGTACACAAACATATATAATAATAATAATACAGCAATCCGCATGTCAAGCGACATCCCAAAGCGCCCCCTGCAAGCCCACCCACCATCCATCCCAGAACGACATCACTGGCGGTAGGCTACCCCTGCAGCCACAGCCGCCCTGTGGCAAACCAGCGGAAATGCAGCCACCAACGAGCGCCAATGTCCCCCCCCCCACAAGACCACCACCGAACACCCCCACACACTCATACCCGGCACCATGGACACTGGAGGCAGTGTGGGTAAAGCGCCCCACCTTAGGATCCAACAGCAGGATGACCAGGGAGAGCGGAAACCAAACTGCTATCCCCCCGGTCACCAGACGGCCTGCCCCACTCCCCGAGCCCCCACCACCCAACGACATCTTCCCCTCACATACACACCCTACACAACCGTGCGTCCACCCACAGGTACTTGCCCCCCACACACACATGCCCACCCTCACATGTGCACACACATACATACAATCACATATGTCCACCTACACCCACACACATCTTCGCATATTTACACACAACACATATTCCCACATGTTCACACACACTTACACACACCAATATCCACACCCACACATACAAGACATACACGCGAACCCACACTCGCGCACACCTGCACATACGCTTGAGTACACACCCAAACCCATGCTCACGCATGTACGCACACACACGTGCAGGCTCCGGAGGATGGAGGCAAACCCCCGCACCCCACCCCCACCCCCACGCCAGGACACAGGCACCAGACCCCGGCCCCCACCACCTGCATGCACCAGACCCCAGCCCAGAAGAGGGAACAGCCCCCCAGCACCAGGGGCCCAAGGCCAGACCCAGCCCCACCCGGGAGTCAAGGCCAGCCACGGCCCAATCCCCCAGCCCACCCCACAGCCCCCCATCCCCCCCAGGCCAGACGCTCAGCCAACCTAGGACAGGTGTCCAGGACACAGGCTCCAGTGGGTCACAGAAAACCCCCCACGGTCAGGGCGCAGCCAGTCGCCAGAGGCACCATGGACAGCAAGCCACCGCCCGCCACTCCTCAAGTTATAGAATCAATAAGCGGGGACCAGAGAGAATTGAATTCAGCCAACTGGTTTTTAGAGAAGGCAGACATTCTCTCCAGGCTAATATAATCTGATAGGACGTAGGTTATTATCGTGAGCTGTACATAAATTATTTCTTGATTTCCAATTCATGAGGCTATTTTTTTTTTTGGCAATGCATAAAGCAGTGAGAACTATGCGTGACATCTTTACCCCTATATTTATTTCACTTAAATCACCCAGAATGCAAAGTGTGGGAGAGGTTGAGATATGACACCCAAGCCATGCCAATAAGTCTTCACATTTTCTGCCAGAACTTTTGGACCAGTGCAAAGGACCACATAGCATGCATATAACTGTCCGGGACGTTGCTGGTGCAATGGGAGCAGATATCTGTGTGACTCAGGCCCATTTTAAACATCCTTTGTCCTGTGTAATGAGTTCTGTGTAGAACTTTGTACTATATGAGTTATAAATTAGAGTTTTTAGTCATCTTAAACGTGTTTGAACATACAGTATTTGTGTCCAGAACCTTTCATCGTCCCCACATGGATCGTCACCTTATTGTGGTGGGGGGTTTGCGTGCCCTAGTGATCCCAGGAGCTATGTTGTCCGGGGCAATTTGCCTCTGGTAGGGTCACCCAAGACAAACTGGTCCGGGGTGAAGGGCCAGACTAAGAATGATCCAATAGATTCTCATGATAAATACTAGAACAAGGATTCAGTGTACCCCGCCCAGTATGGGGTTACCGGTGCCCCACCCTGGAGCCAGGCCTGGGGAAGGGGCTCGGGTGGCTGGGTTTCCGCTCATGGAACCCGGCCGGGCTCAGCCTGAAGGAGTTACATGGGTCCGCCCTCCAGTGGGCTTACCACCTGCAGGAAGGACCATGGAGGTCCAGTGCTATGTGGATCAGGTGGCGGTCAAAGGCGGAGACCTTGGCGGTCTGATCCCAAGCTTCCTAAACTGGCTTCTGGGACGTGGAATCTCACCTCTCTGGTGGGGAAGGAGCCTGAGCTGGTGCATGAGGTTGAGAGATACTGGCTAGATACAGTGGGGTAAAAAAGTATTTAGTCAGCCACCAATTGTGCAAGTTCTCCCACTTAAAAGATGAGAGAGGTCTCCAATTTTCATCATAGGTATACCTCAACTATGAGCGACAAAATGAGAAAAAAAAAATTCAGAAAATCACATTGAAGGATTTTTAATGAATTAATTGGTAAATTCCTCAGTAAAATAAGTATTTGGCCAATAACAAAAGTTCATCTCAATACTTTGTTATATACCCTTTGTTGGCAATGACAGAGGTCAAACGTTTTCTGTAAGTCTTCACAAGGTTTTCACACACTGTTGCTGGTATTTTGGCCCATTCCTCCATGCAGATCTCCTTTAGAGCAGTGATGTTTTGGGGCTGTCGCTGGGCAACACAGACTTTCAACTCCCTCCAAAGATTTTCTATGGGGTTGAGATCTGGAGACTGGCTAGGCCACTCCAGGACCTTGAAATGCTTCTTACGAAGCCACTCCTTCGTTCCCCGAGCGGTGTGTTTGGGATCACTGTCATGCTGAAAGACCCAGCCACGTTTCATCTTCAATGCCCTTGCTGGTGGAAGGAGGTTTTCACTCAAAATCTCACGATACATGGCCCCATTCATTCTTTCCTTTAAATGGACCAGTCGTCCTGGTCCCTTTGCAGAAAAACAGCCCCAAAGTATGAAGTTTCCACCCCCATGCTTCACAGTAGGTATGGCGTTCTTTCTCCTCCAAACACGACAAGTTGAGTTTTTACCAAAAAGTTCTATTTTGGTTTCATCTGACCATATGACATTCTCCCAATCCTCTTCTGGATCATCCAGATGCTCTCTAGCAAACTTCAGACGGGCCTGGACATGTACTGGCTTAAGCAGGGGGACACGTCTGGCACTGCAGGATTTGAGTCCCTGGCGGCGTAGTGTGTTTCTGATGTAGTCTTTGTTACTTTGGTCCCAGCTCTCTGTAGGTCATTCACTAGGTCCCCCCATGTGGTTCTGGGATTTTTGCTCACCATTCTCGTGATAATTTTGACCCCACTGGGTGAGATGTTGCGTGGAGCCCCAGACCGAGGGAGATTATCAGTGGTCTTGTATGTCTTCCATTTTCTAATAATTGCTCCCACAGTTGATTTCTTCACACCAAGCTGCTTACCTATTGCAGATTCAGTCTTCCCAGCCTGGTGCAGGTCTACAATTTTGTTTCTGGTGTCCTTTGACAGCTCTTTGGTCTTGGCCATAGTGGAGTTTGGAGTCTGACTGTTTGAGGTTGTGGACAGGTGTCTTTTATGCTGATAACGAGTTCAAACAGGTGCCATTAATACAGGTAACAAGTGGAGGACAGAGGAGCCTCTTAAAGAAGAAGTTACAGGTCTGTGAGAGCCAGAAATCTTGCTTGTTTGTAGGTGACCAAATACTTATTTTACTGAGGAATTTACCAATTAATTCATTAAAAATCCTTCAATGTGATTTTCTGGATTTTTTTTTTTCTCATTTTGTCTCTCATAGTTGAGGTATACCTATGATGAAAATTGGAGAACCCTCTCATCTTTTAAGTGGGAGAACGTGCACAATTGGTGGCTGACTAAATACTTTTTTGCCCCACTGTATAGTCGGCCTCACCTCAACACACAGCTCCGGTTCTGGAACCAGTCTCCTGGAGAGGGGCTGGAGCTTGGCCTACTCTGAAGTTGCCCCAGGCGAGAGGCGACGAGCAGGGGTGGGTATTCTTGTATCCCCCCACCTTGCTGCCTCTATATTGGAGATTTCCTCGGTAGACGAAAGGGTTGTTTCCCTGCACCTTCAGGTTGGGAAATGGGTCCTGACCATCATTTGTGCCTATGCAACAAATGATGGTTCAGAGTACCCACCCTTTTTAGAGTCTCTGACTGGGGTGCTGGAGAGTGCTCCTCTTGGAGAATCCATTGTCCTACTAGGGGACTTCAATGCACACGTGGGCAATGACAGTGAAACCTGGAAGGGGGTGATTGGGAGGAACATCCTGCCCGATCTGAACCCGAGTGGTGTTCAGTTATTGGACTTCTGTACTAACCACAGTTTGCCCATAACAAACACCATGTTCAAGCATAAGGGTGCCCATATGTGCAACTGGCACCAGGACACCCTAGGTCACAGGTCGATGATCGATTTTGTTATCGTGTCATCAGACCTGTGACCGTATGTCTTGGACACTCGGGTAAAGAGAGGTGTAGAGCTGTCAACTGATCACCACCTGGTGGTGAGTTGGCAGGGGAGGATGCCATTCAGACCTGGTAGACCCAAACATATAGTGAGGGTGTGCTGGGAATGTCTGGCTGAGGCCCCTGTCCGGGAGGTCTTCAACTCCCACCTCCGGAAGAACTTCAACCACATTCCGAGGGAGTCTGGAGACATGGAATCTTAATGGGCCATGTTCTCCACCTCCATTGTTGAAGCAGCAGCCCAGATCTGTGGCCGCAAGGTCGTCGGGGCATCTCGTGGTGGCAACCCCCGAACCAAGTGGTGGACACCAGTGGTGGGGGGGGGGGGCATTAAGCTGAAGAAGGAGTCCTGTCAGGCTTGGTTGGCTTGTGGGAGTCCTGAAGCAGCTGAGGTGTACCGGCAGACCAAGCGGAGTGCAACTCGGGTGGTTACTGAAGCAAAAACTCGGGTATGGGAGGAGTTCAGTGAGGCCATGGAACAAGACTTTGGGTTGGCCTCAAAGAGATTCTGGTAAACTGTCTGGAGGCTCAGGAGGGGGAAACAGCTCCCTGTCCACACTGAGTATGATGTGGATGGGGTGTTGTTGACTTCGAATGGGGATATCGTTGGGCGGTGGAAGGAGTACTTCGAGGATCTCCTCAATCCCACTGATACACCTTCCACAGAGGAAGCAGGGCTTGTGGATGAGGGGGACGACTCGCCTATCACAGGGCCTGAGGTCGGGCTCCCGGAAGCGCCTGATAGAAAATGAATAGAGAAACAGGCCAAAATAGTCCCGGTGTCAGAACTGGGTTTGGACCACCAAACCCAGGTTCATGACAGAGCCCCCCCCCCCCCCCTAAGGGGTGGATTCTTGACACCCCCGTGCCACCAGCTGAAAACACAAAAAACACCACTAGGGAACCCCCACCCCCAGAGACAAACAATTACCCAGGGTGGGAGGTGGGGGAAAACCAGTTAGGAAGGAAGCAATCGGTGAATAATACAAAAATAATATACATATATAGTACAGTGAACCTCCTAACAACCCCCCCCAGGACACTAACCCCCCTCCCCAGGAGTCCAAAGTTCAGGGGGTCAACCACAGTCCCAGGCCCCACGCATGGTGAGGGGTGACTGATCGGGTGGCCTGCACGAGTCCCACGTCCAGCAGGCGGCCCGTTGAACAGAGTCCGGCGGCCTGCCAGGACCGATGGACCACCTGACCCGAAGGCCAAATCTTTCTGGTGGCCAAACAGCATGGTGGAGCCACCAGGACCAGAGGGGTAGGCGAAAAGGCAGCCTACTCACCGGGGAACTTCGGTGGCCAAGCCGAGGGATAGGAGCCTCCCTGCCTCCCGAAGCTTGGCCGCAGGCATGGTGAGGGGTGACTGATCGGGTGGCCTGCACGAGTCCCACGTCCAGCAGGCGGCCCGTTGAACAGAGTCCGGCGGCCTGCCAGGACCGATGGACCACCTGACCCGAAGGCCAAATCTTTCTGGTGGCCAAACAGCATGGTGGAGCCACCAGGACCAGAGGGGTAGGCGAAAAGGCAGCCTACTCACCGGGGAACTTCGGTGGCCAAGCCGAGGGATAGGAGCCTCCCTGCCTCCCGAAGCTTGGCCGCAGGCATGGTGAGGGGTGACTGATCGGGTGGCCTGCACGAGTCCCACGTCCAGCAGGCGGCCCGTTGAACAGAGTCCGGCAGACTGCCAGGACCGATGGACCACACAACCCGAAGGCCAAGTCTTTCTGGTGGCCAACCAGCATGGTGGAGCCACCAGGACCAGAGGGGTAGGCGAAAAGGTAGCCTACTCACCGGGGAACTTCGGTGGCCAAGCTGAGGGATAGGAGCCTCCCTGCCTCCCCAAGCTTGGAGCAGGTGGACCGTAGCACCCATGATGATCCCGGTCTGGGAAATGGCTGCACCTGCGATGGTCCCGGTCTGGGACATGGCTGCACCTGCGGTGGACTCTGGCTGGAGCACCGTCGCACCTGCGGTCATTGTTCCCGCGGTGGCCTCCCCAGCGAAGGAGGTAGGGTTCTCCACGAACCCCGGCGCTGAACCCAGATCCTTGGCGGCCTCTGGTGGTGTTGGCAGCTCTCCAGTGACCCTGACAGAGAGCTCCGAACCCGGAGGGAGAGAGAAAGAGACCGAGTCAGGCTCACTGGCAGTGGCAGAGCCCAGTGAGGTGACCCCGAGAACTACTGCGAGCTGCCCTGGGCCCTCCTCACCATGAGTTCTGCAGTGTGACTTCGACATGGACATACGAGACACTATGGCGCACACTTGCCTGAACTCGGGCTCCACCGCTGCCCAGGACTTCGGCAATCTACGGTGCGCTGGTCCCGTCGAACTGTGAGGTGCTGTACCCCCATCGGCCTCCACCAGGGCGGCCGGGCTCACGTCGTCGTTGTCTGCAGACCACCCAGGTTGCGGCGGCTCCTGTCCAGCGACCCCAGAGTGGAGCTTGGAGAAGATGGGAGAGGGGAGACAGTTAGGGTGGCCGGCAGCGACGGAGCCCGGTGAGGGGGGTCCGGATGCAGCTGAGGGCTGCACCCAACTCTCCTCCCCAAGAGCCAGGCAAGATCTCTCAACAGCTGACGGGAGAACTACAGCAGAGATTACTTGCCTGTGCTCGAGCTCCACCGCCATCCAGGACTCTGTCAATCCTGCTGAGGGCGATGGTTTGGGCGCTGACTCTGCTGCGGCAGCCTCCGCAGCAGGCATGATGTAGGACCAGACCATGTATCCCATGCCTCATGCCATGATGTTGCAGTCCTGATCTCCTCCAGAGAGTTCTCCAATGCCGGTGACTCCTCCGGCGAGGATTCTGGAGGTGGAGTCCCACGTTGCACTGGACCCTGAGAGGCTGAAGCCAGGGGACGCTCCTCCATCAGTGCAGGCTTCAGGTTGGTCACAGCGCCCTTCCTCTGACCATGGCGGCTCAGCGGGGCTGGAGTTGAGTTTTTCAGCACCGCGGCCCCCTCTTTCCTCCAAAGATCGAGCTTCAGGGCCGATGGACATTCAAAAGAGATAACAGGAGATATGGAGAGGGTAGGGGGGTTAATAGCTGCTGCAACGGGTGGTGAGAACCCAGCGGACTGCGTGAACTGGGCCTCACTCCCAGGAGTCAGGCAGGGTGATTTATCAGATGAGTGAACAGAATAATAACACGCTTGCCTGTTCATCCTGGGTGTGATGGTTCTCGCTGCAGCAAACCCAGTCTCCTGCTTCTTGTCTGTGGTGCACTTAGGTCCCTTGGAGAATCCAGAGGGGGCCGCCCCCGCAAAATGGAAGTCAGGCAGAGGAGCGGGGAGTTCTTCCTGCGGTCTAACGCTGGGTCACAGTGCCGTGCAGAAGGTGAGGCCGGCGGGACAGGAGCCGCCAGGCAGGAGACGAAACAGGGCTTCCCTTGTCGGACTTCTTCTCCATGCTGAAGCCGGCCTTGCATCACACGGCGAGGAGACTGGTGGAGGCAGAGGCGGTAATGGAGGGAGTGGAAGTGCAATTACCCGGGGATGAAGGCATATGTACGGTCTCCGCTCCACCAAGTTGTTAACTCAGCCCCAGTAGTCATCTCATCCCTCCGGGAGGTATAGCTGCGTACATTGGCTGCCAAGCCCTCAATTCCCATGATGGCTTGGAGGTCCTCCCAGCTCCACTGTCTCTTCCTCACTACTTTATCCACCCGAGGCATACTGGACCCTCAGAATAGGTGAAAACAGCAAACACACAAAAAAAGAAAAATGCAGGCAACAACTCCGCTGGGTTTTTTCTTGCTGGCTGGAGCATTCTGTTATGATCCCTTGTGCGCCATTACATGGCGCACAGAGGACAGAATAAAAAACCCAAACGCAGGAGTAGATTTGTGCACTTTATTGACAAACACCCCAAATGATAAGTCCAGTAAACAATCACGATAAACACAGAGGGTTAGCATGATGAGCTTAAGCCACCAGACATACAGGGACGCTGCCTGGATGCTCTACAGCCTGAGGGAGGGAATGCCTAGTGCCACAGAGCTGCTGTTGGCACGGGGAGAAAGGCAAACATAAACTTACGGTGCTGGAGCAACCCGGGGCTGTCCGTGCAGTCCAGTGGATGAGGGTAAGGCAGAAGCAGCCGCTAACACCAAGGAAGTACACAATCTTGAAGTGTTAGAAAAGACGGGTTCGTAAGGCTGGTAATTATGTAGGGAATGACAACTTGCATACACAGAGGTACACGCTGCCGTGTATGAAGCGCAATGCTCCGGCGATCTCTTCCTACTCACAGCATTTAAGTAATAATAATACTAATTGAGGGAAGAGACCGCCGGTGTGGAGGAACGCGATCTGTACATAATTGACGCCATGTGTGCATGAGTGAGTGTCTGAGCGTTTGAATGGAAGTGAATGAGGTGTGTATGTGTGTGTGACCCAATAATGAGGATCAGCTGGCGATACTGACAGGAGGAGGGGGCGTGCCCGAGCTGCCAGGGAGCCGAGGACCCACAGGGCTCCCTGAAGCACCTGATAGAAAATGAATAGAGAAACGGGCCAAAATAGTCCCGGTGTCAGAACCGGGTTTGGACCACCAAACCCAGGTTCATGACAGTTTCTCTGCTATATTAATTTGAAGCAGGTGGACCTTCAAGCATGCGCGCTGTTAGAACATATTGTGATGCTCTGTCATACCTGTCAAGGCATAACCTCATGCCTCCCTTATTGGGGGGGGCTTTCACACCTGTACTGAGGACTTAAAAACTGTATTTATCGGCAGATGAAAGAAAACTGAAGCAAAAAAAAAAACAAAAAAAAAACCTAAAACAGCAACTGCAACATGAACTATTTCAAACATATTTATTCAAATGTACACTTATATGGACACAATATTGAGCCATAACTTTTTGGTAATGTGAAAATAATAAGCCAAGTAGCACAAAAAAATAAAATAAAAAATAAATAAACTAGAAAAGCACTCGGAGAGCGCAGACCTCCGCCAAGCGCCACAATTCCCCCCATACAGTGTTTGTGTGTACGTTTTCAGATTCCTTGAGCATGTAAACATATGACTAGCAATTGGATTCACAATGATTATTTGTTTATTTGACAGGGACAGTGCAATAAACACACAATTAATCAATGACAGTCAATCTGATAGTGATAGGATTAGTGGTTCAGTAGTAAAAGCATTGCCTCCTTGGCGGAGGTAATAAACTGAAGTGTTGCTGTTGTGTCCATCTCCTTCACTGACGGATGCAAATTGGGTAGACAGGTTGCCGTGGGTTTTATATTATATTATTTTGGGGTTGCGCTCCGCGGCAAACGAGAATTTAGAAGCTTCGCCGGCAGAGAGCTCGTTTTTGCGCAGCGCCTATGGCTGGCCGGTGAATTTCTGCCAAATGCGCAGCTCCTATGGCTGGCCGGGGAATTTCTGCCAAAGAATCCATCGGCGGACAGCTGCCCGTGTGAGGTTTTGCAGTTGCGCGCAAACACAGGCACGCTGGCGGGCCCAGGCCAGCAGTGTTTTCCGCGTGCTTTTGTGCCTAAAACGTTGAAGAACGCAGAGTTTGTGTTGCAGACACAACGACCAGCGCCCTCCATTGCGCCTGCGCACATGTTGAAAATGGCCCTATGTCACAGTGTGGAAAAATGCTTTAAAAAATTCCTGTATCCAGACGGTGAACCGGATCACCCCCAAAATTTAATCAGTTCTTCCTTGTACCATTTCCAACAACGCCTGAAAGTTTCATGGAAATCCGTCCAAGACTTTTTGAGTTATCTTGCTAACCAACAGACAAACAGACAGACAGACAGACAGACAAACAAACACACAGACAAACCCCGGCAAAAACATAACCTCCTCCTGGCCTTTTCGGCCTGGCGGAGGTAATAAAAAAATAAATGATATTAATAATAAATAAATAAAAATAAATAAAAAAATATTTTTCAAATTTACATTAGCACAAGGTAGATTGCTTAATTTGAAAGTACACAATAAGAATTATTCTGAATATAGTTCTTAATTGTCAGCTAGATACTGTATATACACTTGGAATTAAAGAGTTTTTAATTGTCAGCTTTGTTACACTAATGCACTTGGATGAACTTGAAACAAGAAAATGTTCACTGATGCTGCTTGTTATAGTTCCAAGTAGCAGCCTTTGCTGACTCTAGCATTTCTGAAGTGGCAGATCAGATCAGGTGGCAGATCAGAAGTGATCTACCACCAATGGGGGTAGATTGTGCTCTGCCACAAAATGACAAAACATCACTTCTGCTAGTGATGCATTGGATTTGGAAGACGTCGGTTCTCTCACTGGCTGAAAATGTTCATCCATCCATCGATACGTTTTCGATTTGGCTGCACAGTTTTTGTGGCCCTGTGTAGCGAAGTGCGACTTCAGGTCGAAAATCCCCGATGCACTCACTTTTATGCTCCTCCTACATGGAACACAGAAGGAGTGTGTAGGGCCCTCTGGAGAAGCCTTTATCCATCCAGCGTATTTTCCCTTCTCAAAGTTAGGACTCTCCCATTCTTTTCGGTGACGTCCAGTCCCTCGATTTCCCTTTTCTTCAAGCTTTGTTTTCTTTGCCGGCGGCGCGCTGCATGAAGTCATTTTGAAAATCACAAAAACACTGCTTAGGTGCGCTTGTGGAGGATCGAAATAAATGCAGGCGGACACGGCGAACTGAAGTTTAAAAGGGTGCTTCATGCAGACAGTCAACTTATATACCCGGCTACAGACAATGCATGCATGGCACATTAGCATCACAGTATACAGCAGGAAAGTATGAACATTTGGATTAGAGTCACACATATCAGGCGCAGGATTACTGGCGCCGGGATTCCTCTCTGTTCCGGAGCCGCAGGACAACAGAAGGTGTGAGGCCATCTGCATAATGATCAGTCCATACCTCTCACTGTTGTGATAATTGCTCACGCTGAGCGCTCTGCCAGCCCCGTACGCTGTGGGGGTCACACACGAGGTGTTCCTCCACACTCTCAATAATTTTTTTTCCCGTATATTTTTCTTTTTGGCGTACAGAAATGGCAATACGCCCGTATTTGCTAAAATTGCATTTTCCCCGTATTAAAATACGGCGAAACCGTATCACTTGACAGGTATGCTCTGTCATAACCCGGAAGGGTGAGGTTTTTTTCGCTCTGCACAGCGCATGCATGCGCTCTGGGTTGTTGGCGTCTTCTTCTGCTTTTTCGGTTGAAATGCGGCAGTGGGTGACTGCATGTGCCCCCGCCTGAACAGCAACACCACTACATTTCATAGAATAAGCTCCCAATGAAAAGGACTGCTGAGTTATCAATTAACTGACAACTAATTGCCGAATTTAGTTGACTAAATTCTTATTGACAATTAATCTTAAGTCAATTAATCATTAGCATCCCTAGCTTTGATACAAGCTCCAACACACTGAAGAGTGAGACGAGCTCCGACACCTCGGTATCATTCGCCCATCACTACATACGGTATGTTCCTTAATTCCTTATTGCATTTATTCATTTATTAATAATTGCAAATGCACTTATTTACAACTGTCATGTACGGGATATGAGCGGTATGGACTCTGGCTAAGTATGGACTGTGGCGAATGATGAAGGCACACTGACATAGAACTGACAGCAGGCAGGACCGGCAGACGTCTCGTACGGAATGTGTACAGAGCATGTTTGGTATGGAACATGTACGTAATGTTCCGTATGGAATGTGGATGGAACGTTCCATACTGTACTGTTCGTTCCGTGTTTTAGTAGGCACCATGCGAAATACAGCATCAACTGTGGATCAGTGAACCAGCGCTGCTCATCTGAACTAGAAGGAGGCTAAAGGCTAGAAGCTAGTCAGCTAATGGCTAACTGATGTAAGAGGGAGGGCGGAGTTGAATAGGTGAAGGATGTTTCTTGTGACAGGCTTTAAATCAGAGCATTTCAAGAAAGCCAGGAAAAATACAAAACAAATTTGCTTCAATAATTAAAAATGTAAAGAAAATGTGAACAAAATGTGTTACAAACACTTCGTTAAGACATGAATGAGCTGTTAAAATGTGGAAAAAGTGGAGTCAATAACCATCTTTCTCAGGGGTTTTAGCGGCAAAATACTTTCAGTTATAATCAGTAGGTGTTTGAGGAGGGATGAGGGGATGCCATCCCCCTTGCTGGTAAAATGGCCCCAAACCACCCCCTTATTAACCTGCCCCCCCCCCATCCCAGTAAAGAGTGCAAGGACAGGATAGGAACAAGCTACATTTACTACACTAGTACATGCCCGTAGAAAGCAAGTATTCTTGTGTGAGAACAGGTAGGCCAATCAGGCTTTCCAGGACCAAATGTAGGCTGTGTTTGAAAGTGGAATACAAAGAGGTGTAGCCTATATATAAGCAGTCACACGTTAGACTTTGACAAATACAAAAGGGACCGAACGCAAAGATTTATTTGATTGTGTGAATATTAATTACAGAATTACTGAAAATGAATGGGACATCCAGTATTAGCCACTGTTTCAGAACCCTTGTTTATTGGTTTGTCAGACTTGTTTGTCTGATCTTTTATGAGTTATATTCAAGTGTTGCATTTTGTACTTTGGGGAATGGGAGTTGTTCAGTCATTATAACTGTTTTAGTTTTTATGTGTAGTTTATAGTCTATCATCAATAAACTCATGCAGTACTCTAACAGGACACGTTTACAACTATTTGAGACCCATTGTAGTGCATCCTTTTATATTTTAGCAATATTATAAATACAAAACACTGAACATTATTATACACAGCAGAATGACCTGTTTGGCTGCAACTATTGCATCAGTGTTGTCCATTTATCAGTAAATAAAAAATGATTTTATTTTTTTTTATTTGGGTGGTTTTTATCACGGTCGTTGTTTAGTCAAAGCGTGCATATGTGTCCTCATATGATATGCAGTTGATCTGGCCATTCCTCTCTACAGTCACAGCAGTATTATTAAGTTTTTAATTTTTAGATACTTGTGCGGGAGGGGGGAACTGCAGTCCTGCAAAGGACAGTGGTACCACACGGGTGATGCAGCAGTCGGGAGTCCTGTCTACCACTGAGTGAGCAGGCTGGGCGAGTGTCCCCGCGAAGAATCGTGGTCCACCCAGTCGGGCACCGGTATTGGAGAAGCAGCAGGTGAACCGGCGGATCTCAGTCCTTCACAAGGAGCCAAGCCCAGCCTGCCCAGTTAACAGGAGTCTCGACTGCTGCTTTACCCATGTGCCACCGCTGTCCTTTGCGCCCCCACCCCCCAGCGCACCTCGTGTTCTCCATGCTGAATTATCCGTTAGACCTACGCAATCACAGCAACTTCATGGTATAATTTTTTTAAGCATTAAATCTTCAGTATTACCTTTTTCTAATCAAATCTGTTGCTTTTCACTTCCTTGTTTTGCTCACGGAGTGCTGTGATTACTGACGCTGTAATGCCACATATTATCCAATCAGTACAGAGTCAATCTGAAACCCCACCCACACTTCTAGAAGACAGCGCATGAGACATAGCGGTGGCTACACTTTTACTGATAAAAATTACATATTTTGACTGAGCAACTCCATACTTGGGGATGCACACCCTCATAACTTCAGCAAAGCACTTATAAAATCTGAGGTCCGTCTGACGAACGGTTTGGGAGATATCTGAGGAACACACAGACACAGACAGAGATTCTTTGCATTTTTAGATAGATGATACTTTCATGACTCATGTAGCTTGTAAGGCTTTCCTCAGAGTGACTCATCTTATGAGGGAATTGTTACAAATTGGTGAAAGTATAGTTACAAATTTCATAGGAAAAAAGTTTAGAATTTACAGATATAGGTGTAAATTTGTGAGGAAAAAGGTAACAAATGTATTGTGGGGGAGCTAGGTGTTAGACTCTCCACCCAGAGAGTAATGGCCCAGGAGAAGAGAGGCTGACAGGGGGTCCAAACAGAGCAGCAGAGGTGGAACACTCCCCGGGTAGAATTGGAGACGCTGGCTGCCGGGAGAACGAAGTAGTGCGGCACCAGCGTGCTGTTACAGTATGTTAATGCACCATACGGGCTTTGTCTTGTAACGTGTATGATGTCTGAGCCCCAGGCCACTATGCAAATGATTAAAGGTATAAAAGGGAGATGCACTGTGGCCTGGGAGCTCTTCTTGTGAATTCAACTTGGTAGAGAGAATAAAGTCTGTACTAATTCAGCTCATTGCCTCGTCTAGTTCATTCTCTCTACACTGGTGACCCTTGACGTGCAATGGAAGACAAGGCGAGCACCCTGGACATAAGCTGGAGAGGAAGCGCCAGTGCCGCATGCGCTGTTTCAGTCAAGCTCCCGGACTTTTGGCTGCACGACCCAACAGCGTGGTTCCTTCACACAGAGGCCCAGTTCACTCTCCGTGGGTAACGGCAGACAAGACCAGATATTACTACGTGGTCGCTGCGCTGGACGCATGCACAACATAGCAGGTGGCAAACCTGCTCCAAGAGCCGCCGGCCCACAGTAGATATGAGGTGCTCAAGAAGATGCTGACCCAGTGCTACACACTCTCGGACTGCGAGAGAGCAGAAAGGCTCCTGACGCACTCTGAGCTAGGGGACAGGTCAGCAGTTGAGTTGATGGAGAACATGTTGGCGTTAATGGGCAGAGATGGTGAGCCATTCCTGTTCGCCCACCTGTTCCCCAAAAACCTCCCGGCAGTGGTGAGAGAGATCCTGGCAAACTCACCGTTGCTGGCAACAAAGAACTATCGCACACTAGCGCAAGAAGCGGATCGGTTCATCCTGGCGACCAGAACCTTCGCCGTGAACGCAGCGGCGCCGGAGCCCAGAGAGACGACCAGCGAGGGCAAGGAGCCGCTGATGGTGGCTGGTGCAGATGCCAGGAAGCACGGGAAGGACACGATCTGCTTCTACCACCGCCGTTTCGGAGCAGACACACAGCGATGCATGCCACCATGCCAGTTCAAGCGGTCGGGAAACACCAAGACCGGCAGTCGGTAGCAGCTGCGTCTGCCAGTGAGAGAGATAAGCTGCTCTACGTCATGGACTCACATTCGGGGAGATGGTTCCTGGTGGACTCCGGGTCCCAGAAGAGCCTCATCCTGCCGTTCAACTCGGACAGGGTGGCTGGAAGTAGCGGTCCCAAGCTGGGAGCCGCCAACGGCTCTAACATTAAGACATTTGGTGAGAGGACACTAACTATATGTTTGCATGGGCGTAACTTCCAGTGGACCTTCATCATAGCGGCATGTAACTCCCCCATTTTGGGTGCAGACTTTCTATGTGCGCACGGTTTATTAGTTGATGTTGCTAATAGACGACTGATTGATGCCGTGTCTTTTGATTCTCTGCCCTGTACAGCTCAAGAAGCCGGGTCGACAACACTTGCCAACATCACAGCTCCAGGGGGTAAGTTCCAACAGCTACTCGCCCAGTTCCCAGCACTCAAGGTTCCAACGTTTTTAGCGGCCGTAACCAAGCATGGGGTCAAGCACTTTATTACCACCAAGGGACCGCCCATTTTCGCACAACCTCGGTGCCTGGATGCAGCTAAACTGACCAGCGAATGCGAGGAGTTCGCCAACTTGGAGAGGTTAGGCATCATCAGGCGCTCAAACAGCCTGTGGGCGTCCCCGCTGCACATGGTACCTAAAGCCGACGGGTCGTGGCGACCATGCGGCAATTTCCGGCGATTAAACAATGCTACAGCACAGGATCGCTACCCGATCCCCCATATCCAGGATTTTTCCATCCACCTAGCCCGGGCACGCATTTTTTCCAAGGTGGACCTGGTCCGCAGTTACCACCAGGTCCCGGTGCGTGCAGAAGATGTACCCAAAACAGCGGTGATAACTCCATTCAGCCTTTTCCCATTTCTGCGCATGCCGTTTGGGTTAAAAGGCATGGCGCAGACCTTCCAACGGATGGATGCGGTGCCGCACGATGTGCCTTTTGTTTTCGTCTACTTGGATGACATCCTGGTGGCCAGCGTGTCCGAGGACGAGCACATCGCCCACCTCAGGACGGTTTTCCAGAGGTTGGAAGCGAACAGTTTAATAATCAACCCAGCGAAGTGCCAATTCGGGGCAACAGCGATCAATGTTTTGGGCCACCGCAACTCGCCGGAGGATGCAATCCCGTTACAGGACAAGACACGCGCAGTGGCAGATTTTCCACGTCCTCAGACAGTAAGGGCACTTCAGGAGTTTTTAGGGATGGTTAATTTTTACAACCGTTTCCTCCCCCGCGCAGCTCAGCTGATGCAGCCGTTGTACGCCGCACTTAAAAAAAAAAAAAAAAAAAAAGAGACCCGTGGACAGCATCGACTGGACTCCTGAGTGGGGTCAGGCTTTTTCAGATGCCAAAACAGCGCTGGCGAAGGCCGCATTACTGGCACACCCAGATCTGTCTGCACGGATAGCGCTCACTACGGACGCATCGGACGTGGCCATAGGGGCCGTAGTAGAGCAGTATGTCGCAGGTTCTTGGCAGCCGCTCGCATTTTTCAGCAGGTCTTTGTGCGACAACAAGAGCAAATACAGTGCATTCGAAAGAGAGTTGCTGGCTCTCCACCTCGCGATATGCCATTTCCAGGTCTGGCTGGAAGGGCGCAACTTCACCACGTTTGTGGACCACAAGCCGCTAACATACGCCATGGCCAAGGTTTCGGAACCGTGGTTGGCCCGGCAGCAACGACAACTGGCTGCAATCTCGGAGTTTACGACCGACATTCAGCATGTGGCCGGTAAACTCAACGTGGTGGCACACTGCCTCTCGCACGCATTGGTGGCCTCGGTCTACGTGGGAATAGATTACACTACCATGGCCACGGAACAAGCCGGGGATGCGGACATTTGTGTGCTCCAGTCCGGACCAACAGAGTTAAGGCTGGAGAGCAGGGTACTGCAAGAAGGGGGCCCTTCCCTACTCTGTGACGTCTCCACAGGCTGCCTGCAGCTGGTGGTCCCACGCGCTTGGCGCCATCGAGTTTTCGAGTCGGTCCACTCCCTTGCGCACCCGGGAGTGCGCACTTCAGTCAGACTGGTGGGGCCTGTGCACCTTGCCAACGAGCCAAGGTGCACAGGCACACAAAGGCTTCCCTCAAACCATTCCACATACCGGCTAAGAGGTTCGACCACATCCATGTGGACCTGGTGGGGCCCCTTCCACCGTCACAGGGGTTTACGCATCTCTTGACAGTTGTGGACCGCACCACGCAGAGGCCTGAAGCGGTGCCGCTAGCTTCTACCATGTCCGCAGAAGTAGCATGCACTATTTTGTCAACTTGGGTGGCACGCTTTGGAGCTCCGTCAGACATCACGTCCAACAGGGGCCCACAGTTCACTTCTGATCTCTGGTCCGCGATGGCCCGGAGCCTGGGGGTCAACATTCACCGCACTACTGCATGCAACCCCCAGGCCAACAGGTTATGCAAGCGTTTTCACAGGTAACTTAAGAAAGCACTCAGGGCTTCGCTTACAGATGCAAATTGGGTAGACTGTCTGCCGTGGGTTCTTTTAGGGTTGCGTTCTGCACCGAAGGAGGATTTGGCAGCCTCCCTGGCAGAACTCGTCTTTTCTCAACCACTGCGGATCCCCGGAGAATTTTTACCTGACAACCCCGCGCCTGAGCTGTCCCGGCATTCTCTACGTGGCGCAGAGGTAGGGAATGTACTGGGCCCAGCTCACCACTGTTTCCCCCGTGCATTTGTCCCAAAAAGCTTGCGGAATGCATCGTTCGTGTTCGTCAGACACGATGCACACCGGACCCTGTTGTGCCCACCACACGATGGGCCGTTCAGAGTGTTGGAACCTGGGGCGAAACATTTCGTGTTAAACTTGGGGGGATGCAGAGAAACCCTCTGCATTGACAGGCTCAAGCCCGCTTTTGTGTTGGCAGATGAACAAGTGGTGTTGGCCCGAGCTCCCCGGCGTGGACGCCCCCCATTGGGGGCTCCGCAAATTAGTGACTCGTCAGCAGGGACAGGAATTCTTGTTGAGGATGTGTTTTCTTCAACTTTTCCCCCCACAGATGGACGTGCTTCCTGGGGTACCCCATCAGCAGAGCAGCGCCACAGAGCTGGCAACCCCCTATTACAGCTGCTATGGATGTCTGCTGAAGCCCAAAGGACGGGGGGGTTAAGACCCATTCTGGGTGTTCGGGGGGGGGGGGTAGGTGTTAGACTCTCCACCCAGAGAGTAATTAATGGCCCAGGAGAAGACAGATTGACGGGTGGTCCAGACAGAGCAGCAGAGGTGAAACACCCTACGGGGAGAAGTGGAGACGCTGGCTGCCGGGAGAAGGAAGTAGTGCGGCACCAGTGTACTGTTATGTTAATGCATCGCATGGGCTTTGTCTTGTAACATGTATGATGTCTGAGCCCCAGGCCACCATGCAAATGATTAAAGGTATAAACGGGAGATGCACTGTGGCCTGGGAGCTCTTGTGAATTCAACTTGTTAGAGAGAATAAAGTCTGTGCTGATTCAGCTCGTTGCCTTGTCTGGTTCATTCTCTGTACAGTATCACAAAAAGTGGTAAATTTGTAGAAAATGGTCCATTTACTGGAAATGACAAATTTACCAGGAAATTTTGCAAATTCACCAGGAAAAAAAGTTGTACATTTCAGAAAGAAAATGTTCGAAGTTCACAAGAAAAAATTCACAAATTGCAGAGAAAATAGGAAATTATCAGTTAAAAAAAGTCACAAATTTATACAAATGTGCAGCTTTTTTCTTGTAAATTTGTATATTTGTAAACCAGCAAATCATGTAAATTTGTGACTTTATTCTTAATTTTTTTTTTCTTAGAAATGCCGCCCTCCACTCATTTGTATCTTTTTTTTATTATAAATTTAGCACTTGTTTATGGTAAATTTGTTCATTTTTTTTATTGTAACTTAGCAGCTTTAACCATATTCTTTCAACTTTATCCATGCAAATGTATAGTTTGTATGTAAATGTGCAAAGCTAAATGAAACTACCAGCATGTCCACTGTGTGTCTGCTGGTTCCAGGCTCCCCTGCCTTCTCCAGCACCCACCTGTGTTGCTGTCAAGGCTGCTGGAGCTGCCTGCAGACAGCCTTGTCTCCTCGGTAGCTGGCGCTGGGTCCACAGCTGGGTGCTGCAGCCTGATGCTGGGAACACAGTAACCACGCACACGCATCAGCGTGGGGCTGACATGGACACGGCGCACAAACACAAACACCAGAGCCACCATGATGCGTGAGCACGTACGGATAAAAGAAATGCTCATACCGCACAATACCGTGTTATTATTGCTGTTACGTACCTCGCTGAGGAAGGACCTGGAAGTCTTCGGAACCGATACCTGTCCCGCACGGCGGCGCCACCACAATAATAATAATAATAATTCAGATGGATATGTGGATAATAAAGGATGAAGCCGTGAGCAGCCGCTGATGGAGGCAGGAGCGGCCCCGCTGAGATGATGGGATCACAGACCGACACGGAGGACCGCCGACGGAGCTCTGACGGAGGACCGGGGAGCGATCACGGAGCACCAGTGTGCACACATCTGGGTCACGTCAGGCTTGGCTTTAAAGCCCAGAATCCAGCTGTTGGTTCGCCAGCCCTCCCAGTCACAGCAGCCTCCATCAGCCCACGCTGCTGAGGACCACTGTCAAGTCTGCGGAGGAAAAACGCTTCCGTCTCACACCCTTCACAATAAAACCCCACTCCTAAACCAGGGGAGACTTCCGCAATGGAAAGAGACATTTTCAGGAGACGGATATACATACTGCTCTGGTCAACTTTGACCCCTTTTGACCCTTTTGACATTTGACAACAGTTTAAAAAAAAAAAATCCCTAAACCTCATTCTTTTGGCCTGACTTTGATGACTTTTCATAAAGTGAGCCAAAATAAACAAAAAAATGAAACTATTTTTAGAATTTATATTTTTGAACAGGTGCTACAAATTTTCATAAACAGTCTGTTTGGCGGGTCAGGCCTATTATCTGTGCGAGGCAGCATTCAGTTCTGATGCCTCTCACATATGGAACAAATTCTCAGAAAGCATCAGGGCTGCTGAGACTCTCAGCTGCTTTAAATCCAGGTTAAAAACTTTCCTATTTGCTGCAGCCTTTCAGTAGAACAATTGTCAATCTCCCACAATGCACTGTAGCTTTTATTTCTTTTTCGGTCTTATTCTATTTTAACTCGTTTCTGCTTCTCTTTAGTTTATTTTTTTAAGTTTGCTTTTAAATTCTTATGTATTCCTTTTGCAACTTGCTGCAATGCTTTAGTGTTTTATGGAAAGCACTTTGAATTGTCTTGCACATGAAATGTGCTCTACAAATAAACTTGCCTTGTCTTGTTCAGTTTGCTAAAGATCACATGGACAAACTTGAAGGCTACTGGAAAATCTTGTGGACAGATGAGACAAAAGTAGAACTTTTGCTATGACTGAGAAGCGTTTTGTTTGGAGAAAGGAAGACACTGGATTCCAACATAAGAACCTTATCCCATCTGTGAAACATGGTGGTAATTGGTTTGTTCCTGAATTGTTGAATCTGAGCCAGGATGGCTTGCCATCATTGCTGGAACAATGAATTCTGAATTCAGCCCAGTCTTACCCCCCCAAAAAACCCCAAGAACATAAAATTGCACAGTTTTTCACTCTAAGAAAATGTGCATAGACATGGAAAAAAAATTTTTTTTACATGCAGTGGATACAGGGCATTTACAGCTTTAAGAAACACATCTCCCGGCACTCATTTGCACTTTGTTTTTCATTGTCTGTAACCATCAGAGGTGACAACTCGCCAAAACGTTTTTTCCTAAACCTAACCACTACAGAAGGTGACGCCTAAACCTAACCTTAAAGATCTACACCAGTGGCTCTAAAACCACCTCAAAAACCAATGTGTTTTGCCCAAAATAGTATATTGGGGCTTTTAATACACAAAAAAAAAACTTTCATTACCTTAGAATGGCTTGGAAAGAGCTTTTACATCTTCCACCTACTTAAGTATGTGCAGATCTATGACTATTCTTATTAGCTCCACCCATACCTCCGCCCACCAGTAGCTGGAAGAAGACAAGGACATTGTACAAGGCTCCGAGAAGGAGATCTAACTTGAGGAGTACTGTTGTAGATGAACCTATGGAAGAGTCGCTGCCTGGCCTGGTATGGAGGTTGGAAGGCTTCCCGCCAGTCTCTGGTTACTCACTAACCACAGATCACCTCACTGAGGGCCAGTGAGCAGTTTGCCTCAGTCTGGTGTGTCCGCCAGCTGGCTTGCCTCTGAGGTGCTCCTCAGCCTCCCTCCTTTGGAGCTTGCCTCGCTTCAAGCTACTCCAAGGCGAACTGCTCGCTGGCCCACAGTGAGGTGATCCGTGGTGAGTCGGTAACCAGAGACCGCTCCTTCGGGGGAAGAGGGAGGAGCCGAGGAGTGCTCAGTCAATTCCTTTGGAGCATTCTCCCCGACTTGCTCCAGGGAAGTTTCCAAGTGCATGCAAAATTTTATAATTTAGGTAAAATCCCTTTTTTTTTTTTTTTTAAATCATTTTCTCTTTTCTGCTCTTATGTGGACATCTTCTGTGCAGAGATTTTTAAAAGGTGTTTAAACCTTTAAATTGTTTTAACTAGAAAGGTAGCAAATTCTTGTTGAGATGGTGGCTCACATATAGCTGTGTATGTAATCATGATAATCATTCATTTTAATCATAATACAGTATGATTATTTAAGTCTTTAAATATTTGATTTCAGAGCATCAGGGTTTTTTTTTCCAACACAACAATTATGTGATAATTGGTTTTTACAATACATTTCTTCTTCTATCTAAACAAGTACATACCCCATTTTCAGAAGAGTTGGAACACTTTGGACCAGAAATCCAGAAATTAACATTTCAGTTATTATTGTGGACCAATGTAGCCACTGAAACAATATTATGATTTATTTTCTCTAGAAAATAAATCTAGAGATTTATTTATTATGCATTCAACCAATGCATTTATCCATTGGCAGTCAGCTAAACTGAAAATATGACTTGTGTGAAGAGGTGGAGAAGGAAGCAGCAGCAGCAGAGCTATTTCAGAATCAGAATCAGAATCAGCTTTATTGGCCAAGTACGCACAACACATACAAGGAATTTGACTTTGGCTAAAAACTTGCTCTCGTTGTTCAGGTGGAGGATTTAAATAAGATTTAAATAAGGATTCAATGACAACAGAGTATGTACAGTAAATTACAGTCTGTCCACGTTTCTATAAAAGGATGCAAATATATACAGGAATATATGCAGTTATTTACTCAGACTATCCACACACTCAGACTATTTGTCCAGAAGCTGAGATGGTGCAGAGTTCAGAGTCTGACACAGAGCAGGAACCTTCAGGTACAGCTTCACCCCACAGTCCTAAATATGTAGGGATGCGGTTAGATGGAATGTAATCAGGGTGCAGAGAATTACTGACTGCTCAAGAAGTACATATTTAAGTTTATGTTACAGTTTTATCACATTCTGCAGAGCAACAAAATTTGCAGAGAGATAAGGAGAGAGGTCCAGAGCCCAGTACAAAATGAGAAAATGATTGACTAAAAAAAAATAATTTAAAAATTGATATTTATCCTCCCACCTAACGGTTGTAACCACATTTAGAACTCGTTTGACACCTGATAAGCATATGGTGGTATGCAAACATAGCAGCGATGGTTTCTGGTTTGTAGCAATAGGGTGGCCTACGATGGAGTCAAATTCCCAGCCGGAATTTTTTTTTATCCCAGTCTACCCCTGCTCTCCAGCGTGTCCTGGGTCTGCCCCGGCATCTCCTCCCAGTGGGACATACCTGAAACACCTCAAGTGGGAGGCGTCCAGGAGACATCCTGATCTGATGCCCAAACCACTTCAACTGGTTCCTTTCCATGTGGAGGAGCAGTGATTCTACTTTGAGCCTCTCCCGAATGACTGAGCTCCTTACCCCATCTCTAAAGACCAATACATACTCTGCAAGAACAGAGAATTTTTTTTTCTTTTTCTTGAGGTGGCAAGAACAAGAACAAAGTTCTTTCTGGCCAGGACATTTCATATTTTACAAGAAATCCAAGTGCAGAACTGCTGGGAAATTCAAATTTCTGACCACTCACACAATAGTTCTTGGACACCACGCAAGAAAAAAGCTCTGCCAGGCTGATGCGTCAAGAACAAGCTGCAAGAACTCCCAAACCAAGGCTGCAAGAACAAAATAGAACAAAATGATGTCATTTTGTTCTTGCAGCCCTGGGAGAAAGAACAAACTTCATTGTTCTTGTGGCATATATATATATATATATATAGGCCTTAAGGGTGAGTCCAGCAATCCTACGGAAGAAAGCTCATTTCAGCCGCTTGTATCCTTGATCTCATTCTTTCGGTCATTACCCAAAGCTCATGACCATAGGTGAGGGTAGGAATGTAGCTTGACCGGTAAATTGACAGCTTTGCCTCAGAGCTCAGCTCCCTCTTCACCACAACAAACTGGTACAACGTCCACATCACTGCAGAGGCTGCCCCAATCCGTCTGTCAATCTCTCGCTCCATTCTCCCCTCACTTGTGAATGAGACCCCGAGATACTTCAACTCCTCCACTTGGGGCAGGCCCTTGTCCTCAACCCGGAGAGGACAATCCACCCTTTTCTGGCTGAGGACCATGGACTCAGCTTTGGAGGTACCAATTCTCATCTCAGCCGCCTCACATTCAGTACCATATCATCCCAGTAAGACCTGTAGCTCTTTGCTCAGTGAAGCCAATAGGACAACATCATCTGCAAACAACAGAGATGAGAACCACGCGGTTGAATGCTTTCTCTTAAGTCCACAAAACACACGTAAACTGGTTGGCCAAACTCCCACAAACCTTCGAGGATTCTTGAGAGGGAAAGAGTTGGTCTGATGTGCCACAGCCAGGACGCAAACCACATTGCTCCTCCTGAATCAACCAATGGCCACTCTCCTCTTCAGTACCCTGGTACTGCTTGTGTACCTTTTTTATTTAAACCACACTTTTTCCTTCCAATTTGCTTTCCATTGGTTTGCTTTGATACAGCCCTCTGAACAGCCACCCTTTTCAGCAGTGACTGTGTCTTACCCTCCTTGTGGAGTGTGTTGATGATTATATTCTGGACAACTATCATGTCAGTAGGTTTTGCCATGATTGTGGTGTTATGTACTGAACTGGCTAAGGAGATACGCAGTGTTTATACTATCTGAATAGTAATTTACAGAAACACAAAATGAAATATTCTAATGTGAGATACTACAATGCTTGGGCAGCAGTGGTTAGCATGGTAGCAGCACAGCAAGAACGTTGTGGGTTCAATCTAATCTCTAGCCAGTGGTAACCTTTCTGTGTGGAGTTTGCCTGTTCTCCCCATATCTGCATAGGTTTGTGCCAGGTACTCTGGTTTCCTCCCACAGTCCAAAGACATGCACATTTGGTTAATTGGGATTAACTGGGGGTAAATTGTCCTTGGGTGTGAGTGTGAATGGTTGGTTGTCTCTCGTATTGTCCCTGCGATGGACTGGTGACCTGTCCAGGGAGTACCTCGCCTCCCACCCAGAGGCACTGGGCGAGGCTCCACCTCCCCCCGTGACCAAAAATGACTAAGCAGTTGAAGATGAAATGATGAAAATAAAACTAAAATTCATATTTTCATAAGCTATAAATCATCCATCCATCCATCTTCTTCCACTTGATCCTTTTCGGGTCGCGGGGGGGCTGGAGCCTATCCCAGCATCTTTGGGCGAGAGGCAGGGTAGGGTACACCCTGGACAGATCGCCAGTCCATCGCAGGGCCAACACAGAGAGACAGACAACCATTCACTCTTACAGTCATAGATAAGGACAATTTAGAATCCCCAGTTTGATGCCGATTAACCTAACATAATCATCAAAATTAAAACAAAAAACTTGAAATATTTGCATTTGGTTGGAAGGAATATAAAATATACTTTAGGAATTAAATTGTGAGAAATAAATGAAAATTTCCATGATATTCTCATGTTCTGAAATGCAAGTAAATATAGGTAACACATGAAAACAAGTACCATGGCAACAGTTTTTTTTTAAATTTTATTTCAACATCATCCTTCTCATCACATATTTATATAATATAAAATAATATAAGAAATCTATGAAAAAGTTCATCCAAAGACCTGGGTCTGTGGCTGTAAAAAAGCTGCCCGGCAGCAGTCACCACCCTGATTCCAATCTATGACATCACTTCCTGTGTTGATGTCATCACTTCACCGTTTCTGTGGATGTTTGGCAGAGTCAACAAGAGTTCTCTTCCTCACAGAAGCATCCTCCTACATTCAGGGTTATTGTAACAGCAGTTGAACTTTACGTGACAACAATCAACAATGCTGCTCACTGAAGACTTTGGAACATTACTGTGAAGCCATTGTCCATACAAGGACCCCCAGAGTCTACACAGTATGACCTGATTTTATTATGTACAACCACAGCCAGGGTTTTAACCAAACTAACATCTTCTGGGCTGTGATGTACCATTCGGATTGGCTAGGTATTGGTGCTGCAGTTGACCGTTGCAGGCTATGACTGGTTCTGTGGAAAGGCAATGGGGTAGATTTGGCTGTAGTGGTCCACAAAGTGGACCTCCAGACCCTGGGTAATGTAGTCTGGCAGGTCAAAGAAGTCCTTTTTGTTCTCAGCTGGAAGGATGATGCCGGTGACACCAGCACGGCGTGCCTGATGGAGAGAACAAAGCGGTCTTAATCTGCTTTCATGTGGCACATAATTTAAAGTGACGCTAATATGCCCTTTGGTTTCCATCTCAGCAGCAGCTCTGTTTGAATTGTCCTCAGAAGGGAACATGTAAATTGACAGAGGTGTGAAATTTAGCCCAGCTGTTCCCACTGATGTCATGGGGGGGGTGATCTGTTGGGTGTCATGTGTTTACTCTTTCTGGGTTAACTGGATTATTTCTGCTGCTGGGGATCACCTGTTCCTCTTCTTCTCCTTTTCCCTGCTGATTAATGCAGATCTGCAGGATTTAAAACACCTCCGAACATCACTGCTTAGTTCTTCCTCACGGCTGTGTTTTAAAAAAATGGCCAACACACGCCAATTTATCACATCCTTTTTCCATGTAAATTAGAAACAATCTTTTGTAAATGTGAGGATTTTTCTCATAAATTTGCAGGATTTTCCTGCAGAGTTAGAGCCACTTTATTCAGAAATGTGCAGCTTCTTACTTGAAAATTTGCAGCTTTTTATTATTCATAATTTTGCAGCTTTTTCCTACTCTTGAATTTGCAGTTTAAAAAAAGCTTAAACTTGCAGCATTTTACTCAACCTTTATATCTGCAGTGTTTTAGGTTGTAAACAGTTGGAAATTTACACCTTTTGTCTTTTTGCTAAAGTTGCAGCTTCTTACCCATAAAATTCCACTTTTTTTGGTCAGAAATTGGCAGCTTTTAACTGAGACTTACATCCCTTTTTGTGTGTGTGTCAGGTCAGGCAATGGCTTGCTTGCTACCAGATAACCATGAAAACTGGTACTACCTTGTTTCACCCTCCACGCCCTGGCAGAACTAAAACAATATCTGTCACAGGTCTGTGGTGGACCACTCCCAGTTACACAGGGTGAGACTGGACATCCTGGCAGATAAATACATCTGTTGCAAGGTCTGTGGTGGACTGTGCCAGTCGGTGCATTGTGACATGCACTACACAAAGAGCAGAGATAAACAAACCTATCATCTGGTCAGTCACTACAACAGATACTGGAGTCAGTTTGTCTTGGCTTGTCCTTGCCACTGATAATACCTTTATCTGCCAAGAATATGCTGCTAGTCCAGCAAAAGCTAGCAGTACTCAAATACTTTGCAAGCAGTTTCATGAAATGGTCAATCAGAAAGCAACTCATACCGGCTCGGACGTCACCTGGGCTTACAAGGTCTGCGCTGATCTATTCACACTCCAACAGGCAGCAAAAAGTAAGCTAGGAGCAGGAAGACAAAAGAAGAGGAAAACAGCAGCCTTGTGTGTAACAGAATGGAATGTACGCACTCTGTTGGACAGAACAACATCACAGTGGCCCTGGAAATGAACAGGTACAGTGTAGACATAGCTGCACTTAGTGAAACAAGATTGCCTGGATATGACAGCTTGGAAGACCATGGGTACATCTTCTTTTGGAGTGGGAGATCACCTCTAGCAGCAATGCTTGATGAGGAACTGGTGCCAATCAACAACAGGATAATGACTATGAGACTCCCACTACAGCGGAAGATGTATGCCACACTCATCAGTGTATATGCCCCAACAATCACCAACACAGAGGAGGTGAAGGAAGAGTTCTACAGTGATTTACGTGAGACTATCAGGCATGTACCGACTGATGACAGGCTGATACTCGGAGATTTTAATGTCAGAGTTGGTTCGGACACTGAGAAATGGAAAGGAGTGCTAGGCAGTCATGAAGTAGGCAAGTGCAATGCTAATGGAGAACTTCTACTTGCACTATGTTCAGAGTACAACCTTGTGATAACCAAAACTCTATTTAAGCACAAGGACACACACAAGAAGACATGGATGCACCCAAGATCCAAGCACTGGCATTTATTAGACTACATCATAGTCAGGCAGAGAGACATAAAGAGATGTATTGGACACCAGAGCAATGAGAGGAGTGGACTGTGGCACTGATCATGTTATGCTGAGATCTAGATTAAGGATTTGCAGACAAAAACAGCACTGCAGGACGGGTGCAAAGCCACCTCGGAAGCTAAACACTAGTGCACTGAAAGGCCAAAAGAAGCAGGAAGAACTTACACAGGAAATGGATGAAAACTTGAAAGACTGGGACAGCAACAACTCAGAGAATGACACAGAAGAGAAATGGGCAACACTGAAGGATACGGTGTATCAGACTACGAGTGATGTGTTAGGCTACCCTGAGAAGAAACATCAAGATTGGTTTGATGAGCATGATGAACACCTGAAGAAACTACTAGAAGCGAGGAATACAGCTAGGCAGGAAAACCTACAGAGTAACACAAGGTCCAAGAAGAAGAAATACTCAAAAGGCTCAGAGTGAGCTACAGAAGTACACCAGAGAGATGAAGTCCAACTGGTGGGATGAAAAAGCAGAGAAACTTCAAACTGCAGCAGACAGGAAGGACATGAAAACATTCTTCACAGGTTTGAGCGAAATCTAAGGCCCTAAACCAAGAGGATTGATCCAACTAAAGGTTATGGATGGTTAAACGGTTTTGCAGGAGAAAGACAAGATACTGGACAGATTTGCAGACCACTTTGATCAACTACTAAACAACCCGGGAGATCTCACTGAAGAGGCTTAAGAAGCTCTAGTGCAGCGACCAGCTGTATCAAGTCTGGATGAACCACCAAATTTTGATGAACTAATGGTAGCTATCAGGACAACACAGGATGGTAAAGCACCAGGAAGGGATGGAATTCCAGCAGAAGTGTGGAAATTTGGTGGTGTTCAGCTGACCAACTGCCTGCACAAGCTCATCCAAGAGATATGGGATGCCCAGAAAGTACCTTAAGACTGGAAGGATGCAAGTATTGTGCCTTTGTTCAAGAAAGGTGACAGGAAAGATTGTGGAAATTACCGAGGTATATCACTGCTAGCCACTGTTGGTAAGATTCCCTCACATGTACTACTTAACAGACTCAATGAACACATCTCGTAGAATGTACTACCGGAAACCCAGTGTGGCTTTAGAAGTGGAAGAAGCACAATGGACATGATTTTCTGCTTGAAACAGGTTCAAGAAAAGTGTATCGAACAGAACATGCCGCTTTTATGTAGTCTTCATAGACTTCAGTAAAGCCTTCAATACTGTTTCGCGACAAGGACTTTGGCAGGTACTCAAGAAATATGGTTGTACAGAGAAGTTTGTCAGCCTGATCGAGGCACTCCATACAGGTATGCAAGCAAACGTGGCAATGAGTGGTTCAGTATCTAAAGACTTTTCAGTAAGCAACGAGGTGAAACAAAAGTGTGTGCTGGCACCTACACTCTTCTCGCTATATCTGGCAGCCATGCTTAAGGTGGCCTTCAAAGACACTTCAGAAGGAGTATACGTTCAAACAAGGAAAGAAGCAGACTTGTTCAATGTGGCACAGTTTAAAGCCAAAAGTAAGACATCGATAGAGGTAGTAAGAGAAATGCTCTTTGCCGACAACAGTGCCCTAGTTGCACACAGCGTGGAAGATATGCAATCTTTAGTGGAGAAATTTGCAAGAGCAGCTAGCCAATTCAGCCTCAAAATCAACATCAAGAAGACAGAGAGCCTTTACCAACCACCAAAGTTTCAGTTATCAACATCACTACCAGAAGAGATCAGCATTGGTACAGAGCCACTAGTCAAGTGCAAGACTATCAAGTACCTCGGGAGTACTGTTTCAGAGAATGCTAGGCTGGAGGATGAACTATCTCTCAGAATGGGAAGAGCGAGCGCTGTGTTTGGAAACTTGAGGGAGAGACTGTGGAACAATCGACATGTGTCTATCCGTGCGAAATGCAAAGTGTACAAAGCGACAGTACTGGCTACTCTATTGTACGGTGCTGAAACTTGGGACTGTCTACAGAGTGCAGGTGAAGAAACTCCACGCATACGTGATGAGACACCTTCGAGTCATAATGACATCTCATGGAAAGACAAGATAACCAACATAGAAGTGTTGAAACGAGCTGGTCTACCATCAGTGGAGGACATGCTAATACAGATGAACCTGAGATGGCTCGGACATGTTGAGAGGATGGACCACCAGCGTCTCCCTCTGCAGTTACTCTACTCTCAGTTATGCGAGGGCAAATGCAATCAGGGTAGACCAAGGCTCAGATTTAAAGACACTGTAAAAAGAAACTTGAAGAAGTTGGACATAGACAGGAGTTCCTGGCAGTGGAAGGCTAAGGACAGAGCTGTGTGGAGGAATCTGATCAGACCTAAATGAAACAGTCATTGTCACCCACGACAGACTGCTATGATGATGATGAATATACACTTTTTCCATGTACAGACACAGTTCCCACATGTTTTAATGAAATAACTGTGACAGTCTTTTGTCAAAACACCAGAGTTTAAATATTGGAGTACCACTTTCTACCCAGCTGAAGAAACCTTTCTCAGAACAGCCTGTTTTCTGGGGAGATTACTAAAACACAGAACGGACGGTACGTTCTGTCCGCATTCGGTACGGAATGTTCCATACATGTTCTGTGTTCCGTGTATGTTCCAGCCGCGTTCTGTATGTTGTGGTCCTCCTAGCTAGCGCTCGCAAGTGTTTTATAAACATGTACATGTAATTTTCGTATGCTAGTGTTCCATCCGTGTTCTGTACACGTTTTTAGGTCATGCTAGCTAGCGGTCCAGCCTCTTGACATTTCCAAATGCCTTACGTATGGAACGTGAGATATGGAACATTCCTTATGGAACGCTAGCGGTCCTGCTAGCTAGCAGTCTCAACTATTTCCTTACATGTTCCGTTGATATGTAATATCCTGTATGGATGCTAGCAATCCTTTTAGCTTGCGGTCCAGCCTGCTAATATTCCCAAATGCCTTACGTACAAATTCCTTAGATACGTAGAGCACAGCAGGCAGCACAGTTTCACTGTAGCCCGAGCACTGTGGGGTGACAGCTGTTCCCCAGTCCTGCAAGGAAGCAGCCCCATGAGTCCCAAAGGAGAAGGTCAACCAATTCCTCAGACTGATCGACTGATGAAAGCTTCAAAACATATTGAACCAATGAAGCATGAAGAGAAGCAGTGATGATGTTTGTAGCTTCGGACATCATCGATCACGTGACAATGTTTTGATACAAACTTTGACACACTGAAGAGTGAGACAAGCTCTGAAGCCTCGGTATCATTCATCACTACTTAGGGTATGTTCCTTAATTCCTTACTGCATTTATTCATTTATTAATAATTGCAATTGTGCTCATTTACAACCGTCATGTACGGGACATGAGCGGTATATGTACGGAACATACTAAATGCAGACTGCAGCTAATGACGAAGGCACATTGACAAAACTGAGAGCAGGCAGGATCAGCAGACTTCCTGTACAGAACATGTACGGAATGTTCTGTACGGAACGAGTATGGAACATTCTGTACCGTTCATTCTGTGTTTTAGTAGGCGCTGTTTTTAATGGCATTTTGCTATAAATCCTATTGAGAACGAGTTCACCCCACTCTCACTCTTTCGCCATTTCTGCCATTTGTGTGTTTTCAGCGATGCTATAACCGGTACTAACCACCTAACATTAGCTCCTGTTTTCATACTAATCACTCTATAAAAGCAAGAAATCTGTGTGTCTGTCACACTTCATAGGACATCATAGGATGAACTATGATCTCTGCCTGAACTTCATAGGACATCCTAGGATGGCCTATGATCTCTGCCCTATGATCTCTGTGGTCTATGTGACATCATAAAGACACGTTTGTTGTCCTATGATGCCTGAGATCATAGGATGGCCTATGATCTCTGCCTGAACATCATAGGACGTCCAGGCAGAGATCATAGGATGTGCTATGATCTCAGGCATCATAGGACAACAAATGTGTCTTTATGATGTCACACAAGCAAGAAATCTGTGTGTCACACTTCATAGGACGTCCTATAATCTCTGTGGTCTGTGACATCATAAAGACACATTTGTTGTCCTACGATGCCTGAGATCATAGGACGATTTGTCTCAGGCATCATAGGACGACAAATGTGTCTCTGTCACAGACCACAGAGATCATAGGACGATTTCTTTAGGATGTCACACATAGATTTTATCTCCCCCTCTCTGTTCTGCCCCCCCCCTCTTCCTTTCCCACTCCCTATCCCTCAACCAGTGGTGAAGAAGAAGAAGAAGAAGAAGAGTTTTGAGTTTTAAAAAATCCCTTTACAGAGATCCCTCACTTATCGCGTTTAATGGGGACCAGAACCGACCGCGAAAAGTGAAAAACCGCGAAGTAGCGTCACCCCCCCCCCCCCAGGGCGTCACAAGCACTATTTTGCACAAAAAGGCACAAGAGAACAGCGAAAAGTGCCACTAACCAACACGAGCGATAAAGAACAATGAATGCGGTTTTCCTTCGCTGGGTATGGGCGCTCGGCAGGGAGAGAAGCTGGGTAAAACGTCTCGGCCAATCAGCTTGCGAGATTCCCGAGCGGTGAAGAGGTGGGCGGAGAGGAGTGGAGCGGCGGTCAGAGAGGTGGATTTTGAGTTGTGCGGGCTCTCCGTGTTGATACCTGATGTTCTAATGTAGTCTCCCTGCCTTCTGCTAGCGCCCGGGCAACTTTCGTGCCATTTTTTCTCAATTTTGAATTTCTGATGAATATTTTTGAAAAAAACCCGATGCACTGAGTGAAAGGTGAAACGCGAAGTAGCGAGGGATCACTGTATTGCACAATTCAAGAATGCAAGAGCACCAATATCATTCCACCAAGCGTGTCACATGTCAAAAGTGCAAACATAACTCATCCCCCTCTCCCACACAACAGAAAAATATGCCCTACAGTCCCATCTATTGATGGATGCCTCCAAATTGTCCACCATTTTATAGTAAGGAAAACAAAAACAGGATCCACAGTGCCAGTGTTAGTAGGCCGATTCTTCCATGTAGTCCGTGCAAAGAAGAGCCACAGGCCTCCAGTTGTTCAGCAAGGCCAAGTCCCCTTCCTTCGGCAGCAGAGACAGCACTGCGCGCCCGCAGCTAGTTCCGTAACAGTCAACTAGAACGCAATAAAAGTCTGATCCAGTACCGTCAAGTCCAGGTGCACGTCCCAGAGACATGTGATTAACTGCTACAGTTGACTCATTCAAAGTCAGTTCACAGTCCAGAACAGGTCTGTCCTCTGGGCTGAGCCTGGGAAGACCTCCAAAGAGTTGGTGTTGAGGGTCTATGCAACATGGTTCTGCACCAAACAGGGCCCCGTAAAAATCCACTGCATCTGCATGGCTCCTCATCTCGGATGGATTTGTAGTCCCTTGACCATGTGGGACTTTCAAGCAGGTCATCTTTGCAGCAGTCTTGTCCAGACCGTAGAAAAAAGATGTTGAGGCATCCATGTCCTGCAGGAGAGTAAACCGTGACCTTGTAGTCCGTGCAAAGAGCCGGGCAGCAGAGATAGTACGCACGCCGGCAGGAGACCGGTAAAGATCCAGTTCTGTAACAGTCAATTAGAACGTCATAAAAGTCTGATCCAACAATATCCCAAAAATGCCTAAAAAAGTCAGAGTAAAGACCGTCATTTATTCCTTCTGTCGGGCACGCTTGACCTTTTGTCCTCCCGCTGCTTTACGCAGGGCTGTCAGGTGCTTTTTGAGGCGAAAACGTTTCCTTTCATCCAGGAGGTCAAGACCAACCTGCTTTTTTAGCACATTAACAGACTTAATAAATTTATCAGTGTCACTGAAGTAATCAGTGACTTTAATGGCCCTGTAATAGGTTTCATCCAGAAAAGCATTTATTTCTTCCAGTGAATACAAACTCGTGTTTGTACTGCAAGTTGCCCCAATAGACTCAGTATTAGACACAGTGTCGGAATCAGATTCCATTTCCTCGTCAGCGCAACTCAGCTGACTGTTTGATTCAGCTGGCCCAGCGGATTCATCATGAGCCACATTTTCTTGGACGCCACCCACAGCAGCTGACTGGCGTTGTTCCGTCTGCTGCTCTGAACCGGTAGCAGCCACCGGAAGCACAGCCGCTGATGTCACACAGCGAGATTCTGACGCATCATCAGTGACTTTTTGGGCGCCATCACCAGCGACGCTCCCAGCCGTAAGCTGGGCTGTGGGCGCCACAGCCGGGCTGTCCACAGACACAGCGGCAGGCTCCGGAGCAGGACCGGCGGAAAGCACCGCAACGTCGTTCGTAGTAGCAGCGGGAGTGGAGGCCATACCGCCGGCCTCAGCTGCGGCGGAAGACCCCGCCACGCTGTCCGCAGCAGTGGCGTGAGCGGAGGCTGCACCGCCGGCTCCAGCCGCGGCTCCATCAGAGCCCCCCGCCCGCTGCCTGTGCGAGCAAGCGAACCGTTTATGGCCCACGTCTCCACATTCAAAACACTTCATCTGTCCTGAGCTCGCATACACCATATAGGAGCCGTCCCCATGTTTGACCCGGAAGGACACTTCCAGAGTTTGAGTTGGCGAGTCCAAAAACATGAACACCTGTCGCCTGAGTGATTTCCCATGTTTTAACTTGGTATCCTTGCACCCCAAAGCCACAGTTCTAAACGGGCCCGCAAACTTCCCAAATCTGCGGAGCTCCGTCTCCAACTGCTCGTCAGTGATGAAAGGGAGAACACCTGAGACGGTGATAGGCGTTGATGGGACAGATAAGGGGGACACCTGTACATATGTATCCCCGATAACAACACCGCTCCCAATCAGAGTGTGGACATCCTCCTCAGCAGCCAGAAACACGACTACAGCTCTATTCATTTGGGACGCAAAGCAGATCGCATCATGGCCCACCTGCTCACCCACAGCCAGAAGCACCTCCTCCACAGTAACGCTGCTGTCCGGGGGAACGATCTGCACCCCCTGGCGGATAGACGGAGATGGCGTTTCCAAGGTCGCCATCCTCCACCCAAAAAAAACAAAAACTGAATATGCGGCCAGTAATAGAAAATCGACAAAAATTCCAAACGAAAAACGGAGTTCCCCATTTCCACCCTCCTCCTGAAGAAGAAGAAGAAGAAGAAGAAGAAGAAGAAGAAGAAGAAGACGAAGACGAAGAAGACGAAGACGAAGACGAAGAAGACGAAGAAGAAGAAGACGAAGACGAAGAAGACGAAGACGAAGACGAAGACGAAGACGAAGACGAAGAAGAAGAAGAAGAAGAAGAAGAAGAAGAAGAAGAAGAAGAAGAAGAAGAAGAAGAAGAGGAAGAGGAGGAGGAGGAGGAGGAGGAGGAGGAGGAGGAGCAATAGAATGACAATTGCTGCATGTCATAAAAGATGCCATGAAGATGAAACACCTGAGGTTCCAGCAGTACATCACACCCGTCTGAGACAGGAGGACACCCTTCACCAGCATAGGGTACGACAGACTTTAAAGCACATTTCTAGGACATCATGGGCTGGCCTATGATCTCTGCCTGAACTTCATAGGACATCCTAGGATGGTCTATGATCTCTGCCCTATGATCTCTGTGGTCTATGTGACATCATAAAGACATTTGTTGTCCTATGATGCCTGAGCTCATATCTCTGCCTGAACATCATAGGACATCCAGGCAGAGACCTATGATCTCAAGCATCATGGGACAACAAATGTGTCTTTATGATGTCACATAAGCAAGAAATCTGTGTGTCTGTCACACTTAATTGGACATCATAGGACGGCCTATGATCTCTGCCTGAACATCATAGGATGATGTCCAGGCAGAGAACATAGGACGTCGTCCTATGATCTCTGTGGTCTATGTGACATCATAAAGACAAATTTGTTGTCCTATGATGCCTGAGATCATAGGACGATTTGTCTCAGGCATCATAGTACGACAAATGTGTCTTTATGATATCACACAGACCACAGATATCATAGGACGATTTGACTTTATGATGTCACACATAGATTTTATCTCCCCTTCTCCCTCTCCTCTTCCTTTCCCACTCCCTATCCCTCAACCAGTGGTCAAGAAGAAGAAGAAGAAGAAGAAGAAGAAGACCCACCAGATGGAGAGCAATAGAATGACAACTGCTGCATGTCAGAAAAGATGCCATGAAGATGAAACACCTGAGGTTCCAGCAGTACATCACACCCGTCTGAGAAAGGAGGGCACCCTTCACCAGCATAGGGTACGACAGACTTTAAAGCATATTTCTAGGACATCATAGGACGGCATATGATTTCTGCCTCATCATCATAGCACGTCCTATGAACTCAGGCATCATAGGACCACTCGCCATGCCTACATAACGGCAAATGTGTAACACCATATGACGACTCGCCATGCCTACATGACAGCAAATGTGTAACCTCGACGAATGCCAGTCTACACTACAAATGTGTAAAATGCCAAGCAAAGTGCTGATTTTCTCCGGGTGCTCCGGTTTCTTGGTTTCTACAGGCATGCACAGGCCTTCCTGAACAGGGCTGAAAGCCACTTTTCCAGGATCGTGCCCATGAACTGAAATTACGATGCACCTATCCCTCAACCAGTGGTCTGAACAAAGAAGAAGATGACCCACCAGATGGACAGCAATAGAATGAGGAGAACTGCTGCACATCAGAAAGGATGCCATGAACATGAAACACCTCAGGTGCCACCAGTATGCCGCAGGCATGACTGTGAACAACACAGCCATCTGAGACAGGAGGAGACCCTTCAGTGGTCTGAACAAAGAAGACCCACCAGATGATGTCTATATGACGGCACATAGACAGAGCACATGACTCCCTACAAGACATATAGACACAGGTAAGCAACATAACACAGAACAGTGACAGGCAGGAGAAGAAGTAACAAGCAGGGGCAAACAGCCCCAGATGGCAGGACATATTTTGTGTGATTTTTATGTTTTGCTGCATACAAAAACCATCTTAAGTGATTGCCACTTGGTGCTGTGTTGCTATACCAACTGTCCTGTAACTGGCAAGAATTCTGTTCCAATGCATCCCCTTTACAGGCATGCACGGTATGCACTAGTACTAAAAATACTAGAAATTGTCTTAAATGTCATCATCATCATCATCATCATCATAGCAGGTCTGTCGGAGGCGACAATGACCGTTTCATTTAGGTCTGATCAGACTCCTCCACCCAGCTCTGTCCTTCACCTTCCGCTGCCAAGAACTCCGGACCTTGTTAACCCAGGCGACATCTAAGCCGGTATGAGTTGCTTTCTGACTGACCATTTCATGAACCCAAATAAAGCTTTACTGTAGAAAGGGATGTGCGGTGCTAGTGGTTGATAATATATGACCAGTCCGTGGGGTTTAATAATAAAGCACAGAAACAACCCTGAATGAATGAAAAGTTAGCTACCCACAAAAAGTTTGGGATATTCGGCTTTAGGGCGAAATTTCAGGAGGCACCTGAAATGCATTATAACGTTTACAGGCAAACTTAATTTGACCTTCTATAACCTTTTGAATGCACATATCCAACTATTCAATGTTTCAGCATTTTTTACATAACTCTGTTCTCTAACAAAATTCACAATAGGTGTTTGATTCATGAACTGACCAATAAATTTTCTGGTTCAATTAGAATTGGTCTTTAAACATTCCTCTTCATCATGCTGTTGACATTTTGATATCATGAGACCAAGACGACACCAAACAACTGATCAACAGTACCTTGCCATTGCAAGGCTTCAAACAGGATGTTCTCAGAGGGAAGTGGCCACTGAGCTTAGAGTGTCACAGTGTCATCAGCAGGTTGCAACAGAGATACAGAGAGACTGTAAGAGTCACACACTGCAAAAACTGAAATCTTAGTAAGAAAAAATATCTTAAATCGAGGATATAATTCTTGTTTTTTGTCTGACAAGATGTTTTCTTGTTGTGCAGTTTTCTGTAAGGAAATTTTACTTGATATAAGAAAATTTTTACTTGTTTTAAGCAATTTTATCTGGCTTTAAGTTAAAAAAATTGCCAATGGAGCAAAAAATTTTCCTTATCACATTGCTTGAAACAAGTAAAAATTTCCAGGAAAAAATTAGACTTGTTTTAAGCAATTTAATAAGTAAAATTTTCTTGCTCCATTGGTAGATTTTTTTTTTACTTAAAACCATATTAAACTGCTTAAAACAAGTAAAAAAAAAAAAAAATCTTATAACAAGTAAAATTTTCTTACAGAAAACTGCACAACAAGAAAAAATTTCTTGTCAGACAAAAAACAAGAATTATATCCTCGATTTAAGATTTTTTTCTTACTAAGATTTCAGTTTTTGCAGTGCAGAAAGGCACAGAAGTTGATGTTCTTTGGCCACATGCCATGCTGATGACCGCTTCATTGTGAACAGTGCCCTGGGGAACTGGATGATGAATGCAACTCAACTTCAGGCATATTTAAGAGAGGTGGATTGGCACCCAGGTGTCATGTCAGACCGTTTACAGTGGGGCAAAAAAGTATTTAGTCAGCCACCAATTGTGCAAGTTCTCCCACTTAAAAGATGAGAGAGGTCTCCAGTTTTCATCATAGGTACACTACCGTTCAAAAGTTTGGGGTCACTTAGAAATTTCCTTATTTTTGAAAGAAAAGCACTGTTTTTTTCAATGAAAATAACTTTAATCTAATCAGAAATACACTCTAATATCTAATACACATTGCTAATGTGGTAAATGACTATTCTAGCTGCAAACGTCTGGTTTTTGGTGCAATATCTGCATAGGTGTATAGAGGCCCATTTCCAGCAACTATCACTCCAGTGTTCTAATGGTACAATGTGTTTGCTCATTGCGTCAGAAGGCTAATGGATGATTAGAAAACCCTTGTGCAATCATGTTAGCACAGTTGAAAACAGTTTAGCTGGTTAGAGAAGCTATAAAACTGACCTTCCTTTGAGCAGGTTGAGTATCTGGAAAAAAATATTATTTCAATTACAAATAATTTTTTCTAACCTTGTCAATGTCTTGACTATATTTTCTATGCATTTTACAACTCATGGTGGCAAATAAGTGTGACTTTTCATGGAAAACACAAAATAATTGTCTGGGTGACCCCAAACTTTTGAACGGTAGTGTATACCTCAACTACGAGAGACAAAATGAGAAAAAAAAATCCAGAAAATCACACTGAAGGATTTTTAAAGAATTTATTTGCAAATTATGGTGGAAAATAAGTATTTGGTCACCTACAAACAAGCAAGATTTCTGGCTCTCACAGACCTGTAACAACTTCTTTAAGAGGCTCCTCTGTCCTCCACTCGTTACCTGTATTAATGGCACCTGTTTGAACTCATTATCAGTATAAAAGACACCTGTCCACAACCTCAAACAGTCAGACTCCAAACTCCACTATGGCCAAGACCAAAGAGCTGTCAAAGGACACCAGAAACAAAATTGTAGACCTGCACCAGGCTGGGAAGACTGAGTCTGCGATAGGTAAGCAGCTTGGTGTGAAGAAATCAACTGTAAGAGCAATTATTAGAAAATGGAAGACATACAAGACCACTGATAATCTCCCTCGATCTGGAGCTCCACGCAAGATCTCACCCCGAGGGGTCAAAATGATCACGAGAACGGTGAGCAAAAATCCCAGAACCACACGGGGGGGACCTAGTGAATGACCTGCAGAGAGCTGGGACCAAAGTAACAAAGGCTACCATCAGTAACACACTATGCCGCCAGGGACTCAAATCCTGCAGTGCCCCCTGCTTAAGTCAGTACATGTCCAGGCCCGTCTGAAGTTTGCTAGAGAGCATTTGGATGATCCAGAAGAGGATTGGGAGAATGTCATATTGTCAGATGAAACCAAAATAGAACTTTTTGGTAAAAACTCAACTTGTCGTGTTTGGAGGAGAAAGAATGCTGAGTTGCATCCAAAGAACACCATACCTACTGTGAAGCATGGGGGTGGAAACATCATGCTTTGGGGCTGTTTTTCTGCAAAGGGACCAGGACGACTGATCCGTGTAAAGGAAAGAATGAATGGGGCCATGTATCATGAGATTTTGAGTGAAAACCTCCTTCCATCAGCAAGGGCATTGAAGATGAAACATGGCTGGGTCTTTCAGCATGACAATGATCCCAAACACGCCGCCCGGGCAACGAAGGAGTGGCTTCGTAAGAAGCATTTCAAGGTCCTGGAGTGGCCTAGCCAGTCTCCAGATCTCAACCCCATAGAAAATCTTTGGAGGGAGTTGAAAGTCTGTGTTGCCCAGCGACAGCCCCAAAACATCACTGCTCTAGAGGAGATCTGCATGGAGGAATGGGCCAAAATACCAGCAACAGTGTGTGAAAACCTTGTGAAGACTTACAGAAAATGTTTGACCTCTGTCATTGCCAACAAAGGGTATATAACAAAATATTGAGATGAACTTTTGTTATTGACCACATACTTATTTTCCACCATAAATTGCAAATAAATTCTTTAAAAATCAGACAATGTGATTTTCTGGATTTTTTTTTTTCTCATTTTGTCTCTCATAGTTGAGGTATACCTATGATGAAAATTGGAGACCTCTCTCATCTTTTAAGTGGGGGAACTTGCACAATTGGTGGCTGACTAAATACTTTTTTACCCCACTGTACATCAGCGTGGTCTGCGTGCTAGATGACCTGCAAGGGTACCTGACCACACCACCAGGCACAGGCGTCATCGTCTTACATGGGCCAGGGAGCATTTATGCTGGACAAGGGACTAGTGGGCCTCAGTGCTGTTCTCTGATGAAAATCAATTCATGCTGAGTAAAAATGATGGCCGCCAATGATGTTGGAGACGTCAAGGAGAGCGCTATGCATCAGCCACTGTTGTCACTAGACAAACCTTTGGTGGTGGTGGTGTTACAGTCTGGGCAGGTGTGTCTAGTCAATGCAGAACTGCTCTACATTTTGCGAATGGTACAGTAGCCATGTTTACATGCACAAAATTTCTTCAATCTGATTACAGTTCAGAACTTTACCATTTACATGGACCCTGAAAAAGTTGATCTGATTATGACATGCGTTTACATGTATCACACGTTTGAACTTATTAAATCATTTTGACATGCGTTGTCTGAATTGTCTGATTCCAGAAATAGGAGAAGAAGAAGCAACTTCCGAAGTAAACAAACCCACTTTGTGTGTCTCTTTTTGAAATGGACCTGTATTGTGTTATTCAGACTATATTTTTGCTGCTGTTGGTCTCCATAATGAAGCTACAAGCCCATGAACAAAGGGAGACAGCATGACGACACTTGTTTCTCCCCAATTGCATACTCACTCCATGTTTTCCGCTAGCTGTTGTAAAGGCGGAAATACGTTACGTTGATGTGTGTGGCTGATGTACAGACATGCGCAGTAAACATATTTTCTACCCAAACTTTGGATTAAGTGTTTATATGCACACCAATCGGATCAACAATTGGCATAACCCACCCATCTCTATCGGAAGGAAATTTTGATTCAAAGGAGTGTGATCGGGTCAGAATCTTCAGATTGGTGTGTTTACATGAAGCATTTTTATTCCGATCAGGCTTTTAATCCAGTTACTTGTTTCCATGTAAACATGGCTAGTGACAAGCAGATACTACCTGAATAACATCATTAATCCAGTCAGTGTGCCCCTGCATGGACAACACAGGCCTAATTTCATCTCCATGGACGACAATACTCCAGCTCATCGAGGTCACATCATTAGGGAACGGCTGCTGGAGGCTGGGGTACCTCAAATGGAGTGGCCTGCACTTTCAAGACTTGAATCCCATAGAAAACCTATGGAATCAGCTGAGTCGCCATGTAGAGGCTCATAACCCTGCACCCCACAACCTCAATGACTTGAGGGCCACCCTTCAAGAAGACTGGAATGCCATGCCTCAGCAGACAATAAGTTGACTTGTGAACAGGATGAGACATCGTTGTCAAGCTGTAATTGATGCTCAAGAGAACATGACAAGTTATTGAGACACTGACATTTTTTGTTGTGGTATACCCACCACTGTTGTTGGCTTTTGTTTCGATAAACTGCTTGAGATAACAAAATCACCATTGCATGCTTCTACTTAAAGGCCCTTACTTTCATGATATGTCACTGTAGCGTGAACTTTTAATATTTTCCATAAATTTCACTCGAAAGCCAAATATCCCTAACTTTTTGTGAGTAGTGTATTTACGCCTTACGCCTGACATGGACATTACACACTATACAAGATAAATACAAAGAAAATGCATAGTCCAGTTCAAGGTATATAATCAACTGTGGATTAATGAACAAGCTGGTCTAGTACGGTGACTAAAATTTAAAGCAAAGTACCATAAAACAACTGGCTGCACTGATTTGCGCTGTAGAACCATTATGCCAACAGTCCTAGTACCCAGGTCATGCAGGCCAAACAAAAACTGCATATGGCAGAATGACATGAAATATATTATTGACTGTGGATCAATTAATGAGATGAAGTCTAGTTGGGTGACTGGAATTTACAGGTCAGGCCATTGAGATAACTTGGTGGTAGCACTAAACAGTCATGTGAAAAATTTAGGACACCCTATGAAAGCCTATGAAATGTGTTTTTTTTCCACATATTTGGACACATGTCCAAATATAACCTTGCAAACTTTCGTTGCATCAAAAACTCACTCACTCTTAAAGGATCAAAAAGCTTTCTGAATGCTATAATTTTGACATTTCTCCTATTGCATCTCATGCTGGACACAAGCCAACAGTACAACTCTGAAATCCATGGAATCCCTGTATAAACAATCCATCAAAATTCTGGATAAGAAGATATGACAGTATCACCATTGTGGTATACTTGCCAAACACAAGATGTTAAGCTTTGAAAATATGATCATGTATGCAAATATACGGTTGTTTTTTTAAAATTATCCATGGTTCTGCACCCCCACCTTTTAAGACTTTTGTGTACCTGACTTCTGAACAAAATACCAAAATAACAAGGGCTTCCTCTAGGTGGCACTGTTGCATCCCCCTACGTAAAGCTGCTTTTGCACAATCAGCCTTCTCATACAAAGCTATAACGGAATGGAACAAACTCCCCACTGCCTTCAAGACCAGAACAAATTACAAAGACTTTTCCACAGAGACTAAAAAATGGATTTTAAGTAATCAAGCCTGTCAGCACTGACTCTCTTCCTTAAATGGGATTTGAAATTGTACTCTTAAATTGTTTTCATGTGTGCTGTTTCTCTTATCTGTTTACCTTTTAAACTTACTCCCTACTTGTTTCAGGGACAACAGATTCTGAAATCCAATCTGAATTGCTTTCTATATGTGCCGTTTTTCTTTTAATATCTTCTTGCCTGCCTCAGGGACTACAGATGGAAATTAGTTAGAATGCTATCGTCTGGTACACAGCATCTTTACCTTGTGTTTAAAGTTTTTTTTTTTCTGTGCATGGTCCCTGACAAACCAATAAACTATAACTATGGATATTTAATATCAATTTTAACAATACTGGGATATTCAAGTAATATAACTAAACAATTAAAACTGAAGAAAAGATTTTAAATTTTTCTGCAAAATGTAACTGTAAAAACATGCAATTTCTGGTGAGGAATAAACAAGGACACCCCCACATTTATTCTCACTTAAAATGGCTAAAATCACACAGGTGTATCACATCAGGTGCACATGATTATAACATCGTTACTCAGCATTTTGAAGGAGACTTTTCCTATTTAAACCTCAGACATTTAGTTTGGTGTGCTCCTGACTGTTGAAGTGAGAGTGAACACCATGGTGAGATCGAAAGAGCTGTCTGAGGCCTTCAAAAAGAAGATTGTAGCAGCTTATGAGTATGGTAAGGGATTTAAAAAGACCTCAAAAGAATTTGAAGTCAGCCATTCCACTGTCCGGAAAATAGTTTACAAGTGGAGGACATTCAAAACAATTGCCAACATCCCCAGGTGTGGCTGTCCAAGCAAGTTTATCCCGAGAGCAAACCGCAAGATGCTACAAGAAGTCTCCAAAAACCCTAAAATGTCATCACAGGACCTACAGCAGGCTCTTGCCACTGTTGATGTGAAAGTGCATGCTTCTACAATCAGAAAGAGACTGCACAAGTTTAACTTGTATAGGAGGCATGCAAGGAGGAAACCTTTACTCTCTAAGAGAAACATGAAGGCCAGACTGAAGTTTGCCAAAGAGAATGTAGACAGAGATCAGGACTTCTGGAATAATGTTCTTTGGACAGATGAGTCTAAACTGAATTATTTGGACACCAGAACAGAGGACAAGTTTGGCGTAGATCAAGTACAGCATTCCAGGAAAAGAACCTCATACCAACTGTGAAGCATGGAGGTAGAAGTGTCATGGTTTGGGGATGCTTTGCTGCAGCAGGACTTGGCCAGCTCAACATCATAGAATTCACCATGAATTCTACCGTGTATCAGAGGATGCTTGAGGACCACGTGAGACCATCTGTAAAAAAATTAAAGCTGATGCGGAACTGGACCCTGCAACATGACAATGACCCAAAACATACCAGTAAATCCACCAAGGACTGGCTAAAAAAACTAAGAAATGGAAAGTCCTGAAATGGCCGAGCCAAAGACCAGATCTTAATCCCACTGAGATGCTGTGGGGTGACTTAAAACAGGCTGTACATGCAAAAAAAAAACAAAAAAAAAAACAAAAACCTCAAACATCTCACAGCTGAAAGAATTCTGCATTGAGGAGTGGGACAAACTTTCCTCAGACCAATGTCAGAGACTGGTAGATGGTGACAAGAAGTGTCTTACTTAAGTTTTTTCAGCCAAAGGGGAGCAACACTAGCTATTAGGTGGTAGGATGTCCTCTAACTTTTTCCTCAGTAGAATACGCATTTTTGTTTATCTTTTGTTTAATGAGTAAAACAAGGTTATTTTTTGTTATTTACCTGCAATTAAATCACCTTCTTTTCCAGAGATAAATAAAAACAAGACTAGACATCAATATGTGAACATTTCTGAATAAAGAACTGAATATTTAATGGGGTGTTCTAATTTTTTCACATGACTAGATGTGTGAGTTACAATTCTTACTATGAAACATCATTAGCATTCCCACTCGAGTTTAAATAAGCAATGGTCACAAAGATTCTTACAAACGATAGGTTCGTAAGAATCTCCCAGTTCCTACAAATTCTGGAGTTCGCAGATATTCGTGGAGCAGGGGCATAGTTTCTTACGGCTGCCATTTAATTCGCAGGAGCAACTTCAGGCATTCTTGAGCAATGAGGTGCTTTTCTGTCGTACGATGGCCCTCGAGTTCTTACTTTCTTTGTAAAGGTCCCTTGGGATCTTCCTACAGCATACTTACTGCCATCTTACAAACTTTTTTGTGCAACTCACAGCACTCAAGTCGTTGGTAGGAAGATTTGACGGCTTTTGGCACATTTTGTCGGGTGTAAATGTTGCACAAATGACATACTTCCGCCTTAAGCTATGGTCAAATACCCTTACGAGCTGCTGCAAACACAGCACAAATGATTTTTGAACCATTTCGTGCGGCATTCTTAAGGCAGCCGTAGGAGAATCCAGCATTCGTAGACCGTTCGTAAGTTCATGGCCAGGTCGATGGTCTTGTCAAAGATTTTTACGAACACCCCACGAAAACCCCTCATCGTAGGGCGGCCATGCAAATGCCATACAACGTAAGAACTACGCAAGATGTTGGCCTTATTAAGTATGCCTCAAGAACACTTTAAGTTGTTCTTGAGAGCCCCGTACAGTGGTTGTAGGAAACGACATATGAATCCCCATTCGTATGGAGATTCGTACAGCATGCATAAGGCAGTAGTGAGGCACTCATAAGGCCGAAGTACGTCATTCGTGCAACATTTTTGCCGCTAAAATGTGCCGAAAGCCGTAAGATTTTCCTACCAAGATTCTTTTACCTGAGCGTGCCGTGAGTTGCACTAAAATTTTCACAAGATGGCAGTAAGTATGTCGTAGAAAGATCCCAAAGCACCCTTACGAACAACGTAAGAACTCTAGGGCCACGTACGACAGAAAAGCACCTCATTTCTCAAAAATGCCTCAAGTTGTTCTTGCGAATTAAACGGCAGCCGTAAGAAACTATGCCCCCCCTCCACGAATATCTGCAAACTCCAGAATTCGCAGGAACTGGGAGATTCTTACAAACCTATCATCTGTAAGAATCTTTGTGACCATTGCTTATTTATTTGTTTGCGAACTGAACAGCAGCCGTAAGAAACTATACCCCTCTTCACAAATGTCTGTGAACTCCAGAATTCATAGTAACGGTGATTCTTACGAACCCATCGTTCGTAAGAATCTTTGTGACTGTAGCTTTATGAGCACCTCACTACTGCCTTACGCACACTTTACGAATCTCCCTATGAATGGGGATTCGTTTCCTATGACCACTGTAAGGGGCCCTCAAGCTGAGGCATATTTACAGCCAACATCTTGCGTAGTTCTTATGTTATGCCTATGACATTCGTACAGCTGCCCTACGATTAGGGGTTTTCATGAGGTGTTTGTAGAAATCTTTGATAAGACCATCGACTTGGCCATGAACTTAAGGTCTACGAACACTGGATTCTCCTACGGCCACCTTAAGAAGGCCGTACCAAATGGTCCAAAAATCATTGGTACAGTGTTCGCAGCCGTTTGTCAGGGTATTTGTGACTGTAGCTTTACTGAGGGCATGCCAGACCAGCCAGGGGTCAGGGCTGAATTGTTATTAACCATTAGCCTCATGGAAAATAACAGCAAATCCAAATGTCATGTTTCAGGCACAGTCCTAGATTCTGTGGGAGAGGAGAACTCCTGTGTAAGGGGACTTTGGGCTGTTTGGCTCTGTGGCAAAAATTCTACATAACACACCAAAATAAAGGCTAACCCCCAAAAAGCATAATAAGGGCACTTTATATTCTATTTTAAAATCAAGCTAACAATCTCAGTTCATTCACTTTAAGGCTTAAATAGTTTTGGGGCTCCATGCAGACTTTTTGGGACAAAAATGACTCAAAATGCTTCATTCTATAGTGGAGGTTGCTGACTCCTGCTGCAGGTGTGAGTAAATGTGCATACAGTATGTGTGTGTGTGTGTGTGTGTCACGTACAGCTATAGTTTTCTCTTTGATTCCTCCAACTGGTAGTATTTTGCCCATCAGCGACACCTCGCCAGTCATAGCTACGTTCTGACGCACCGGCCTGTTGGTTGCCAGGGACAACAGTGCTGTGACGATGGTGCATCCGGCACTTGGTCCGTCCTTAGGAGTTGCTCCCTAGAAACAAGTGATGAGATGGATGAACACTCGTGCCTTGGCAGTTTTCTGGCATCATGAGAATGATTATAAATTCATGCACAAAGACTTAACAAATTCTTATTTATTAACTTACATAAAAATAATTACCCATGAAGTAGCTATTAAAAATGTACAGGAATCAGCATTTTATTTACAGAGCTGTGTTGCCACAGTTACCTCTGGGACATGCAGGTGCAGGTGAGAGTTGACCAGGAAGTGGTTGTCCGGTTCCTCTTTCATTAGGAAGGCTCTGGCAAAGGTCGATGCAATCTTTGCACTTTCCTTCATGACATCACCAAGCTGACCTGCAGAGGAGCAATGACACCATTAATTCAATTCAACTTTGTTTATATAGCGCCATTTCACAACAACCATCATCAAACTGGGAAAACCCCACAATTGCTGAAAGACCCCAGCAGTCACCTTGCACTGCAAGTCCACAGATCAGGTTTCAAACTGATTCAAACTTTTCAGAGCCCTGTTAACATGATCTAAAGTGCAAATATGTGCTGCAGTGTCCGCCCTTGCCAGCTAAAGGATGACTTTGGGCATGCTGTAAATCTTTAACAGAACATTGTGAACACCCTGGGGTGCAACAGCTTTTTGCCATGTTATCCTTTAAGCTATGATCACAAAGATTCTTACGAATGATAGGGTTCATAAGAATCTCCCAGGTCCTACGAATTCTGGAGTTCGCACACATTCATGGAGGGGGCATAGTTTCTTACGGCTGCCTGGATTCGCAAGAGCAACTTGAAGCATTCTTGAGAAATGAGGTGCTTTTCTGTCTTATGATGGCCCTAGAATTCTTACGTTCTTCATAAGGGTTCCTTGGGATCTTCCTACAACATACTTACTGCCATCTTACGAAAATTTTTGTGCAACTCACGGCACTCTCAAGTCGTTGGTAGGAAGATCTTACAGCTTTTGGGACATTGTGTCGGCACAAATGTCACACGAATGACGTACTTCTGCCTTGTGACTGCCTCACTATGGCCTTATGCATGCTGTATGAATCTCCGTACCAACAGGGATTCGTACAGCGTTTCCTGTGACCGCTGTAAGGTGACCTCCAGAACAACTTAAGGTGTGTTCCTGAGGCATACTTACGGCCAAAATCTTGCGTAGTTCTGACGTTGTTCCTATGGCATTTGTATGGCCGTCCTACGATGAGGGGTTTTCGTGGGGCGTTCGTAGAAATCTTGGACAAGACCATCGACCTGGCCACAAACTCATGAATGGTCTACAAACGCTAGATTCTCCTACGGCCGTCTTAACCACTTGCGCTCCGTTGTTCCGCGGGTGGGCAAGTCTCTGCGTCCTATGACGCACGAGGGCGCACGAGAGCGCACGAGAGCGCGCTCGTGCGCCCTCGTGCGCATGACGCATGATAAGGATATTGATGGTGATGGTGTAGGTGGTGTGCCCTCCAAGCGCCACTGAAAAAAAAATCTGCAAACACAGCCGCGAACAGATTAGTTCATCTGATTGACCTCTCATTCGACTAATAAGAGCCTTGAATTGGGTTTCTGAAACCTTGAGGAGCCAATGAATGAAAATCTAGGAAGGAGGACCCGCCTACTGTGAACGCAGGAGCCAATTGAAGCACAGAAATTCAGGCTGGGTGAAGCGATATTTACTGCTGCAGAAGGACTCTGTACGAATCTACTACAGACCCAGGCTCACCCAGCAGCATGTAGAACACCCACAAGTGGGACCTGCACTCATTCCAGCAGAACAGAAGGAGGCCGACGACAAAAGTCGTAAATCATTCGCCAAAACGGCAATAATGGAATTATGTTGATCGGGATCCACGAGCAGAGTAGCGTCGCGTTCGTCTGACAATGGGGGAAGAGCTGTTCGCCGCGACTCTGCTGCTTTGAAGAGGTAAGGTGTTATAAGCTAAATTATTATTTATCCCTGAAAACTGTAATCCAAAAATGACTTTTGACCGATCGGTAAATTACAACTGTACTGCGCACGAAGTACGTGCGCCGCGATAAACGGTTCATTTGCCGTGTTCGGACCGTGAACGCCCCCCCCCCCCTCTGCAGAAGAGGAGCGGGGGGGGGCCACGATCCGAACGCCCCCCGGTCCGCGGGAGGAAGCATATCAGTCTATTCCATCATGTAGCGATGGCCCTCTTCTGTAGCGAGGGGGGGGGGGGGCGTTCACGGTTCCCCCCCCCCACACACACACACAGTAGCGAGGGGGGGGGGGAGCCGCTGTGAAAGCATGCAAGGAGTGTAATCCGTCATGTAGAGGGCCGAATTTGGTCCTTGGTAGCGGGGGGGGGGGGGGGGGGAACGACCCCCTGCCCACACACACACACACAGACACAGCCCTGAGTGTGACCTTTCATTAGAGCCTAAAATGAAGATTCTACATTGAATTATTCAAAAGTTACAGACATTTTTCCAAACTGTGCCATTTGGCACAATTTGGCACAGTTCCAAAACGCCTGGGAACAACCTGAGAACAAAGCTGTGTAAAATATTCATTTTTTGTGGTATTGTTACCAAATTTGGATCTCAGCTGGATAACACTTGGTTCTACATTTCTGTTGCATTTTCCAGCCGGATCGGACAGCTGTGTGTTATTTACAAGCATTTGTATCCAAAAAAACACTGTGTCCAATTTTTTTTTCTTCAAGTTCAGTATGTTTAGATGACTGTAACTCAGTGGCCGGAGCACGTAGAGAGATTATGTTTTTTTTGCCAAAAAATTCAAAGTGTTTTCTTTTAAATGAGACCAACCCCATGAAGATGCTGCAAAGGGTTGAATAACAGCTTTCGATTTACTTTGGGCACGTTATTTTTTGGCATTTTTAGGAAAATTGCCTGGAGTGCAAGTGGTTAAGGTCATATGAAATGGTCCAAAAATCGTTTGTACGGCATTTGCAGCAGTTCATAAGGGTATTTGTGACCGTAGCTTAACTCTTCAATGTGTCTAAAACATGGGTTATGGTTTTAAACTGCACTCTGACTAACCTGTAACCTCCAGTGTGCCCTCTCCTTTAGGCTCCTTCCCTCCTGAAGGGCGGCGAAGTGAAGTCTCAATGAACATTGTGGATCCTCCTACATGAAACATAAACACAGACACAACTTCAAATCAGCTTTATTTATAAATCACTTTTTATATGAACGGTATGAAGTCAGTCTGCCTCAATGTGTTTAGCTGAAAATGGTATTAATTAAAGTTGGGCCTTTTTTTCCTTTTTCAAACACTGAAAACTGTGCCTATAGTTCAATTTCTAATTGGTTAGATGTAGGGTCAGCAACCTCTATGATGGAAAGAGTCATTTTGAGCAATTTTTAGCCAAATATACTTGTACGGCGTAACAAAACATATTTGAGCTTTAAAACCAGATCAGTAGGTGATTTTGCTTTTTTTTTTTTAACAAAGGGAATGGTGGTGTGGAGTCATGACAAATTTAGCAAGAAGTACAAATGTAAATTAAGTATGAATTTGCAAGACTGAGAGTGCAAAAATCAGATAAAGATGCTAATTTATAATTACGAATAGTTTCAAATTTATCCCAAGCAAGTCCCAAATTTAAAAGAATAAAGTTACAAATTAGTGAGAAAAGAACAACTCACAAATGAGTATACACTTTTCTTGGTAAATTTGTGACTTTTCTTATAAATCTAGTATTATTTATCTTATCTTACCTATAAATTTGTACTGTCATTTTTGTGAGGAATGTGTTTCCTCTTTTCCACACAAATTTACAACTATATACTGTACATAATTAATTTTTCCCCATTATATTTCAAACATGATTCCCTGTAAAATTTCAAAATTTTTCTCGTACCTTCGCAATCATTCTCAGAGTCAACTTTGTCGTCACATCACGGGTTTACAAGAGTAAAATGGTGGATAAAAAACTTTTGTTGCAGAGCTCCAAATTAGATCAAGGTAAAAGCCATAAGTTAAACACACACAGACAAAAAAAACCAAACAAAAAAACAGTCTTACAAGAGCACTCTGAGGTGAGTGTAACATCCTCCACCTCAGTTTTCTTTGAAGATCTCAATATGTCATTGAGGAAGAGCAGTTTTCAAATTTTCCATATAATTATTGGGGCAAAACCAAATTATGATAACCATGTCATCCATGAAAATACAATAAAAATAGTTGTATAAAACCAGGGCTTGACATTCACCGTTTTGCTCCCTGGCCACTGTGGCTAGTGATTTTCCAAAGTCAACAGCCACTCAGCCTTTTCACTAGCCACAATTTTGTGTTTGGAAAATTATGTTTAATATGACCAAATTTGAGTATTGCATGTTAAAATTTTACTTGAACTAAATTTACCATCATTTTAAATGTAAATGACCCTTATACATACACAAAAATGGCAAGAGAAACACTTGGAATTATTTATTAATAGTCTAGAAAAATATTTGCAATATGAGAGTGACGCACAGGTAGATTTGGGGTCTATCCCAATTCTCAATTGTCATTCTTTCCCTTTGCCTACTCCTACCCCTTGGCCCTTGATAGAGGTTGAACATGACCCCGATGAATTGGGACACCCGTTCAGGACTGCACAACATCATTAGTACTTGCTGATAGATTTAATCAAATCGACACCACCTGTTTTCACGATGTGTCCCGGTGGTGAAGCCTTATAGCAGCCATCTCTCAAGAACTCCCCATGGACTCAGAAATGGTGCAAACATCAGGGATTGTAACAGCTAGTCCTTTCATCGAACCTTGATTTCCGCAGTGACCCAGTGACTGCTGCGAAAGGGCAGCTGGCAATCAGGGAAAGACCTGATGACAGCCTGGAAAGACTGCTGACAGGAGGGAATAGACCCCAACGGGGCTGGTGTGGGTTAGCGGCTCATACCAGCAGAACCCATCGCTGATTAGCGTTCTTGGATCCACCCATCATTGCTGCAGAAACTTCAAGCAAGAAAATACCCCCAGGGTCTGCAAGAGTGGGGGCGCAAGATGACCCATCACGGACGGATCTCATGGTAACAGACCATGGAATGGAACTGACAATGTATACAACAACCAGCACCGCAACTGACAAACCATTAACACCGGCAGGACAAAAGCTGCAGAGCTGCACATGTGGCAGGTCAAAGCTAACAACAGAGAGGGGCCTTAAAATCCACCAAAGCAGGAAAAAATACCTCGGTGAGCTCAGCAAGGGGCCTCGCATTGACCAATATTTCTTAAGAAGTAGGCCAAATCAGTCGAGTGAAGCCCAGAGGCAGGAGAACCCCGACAGTCCTCAGGGTATCAGCACCTCAGACAAGGCTCAGCTTCACATGGACCCTCCTGCAGTCTCCAGCCCGGAGCCTAACCAGTCACAGCCAGCAACAGTTTCCAGCCCTGAGCCAAGCCAGCCACAGCCAACACTTGTCTCCAGCCCAGAGCCAAGCCAGTTACAGCCAGCAGTAGTCTCTAGCCCGGAGCATAGCCAGCCACAGCCAACACCAGTCTCTAGCCCAGAGCCCAGGTCGCAACACTCATCAACAGTCTCCAACACCAAGTCCAATCAACCACTACCAGCAAGGGAAAGGAAGATGAAAGGAAGGAAACCTCAGATCCAGTGGCCTAAATCTAGCCAGAGGAGACAGTAGGAGACCACTGACTCAGATCTGGTCCTCCTACTGGAACAACAGAAGGGTCCTGTTGAAAGAAAGCTGGAGAACATGAGATCCATCATCTACAGCTATGGTACAGAGAGGTTTGGGGTAAAGGGCAAGACACCGAGGTAGCAGAAAGCCGCTGTGGACCAACTGAAGTCCAGGAGACAGCGGGAAATTGACAGATTGGTGAAAAAAGAAGACAACTGAGAAAGCGTTGGAAGAAAGCCACAGAGACAGAAAGAGTGGGACTTGATGACTTGCAGACTGAAATAAAGCAACGACTGACAAAGCTGCAGAGAACAAAACACCTCAGATGGCAACGCAAGAGGAAAGAACAGTCAAGAACCTTATTCTACAGCAATCCCTACAGCTTTGTCAAAAGCCTGTTTAACCGAGAGAAGAGTGGGAGCCTTAAAGTGCCCATAAAAGATCTAGAAGAGCACCTGAGGAAGACTTACTCTGACGATCGAAGGCATGAGCCAGTCACCATCCCAAATGACATGCCACCAAGGCCAGCACTTGAGCAGCAAATGGGCATAAGGCCCCCCACGTGGAGTGAGGTGGAGAAGACCGTGAAGCAGGCAAGATCAGCATCAGCCCCTGTGCCCAATGGTATCCCATATAGACTTTATAAGAACACCCCTGGAGCCCTTAAATATCTCTGGAAGTTGATGAAGGTAGCATGGCAGAAGGGAGTGGTACCGAAGGCATGGCGAAGAGCGGGAGGTATCCTGATCCCCAAAGAGAAGAACGCTTCATCCATCAGCCAGTTTCACCAGATCAGCCTGCTGAATGTAGAGGGAAAGATCTTCTTTAGTGTTCTGGCCCAAAGGCTCTTTACATTCCTGCAAAGAAACAACTTCATTAATATGTCAGTGCAGAAGGCAGGGATCCAGGGTTTCTCAGGATGTCTGGAGCATGCCAATACCATCTGGCACTAAATTCAAACTGCCAAGAAGGAGCAGAGACCTGCATGTAGTCTTTTTAGACCTAGCCAACGCCTTCGGCTCAGTCCCGTACAAGATTTTGCGGACGGCCTTCGAGTACTTCAGCGTACCAAACCACATCACACAGATGGTCAAGAGCTACTTTCAGGATCTCCAGTTTTGTGTGACAGTCGAGAACAACACTGGTAGGATATTTTCAGGTTTCATTGATTATTCTATATGATTTTAATGCTGTATTATTCTATTTTATATTATAGTATCTGGTGTATACAATGAGCCAATCAATGTCTGATTCTCTGTGTTTCTCCATTGTCTCAGAGCTTGAAAAGAATGTCTGTTTCTCAGTGTAAGATTAGGCTGAGCAAGACTGTAAATAATGACGAAGGTTTTTGTTTTATCATACCAAGCTGCTCTGTTCAGAATGCCCGAAGTTAGGATGACTTAGGATGACCAGGTCATGTAAAGATCATAGCAGAATATTCAGTGCTGTCCATAGATTAGAAGCAGTCTCGGGGAAAGATGGCTCCAGACGTCTTTAGGTTTAGATAAGGTCAGGGACGCCTGCCCAGGGTATAAGAAGCATCATCCTTGAACATATGTTAAGGAGTTGGTGTGAGCAAGCTCTGAGACACATTATGCTGTGACCAATTGCCTCCTTTTTTTGATCAGAAAGAGAATAAATGGCTCAGAACTTGGAAACCGCCTACTGATTATTGATACAGTCTCAATCAATTCATTTTTGATCTAACAAACACCACAGCCTGGCAGCACCTGGAAAGGGGCATCATGGCAGGATGCACTATTTCCTCCCTAGCATTCGTCATGGCAATGGAAGTGATCATACAGTTGGTTAGTGGGTTGCGAGAGGACCAAGAGTGGCCTGTGTCTTCCACCAATTAGAGCATACATGGATGATATGATCATCATCACAACAAAACCATGCACTAGATGCTTGCTGCAGAAACTCCAGGAGAACATCCAGTGGGCAAGAATGGAGTTTAAGCCAAGCAAATCTCGCAGCATCTCCATTGTTAAAGGCCGACTAACGGGAGTGCGGTTCCACATCAGCGATGAACCAATCCCCACAGGCTTAGGGAAGCCCATCAAGAGCCTTGGACGATGGTATAACACAGACCTAAGAGACACCCAACAACTTGAACAACTCCGGTAGGACACGGCTAACGGCCTCAGGCAGATTAATAACACCGCACTTCCAGGGAAACTGAAGCTCTGGTGCCTCCAGTTTGGGGTGCTGCCTAGACTCCTGTGGCCGTTGACCATGTATGAAGTCTCCCTAACCCCATGCTCAGCGTCTGGAAAGGCTAGTCAGCTCTTATGTGAGGAAGTGGCTTGGCCTCTCAAAATGTCTCAACAGCACTGGACTGTACAGCAATGGAGCCCTGTCGCTGCCATTGTCTAGCCTGGTTGAGGAATTCAAATGTGCCAAGGTGGGGCTGGACATGTCACTCACCAACTCCCGGGATCCTGTAGTCCCTAGCAACAGGGAAGAAGTGGACTCCAAACACGGCTGTACTAAAGGCCAAATCTGCACTCCTCCATCGTGATGTGGTGGGCCACGTCCAACAAGGCAGGAGGCGGCCTTGGCTTTGGAACAGTGACACTTCTCTGGCAAAAGGCATCTTCAGCCGAACACCAAACTATGGTGGTAGAGGAGGTGCGTCAACAGGAGGAAACAGCCAAAGGGCCAGAGCTGTAGCACAAGCCAAACAGGGTCAAAGGACGAGGTGGGATTGTGACAAAAAGAGGAAATTCACATGGAGAGAACTCTGGGGCATGGAATCCCAACAAGCTGAGCTTCATCATCCAAGCCACATATGATGTGCTGCCCTCTCCCACAAATTTGCAACTGTGGTTTGGAAAGGATCCATCTTGCCCTCTGAGTACAGCCCCAGCAACACTCAAGCACATTTTGGTTGGTTGCAGGACTAGCCTCACTCAAGGTAGATACACGTGGAGACACAACCAGGTCCTCAGGTGTCTAGCCGATAAACTTGAGTGCAAGAGAGTATCCATCAACTCCCGACCGTTCAACAACCAGGATGTGCGCCGACACCTACCATCATTTGTTCAAACGGGGGCCAAGCTGAGAACCGGTCCCTCACTCCCTGATCTGGGTCCACTGAACACAGCCAGGGATTGGCAGATGCGAGCTGACTTGGATCAAAGGCTCATTTTCCCCCAGAGATCGCAACGACCACCCTGCGACCAGATCTCATCCTCTGGTGTAATTCATCTAAGCTTGCCTACATTATCGAGTTGACAGTACCCTGGGAGGATGTTGTCGAGGAAGCGTATGAGTGTAAGAAGCTGCGGTATTCCAGCTTAGCAGCTGAGGCAGAGGACAGAGGCTGGAAAATAAAGGTGCGCCCAGTGCAGGTGGGATGCAGGGGCTTGGACTCTCTAGCGGGCCGTTTTTGGCCCGTGGGCCACATGTTTGACACCCCTGGACCAGCACATTAAGAATACATAATTAGAGGTTTTACTTCCATGAAAAAATTGCATATCACAGATATTATACATTTATTTATTCATTTACTTGAACATCAAGACAAAAAAAAAAAAAATAAAAACAAGGAATGAAAACCAAAAAAATAAACATAAAAAAATGCCTTGTTCAAAAGGAGTGGGAAGAAGCCAACGCTTATATAGTCCCACCCCTTCTTCATACCCAATAAATTATATCAGTCATTAGCATCCCATAATTACATTCATTACACGACACCATAATACACTGTATAATGCATCCTTTAATTAAATTATGCAATAGAAATAATACAACAATGACCGTTTATAGTGACAATAATACCAACATCTAATAATAATTGTAATAATACTAAGTAAATACTTCTGGTGTGTTTAATATAATTATAGACAATATTATCATCATCATAATCACCATATACAGTGGGGCAAAAAAGTATTTAGTCAGCCACCAATTGTGCAAGTTCTCCCACTTAAAAAATGAGAGAGGTCTCCAATTTTCATCATAGGTATACCTCAACTACGAGAGACAAAATGAGAAAAAAAAATCCAGAAAATCACATTGAAGGATTTTTAATTAATTAATTGGTACATTCCTCGGTAAAATAAGTATTTGGTCACCTACAAACAAGCAAGATTTCTGGCTCTCACAGACCTGTAACAACTTCTTTTAAGAGGCTCCTCTGTCCTCCACTCGTTACCTGTATTAATGGCACCTGTTTGAACTCGTTATCAGTATAAAAGACACCTGTCCACAACCTCAAACAGTCAGACTCCAAACTCCACTATAGCCAAGACTAAAGAGCTGTCAAAGGACACCAGAAACAAAATTGTAGACCTGCACCAGGCTGGGAAGACTGAATCTGCAATAGGTAAGCAGCTTGGTGTGAAGAAATCAACTGTGGGAGCAATTATTAGAAAATGGAAGACATACAAGACCACTGATAATCTCCCTCGATCTGGGGCTCCACGCAAGATCTCACCCCGTGGGGTCAAAATGATCATGAGAACGGTGAGCAAAAATCCCAGAACCACACGGGGGGACCTAGTGAATGACCTGCAGAGAGCTGGGACCAAAGTAACAAAGGCTACCATCAGTAACACACTACGCCGCCAGGGACTCAAATCCTGCAGTGCCAGACGTGTCCCCCTGCTTAAGCCAGTACATGTCCAGGCCCGTCTGAAGTTTGCTAGAGAGCATTTGGATGATCCAGAAGAGGAATGGGAGAATGTCATATGGTCAGATGAAACCAAAATAGAACTTTTTGGTAAAAACTCAACTTGTCATGTTTGGAGGAGAAAGAATGCTGAGTTGCATCCAAAGAACACCATACCTACTGTGAAGCATGGGGGTGGAAACATCATGCTTTGGGGCTGTTTTTCTAAAAAGGGACCAGGACGACTGATCCGTGTAAAGGAAAGAATGAATGGGGCCATGTATCATTGGGGCCATGTATCATTTTCATGTTTTCATTCATTTTGAATGAAAACCTCCTTCCATCAGCAAGGGCATTGAAGATGAAACATGGCTGGGTCTTTCAGCATGACAATGATCCCAAACACACCGCCCGGGCAACGAAGGAGTGGCTTCATAAGAAGCATTTCAAGGTCCTGGAGTGGCCTAGCCAGTCTCCAGATCTCAACCCCATAGAAAATCTTTGGAGGGAGTTGAAAGTCCATGTTGCCCAGCGACAGCCCCAAAACATCACTGCTCTAGAGGAGATCTGCATGGAGGAATGGGCCAAAATACCAGCAACAGTGTGTGAAAACCTTGTGAAAACTTACAGAAAACGTTTGACCTCTGTCATTGCCAACAAAGGGTATACGTATAACAAAGTATTGAGATGAACTTTTGTTATTGACCAAATACTTATTTTACCGAGGAATTTACCAATTAACTCATTAAAAATCCTTCAATGTGATTTTCTGGATTTTTTTTTCTTATTTTGTGTCTCATAGTTGAGGTATACCTATGATGAAAATTGGAGACCTCTCTCATCTTTTAAGTGGGAGAACTTGCACAATTGGTGGCTGACTAAATACTTTTTTACCCCACTGTAGGTTTTGTAATCTTTGGAAATAAGGTTAAGCTATACATTGTATCTAAGAAATCTTCAATTGGTTTATGTTGTTTTGTTTTCATTAAATCTATATTAAAGTCACCACAAATAAAGATGACTTTTTGTCTTATTTTTGTACACCTCTTTTCCATACCATTTCTAAATTTTTCCATATCAGATCCTGGTGCTCTATATATACAACTTACTATTATGTTTTTTCTATTTTCCATCGTAATTTCAATTTGTGTGTCTTCGTGATTATCAATAGATAATCACTGAAACACATAAACGAAAGTTCACCTCAGAAGAAGCTTCATTTGCTCTTTACAGCAACAAAAAGTTTAATCACTTTTTCTTTCTGTCATACGAAAATTTAAATTTGCACAGCTGTGGACAGTAAAGAGAAGCTTCTTGCTCTAAAAATAATCATATTTAACCACAGAGATAGGAGCTGATGTGGGGAGAGAGCGCAGTCTTAACTACTCATGCTGTGGCAACAAAGGATCAGGTGGAATCCTACTGGTGATCTGATCACTGAGAGCGGGGACAGGTGTGCTCTGCTGGCCTGCTGTCAGTTCGTCACCATTTCTAGCCACAAAATGAACCGACCTGTGGAGCACAGCGTCCGTGGTTTATTCTGTACTGCAGCCTGGAGCAGTCCTATGTACAGTGCTGGGAGTTGAGCCAGAAAATGCCCACAATGACAGTAGACCGATGACAACACACAGTGTGTGTAGATAGTGCTCATGGGAGTTGTAGTTTTGTAGTCTCACACTGGGCTTATTGTTATTATCGTCTCTGTCACCGTGATTTTGGGGGTCGTGGGCTGAAAAGTTTGGGAAGGGAACCCCTGGTATAGACGGCATTACAGTCTGTTAAGTTACCCCGCAGAATATGAATATGTACCAAGACAGTATATTTCGTATTTGAATCAGCCATGTTGTCACCATCTGTCGCAAGGTCTGTGGTGGACTTTTGTCAGTCGGTGCATCGTGACATGCACTACACAAAGAGCAGAGATAAACAAACATATCATCTGGTCAGTCACTGCAACAGATACTGGAGTCAGTTTGTCTTGGCCTGTCCTTGCCACTGATAATACCTCTATCTGCCAAGACTGTGCTGCTAGTCCAGCAAAAGCTAGCGGTACTCAAATACTTTGCAGTTTCATGAAATAGTCAGTCAGAAAGCAACTCATACCGGCTCGGTCGTCGCCCGGGTTAACAAGGTCAGGAGTTCCTGGCAGCGGAAGGCAAAGGACAGAGCTGCATGGAATCTGATCAGACCTAAATGAAACAGTCATTGTCACCCCCAACAGACTGCTATGATGGTGATGATGATATATAATTCATGTCAGGTCAGGCATTGGTTTGCTTGCTACCGGATAACCATGAAAAACGGTATTACCTGTCTCATGGGCTGGGCCGTCGGCGACTCAACCGGCAACCCCGCCCTTCCGAGGGCGTGGAGGGTGAAACTGGGCATCCTGGCAGAACTAAAAACAATATCTGTCACAGGTCTGTGGTGGACCACTCCCATTTACACGGGGTGAGACTGCACATCCTGGCAGATAAGCACATCTGTTGCAAGGTCTGTGGTGGACTTTTGCCAGTTGGTGCATCGTGACATGCACTACACAAAGAGCAGAGACAAACAAACCTATCATCTTGTCAGTCACTGCAACAGATACTGGAGTCAGTTATGTCTTGTCCTGTTCTTGCCACTGATAATACCTCTATCTGCCAAGAATGTGCTGCTAGTCCAGCAAAAGCTAGCGGTACTCAAATACTTTGCAAGCAGTTTCATGAAATGGTCAGTCAGAAAGCTACTCATACCGGCTCGGACAGCGCCCGGGTTAACAAGGTGAGGAGATCCTGGCAGCGGAGGGCAAAAGACAGAGCTGCATGGAGGAATCTGATCAGACCTAAATAAAATAGTCATTATCACCCCCGACAGACTGCTATGATGATATATAATTAAAGAAATCTCTGTCTGTCTGTCACAATGTCATGGTCATAGGACTCGCTAAAAGATCATAGGACACACTATGACATCATCAGTGATCAAAGGCAGGCATCACTTACGATCATAGGACTCGCTAGGACATCAAAGCTCATAGGACTCGCTAGGACATCAAAGATCAAAGACAGGCATCACTCACGATCATAGAACTCACTATGACATCATCAAAGATCAAAGGCAGGCATCACTCATGATCATAGGACTCACTATGACATCAAAGATCATAGGACTTGCTATGACATCATTAAAGATCAAAGGCAGGCATCACTGAACAAATTCTGACGTACTTTCTTACACCTGCTTTCTACGGGCATGCAGAAATACTTGCTTATACTTGGCTTCTATGGGCATGCACAGGTATGCACTAGTAGATGTCGCTTGAGAAAACTACAACCCGTCAAAGCGGCTAGCGGGACTGGCTGTCTTACCCGCCACTGGTGAAATCCACCCGCCGTGTGTTAATGTCAAGCCCTGTATACAAACCCATAATTGTAGGTAAGGATCCCAAGGCGAAGCTGTGTAGCAAGTTTGGTGACTGTCTGTGCAGAGGGAGCTGAGGAGGAAGATCAGAGAGGGGAACGACAGCTGTAGGAAGATGATGAAGGACAAGCTGCAGCAGAGCAATGTCAGCGATGTCTGGAAAGACTTTAAAACTATCTCAGGCCATGGACTGGGAGGTGGAACAGTGGCGTAGCCAGGAGGGTGGCTCAACCCCAACCACCACCATTCTGAACGCCCAGGGCGTTCGCCCAGGGCAAAGCTTTAGCTTCAGCCCCCTGTCAACTACAGATTTCTTACCATTTTCCCCCTCAGCCCCCCCCCCCCCACACACACACACACGCCCCTGTGGCATCCTGGCCTCCACGCGGGGCACAACAAGTGTACGCTTAGTGGCAGGCTGCTCCATCTGGAGTGCAAAAGGGAGAGGTTTCCTTCCTACCTGCTGCTGTCAAATTTTACAATCTGCCCTGCTCATAAACACCACACATAACACTACTGTCATGAGTCTGAGCCCAGAGCTCAGACACTCTTATGTATTTTTGAGTATTTTCTGTCTGTTATTATTTTCTTGTCAGTTTGTTATTTTGGGTTTTGTGACACAAGCCTCCTTCCTTCTCTCCCAGACACACCCACCATCCACTCACAGTCTGTTCCCCAGTTCCCAGCTGTGAATGGTTGTCCAATTAGGTCGCCTGCTCGCTCAGTCAGCCAACACCTGCGACTCACACCTGTGACTCATCTATTCCCCTGCTATTTAAACACCGCCTTACCCTTTCGCTGGTGCGGCACTATTGTACTGCATTGTTGCAGTTGTATGGACTCTATTCCCTACGTGCTTTCTCCTCATCTGCTCCAGAGCATTATCGGCTCTGGAGTGTGCCTTCTCAGTAAGTTATTCTTGTTTGCATTTTTTGTTGTCTGCACAGTTTTGGTATTTTTGTTAATAAATGTCACAATTATAGTTCAGCGCATGGGTCTGTCTTTTGCCCCGGAGAGGCTGTACATGACAGAATTGTGCCACCAGTTAATAGACCTAGTTGCTATAGTTGTGCATTTTTTCCTTTTTGTGTATTTTTCCCTTTTTTCACTCACCTGCCCAGTGAAGCTGTGATGCCTCCATCAGGCAAAGCAGACCAGAGGAGGAGGAGGTGGAGTTGGGATGAGCTGGAGTGCATTTCCATGATTGAGGACATGGCAATTAGGACTCGGAACTGCTCATCCCGTAGGGACGAGAAGCTGTGCTGGGGTGGTGTAGCGAATTTGCTGGAGGTCAAGCCCAGCATGCGCTTCCACCCCCGAGTAATAGACTCTCCGTTCCTCCACTTCCACCTATGCCCTCAGCCTCCTCCTTGCCTTCTCTAAAGGCTTCATGTCGACAGCGTTGTCCTGTCCCAGACCGCCGGAGGAATAATCCCGCCTCCTTGATGGCATCTCCCTGGACCCCAAGCCCAACAATCCCCACAGCAGATCCTTGCTCCTCTTCTTCCTCTTTGCCGGCTGTCCCGTCAGCCCCATCTCCCTCCGTTACTGCTGCGATGTCCGTCCCTTCGGTGTCTCTCCCTGCTGCCAAGAGGTCCTCCATTTTTCCACCAGCCACGTCCATCCCAGTGACTACAGGGGTGGCTCCTCAACAGTCCACAGAGGGGCCCAAGTTGACCTTAGCCACAGAGAGGGACGACGCTCCACATACAGCAGCAGGCAACATCCAGATCCAGGAAAACGGGCAAATTTTCTTTCTTTCTACTCCTACTTATGATGAAATGTCTTGCCTGATTCCCAGTAGGGAGGCTCAGGAAAAGCAGTCCCCTGAGCGCTCCCCACCTGCTGCTATTATAAATTGCTCACCAGCCCTCTCTGCGTTCTCTCCTGTGGTCCCTGAGTGTCTGCTGGCCCCGGATCAGAACCACCATATGATGGAGGAGCTCGTGGCCCTGGAAGACCCTGTTCCGGTGCCAGCGGTGAGCCAACCCCCAGCTGCCATGCTGTAAGAGCCACCAGCGTGGTCCACTTCATCTGGGGAGACACGGACTGCAATCACCACCATGCCTGCTGCGGAGGCCGCCACAACAGAGTGGGACCGGAGCTGGACCTCCTAGAGACCGGGCCCGAGGCGTCATCGTCATTTGGATTGATGGAGTAATGGATGGTGGTGGAGCTCGAGCTTAAGCAAGTGATCTCCTTTGTTTTTCTCATGTCTGTGTTGGAGAGATCTTGCCTGGCTCTTGGTGAGAAGAGTCGGGTGCAGCCATCGGCTGCGCCTGAGCTCACCTTGCCGGGCTCCACCGCTGCTGGCGACCCTAACCACGTTTTTCAACCTGTCTATCCTGAGCTTTCTCCCAGGGTCGCCGGAGAAGATCCACCACTGCCAGATGCCTCCATGGATCCAGGCTCACCACCTGATAACGTCGTGGGTTTGGCTCCTCCCGCTGGGGTCGTCGTGGGTGTCCCGTCCCAGCCCGGGACCTCCGTGGGTGTGGCTTTCCCTCTGCCCAAGGCCATCGTCTGGGTTCCTCCTCCACGGTCTGAGTCTCCGTGGGTGATGCATCCTGGCCAGGGATCTTTGTGGGTGCTGCGCCTCAGCTTTAACCCGACGTAGGTGCTGCGCTCCAGTATGGGCCTGCCATGGACCCTTGGTGGCCCATGCCAGTCCGGGGGCCACCAAGGGTGCTGCAGTGCTCCAGCTCGGAGCCACCGAGGGTGCTGCAGTGATCCAGCTCGGAGCCACCGAGGGCGCTGCAGTGCTCCAGCTTGGAGCCACCGAGGGCGCTGCAGTGCTCCAGCCTGGAGCCACCATGGGTGCTGCAGTGCTCCAGCCCAGAGCCGCCGTGGATGCTGCAATGCTCCAGCCCAGAGCCTCCGCGGGTGCTACGGTCTTCCAGCCCAAGACCACTGAGGGCGTCGTGGTGGTCCCCCTTCCTCCTCAGCCAGACGCCGTTGGGGTCTCCCATTCTCCACCACCTAACATCGCGGTGGGTCCCCCCATGGGGAGGCCGTCTCCTGGGTCACCCCTACAGTCCAGGTGGCTAAAAAAAACTCAGGCCACCCTCCTGATAGACTGAGCTGCTCGGTTGGGTGGCCCATATTCTCTGGCAGGCCACCCAACTCATACCACCTTGCCATCTGGCTGGCCTGGGACTTTGGCTGGCCACCTTAACTGCCTGGTTCTTTGGTCTAGGGGGGCCCAGGGACCTGGCGTGGCGTGGGTCCTGAGCGGGTTCCATATTTTTTATTTTTTCCCTCCTAGCCTTTTTCCCCCACCTCCCTGCCGGGGTGGTTTTTGCTGTACTTCTTCTCTGGGGGGGGGGGGTGTCTTTTCGGTGTTGCCTTGGGGTGTCTGTGGAATTTTCTTACTTTAACAGAAGGTTTCCAACAATTTTTGTCCACATGTGCACATATTTTGGTAAAGGTAATGACTGATGTTGAAACAGTGCCCTCTGTGGATGGATGCCATCACTGAATTGATGACAAAACTGCAGTGCATTGTGGGATGTGTAGTTTATTGCCATTACATAAATTGTATTTCTAAGAAAATCCTATTACTTTTTAAAATCTTGTAGGCCAGATTTGGCATGGGGGCCTTGAGTTTGACAAATGTGTTTCATATAGCAAAATACATAAGTCTTTGTTCAAGTAGCCTACTGGCTTTTTCTATAAGAGGTTGCCAACCCTTGCACTAGACAAATGAATCCTGTGTGTGTGTGTCTCTCTCTCACCCATAGCAGTCCATGCCAGCCCCATAACCACTCCTGGTGGGGTGACATCATACATCCGATCCACAGTGAATATTGGTTTGCCCACGTAGTCCTGCAGGTTATCTGGTGTGACGGTCACCGCAGTTTGTTCACCGCTCACAATGCTGAATGCCACTTTACGGAAAACCTGACAAACAGACAAAACAAAGGATCTAACATACAGCTGGGTAGCTTCTCATTAGCCCCGTTTCCAACGCAGGAACTAGAAACCAATTTTAGGGGATAGGAACTTTAGTAAGGGCCAGTCCTTTATCTGTTCCTCTCCCCAGTAGTGTCTCCATGTGGGGGTAGGAACCATCAGTCTCCAGAGGTTTTCTACAGGTATGGACACTGACAAGTTTTGTTATTTTAGATGTATACCGAAACATATTCAAGATCCAGTTATATAATCAGTAAGTGCTTAAAGTGCAGACTGTCAGCCTTAACTTGAAGGTATTCACATCCAAATTGGAGTTACAGTTTACGAACTGCATTTTTATACAAAATTTCCTCATTTCAAGGGCTCAACAGTAATTGGACGCCTCAAAAGCTATTTCATGGGCTGCATGTGCCATTCCCTTGTTAATCCATCATCAAGCAATCAGGTAAAAGGTCTGGAGTTGATTTCAGGTGTGGCATTTGCATTTGGAAGCTGTTACTGTGAATCCAAACATGTGGTCAAAGTAACCCTCAATGGAAGTGAAACAGACAATCCTGAGGCTGAAAAAAAGAAGAAATCAATCAGAGAGATGGCAGAAATGTTAGGAGTGGCCAAATCAACAGTTTGATACATTCTGAGAAAGAGAGAGTGTACTGGTGAGCTCTGGAACTCAAAAAGGCCTGGACATCCACAGAAGACAACAATGGTGGATGACTGCAGGATTCTTTCCATGTTGAAGGGGGAAAAAACAAAACAAAAAAACCTTCACAACATCCACCTCAGTGAAGAACACTCTCCAGAAAGTAGGTGTATCAGTATATCAGTCTACCATAAAGAGAACAATTTACAAGAGCAAATACAAACGGTTCACCACAAGGTGCAAACCACTAATCAGCCTCAAAAATTGAAAGCCCAAATCAGACTAAATAAAAAACATCTAAAGAAGCCAGCCCAGTTCTGGAACAGCATTATCTGGACAGATGAAACCAAGATCAACCTGTATTAGAATGATGGGGAGAAGAAAGTACAGAGAAGGCTTGAAGCGATGATCCAAATAACACCACATCTGTAAAACATGGTGGAGACAATGTAATGCATGGGCATGCATGTCTTCCAATGTCACTGGGTCACTGGTGTTTATTGATGATGTGACAGAAGCAGCCAAATCAATTCTTAAGTGTACAGGGATATAGTATCTGCTCAGATTCAGCTTCAGATACAGGAACGTTGATTGGACGGCACTTCACAGTACGGATGGACAATAACCCAAAAAACGTACTGTGAAAGCAACACTGGAGTTTTTTTTTTTTTTAAGGCTAAGAAGTTGAATATTCTGGAATGGCTGAGACAATCACTAGATCTCAACCTGATCGAGCAGCATTTGACTTACTTAGATCCAGCCCCCCCCACCCCCACCCCGCGACCCGAAAAGGATTAAGCAGAAGAAGATGAATGAATGAATGAAGACAAAACTTAAGGCAGAAAAAGCCACAAACAAGACATAACTGAAGACAGCTGAGATAGAGGCCTGGCAAAGCACCACAAAGGAGGAAACCCAGGGTTTGGTGATGTCCATGGGCTCCAGACTTCAGGCAGTCATTGTCTGCAAAGAATTCTCAACAAAGTGTTAAAAAATGAACATTTTTGGTAATATTTATTTGTCCAATTCCTTTTGAGTCCCTGAAATGAGGAGTTTTTGTACAAAAATGGTTGTAATTCCTAAACCGTAACTCCAATTTGGATGTGAATACCCTCACATTAAAGGTGAGAGTCTGAACCTTAAGCCCATATTAATTATAAATTATAAATCTTGTTTAAAGTAACATTTTCTGGCAAATAAATTATACTTGTTTTAAGCAATTTGGTAAGTCAAATTTTCTTGCTCCATTGGCAGAAAATTTGACTTAAAACAAGATTGAAGATTGCGTAAAACAAGTAGAAATATCATAAAATAAGTAAAATTTTCTTACAGAAAACTGCACAAAAAGAAAAAGTATCTGCAGACAAAAAGCAAGCATTATATCTTGATTTAAGATATTTACCTACGATTTGATTTTTTTGCAGTGTATGCATGAAATTAATCTAGACTGGAGTGCATAGGACCAACTTGCCGATGCCATTTCATGATAGAACAGACAAATGGATTGATTATACGAGACAGCTGCATAAGCAGAACCACCGGGAATTCCGTCCCCACTATCGAGTGCAGGGATGGGCAACTCATTCACTGAGGCCCGCCAATCCATTTCCAAAAATATATTACACTGGTCAACACCAAATTTATTGTCTAAGTTTTTTTTAGCTGATTTAGGACAAGTTTGATGTGCTGAATCCAAAAATCACATTGGGTTTGCTCAATCAGGTCAACTTTTTGAACTATGGCCACATGTTTTCTTACGTTTTTTGTTTACATGTACGGATATTTTCGCTTTATATGATGCAAAATTCTTTTTAATTTCTTGAAATTCTCAGAATTTTTTACAATGATGATGGAACATTCAATTTACATGTACTTAACCTTTATCACTGTCTACTATTCAATTTACAGTACAACTGTACAACTGCTTATAACTTAACATAAAAACCTGACCTGATCGAGAGAAATGGATACCATTTTCGGATTCAGCGGTGCAAAATTGTCTTAAATTAGTTGAAAAAAACAAACAACTGACAAAAAAATTATTTTTGTTATGTTGTGTTATTTATGTCATGTTTGACCATATTTGGAACTGCATGCTTAAATGCAATTATAGAGTCTGCCAGCAGAGGGAGCTAATAGGTTTCTTACTTAACCATTTGAGTGTGACTGTGGCCAAACTGCGACATAACCCCTAGTGGTCAACAGTGGTAAAGATTTTTTTCAATAAACTAGTCAGATCAGATGTCAGAACTTTCCAAGGCTATAACTTTAAAGTGGTAAGAGATAATGGCTTACTGTCAAATAGAAAGACGTAGAATATGATCCAACGTTTCAGATAGGAGTGAATTTATGCATCTAATTTGCATACAAACAAACAAAGACATTCATCACTTACCTCTGGCAAAGTGGCATCCTTTAGCGGCATTCTAGAGGTTATGTTGTCCTCTCTCGTTTAGCTTTCTGTCCTACATCCTGAAACTGTTATTGATTAGTCCACCGTCATGTCACTTTTATTCTGCAGCAATTTATCTTATATTGACGACATACAACCGCGATTGTCCTCCAGTTACATGGTGCTCCAGGTACCGGCAGGTGAATTCAACGAGCCTCACACTCCCTGTGTTATAAGAACATGTAAACATCTACCTTTATAAGCTAAATAATCTATTTTTAGAATCATAGTTGGCAAATTCGGGACCAAATCCTCCGAATTTCCTCGTCCGTAGGCGATCGCGAATGTCCACAGTGACAGTCTGTGTCCATCTTGTGCTGATATCTCCAAGACGACAAAGAAGAAGGAGGATTTCATCTTCTCTGGTGTATTATGTGACATCCACGAGTCCTCCAATGTGTGCCTGTCACCTTGTGAACAGGCACGATCAGTACAAATCCTCAGTAAAGGTGAACAGTGATCATGTTTACATGGACACAAGTAACCGGATTAAAATCCTGATCGGAATAAAAATGCTTCATGTAAACATGCCAATCTGAATATTCTAACCCGATCACGCTCATTCGGATCAAAATTTCATTCCAATTGAGAGGGGTGGTTTATGCCGATTGTTAATCCGAATGATGCGCATGAAAACACTTATTCCGAACGTAGGCCAGAAAATATGTTTACTGCGCATGTCTGTACACCAGCCACACGTCGACGTGACGTATTTCCGCCTTAGCAGCAGCTAGCGGAAAACATAGTGGGAGTAAAACAAAACTGGTCTGTATCGTCCTGCTGTCTCCCTCTGTTCGTCATATGCAGAAGTATGTACTTGTAGCTTCATTATGGAGACCAGCAGAAGCAAAAGTACAGTCTGAATAACACAAAAGAGGTCCATTTCGACACGAAGCGGGGCTTGCTAACACCGGAAGTTGCTTCTTCTACTATTTTTTGAATGTCGAAATGTTGACGTGCGCATGTCAAAATGATTTATTCCGTTTAAACATGTGACACATGGAAACGCACGTCCTAATCAGATCAGCTTTTTCAGGATCCATGTAAACAGTAAAAGTCTGATCTGAATTGTAACCGGAGTGGTGGCTCAGTTGGTAGAGCATCCGCCCCACACCCGGGAGGCAGGGGTTCAAATCCTGGCCGGGTCATGCCGAAGACCATATAAAAGCGGAACTTCCTGCCGTCCAGCTTGGTGCTCAGCAAAAAATGGAATGGAGGAGGGAAATCTGTGGCGGCGCCGTGCATGGCAGCGGCCCTCTGATTCTGCACATGGGGTGTGTGTGATTAACACAGTAGATAGGAAAAGCACAGTCTCATTCAACTGTACATTGCATGGTTGAATGACAATAAAGGGTGATTTAATTTGATTTAATTTTAATTTAATCAGATTGAAGAAATTTTGCCCATGTAACTGTGGCCAGTGCTTAGGAAAGTAAAATCAGTTGACAGGTGCAGCGTCGTGCTCTGCCACTAGGGGTACGCGGAATCTCACACTCAAATGGTTAAAGTGTTCTTGAGGCATACTTATGGCCAACATCCTGTGTAATTCTTACATTGTTCCCATGGCATTCATATGGCCGCCCTACGATGAGGGGTTTTCATGGGGTGTTCATAGAAATCTTGGACAAGACCAACGACCTGGCCACGAATTTACGAATGGTCTACGAATGCTGGATTCTCCTATGGCTGCCTTAAGAAGGACGTACGAAATGGCCCAAAAATCGTTCGTGTGACGTTTGCAGCCGTTTGTAAGAGTATTTATTTGTGACTGTTGCTTTAACCCTTTAACTGAAAAAGTCACTTTGATTCACCTGTCTGCATCGCAATCAAATCCGGTCCAGTACTGTTAAATAAAGTCCCAGATGTACAAACCTTTTTACACCATAAGATGGCAGACAGGTATAGCGTGAATCCTAGTACAATATGAGGGTGTGTTCCAATGCAAAGTTTACTATATAATCTGGTCTGAAGCGGAAGCTGTCTCATTTGAGTGAGAGAGATGACGGAGTGAAGGTGGCGAAGAGTTGGTACACTTTTGAAGAAGCCCTTGCTGTTATTCTGGCAGATCCCGATTCAGAAGATGAGCCTTTAAACCTGCTGAGGAAGATTCAGAAATGGATTACGAGCCTTCTGAGCACAATGCCTCGTCTACCTAAAGTGAAACTGACTCTGCACTGCCGACAAAGATGCATGGGACTTTATCCTGTGTTCGGCGCAGCGCCATGTGTCAAAGGGGCCACTTCTGAAGGTTCTGTAGCTTTGCCTAACCGTGGTCAAGGAGTGAAGAGGCAGAGGACAAGTCAGACAGCTTCTGGACGTGGAAGAGGCCGTGACAGTGACAGTCCAAAATGCACAGCAGGGCTGGGACGCCTGCCACGTAGCAGGAGAGGACAATGTGGCACAGTGAGACGTGATGGCGGCAGATCGGCTGGCCACAATGGCAGTGTAAATGGCACAGTAAGTACCAACAATGATGGCTGGGACCTTTTGAGAAATAAAGAAGATTATCAGGCGTGGATCAAACTGAGCCAGTTGGATATCGTGGAGACAGATTTGTCATCAACTAAACCCACTGATTTCCTGTCTTTGTTTTGGACTGAAGATTTCTGGGATATTCTCACTGAGAAAACCAACAGATATGCAGAGCAGTTCTTAGCCAAAGCCAAAGATGAACTAAAACCAAACTCCAGACTCCACAAGTGGACTGATGTCACTGTTGGGGACATGAAAGCTTTCATGGCACTGCATTTGTCCATGGGGATTGGAGAGAAGCCTGCGCTGGATGACTATTGGGCAGAGTTTTGGCTAGCTCGTACACCTGAATTTGCCACAGTGATGTCTAGGAACAGGTTTGAGATGATCCTCTCTTTCCTCCATTTTGTAAACAATGACAATAGTGTTCCAAGGGGTGAGCCAGGCTATGACAGACTATTCAAGGTGTGTCCAATGATTGACTGTATAGTTCCGTGTTTTACTGCCATCTATGGTACACACAAGGAACTGTCCCTGGATGAAATGACCATTGCATTCAAGGGAAGATCCACCTTGAAGTTATACAGCCCCCAAAAAACTGACAAATATGTGAAGCCAGCTCAGGATACGTGTTGCTGTGGTCAGTGTACACAGGACGCAATGGTGATGACAGTGACAATTTAGGCCCGAGTCATCTTGTTGTGCATCAGCTGAGGGATCCATACACCGGGAAAAGACATGAGGTGTAGATGGACAGCTACTACACATCACCAGCCATTGCTAAGGAGCTAGCAGCTAAGGAAACTGGACCGTGTGGGACCATGAACTGCAACAGGAGAGGTATGCCACTGGACCTGCGACCAGCCCAGTTGCTGTTGAGAAGGGGAGATGAGCCAGTGTTCATGCGGCAAGACAAACTGCTGGCCTGTCCGTGGCATGACATGCAGTGTCTCACCATGCTGTTATCCATTCATGGCAACACGTGTCCAGAAACGCATTTGCACGAAGGAAAAAGCGACTCGTTTTCACATTGTCAACAAGCCTGTGTGTGCGAACAGCTACAACTACATGGGAGAAGTAGACACAGCTGACCAGAGGATGAAAATCTACCTCTTTGCACGCAGAGCAAGGAAGTGGTACAGCCGCATTTTCAATGCCCTTCTGAGCATCTGCGTCGTCAATGCCCACATCATTTACACCAGATGTACTCCAGGTCCACACAAACCACTGAAGGTCTTCATTCTGGGCATATGCAGAGGTTTGCTTGAGAGCTCCAGAAAAATGGAGGGCAAGAAATCCGGAAGGCCTTCCCTGCAATGGGGTAGAAATGCCACAGCAACTCAGTGAACGGCATTGGCTTATCAGAGGTGAAGGGTGTCCAGATTATGTAGTGTGTTCTGATAGCAGCCATCTAAAAGGTCATCGCCAGACACAGTTCAGGTGCTGTCAGTGTGAGGCAGGGCTGTGTCCTGTGCCTTGCTTTCAGAAGCATCACACTCTCAAGGACTATAAACAATGCCATCTTGATAGATGAGGACAGATTTGCATACACTGCCACTTAAGAAAGAAAAACCTTCTATGTAAATATGGTGGCCGTGGTGTGGTGTTTTTTTTAATAATAATAATGGTTTGCATTTATATAGCGCCTTTCAAGAAACCCAGAACGCTTTACAATGAAAATCCATTATTCATTCATGCCACAGAGAGACAATGGTAGTGGTAAGCTACTACTGTAGCCACAGCTGCCCTGGGGCAGACTGACAAATGTGGCTGCCAATCCGCACCAATGGTCTCTTCAACCACTACCAAAAATTTGTACACATTCCTACCCAGTGTGATGGACACAAATTTTCTTTACCATTTTTTTTTTACCCAAAAATTTGTCTTATGTAAATTTTGATGGTTAAAATATGCAAATTTGGTCACATTATGCAAATACATTGAATACAATTTCTGAAATCATAACCTTTGGGTTATTTGCAATATTTTTCCCATTTACAGTGGGCCTTTATCTGTTACCACTTCCAAGCTACAGTCGTTTGAAATTTTGTTGGTCAAAATTTGCAATACCTGTCAAAAATCCTTGGCCTCAACAGTGTCGATCCGGCCGGTTTTGATTGCCATTTTCTATAAATTCTATTTGCCCCCACTGGAGTTCTTGTTTATCTACCAACACTTGACCATACAAGTCATTCTTTTATGTTATTTTAGTTTACTATAGTTTTATTTTCTCTAATGGGAGGCCCAATGTAGCAAGGTGATGCTAGCAGCTAGCTAGTGTCTAGTTAGCTGCTAGCATTAGATAGCCACCTTGGGCCATTATTCACTCATTTGCAAATATTTCTGTGGTTATTGTACTCCAAGGACCGCTTCTATCCTGTTGACCACTGAAACAACACATGCCCGTCCACCAGTGATGCTTTATTTCATTAATGATGAGCTTATGCTCGCTATCCGAGCTAGGAGCGAGCCAGCTAAGATTAGCAATAGTAACAAGAGATAGAGCGGCGTTAACTGCAGCTCTTGGACATTTAACCCTCAAGCGACCAAGTGGGGTCATTTACAACCCCAGCCATATAATTTAATGTGCCGTCTCTTTATTTTTTATCCAAATTTTCTTTCCTAGCATGAATTTGTCAGTCTACTAATCCTACACACTTTCATAGTTTTTTGCAGGGATCAACCAATTGGTGTGGCGTAGACATCGCAAACTCTTGTGGGGTCATTTATGACCCCGAAGAGAAGCACTGGTTTTTAAACATTGGTTTTATAAATTTTATTCAAATGTTCCACTTCTAATAGTTAGTTAGTTAATCCCTTCACACCTGAAGGTGTATAAGGGCGGCGCCTATCTCCGTTTCTCCGACCCTAGGCCACACAGCTACTGTAAGTAGTGAAAGCTACAGCGAGGGGTCAGTCCTCTAGTAGCTCTGAGTGTAACTTTACTTTCCCCATTCCATTATGCGGAGCACCACGCTAGAAGGCAGAAAGCACCATTTTTATATGGTCTTTGGTATGACCCAGCCGGGATTTGAACCCCTGCCTCCCGGGTGTGGGGCGGATGCTCTACCAAATGAGCCACCACTCATTTGTCTGTTTGTCTGGATTTGTCTGTTTGTCTGTTTGTTAGCAAGATAACTCAAAAAGTTATGGATGGATTTTCATGAAATTTTCACAGATTGTCAGAAATGGGGTATCCTACAGATCATTAGATTTTGGTGGTGATCCAGATCACCGTCCACAAGAAAACCGCCATTACGCAAAATGCCATAATAGGTATCATGATCATCATCGTAACTACAATAATAGGTATCATCATCATCGTGATGATGATATGATGACTATGATGACTATGATGATGATGATGATGTTCCAAGAGTGAACTGACAAGGACTGTCTAAATAAATGTAATGTTGTTCTTACAGTCTGCGTTTTGGTTATTTCTTGCAATAAAAGTATTATTAGCAAACACATTTTACATTAGATCATTATAAAATACCTGTCTTAAATACAGGGAGTAGTTTTGGTATGATAAACCTCCAACCAGCCATTTATAATAAGGATCCCTGTACAGAGCACAATGGGGTCATAAATGACCCCACTTGGTCATTTCAGTCCGTAAAATAGCTTGGTCGCTTGAGGGTTAAAGAGACGTGCTCTGAAATGAACCATGCTGAGGAAGGATGCAAGAGATGGTTCACAATGATGTTGCAATAATTAAACATTTCAAGGCAAATTGGGCACAGTATGTCGCAAACATTTTATTAAGACCTGTGCAAATTCTCAAAATGTGGAAAAACTGCAGCAATGGGACCTTTACACAGTGATTCATAAATCTGTATTGAACTGTAGAGGTCAGATTAAATGGTTTGGTATCATAGCAACATCGTGCCATCCCTACTGCACATTGGTTTTGTACCAGTAACTTTAGGCATATTCCATGACTCGACTCTTGAATCCGAAATACTCCATACAGTTACATGTAGCATATCCAGGATGACAATCACCACTAAAACTTCTGTTGTGCTCAGTGTGATCTTCTACCTTCTCCACTTGTTTCTGCAGGTTTCTCACTCCAGACTCTCTGCAATACTGTTTGATGAGCAGATTGAGGGCATCTGATGAGATGGAGGCCTTCTCTTCAGTCAGACCACAGAGGGAACGCAACTGGGGCACCAAATAACGCTAGACACAGACAAAGATAAAAAAACATTTCTTAAAATCCTGAGATGCTGCATCTACACATGGACTTTTTGTAGACGGTACTTATGTCTACTTTTCATTTTCATAGTCATAACCACACCAAGAGAGGCAGAGACCAAGTCAAGACCAAGACCACTGCAAATGTACAGTACACCTTGGTCTTGACTTGGTCCTGACCCCTTGAAGTCTTGTGTGATCTTCACTACAACACAAGTCTAAGATGTGGTTCTCTTTCATTGCATCCGTGTTGTGTCATTATGTGAACATCTCTCACATGACCTCATCAGAGCATTCCAGTCTCTTTTGGCCACATGCCTCCACTCCAAGGCAGACTGCTTCCAATCAAGCCTTTTAATAAATGCTACAAGGGAACAGGACTGTCAGCCAGGACTCCCAACTCTACTTCTAACAACAGCAAGCCGGAATCCATGCTGTGGGAAGAAATGATTGTAACTCACTATTTTAGGACTGTAACAATAATTACAAACTCGATTAATCACACAATATATACAATTAAACTCAACAGTTTTTCTGGCCTCAATATATCAATGCTTACATAACTGTGCTGTTTCTGTCCCTGTCCTGTAAGTTAGCAACTCTCTGTGGGAGGCCAGACCATGGCCATACAGGAGGGACAGCCAGAAAAAGAGAGAAATTAGGGTCTGCTCCTGTCCGAGCCTACAAGTCTGCTTCTTTTAAACAGTACGATCGCATCATGCTGCAAAGCTCTCAGAATTGGCTCGATCAGAGGTCTTTTTCAACTCTTGCTCGGTTCCTCATGGATGAGCACAGTCATGTGTATGCTACGTACGTATAACGTGCAACTGTTTGTACAGTCACACATTTTACAACATCGCAACATCCAGTGTTTAATATTGCTGTTAAATGATGGGGTGTACATGGATTGCTATTATATCTCTACATACGGGGCTGAAAATGATCTTCATGATGTCAACTAGACCAGGGTTCACCAACTAAAACTGCAAGAGGTCCAATAAGTTGGTCCTCTTCCCCACCGAGGTCCAAACTAGATCTGGGAATCTTTAGGCACCTCATTATTCCATTATGATTCAGGGCTCCGATTTGATTCTAAAACAATTCTCCACGCATCTTAATGCATTTTTTCTATTCGTGATTTTTCCCTTCCACTGTGTGACAAGTTGGTACTACAGCTATGGTCACAAAGATTCATATGAATGATGGATTTGTAAGAATCTCCCAGTTCCTACGAATTCTGGAGTTCACAGACTTTCGTGAAGGGGGGGGTATAGTTTCTTACGGCTGCCATTCAATTTGCAAGACCAACTTCAGGCACACATGAGGTGCTTTTCCATTGTACGATGGCCCGAGAGTTCTTACGTTCTTCGTAAGGGTGCGTTGTAGAGGTGGGACAACACATTGGCTCAGTGATGGATTGCGATACTTGACACTAATGATGATGCACCGATCCCTAAACACATGGATCGATCTTTTATTAATTATATATATTTATGTGAACATTGCATACTCTTTGGTATTCAACCAACCACATTTTCAGTCTACTAGATGGCGTAAAGCAAGCACCCAGTCAAAGGAAGTCATAGCTTGTCTGGTGAGATTTGCAGCCAGGTTTGAAATGTTTATTTATGAAGCGCTTTTCAGAGACATAGTCACAAAGCGCTGTACAATAAAATAAAAGGATTTGATAGCTAAAAATAAAAAATATCAGACTTGACATTAAAAAGCAACTGAACTGAAACTCAACAGAAAACCTCATTAGAAAAAAAAGTTTTCAGCTGCTTTTTAAAAGAGTCCAAAGAGTCAGCTAAACATAGCTGGAGTGAGCATCAATTCCAAACAACACCGCCCACCGCCCACCGCCCTCCCTGTGTGAAGAGACACGTCTCTGTGGAAAATGAAGCCCTGAGAATACTTTATTATATGAAAGAGATGTCAACAGTTTTACTCTGGGACATGATTTGAGGTTGAATAAGGTGAAAAAAATTTGAAAGCTATGGTATTCCGATATTGTGATTATCATTGAATCGTGATAGGATCATATTGTGACCCAAGTATCGTGATCCAAATCGAACTGCAAGTCATTGGTAAGAAGATTTTACGGCATTCGGCACATTTTGTCGGCACAAATGTCACAAGAATGATGTACTTCTGCCTTATGAGCGCCTCACTACCACCTCATGCACACCGTACGAATCTCTGTACAAATGAGGATTCGTACAGCGTGTACTACGACCGCTGTAAGGGGCCCTCAAGAACAACTTAAGGTGTTCTTGAGGCATATTTACAGCCAACATCTTGCGTAGTCCTTATGTTGTTCATATGGCATTCATACAGCTGCCCTAAAATGAGGGGTTTTCGTGGGGCGTTCGTAGAAATCTTGGACAAGACCATCAACCTGGCCACGAACTTACAAATGGTCTATGAATGCTAGATTCTCCTACGGTGACTGTAAGAAGGCCATACGAAATGATCGTACGGTGTTTGCAGCTGTTTGTAAGGGTACCTGTGACTAGCTCAAAGAAAACTATTTGCAATGACCCATGAATTTGATTCCAATATCTTTTAATAAAACAAATGGAAGAGAAATGTGGCAAGTCACATGGACAAATTTATCTGAAAATGTGCGTTTAAGAACTGCCATGGTCAGTCTCTCAGAAGATCACAGCTGTCTCCAGCAGGCCAGTATCATTTAACCCACTTTTACACATTATTTTATTACGCTCATGTTTTAGCTGCTTTTAGCTATGTATTAATTTTTTAAAAAATCAAATGAATTCATTGCTCAATTTCAAACAAAACATGTAATATCAAATTTTATAATACAGCAGAAGACTAAATGTGTTCGCTGCCACCAAATAAATATCTATAAAATTCTAAAATCTGTAACTAAAATTATAAAAATGTAAAGCTTTACAGGAGTACGCAAACTAAATAGCACTAAATTTAAAAAAGTACCCGTGCATGCCCATGAATACCCATGCATGCTGTTACCATGGCAACAGCAACCATGACGTCTGCCTTTGATCTTTGACATCTTTACCATGGCAACAGTAACCATGGTGAAACCTGCCTTTGATCTTTGATGTCACCACTCATTCAGTGATACTTGCCTTTGATCTTTGATGATGTGTCTGCCTGGCAACAGTAACCATGGCAAAATCAGTGCGTCTATGATGTCATAGCTATGAACACCCATAGCTCCCCTATGGACGTTCATCAAAGCTTTCCACTCCTAAACTTCCGCATATCCAGAGAGGTTGAAATTCGGGGATGCACACCCTCGTAACCTCAGCAAAGCACATATCAAATCTGAGGCCATTCTGATGAACAGTTCGGGAGATACGCACGGAACACAGACAGACACACAGACAGAGGTTCCTTGCATTATAATATGATTACTATTTAAAAAGCAAAATTTCACAAAAAGTCCACCTCTATATTTTCAGTATGAAAAACTGTTTTAACTGTGAGCTTAAAAAAAAGGACCAAAAAAAAATTCCATATTACAGAATTCCTCCGACAGTAAACGGTAAACTCCAGCATGGATGCAGCTATAACTCCACGGTAAAAGGGAGAGGGGAGGCGAAACTTTTCATGTTCAGTAACACGCAGACGTTTTACAGAGTTTTTATGTGATATCGGAGGCTACAAAAAGGACCTCCATAACCAGCATTAGGCTGGCTCAACGGGATCACAGTCCTGGGGGAAACGACTTCACCCCTGTATCTTAGCATGGACTACTCTCGGCAGAGAGAGAAGTGCCACAGTAGATACACTCAATTTCACAACAGCGCTTCATTCCGTGGGTACACACCAGGAACAAACCATCTCTGTCTGGGTGGATGTTCTGGCCTGTGTGTGTGTGACGCCTGCAGTGAACCATGATTTTGCAACCTACTGTATACCTGCTGGAGCACTCAGACCCACAGAGTCTCTGCACAGAGCGGAGTTGGTGGGAGTACAGAGAACACCCAAGGGTGTTCACCTCCTCCGTTCTCCAAGGGTCGGTGTATTCTGTCATGATTCGCTGCCATAAACTGTCTGGGCAGCCGCCGATACAACATTTGAATTCCACAAACAAAACAGGCTCCTTTAAAAAAAAAATACATCAAAAGACTTAGGAGTCCGGATGGAGGACTCTTGGGGTCCGTATTGGTAACCCTTGAACTAGACAGTCAATGATGGGGCATCTCATTCTGACCTGATGAAATCACATTGAGTGTTCAGATGTCCTGACCGTTGACCTTGAGCACAGCCTAAATGCAGACCCATTTGAGCATCACTATGCACGAGTTTCCCCAACACTGGGACAATTGACTAGGAGGAGTAATAATTTTCGTGAAATCATAAATGCTCAGATCTCCTGACCTTTGACACAAGAGGAAATGTAGCTTTTCTAGAAGCCCCGTTCTCCAAGTAGACCACTTCAAAAACTTGCAAAATTCTAACATATTTATATTGAAATACTCAGATATGTCTTTATTTTTCAGCACTTTTTGTCCAAATATCGAAATAAAAATTAACCTACCACAAACCTCCCCAAAACACACACACAAAGAAATGCAGTCTTGACCAAAGTCAAGACTGCAATTAGAACCCTTGAAAGAAGTGGGGTTTAAAATGTCTTTAAAGGGGTCATTGACTGAAAACTGGTGTGTCTGTATGTTTTAACTGTCTGAAATGTGTCTTCTGGTCACCTAATTATCACAAAAATATCAAAACAGTCAATTCTTTTAAACAAAAAAAAACAAAAAAAAAAACCACACACACAGCTTTTATCTGTTTTTTTTCTCTCCAAGAAACACCAGAAATGTTTTTGACTCCTCCTGGTAAATCATATACGTCATAGTTTGACAAAGCCAACCCACCACTGTCTTTCTGAGACCTGCCCACTGCTCTATTATTGGCCTGCCTCGCTGTCTGTCATGTAGATGGAAGGGGTGTTAAATGTAGCCTATTAGCCCCGGAGCTGTTAGCTCCCCAGCTGACACTGGTACCACAGGACTCATGTATAAACGGTGCACACGCACAAAAACACGGCGTATACTGATTTTCATGCACACGGTGGGATGTATAAAAACAAACGTGATGTGAGAATCTGCGGGCCGAGCCGCAAAGTTTTGACCTGCTGTGAGAAGTTGCGGGCTCTCCGCAAAATTTTGTTTGACTATTAGGAGGGTCTGTTAAACTACAAAACAGCTGAAACTCACAGAATGTGTTGATATAACATTTCTCCTTCAGTTAAAATGATTTGTCTACGAATTAGTAGTTGAAAAACATTATTATTATTATTACGTGATCTCCATAACTAGGCTTATTGAGCGCAGTGAAACCCCGATAAATAATAACTAATTTCCCTCAGATACAACCTGCTTCATTCATGAATCAAAACCAGCGCCACGACAAACTGAATCCTGTCTCTGTAAATGTGATAGAGATAAAAAATTTACCAGAGACGATGTTGACTCACGAGGCAACACGCACAAATCCATCTCTCCTGGGAGGAATTCTGTTGAGCAAAATGCCTCTAATGAGCCCCAGCTCCAGCACAACACGTGCCGAGGCAACAAGAAGCCCCTGACTGCAAACTACTTGGAGGCGGCTGGATTGTGAATCCCTGCAAGTGAACCCCGGTAGCTGCAGCGGTGACATTTGCAGCTGTATCGGAGTGAAGAGATGATTCCATAGTCTAAAATATCTCTGTTTGGAGAGTACAATCTGGAAATAAAAGGCTTTTATATTGTGCTGCTCCGTGCGTTCCTCCTGGCTGTCATGTGTATTTTGGATTCTGACACAGATTTGGTTTCGAGTGTAACTTCAGCTGTAAGACTGGAGTGGTATTCAATTATTCAATCTTTATTTACTTATTTTACTTTGTAACATCACGTCTGTCTGTGCAACTGTCATTGAGTAGTGATCTGTCTATTAACTTTAATGCCAGACCATTTTATTTCAGTCTAAGCCGGCTGCATTAACTGAGGTGTAAGCACAAGTTGTTGCTTCAGCCTCCACCCTTTGTCTGAAATCTGTTGACTTTTCCCTTTCCTTTTCCTCTTGTTATGATCTGACAGAAATAAAAAAAAAAAAAAAATGAATGGACCGTCACTGTAACACGGTCCACTCAGTAAACTTTGGTTTATTATTGATTCTGGAGGGTCACAACAAAAGATATTTTTTCTGACCTCCACCTCCGTTATCAACATCTCAGCATCACACTCTGTGAAGCTATTATTTTTTATGTTGTGCTTTCCCACAGGATTGATGATCATAGCTTAACAGAAGAGTGACAGAAGGGACGTTTTTCCTCATTTACAGTCATTAGTGGAGGAACCGAGGTGGAGTAAAGTCACCCTAATCATCATCATAGCAGTCTGTCGGGGGTGACAATGACTTTCACTTAGCTCTGATCAGATTCCTCCATGCAGCTCTGTCCTTCGCCCTCCGCTGCCAGGAATGCCTGACCCTGTTAACCCGGGCGACATCCAAGCCGGTATGAGTAGCTTTCTGACTGACCATTTCATGAAACTGCATGCAAAGTATTTGAGTACCGCTAGCTTTTGCTGGACTAGTGGCACATTCTTGGCAGATAGAGGTATTATCAGTGGCAAGGACAGGCCAAGACAAACTGACTCCAGTATGTTGCAGTGACTGACCAGATGATAGGTTTGTTTATCTCTGCTCACCCTAATAGCCATCCAAAATATAAATAAATAAATAAAAAATGGGCAGCTCGGTGGTGCAGTGGTTAGCACTGTGGCAACACAGTAAGAAGGTCATGGGATGGATTCCACCCCTGACCATCTGTGACCCTTCTGTGTGGAGTTTGCATGCTCTCCCCATGTCTACGTGGGTTTACCACGGATTCTCAGGTTTCCTCCCACAGGCCAAAAACATGCAGGTTAGGTTAATTGGAGACTCTTAAAGTGACCCTCGGTGTGAATGTATGTGTGAAAGGTGAAGGGATTGGTGCCATACCGTGACTGCCTCATCCATCCAGGTGGATGCCCTGAATTTCCCTCTGGGGATCAATAAAGTACACAAACTAAAAATAATAAAAAAATCCCTGTTACCACCTGATTCACCAGTCCACAATATAACTCACGTCACTTCATCCCATTTCCCAATAATTTCATTGTGATTCCACAGCAAATCGCCAGCACCAGCATACCAGTAACAGAACAAACCTGTGACTCGCAGAGCGAGACACTGCCCTTTGAGATCCCGCAGCTCGGCAGGCTTCACCTTGGCCAGCAGCCTCGGGTCCCAGGCAAGATCAGTTGCGGTAATTGGGGTGCCGTCTGGTGGTGGTACTAGCGATTTCTTGTGGAATCATGTTAAAATTATTGGGAGATGGGCCGGAGGAATGCGAGATACACCATCAACCGTGTACCAGCAAACCAGCACTGCTCATCTGAGTTAGACAGAGGCTAGAAGCTAGTCAGCTAATGGCTAACTGGCGTAAGAGGTAGGGCAGAGTTGAATAGGTGAAGGATGGTTCTGAAAGTGACAGGCTTTAAATCAGAGCATCTCAAGAAAGTCAGGAAAAATACAAAACAAATTTGCTTCAATGATTAAAAAATTGAAGAAACTACGAACAAAATATGTCACAAACACTTCATTAAGACGTGTGTGAGCTGTTAAAATGTGGAAAAAGTGCAGTCAATGACCCCTTTAAAAATGGCCCTACTACTGAATCAACTAAGCACGTAGAAGAGATACACACTTAGTTGACTTCTCTCCAGGTGATGGAGGGATCAGGATGCAGCCTTGTCCAGTCTCTATTCTGTTACCTGCTCAGCTTCTCACCAGAGCTCTGCTGAAGTTAGCTCAGGTTGCTGTGTGCTCTGTGACACAGCCATGCTCCCCGTTATGTCTTGTTGTAGGTGGCCCCTGCTGTTAAGTTTCAGATACAATTTACTGTATATAACTGTCATTTATCAAACGTTTGTTGTACTGTTATCCACAGGGCTTTTATTGTGAAAGCGAGCAGAAGGTGGGGGAGCAGATATGTTTTTTGTTTTTTTTCCGGGGATTCTCCTGTAACGGGGTTGTTTGGAATAAAGGTGCCAGCGGGCACACAGAGTGTGTTGTTCTTATCATCTTTCAGTGGTAGCAGGGGATGGTTTCCAACTATAGAGTCCCGCCGACGTTTGATGAGGGGAAGCCCTATGAAAGTTGGAAAAATGAAGTCACGATTTGGACCCGAGTCACAGAGCTGGAAAAAAAGAAGCAAGCACTCGCTGTGGCTTTGGCGCTATCGGGAAGAGCCCGGGAAGTGGCGTTGGAGATACCGATAGATGACTTGAACAAAGACACTGGTATGAACACTTTGCTTCTGCATCTTGATAACCTATTCTTGAAAGAAGAAAAAGACTGGGTTTATGAGGCCTACTCCAATTTTGACTGGATAAAGAAAGACAGCGGTGTGTCTATGGCAGACTATATAATAGACTTTGAGCAGCGCTACTCCTGCATGCGTAAATCCAGCCGTGGACAAAATTGTTGGTACCCCTCTGTTAATGAAAGAAAAACCCACAATGGTCACAGAAATAACTTGAATCTGACAAAAGTGGTAATAAATAAAAATTCTATGAAAATTAACCAATGAAAATCAGACAATGCTTTTGAATTGTGGTTCAACAGAATTACTTTAAAAAAAGAAACTCATGAAACAGGCCTGGACAAAAATGACGGTACCCCTAGAAAAGATTGAAAATAATGTGACCATAGGGACATGTTCAACCAAGATGTGTTCTCTAATTAACATCACAGGTGTCTACAAACTTGTAATCAGTCAGTCGGCCTATTTAAAGGGTGACAAGTAGTCACTGTGCTGTTTGGTGACATGGTGTGTACCACACTAAACATGGACCAGAGGAAGCAAAGGAGAGAGTTGTCTCAGGAGATTAGAAAGAAAATTATAGACAGGCATGTTAAAGGTAAAGGCTATAAGACCATCTCCAAGCAGCCTGATGTTCCTGTGACTACAGTTGCACAGATTATTCAGAAATTTAAGATCCACGGGACTGTAGCCAACCTCCCTGGACGTGGCCGCAGGAGGAAACTTGATGAAAAATGGAAGAGACGGATAATACGAATGGTAACAAAAGAGCCCAGAACAACCTCTAAACACATTCATGGTGAACTTCAAGGTCAAGGTACATCAGTGTCAGATCGCATCATCCGTCGTTGTTTGAGCCAAAGTGGACTTCATGGGAGACGACCAAGGAGGACACCACTGTTGAAAACAAATCATAAAAAAGCCAGACTGGAATTTGCCAAACTGCATGTTGACAAGCCACAAAGCTTCTGGGAGAATGTCCTATGGACAGACGAGACAAAACTGGAACTTTTTGGCAAGGCACATCAGCTCTATGTTCACAAACCCAAAAATGAAGCATACCAAGACAAGAAAAGAACACTGTCCCTGCTGTGAAACATGAAGGAGGTTCTGTTATGTTCTGGGGCTGCTTTGCTGCATCTGGTACAGGGTGTCTTGAATCTGTGCAGGGTACAATGAAATCTCAAGACTTATCAAGGTATTCTAGAGAGAAATGTGCTGCCCAGTGTCAAGACAGCTTGGTCTCAGTCACAGATCATGGGTCTTGCAACAGGATAATGACCAAAAACACACAGCTAAAACACCCAAGAATGGCTAAGAGCCAAACATTGGACTATTCTAAAGTGGCCTTCTATGAGCCCTGATCTAAATCCTATTGAACATCTGTGGAAGGAGCTGAAACATGCCATCTGGAGAAGGCACCCTTCAAACCTGAGACAACTGGAGCAGTTTGCTCATGAGGAGTGGGCCAAAATACCTGCTGAGAGGTGCAGAAGTCTCATTGACAGTTACAGAAATCGTTTGATTGCAGTGATTGCCTCAAAAGGTTGTGCAACAAAATATTAAGTTAAGGGTACCATAATTTTTGTCCAGGCCTGTTTCATGAGTTTGTTTTCTAAAATAATTCTGTTGAACCACAATTCAAAAGCATTGTCTGATTTTCATTGGTTAATTTTCATAGAATTTTTATTTATTACCACTTTTGTCAGATTCAAGTTATTTCTGTGACCATTGTGGGTTTTTCTTTCATTAACAGAGGAGTACCAACAATTTTGTCCACGTGTGTATAAGATGGAGCTTCCTGATGCTGAGTTAGCATTTAAGTTGTTAGACACTGCATGCCTGGATGTTAAAGATTGGCAGCTCGCCTTGACTGGGTGTACAGACTTAACTTTTGTCTCGATGAAATCAGCACTCAAGCAAATATTTAGTGAAAATTCATCTGTTTCAACCACGGGCATTAATCAGGAAACGGCCTATATCACAGAACAAAAACAGCAAACAAGAAAGTCATCTTCCTGGAATAGTAAACAAAAAACACCACAAGCAGGCACCAACCCCTTGGACAGGTATGGTCGGAGATCAAGATGTGCTATCTGCCAAAGCACATTTCACTGGGCTAAAGACTGTCCACACAGAAGTGAACAAGTCAAACTTATAGCAGCAAGTTAAGTAGATAACACAGAGGAGTGTAACTTTACCCTGTTTACTAAAGAGTCACCCAATGAAGCAGAAATCTTTATGACTGAATGTTTTGATTCTGCAATAATCGACACCGCATGCACTCGGACTGTGTGTGGACAAGAATGGCTCAATAATTATATGACAAGGCTGAGTCTTGAGTGAGATAAATAATATGAGAAAAACGGAGAAGCAGAGTAATAGACCATTTAAATTTGGTGATGGAAAAGTGATTCATTCCACAAAAAGGTTGAAATTACCTGCAAAGATTGGACAGACAAGATGTAATATTGAAACTGAGGTCGTTCCTGTAAAAATCCCACTTCTTCTGAGCAAAACATCCTTGAAAAGAGCAGGAACAGTGTTGGACATGGAAAATGACAGTGCAGTTATGTTTCAGCAGCCAGTGAAACTTGACTTTACCAGCTCTGGTCATTACTGTGTGAACATTATGGACAGAAAAGACTGACACAGTCGGAGTGATGATCAGATTTTGACAGCTGATGATGTAACAAAACATGAAAATGGAGATGAGAATCAAGAGCAATGTGATGAGGAGATCCTGACAATCACAGACAATTTGAATGTGGCTGAAAAACACAAAATCCTGGTGAAGCTTCACAAACAGTTTGGCCATGCTTCTGCTGACAAATTGCAGAAGCTGCTCGATAGCTCTGGAAATAAAGACACAGAATGCAACATGATCTTCCAAAAAATCATCAGTGAATGTGACATTTGCCAAAGGTACAATAAGACCAAACCAAGGCCTGCAGTTGGATTGCCACTAGCATCTCAGTGTAATGAAACTGTGGCAGTTGATCTACATGAACTGAAGCCAAGCCTGTGGTATCTTCACATTATTGATCAATTCACAAGATTCAGTGTAGGCAGCATTCTCACTACAAAGAAGACCTCAGAAATAGTGAAGCATTTCATTCATGTGTGGGTAAGTGTACATGGACCACCACAGAAATTATTTAGTGACAATGGAGGAGAGTTCAACAATGATGAAGTGAGAGATATGGCAGAGAATTTTAACATAGAAGTTAAGACAACAGCTGCCTACAGCCCGTGGAGCAATGGACTTCGAGAGAGACATAATCAAACACTCACAGAGACCATAATGAAAATAAAAGTCGGTAACTGCTGTGACTGGAACACTGTGCTAGACTGGGCACTCATGGCGAAAAACACTATGCACAGTGTTCATGGATACAGCCCATATCAACTGGTGTTTGGACAGAATCCCAACCTGCCCTCTGTGTTAAATGATAAACTCCCAGCCTAGAGGGCAGTACAAAGAGTGAATGGGTTGTAAAACACATCTCTGCTTTGCACGCTGCAAGAAGAGCTTTCACAGAAACAGAATGTTCTGAAAGAATACGGAGAGCACTACGCAAACAGATCCGTCACACAGATGAAACATATGAAGTGGGTGGTTCCGCTTCCGGGTCACCAAGGGATGGCAGCATAGAGCGTGGTCTCCCGACCAAAAACAAGAAATTACTTCGAAAAAGTCAAATTAAAACCGACAAAAACTAGTCCTAATGTCTACAAAGGAGAGGAGATGCCTCCGAAAGTGAGAAATAAATCAACCACTGTGGCAACATCCACAGAAATGGGTGTGCCGCAAGATCAAGAAGCTAATGCTAACTCTACCGCTGCTAACCAGGGAGAAAACGACGCAAATGAGGACGAAGGAGCGGTGACTATCAGCACAATACTCAAAGAACTGCGTGAATACAGACAAGAGATCATGAGAGAATTTGCCAAGACAAACTCAAGACTGGATGAAGCGGAGAAAAGAATTGTGGGGAACAAGGAAAGGCTACAAGACAAGGAAGGAGTAGTTGCAGGAATGCTAAAACTGCAAGAACAACTTCAGGAGAAATTAACGGGTCAGGAACATCAGGATTTATGGAATTCCCGAACAAAAAGAAATGGACCCAAAGACAATGATTACATTTATAGAGAAAGTGCTTAGAAATAACCTCGGCATCCCTGATACTGTAAACCTGAACATAGAGAGGGCGCACCGAGCGCTCGCCCCACAGCCCCCACCTGGAGCCAAGCCGAGATCTATCTTGGTCAAATTCCAGAGCTTTAGAACGAAAGAAGAAGTAACCCGTTTGGCATGGCAGAAGAAAGGCTTTACTCTGGATGGCCATGAGATAAACTTGGATCATGATTATGCTCCAGTAATTCTACACAGACGGAAAGTATATGCCGAGGTGCGACGAGTCCTGAAAGAAAACAAAATACGATTTCAGACTCTCTATTCAGCTCGCCTAAGAGTTTACTATGAAGAAAGGCAGAGAACGTATGACACAGCGGAAGAGGCGACAGCGGACATGGTCAGCCGTGGCCTGCCGGTGAAAGTGATTGAGCAACCAGCAACGTTGTGGGAGAGGATTCAGCAAGGAGCCTGGCAGCCAGCGCGGACCAAATGGACCACCACGGCCGGGAACACGCAGAGCTTCAAGCAAAAGCTGCAAGCATTTAGACGCACAGCAACAGAGGATACAGGTTGATTTGGTCATTTTGATTAAAGATAAGAAATAAATGAGACAGATATATAAGAAAAGAACTACGAAAATTTTGGTCGGAAGAAGGGACAACGAAGGGACACTGAACTGTTTATATGGCTGACGAAGAAGTGGGAATTATTGACGTTTGGAGAGAATTACATCCTAAAAGTAGAGACTATACACATTATTCTTGCCCGCACAGTGTTTATTCAAGAATCGACTATTTTTTTGTGTTCAATAATGATTCTTTCAGAGAAAGAGATTGCAAAATTAAGACAATTGATCTCTCGGATCATAGTCCCATTTCATTGTCTGTTATTTTAGAAAAGAAGGTCAGAAAAGTGTTGTGGAAGTTCAACTCAAATATATTAAATAATTCCGAATTAAGACAAAAATTAAAGGATGACATCAAGAACTATCTTGAGTTGACCGACACAGGCGAAGTGTCACAGATAATTTTGTGGGACGCTCTGAAAGCTGTAATGAGAGGAAAGATCATTTCAATGACGTCACACTTGAAAAAATTAAAGGAGCAAAAATTAGCTGATCTCCAAGGAAAATTAAAACGATTACAACGGTAAGACAGTAATAAGAGTAATTCAAAAGTAAAAGAGGAAATAAAAAAGATTAAAAGTGAAATTGATAACATCTATATGCAGGACACCCAGAAAAAAAATTGTTTTTCTGAAGCAAAAATACTATGAAATTGGGAGTAAATCGACTAAATTACTAGCATATAAATAACACAAACAGAGAGCAGAAAACACAATTTATAGAATAAAACACCCCCAAACAAAGAGGGTCGAAAACAAACTGGAAAAAATACAGGAAAGTTTTGAATCATTTTATAAAGATTTGTATTCCCAACCTCAAACTTCTAACGAGACACAAATAGAAGATTTTTTAAAAGCATTGAACTTACCAACAATGACAAATACACAAAATGAAAAATTAGTCCAACCAATAACAACCAAAGAACTAAATCTGGCCATTTCCAAATTAAGAAGTGGGGAAGTCCCCAGGCTCCGATGGTTACACTACAGCGTGGTATAAATGTTTTAAAGAAGAATTGTCCCCTATACTATTAAAAACCTTTAATTGGATTATACAAAATGGTGAAATCCCTCCATCTTGGAAAGATGCAGTCATTTCTGTCATACCCAAGGAGGGTAAGGACAGACAGGATTGCAGTAGCTACCGTCCCATTAGTGTCCTTAACTTGGATTATAAATTATTCACAGCAATAGTGGCTCGAAGACTTAAAAATTTCCTACCTGATCTGATACATTTAGACCAGTGTGGATTTATCCAGCAGAGACAGACCTTAGATAATATAAGACGCCCCTTACGTGTGATAGGACAAATAAATAAGGAAAAGACTAAGGCCATTATTGTACGATTAAATGCCGAAAAGGCGTTCGACTCAGTCAGATGGTTATTCCTCTATAAAGTATTGGCAAAATTCGGCTTTAAGGAAAATTTTATCACATTAATACAATTCCTTTATGATAAGCCAAAGGCTCATGTAAAGATCAACGGAGATTTTTCTGACTCCTTCCTCCTGGAGCGAGGAACGAGGCAGGAATGCCCGATTTCACCCCTTCTTTTTGCCCTTTATATTGAGCCCCTTGGCCAATTGATAAGACAGACTGGGGAGATTAAGGGGATTACAGTAGCTGGGAATGAATAAAAAGATGCAGTGCTTGCAGATGATGTACTTGTTTTTTTGGAGGAGCCTGAAGAATCTTTTATGAAGTTGATGTCTGTATTAAACAGCTTCGGGAAGTTATCCGGTTACAAATTAAATATATCTAAAACTCAGGTGATGACCCTGAATTATAAAGTTTCAAAATCTCTTAAGGAAAAATATAATCTTGACTGGGATGCTGTCTCCCTAAAATCCATCCATCCATCTATCACCGCTTTTCCGGAGGTCCGGGTCACAGAAGCAGCAGTTCAAGCAGAGAAGACCAGACTTCCCTCTCCCCAGCCACCTGCTCCAGCTCTTCAGAGAGGATACCAAGGCGTTAACAGACCAGCTGGGAGACATAATCTCTCCACCGAGTCCTGGGTCTGCCCCGGGGTCTCCTCCCAGTGGGACGTGCCTGAAGCACCTCAAGTGGGAGGCGTCCAGGAGGCATCCTAATCAGATGCGGTTCTACTCTGAGCCTCTCCCGGATGACTGAGCTCCTCACCCTATCTCTGAGGGTGAGTCCAGCAATCCTACAGAGAAAGCTCATTTCAGCCGCTTGTACCCGCGATCTTGTTCTTTCGGTCATTACCCAAACCTTGTGACCATAGGTGAGAGCAGGAACGTAGATTGACTGGTAAATCGACAGCTTTGCCTTAGAACTAAGCTCCCTCTTCACCACAACAGACCGGTACAACGTCCGCATCACTGCAGACGCTGCTCCAATCCGTCTGTCAATCTCTCGCTCCATTTTCCCCTCACTCGTGAATAAGACTCCAAGATACTTAAACTCCTCCACTTGGGGTAGGAGCCTGTCCCCAACCCAGAGAGGACAATCCACCTTTTTCCGGCTGAGGACCATGGACTCGGACTTGGAGGTGCTGATTCTCATCCCAGCCGCTTCACACTCAGCGGCAAACCATCCCAGCAAGAGCTGTAGGTCATTGCTGGATGAAGCCAACAGGACAACATCATCTGCAAACAACAGAGATGAGATCCTGGTGTCACCAAGCATGACACCCTCCATTCCCTGGCTGCGCCTAGAAATCCTGTCCATAAAAATTATGAACAGGATCAGTGACAAAGGGCAGCCCTGGCGGAGTCCAACTCTCACTGGGAATGAGTTTGACCGAGTGTTGGCAATACGAACCAAACTCTCACAACGGTCGTACAGAGACCGAATAGCTCGTAACAACAAGCCCGATACCCCATACTCCCGAAGCACCCCCCACAAAAAACCACGAGGGACGTGGTCAAATGCCTTCTCCAAGTCCACAAAACACATGTAAACTGGTTTGGTAAACTCCCACGAACCCTCGAGAATTCTCGAGAGGGTAAAGAGCTGGTCCGATGTGCCACAGCCAGGACGAAAACCACACTGCTCCTCCTGAATCCGAGGTTCGACCAATGGCATAGACCTTCCCAGGGAGGCTGAGGAGTGTGATCCCTCTAAAGTTGAAGCACACCCTCCAGTCCCCTTTTTTGAAAAGAGGAACCACCACCCCGGTTTGCCATGCCAAAGGCACTGCCCCCCAACCTCCACGCAATGTTGCAGAGACGTGTCAACCATGACAGCCCAACAACATCCAGGGCCTTGAGGTACTCAGGGCGAATCTCGTCCCCCCCTGGGGCCCGGCCACCAAGGAGATTTTTAACCACCTTGGTAACCTCAGCTCCTGTGATAGGCGAGTCATCCCCCTAGTCCACAAACCCTGCTTCCTCTGTGGAAGGCGTATCAGTGGGATTGATGAGATCCTCGAAGTATTCCTTCCACCACCCGACAATATCCCCAGTCAAAGTCAACAGCGCCCCATCCGCACCATACACAGTGTGGACAGGGAGCTGCTTTCCCCTCCTGAGCCGCCGGACAGTTTGCCAGAATCTCTTTGAGGCCGACCAAAAGTCTTGTTCTATGACCTCACCGAACTCCTCCCATACCCGGGTTTTTGCTTCAGCAACCACCCGAGCTGCACTCCGCTTGGCCTGCCGGTACACCTCAGCTGCTTCGGGAGTCCCACAAGCCAACCAAGCCTGACAGTACTCCTTCTTCAGCTTAATGGCTCCCCTCACCACTGGTGTCTGGTGTCCACCACTTGGTTCGGGGGTTGCCACCACGAGATGCACCAACCACCTTGCGGCCGCAGCTCTGGGCCGCCGCTTCAACAACAGAGGTGGAGAACATGGCCCATTCAGACTACATGTCTCCAGACTCCCTCGGAATGTGGTTGAAGTTCTTCCGGAGGTGGGAGTTGAAGACCTCCCAGACAGGGGCCTCAGCCAAACGTTCCCAGCACACTCTCACTATACGTTTGGGTCTACCAGGTCTGGATGGCTTCCTCCCCTGCCATCGGATCCAACTCACCACCAGGTGGTGATCAGTTGACAGCTCTGCACCTCTCTTTACCCGAGTGTCCAAGACATACGGTCGCAGGTCTGATGACACGATAACAAAATCGATCATCGACCTGCAACCTAGGGTGTCCTGGTGCCAGGTGCACATATGGACACCCTTATGCTTGAACATGGTGTTCATTATGGACAAACTGTGGTTAGCACAGAAGTCCAATAACTGAACACCACTCGGGTTCAGATCGGGCAGGCCGTTCCTCCTAATCACCCCCTTCCAGGTTTCACTGTCGTTGCCCACGTGCGCATTGAAGTCCCCCAGTAGGACAATGGAGTCTCCAAGAGGAGCACCCTCCAGCACCCCAGTCAAAGACTCCAAAAAGGGTGGGTACTCTGAAACATCATTTGGTGCATAGGCACAAATAATGGTCAGGACCCATTTCCCAACCCGAAGGCGCAGGGAAACAACCCTTTCATCCACCGGGGAAAACTCCAATATAGAGGCAGCAAGGTGGGGGGATACAAGAATACCCACCCCTGCTCGTCGCCTCTCGCCCGGGGCACCTCCAGAAAAGGCCAAGCTCCAGCCCCTCTCCAGGAGACTGGTTCCGGAACCGGAGCTGTGTGTTGAGGTGAGGCCAACTATATCTAGCCGGTATCTCTCAACCTCGTACACCAGCTCAGGCTCCTTCCCCACCAGAGAGGTGACATTCCACGTACCAAAAGCCAGTTTAGAAAGCTTGGGATCAGTCCGCCAAGGTCTCCGCCTTTGACCACCACCTAATCCACATAGCACCAGACCCCCATGATCCCTCCTGCAGGTGGTGAGCCCACTGGAGGGCGGACCCATGTAACTCCTTCGGGCTGAGCCCGGCCGGGTCCCATTGGTGGAAACCCGGCCACCAGACGCTAGCCATCGAGCCCCTCCCCCAGGCCTGGCTCCAGGGTGGGGCCCCGGTAACCCCATACTGGGTGGGATACACTGAATCCTTGATATAGAATTTATCATGAGAGTCTGTTGGATTATTCTTAGTCTGGCCCTTCACCCAGGACCAGTTTGTCTTGGGTGACCCTATCAGAGGCAAATTGCCCCGGACAACATAGCTCCTGGGATCATTGGGGCACGCAACCCCCCCCCCCCACCACCACCACCACCACCACCACCACCACCACGATAAGGTGACGATCCAGGAATATTTTAGGAGACCCCTCTAAATATTTTAGGGGGGTCTCCCTAAAATATTTAGGTATAATTCTCACTAAAGACATCTCTACACTGCCTCAAGCAAATTATAACCCACTATCATTAGCAATAAAATCAGACATATATAGATGGAATCTTGCACCCTTTCTCAATTTAAACTCAAGGATTATTGCAGTTAAAATGAATATAGTTCCCCGATTGCTGTATTTGTTCAGAACATTACCTATTGAAGTGAGTGACAATCAATTCAAGGAATGGGACAAATGGATTTCACGCTTTATATGGCAGGAGAAGAAACCAAGAATACGCTATACTGTTTTACAATTAAGGAAAGAAAAGGGTGGAACAATGCTTCCTTGTTTGAAATACTATTACTATGTTTCTCAGGTTATTCCTCTATTATATTGGTGTAATTCCAAGCCAATTGGAAGATAAAAGAATCCAACATATCACCTATATTCCCCTTACAAGCTGCAATTTCAGATAAAAGATTAGCTGACCAATTACAGGGTCTAAACCCTTGGATTGAACACACACTTAAGGCATGGCATAAAGTAGTGAAAACCTGTGAAATAGGAAACATGCTAAGAAATTTCAGATGGTGTGCCTATGACACAGATTTTCAACCCAACGAAAGTGATAAAAGATTTCAAACTTGGACAAAAAAAGAGCTAACAACGTACCTCACCTTTACAAGCACAGGAACACTACAGATATTTCCAGTCCCTACAAACCAAATTTGGTCTTGAGCAAGCAGACTTCTTCAGGTATCTCCAAATACGTGATTATTTTAACAAGCATAGCAAATCTCTAAACCTATCCTCAACAGAGTCACACTTTTTTAAAAATTTTAAAGTCAGCTTATGACACTTCGATGAAAAAGGCAATTTCTAAGTAATATAATGGGATGCTAAATGCAAGGAATGATGATACACTACACATTAAGAATAAGTGGGAACATGAAGTGGGAATGGGCATTTCTGATGAGAATTGGGAACAAATTTGTATCTTTCAATGGTCCTCCACAAACTCATTGGTATGGAGAGAACACTGTTGGAAAAATGTGATAAGATTTTTTAAGACTCCTCACCAAAGTAAATATAGAAACATAAATAATGAGTGCTGGAGAAGGTGTGGATCTGTTGAAGCAAATCATTTTCATATATTCTGGGAATGTCCGGTTTTGCATCAATATTGGTCTGGAATTCATAAAGCTTTAAATGATATCTTCAAGGTAAACTTTGCCAACGACTTTTTAAATTTATATATGGGTCTTGTTCTAAATCTGGACAGAAGAGGGGACATAAGATTGCTGCAGGCGCTCTTAGCAGCCAGTAAGAAATCAATTACTAGAAAATGGTTAAACCCAGCCCCACCCACACTCGATTGGTTTGGAATAATTTTGGAAATCTTCAAAATGGAAAAACTGACGTATTTGTTAAGAATTCAAAGGGAAAAATTTTATTCAGTTTGGAACAAGTGGATTCATTTTATATCCCCTATTCGGAATGATTTTGTATGACTCCAGATATAAACATCCTTGTTGAATCACCTTACTAAGACTGAAATTTTGTTTTATTCTTCCAGTTGAGAAGAAGGAATGACTGTAAGCCCCCAGTTCAGTTTGTTTGTTTTTCGTTTTTTTTTTTCCTTTTCTTTGGTTTCTTAATTTTTTTGTTCCTATAAAAACAAATAAGAGAAGGACTGTGATACAAATGTCTGAATGCTATATTTGTAAAGATGGCATCCTTTCCTAATAAAAACATAAATGGAAAAAAAAGAAAATGGGGGGGAAAAAAAAAGAAAAAGAAACATATGAAGTGAATCCACAGTGGTTTAGCACTGTGGCAGCACAGTTTACCCTCAGCCGGGGGATCGCGGGGATCATGAGATCGTGGGTTCGATCCCAGCCCCCGACCAACAGTGAGCTGTGTGGAGTTTGCATGTTCTCCCCGTGTTGCATGGGTTTACTCCGGGATTTCTCCGGTTTCCTCCCGCATACCAAAAACATGTAGGTTTAGGGCGCTCGCGCACGCAGCAACCAGCAGCCGGTGGCTTGTCACCAGACTGCAAACCAAATCTACCTACGGGTACAAATAAGTAACAAAAAAAAAAAAAAAAAAAAAGTGGGTGATAAAGTCTCCTATAAAAGAGTGGACTGTCCAGAGTGGAAAGGGCCAGCAGTTGTTACTGGCCAGGATGGTGCAGTGGTGTTTGTTCGGCACGGAGGAACCTGCATAAGAGTGCATCATCTCAGACTGAGAAAAGTGAATCCTAAAAGTGGTGAACATCAGACAACAAATGGAAATCCAGAAAACAATAGACACTAGTGAAAAACAAGAAATGACAGGGACTGCTGAAAACATAGAGAACCCAGTGTCACTGATGTTAACACTAATGAAGATGTGTTCATGGCTAATGATTTATCATTTGAAAAAGCCAAACAAGAAGAAATAAAATGCTGGAGAGATAACAGTGTGTTTGTAGAAGTGAAGAATGAGGGACAAAAGTGTATCTCAACAAGGTGGGTGTGTACTCTCAAAGAAACCGTCTCAGGATTAGTGCCAAAAGCTTGTCTGGTGAAAAGAGGTTTTGAGGAGATGGAGATGTCTGAGCTGCAAAAGGACTCACCCACCTGTGCTTCAGAGTCCTTACGACTACTGACCGCAGTTATTTCTCAAAAACAATAGTCACGTCATTCTATGGACATAAAATCAGCATTTCTTCGGGGAATGGAGATGTCACGTGACATTTACATTAGACCACCTCCTGAAGCCAACTGTAATGGAATATTATGGAAGCTCAAAAAGTGTGTATATGGCTTAGCAGATGCATCATTGTACTGGTACAACAGATTCAAAGAGATGGTGCTGAAAGCAGGTGGACAAATGTCAAAGGTCGATCCGGCTGTTTTCTACTGGATAGATCAAGACTGCACCGTGTCTGGGGTACTCGCCTGTCATGTGGATGATTTCATATGGGGAGGCACACAAAAATTCGCCACAACAGTCATACCTCACCTGAAATCTATTTTTCATGCTCAAAGTTGGTGGTGAGTCAGTGAATAATTCCTTTCAGAAAAATTCCAGAGATGTGGAAAGCAGCTTGGATTAATGTTTTATTTCAATTAACCACCAATCTACTGATTATCATTTAAAATCAAATAATACCTCAGCAATAGCCAGCTTCTCCTGGGCGACATATCCAGACACATTGATCATCTCCATCCTGTCTCTGAGGGGCTCTGGGATGGTGTCGGTCACATTGGCCGTGCAGATAAACAAAACCTTTATTGAGGAGCAGAGACAGATGAGCAGCTGTTTTAATAACTGCACATCATATTATCCTCACCTCTGCAGGCAAAGAAGCCCCACCTTAGATAGATCAACTGGAACATCCAGGTAGTGATCCAAAAAGTTTGCATTTTGTTCGGGGTCCAACAGCTCCAGCAGTGCAGAGGATGGGTCGCCCTGGTAACCACGCCCAATTTTGTCTACCTGGTGAGGGGTTAGAGAAAGAATGATCACAGAGGGCCGACATTTACACACGTGGACAGAATTGTTGGTACCCCTCTGTTAACGAAAGAAAAACCCACAATGGTCACAGAAATAACTTGAATCTGACAAAAGTGGTAATAAATAAAAATTCTATGAAAATTAACCAATGAAAATCAGACAATGCTTTTGAATTGTGGTTCAACAGAATTATTTTAAAAAACAAACTCATGAAACAGGCCTGGACAAAAATGATGGTACCCCTAGAAAAGATTGAAGATAATGTGACCATAGGGACATGTTCAACCAAGATGTGTCCTCTAATTAACATCACAGGTGTCTACAAACTTGTAATCAGTCAGTCGGCCTATTTAAAGGGTGACAAGTAGTCACTGTGCTGGTTGGTGACATGGTGTGTACCACACTAAACATGGACAAGAGGAAGCAAAGGAGAGAGTTGTCTCAGGAGATTAGAAAGAAAATTATAGACAGGCATGTTAAAGGTAAAGGCTATAAGACCATCTACAAGCAGCCTGATGTTCCTGTGACTACAGTGGCACAGATTATTCAGAAATTTAAGATCCACGGGACTGTAGCCAGCCTCCCTGGACGTGGCTGCAGGAGGAAACGATGAAAAATGGAAGAGACGGATAATACGAATAGTAACAAAAGAGCCCAGAAACACCTCTAAATACATTCATGGTGAACTCCAAGGTCAAGGTACATCAGTGTCAGATCGCACCATCCGTCGCTGTTTGAGCCAAAGTGGACTTCATGGAAGACGACCAAGGAGGACACCACTGTTGAAAACAAATCATAAAAAAGCCAGACTGGAATTTGCCAAACTGCATGTTGACAAGCCACAAAGCTTCTGGGAGAATGTCCTATGGACAGACGATACAAAACTGGAACTTTTTCGCAAGGCACATCAGCTCTATGTCCACAGACGCAAAAATGAAGCATACCAAGAAAAGAACACTGTCCCTGCTGTGAAACATGGAGGAGGTTGAGTTATGTTCTGGGGCTGCTTTGCTGCATCTGGTACAGGGTGTCTTGAATCTGTGCAGGGTACAATGAAATCTCAAGACTATCAAGGTATTCCAGAGAGAAATGTGCTGCCCAGTGTCAGACAGCTTGGTCTCAGTCGCAGGTCATGGGTCTTGCAACAGGATAATGACCAAAAACACACAGCTAAAAACACCCAAGAATGGCTAAGAGCCAAACATTGGACTATTCTAAAGTGGCCTTCTATGAGCCCTGATCTAAATCCTATTGAACATCTGTGGAAGGAGCTGAAACATGCCGTCTGGAGAAGGCACCCTTCAAACCTGAGACAACTGGAGCAGTTTGCTCATGAGGAGTGGGCCAAAATACCTGCTGAGAGGTGCAGAAGTCTCATTGACAGTTACAGAAATCGTTTGATTGCAGTGATTGCCTCAAAAGGTTGTGCAACAAAATATTAAGTTAAGGGTACCATGATTTTTGTCCAGGCCTGTTTGATGAGTTTGTTTTTTAAAATAATTCTGTTGAAAGACAATTCAAAAGAATTGTCTGATTTTCATTGGTTAATTTTCATAGGACATCAACGACACCAGGAAGACTGCCATCATCAATAATGAGCTGAAGAGACTGGGAGTGGATATCGCCACTCTCCAGGAAACACCATTGGCTGACGCAGGCACACTGAGAGAGAAGGACTACACGTTCTACTGGCAGGGAAAGGGCAGTGACGAACACAGGGAACACGGAGTGGGCTTCGCAGTGAAGAACACCTTGCTGAAGATGGTGGAACCGGGCAGCAATGGCTCTGCACGACTCCTCACCCTCCACCTCAACACCACTCAAGGCCCAGTCACCCTCGTCAGTGTGTATGCCCCAACACTGACAGCCACACCAGAGGCAAAAGACGAGTTCTACGAGAATCTCGCAACAACTGTCAGGATCATCCCCAACTCTGAACAACTCATTCTCCTTGGAGACTTCAATGCCAGAGTGGGTGCTGACCACGACTCCTGGCCCTCCTGTATTGGAGCATTTGGAGTGGGCAGAATGAACGACAACGGACAGCGGCTGCTCGAGTTCTGCACATATCACGATCTGTGCATCACAAACTCGTTCTTCAAGACCAAGCCCCAACACAAGGTTTCCTGGCAACATCCGCGCTCAAAGCACTGGCACCAGCTGGACTTGATCCTGACCAGGCGCACCTCACTGAAGAACGTGCTAATCACCCGTTCGTTCCAGAGTGCAGATTGCGACACAGACCATTCATTGGTGTGTTGCAAGGTCAAGCTGCAGCTGAAGAAATTCCATCGTGCTAGACAGCCTGGAAAGGCACAGATTGACACCAGCAAGATGGCCCAACCAGAACTTGTTGAGCAGTTTGCCTCCACCTTTGAGAAGGAACTTGATGTGCCACAAGAAGGAGAATCTGCAAAGCAGAAGTGGGAAGAGCTGCGAAACACCATCCACCGCACAGCCTTGGCTACCTTTGGGAGGAAGACCTCGAAGTCACAGGACTGGTTTGATGCCAAGTTGACCGAGATGACCCCCGTCATTGAAGCCAAGCGCTCAGCACTTGCTGAGTACAAGAAGTACCCAAACGAGAAGAACCTCCAGATTCTCAGGGCTGCGAGAAGCAAAGTTCAGCAGACTGCTCGGCGCTGTGCCAACGAGTACTGGACTCAGCTCAGCCAAGACATTCAAACCGCTGCCATAACAGGGAACATCCGTGGTATGTACGATGGCATCAAAAAAGTACTTGGTCCGGCTCAGAGCAAGACGGCCCCCCTAAAATCCTCCACTGGGGAGATGATCACAGAAAAGAACAAGCAGATGGAGAGATGGGTGGAACACTACTCCAACCTCTACTCCAGACAGAACACCGTGACACCGTCAGCCCTTGATGCCATCGATTGCCTGCCATCCATGGACAAACTTGATGCCGAGCCAACCATCGACGAACTCAGCAAGGCCATTGATAGCTTGGCCGCTGGCAAGGCACCCGGCAACGACAGCATACCCCCCGACCTGATCAAGCACTGCAAGACCGCCCTACTGCTGCCATTGCATGACGTCCTCTGCCAGTGCTGGAAGGAAGGTGCCGTACCACGGGACATGAGGGACGCCAAGATCATCACCCTCTAAAAAAACAAAGGGGAGAGAAGCGACTGCAACAACTACAGGGGCATCTCCCTCCTCGGCGTTGGTGGCAAAGTCTACGCACGAGTTGTTCTCGTTCGTCTACAGAAGCTTGCTGAACGTGTCTACCCCGAGTCTCAGTGTGGCTTCTGCGCTGAGTGATCGACGGTAGACATGATATTCTTCATCCGCCAACTCCAGGAGAAATGCAGAGAACAGAACATGCCCCTGTAGGTCGCCTTCATCAACCTCACCAAAGCGTTCGATCTGGTCAGCAGAGAGGGCCTTTTCAAGATCCTACCAAAGATAGGATGCCCACCAAAGTTGCAAAGCCTCATCGAATCGTTTCACACCAACATGCAGGGGATAGTGCAGCATGACAGCAACGTCTCAGAGCCATTCAACATACGCAGCGGAGTTAAACAGGGCTGTGTACTTGCGCCAACCCTCTTTGGGATTTTCTTTGCTATGCTCCTGAGGCATGCCTTCAGCACAGCAACAGAGGGAATCTACCTGCACACAAGATCTGACGGCAGGCTTTTCAACCTCGCCCGCCTGAAAGCCAGAACCAAAGTACGCGAGGCTCTAATCAGAGACATGCTGTTCGCAGACGACGCTGCAGTCGCAACCCACACACAGCAGGAGCTTCAGACCCCGATGGACCGCTTCTCCCAGGCATGCAAGGACTTCGGGCTTACCATTAGCCTGAAGAAGACTAACGTCTTGGCGCAAGGCACGGAAGCACCACCAACCATCACCATCGACGACTACGAGCTAGAGGTCGTGAATCAGTTCACGTACCTGGGGTCCACGATCAGCAACAGCCTCTCCCTTGATACAGAGATCGACAAGAGGATTGGAAAATCAGCCTTCACACTCGCTCGCCTCACCACACGAGTGTGGGAGAATCCCAAACTCTCTGTCAAGACGAAGATGGCAGTGTACAACACCTGCGTCATCAGCACACTGCTCTATAGGAGTGAGACATGGGCAACATACGCCCGGTAGGAAGAGAGACTGAACTCTTTCCACTTGCGCTGCATTCGCCAGATCCTGGACATATCCTGGCAGGACAAAGTGCCCAACACAGAAGTTCTGTCCCGCGCCGGCCTTCCCTCCATATTCACTCTACTCAGGCAGCGCAGGCTCCGCTGGCTAGGCCACGTTCACCGTATGGAGGATGGCAGAATCCCCAAAGACGTCCTCTACGGAGAACTGGCGACTGGCAGGAGAGACGTTGGCCGCCCACAGCTGCACTTTAGAGACGTCTGCAAGAGAGACATGAAGGCCCTGGAGATCAACACAGAGCGCTGGGAGGACCTTGCAACGGACCGCTCCAAATGGAGAGGTACCCTGACCAGACAGCTCAAGGCAGGTGAAGAGAGACTGACTGCTGCAGCAGATGAAAAAAGGACCCGCAGGAAGAACCGCCACAGACCCAGCAGCACGGAGACCACCCACAAGTGCGACCCGTGTGACAGGGACTGCCATTCGCGCATCGGCCTCTTCAGCCACAGGCGGTGCTGTTCCAGCAGAGTAGACGTTTAGGATTCTCTTCCATGGTCATCGTAGACCGACCAATTTTCATAGAATTTTTATTTATTACCACTTTTGTCAGATTCAAGTTATTTCTGTGACCATTGTGGGTTTTTCTTTCATTGACAGAGGGGAACCAACAATTTTGTCCACGTGTGTATGTTATTGACAATTAAGACTTTTACAGACAGTTTTAAGCTGAAGTTTGCTTCTTGCGCTTATTTTCCAGCCAAGATGTTCACCATCAAATAAAATCATTAGCCCCATTTCCACTACAGGAGCTAATTTTATGAGACAGGAACGTGTGTCTGGCTTTCTCCCCCATCGTGTCTCGCTTACGGGGGCAGGAACTATCAACCTCCAGAGAATTTGTTGGTGACGAAATCGTCTTGACAGTTTTGATCGTGACACAGTGTGGCAGAGTAAAGGTACCGTCACAAAGATTCTTATAAACGACTGGTTCATAAGAATCTCCCAGTTCCTATGAATTCTAGAGTTCGCAGACATTCATGGAGGGGGCATAAATTCTTACAGCTGCCGTTCAATTCACAAGAGCAATTTGAGGCATTCTTGAGAAATGAGGTGCTTTTCTGTTGTACGATGGCCCTAGAGTTCTTACATTCTTTGTAAGGGTGCCTTGGGATCTTCCTACAGCATATTTACTGCCATCTTACAAAAATGTTTGTGCAACTCACGGCACTCTCAGGTCATTGGTAGGAAGATTTTATGACTTTCGGCATCCTTTGTCGGCACAAATGATGCATGAATGGCGTACTTCCACCTTATGAGTGCCTCACTACTGCTTTACGCACACTGTATGAATTTCTGTATGAACAGGGAATGTATGGAGTTTCCTACGACTGCTGTAAGACGCCCTTAAGTTGTCCTCAAGAACAGGGGCTGTTAAGTTGTTGAGAACAACTTAAGGTGTTCTTGAGGCATATTTACGGACAACATCTTGTGTAGTTCTTACGTTGTTCTGATGGCATTTGTATGGCCTCCCTATGATGAGGGGTTTTCATGGGATGTTCATAGAAATCTTGGACAAGACCATCATGGCCAATTTACGAACGTCTATGAACACTGGATTCTCCTATGGCTGCCTTAAGAAGGTCATACGAAATGATCCAAAAATAGTTTGTACGGTGTTGGCAGCTACTCATAAGGCTATTTGTGACCATAGCTTTAGAGATGATCTTCTTCTTCTTTTAGATTTGTTTGGTGGTTGGCAACCAGCTTACAGGTGCATTACCGCCACTGACTTGATTACCATCACTCCACATCCCCGTACAAGGAGTTCTCACAAGGAGCCCTGAACAACTCCCCACGTGTGAAAAAACCATCCGTCCCCGGACTGCGTCATCGGATGATCTACTTTGGTAGTATCGAAAAATAATGGCTTCAAGGATGTTTCATGCTGCCGCAAGATGAAAATGTATCGTGGCAGCACGGAAAACCCACCTGTGAAAAAACTATAAGTAGGCAGTGAAGAAAATAAAATAAAAGTGGAGATACCAATCGACTGCTAGCTAACTAGCTAGTTAGAAGGGTAGGGCTGTGCAATATGACATATACTGTATATATCAGATGGTAAATGGTATTCACTTATAACACTTTTATTCTCATCTCTAGATGACCAAAGCGCTTTACAGATCCTGCTATCCCCCCATTTACACACACATTCACACAATGATGGCGGCATAAGACGCCATCAGTAGATTGGAGATACCAATCACCATAAGTCGACTGGTATCTCCACTTTTGTTTTACTTTCTTCACTGCCTACTTAGTTTTTTCACAGGTGGGCTTTCCATGCTGCCACAGTACATTTTCGTATTGCAGCACACAGGCTGTATAAGTCTGTGGGGTTTTTTTATATTTGGACATATAGATATTTAATATCTATGTTAAAAATACTGGGATATTCATGTAATACAACTAAACAATTAAAAATGAATTAAAGACTTTTTTAAAATTTTCTGTAAAATGTAATTCTAAACAAATATTTGAGGAATAAATTAGGATACCCCCCATCTTTTTTAGGACACCCCCAAATTGATTCCCACTTACAATGGCTAAAATAAATGTTAAAAAATGCAAATAAAAACAAAAACAAGGTTAGACATAGATATGTGAACATTTCGTAATAAAGAACTGAATATTTAATGGGATGTCCTAATTTTATCACAACTGTACTTCCGTTTCTTGAGCAAAGCTCCTCACCTACTACTACACCCACTACACCTCACCCACCTCTCCCCGGCAGTGCACGCAGCGGCACAGGTGTGTGGTGGGTGGCTTGGCTTCAGTCCAATGTGTTGCTAGCTTCAAACTACCGGTTTGCTCAAACAGCTTCTACTCCTGTTTGCCAGGGATGTGGGACTGTTCCATCGTGCTGCATCAGAGAGGATAGTCCGCTAACCTTGTTTAAATCGGAGGTAAGTAATGTTAACACCATGTCTAATTATAAAACAGAAAATGCTAAATGATGATGCTAAGTTCTGCTAACTGAAAACATTATAGTGTATCAGACCCTCGTTTCTTTGGTTTAAATTACTGCTGAGTTTCTTAATTTCTGTCTGAAAAAAATATTAAAGCTGCAAAAGTGCATGCTGGTGGCACATACATGCAAAATAAATAAATTAAAATGGGTCGGAGGTGCAACTTGGCTCTTAATGTAAATTTGATTTCTAATAATTTTAATTAGTCAGTCATAATAAATAAAGTTAAATTCATCAGATGTATTTTATTACATTACCTTTTATGTCTTTGATTTTTAAGATCATGACCAATCTGAAATATTTTTACTAAGAAGCAAACCAGTTAAAATAAGGCCTGAATGACAGTCTGCAGGTTGCAGGTCTACACTTAAATTTTCATTGATTTAAACTAACAGCTGACTTATTTAAATCTGTAGATGACACCAATGGGCAATTTTCTCATTTTCAGACATTTTTTTTTAATGTTGTGGAGTTTTTTGGGGGTTTTTTGCCATTCTCCTCTGGCTCAGGAAATATTTAACTTATTCATGTTTACTTTTTATTTATATGATATGATTTAGAAGAAAAACCTGAAATTTATGACAATTAAGTCTCAAGTGCACATTCAACACTATAACAACACTGCAAAATTATGAGGGGAAAAAAAGTGCATGGAAGAAAAAAAAGTCGGTCCTTTTTATGTGATTATCTAAACTGTAGAATTTAAGATCGATCAATAGAATCCCAAACAACAACATGACTTGTGTCATGATATGAAATTTTTCTCATATCGCACAGCCATATACCAGGCTGGTCAACCGTGTTATTTTACTTTTAAAATTAGTTCTCTCAAAGTTTGAATTAATACCTCACAACATACACTTTCTACTAACGATTCACAACAAAATGAACCGAGCACTAGCTAGATAGCTTGCAAGCTAGTGGCTGCTTGAATAAAGCTACAGGACCGATGGACTTTGGAAAATTACAGTTGTACAGAAATGATGAATGGTAGGCAATAAAAAATTTCATTGCACATACACCGCATACCAAATTATTATGCAAATGATATTTGTCTCTGATTTTCCTAAATAGCCGATGCAAATGACAGTTAGTATAATTTTCAAGTCATCAACCGTTGACGCATATTCCAAATTTTATTGAACCTCCCAATTATAACTATTTTTTTGCAAAAATAAAAAAAAATCAAAATGCACTATTCCAAATTATTATGTACAACAGAGTTTCAAAACATTTTATTGGTTGTAAAGAACTGAAAATGGTCATTTGCTGAATTTGCAGCATTAGAAGATCATATTTACTGAAATAAAAAGTTATTTCAAACAGGCCAAGTTACATGTTAATATAGGACCCCTTCTTTGATATAAACTTCACAATTCTTGCATCCATTGAACTTGTGAGTTTTGGGAGTTTCTGCTTGAATTTCTTTACAAGATGTCAGAATAGTCTCCCACAGTTGCTGTTTTGATGTGAACTGCCTCCCACCCTCATAAATCTTATGCTTGAGGATGCTACATAGGTTCTCAGTAGGGTTGAGGTCAGGGGAAGGTGGGGGCCTACACCCTGAGTTTCTCTTTTTTTATGCTCATAGCAGCCAATGACACAAAGGTATTCTTTGCAGCATGAGATGGTGCAGTGTCATGCATGAAGATAATTTTTCGACGGAAGGCACGGGTCTTCTTTTCGTAACATGGAAGAAAGTGGTCAGTCAGAAACTATCTACTTTGCTGAGGTTGTGGCAATGCATATTGTAGAGGAGTCAGCAGACAGCGTCTCAGTCAGGAGGCAGTGATTAAACATAAGAGAATAATAGACAGGAACGTCATGGGGAGTTGGCAGGAAGAGGGAGCTGGGGGTTTAAGGGAAATGTATTGTGGGATTAGATGTCATGCAGTGTGATGTGATCTGTTGAGTTTATAAGGAGAAACCTGCTTGGCTGTGGCATTGCTTTTTATGTGTATGTCTGATGAGAGAGTGTTAATACATTTTGTCTGCTCGTAAACCGGCCTCCTCATTTCCAACACTCTCCACACTGGTGAACCTAGACGTATTATGGAACACGAGGCAAGAACCCCGGAGTCGGCCCGGACGGGAAGCCCCAGCAACGCAGCAAGCATCCCACAGACGGCCTGGACGGGAACGCCCAGCAACGCGTGCGCTGTTGCAGTCAAGCTACCGGACTTTTGGCAGCACAACCCGCGCTCTTGGTTCCACCACACCGAGGCCCAGTTCGCCCTCCGGGGAATAACGGCAGACGACACCAAGTTTTACCATGTGGTTGCAGCGCTGGACGCTCGCACAGCTCAGCAGGTAGCGAGCCTGCTCGACCAGCCCCCAGCCCACGACAGATACGAGACAGTCAGCGGTGCTGACCCGGCGCTACACGGTCTCGGACTGTGAGAGAGCAGAGAGGCTCCTGAGGCGTTCCGAGTTAGGAGATGGTTCGGCTGTCGATCTGATGGAGAAGATGATGGCGTTAATGGGCACGGACAACAGGCATTTTCTGTTTGCCCACCTTTTCCTCCAGAACCTTCCAACAGAGGCGAGAGCGGTCCTGGCCAATTCGCCGTTGCTGGCCGCGCGTGACTACCGTGCGTGACTACCGTGCGCTAGCCCAGGAGGCAGACCGGATCATCCTCACCACCAGAGCGCCCGCAGTCAAAGCCGCGACGGCGGTACCCAGTGAGATGACCAGAGGAGGCAAGGAGCCACCGACGGTAGCGGCAGCGGGGGCCCAGGAGCGCCAGAGAGACGCGCTCTGTTTCTACCACCGCTGCTTCGGAGAGAACGCACGCAGATGCGCGCCACCGTGCCAATTCAAGCGCTCGGGAAACGCCAAAGCCGGCAGTCGGTAGCAGCTGCGACCGCCAGTGAAGAGAACAAGCTGCTCTACGTGACGGACTCGCGCTCGGGGAGACGGTTCCTCGTAGACACCGGAGCCCAGAAAAGCATCATCCTGCCGACCTACACCGACCGACTGGCAGGACCTAGCGGCCCCGGGCTGGTGGCAGTAAACGGCTCGGACAAAAAGACCTTTGGTGAGAAAACACTGGTTTTATCCCTACACGGCCGTACATACGAGTGGACTTTTGTCATAGCAGCACTGAAAGTTCCCAATCCTGGGAGCTGATTTTCTGTGTGCACATGGTTTACTAGTTGATGTTGCTAATAGGCGCTTGGTTAATGCACTGTCCTTTGACTCCCTCCCCTGTACAGCTCGAGGGGCCGGGCCAGTAACACAAGCCAACGTCACAGCTCCAGGCGGTAAGTTCCACACACTGCTCACTCAGTTCCCAGCACTCACGGTCCCGACGTTGTCGGCGGCCATCGCTAAACACGGGGTGGAGCACTTTATCACCACCACCAGGCTGCCCGTTTTCGCACGACCTCGGCGCTTGGACACAGCTAAACTGGCCATAGCGCGCGAGGAGTTTGCCAACCTGGAAAGGTTGGGCATCATCAGGCGATCAAACAACCCATGGGCATCCCCGCTACACATGGTCCCTAAGGCTGAGGGGTCGTGGTGACCGTGCGGGGATTTCCGCAGGTTGAATAACGCCACAGCACACGACCGCTACCCGATTCCCCATATTCAGGATTTTTCCGTTCACCTCGCCGGAGCACGCATTTTTTCTAAAATAGACCTGGTCCGTGGTTACCACCAGGTCCCAGTGCGCGCGGAGGACATACCCAAAACAGCGGTAATAACTCTGTTCGGTTTGTTCGAGTTTCTGCGCATGCCATTCGGGATAAAAGGAGCGGCACAGACGTTCCAGCGCATGATGGACGCGGTGCTGCGCGATCTCCCATTTGTGTTCGTCTACCTGGATGACATCCTGGTAGCCAGTGCGTCCGAAGACGAACATGTAACCCACCTCAGGACAGTTTTCCAAAGGTTGGAGGAGCACAGGTTAATAATCAACCCGGCGAAATGCCAGTTCGGCGTGGCGGGGATTGATTTTTTGGGGCACCGCGTCTCACCGGAGGGAGCGATACCCTTGCCCGGCAAAGTGCGTGCAGTGGCAAACTTTCCCTGGCCTCAGACAGTCAGGGCACTGCAGGAATTTTTGGGGATGGTTAACTTTCATAACCGTTTCCTCCCCCGCGCAGCTCAGCTCATGCAGCCATTGTACGCTGCGCTCAAGAGACGGAAACCCGCGGATGGAGTCGAATGGACTCAGGAGCGAGAGCAGGCGTTCTCTGAGGTTAAAGCAGCCCTGGCAAACGAAGCACTGTTGGCGCACCCAGACCCGGCGGCCCGGATAGCGCTCACTACCGACGCCTCGGACGTGGCCATAGGGGCCGTCGTGGAGCAACGTGTCACCAGTTCTTGGCAGCCGCTCGCTTTTTTCAGCAGGGCTTTGCGCAACAGTGAGCGTATATACAGCGCGTTTGACAGAGAGTTGCTGGCTCTCCATCTGGCCATACGCCACTTCCAGTTCTGGCTGGAAGGGCGCAGCTTCACCGCGTTCGTGGACCACAAGCCACTGACATTCATGATGGCCAAGGTTTCGGAACCTTGGTCGGGCCAGCAGCAGAGACAGCTGGCCGCCATCTCGGAGTTTACGACCGATATTCAGCATGTGTCAGGTAAACTGAATGTGGTGGCGGACTGCCTCTCGTGCGCGGTTGTGGCCCCAGTCTGCGTAGGGATAGATTATACAGCCATGGCCGCAGAGCAGAGTAGCGATACAGATGTGCGCGCGCTCCAGTCTGGACCAACAGGGTTAAGGCTGGAGAGCAGGGTACTGCAAGACGGCAGCACCCCCCCCCCCCCCCAAATCTGCGATGTCTCCACGGGACGCCCGCGCCTGATGGTCCCAGTCGCGTGGCGCCGCCGCGTGTTTGAGTCAGTTCACGCTTTGGCGCACCCAGGAGTGCACGCGTCAGTCAAAATGGTGGGAGCGAAATTCGTGTGGCCAGGCCTGCGCAAACAAGTGAAAGAGTGGGCGGCAGCCTGTGTAGCGTGCCAACGAGCCAAAGTGCACAGACACACAAAGGCTCCTTTGGAGCCGTTTAGTATACCGGCTAAAAGATTTGACCATGTTCACGTGGACCTCGTGGGCCCCCTCCCGCAGTCGCAGGGGTGCACGCACCTTCTGACAGTGGTGGACCGCACCACACGCTGGCCAGAAGCAGTCCCGCTGGCGGCAACCACGTCGACGGCGCGCACTTTTTCGACAACATGGGTGGCGTGTTTTGGAATTCTGTCGGACATCACGTCCGATAGGGGCCCTCAGTTTGCTTCCGAACTTTGGTCCATGATGGCCCGCAGCCTGGGTGTTGCAATTCATCGCACAACCGCGTACAACCCACAGGCAAATGGGTTATGCGAGCGTTTTCACAGGTCACTGAAAGCAGCACTCAGGGCTTCGTTGACGGAAACTGGGTTGACCGGTTGCCGTGGGTTTTATTGGGGTTGCGTTCCGCACCAAAAGAGGATTTGGAGGCTTCCCCGGCTGAGTTGTTTTTTTCTCAGCCACTGCAGCTGCCCGGAGAATTTTTGCCAGATAATCCCGTGCCGGACAGCTGCCCATTTCAGTGTTTGCAGTGTAGTGCAGACACAGGCATGCTGCCGGGCCCGGCCCACCACTGTTTTCCACGCGTTTTTGTGCCAAAAACTTTGAAGAACGCGGAGTTCGTGTTCGTCAGACACAATGCCCACCGCCCGCCATTGCGCCCACCCTATGATGGCCCGTTCAGAGTGCTGGAAACAGGCGACAAGCACTTTTTGCTAGACTTGGGGGGGCGTCGAGAGAAAATATGCATAGACAGACTTAAGCCCGCCTTTGTAGTGGCGGACGAGCAAGTGCTGCTGGTCCGGGCCCCTCGGCGTGGAAGACCCCCACGAAGAACTCCCCAGGCAAACGATTCACCAGGACAGCCACACGGGCAGAGCGAAGTCCCCCCCCCCCCCTCGCCTTGGCCCACCCGCAGTCAGACACACATCCAGCAGCCCCCCGACGGCACAGAGACCCTCATTACAGCAGATATGGGAGGAGACTGAAGCCCAAAAGACATGGTGACTGAAAACTCTGTCTTGGGGGGGGTGGTGGCAATGCATATTGTAGAGGAGTCAGCAGACAGCGTCTCAGTCAGGAGGCAGTGATTAAACATAAGAGAATAACAGACAGGGACGTCATGGGGAGTTGGCAGGAAGAGGGAGCTGGGGGTTTAAGGGAAATGTATTGTGGGGTTAGATGTCATGCAGTGTGATGTGAAATGTCATGCAGATGTGAGATGATCTGTTGAGTTTATAAGGAGAAACCTGCTTGGCTGTGGCATTGCTTTTTATGTGTATGTCTGATGAGAGAGTGTAATTTTGTCTGCTCGTAAACCGGCCTCCTCCTTTCCAACACTCTCCACAAGATCATTTTTACACCTTCAGGGACCCTAAAGGCACCTACCAGCTCTCTCCCCATGATTTCAGCCCAAAACATGACTCTACCACCTCCATGCTGACGTTGCAGCCTTGTTGGGGCATGGTGGCCATCCACCAACCATCCACTACTCCATCCATCTGGACCATCCAGGGTTGCACGGCACTCATCAGTAAACAAGACTATTTGAAAATTAGTCTTCATGTATGTCTGGGCCCACTGCAACCATTTCTGCTTGTGAACATTGGTTACGGGTGGCCGAGTAATAGGTTTATGCACAACTGCAAGCTTCTGGGGGATCCTATATCTTAAGGTTTGCAGGACTCTAGAGGCACCAGCAGCTTCAAATACCTGTTTGCTGCTTTGCAATGGCATTTTAGCAGCTGCTCTCTTAATCCGATGAATTTGTCCGACAGAAACCTTCCTCATTATGCCTTTATCTGAACAAACCTGTCTGTGCTCTGTATCAGCCACAAATTTCTTCACAGTACCATGATCACACTTAAGTTTTCGTGAAATAGCTAATGCTTTCATACCTTGTCCAAGGCATTGCACTATTTGATGCTTTTCTGCAGCACAGAAATCCTTTTTCTTTCCCATATTGCTTGAAACCTGTGGCATGCTTAATAATGTGGAACATCCTTCTTAAGTAGTTTTTCTTTAATTGGGCTCATCTGGCAAACTAATTATGACAGGTGTCTTGAGATCGATATCAATGATCCAAAGAGCCCCGAGACACAATACCATCCCCGAGTTTAATTAAAAAACAAAAAAATTCAATGGTTATGACACTAAAATCCTGTTTGCATAATAATTTGGAACACGGTGTATGTGCAAAATAACAAAGCTGTATAAAGCTATACTGAATACACTACAAAAACAAGATATTCAATGTTCAAACCCAAACTTTATTGTTTTTTGCAAATATTAACTCATTTTGAAATTGATGCCTGAAATATGTTCCAAAAAAGCTGGGACAGGAGCAACAAAAGCTGGGAAAGTTGAGGAATGCTCAAAAAACACCTTTCTGGAACATTCCACAGGTGAACAGATTAATTGGAAAGAGGTGAGTGTCATGACTGGGTATAAAAGGAGTATCCCAGAAAGCCTCAGCTGTTCATAACCAAGGATGTGGCAAGGTTCACAATTTTGTGAACAACTGTGTGGGCAAATAGTCCAACAATTTAAGAATGTTTCTCAACATACAATTACATGAAATTTAGGGATTTTATCATCTAAAGTCCATAATATCAAAGATTCACAATCTGGAGAAATCTCTGCATTTAAGTGGCAAGGCCGAAAACCAACATTGAATACCTGTGACCTTTGATCCCTCAGGCAGCAGTGGATTAAAAACCAACATCATTTGGTCAAGGATATTATCATGTGGGCTCAGGGACACTTCAGAAAATTATTGTCAGTTAACACAGTCTGTCGCTACACTGACCAATGCAAGTTAAAACTCGACCATGCAAAGCAAAATCCATAGGTCAACAACACCCAGAAAAGCCGCTGGTTGCGTTGGGCCTGAGCTTATAAGATAAGATAAGATAAGATAAGATAAGCCTTTATTAGTCCCACAACGGGGAAATTCCAGGATTGCAACAGCACAGGGATAGCAACACTCAGAGCAACAATCAGAAGGCAAGAAAACAAAGCAAGAGCAGCTAATATACATATGTACATCTTACTATAAATATATATATATATACACACAGTGCAGAGCATTGTAGCTGGATGGAATAAATATATGAGTATATAAACACACAGTGTGGAGCATTGTAGCTAGATGGAATAAATATGTAGATATATAAACACCCACAGTACGGAGCATTGCAGCTAGGTGGAATAAATATGTAAATATATAAACACACACAGTGCGGAGCAATGTAGCTAGACGGAATAATATGTAGATATATAAACACACAGTGCGGAGCATTGTAGCTAGATGGAATAAATATAGAGATATATAAATATAAACACACCCAGTGCGGAGCATTGTAGCTAGATGGAATAAATATGTAAATATATAAACACACACAGTGCAGAGCATTGTTGCTAGATGGGATGAAACAGCACAACCGTCTACTTAGTTATCCTACATGGTATGATTATGTGCCCATACATATTCTCACCCTCCATAGCGACTGGTATTTTCCTAGTTGTATGCCGGAGGGGACCATTGTGTAAGTCTATTGCATCTTTTGCATTCAAAAAACTATTAGGTTGTTACGTCTTTTTTGCTATCTCTGCGAGCAGCCCTGCTTAGGTTGTACAGTCTGACAGCCGTTGGTAGGAAGGACCTGCGAAACCTCTCGGTTGCGCACCTAGGATGATGTAGTCTGCTGCTAAATGAGCTCCTCAGTGCATTCAGTATGTCCTGCATAGGGTGGAACTCGGACTCCAGCAGAGATGACAGTTTAGCCACCGTCCTTCTCTCTCCTATCTCCTCCACCGGGTCAAGGCGCTGCCCCAGGACAGAGCTAGCTTTCTTGATCAGTTTGTTCAGTCTCTTCCTATCGGCTGCAGTAATGCCACTGCCCCAACAGATCACTCCAAAAGTGATGGCTGATACCACCACCGTGTCATAGAATGTCTTCAGCAGCGCCCCTTGTACACCAAAAGACCTGAGTCTCCTCAGTAGGAACAGCCTGCGCTGTCCCTTCTTGTAGAGTGCGTCAGTATTGTGTGACCAGTCTAGTTTATTGTTCAGATGAACATCCAGGTACTTGTAGGATGTCACCATCTCAATGTCTGTTCCCTGTATATTTACTGGTGCTGTGAGGGGTTGTCCATGCCTGCGGCAGTCCACCACCAGCTCCTTAGTTTTCCTCGCGTTGATCTGGAGGCAGTTCCAATGGCACCAGTCCACGAAGTCCTGGATAAGCCCTCTGTACTCAGCTTCATCTCCATTGGAGATGAGGCCAACGATCGCAGAGTCATCAGAGAACTTCAGTTATCTGAGATGGACTGAGGAAAACTAGAAAAGTGTGCTGTGGTCTGATGAGTCCATGTTTCAGATTGTTTCTAATAGTCTCATTGTTTTTGGGAAGCTTTCATATATCGTCTGCGAACAGCCCTACCTTATGTTCCTCTCCTCCTATCTTCACCCCTTTAACGTCTTCATGCTGCCTAATCATCTGGGCTAACGGTTCAATAAAGAGTGCGAAAAGACTAGGTGAGAGACAACAACCCTGTCTCGTCCCCCTTTGCAGATTGAATCGATTCAACAAATTACCATTTATTTTGATCCTTGCTGTTTGTTCCTGGTATACTGATCTGATACAATTTACAGATTGTTCATTAAATCCAAATTTATCCAATACCTTATACAGGAATGTCCAATTTACACTGTCAAAAGCCTTTTCTGCATCAATGCTTACCAAAATTTCGCACTCACCTTTCTTTTGAATATGATCTATAATATGTAAGCTCCTTCTTATGTTGTCTTGTGTTTGCCTTTCTTTAATAAAGCCAGTTTGATCTTCTTCAACTAAGTCATGAATAAAAGTCTCTAGTCTTTTAGTTATTATGGAGGTACAGATTTTATAGTTCACATTTAAAACTGATATTGGTCTGTAATTACAGCAATATTTGTCCTCCTTTAGAATGATGGAAGTGATAGCTTTTTTCCATGAAGGAGGGGTCTTGTCTGTCCTGAGAGTGTAGTTAAATGACTCCCACAGCAATGGAATCAATTCCTCTCTAAAAGTCTTATAAAAGATAGCCCCCAGTCCATCAGCTCCCGGTGACTTCCCCGATTTAGCCTGGCTAATTGCTTTTTCTATCTCTTCCACTGTTAATTTGGAGGACATCACTGTATTCTGTTTGGTACCTATTGCAGGCAAGTCTAATTTGCCTAAAAACTCCTTCATGTCCTCTTCTCCTGCAGATGGGGGTTGGGTGTATAAATTCCTGTAATATTCCTCAAATATCCTTTCTATTTCTTCTGGTTAATACAGGATTTTATGGGTTACTGGGTCTCTGATTTTATGTACAGTGGATATAAAAAGTCTACACACCCCTGTTCAAATGCCAGGCTTTTGTGATGTAAAAAATGAGACCACGATAAATCATTTCAAAACTTTTTCCACCACTAATGTGACCTATAACCTGTACAACCCAACTGAAAAACAAACTGAAATAAAAAATAAAAAAAACTTACAATAACCTGGTTGCATAAATATACACACATCCTTATAACTGGGGATGTGGCTGTGTTCAGAATTAACCAATCACATTCAAACTCATGTTAAATGGGAGTCAGCACACACCTGCCACCATTTACAGTGCCTCCAATTAACCCCCCAAAAAGTTCCCCCGTTCTAATAGGCTTTTCCTGACATTTTTGTAGTCACATCTTACAGCACAAGCCATGATCCACAGAGAGCTTCCAAAGCATCAGAGGGATTCTCATTGTTCAAAGGTATCAGTCAGGAGAAGGGTACAAAAGAATTTCCAAGGCATTAAATATACCATGAAACACAGTGAAGACAATATGGCCCAACAGTGACATTACCAAGAACTGGACGTCCCTCCAAAATTGATGAAAAGACGAGAAGAAAACTGGTCAGGGAGGCTGCCAAGAGGCCGACAGCAACATTGAAGGAGCTGCAGGAAGGTCTGGCAAGAACTGGCTGTTTAGTACACGTGACAACAATCTCCCATCTAGGGTGGCAAGACGGAAGCCCTATTTTATGAAGAAAACATCCAAGCCCGGCTACATTTTGCAAAAACATTTGAAATTTTCCAAACACGTGGGAAAATGTGTTATGGTCTGATGAAACCAAGGTTGAACTTTTGGCCATAATTTCAAAAGGTATACTTTTTTTTTTAGATTTAGAATACTTTATTGATCCCCAGAGGGGAAATTGAGGGTCATCCACCACCTGGATGGATGAAGCAGCCATGATACGGTGCTATCCCTTAACCATTCACACATACATTCACACCTAGGGCCACTTTAGAGTCTCCAATTAACCTAACCTGCATGTTTTTGGCATGTGGGAGGAAACTGGAGAAATCCCGGGGTAAACCCACGCATACACGGGGAGAACATGCAAACTCCACACAGATCACTGTTGGTCGGGGGCTGGGATCGAACCCACGATCCCACGATCCCCACGATCCCCCGGCCAAGGGTAAACTGTGCTGCTGCAGTGCTAACCACTGCGCCACCGTGCAGCCCGTGCAGCGCCATACTTGGCGCAAACACAACACTGCTCATCACCAAAAGAACACCATACCTACAGTGAAGCATGGTGGTGGACAGCATCATGCTTTGGGGCTATTTTTCTTCAGCTGGAACTGGGCCTTAGTCAAGGTGGAGGGAATTATGAATAATTCCAAATACCAGTCAGTGTTTGCACAAAACCTTCAGGCTTCTGCTCAAAAACTGAAGATGAAGAGGAACTTCATCTTTCAGCACGACAATGGCTACGGTCACACTGCAGGTTTTAATGTTCAATTCTGATTTTTTTTGCACAAATGTGACCTATCTGATTTTTTTAATGGCAGTCTGAATGGCACAGTTCCAATTTTTTTCACACCAGACCCAGGCCACTTTCATATGTGGTCCTAATTTGGATACATATCTCATATTTTCCAAAGGGACCTCAGTCTGAACGGTCATGTCACATTTCATCTGACTTTTTCCCTCATTGAAGTGAGACAGACGTGACAATTCTGCGGTGAAGGATGCAGCAAGCATGGCAAACACAGCTGATTTGTGCTCTCTTTATAATCAATCTTTTTCCCTTTATTCCTGGATCGTAGTTATGTTGGCTCCGACTGCACAACTTCAAAATTTCGGGGGGGGGGGGGGGGGTCGGGGCTGAAACCGTCAAACAAGCAGGCGCGCAGCAATGGCACATTTTTCCACTGGATGCTACAAATTCCTTTTTCCCTGTAAACAGCACACCATGAGTCTAGGTCACTGTAATATCCAAAATGTAAAGTTAATACCGACATAACTGTGGAGCAGAATGGCCAGATATGGGGATACAGGAGAGGAGTCTGGCGGCTTCTCCTTCCCGTACGAGCCGCGCTGTTTAGGGCCCAAGACAACGTCAGTAGGCGAGAGCCCTCCTGTAATCACTAGGATTATTTATTATTAACCTTATTTCTAGAGGTAATCCCATTGAGACACGAGGTCTCATTTCAAGAGAGCCGTTTCATTGATCAGTTCCGTTAAAGCAGAGCTGATCACAGTGGTGTGCATAATCATTTCTGAATGATTTTAACATTTTATTTTGCCGCACTGTATCAAGATGAAGTTCTGTCCCCCTCAATCATTTGGGGCTCATATTTACTTCTGTAAACACAACACTGTGACATTATGTTTTCTTCTGCGCATGCAGGTCACTTCATAGCTGGAGACCATTCATACTGGAGTCTGATGGTGGTCTCATTTAAGTTATAATGCGAAACCCCACACAAAAAAATCAGCTCTCGGCAGAAAATCGGAATTGAGCATTAAGACCTGCAGTGTGATCGTAGCCAATGACCCAAAGCACACATCCAAATCAACAAAAGAATGGCTTCACCAGAAGATCAAGGTTTTGGAATGGCCTAGTCAGAGTCCAAACCTGAATCCAATCAAACATCTGTGGGGTGATCTGAACAGGGCTGTGCACAGGAGATGCCCTCGCACACTGACAGATTTGGAGCATTTTTGCAAAGAACAGTGGGCAAATATTGCCATATCAAGATGCACCACGCTGATAAACTCCTACCCAAAAAGACTGAGTGCTGTAATAAAAGCCAAAGGTGCTGCAAATAAAAGCCAAAGGCGGTGCAAGTATTAGTTGAAGGGTGTGCATATTTATGCAAACGGGTTATTGCAAGTTTTTTATTTTTCCCCTTAAAAGATTTCAATTTGTTTTTCAATTGGTTTGTACATGTTATAGGTCACATTAATGATGGAAAAAAGTTTTCAAATGATTTATCTTGGTCTCATTTTTTAACATCACAAAAACCTGGCATTTGAACAGGGGTGTGTAGACTTTTTATATCCACTGTATATTGTTTAATGCCTGTTGTTTCTTTATGCATCTATCTAGGCATCTAGTGGCTCTAGGTCCTCCCTTAAAGTTAGTTTGTTTTATAAACCTTGCTTTCCTTTCCACCTCTTCCAAGAGGATATGAATTTTGTTCCTAACTTCTTTAGCCTGGTTAAGTGTTCTCAAACAGTGTGTCTGTTTATGCTGATGTTCCAGTTCTTTTAATTCTTCAGTTTGCTTCTGGTATGTTTCTAGTTGCGTTTTTTTTTTTTTTTTTGCAAATGCTGTGTATGAAATCAGCCTCCCTCTTTTTACTACTTTCATGGCATCCCATGAGATTGCTGGGTCCACTTCCCCATTATCATTTTCCTCCCTGTATCCAATTATGTCCCCTTTAATTCATCCACTAATCCCTCGTTGTTCAATATTCCTTCATTGAGTCTCCATACTGTATTTTCCCTCTTATTATTCAGGTTAATTTTAAGGTAAATTCCACTGTGGTTTGACACAGTTACCCCCATCCTGCATTCCTTTACTCTGTGTAAATCTCCCTTAGTCACTAAAAAATAATCAATTCTGGAGTATGTTGCATGAGGGACAGTGATGGAAGTAGTTCTGATCAAATGGATGGAGTTCTATCCATACATCTAGTATGTCCATTTCTGTCATCATAGTATTCATGTATCTATTAATTTGTCTTTTGCTTCCCTTTGTACTTGTTGTGTCTAGTCTGTAATTCAAAACCATGTTAAAATCTCCACAACATATCAATGTTCCTTCAGATTCCAAATTTATAAGATCACATATTTTCTCAAAGAGGGCTTTTCTGTTTTATGGAGGAGCAAACACATTAAACAGTGTCATCAACTGATTCTCTAATTTACCCAGGGTTTCCTCTGGTAACATTTCCAGGTGGCGGCCCACCACGCTTGAATTTATTCCGCCACTGTATGAGGAAATATGAATTTAAGAAAAAAATATGAAGGAATGATGATCCGTAAGCACGCACACGGACAACGCACAACTGTCATCCGCACAAAGTTCAGAAGCGCCCCACCCACATGACCGCTACAGTTGCCAGGCAGAGTATCTCATTAGCGTCACTGTGTGAGAGAAACATGAACTTATTAAAGACTTAGACTTAACTTTATTAATCCCTTTGGGATGACTCCCTCTGGGAAATTTAAAATTTCCAGCAGCACATAAAAGGAGCATACAGATCAGAAAAGCAAAAAAGAAAAAAATAAACACTTAACATAGTATACACAATATACGTAAATACAAGGCTAAATATGGCTTGTACAAGTATGGTTAAGTTAAGGTTATTGCACTATGAATGCCCTACTGTCCTCTGTACTCTATGTCCCCCCCCCCCCCAAGTGAGGAGTTATAGAGTGTGATGGCATGGTGGACAAAAGAGTTATTGAGCCTGTTGGTCCGACACTTGGGAAGGAGCAGTCTTTCACTGAACAAGCTCCTCTGGTCACTGATGACGGTGTGCAGAGGGTGTGTTTAAAGCACTTTAAACACAGAAAAAAAGCAGAAGACGTATGTAAGCATTAGAGGCATTTATCATGGTTTTAACCCCCTGGTAATGGGAGCAATAATGGAAGAGTAGCTTAGCTATCAGGTGCAGTGTTTCCTCTGGTAACATTTCTGGGTGGCGGCCTGCCTCGTCAGAAAAATTACAGCTGCGCTTATGAGGAGATATGAATTTAAGAAAAATATATGAAGCAATGACTTTTCGCAAGGGCGCACACAAACAAGATAAGATAAGAAAAGATAAACTTTATTGTCCCTCAAGGGAAAATTTGTCTTGGGCTTGTCACCCGTGCTGCAACCACACAATCCACACATACACAATGGATGTAGTACATAACGAATGAAATAAAACCCAATAAATAATACAAGTACATACATACATAAATACTGTATATAACAGCAGTCATTAAGAACAGGAGTTATAAGTGCCCCTGACCTATTTATCTGAGTTTAAAAGTTTTACTGACGTCGGGATAAATGAGCAAAATAAAGAGCGTGGCTGTCATCCAAGCGGAGTTTAGAAGCACCCTGTCAGCTTTCCAGTAGTAACCAGACAGAGTCTCGCTGGCGTGACTGTCCGACAGAAACATGGGTTTATTGAAGTACTTTAAATGCGGAAAAAAATCAGAAGAGGTATGTGAGCACTGGTATTTATCATGGTTTTAACCTGCTGGAAACGGGAGCAATAATGGAAGAGTCGCTTAGCTAAGAGATGTGGTTAGAATTCAAATGCAGCCGGCTTCCATATGAAGGGAAAGGCAAGGGGGACTGATGAATTGCTGAGGATATACTTCACCAGCCACTACAACAATGTTATGTTCCCCATTATGTGCCTGGCAAGTTAAGATGACCGAAATTCATGAAGTCAATGACTTTCATCCGTCAGCAGCCTTCAGACAAACTAAATGTCCCAACATTTGGATTTCGAAATGCAGGAGGTTGTTCCTGCTGTCTGGGTGGTGGTAAGATTTCTAAAAAAAAAAAAAAAACAAACTATAAATATATAAAAATATTATAACAGAAATAACGGCATCCTTGGTCATTTAAGTTAATTTATTTCATTCAATACAATTTTATTAATTTTTTTTCTTTGTAATCAGTTAAATTATTGTTCTGTTCTGACTGCAAAGTTATGGTCAAAAATGTAAATTGTTATTAGGAAAAAGTAAGAAAAAATGACCACAGTCTGTTTCAAATTTTTATTTACAAAACAGCTGCCACAGCCAAGATATACAGACTGATGATATAGAGTGAAATACATGGCGGTAATGCACCTGTAAGCTGGTTGCCAACAGCCAATCAAATCTAAAAGAAGAATAATAATTTTGTTTTAAAAAAACAGACAAAAATATGCCATAAAATAATCCACAAATTTATAATAATGTGTCAAATGTACAAGAAAAGTCAATTTTACAAGAGGAAATTCCAAATTTGAGGAAAATGGTTTCAAATTTAGATAAATTTACAGAGAAAACTAGAAAAATATAAGAAAATTGTTAAAAATTTTGGAGGAAAAACCTCAAACCATCAAGACTGAAGTCATTACTCAAGTTTTTAAGTGGGTGCTCTTTGTACCCGTAACTCAACTGGAAATGTTTGGCTGTCTACTTTTAATTAATTTCAAAGTATCTTCTTTTACATGAGTAGAATTTCTGGTTACTATACCCACCTGATCATATAATTTAAGTATGCATGAGTACATTACTATTATGAATGTTTTTCCCTTCCCTACTCTCTCAATGGAAAAAAAGAAACACTAGAATAAAAATACCAAAAAACACACATATTTTTGTCATTTATGCAAACCATGACAAAAAAAAAACCTGCAAGACAAAACATGACACTTGATACTTTCTAATCTGTTTGTATACCACCATAGAGAGAACCTGAATTAGACAGAGCTCAGAGAGGGAAAGATGAGACAGAAGAGAGGAGCCAAGGAGAGGGAAGTGTTCAGGCAGAGGAAGGAGAGAAGGATAACACCACTAAAAAGTCTAAACACAGAACGTCTGGGTGGGACCCCAACTGGCCCAATATTCCAATATTCAAGCCTCAGTTGTACAATACTTCAAATGGTAAGTTCCATATGCAAAGTTACTGTGCAAAATTTAAAAAAAGAAATTGTATAAAATTAACATATTCCAGTTAACAATCGTGTCATATGTTGACCACCCCCCGGAAAATATGTTGCCACTGTGCCAAGGTCTTTCAACCAGAGGAAACACTGAGGTGTGGTTAGAATTTATATGCAACCGGCTTCATATGAAGGGAAAGGCAAGAGGGACTGATGAATTGCTGAGGATATATTTCACCAGCCACAACAATATTAAGTTACGTTCCCCATTATGTGCCTGGCAAGTTAAGATGGCCGAAATTCATGAAATCAATGACTTTAATCCGTCAGCAGCCTTCAACCAAACTAAATGTCCCAACATTTGGATTTCAAAATAAGGGAGGTTTTTCCTGTTGTCTGGGTGGTGAGGAGATTTCTAAAAAAAAAAAAAAAAAAAAAACCTAACAAAAAAAAAAAATATATTAATACACAGAAATATTATAACAGAAATAAAAGCATCTTTGGTCATTTAAGTTAATATATTTCCTTAAATGCAATTTTATTAATTAATTTTATTTAAAAAAAAATAGACAAAAATTAGCCATAAAATAATCCACAAATTTATAGTAATGTGTCAAATGTACAAGAAAAGTTGATTTTACAAGAGGAAATTCCAACTTTGAGGAAAATGGTTTCAAATTTAGATAAATTTACAGAGAAAACTAGAAAAATATGAGAAAATTGTTAAAAATTTTGGGGGAAAAACCTCAAACCTTCAAGACTGAAGTCATTATTCAAGTTTTGAAGTGGGTGTTCTTTGTACCCTTAACTAGAATTTTTTGGTTGTCTACTTTTAATTACTAATTTCAAAGCACTGCTTTTACATGAGTAGAATTTCTGGCTACTATACCCACCTCTGATCAAATAATTTAAGTATGCATGAGTAAATTACTATTAATGTTTTGTTTTTTTCCCTTCCCTATTCTCTCAACGGAAAAAAGAAACATTAGAATAAAAATACAAAAAAGTACATATATTTTGTAATTTATGTAAACCATGACAAAAAAAATCCTGCAGGACAAAACATGACACTTGATATTTTCTAACCTGTTTGTATACCACCATAGACAGAGAGAGAACCTGAATTAGACATCTCATAGAAGGAAAGATGAGACAGAAGAGAGGAGTCAAGGAGAGGAAAGTGTTCAGGCAGAGGGTCCAAGAGAGGTGAGAGAAGGATGACACCACTAAAAAGTCCAAACACAGGACGTCTGGGTGGGACCCCTACTGGTCCAATATTCCAACATTCAAGCCTTGGTTGTACAATACTTCAAATGGTAAGTTGCATATACAAAGTTACTGTGCAAAATAAAAAAAATGAAAAAAAAAATAGTATAAAATTAACATATTCCATTTACAATAGTGTCTTGGGTTTTCTCCCTCCTCGCCCCAGAAAAAAATGTTGCCACCGCGCCAAGGTCTTTAAGCCAGAGGAAACACTGTTTACCTTCTTTCAGGATATATCTTCCCTCCTTATCACCTTGATCAATTAAACTGTATCGTGTTGGGAATCAATATCATACCCCTCTTGCAGCACGGTGGTGCAGTAGTTAGCACTGTGTCAGCACAGCAAGATGGTCACGGGATTGATTCCACCCCTGACCATCATGGGTTTGATCCCACCCCCTGACCACCGGTGACCCTTCTGTGTGGAGTCTGCATGTTCTGATCAAGGAAATGGTGATAAGGAGGGAAGATATATCCTGATAAAAGGTAAATTAGAGAATCAGTTGGTGACACTGTTTAATGTGTATGCTCCTCCAGAAAGCAGAAAAGCCTCCTTTGAGAAAATATTTGATTTTATAAATTTGGAATCAGAAGGAACACTGATATGTGGTGATTTTAACATGGTTTGGCGTCAACGTGCCACTCTTCAAACTCTGTTATCCATCTTTGTGCGTCTGTAATATCCTGCCACCGTTGTTGTAATTCCATCACTTTTTTTCCCCCAATTTTTGATTCCTCTCTTTCATCAGGCTCTCTTTCATCTCTTTCTTGAGGTCCCGTATTTCATTGGTAATGGCGGTTAGTTCTTCTAAAAATGAGCAGAGCTGGATGTGCTTGTCATTGCTAGCTCGTCTTCTTCTTGGTCCTTAGACATCATGTTTTTCCTCAAACTTCAGTTTTCTTCCCCCACTCATTTCGTGTCAGTTTAAAAGTCGTGATATTGTTCCTTTCATAGTTTTTGGGGAGTAATTATCTAATCGACTCAGGAGCTCCGCTTTATGCTGCAGTCTTGCTCTGTGCCCCAGAAGAAGTCAATTTTTTTTTTTTATCTTATTTATTATCTTATTTACTATTGCTCTGAGTGCTGCTACCCCTTTGCTGCTGCAATCTTGTAATTTACCCATTGTGGGATTAATAAAGGCTTATCTTATCTAAAAGCAGTATTACATAGCAGGTTGTGTTGTATCATGATTGTAGCACGACACCGACATCTTCAGCCCTCTGTTGCACACTGGGTCAGCGAATGAATCACCATGGTGATGTATTTATTGGTAATGCACACTTTCACATAGATTACTGATTAAATCATTATTGATAAAATGCTTACAAGATTAATTTCTTTAGATGAGAAATGGGAACTTAATTATTGCTATGCAGTTATCCAGACAACAACAGTGAAAAATGGCTGACTTAACTGGAACTATAGTGTGTATCACTATGCCCTTTCACTTACTCAGGATTCCTAAATCAGACAAAGCAACTGTAGTAAAACCACCACACTCACCTCATCTATCAGCACCAGAGGGTTCTCCGTTTTGGTCTTCTTCAGGCATTGAATAATCTTTCCAGGCATAGCTCCAACATATGTCCTCCTACACACACACACACACACACACACACACACACACACACACACACACACACACACACACACACACACACACACACACACACACACACACACACACACACACACACACACACACAAAGGCACAGATTGATTTTTAGAAATTAGACTCACCCTTGGGTGAAGAGCAAAGAGCTGAGCAAAATAACTTCTTACAACTTCCACCAGGAGGAATCAAACATATGGGCCTAAAAATGGAGGTAAAACCACCAAACTTAAAGGGCTCATTGACTGCACTTTTTCCACATTTTAACAGCTCACATGTCTTAATGGAGTGTTTGTGACATATTTTGTTCACATTTTCTTCAATTTTTTAATTACTGAAGCAAATTTGTTTTGTATTTTTCCTGGCTTTCATGAAACACTGATTTAAAGCCGATCACTTTAAGAAACATCCTTCACCTATTCAACTCCGCCCTTCCTCTTATGTCAGTTCGCCATTAGCGGACTAGGTTATAGCCTTTAGCCTCCTTCTCACTCAGATGAGTGGCGCTGGGTCACTGATACACAGTTGAGGGTGTATCTCACGTCAGTCTGGCCCATCTTCCAATAATTTTGCCAGGATTCCACAACAAATTGCTAGCACCGCGCGTCCCCCCGATCACCACAACCGACCTGGCCTGGGACCCAAGGCTGCTGGCCGAGCTGAGCCGTCTCACTCTGTGGGATGCCGCTCTGCTCCCACAGCCCACTGAGGGATGCCCTGTCACCAGGCAGCTCTCCTACGCACCTGTGAGAGTGGCGCCCTGGAGGACGGTGGAGGAGCTGGCCGTGAGCGCTAGCAGCCTTAGGTCCCTACACCGGGCCAGGTCAGTTGCCACGACCGGCATGCCAGTGTTGGTGATTTGCTGTCGAATCACAGTGAAATTACTGGGAGATGGACCAGAGTGACGTGATGTATATTGTAGACTGGTGAACCAGGTGGTAACAGAGATGGTTGTTAGCATGACTAAGATCTGAGGAAAATGACAACGTAAGCTGCAGTTGGTGCGAGCCTCCTGGTACCACTGTTAGCTGGGGAGGCTAATAGGCTACCTTTAGCACCCCTTCCATCTACATGATAGACAGCGAGGCAGGCCAGTTATAGAGCAGTGGGCAGGTCTCAAGGACGGCGGGGGGTTGGCTTTGTCAAATCATGACGTATACGATTTACCCACAAGAGTCAAAAAGGTTTCCGGGAGAGAAAAATGATACAAAGGCTGTGTGTTGTTTTTAACAGAATCGACTGTTTTGATATTTTTTGGATAATTATGTAACCAATATTTGCTTTTCAAACACATTGTGGTGACAACAGGAGATCGCACTCCACCCGGGACTTTGGCGAATTGGGGGAAGGAGGTGAGGGATGGAAATGAGGAGATGAAGGGAGTGGAACCAAAAACGGCCGCCAGAGCGCTAGGGGGTAATACACCAAATGAAGATGCGCCTTCGCTCCAGGCGTGAACCTATTGCGTGGGGTGGAAGACGCTGTTCCCACCTTGGGTATGCTGGGTACGAAAGTATTGTGTTGAGTCATGCACTATTGTCATGTATGTTAATGTGTGTACTCCGGGTGCCAAGGGTGGGAATAAAGATGAAATAAAGAGATTCGCTCTGGCACCCAGGTCAGTCTGTTCTGCTTGTTGGAGGAAATAAAGCGTGTGTCTTTAGCTGCTCGTGTCTTGTCTGCTTCACCCTCCACACTGGTGACCTAGAGACGTGAAAATGGAAAGCGGACCGAGCACCTCCGTGGAGACACTCCGCTAGAGTTTCCCGCCGCTGCATGTGCTGTAGCAGTCAAACTCCCGCACTTTTGTCTCCACGGCCCGGCCACTTGGTTTATCCAAGTGGAAGCCCACTTCGCCCTCCGTGGAGTCTCCACAGACGACACAAAGTACCATCATGTGGTGGTTTCGCTGGATTCGCACTCCACTCAGTGCACAATGCACCTGCTCCGAGCTCCTCCAGCCCAAGGAAAATACGACGCTCTCAAGAAGCTGCTGCTGCGACGTTACACCCTTTCGGATGGAGAGAGGGCAGAAAAGCTTCGAGGTCAAGGTAGAGGAGCAGATGGTGGTGGCCGAGACGGCCACACGGAGACGCAGGAACAGGACGCCATGTTTTAATCACTGGTACTGTATTTTGGCGCTGAAGCGCAATGCTGTCTGCCACCATGTTGCTTCAAGAAGTCGGGAAACAAGCCAGCTGGCAGTCAGTAGCAGCTACAGCCGCTGCCGACAGGGAGAAGCTGCTTTTCATCGAGGACACACGTTCTGGGAGACGGTTCTTGGTGGACTCTGACTCCCAGAAGAGCCTCATTTTGCCAGTCAGCACGGACAGGTTGGCAGAAGGCTGTGGTCCATCGTTAACGGCCGCCAACGGATCCCCCATCAGGACGGTTGGTGAAAGGTCGGTGACTGTATGTTTGCATGGACGCAATTATAAGTGGGACTTTATGGTAGCTGCATGTTCAGTTCCTATTTTAGGTGCTGATTTTCTGTGTGCTTATGGTCTCCTTGTTGATATTGCTAACAGACGTTTAATGGATGCCGTTTCCTTTTCCTCATTACCCTACATAGCTCGGGGGGTTGGGCCATTAACACATGCAAATGTTTTAGCTCCGGGGGGTGGGTACCAGCGTTTGCTTGCCAAGTTTCCCACGCTCACAGTGCCCACCTTTTCCACTACCATAACCAAGCATGGAGTCGAGCACTTTATCATCACGAAGGGCCTGCTGGTTTTTGCACGTCCTCGCCACCTGGACGCAGCTAAGCTAGCCATCGCACGCAAGGAGTTCACCAACTTAGAATGCCTAGGGATCGTTAGGTGCTTCAACAGCCCTTGGGCATCCCTGCTGCACACGGTGCCCAAGTCCGATGGTTTGTGGCGGCTGTGTGGTGATTTCCGCCGCTTGAACAATGTCACCGAACATGACCGTTACCCCATCCCGCACATCCAGGATTTTTCCTTGCACCTGGCCGGAACGTGCATTTTTTTCAAAAGTGGATCTGGTCCGCGGTTACCACCAGGTCCCGGTTCGCGCCAAGGACGTCCCCAAAACGGCGGTAATAACTCCCTTCGGTCTTCGAGTTTTTAAGCATGCCATTCGGGTTAAAGGGTGCAGCACAAACTTTTCAAAGGATGATGGACGCGGTGCTCCGTGACTTGCCGTTTGTTTTCGTCTACTTAGACAACATTTTGGAGACTAGCGCATCACAGGAGGAGCACCTCACCCGTCTCAAGCAAGTTTTCCAACGGCTGGAAGCACACGGGCTGATTGTTAATCTGATGAAGTGTCAGTTCGGGCTGCTGGTAATCGACTTCTTGGGCCACTGCATCTCACCGGAGGGCACAATCCCACTTCTGGATAAGGTACGCGCACTGTCAGATTTTCCGCATCCGCAGACCGTGAGGGTGCTGCAGGAATTTTTGGGGATGGTCAATTTTTACAACCATTTCCTCCCCCGCGCAGCCCAGCTGCTGCAACCGCTGTACGGCGCACTCAAAAAGAAGAAACCCACAGATAGCATTGACTGGAGCCCCGATCGAGTCCAGGCTTTCACAGGCACCAAAACGGCGCTTGCCAATGCGGCTTTGTTGGCCTACCCAGCCCTGTCAGCGCAGATAGCACTCTCCACAGACGCATCAGATGTCGCAGTAGGAGCTGTGGTGGAGCAGTACGTCTCCGGTTCGTGGCAACCCCTCGCCTTTTTCAGCCATACTTTGTGCAACAATGAACACAAGTATAGCACTTTTGACAGAGAGTTGTTGGCTCTCCACCTGGCTACGCGTCATTTTCAGTTCTGGCTCGAAGGTCGCAAGTTTACCGCATTTGTCGATCACAAACCACTAACCTATGTGATGTCCAAAGTCTCGGAACCGTGGTCGGCTCAGCAGCAAAGGCACTTCGCCGCAATTTCGGAGTTCACGACCAACATCCAACATATAGCTGGTAAACTTAACTCTTCAACCGGCAAGATTTAATGGACAAATTGCGCCCCTAGCAGCACAGTGCAGCGCTGCACCTGTCAGATGATGTGACATGACATGGCCAAAAAACTCCCCAGTTGATTTAAGTTGTACTAAGAATTCCATCACACAAGGTGGCAGGCACGTATAACTTACTGCTCTTGCCTTGGAGGAAACATGGCAGCCATAGAAGCACCCTTCTTTACATCAGAGAGGAAGAAGCTTTTAGACAGAGACAATATGGACGTCACTGATCATTGTGGACGTACTCAGTGGCGGGCGGAGGAGCATTTGCTCCCGAATTTGCCAATTATGATTCTAAAAAGAATTATTTAGCTTATGAAGGTAAATGTTTACATTTTGTTACAACAGAGAGCGCGCGATGCTGCCTGGTATTCACCTGCTGCCGTTCCCCAGTGCCATGTGACTACAGAACAATCGCCCGGTTGCATGTCGTCATAAGAAAGCGTCATACAAGATAAACTGCCACGGAATAAATGCGAAGTTGAGGTGGGATAATCATAAGTTTCTGGATGTGGGACAGAATGTGCAAATGACTGACAGATGAGAAAATACCACCCAGGATGCTGCAAAAGGACCAAGCGAGTGGTAAGTGACAAATTTCTTTGTTTGATTATATTGTACTGATTTTCTGGTTCATATATTTTAAAGATAAGATAACAAAATGCCCAAAACAAGAAACAGTGACAAAAAGCAAAATCATTCTTTGTGTAAATATGTCCAAAGTCCACTTTTGACCGACAGTTATTTGATATGGGTGCCATGGCATTATGCAAATTAGATGCATACATTTACTCCTATCTTAAACTTTGAATCATATTCTACATCTTTCTAATTGACAGTAAGCCATTATCTCTTACCACTTTCAAGTTATAGCTTTGGAAATCTGACATGTGAACTGAATATTTTCTTGAAAAAAACCTTGACCACTCTTGACAACTACGGGGTTAAGGCGCAACTTGGCACCTGGGCCGGTTATTGGGTTAACGTTGTGGCGGACTGCCTGTCGCACGCGCTGGTCTTTCCGGTCTACGAGGGTATTGATTTTTCCACAATGGCCGCCAACCAGACCAGGGACGCGAACATTTGCACACTCCAGTCTGCAGGAACCGGATTAAAACTGGAGAGCTGGGTGGTACAAAAAGGGTGTTCCCCCCCCCCGCTCTGCGACATCATCACCGGTCGTCCCCACCCGGTGGTTCCGAGCTCTTGTCACCACTGCATTTTCGAGTCCCTCCACTCCCTTTCACATCCCGGCATACGAGCTTCGGTTAAACTGGTGGGGTCCAAATTTGTCTGGGCTCGCTTACGCAGGGATGTGAAAGAATGGGCCGCAGCGTGCGTCGTGTGCCAACGGGCTAAGGTGCAGAGGCACACCAAAGCCCCCTCGAGCCTTTTCAAATTCTGGCCAGGAGGTTCGACCATGTACACGTGGATTTAGTGGATCCCCTTCCGCCGCCGCAGGGGTTCACACACCTTCTGACAATTGTGGACCGCACTATGCGTTGGCCAGAGGCAGTTCTGCTGAATTCTACCACATCTGCTGAGGTGGCCCGCGTGTTTTTGTCATCTTAGGTTGCACGGTTCGGATCCCTGTCGGACATCACTTCCGACAGGGGTCCGCAATTCATTTCGTAACTCTGGTCTGCGATGGCCCAGAGCCTGGGGGTCAAAATCCACCGCACCACCGCGTACAACCAGCAGGCTAATGGTTTGTGCAAGCACTTTCACAGGTTGCTTCAAGCAGCGCTCAGAGCCTTGCTAACGGACGCAAATTGGGTCAATCGCCTGCCTTGGGTCCTACTGGGGTTGCACTCCGCGCCTAAGGAAGATTTGGCAGCTTCCCTGGCAGAGCTCGTTTTTTCCTCAGCCGTTGCGGATCCCAGGAGAATTCTTACTGGGAAGCCCCACGCCAGGTTTCGACCAGTCCGCGCGCCCATTTTCCAGGGCAGAGGCTGGCAGCATCCCAGGGCCGGTGCACCATTGTTTTCGCCGCACTTTTGTTCAAAAACATCTGGAAAATGCAAAATTTGTTTTCGTTAGGCACAACGCCCACAGAACACCGCTATAGCTGCTGTACGATGGCCTGTTCAGAGTGTTGGAAACAGGAGCAAAACATTTTGTGTTAGACCTTGGGGGGGGTAAGGAAACCATCTGCGTAGACAGGCTGAAGCCCGCTTATGTGTTGGGAGATGAGCAGGTGGTGCTGGCCCATGCTCCCCGGCATGGACGCCCACCTACAGTGGGTCCACAGGTTGGTGTTCCCCCTACAGAGAACTGTTTTCAGGAGACTAAATCTTTCCCCTCCCCACCCTTTCCCCCCTCCAGAAGTCTGCTCGCCAGAGGCCAAGTTTTTCTCCTCCCCACCTCGACAGCAAGGCACTTCAGCTGGCCCAGTGGCTCTGCATTACAGCCGTTACGGACACTTGCTCAAGCCCAAAGGACCGGAGGGATAAAGGGCTGATGACACGATTTTGACATTTTTTAGGATGTTGTGTAAACCCAAAAGTAATTGTCAATGATCAATATCATATTTACAACTGCGTCTGCATAAACTAGCTATCATCAAAAAACAGCAGCCGTTGACTGGACTGTGGTGCCGCCCATCGAATTAAGGGCGGCACCACCATCGATTCTACCGTCGATTACCATCGAGTCCATTCTGTAATCGACAGAACGGACTCCGGTGTTGTTGACTGGAATGACAGCAGCTTTGTAGCTCACAGTTTCTCTGGTTTATTGTTTTAATTTTACGGCTGTGCCTTTGCGTTGTGTCGCAGGCTTAGATAAACAGCAAGCCGTGAAAGACCACATCACACGCTTCAGCTCCAACTGTCATAAGCCTCCTCGTGCACTTTTATGCAGGAGGAGCGCATGAGGAGGGGAAGGATTAATGGATTTACGCGCAGCTTTGACCTACTTTCTGTGATCCCATGCTGACAGCTCGCCGGTCCGGCCACATCCCCTCTATCATTATCACCAGCTGATTCAAACTCCCGCTGATCATGTTTCCCGGTCCTCACCCAGGTGCTTCTTATCACACCATCACCAGCAGTGCGTGTACTTCGCGGCCGTTTGCCAGTCATGCACTGATGGTCCATAGTATTGTCATCTGTGCTGTTTGTCTGCCAGCATTTTCAGCACTCTCACGACGCACTAGTCACCCCATGTTCACCGTGGCTCTCGTGCGTCCGTGAAGCGACGTCGGCTCTGGGGCACACCTGTGGCTAACATGTCTCCTCTCATTCGTTCGCTGGGCGATGCCGGTCCCCAAACGCCATTAGCAAGTGTGTCTGTGTTTCTTGTACGTCTTCAACTTTCAGGGAACTGTCTGTCTTTCTGTATTAAATGTGCTGTGGTGAACCCTGCTCGCAAATCCTCGTTATTTCATCCTTCCTCTCTCTGTCCTGCGTAAGAGCACATGGAGGGTCATGATGAATGGATTTACGGGCAGTGTGCTGACCTGTCAGATATTGGGTGGGGTTATGTTCCCTCTAGTGGTGGTTTGCGTTACTGCACCTTTAATTGTAGCTACTTCCTGTTTCCTGCATAAACCCTTTTTTTGTTCAATCTGCCATGATGAAAGCAATGTGAAAATGTGCTCGCCAGAAATTTGGTTGTACTAACCTAGGAGTGGAACCAACAGTAAGTTAATGCTGAAAATTGTTGTAATACTTGTTTAAGATGACCATGGTTTGGAATATGATGTTAAAAACGCTAAATTTAAGCTATAAAAAGATCGCGATTAAAAGGTGTTAATGGCTAATCGTTTGCAATGGTACTTAGCTAACTGCTGAGTCATTTAGCCCTTTGTTAGCCCAAGTTATATTGTGTTGTAATGGTGCTTCGTGTGAAAGCTAGTTAGCTATTCATTTGGCTATACTTACCTGCTTACTTAGCTGTGTAGCTGTCCTCTGTAAAATAAAAATGTGTTAGTATAATTTCGTAATACTTACCTGATTTAACTTACCTTAACTTTGTAACCTGTGGAAACTGTGAAATACTTACCTCAGTTTGAATCTGTAAAGCAAATTACTTACCTGAGTTAAGTGCCTGTAATAAGAGAAACTGTTTATATACAGAGTGTTGTATTATTATTTCTTATGTAACATTCTGTATTATGTATATTTCATTGTGTTTCAGTTTTACAAAACAAACAAGACAAAAACTGATTTCAGTAAATCAGTCAACCTGGAATCAGCCTGCTGTCTTTATTGTTCGCTATCTGTCTACAATACCCAGCCGTATTATCAGGACAGAATAGTAAAATGTTGACCACGCAGCGGGGATAGGCAGCTGAAATACGGTGAACAGCACACAGAAGCAAGCCAAGATGAGCCACGCTGGTGAGGAGGACCGTCCGTCTCAGTTGGAGACAAGGTCTCAAGCCTCAAATTCACACAAGTCCTCCAGAGCATCAACCCGGTCATCTGCCAGCATCGTTGCAGCAAGAGCCAGAGCTAAGGCTGAAGCAGCTAAAGTCAAAGCATCCTTTGCAGAGAAGGAGGCAGCCATGATGAAACAAAGGGCTTCAGTAGAAGCTGCCATAATGGAACAAAGGGCTTCAGTAGAAGCTGCCATAATGGAACAAAGGGCTTCAGCAGAGGCTGCCATGATTAAAGAAAGGGCTTCAATAGACGCAAATCTTCACGTGCTACAACAAGAGAAAGAAGCAACTGCAGCATCAAGAGAGGCAGCTATATTGGAAGAAGCTGCAGCAGCAGAGCTTGATCCAAGACACAGCGACTCTCTTGGTGAGCTACAGAATCTAGCCCTTGATGATCCAGTGAGACGCACACAACGCTACGTGGAAACACAGCCATTCGATGCACATGCACCACGGTTGCAACCAAGCCCAACTCCACAGCAACAAATTGATCATCAAGCACCGGTGAATTCACACCTCTCTAGCATTAAGGAACAAGATTCACTGTATGAGTCTTTCGTGGACAGAAATGAACACAAGCCCATGATGGTTGGACACAGCGTTCCTCATTCTGCCCCAAAGCCATTTGTTCCAAAGCAGGAACATTCACCTATTCTCCCTGACATTAAAAGGAAAGACACTGCAGTTAACCCTCCAGCCTCTCATCCCAACCAGGGAAACAAATCCTCACCTCCATCAACACAAACCCATGTCTTGGCCCAGTATCTCATGAGAAAAGAGATGGTGAGCTCAGGACTCCTTACCTTTGACAACTGCCCAGAAAACTACTGGGCGTGGAAGGCCTCCTTCCTAGCAGCCACAAAGGAGCTTAACCTCTCGGAGCAAGAAGAGCTCAACCTACTGATCAAATGGTTGGGGCCCAAGTCGTCAGCTCAGGCCATGAGGATCAGGTCTGTGCATGAAAACAATCCTAGACTAGGTGTGTGGACGATATGGGAGCGCTTGGAGGAAACTTATGGAAGCCCAGAGGTGATTGAAAGTGCCCTAATGAAAAAATTGGACGCCTTCCCAGTCATCTCTAACAAAGAGACACACAAGCTCAGAGAGTTAGGAGACTTGTTAAAAGAGCTACAAGCTGCTAAGTCAGAGGGATTCTTACCTGGGCTCATGTATCTTGATACAGCTCGAGGGGTAAATCCAATTGTGGAGAAGCTTCCATTCTCACTTCGTGAACGCTGGATGACACAGGGATCCAGGTACAAGGAAGTTTATCATGTGCCTTTCCCACCATTCAGCTACTTTGTGGAATTTGTATGTTCTCAAGCTAAGACTCGCAATGACCCCAGTTTCGCATTCAACCTTTCCTCTACTCCCAATCAGTCAAAAGGTGAGAAAGACCAAAAACACATCTACAAATCCGCTGTAACAGTGAGGAAAACTGATGTCACAGCCGCAGGTGGTGCATCTCAGGACAGCACATCTGTGAAGAAAACTGAACCGGACAAAGAATGTCCAATCCACAACAAACCACATCCGCTCACAAAATGCCGTGGATTCCGAGGAAAGCACCTGGATGAGAGGAAAGCGTACTTAAAGGAGAACTCGATCTGCTTTAGATGTTGTCCCAGCACTAAGCACATTGCCAAAGACTGTAAGACCGCACTCAAATGCAGAGAGTGTGAGAGTGACAAGCACACTTCAGCGATGCATCCTGGTCCAGCACCATGGTCGCCTCATGGGCAGGCTGGGCACTCACCTGGGAATGACCAGAGTGGGGAGCAAGGAGGGGAGCAAAGCGGGGAGAGTGAAGTTGCAGCAACTCCTGTTGTCACTTCTAAGTGCACAGAGATATGTGGCGATGCACCCCAGCCTAGATCCTGTTCTAAAATCTGCTTGGTCAAGGTTTCCCATGCTGATAATCCAAGCAAGTCTCACAGAGTATATGCTGTACTCGATGACCAAAGCAATAGGTCTTTAGTGAAATCTGAGTTCTTCAGTCTGTTGGGTATTAACAGCAGGGCATCCCCCTACACGCTAAAAACATGCTCAGGCAGAGTGGAGACTGCAGGAAGCAAAGCAACCAACATCATTGTGGAATCTCTCGATGGGAAGACCAAGGTCACACTGCCCACATTGCTGGAGTGTGAATACTTACCTGGTGACCGGTCAGAGATCCCGACCCCTGAGTGCGCACAATATTTCCCTCACCTCAGACCAGTGGCTGACAAAATCCCTGCACTTGACAACAGTGCACCCATTCTTCTGCTACTAGGCTGAGATGTTTTGAGTTTGCACAAGGTGCGAGAGCAGCGCAACGGACCACACAACTCGCCATATGCTCAGCGCCTTGATCTCGGCTGGGTCATAGTGGGAGAGCTGTGTCTGGGTGGCGCTCACAAGACTCAGGAAGTCAATGCTTATAAGACCCATGTCCTCCAAAATGGACGCCCTTCCTTCTTTAAGCCCTGCACTAACAGCATTCACATCAAGGAGAGACCCAGTGAACCGATTCAGTGCAGCCTTCAGTTCCCAACTCGCAGTGAGGAAGCCATTCCAGAGACATGTAGGGATGGTCTTGGTGAAAGTGTGTTCCAGACAACACCAGCCGACAACAAACCAGCCATGTCAGTAGATGACAGTGAGTTTCTGAGAATAATGGAAGACGAGGTGTATATGGACAATGAAAACCACTGGGTGGCGCCACTACCCTTTCATACTCCTCGTAAGCGTCTTCCGTGCAACAGAGAGCAGGCTGCTCAAAGACTCCAATCCCTCCAACGCTCATTCAGGAAGAAACCTGACATGAAACAGCACTTCGTTGATTTTATGCAAAAGGTCATTGACAACCAACAGGCCGAGCCAGCTCCTCCACTACAGCTCGGGCAGGAGTGCTGGTATCTGCCGACATTTGGCGTATACCACCCCCAGAAGCCGGGGAAAATAAGAGTTGTATTTGACTCCAGCGCGGAGTACAAGGGGACATCATTGAATGATGTGCTTCTCAGTGGACCCAACCTGAACAACACACTAATAGGAGTCCTATTACGGTTCAGAAGAGAACAAATTGCTGCTACCGCTGACATAGAGCAAATGTTCTATGGGTTCAAGGTCAGAGAGGACCACCGCCACTTCCTCAGGTTTCTCTGGCACAAAGACAAGGACATCATTGACTACTGGATGACTGTGCATGTATTCGGCAACAGCCCGTCTCCAGCAGTAGCGACTTATGGGCTGAGGAGAGCTGCAGAGCAAGGAGAAGCTGAGCATGGTAGTGATGCAAAGGAGTTCATCTTCAGGAACTTTTACGTCGACGATGGGCTCACGTCATTGGCCAAGGAGCATGAGGTGATCGATCTCCTGCAGCGAACCAAGGCTCTGCTAGCTGAGAGCAACTTAAAACTCCCAAGATCGCCTCAAACAGTCCGAGGGTCATGGAGGCTTTCCCAGTGGAGGAACGAGCAAGTGACCTGAAAGATCTCGATCTGGGAGCAGACCCATTGCCCCTTCAAAGGAGCTTAGGCCTGAACTGGGTGCTCCAGACTGACAGCTTCACATTCCGAGTCTCAAGAGACATTAAGCCATTTAGTCGGAGAGGCATGCTGTCCACCATAAACAGTCTTTACGATCCCCTTGGATTCGCTTCTCCCATCACTGTCCAGGGAAAGGCATTGGTGAGAGACATCTCCTCTGAACAGTATGAGTGGGACACGCCTCTCCCACCAGAGAAAGAGGCACACTGGAGAACATGGATCAACTCCTTAACAGACCTGGAGCAGCTTTGCATTAGCAGATCATACCTACCTACCTCCTTGTCATGCTGTAACAGGATAGAACTCTGTGTTTTCGCAGATGCTTCAACTCTAGCGATAGCTGCCGTAGCTTACCTGCGTGCCTTAGATTCTGAAGGAAGATGGCACGTAGGATTTGTTATGGGTAAATCAAAACTTGCACCTTACCCCATGCACACCATTCCACGCCTGGAGTTGTGTGCAGCTGTCTTGGCCGTTGAGCTGGCAGAAGTGATCCAGTCTGAGATAGACATAGAGCTACAGGCAGTCAAGTTCTTCACTGACAGCCGCATTGTGCTGGGCTACATTCACAACAGTTCACGAAGGTTCTACACCTATGTAGCTAACCGAGTAGCTCGCATTCGTGGATCTACTGAACTAGAACAGTGGCAGTACATCTTGACAGACCAGAACCCTGCAGACCAGGGAACCAGACCACTTTCAGCAGCTCAACTTTCATCTTCCAGCTGGTTGCTCGGTCCCCAGTTTCTCAGGCAGTCAGCCACGGATAAGGTTGAGGAGGTTGAAACGTTTGAGCTTGTTGATGCAGACACAGACAAAGAAGTTAGGCCACAAGCCACCTGTCTACTTACCAAAGTCACAGAACAGCCTCTTGGCTCAGAAAGATTTGAACGCTTCTCTTCTTGGAAGAGCCTAGTAAGAGGTATGGCACTTCTTGTTCATGTAGCCAAGTCTTTCTCTGGAGAGAATAGTGATGGTTGCAAGGGATGGCATCAATGCAGCCAGCTTCTCGCCACAGAGCGGTCCCAAGCAAAGACAAAAATCTTCAAGGCTGTACAGGAGGATGTTTATGAAGAGGAGCTGAAATGCTTAATTCAGGGTTCCACAGTGCACTGTCAAAGCTCCCTTGCAAAGCTTGACCCCTTCATCGATGAGAATGGATTGATCAGAGTCGGAGGTCGGATACGCAGGGCAGACTTGGGAGACCAAGAGAAACACCCACTCATCCTACCAGCCGGCCATCATGTGACCACTCTCCTGGTCCGACACTACCATGACAAAGTAGCCCACCAGGGTCGGCACTTCACAGAGGGTGCACTGCGTACCGCTGGTGTTTGGACAGTAGGAGGTAGGAAGCTCATCTCCAGCATCATTTTCAAATGTGTTACTTGTAGGAAGTTGAGAGGACGGAGAGAAGTGCAGAAGATGTCAGATCTGCCGGCAGATAGGCTGGCAACGGATCCCCCCTTTACTCACGTAGGGCTCGACGTCTTTGGCCCATGGACTGTCACCACTCGGCGGACACGAGGTGGTGCCGTTGAGAGCAAAAGGTGGGCAGTCATCTTTACTTGCCTGAGCACCAGAGCGGTGCACCTTGAGGTTATTGAATCCATGTCGACCTCAAGCTTCATCAACGCCATGAGGCGTTTCCTATCCATCCGTGGACCTGTCAAGCACTTAAGGTCGGATAGAGGCACTAATTTCATTGGTGCATGCCGCGAGCTTCAAATCAACACTGACGATCCTGAGATCAAGAACTATCTGCAAGAGCAGGGATGTACATGGACCTTCAATGCTCCCCATTCTTCACACATGGGTGGAGCCTGGGAGAGGTTAATTGGAGTGGCAAGACGCATACTGGATGGACTGCTTGCGAAGGATGGTGCTACCCGACTGTCTCATGAAGTCCTTACAACCTTGATGGCTGAGGTTATGGCTATCATGAATGCACGCCCGCTAGTCCCAGTCTCCAACGATGCAGAGGTACCCAAAATCCTCTCACCTGCCACTCTGCTCACCCAGAAGGCGAGTGTCAGTCCTGCACCCCTGGGAGACTTCGACCTGGATCACCTCAGCCAGGTCCAGTGGCGCCAAGTCCAGAGCTTGGCGGACTCCTTCTGGAAGAGGTGGCGGTCGGAGTACCTGACCACACTTCAACCACGGAGGAAGTGGACCTCCGAGAAGTCCAGTCTCCAGGAAGGTGACATTGTTTTGATAAAGGACAATCAAGCAAAGCACAACATGTGGCCTCTGGGGCGAATAGTTAAGGCCATTCCTAGTTCAGACAACAAGGTCCGTAAGGTCACAGTTAAGACCTCTAGCCAAGGGGTAGTTAAAGAGTACCTTAGACCCATCTCTGATGTTGTGCTATTGATGTCACTAGAGAAGAGTAAATAGTGGTATACATGTATACCAAGCGGGGAGTGTGCTGACCTGTCAGATATTGGGTGGGGTTATGTTCCCTCTAGTGGTGGTTTGCGTTACTGCACCTTTAATTGTAGCTACTTCCTGTTTCCTGCATAAACCCTTTTTTTGTTCAATCTGCCATGATGAAAGCAATGTGAAAATGTGCTCGCCAGAAATTTGGTTGTACTAACCTAGGAGTGGAACCAACAGTAAGTTAATGCTGAAAATTGTTGTAATACTTGTTTAAGATGACCATGGTTTGGAATATGATGTTAAAAACGCTAAATTTAAGCTATAAAAAGATCGCGATTAAAAGGTGTTAATGGCTAATCGTTTGCAATGGTACTTAGCTAACTGCTGAGTCATTTAGCCCTTTGTTAGCCCAAGTTATATTGTGTTGTAATGGTGCTTCGTGTGAAAGCTAGTTAGCTATTCATTTGGCTATACTTACCTGCTTACTTAGCTGTGTAGCTGTCCTCTGTAAAATAAAAATGTGTTAGTATAATTTCGTAATACTTACCTGATTTAACTTACCTTAACTTTGTAACCTGTGGAAACTGTGAAATACTTACCTCAGTTTGAATCTGTAAAGCAAATTACTTACCTGAGTTAAGTGCCTGTAATAAGAGAAACTGTTTATATACAGAGTGTTGTATTATTATTTCTTATGTAACATTCTGTATTATGTATATTTCATTGTGTTTCAGTTTTACAAAACAAACAAGACAAAAACTGATTTCAGTAAATCAGTCAACCTGGAATCAGCCTGCTGTCTTTATTGTTCGCTATCTGTCTACAATACCCAGCCGTATTATCTGGACAGAATAGGCAGAATTCACCACAGCACATGTATTGAACATAAGAATGATGACAACAGTTTCCAAAAAGGTGAAGACTTACAAAAATAAACAGAAACACCCACAGTTGGCGTTCGGGGCCAACATCGCCCAGCGAACGTGGAGAGGAGACGGGTTAACCACGGTTGCGCCCCAGGGCCGACATTGCTTCAAGGGGCGCAACAGAACCATGGCTGTGTGGAGCAGCCAACACGTCGTGATAGCGCTGGCAACATTGGCTGGCTGACAACATAGCAGATGATGCACACAAACCATGAACAGCTGACTGTCAAAGACAGAGGGTGCATGTGTTCGGACTAGCGAATCTTGAGACAGTGCCCACCTGAAAGTGGCTCAAAACACACATAAAACACATGTACAAAACAAAAACAACAAGAACTCAAAATATAATCCATAATAAACCCGCTGCCTGAGCCACAGAGAATACACTGCTATGATTTTATTGAAAAATCGGGTTTAAATAAATCATATTTATGAACAAATAATTTGTTGCAATATCTGTAACAAAAGAATAACACTGGTGCTCCCCTGCTGTGTGTTTGTTGTTGCTGCTGCAGCGGGTATGTGTGCCTCTCCACCGTCACTCCCTGAGTGTGACTCGCTTGGCACAATGCCCACTTGGCACAGCTCAAACCTATACGGTCTGAATTCCCCAGATTCTTCATTATCATCCCATTCTTCCGAACTAAATCGTCTGAAGACTGGACAACGCAAACCAATTCCAGACGACATGTGCTGGAACCATCGTCAATGTTTTCACCCGCTTCCATCCTGTGTGTACAATGAGCAGCCAAGCGCTATGTTCTGTCGCTGACGTGACCACATGGCAGCGGTGTTTTCCAGCCACTGACGTAATTGGTGACGTGGCGCTCATGAAAACGTCGGATATTTGCGTGAAAAAAAGCCTGTTTGACTTAGAACTGCACAGACCAACCTATTTTGTCATATTGTATTATGTGTTGAAAAATTAGAGGAAGTCAAAAACGTGTCATCAGCACTTTAAAGCCCCTTCTGGGTGTTCCGGGGGGGGGGGGGGGCTGTGTGGTGACACAACAGGGGATCACACTCCACCCGGGACTTTGGGGAATTGGGGGAAGGAGGTGAGGGATGGAAATGAGGAGAAGAAGGGAGAGGAACCAAGGACAGACGCCAGACCACTAGGAGGTAATAAACCAAATGAAGATGCGCCTTCACTCCCGGTATGCCGGGCGTGAACCTATGGTGTGGGATGGAAGATGCTGTTCACACCTTGGGTATGCTGGGTACGAAAGTATTGTGTTGAGTCATGCTCTATTGTCGTGTATGTTAATGTGTGTACTCCAGGTGCCAAGGGCGAGAATAAAGCTGTAATAGAGATTTACTCTGGCACCCTGGTCAGTCTATTCTGCTTGCTGGAGGAAATAAAGCATGTGTCTTTAGCTGCTCATGTCTCGTCTGCTTCATCCTCCACATTAGTGTTTTTTCTTCTGCTGGAGTGCTTATTTTCTGTTCAATTTCTATGTGGTTGAGCATTTGATGCATTCAATACCCTCTTGGCAAACATACACTTGGCAGTCAGTGGTTTTTACTGCAGCACCACATTGCTCATCCATGGCACGCCTCCCTAACCAGCCAATCATAATTAGACTAAAATGGTACCATGATCAATATCTGAAAACAAAAGCTGATGTGAAAAGATGTGTGTTTCTTCACCAGGTTGTTACAGGACTGTGTACTTAGCAGAGCGTTTCAAACCACTGACACCAAGCTATGAGTGACAAGTCAGATGGTTGCCAGGATACAGAGGGGAGAGCTTTTTTAAAGCGCTTGTTAAGCACCCTGAAAAATAGGTCCAGAGCAATGTTCAGTGGAGAAATATGCTCTCCGTGGACACGCACCCTAGATTTGGAGCTTTGCTTGTAAAATTTGAGCTTATTTTCTTGTAAATGTGAAACTAATTGATGGATGTTGTGAAGGTGTAGGGAGCCACTGTTTTGGGGACTTTTCTCCTTGTAACACACCACACTGTCCTGTCAGCTGTGTTAGCTGCTGCACAGTAAAAACAGAGGTAAGAGCAGGGCAGGCACCTGTGTCCTTTAATCTCAGCCACATCAGTCATGCCCCCCACGCTGAACCTGAAGTACTCTCTGTTGAGGGCTCTGGCGATGGAGCGAGCAATGGAGGTCTTCCCCACACCGGGGGGGCCGTAGAAACACAGGATCTTCCCCTGGGTGGAGCCCCGCAGCTGGCTCACTGCTATGAACTCCTGCACAGACAAACGGGACAAAGTCTGGGTCATTACAGTGGTTGAATCCATATATGAGAACATCTGGGGACCTATTACAGCAATCACCAGCGTGCATTTGCGGCACGCTTCCCATTTTGTCCCAGTGGATTTGTCAATTTATGCCAGTGCAGTCTAATTACTGTATTTTTGGGACTATAAGGCGCACTGGATTATAAGGCGCAATATCAATGAACGGTCTATTTGATGGTCTAATTTCATACATAAGGCGCACCAGATTATAAGGCGCATTAAAGGGAGGTAGTCGGAGCCGGGGAAAAAAAATTTTTTGCGTGCATGGAAAGAAAATCCTATCTATAGTCATTATAGACACATATAGCGCAATTGTCTGCGAGTGTGAATGACCTGTTCCACGAGCAGGCGGAACGTTTTTAGTCCGTGGCTGTTCATCGCCATATTGGCCAGAATACTCGCTCAGTACTCGCTCGGTACTCGATACGGCTCGCTCTCCACAGCCGTAAATACATATTTACAGCCGTATTTACTGCTCCCGTTTACAGCTAAAGGGGAGCAGTTTCGATGCCGAAATTTCACATACAAATCCTAATATACTGTACGTGTTCTATACACAATCGGCTCTTGGGTATCGCGAGGTAATCGGATCTGGGATTTTTTTTTTTTTTTTTTTGCGTGCATGGAAAGAAAATCCTATCTATAGTCATTATAGACACACATAGCGCGATTGTCTGCGAGTGTGAATGACCTGTTCCACAAGCAAATGTACGTTTTTTGGTCCGTGGCTGTTTACATCGCCATATTGGCCAGAATACTCGCTCGGTACTCGATATGGCTCGCTCTCGATACTGCTCGCGGCAGCCCCGAGAAGTAAACAATGCAAACAAATACCGGGACGCTTGAATTCTTTCGTCCCGAAAATATCATTTTTGAATATTAATTACAGCTAAACAGAAGCAGTTTCGATCCACGATCCATTGGCAGATAGTGACGTAACTCGCTAGCAATTTAACTTTGAATGACCTGTTGACACCAATATAGCGGTTGGAGTTCTTTGGCTAATCCACCCGGAATGATGGCAAGCTCCGAATTAGTTTGCTTCACTTGGGTTTTGACAGTATCAGTGAGATGAGCGCGCATGGAGTGGCAGATCACTAGGGATGGAGATTTGTGGAAAAAGCCATCCGGCCATTATGTTGAAGCACATATTACTCCGTGAGGCTCCTGACTACCGTAATGCTCCGACAATCCATCAAGTGGTTCGGCTTCGTAGCTTACCAAAGTCGTACTAAAACATTTTTGACAGATTTTTGAGCGCCATGTACCACATAAAATCGGTTCGAGGTCAGTAAGCACAACCAGAATTAATACATAAGGCGCACCGGATTATAAAGCGCACTGTCGATTTTTGAGAAAATTAAAGGATTTTAAGTGCGCCTTATAGTCCAGAAAATATGGTACCTGTGCACTGTATGCCCACTTTATGCTGAAAGGAGGAGAATCATTTAAGAAAGGTGTGGTCGTGGCACAACCTTGGTGCATTGGTAATAGCCATGGTCACAAATAGCCTTACGAACAGCTGCAAACACCGTATGAATGATTTTTAATAACAATAATGGATTAGATTTATATGGTGCTTTACATGTCAGGTGACATCTCAAAGCGCTTACAGTAATAATAATAACAATAATGCATCAGATTTATATAGCGCTTTAACATAGACACTCAAAGATGCTTTTACAAATAGCTACATTATTCATTCACTCCAGACAGACAATGGCAGCAGCAAGCTATGACTGTAGCCACAGCTGCCCTGGGGCATGCTGACAGAAACATAGCTGCCAATCCGCGCCAACGGCCTCTCCAGCCACTACCGAACATTTATACACATTCATACCCAGTGTTATGGACACTGGAGGCAAGGTGGGTAAAGTGTCTTGCCCAAGGACACAATAGCAGGATATTTGGGGAGAGCAGGATTCGAACCACCAACCATCCAGTTATTGGACAACCTGCTAGACCTCCTGAGCCACAGCTGCCCAGTGAGTCCATTATTCATTCACTCCAGACGGACACTGATAGTGGTAAGCTACTACTGTAGCCACAGCTGCCCCAGGGCAGACTGACGTAAAAGTGGATGCCAATCCACACCAACAGCCTCTCTGACCACGACTACTTCTTCTTGTTGTTCTTCTTTCGCCTGCCCCTTTTAGAGGTCACCACAGTGGATGATCTGCCTCCATCTTACCCTATCCTTGCATCTTCCTCTAACACCAACCTTCTCCATGTCCTACTTCACTACATCCATCCATCTTCTCTGTGGTCTTCCTCTTTTCCTCCTGCCTGGCAACTCCATCTTCAACATCCTTTGTCCAATATCTCCACTATCCCTCCTCTGCACATGTCCAAACCATCTCAGCCTTGCCTCTCTTACTTTGTCTCAACCGCTCAACCTGAGCTGTCCCTCTGATATACTCATTTCTAATCCTGTCCCTCCAAGTCACTCCCAGTGAGAATTTTAGCATCTTCAACTCTGCAACCTCCAGTCTCCAAATCATCTTGTAAATCCTCCCTTTAACTATAGCTGCTACCCTTCAGTCACAAATCACCCCTGATACTTGTCTCCCCCCACTCCACCCTGCCTGCACTCTCTTCTTCACCTCTCCTGTGCATTTTCCATTGCTTTGGATGGGTGACCCCAGGTATTTAAACTCATCTACTTTCACTACCTCTATTCCTTCCATCTTCACTGTTGTACCTGCCTCCCTCTCATTCACACTCATGTATTCTGTCTTGTTTCTACTGACTTCTCATTCCTCTTCTCTCCAGAGCATACCGCCACCTCTCCAGGTTCTCTTCCACCTGCTCCCTACTCTCACTACAGATCACAATGTCGTCTGCAAACATCGTGGTCCACGGATACTCCTGCCTGACCTCGTCTGTCAGCCTGTCCATCACCATGGCAAACAAAAAGGGGCTCAGAGCCGATCCCTGGCGTAATCCCACCCCCACCTTGAATCCATCAGTCACTCCTACAGCCCACCTTACCACCATCTCACTGTCCTCATACATGTCGTGCACCATCCTCACATACTTCTCTGCCACTTCTGACTTTCTCATACAATACCACACTTTCTCTCTTGGCACCCTATCATATGCTTTCTCTAGAGCCACAAAGACACTGTGCAACTCCTTCTGACCTTCTCTATATTTCATCAGCACTCTTAAGAGCAAACATTGCAACTGTAGTACTCTTTCTTGGCATGAAACCATACTGCTGCTCACTGATTGTCACCTCTCCTCTTAACATGGCTTCAACAACTCTTTCCCCTATCTTCATAGTGTGGCTGATCAGCTTTATGCCTCTATAGTTACTACAGCTCTGAGCATCACCTTTGTTCTTGAAAATTGATACCAAAACACTTCTTCTCCACTCCTCAGGCATCCTCTCACTCTCCAAGATAGTGTTAAACAATCTGTTTAAAAAGTCCACTGCCATCTCTCCAAAACATCTCCATACCTCCACAGGTATGTCATCTGGACCAATCGCCTTTCCATTCTTCATCCGCTTCAAAGCTGCCCTCACTTCCACCTCGCTAATCCTCAGGACTTCCTTGTTCATCATCGTTCCTTTATCCATCCTCCTCTCTCTCTCATTTTCTTTATTCATCAGCCCTTCAAAATACTCCTTCCACCTTCTCAACACACTCTTGTCATTTGTTAGTACATTACCAGTTCTGTCCTTAGTCTACCTAACCTGCTGTACATCTTTTCCAGCTCAATCTCTATGTCTAGCTAATCAATACAAGTCCTTTTCTCCTTCCTTCGTGTTTAGCCTCTCATACAACTCACTATATGCCTTTTCCTTTGCCACCTCTCTCTTTGCCATGCGCCTAGATTCTAAATACTCCTGTCTGCTTTCTTCAGTCCCTGACTATCCCACTTTTTCATTGCTAACCTTTTCCTTTGGATACTTTCTTGTACCTCCTCATTCCACCATCAAGTCTCCTTGTTTTCCTTCCTCTGTCCACTGGATACACCACATACCTTTCTACCCGTTTCCCTCTATACTTTTGCTGTACTTTCCCAGTTATCTGGTAATTCTTCCCTACCACCCAGAGCCTGTATCAACTCCTTCCTGAACTCTGCGCAACCTTCTTCCTTCTGTAACTTCCCCCACTTAATCTTTGGCTCTGCCTTCAGGTTCAGGTTCAGGTTACTTTATTTGTACCCGTAGGTAGATTTGTTTTGCAGTCTGGTGACATCCATATTTACAAGCCACAAATTACATTCAACATAGACACAAACACAAACACACATGAAGCTGACTATAAACATGATAAAAATACTCAAGGCTCCATCAATCAGGGTATAAACACAAAGAGATGAGAGAAAAACCGGAGGTAAGAGAGAAGGGTCATATTAAAAAGTTAAAAACTAGTCAAAGAGGTTAAAAACTCAAAGGTCTAAAACCCAATAAAATATTTAGAACCCAAATAACATCCTACAAAAATAAGTAAATATAAAATGGAGTTATTAAATAGGTACCTAAATTATGTGCAATATATTGTTACAACTTGTTCAACTCTTTGACAGCAGCAGGAACAAAGCTGTTTTTGTAGTGCTGGGTTTTACTTTTTGGGACAGCAAACCTCCGTCTTGAGGGAAGAAGCTGAAAGTTGCAGTGCAAAGGGTGGGAGTCATTTAAAATGGAGGTAGCCATCCTCTGTACTTGTCTGGTGTACAGGGATGTTAGGCTCAGCTGTGACTCACCAAGCAAACGACTGGACCATCTAACTACCTGATCCAAGGATTTCCTCTGTCTCAGTTTTATCTGACCAAACCATGACACTAAAGTACAGGGAAGAAGTGAGAGACCTGGAGGGCTGGTGCAGGGAGAACAATCTGGTGCTCAACGTGGACAAAACGAAGGAGATGATTATCGACTTCCGGCGGTCGCAACCTGAGCACGCCCCCCTCGGCATCGGCGGCCGTTTAATGGAGAGAGTAGAGAACATCAAGTTCCTCGGAGTGCAGATCTCGCAGGACCTGACCTGGAGCAAGAATTCCTTGGAGATCAGGAAGCGGGCTCAGCAGAGACTGCACTTCTTGAGGAAACTCAAACAGGCCTCTCTCCCCATCTGCATCCTCAGGACCTTCTACAGAGGTGTGGTGGAGAGTGTTCTGACGTACTGCATTGCTACATGGTACTCCAGCTGCAGTATGTCAGACAAAAAAGCCCTGCAGAGGATAGTCAAGGGGGCGGAGAGGGTAATTGGAGTCTCCCTCCCCTCTGTCCAAGAACTTTTTCAGAACCGTTGTAGGAGCAGGGCACTAAACATTGTCAAGGACCGTTCTCACCCTCTGCATAAACACTTTGAACTTCTTCCATCTGGCAAACGATTCCGGAGCATCAGAGGCAGAGCCACCAGACTGATCAACAGCTTCCTTCCACAAGCTGTCAGGATGCTGAACAGTTGACCCGGAATCTCTCATACACACTACTGCACCTACGGACATTTTGTATATTATAGTTAGTTATTCTTTTTTTTCCCCAAGTATGTCTCAGGGATGTGTGAATGGATGGGGGGGGCTATGTGGGAATGTGTCTTAAATCATGCTGCTTCTTATATGGATGCCGAGAGAAACGCAATTTCATCTTGCCTGCACTACAGTTGTATGTACAGCAATATGACAATAAAGTTTGATTTGATTTGATTTGATTAAAGAAAAGGATAAAACAGATTCAATAAAAGCCCGATAAAACATTGTCATTATGGTTCGATCAGTTTGGAAGTGTGCAAGTTTTCTCAAGCAATGCAAATGTTGCTGACCCTTTTTGCACACCCTTTCACAGTTCTCTTCAAAGTTTAAATTACTATCAACAATCGTCCCAAGATATTTGTAGGATTGTACACATTCGGTGGTCTGGCCTTTTAGTACGGTGACTTTGTGCCTGGGAGTTTTTCTCCTAAAGTCAATAATCATGTCTTTAGTTTTTGTCATATTCAGCTGCAGGTAGGAATCCTCACACCAGTGAACAAAATCATCAACTACTGGGCCGTGGCCACTCTCACCATCCTGGAGGAGACTGACAATAACTGAGTCATCAGCATACTTTATAATGTGTCTGTTGTCATGTCTGCTTCGACACATGTTTGTGTACAGGATGAAGAGTAGTGGTGACAACACACACCCCTGAGGAGAGCCAGCAGAAGAGCACTTTAGGTCAGACAATGTACTATTGACCCTTACTCTCTGCGTCCTGTTGGTTAAGAAATCCTGAATCCAACCCACCAGATTATTGCTCAGATCAAATTGTTGCAGGAGCCTTTCAACTAAAATATGAGGTTGGATTGTATTAAAGGCGGAGGAAAAGTCCACAAATAAAAGCCTGGCATGTGTCCCATTAAAATCCAGATGTTTAAAAAGCATGTTAAATAGAGTGACAGTGGCATCCTCCACTCCTCTGTGAGGCCTATAGGCAAACTGCAGAGGATCCAATGCATGCTCAGTCTGCTTTAGGACCTCACATCTGACCAGTTTTTCAAAAATTTTCATTAAAATTGAAGTCAAAGCAACTGGTCTAAAGTCGTTTACCGTTTTAGGACAGCTGGATTTTGGAACGGGAACAACCACGGCTTCTTTCCAGATCTTAGGCACATGTTGTGTCTGTAAGGACTTATTGAAAATGTAATGAAATATAGGACTCAGTTCATGTGCACAGGACTTTACCAAGCGCCCACATATATTACCAGGGCCCTGACTTTTGTTCACTTTTACAGTGCAGAACTCCCTTTTAATATCCTACACCTCAATATTAAAGTGATGATTGTCTTTGAGTTTCTGTTTCAAATCTTGGGTTTCTGTGCTAAAATCAAAGGAGTCAAAACGACCATAAAAACAATTAGGAGCATTAGCCAGCTCTGTGTCTGAATTAAAACCATCTAAAAACACACGATTACTGCGTTCTGTGCTCTGAAGGCCTGCAATAGTTTTCATACTGGCCCAGGCTGAACCAAGTTTCTTTGTTGCCATCTTGCTTTCCAACTAACTAACTAACTAACTAACCTGCACTTATATAGCGCTTTTCTAGTCACAAAGACCACTCAAAGCGCTTTCACTAATACTAACCCTCTATTCTAAGGGCCTATAGGAAACAGATATCTAGGGACAATTTAGAACAGCCAATTAACCTAATATGCATGTCTTTGGATTGTGGGAGGAAACCGGAGCCCCCGGAGTAAACCCACGCAACTCTGATTTATAATTCTGTTTTGCTCTTAAAATTTCGGCCTTCAGCTCTTTTGTGGCAACCTGTAGCTCGGAAACAGACCCCTGTTTAAAGGCAAGTGCTTTCCTCTGTAAGCAGGATTTAACTGATTTTGTAACCCATGGCTTGTTGCTGGGAAATATTTTGACACGTTTACATGGAATGATCATATTTTTACAGAAAGCCATGTATGAGCATGTGACGTCCACCAAAGAGTCCAAATCATCCCCGCAGGGCAGTGTGAACATCTCCCAGTCTGTACAGTTAAAGCATTCCTGGAGGCTGTGCACTGAATCTTCTGTCCATACATCAATGTCTCTGGTCTCCACCTTGCCTCTTCTGAGAGCAGTTTTATATGTGGGCAGCAAATGTACACAGTTGTGATCTGAGGATCCTAAAGGAGGAAGGGGGAGTGATTTGTAGGCCCTCTCTATGGATCCATAGCACAGGTCCAGTGTCTTTTTTCGCCTGGTTGGGCAGGAGACATACTGATAAAAGTTTTTAAGTGTCTTCTTTAAAGAAACATGGTTAAAATCCCCAAGAATAAAGTTTGGAGCCTCTGGAGAAATTGACTGCAGCCGCTGGACCACATCAAAGACGGTGCTGGAGGCGGAGTCAGCGTCTGCCCTCGGGTGGATGTACACAGTCGTGATAAAAAAGCTGGGGGAACTCGCAAGGCAAATAAAAGTAGTAGTAGTAGTAGATTAGTTTATTTGACAGGGACAGTGCAATAAACATAGACAATTAATCAAAGACAATCAATCTGATGTGTTGCACATAGAGTGTATAGCTATTAGCTAATTTGCAACTCTTGTCCCTGGATGGGCGTAGTGACACAGACAGCAGCTCCACATCGGGTGTACAGATGCGCTCTCTGACCGTGACAGATGTGCAGTACTACTTATTAATATATAAATATACGCCGCCCCCCTGACGTTTCCCCGTTACCTCTTCCTGCCGATCAAAGCGGAGTGGGGCTCCAAAGCCGTCAATCCACAGGTCTGCATCCCGGTCATGCGCAGTAAGCCAAGACTCGGTATAAGCTAGGGATGGGCATTCGGTGAAATTTTCTTCACCGATCGTCGGGAGAATTAATGATTAATAATCGGTTAATCATTAACATTTTTAGGTAGGTAACAAGGCAGGTAGACTACATTAGAACATCAGGTATCAGCACGGAGCGCCGCACAACTCAAATCCACCTCTCTCTCTCTCAAATCTCTCTCTCTCTGTTCGCTGTTGTCGTGTTGGCTCGGCTCGGGAATCTCGCAAGCTGATTGGCCGAGACGTTTCACCCCGCAAGCTGATTGGCCGAGACGTTTTACCCAGCTCTCTCTCCCTGCCAAGCGGCCACCCAACAAACGAAGACCGCATTCATTGCTCTATCGCTCGTATTGCTTAGTCTAGCCGCGTGGAACTTTTTGCTGTTCTCTTGTGCCATTTTGTGCGAAATAGTCTTCCTGTCGAGCCACTACGCCGCCTCCTGCAGCTTCCCTCGACGTGTGTACACCGAATCTTCATGACCTTCTCAATAAAGTTTCTGAAAAAAAAAAAAAGAATCTTCACGACCGCCATTACTCAGCGCGCAACCACTGTTGGCGGTTTCTTCGCGTAATAAGGGTGTTCCATGGACCCTGTTGATGAGGTATATTTGTATGCTGCATTGCAGTGATTGCAGTACACCTGGTCATTTTTTAAATTGAAATGGTCCCACGCAACACTTCACCGTAACTGCTTCATGATTTGGCAATTGCCCTACGGAAGCACGCATGTATCAACTGAGGCACGCCAGGGTACGGCAATGGTGTAATGTTGCCCCCTGGTGCCCAAATTTTGCCATTGCATTGTTTGAGGACGGCCGTGCACTAGGCCTTAATAACCTCAGATTGTTTTAAAAAAAAAAAAAAAACGGTTTGTCGACGAAAATGAACTTCCTCGGTGAAATTCTTAATGATCAATTATCGGTTAATCGGTAAATTATGCCCATCCCTAGTATAAGCCATGACACAGCAGTTCTTAAAGTCCTTCTGGTAGCGCACATTCCCTTGAATTTCATCCACCTTGTTCCTCAGAGATTGTACGTTCCCAAAAATCATAGAAGGAAGAGGAATGTTACCAAACTGACGTCTTCTCAGGCGCAATTTCACGCCTCCACGCTTTCCGTGTTTCCTTCTCCCGTCTCTCTTTTCACCGCTGTGTCCATGAGCGTCTCTCAAGTCCGGCAGTTGCGGCTTAGACTCAATCACAGACGCTGCATCAACCGTGTTTAAACGCAGCAACATGTCCCTGGAATAATGTATTCTGCCCGCCATGATCCCAATCGCGTTTACCTCAGAGACAAAGAGCTGGAGGAAAAGTAGCAGCAGTGCAAAAAAGGGGAGGAAATCCATATTGATGGAACCAGGGAGCTCTTCGCCATACAGTCCACAAACATTCCAGGACAGAAACGACACAGAGAATTTCGTAAAAACACATTAAAGTGCATAAAAACAGACACACAGATGACGGACTTTTTCACCAGCTGCCGGTCGCTGCGTGCGCTTGTGTGCTGCCTTCACTCTATTCCTCTTCTTGCTCTCCAAAGTCATCCTACAGACTACCATCCGATGCTGTCTAGCTCCATTCTCCCGTGCCACCATCTTGCAGTCTCCTATCTCTTTCAGATTTCTCCTTCTGCATAAGATGTAGTCCACCTGTGTGCACCTTCCTCCACTCTTGTAAGTCACTCCAGCCCATCTCCCAATAATTTTGACGTGATTCCACAACAAATCACTAGCACCACACACCGGGTGGCCCCCCAATCACTGGCCTGGCCCGGGACCTGAGGCTGATGGCCGTGTCAAGCCAAGTTGCCGAGCCATGGGATCTCAAACGATAGTGTCTTGCTCTGCGGGACACCGGTCCACTCCCACAGCCAGATGGGGGACGCCCCGTCAATCCTCTACGCTGCCTGCAAGAGCAGAGCAGAGCAGAGTCATGCAGAGACCCGGAGGAGAGTAAGGTAGGTGGTCGTGAGGGGCAGCAGCCTCGGGTTGGTTGCTGTGACTGGCACACCGGTGCCGGCGATTCGCTGTGGAATCACAGCGTAATTATTGTGAGATGGGCTGGAGTGACATGAGGTTTATCGCTGACTGTGGATTAGTGAACCAGGTGGTAACAGAGATAAAGGCTGTGTGTGTTTTTTTAAGAGGATTGACTGTTTTGATATTTTTTTGATAATTACATGACCAATAGACAAATTTCAGATGGTTAAAACCCATAAACACACAATTTTTTAGTCAATGTCCCCTTTAAGGGACACCTCGTTTCAAAAAACCCTACTTCCTGTGCTTTTCCACAGTGACTGTACATATGTGGGTGTTAACTGACCAGTATGCGTTTCTTCACGTCCTCCATTCCATAATGGTCTTCCTCTAAGACCTCCTTGGCTCTCTCCAGTGACAGGTTCTCCTCACTGTTGGTACCCCAGGGCATGCTGGTCAGCCAGTCCAGGTAGTTCCGGGTTACACTGACACACAGAGAGACAATTAATACTTGACTATTAGTCGGGATGACACCATTCTCATTATTACTGTATAGTTCAAACCGAGCAATCCGATTATCACACCCATGTCACTCCACCTCAGAGATAATCATCATTAATTAGTCTAACTAGCATTTAGCAAGCACCACCTCCTTATAGTCTTCTATAAAATGATTGCCTACACAATTTCTGTTCAAGTGTCACAGCATAATCTTTCTTTCAAGCCTTATTCATGCTGCATTTCCCCTCTGGTCTGCTTTGGTCCACCTCCACTTTGGACGAATCTACCACGCACGCAGCACTATACATGCTCACTTTTTTCATCTACTCAGGCCAAGCAGTTGACGCATGTGCACAACCATCTTTTGTAGTTTCACTCCTGCCCTATAGGTAGCACCAATGTGCTGACATGCCAGGATTTTTACCAACGAAGAAACACAAGCACAACGCACATCAACAACAATGGTGTTATTTAACCGGCACCGAGAGGAAGAGGAGCTGCCGTTGTCAAAAAGTATGTATGTATGATTCATGTGTTTATTCTCGTCTTCCGCTTCCTCATTGTCTTCTTCATCTACTTTGTATGCTGTGTCGATATCACTACCTTGTGAATGGGACATTCAGTCTTGCACATGTGCTGTCAATGCGTTCAGGTCGTGGGCAGGCGGCGCGGTCACAAAATTTGGACTGCATGCGGTCTTCCGCAGTCGAGCACTGCGGACACTAGCTGACTGGAGACAATGACGTAAATTTTGTCACACGAGGTTTCCAGTTGCACGTACGTGAACAGCAGAGGTGCAGCATGAATCCGGCTTAACACCTCACAGCACATTACACACTTTTGACCATTTCATTTGAAAATTCTAAGAAGAAGTGCTAGCTCAGCATTTAGCACTTATGTCTAGTGTTACACCACATCCATTACCTACAAACTGGACAAGGTGAAGTTGGATTCATCATTCTCATCAGCTACTTGTAATACCTGTGTGGTGATAACCTTATCATGGTTTCTTCTAGGATTCCCTCTGTGCCACTACTGAAATAACTATTTCAATATCACATGACTCATCAAACCGGCTCCAGTGGAGGATATGTGAGTGACTAGTGCACAGCAAATTAGGTTTATTGGCAAAATGTACAAACTAGCAGCTGTTTGCAATAAACAAATCAAACAAGAACCATTTAAATAGCTCAATATAACTAATATCACAACTGGTTTCTCCAAATTCTTCACAAAATGCCACTTTTAATGACTACTGCAGTCTCAAAATTATTCAACCCCTTCATGACAAGCATCTTTAGTGCTTAGTAGAGCACCCTTTAGCTGTTATGACCTGCTGCATGATGACATGATGCATAGCCAGACACCAGCTTCTGGCAGCATTCTGAGGAATCTTAGCCCATTCTTCATGGGCAAAGACCTCCAGTTCACTAATATTCTTGGGTTTGTGTGCTGAAACCACCTTTTTCATGTCCCACCAGAGATTTTCAGTGGGGTTCAAGTCAGGCAACTGTGATGGCCACTCTAGAATCTTCCAGGACTTCTTCTGAAACCAAACCTTGGTGAACTTTGAGGTATGCTTAGGATCACTGTCCTGTTGGAAGGTCCAATGACACACAAGCTTCAGCTTCTTCACAGATGTCTGACATTTTCTCCCAGGATTTCTTGATACTTAATTGGGCCCATCTTGTCCTCCACACGCTGCAGGTTTCCAGTGCCAGGAAGCAAAGCAGCCCCAGAGCATCAGTGAGCCACCGTAGACAGGGTGATCTTTTCAGCATGTGCTTCATTCTTCCTCCTCCAGACATATTGCTGATCCACAGGCTCAAAAAGCTCCAGTTTTGTTTCATCGCTCTACAGAACAGAATCTCAAAACTTTTTTGGCTTATTTATGTACTTTTGAGCAAACTGGAGCTGACTTTTCTTGTACTTTTGGGTCAGTAGTGGTGTATGTGGAGTTCTAGCATGGAGTCATTCAGCATTTAGTATGCACCTTAATGTGGAATCTGAAACCTCAGTGTTTGCTGCCACCAAGTCTTGCTGCAGATCAAGGGTTTTTGACCACCTACCATTGATAGCTTCCTCTTTCTGCCATGTCCAGGTAGTGTAGCCACTGTTCCTTTAACTTTGTGGATTATGCTTCCAACTGTATTTCTAGGAACATTCAGTGCCTTTGTTACCTTTTTGTATTATTTTTCCTCCTTTGCTCAAGCCAACGATCTCTTCTCTGAACTTTTTGGACAATTCTCTTGCCTTAGCCATGTTTTTAACAAGCAATCAAACATCACCATCAACAGTCCAGGTATTTCAGGTGTTCTATCTCAAGCACACCTGATGCAATTGATGAAGCCCTTTGATTGGTTGTATCATTTGTGCCTCAAACCACATTTGATTTGCAAATGTGAGCTTTTAATGAGGAATTCTATTCAGGAGTTTGAATAATTTTGAAATGGCAGTAGTTACTGAAAGTAGGATTTAGTGTTGAATTTGGATAAAATCCTTGTAATATCAGTTTTACTTAACTATTTAAACTGTTTGTGTAATCTGTTTATTGCAAACACCTGAAAATCTTTAAATTTTGCCAATAACCCTAAAATGCAATGGAGGTTGAATTATTTTGAATGCAGCTGTATAAAGGACAAGTTAAATTCAAGACTTTTTAAGGCCACTTGATCAAATTCAAGACCTCAACTTCAGAAAAAGTCTGACCACATCACAGTTAGCCTTGCCCAGTTAACAAATTTAATTATCTAGTGGAAACATCAACAGGAAAGAGCAAATTTATTGTGAGCTAAATTGGTGACTCCAAGTAAAGTGAAATAACCGAAACTGGCCCCTCCCCCATAAGCAAAAATTGCAATGATTTTACAAGGAAAAGTCAGAAGGTTTTGGGGAAAACATTGCAAGTTTACAAGAAAAAATTACTAATTCATGAGGAAAACATTTGCCAATTTTCAAGGAAAAAAGTTGCAAATTTAATACTTTGCATTAAAGCGTATGAACAGACCATGCAGACCAATCACAGCTGTTGCAGTCTGGCTGGGTCTAGCCTCGACACAAACAGGTCATCACTCTCCAGTAGTTTTGTTGTAAATGCAGGGAGCCACAAAGATAAGATGGACATGCTGAGACCAACTGAAGACTAACTTGAACTCTGATGAGTGGTTGTCCAGCAGGCCCAGCTTGTTCAGCTCTTCGCTGATGACGTCCATTATGTGCTGAGGGACCGTCTTGTCTTTCAGTCTTTCTTGAAACTTCTCCTCAATTGCTTCTTTGTCCTCCTTCTCAAGACCCAGCTCCTGAAGAAAGAGAAGGCATAAGCTACGGTAACAAAGATTCTAACGAATGATGGGTTTGTAAGAATCCCCCAGTTCCTATGAATTCTGGAGTCTGCAGACATTCATGGAGGGGGGCATAGTTTCTTACGGCTACCGTTCAATTCGCAAGAGCAACTTGAGACATTCTTGAGAAATGAGGTACTTTTCTGTCGTACAATGGCCATAGAGTTCTTACGTTCTTCAAAAGGGTGCCTTGGGATCTTCCTACGGCATACTTACTGCCATCTTGTGAAAATTTTTGTGCAACTCATAGCACTCTCAAGTCACTGGCAGGAAGATCTTATGGCTTTTGGCACATTTTGTTGGCACGAATGTCACACAAATGACGTACTTCTACCTTATGAGCACCTCATTACCACCTTACGTACGCTGTACAAATCTCTATATGAATAGGGATTTGTACAGCATTTCCTACGACCAGCATAAGGGGCCCATGTTCTTGAGATATAGTTTATAAGCCATTTTAATGTTGACCTTTGACCTTGCGATCCCAAAACCATAGTCACTTCAGGGTCAGAGGGTGAACCTGTGTAACAAGCTTGGTGACCCTAACTTTACTCGTACAGTAATAAGGCATAGGGAATGTCAACCTTGACCTTTGACCCCAAACCCATAGTCACAGGTCAGGATTCCAAGGTGAACCTGTATACCAGGTTTGATGGCCCTACCTTTACTTGTTTTATAGTAACAGTAAATGTAGCATTGACCATTTACCATAATGCATCTGCAATGTTAACTTTGACCCCTTGACCCCAAACCCATTATCAGGTGAGGGTGTAAGTCGTCCAAGATGTGTATTAGATACAACTACTATATCGATTTGAAAAGCCTACATCATTTCTTTCAGTAGTTATTGTGAGCAAACGTGTATCTAGATGGAACAAGGTTACAACCAAGTTTGGCCTGAAAATACTGTACATTAAGGACGTTTGAAGTGCTTGATGAAGATGAAGCCGGGACTACACATTGATCATTACTTGATAAGGTCATATAAGGTAAATGAAGTTCAGTGGCATGATTCAACCCAGACCACCGAGCATCAATATCCCAGTGGCTGAGAGAGACTCAAGCACATCATGTGAGAATTTGGAACCTAACCAGCCAAAGCCTGTGGTGAGGAACATCCAAGGTCAAAGACAACAAGTGAAGTGGCCAAAATCCTGTAGCAAGAAAGAGTGGGCAATAATTAATGCAGACCTGGCCAACAATCTGGAAAAACTCAAACATCCGAAAAGAAACAAGAGAAAATGGGTGATTTGATCTACTCCTATGGAGTAGAAAGGTTTGGAATAAAGCAATCGAGAAAGAAGGAAACACCTATCCCACCCAAGTCCAGAAGACAGCAAGAAATTGAGCACCTAATAAAGGAAAGATGGCTGCTGAGGAACCGGCGGAAGAAATCTTCAATAGAGGAGAAAGTAGCTACTGACCTCCTCCATGGAGATTTTAAAGTGCTCATGACACGATTTCGACATTTTTTAGCATGTTGTATAAACCCAAAAGTCATTGTCGATGATCAATATAATAGTTACAAGCACGCCTGCATAACATAGTTATCAAAAAACTGCAGCCGCTGACTGGACTGTGGCGTCACCCACCGAATGAAGAAGAAGGCTGAAATGACGTCAGCGAGAGAACGGACGCCCATGTTGTTGACTGGAATGCCAGCAGTTTTGTAGCACACAGTTTCTATGGCTTCTTGTTTTAGTTTTACGGCTATGCCTTCGCGTTGTGTCGCAGACTTAGATAAATAGCAGGACATGAAAGACCACATTGAGCTTCAACTGTCATAAGCCTCCTCATGTGCTCCTCGTACGCTTTTATGCAGCGCATGGAGGAGAGGAAGGATGAATGGATTTACGTGCAGGATTCACCACAGCACATGTATTGAACATAAGACTGATAACAGTTCCCAAAGAGGTGAAGACTTACAAAAATAAACAAACACTTACAGTTGGCGTTCGGGGCTGACATCACCCAGCGAACGCATGGAGAGGAGACGTGTTAACCACGGTTGCGCCTCAGGGCCGGCATTGCTTCAAGGGGCACAGCAGAATCACGGCTGTGTGGAGTGGCTAACACGTTGTGATAGTGTTGGCAATATTGGCTGGCTGACAACACGGCAGATGATGCACACAAAACATGAACAGCTGACTGTCAAAGAAAGAGGGAGCGTGGTCGGACCGGCGAATCTTGGGACAGCGCCCACCTGAAAGTGGGTCAAAACAGCTGCCCAACAACCGCCGGCCAGCGAGGCGGCTACAGGCGTGGAAAAGAAAAGGAACACAGACATAAAAACAACAAGAACTCAAAAGATAATGCATAATAAACCCGATGCCTGAGCCACAGAGAATGGTCAGAACCGAGCCTACAGGATAACACGGGCTTGGTTCGTGACACCAACTTATATATACTATACTGTATTCATTGCCACTAATTTGGACTTTTTCCTGTTATAATAATTAATTTAGTATTTTTGATAGTTATAGTACGTGTGCTATACCAGTTACGAGTACTGTTTTTCTTGTGACCAAACTCTAGAAAAAATGAGGACTATCAGTTGCTTCTATTGCTTTTATTATTATTGTTGAAAAATCACATGCCAGTTGATACAAGACAAAAGCAGTTAATAAACAATAACAAACAAAACTGCATTTTTAATGAGACATAAATAATAGGAAATACATTATTTTTAAGGATATTGCCATCAGTAACACAGAGAATAATTTTAATTTCTAAAGGGGTTTTACAGATAATTGAACTTTAAAATGATAAGTTATGGCCATGAGTATGCTCTAATTTACAAAAAAAAAAAAAAAAAATTTTTTTTTACTATATTTGTAAAATAAAAAAAAATTATCTCTTGTTCAAATACCCAGGATTGATACAGGATTGCATGCAACATCCCAATGATGACAACAGTTATAAGATTTTCAAGTATCACACCTTAAATATTTACTAATTTTATTTTCTTGTAAAAATTGATAACAGTTGTGGTCAGATAAACATTTATTGAATGAAAAACAATACCATGAAAACAAAGGTAGTTAGCATAAGTAAAACCAACATATTGTCCCTCTTGTATTGGAAAGGTCTCTCTGATCTTGTGAACAACACAGGCAGATATTGGCACGCGGACTTTCTCACCAAGGTAATGGTAGCACCATCTGATGAACTGTCTGTAAGCTGTATATCGCTTGCAATTGTTCCCATAATCCACATTCACATAATGTTTATAGGTGAAGTAGGCCACTTCCAACACATCTTCATTCAGACACACCGCGGGGAAGTTGTGATGACAAGTGATACACTTTATAGCACCGTCCAGAATTTTCTGCTTCACCTTGTCCTGCTCCTAGCAGCAAATACTCTCCTCCTCTGTTGTCATGCTCACAACCAGACCACACTGGCACCTGCAAAAATAAAAAATAGTATATTTTGATTTGTTTATGGGGGGGGGGGGGGTTTGACAGTATCAGGTAGATGTTTCAATTTTATTATAAATACACTGCTATGATTTTATTGAAAAATTGGGTTTAAATAAATTATATTTATGAACAAATAATTTGTTGCAATATCTGTAACAAAAGCATACCACTCAGTGTTCCTTTGCTGTGTGTTTGCTGCTGCTGCTGCGCTGGCCATGTGTGCCTCACCACCGTCACTCTCTGAGTCTGACTCGCTAGGCACGATGTCCGCTTGGTGCGGCTCAAACCTGTAAGGTCTGATGCCCCCAGATTCTTCATTGTCATCCCATTCTTCTGAACTATAATCATCTGAAGATTGGACAACACAAACCAATTCCATACTACATGTGCTGGAACCATCGTCGATGTTTTCAACTGCTTCCATCCTGCGTGTACAATGGGCAGCCAAGCGCTGTGTTCTCCCGCTGACGTCACAACATGGCTGGGGGGTTTTCCAGCCACTGACACAATTGGTGACGTGGCGCTCTTGGAAACGTCGGATATTCGCGTGAAAACAAGCCTGTTTCACTTAGAACTGCACAGACCCACCTATTTCGTCATATTGAAATTATGTGTTGCAAAATTAGATGCAGTCAAAATCGTGTCATCAGCACTTTAAGGGTCACCTAGCAAGCCTGCGGAAAGCTGAAAACCTCAGAATTCAACGCAAGAGGAAGGAAAATGCAAGAGCCTCTTTCTACAATGATCCCTTCAGATTTGTCAAAGGGCTTTTCATAAAAGAAAAGAGTGGCTCTCTTAAATTGCCAAAGAGGGAGCTGGAAAATCATCTGAAACATATACAGACACCCAAAGATATGAACGTAGGGAGTTACCTTCAGACATACCACCTTGTAGCATCAACTCCCTTTGGCTCTAATCTATAAACTCACTCTTCACCTTAAAAAAAAAAAAAAAAAAATTCACCCAAAAAGTCTGGTCAAGATTTGTTTCCTTCATCTAAGAACCACAGTCGGAAAACAAAAAAGGTAAAAGGAACGATAAGGATCCCATTTCGTGACAGGAATGGATTAGGATTGCCATCATAAATAACTGAAACTTCCTCCCAACAAGGCAGTTTTATGCTTTAACAACCATTTGAGACATCCCAGATCCCTTGAGTGCATTCCACGGTCACTAGGAATTATCCACAGCTCAATATTACCCCATGGTGGACGACTCTGGAATATGTTCGCTTTTGCCTTTACAAGCTGAACTGAGGTTAATGTATGAAATTACTTCCTTTTTTACAAAAACTCTTAATTCTCAGATTATTTTCTTTTTCAGAACACCCTGGAAAATCAAGCGGGACGCTGACATACCTTTCTGGTTTGAAATGTTTCATTCATCATTGATTTTAAATGTGTTGCATGTTTGAAATGCTTAAATAAAACCTTATTCTAATGCATGTTAATTATAGAAGGGCAAGTTTATAGAAGTGCATGCTCACTGAAAGTTAGTCATGAATCACTGAAGTTAGCTTAGACCAGGGGTCTGCAACCTTTGCCAGCCGAAGAGCCGTTTTGCCCGTCTCCGACTAAAACAGACGTGGCTGAAAGCCGCAACGGCAATTTGACCTTTAAAATAAAGATTATGCTGCTTATAAAGTTTTTTATATACTGTACATAGCTCTGAATATTATGTGGCATTAATGAATTCCTACTACAGCAGTGGGAAAAAACTGCTTATAGCTTCATTTATATAGCTTCATTCATGAAATAAATGTTAGATATATATTATAAATTGTTTTGTGCTGAAAAATAAATTTCTGAATATCTGACCATAATTTTTAAATAGTTTTAATTATCAGCACATTCATAAATTGTTTAAATCTGAAAAATATCACCCATCTCCTACTTTCAACAGTGATCACACAGCTTTAGTTCCTGATATTTTCATAAATTAGAGATGAAAGTTTTATTTAGAAGAAGCTACTTTTCATCCTGTTTCCTCATAATGCTCCTTGTTCAAATGTATTAATATAATATAAATCTGTATCCTTCACTTGTTCTCCAGACTCTCAATTTGACAACTAGTGGATTGGTTGTGGACGGCGCGGTGGCGAAGTGGTTAGCACTGCGGCAGCACAGCAACTCACCCTTGGCCGGGGGATCCTGGGTTCGATCCCAGCCCCCAACCAACAGTGATCTGTGTGGAGTTTGCATGTTCTCCCCGTGTCTGCGTGGGTTTACTCTGGGATTTCTCCAGTTTCCTCCCACATGCCAAAAACATGCAAGTTAGGTTAATTGGCATCAACTGGGGATTCTAAATTGTCCTTAGGTATGACTGTGAGAGTGAATGGTTGTCTGTCTCTCTGTGTTGGCCCTGCGATGGACTGGCGATCTGTCCAGGGCAGGGGTCAGCAACCTTTACCGCTCAGAGCCATTTGGACCCGTTTCCCACAGAAAAGAAAACACTGGGAGCCACAAAAACCCTTTTGACACTTAAAATGAAATAACACTGTATATAACTTTTTTCCCCCTTTATGCTATGTATAAACAAACTATAATGTGTTGCATTTATGAAATCAGGGAACTCCTGCAGAGAAAACAAAATTACATTTCTGCATGCAACAAAAACATTTTGAACTCCGAAAAAAAAAGACATTGGGTTGAAGGTTGACATTGGGTTGAAAGGAGAGTGCTATTTCTAGCACTGATGACTCCTGATCCTTCGATAAAAATCTCATAATTCCGCTGAAAACAATACCGAAAGCTCAGAATTCCAACACGAACCAGCGATGTGATTTGGGGTTGGGGAAATTATCTGAAAATTCAGCAGGGGGGTCTGGGGGACACAGTCCCCCAGCGGGGTCCGGGGTGGGATGGGGGGCAAGGGGGGGGGGGCAAAGCCCCCCGAAGCTCCTGGGTTTTTATAATTTTTAAGTACCAGAACTGTGCTTAAATGACAAACAGCTGAATGTCACTTATTAATGTATAATATTGACTTATGTTCCAAGAAGATAGCATTCCTAAAATATTCCAACAAGCATTATCCATCACATGCTTTAACACTTGATCAAATCAAAATCAGTTAATTTTATCTGTTCCATAATAGAAATAAAATTCCAACATACCATTACTTTTTATAATTTCAGCATTCATTTCAGATCACCAGTTTCAATCTCTATTAAGAGTCTTGAGCAGTTCATTTTGCACAATCACTGGTGTAGCTAAGTCTTAGAAATATTCAAAAGTTATGAGTCAATGTCCACTGTGCACTGTCAATTTCAAACTGTTTGGAATCATAAAAGAGGATGGTTAACTTTTATTACCGTTTAATCCCTCGCGCCAGCCCAGCTCATACAGCCGTTGTAGAGTTAATGACTTTCCACCTGGCCATACCGATTACCGGAAGTGGCCATACGCCACTTCCAGTCCTGCCTGAAAGGGCGCAGCTTCACTGCGTTCGTGGACCACAAGCCGCTAATGTACTTAACGTACTTTGTCTTCCTCGAAGATAAAATAAAGCGGAATTCGGCGAATTAACAGAAAATCACATCCCTGAGAACACGCCGCCATGAATCTTTGGAAAAGCATACAACGAGCCATTTGATTGGTCCAATCGTTTGCAACTATCCAATTGCAGGGCTGTTTACAATACAGCAGTAGCTTGAACACAACACATCCGGGTTATCGCGGGAGACGACTTCCGACTTCGTGTTGAATTTCGCTGACGGTGATTAAACTTTAACACGTTTTTTTTTAGATTTTACAAGATCACCATAATCTTCAAATTTAGAATTACATTTTAAAAACTAATGAACTAAAATAAAATACATTTTAATTAAATACTCATTATTTTCCAAAGCCACAGGGAGCCGCAGCAGAGGGATGAAAGAGCCGCATGCGGCTCCAGAGCCGCGGGTTGCCGACCCCTGGCTTAGACTTTATACATAAGTATGTAATTTGAATTTCACAGTTAATATGTGTGCCTTCTAAAACTTACTCAAGTCATCTGATTGGCACAGCCAATCACCAACCAAACCCCTTTCATTCTATTGGTCGGTTACAGACAAAGAACTGTTTTCTTATTGGACCAGAGTTCATTCAAACCTCCTGCGATGGGAGACAATTGGTTCCCTTTCAAGTCAGTCAAGTTTTTCCCCGGGAAACTTACTCATTTTTAAGGGAGAAACACCCTAGTTGAGAGAGTTGCTTTGTGTGAAAGTTTTGTCTGTGTCCTGCTTTTAATGCTCTTTCCTTTAAACGTCTGGGAAAAATGCTTTTCTTCCTTTTGAGCTCAAACTTCTCTTTTATATGGAGTGAAACTCCGTGTTCACAGACGTTTTCTATTTCATTCTATTATTTTTTTTTCCACAATATCTTTATTGAAACCTTTTTTTTTTTAACAAACATGATACAAACAATCAAACACTAACACTAAAGTACTACAAAAAAAAAAATGCACTAAAAACACCAACAACCACCAACGAAATCAAGTCTTCAACAATGCTCCTCTGTTTAGTCTAGACAATCCAATACATAAGTATACATATTATGTTCACCAGTTTGGAATTTACAAGGTCCACACACATCATTCACCTTCTTCTTCAAGAGTTATGTTTAAATTTTTTACATAATCAATAAAAGGTCTCCATATATTCTCAAACACAATTTCCTTTGATTTCAGTATATATGTTATTCTTTCTAATGGAAGGTTTGTTAACATCTGTCTTAACCACTGAGTCACATCTGGTCTATGAGTCTTTTTCCATAATAGTGCAATACATTTTTTGGCATTAAGCAAACTGAGGTCTATGAATCTTCTTTCACTTTTATTAAAATTATGCTTTTCTGGGTACAGACCCAACAAAAACAGTTTAGGATTCAATATGATTTGTTTTGAGATTATTTTTTCAATTGTTACCCTCACCTCTTCCCAAAACATTCTTATTAATCTACATTCCCATAAACAATGAAATAGGGTTCCTTTACTTTCCATGCATTTTGTGCATGTATCTGGTATATTTTTGTTATATCTATTTAACTCCTCCGGTGTAACATACATCCGCATTAACCATTTGAAATGTATCAATTTAAGGCGTGCATTTATTGATTTGGTTTGAGCTTCTGTACAAGCCAATTCTCATTGTTCCTCTGAAATTTCAATTTGCAGATCTTCTTTCCAGTAGTTTAATCTTTTCAGTGAATTTTCACTTGAAGATAGTGTCAATGAGTTATAAAACTCTGAAATAATACCCTTTCTTTTACTATCTTTCATCATCATTTTTTCCAAGGATGAATAAATAGGTCGAGTGAGAGCTTTATTTTGATTTGATCGAATAAAGTTTCTAAGTTGAAGATATTTAAAAAAATGTGTTCTATTGAGATTAAATTTGATCCTCAGCTCTTCAAAAGACATTATGTTGTCTGCACATGGCAAATATAAATCCTGAATCTTTTGTATCCCTTTTAAATTCCATACTTTAAATACAGCGTCCGCTCTCCCTGGTTTAAAATATTGATTACCCCATATTGGACTAAATTGTGACAATAACTGTGGTTCTTTTAAATAGTTTTTAGCTTCACACCATATTTTGATCATATGCTTTACAAATGGATTTTTAACTTGTTTTTGTAATTTTTTTGCCGAATCTGAGTATATGAATATGGGAAGAGGTAAAGGTAAATTGTATGATTCCATTTCAGTCCAGTGAGGGAGATCATTTGATGAAAAATAATATGTCATAGACCTCAGTTGTGCCGACCAATAATACAACATAAAATTTGGACATTTCAGACCTCCACGATCAAATGGTAAATATAATAAAGACAAACGTAATCTAGCCCTCCTGTTGTTCCATATAAATTCCACTAACTTTTTTTTTATTCTTGAGAATAGATCTAAAGGTGGTGATAAGGGAATGTATTGAAATAAATAAAGTATTTTAGGTAAAATATTACTTTTGAGTATATTGATTCTCCCGATCATCGACATTGGTAGTGACATCCATCTCTGAGTTAACTCATTGATATCTGACATTAAGGCTTCATAGTTGACACTGGCGACTGATTCTAGCTTAGGCATAATATGGATTCCTAAATATTTAAACTGATTTACAACATTGAATTGATTTACCTCAGGGGCTGGGCAATTTCTCTGGGTCTCATTTAGCATTAATATTGAAGATTTAGTTTTATTTATTTTATATCCTGATATTTCCCCAAAATTCTTTATTAAATTCAACAAGGTTGGAATTGATTTTTTTAGATTCGACATAAACAAAATTATATCATCGGCGTACAGGGAGATTTTATGTTCTGTTGGTCCAACTTTAATTCCAGATAATTGTGAATGTAAACGTATCGCTATCGCTAAAGGTTCAATTGCCATAGTAAACAGTAAAGGTGAAAGTGGACAGCCTTGTCGACATCCTCTATTGATTTTTATTGGTTTTGAAATATTGTTATTTGTTAGGATTTCTGCTGTAGCATTATTGTATATTATTTGAACCCATTTTATGAAATTATTTCCAAGTCCAAACCTTTGTAGGACTTCAAAAAGAAAGGGCCATTCAACTCTATCAAAGGCCTTTTCGGCATCCAATGATAGGAGAGCTGTATCCGGTGCTTCTTTATTAAAATAAATAATATTAAATAGTCTTCTTACATTATGGAAGCCTTGTCTACCCTTTATAAAGCCATTCTGATCTCGATTAATAATATTTGGTAAAATTTCTTGTATTCGTCTTGCTAAAATTTTACAGATTATCTTAAGGTCGGCGTTTAATAGGCTTATTGGTCTCATATTTTCACATTTATTAGAGGGCTTACCTGGTTTTGGCAGCAGTATAATTAAGGCATTATTTATGTATGATGGTAAATTATTATTTTGAAATGCTTCTAAAACCATTTCCAAAAAAGGTTTTATTAATTTATTCTTAAATTTTTTATAAAGGTCAACTGGAAGACCATCTGGTCCTGCACTTTTTCCTGATTTCATATTATCAATGGCTAGCCCAACTTCTTCTTGACTAATTTTAGACTCCAATATCTCCCTGTTTTCATTTGGAATACACGGTATAGATAGTTCGTTCAAAAACCCATTTAGTTTTGTTAAATCAGGTTCATTTTTGGTATCATATAATTTTTCATAGTAATCTCTAAAGGCTCTATTAATTTCTAAAGGATCTATAACTACCTGTCCGTTACTTATAATACTGGTAATTGGTGTTGTAATTTCCAATTGTTTAATCTGCCATGCTAATAATTTTCCTGATTTTTCACCTTGTTCATAAAAAGATTGTTTCAATCTTAGAAGACTCGAGGCAGCTCTATTCGCTGATTTTTTGTCATATTCAGCTCTCAAAATCAGTAATTCATTCTCCAACCTTGGGTCACTTCCTGCATACACTTTTTCCTGAAGACTTTTTATTTTATGTTCCAATTTAGCTCTCTCCTCTCGAGTCTTCTTAGATTTTGATCCTGTATAACTAATAATATGTCCCCTAATAAAAGCTTTGAAAGCCTCCCACTTTACACATGCTGATGTTTGTGTAGTATTGATGTCAAAGAACTCATCTATCTGTTTTTCTATATACTTGACAAATTCCTCATCCTGAAGCCATTTATGCTGAAATTGCCATCTACCTGATTCCTTTGTCAATTTTTTATCTACATATATTAGACAACAGGGTGCATTATCAGAGATCACGATGTTATCATAAAAGCAGTTTTGAATCTTGGACCTTAATTCTGTGGAAATCAAAAAATAATCAATACGTGAGAATGTCTTGTAGGTACTGGAATAACAAGAATAGGCTTTAACTTGTGGTTTCATTTCTCTCCATATATCTAACAATCTCAATTCTTTCATAAAATGATTAATAGTCATCCTACATCCAATGTGCGTACAATCCAGTCCTGTTGATCTATCCACACCTGGATTCAATGTACAATTAAAATCCCCTGCTATTATATGTTGCCCTGTAAGTGATGATAAGATGAGAAATAAATTAGCAAAGAACTTCTGATCATCTATATTGGGACCATATAAGTTCACAAGATTTATATTTTCTAATAGCAAAGAACCTTGAATGATTACATATCTTCCAAATTTGTCTCCAATTACATTTTTCACTTGAAAAGGAACTGATTTATGTATGAGAGTCATAACTCCCCTGGCTCGGGATGAAAATGAAGAGGTGAATACACTTCCCTGCCATCTACTCCTAATTCTTTTAACATCCTCCTCTATCAGATGAGTTTCTTGTAAAAACACAATTCTTGAACCCATGTCCTTTATTTTATTCATAACTTGTTTAAGTTTTTTTAAATTTTGTAGACCTCTGCAATTCCATGAAGTTAAATTAAGATTAACACTTTGGTCCATGATCAATAGAGAGTTTGGGATTACCTTGCAGTGTAAACATGCTCATACAGAGAAGCAAAAACATGAGTGGTTGAACATTCATCCTACAAACTACACACAAACAAATTTCCCCTTCCCACACTTGTGGCAAACCCCCCAAAATCAAAAGAAAAATTCTGTCTCCCGATATAGCCATCGACCGCTCCACACCCACGGGGAACAGCCTAAGCCACTCCTTCTTCATCCTCCCAATCACCCTAACTCTACTGCTTTTAATGACGTAACATTAACTCTCCTCTGTAGTTTTCCAACTTAACTCCAAAATTTTTAACAACTTTGTACATCATAGTTTTTTTTTTTGTTTGTTTTGTTTTTGTTTTGTTTTTTTAATATATAATACAATCTATATTTTGTAAACTTACTATTTACTTCAAGTCAGTCAGATGCCTGTGCAAATGCTTAATTATTCTACCTTATATTTTGTTCATGCTTAGCTCCCACCAGTCTCTTCTTCTTCTTTGATCTTCTTGATGAACTCCTGCGCCTCCTCTGGGGTCTTGAAGATGTGGGTTCTGCCCTCATACGTGGTCAGCAGTCTCGCAGGATAGATTACACCATGACGAATCCCAAGGTTGCGCAGCTCCTTACGTACGGGATCAAACTGCTTCCTCAATTGCTGGATTCCTGTGGCCAAATCTGGGTAGAACCGCACCTGCTGGTCCTGGTGTTTAATCTCTCCTTTAGCACGTGCAGCGTTGAAGATCTTCATCCTGTCTCTGTTGCTAAGAAACTTCATAATTAAGGTCCTCGGCGGTCCCTTATCTCTCCGTGGGCCAATACGATGTGCTTTTTCCAGAACCACTGCTGATTGCAACTCCTCGCTGCCCAGCACCTCCGGAATCCACTTTTCCAGAAAGGAACATACGTCCCGACCTTCTGATTCCTCTGGAAGACCCACCAGCCTCAAATTATTCTGTCTCGACCGAGATTCCAAATCCAAAATATTATCTTCCAGAGATTTATTTTTTTTTTCCAAAGTGCGCACCTTTAATTGAAGACGGGTGACGTCATCTTCAGCACTAGCGAGACGGAGCTCCATCTGCGCCGTTCGTTCTACACAGTCACCCAATTCCTTTCTTATTCCTTCCAACGCTGTCATAATCCCATCAAATCTAGAGGAAAAGTCCGCTCTCATTGAACTCATGGCAGCCATCAGCGCATCTGCGCCTCCCCCCGCAGACATCGCACCGTTGCCAGCCTCCTCCGCCATATATGGAGTTTTGTTTGCTGCGTCACAGACCTGAAAGTCCGTTAATTTGGACTGTTTCGGCGGCTCGCTTTTTCCTTTTCCTGGTTTTCCAGCCTTAGGCTTCGCCGACATATCCTCGCCCAAATGCTGGGATACGTTCTGTCCCAAATGAGAGAGTTATTTGCCGATTTTTTTTCTCCAGGAGCAGAGCAGAGCGAGACACGTCCGTCCTACGTGGCAGCCATAACCGGAAGTCCATTCTATTATTTTTATTCTATTTCTATTTTTATTCTATTTCATTCTATTAAACTTTTCCTATTGATTTTTCTTAACGTACAGTATGTGTTTAAATTGGACTGATCTTTTTTTTTTTTTTTTCACCCTGAAAGTTGTTTTCGCCAATCACCACAGCATCTGAAGAACTCGGATTTCGTGGCTTGATTAATTTTTATTAGTCTTGTCTCTCCAATTCTGTGGCTTGATCAGACTTTCAACTATATCCAATTTATTTGGACCCGAGAACGACACTGAAAGATTCTCGTGTTGTTCCACATGGCATGCTCCGTGGCCAACAGCCTCATCAGCATCACCAGACCTCAGCTCCTGACTACTGCCCTGGGAAGAAATATCCGCTGGCAGATATTCTCCAGTATAATCTTCAAATAAAGCTTCAACAGAGGATCCAGCTGGAAAACTAACACAGAGGTCACATGAGCAAGATTCCTTTGTTTCATCTGCTGAGTAATGCAATGTCCATTGCCTTAAAAAGTATGCCATAATTTGTCTCAGGTTTAAAACTAGTTCATAACTCTGATTGGAGCTATAGAATTAAAAAGAAATAATATTCCTCTTTTCATTAAATTCCGTTTTTATTTTTAGAGTAATTCAGAATTTCTTTTCCATATAATTAGCTTTTATAATTTTCTTCATAAAATTTGCATCCAATTTTCTTCATATTTTTGTTACAGTTATTTCAGTCTCCATTTTAATCACAGTTACAAATTCATACTAAGGTTTCCTTGGTTCCACAAATGTGATTACACTCTGTTGCTCAAAAATCTGTTACAAGTTGAATGTGATGCTTAATACTTGGTCATTTCACTTTACCAACAAATCCGTTGAATGTACAGACATGGACAAAAGTGTTGGTACCCCTCTGTTAATGAAAGAAAAACCCACAATGGTCACAGAAATTACTTGAATCTGACAAAAGTGGTAATAAATAAAAAGTCTATGAAAATTAACCAATAAAAATCAGACAATGCTTTTGAATTGCGGTTCAACAGAATTATTTTAAAAAACAAATTCATGAAACAGGCCTGGACAAAAATCATGGTACCCTTAACTTAATATTTTGTTGCACAACCTTTTGAGGCAATCACTGCAATCAAACGATTTCTGTAACTGTCAATGAGACTTCTGCACCTCTCAGCAGGTATTTTGGCCCACTCCTCATGAGCAAACTGCTCCAGTTGTCTCAGGTTTGAAGGGTGCCTTCTCCAGATGGCATGTTTCAGCTCCTTCCACAGATGTTCAATAGGATTTAGATCAGGGCTCATAGAAGGCCACTTTAGAATAGTCCAATGTTTGGCTCTTAGCCATTCTTGGGTGTTTTTAACTGTGTGTTTTGGGTCATTATCCTGTTGCAAGACCCATGACCTGCGACTGAGACCAAGCTGTCTGACACTGGGCAGCACATTTCTCTCTAGAATACCTTGATAGTCTTGAGATTTCATTGTACCCTGCACAGATTCAAGACACCCTGTGCCAGATGCAGCAAAGCAGCCCCAGAACATAACTCAACCTCCTCCATGTTTCACAGCAGGGACAGTGTTCTTTTCTTGGTATGCTTCATTTTTGCGTCTGTGAACATAGAGCTGATGTGTCTTGCCAAAAAGTTCCAGTTTTGTCTCGTCTGTCCATAGGACATTCTCCCAGAAGCTTTGTGGCTTGTCAACATGCAGTTTGGCAAATTCCAGTCTGGCTTTTTTATGATTTGTTTTCAACAGTGGTGTCCTCCTTGGTCGTCTCCCATGAAGTCCACTTTGGCTCAAACAACGACGGATGGTATGATCTGACACTGATGTACCTTGACCTTGGAGTTCACCATGAATGTGTTTAGAGGTTGTTCTGGGCTCTTTTGTTACCATTCGTATTCTCCGTCTCTTCCATTTTTCATCAAGTTTCCTCCTGCGGCCACATCCAGGGAGGTTGGCTACAGTCCCGTGGATCTTAAATTTCTGAATAATATGTGCAACTGTAGTCACAGGAATATCAAGCTGCTTGGAGATGGTCTTATAGCCTTTACCTTTAACATGCTTGTCTATAATTTTCTTTCTAATCTCCTGAGACAACTCTCTCCTTTGCTTCCTCTGGTCCATGTTTAGTGTGGTACACACCATGTCACCAAACAGCACAGTGACTACCTGTCACCCTTTAAATAGGCCAACTGACTGATTACAAGTTTGTAGACACCTGTGATGTTAATTAGAGGACACATCTTGGTTGAACATGTCCCTATGGTCACATTATTTTCAATCTTTTCTAGGGGTACCATCATTTTTGTCCAGGCCTGCTTCATTAGTTTGTTTTTTTAAATAATTCTGTTGAACCACAATTCAAAAGCATTGTCTGATTTTCATTGGTTAATTTTCATAAAATTTTTATTTATTACCACTTTTGTCAGATTCAAGTTATTTCTGTGACCACTGTGGGTTTTTCTTTCATTAACAGAGGGGTACCAACAATTTTGTCCACGTCTGTATGTAATGACATTTAATCTGAGTCTGATCATTAAAACTGTAAACAGTATATGGAAGTTTCTGTTGATTTCCTTTCCTGTGTTTGTTTCTAAAGTCACCTAGTAGAATTCATGAATATCTGAGACTGACTGATTGAAGGTATAAAGCTTAGTGATTAATAAATTGTCCAAGCTTGTGGACTGGTGCCCCAAAAACGAGTTTTTCCGGTGTGTGCGTGGACCCCAAGTAAACTTCCGTTTCCACATACAGTGATCCCTCACTTATCGCGGTTAATGGGTTCCAGAACCGACCGCGAAAAGTGAAAAACCACGAAGTAGCGTCACCCCTAATGACGTCACCCATAAATAATACGTACGTTCATTCTCTCACTCTCTCTCTCGTGTGATACGTGTGTGTGTGTGTAAGTGTACATACATACGTAGATGTAAATAAAGTGTACATAAATATGTTTTTAGAACTCTTTTATTCTTATAACAAGATACGTAACTCAAGATGAAGATGATTTACTGCACAGGTTAATGAGAGCTTTACTGCTCCTCAGGTGACGCCTCATTGTCAGGTGCTAGAAGCGCAGGATCGTCGAGGGCAGCTTCCGATAGAGCTGGAGAAGCTGCAGGAGGCGGCGTAGTGGCTCGACGGGAAGACTATTTCGCACAAAATGGCACAAGAGAACAGCAAAAAGTTCCACGCAGCTTGACTAAGCAACACGAGCGATAAAGAGCAATGAATGCGGTCTTCCTTGGATGCATTGGCGCTCGGCAGGGACAGAAGCTGGGTGAAACGTCTCGGCCAATCAGCTTGCGGGGTGAAACGTCTCGGCCAATCAGCTTGCGAGATTCCCGAGCCGAGCCAACACGAGAACAGCGAACAGAGAGGTGGGGCTCTCAGCGTTGATACCTGATGGTCTAATGTAGTCTCCCTGCCTTCTAATAGCGTCCACCCATTATTTCTCAATTTTGAATTTTTGATGAATATTTTTGAAAAATCCGCGACGCACTGAGGGCGCGAAAGGTGAAGCGCGAAGTAGCGAGGGATCACTGTACACCTCTAAGTATAAATTAAATAATCTTTGTACCTTATAATTAAATGTTGCTACAACCTACACCTCAGCTTGAGCATCTCACAGATGATAGTCCTCCATGATGGAGTGAGGTTATGAGGATGGTAAAGTAGGCAAGGTCAGCTTTGGCTCCTGGACCTAATGGAATTCCATTTCGGCTGTACAAAAATGCTCCTGATGTATTATGATTTCTCTGGAAGCAAATGAAGGTAATGTGGGCAAAGCAAGCAAGTCCAAAAGTATGGCGAAGGGAAGAGGGGATCATGATACCCAAGGAAAGAGATGCCTCTAACATCAATCAATTCCAGCAGATCAATCGCCTGAATGTTGAAGGTAAAATATTCTTTAGCATTGTAGCGCAAAGAATAACAACCTACCTGAAACACAACAGTTTGATTGACACATCAGTGCAGAAGGAGGGTATATCAGGATTTCCGGAATGCTTAGAACATACAAGTGTCATATGACATCAACTACAGTCTGCAAAAAGGGAAGGAAGAAACCCACACGTCTTATTTCTGGATCTAGCCAACACTTTTGGTTCTGCCCCCCATTCTCTCAACTGGACAGCGTTCAATTTCTTTCTTGTGCCAAAGAACATCACTCACCTGATCAAAGACTATTTCCAAGATTTGCAGTTTTGTGTAACACCATCAGAATATACAACATCATGACAATCATTGTGGAAGTGGGTATAATGGCAGGCTGTACCATCTCTCCATTGGCCTTCACGATGGCAATGGAAGTGATCATTCGAGCTTCCAAGTGGGTTGTAGGAGGACAACATCTCCAGGATGGTCAGTAATTACCTCCTATTTGTGCTTACATGGACAACTTGACCACCACCATCTCATGCACCAAGCGCCTGCTGGAAAAGCTTCACCACAACAAAACATGGGCTCGGATGAGCTTGTAGCCCAGCAAATCTAGAAGCATATCCATATCAGAGGAAAAATTAGTGAACAGAGATTCTACATCGACAAAACACCCACTCCACTGGTGTCAGCGCAACCGATAAAAAGCTTGGGACGGTGGTACAATGAAGACTGGGAGCAGAGTAAACAACTGAGGGAGGAAACCATCAAAGGGCTTACCACCATAGATAAGACCTTGCTTCCTGGTAAGCTGACTCTGTGGTGTCTGCAGTTTGAACTACTCCCACAATTGATGTGGCCCCAAATGATCTATGAGGTCCCAATCACTAAAGTTGAGAAACTGGAGAAGACAGTCAGTTCCTATATTAGGAAGTGGCTGGGACTTCCGCTCTGGAATGTCCTGTTTCTAGCCTCAAGGAAGAGTATAAGTTCAAGTGAGGCTAGACATGACCTTGAGTGAGTCTCAAGATGCAGCAATAGCGCCGATCGAGGAGCTTGCCAAAGTGCTAAAAATAGCTTTCACTACTGCGCATGCGTGTTTTTACTTGGCTGAAGTAGGACAAACTTTCTGGGCCACTGCATCGCGTGAATGGAGCAAGGCAGGTTTCTGTTGTCCTCGGCGGGCACACAGCAGAAAGCTCTTTTTCTTTTGTTTGCAAGCCTCCTCGTAGATGAATCCCGACGTGCACAACTGCGGGACAAAATGTTCCTATTCCTAGTATATCGTTGTCTTTCGCCGCTGCGCGATGGTTGTTCAGCGGTGGGTTGTTTGTTTTTTTTTTATCTTGAAGCCATTTCGTATACAAGAAACTGTTGTACTTTATCTCTGCAGGTCTGTAATGGAAAGACAAAGTTACGTAAGATGAGGTTTAATGCAGCACTGAAAAATAACTTCCGCTTTCTAACAGTTTTACAAGTGGCAATGCAGTATCACTCGCCATTGCTCCACCGGTAGGACAGGGTTTTGTTTGTCCGACCTTGTCTACTGCTGTGTACCACGTGACTACCAGCGCAAAAACTGATGACGTAGTCCTCGATCGGCGCTATACAAGCAGCTGCTCCTTGATTGAACACTGGGAGGAAATGGACTCCATCAGAGGCCATACAGCAGGCAAAATCTGCTCTCCAGCATGCAGATATAGCCGGTCACATTCAGCAGGGAAGAACAGGACTTGGATATGGGCCAAGTCAACCAATGTGGCATAAGACTTCATCCAGTGAGAGAAGAAAGATGGTAATTGAGCAAGTTCGGCACCAGGAGGAAGTAGAAAGGTGCACAAAGGAAATCTCGCAGTCCAAGCAGGGCCAATGGACTAACTGGGAAAACCTAGAACATTGCAAGCTTACCTGGAGGGATCTCTGGGAAATAGAAGGAAGCAGACTAAGCTTCATCATAAGAGCCACTTATGATGTTCTTCCTACACCCCAAAACCTACAGCAGTGTGTGGGAGAAGATTCTACATGCACTCTATGCCAAACTTCAGCAACTCTAAAGCACATCCTGACTGGCTGCAAAACCAGCCTGTCCCAAGGCTGCTACACCTGGAGGCACAAACAGGTCTTGCGACAACTGGAAGTTATTTTAGAAGGAAGAAGAACTTCCACCAATGCCCTTGTTCCCCAGTGATTGGACTACCAAGCACCATTTCTTTCATCAAAGCAGGCGAATGTGTGGTGAACTCATTAGCAAGAGTGAACCCGACCCTCCTTGACCCGGCCTGTGACTGGAAGATGCAGGTTGACCTTGATCATTAACTGGTCTTTCCAACAGAGATAATAACAACTAATCTCAGACCAGACCTCATCTTGTGGTCATCGTCGCAGAAGTTACTATACATCCTGGAACTAACGGTACCTTGAGAAGCTGCAGTGGGAGAGGCGTACGAACGGGAAAAGCCTAAAATACGCTGACACAGCAGCCCAGGCAGAACAACATACTGTAATTGGCATACCAAGGTGTTCCCGGTGGTGGATGAGTGCAGAAGGTTTGTTGCCAAGACTATATCGAGGCTGCTGAAGAGAATGGGGGTGCAAGGACAGGCCTTCCAGCAAGCAATACAATCACTATCTGAAGCTGCCGAGCAAAGCAGCAGTTGGTTGTGGATCAAAGGAAAGACTCCAACTGGGCCGCAAGATGACCAGAGGGGTAATATCAGAGAGGGGAACACCTAAGATGCCAGGTTGTTGCTGTTGAGCCCTCTGGAGGTGTTGTGGGCATAAATCAATGAAACACTAAGGATAGAGGGTGCCCACCTGATGACCCCAATGAAGCAGTTTACCCCTCTCCCACTCAAGACACCAGGCAAGAAGCAATGCTGTTACATCAAGGGATTGTACTATCAAGTCCTATAAGCTCCAATAAGTGTTTACAAGATTTAGAGAAAAATCTGACCTCTGACCTCAAGGTCATCTGATGAGAGTGAAATTGCAATATGTGCATCATCAAAATATCTCAAGCCATGGCACCAAGATTCAAAACAATTGGACCAAAACTGTAGGAGGAGCTGATTTTGCAAAATTGGACAGATGGACAGACTGACCCAAAACATTATCCCCCTTCGGCCTTTGCCCAAAGGGTTCTTGGACCCTTCTGGGCTTTGTCCGGCGGGGGATAATGACGGGCAATTATGTCATGGCTGTTACAACTCTCTCCATTAAAATAACAGAAGATTCCAGCGCTGCCATTTACTCACAAGCTCCAGAGCTGCACAATTTCAAAACACACCACTGAAATATCATTAAACAATGCGCTTCTGACAACAGACCACCTTTTTCCTGATCAAAAGTGCATTGGCGGACTTCCGGTTATGGCGGCTATGTAGGAAGGACGCATATCACTCTGCTCTGCTCCTAGAGATAAAAATTCGGCAAATAACTCTCATTTGGAACAGAACTTTTCCCAGCGTTTGGGCGAGGATATGCCGGTGAAGCCTAAGGCTGGGAAATCAGGTGGGGGAAAAACTGAACTGCCGAAGCAGTCCAAATTAACGGACTTTCACGTCTGTGGCGCAGCAGGAAAAGCTGCGGATATGGCGGATGAAACTAGCGGTGGTGCAGTGACTGCTGATGACGGCGGCACAGGTGCAGTGCTGGCTGCCATTAGCTCAATGAGAGCAGACTTTTCCGCTAAACTTGATGGGATTATGGCAGCGTTGGATGCAATGAGAAAGGAATTGGGTGACTGCGTGCAGCGAGTGACGCAGGTGGAGCTTCATGTTTCCAGTGCGGAGGATGACGTCGGCGGACTTCAATTAAAGGTGCGCACTTTGGAAAAAAAAAATAAATGTCTGGAAGATAATGTCCTGGACTTGGGAGTCCCGGTCGAGACGGAACAACCTGAGGCTGGTGGGTCTACCGGAGGGAGTCGAAGGTCGTGACCCATGCTCCTTTTTGGAGGGGTGGATCCTGGAGGCGCTGAACAACGCGGAGCTACATTCATCAGTCGTCTTGGAAAGCGCCCACCGAATTGGCCCACCGAGAGATAACAAGGCAGCACCGAGGACGCTAATTATGAAGTTCCTCAGCTACAGAGACAGGATGACGATTTCCAACGCGGCGCGAGCCAAAGGAGAAATTAAATACAGTGATCCCTCACTTATCGCGGTTAATGGGTTCCAGAACCGACCGCGAAAAGTGAAAAACCGCGAAGTAGCGTCACCCCAATGACGTCATCCATAAACAATACGTACGTTCATTCTCTCACTCTCATATGATATGTGTGTGTGTGTGTACGTGTACATACATACGTAGATGTAAACAAAGTGTACATAAATATGTTTTTAGAACTCTTTTATTCTTATAACAAGATACGTAACTCAAGATGAAAATGATTTACTGCACAGGTTAATGAGAGCTTTACTGCTCCTCAAGTGACACCTCATCGTGAGGTGCTGGAGGCGCAGGATCATCGAGGGCAGCTCCCGATAGAGCTGAAGCTGCAGGAGGCGGCCTAGTGGCTCGACGGGAAGACTATTTCGCACAAAATGGCACAAGAGAACAGCAAAAAGTTCCACGTGGCGAGACTAAGTAACACGAGCGATAAAAAGCAATGAATGCGGTCTTCCTTTCCTTCATGGGTGCTCGGCAGGGAGAGGAGGTGGGTGAGACGTCTCGGCCAATCAGCTTGCGGGGTGAAACGTCTCGGCCAATCAGCTTGCGAGATTTCCGAGCCCAGCCAACACGACAACAGCGAACAGAGAGTTGTACGGCTCTCCGTGTAGATACCTGATGGTCTAATGTAGTCTCCCTGCCTTCTGCTAGCGCCCGCCCATTATTTCTCAATTTAGAATTTTTGATGAATATTTTTGAAAAATCCGCGATGCACTGAGGGCGTGAAAGGTGAAGCGCGAAGTAGCGAGGGATCACTGTACCAGGATCAACAGGTGCGGTTCTACCCAGATTTGGCCTCAGGAATCCAACAATTAAGAAAGCAGTTTGACCCCATCCGTAAAGAACTGCGCAACCTTGGGATTCGTCATGGAGTGATTCACCCTGCAAGACTTCTAGTCCCGTATAAGGGCAGAACACACATCTTCAAGACCCCTGAGGAGGCGCAGGAGCTCATCAAGAAGATCCAGGAAGAGACTGGTGGGAGCTAAGCATGAACAGAATATAGGGTAGAATATTTAAGCATTTACATAGGCATCTAACTGATTTGAAGCATATAGCAAGTTTACAAAATATAGATTGTATTACATACTAAAAAAACAAAAAACAAAAAACTATGATGTACAAAATTGCTATAAAATTTTGGAGTTAAATTGGAAAATTACAGAAGAGAGTTAATGTTACGTTATTAAAAGCAGTAGAGTTAGGGTGATTGGGAGGATGAAGAAGGAGTGGCTTTGGCTGATCCTCGTGGGAGTGGAGCGGTCGATGGCTATAGCGGGAGACGGAATTTTTTTTTTGATTTGGGGGGGTTTACCACGAAGGTGGGAAGGGGGAATTTGTTTGTGTGTAGTTTGTAGGATGAATGTTCAACCACTCATGTTTTTGCTTCTCTGTATGAGCATGTTTATATTGCGAGGTAATCCTAAACCCCCTATTGATCTTAGACCAAAGCGTTAATCTTAATTTAACTTCATGGAATTGCAGAGGTCTACAAAATTTAAAAAAACTTAAACAAGTTATGAATAAAATATAAGACATAGGTTCAAAAATTGTGTTTTTACAAGAAACCCATCTAATAGAGGAGGATGTAAAAAGAATTAGGAGAAGATGGCAAGGAAGTGTGTTCACCTCATCATTTTCATCCCGAGCCAGGGGAGTTATGACTCTCATACATAAATCAGTATGAGGTTCCAAGGTTGTCATAGCCAGGAGCGGCACTGGGGTTAAGCTCCCAGTGCTCATAAAATGCTCCTTATGGCGTGCGTCTCAAAAAGCCTCTGACAACTAAGTCCAACTCCTAGCCTGCCCGTGTGGTTTAGTCTCTAAGCCCGGCGGAACTGCTTTTACTAATAGGAGAAGGGGCGAGGGCGGATCTCTGGCACCTTAAAACCAGATGCTTCGGGTAGATGGTGGCTCGTCAACCTGGGAAGGTAGCCCATCTAGGGGAAGGTAAACCCTGATTTCAAACCTCTGCTGCCTTGCGGCATACCCGGTCACGGGAAAGGCTTCGGGAGTCAACCCTGAGGAAAAATCCGGAGTCGGAGCCCCTAAGGCAGTTCTATGTTGTGCTCAACATCGTTCTGGCAGCTCCTGCAATGGCGCTGGTGCCAAACTGTAGCAGCCCTGCTGTTCCTTTGGATTCATCAGTGACGTGGAGAGGGGGGACATGCTGCATGGGCAACATCTTGTCCTCCATATCTTCCTGCCCAGGCTTGAATCCTACCAACGCCCAACGCTGGAAGGTAGAACACCGGATCACTGGAGAGGACACTCCAGCTTCGCCTTTGGCGTAGACAAAACACGGGAAATGACAGTTACCGGTTATAAGCCACTGCTCAATTGGCGTAGAGCGTGGCGCCAGGGGTTGTTCCCGACGGTGGGAGGGATCATCAGATCTCACTGGACAGCTACCGCCCGCCTCAAGCTGGGCAGCCCCCAGCCAATAAGGTGTTGTCCCGCCACAGCTTGCTTTCCTCATTGGGTGCATGGGGATAAGGAGAAATCCGAACAGCAGGCTGAGAACCTTCGCACCAGGCAAGACAATAAAACAAAAGAGACCAACTCTAAAACTGGGAACTTGGAACGTCCGCACTATGATGACAGGACTCGCTGCTAACCTCAAGGACATCAACGACACCAGGAAGACTGCCATCATCAATAATGAGCTGAAGAGACTGGGAGTGGATATCGCCACTCTCCAGGAAACACGGTTAGCTGATGCAGGCACACTGAGAGAGAAGGACTACACGTTCTACTGGCAGGGAAAGGGTAGTGACGAACACAGGGAACACGGAGTGGGCTTCGCAGTGAAGAACACTTTGCTGAAGATGGTGGAACCGGGCAGCACTGGCTCTGCACGACTCCTCACCCTCCGCCTGAACACCACTCAAGGCCCAGTCACCCTCGTCAGTGTGTATGCCCCAACACAGACAGCCACACCAGAGGCAAAAGACGAGTTCTACGAGAATCTCGCAACAACTTTCAGGATCATCCCCAACTCTGAACAACTCATTCTCCTTGGAGACTTCAATGCCAGAGTGGGTGCTGACCACGACTCCTGGCCCTCCTGTCTTGGACCTTTTGGCGTGGGCAGAATGAACGACAATGGACAGCGGCTGCTCGAGTTCTGCACATATCACGATCTGTGCATCACAAACTCATTCTTCAAGACCAAGCCCCAACACAAGGTTTCCTGGCAACATCCGCGCTCAAAGCACTGGCACCAGCTAGACGTGATCCTGACCAGGCGCACCTCACTGAAGAACGTGCTAATCACCCGTTCGTTCCAGAGTGCAGATTGCGACACAGACCATTCATTGGTGTGTTGCAAGGTCAAGCTGCAGCTGAAGAAATTCCATCGTGCTAGACAACCTGGAAAGGCACGGATTGACATCAGCAAGATGGCCCAACCAGAACTTGTTGAGCAGTTTGCCTCCACCTTTGAGAAGGAACTTGGTGTACCACAAGGAGGAGAATCTGCAAAGCAGAAGTGGGAAGAGCTGCGAAACACCATCCACCGCACAGCCTTGGCTACCTTTGGGAGGAAGACCTCGAAGTCACAGGACTGGTTTGATGCCAAGTTGACCGAGATGACCCCCGTCATTGAAGCCAAGCGCTCAGCACTTGCTGAGTACAAGAAGTACCCAAACGAGAAGAATGTCCAGATTCTCAGGGCTGTGAGAAGCAAAGTTCAGCAGACTGCTCGGCGCTGTGCCAACGAGTACTGGACTCAGCTCAGCCAAGACATTCAAACCGCTGCCATAACAGGGAACATCCGTGGTATGTACGATGGCATCAAGAAAGCACTTGGTCCGGCTCAGAGCAAGACGGCCCCCCTCAAATCTTCCACTGGGGAGATGATCACAGAGAAGAACAAGCAGATGGAGAGATGGGCGAAACACTACTCCGACCTCTACTCTAGACAGAACACCGTGACACCGTCAGCCCTCGATGCCATCGACTGCCTGCCATCCATGGACGAACTTGACGCCGAGCCAACCTTCAACGAACTTAGTAAGGCCATTGATAGCTTGGCCGCTGGCAAGGCACCCGGCAACGACGGCATACCCCCTGACCTGATCAAGCACTGCAAGACCGCCCTACTGCTGCCATTGCATGACGTCCTCTGCCAGTGCTGGAAGGAAGGTGCCGTACCACAGGACATGAGGGACGCCAAGATCATCACCCTCTACAAAAACAAAGGGGAGAGAAGTGACTGCAACAACTACAGGGGCATTTCCCTCCTCAGCGTTGTTGGCAAAGTCTACGCACGAGTTGTTCTCGTTCGTCTACAGAAGCTTGCTGAACGGGTCTACCCCGAGTCTCAGTGTGGCTTCCGCGCTGAGCGATCGACGGTAGACATGATATTCTCCATCCGCCAACTCCAGGAGAAATGCAGAGAACAGAACATGCCTCTGTACGTCGCCTTCATCGACCTCACCAAAGCGTTCGATCTGGTCAGCAGAGAGGGCCTTTTCAAGATCCTGCCAAAGATAGGATGCCCACCAAAGTTGCAAAGCCTCATCGAATCGTTTCACACCAACATGCAGGGGATAGTGCAGCACGATGGCAACGTCTCAGAGCCATTCAACATACGCAGCGGAGTGAAACAGGGCTGTGTACTTGCGCCAACCCTCTTTGGGATTTTCTTTGCTATGCTCCTGAGGCATGCCTTCAGCACAGCAACAGAGGGAATCTACCTGCACACAAGATCTGACGGCAGGCTTCTCAACCTCGCCCGCCTGAAAGCCAGAACCAAAGTACGCGAGGCTCTAATCAGAGACATGCTGTTCGCAGACGACGCTGCAGTCGCAACCCACACACAGCAGGAGCTTCAGACCCTGATGGACCGCTTCTCCCAGGCACGCAAGGACTTCGGGCTTACCATCAGCCTGAAGAAGACTAACGTCTTGGCGCAAGGCACGGAAGCACCACCAACCATCACCATTGATGACTACAAGCTGGAGGTCGTGAATCAGTTCACGTACCTGGGGTCCACGATCAGCAACAACCTCTCCCTTGATACAGAGATCGACAAGAGGATTGGAAAATCAGCCTTCACACTCGCTCGCCTCACCACACGAGTGTGGGAGAATCCCAAATTCTCTGTCAAGACGAAAATGGCAGTGTACAACGCCTGCGTCATCAGCACACTGCTCTATGGGAGTGAGACGTGGACAACATACGCCCGGCAGGAAAAGAGACTGAACTCCTTCCACTTGCGCTGCATTCGCCACATCCTGGACATATCCTGGCAGGACAAAGTGCCCAACACAGAAGTTCTGTCCCGCGCCGGCCTTCCCTCCATGTTCACTCTACTCAGGCAGCGCAGGCTCCGCTGGCTAGGCCACGTTCACCGTATGGAGGATGGCAGAATCCCCAAAGACGTCCTCTATGGAGAACTGGCAACTGGCAGGAGAGACGTTGGCCGCCCACAGCTGCGCTTTAGAGACGTCTGCAAGAGAGACATGAAGGCCCTGGATATCAACACAGAGTGCTGGGAGGACCTTGCAACGGACCGCTCCAAATGGAGAGGCACCCTGACCAGACAGCTCAAGGCGGGTGAAGAGAGACTGACTGCTGCAGCAGATGAAAAAAGGACCCGCAGGAAGAACCGCCACAGACCCAGCAGCACGGAGACCACCCACAAGTGTGACCTGTGTGACAGGGACTGTCATTCGCGCATCGGCCTGTTCAGCCACAGGCGGTGCTGTTCCAGCAGAGTAGACGTTTAGGATTCTCTTCCATGGTCATCATAGACTGACGGAGGCCGACGACGAGACATAAATCAGTCCCATTTCAAGTGAAAAATGTAATTGGAGACAAATTTGGAAGATATCTAATTATTCAAGGATCTTTGCTATTAGAAAACATAAATCTGGTGAACTTATACGGTCCCAACATAGATGATCAAAAGTTCTTTGCTAATTTATTTCTTATCTTATCATCACTTACAGGGCAACATACGTATAATAGCAGGGGATTTTAATTGTACATTGAATCCCGGTATAGACAGATCAACAGGACTGGACTGTACACACAATGGATGCAGGATGATCATTAAGCATTCTATGAAAGAATTGAGATTGCTGGATATATGGAGAGAAATGAAACCACAAGTTAAAGCCTACTCTTGTTATTCTAATACCTACAAGTCATTCTCACGTATTGACTATTTTTTGATCTCCACAGAATTAAGGTCCAAGATTCAAAACTACTTTTATGATAATATTGTGATCTCTGATCATGCACCCTGTTGTCTCATATATGTAGATAAGAAATTGACAGAGGAGCCAGGTAGGTGGCAATTTCAGCATAAATGGCTTCAGGATGAGGAATTTGTTAAGTACATAGAAAAACAGATAGATGAGTTCTTCGATATTAATACTACACAAACATCAGCATGTATAAAGTGGGAGGCTTTCAAAGCTTTTATTAGGGGACATATTATTAGTTATACAGGTTCAAAATCTAAGAAGACTCGAGAGGAGAGAGTCCAATTGGAACACAAATTAAAAATTCTTCAAGAAAAAGTGTATGCAGGAAGTGACCCAAAGTTAGAGAACGAATTAATAATTCTGAGAGCTGAATATGACAAAAAATCAGCGAATAGAGCTGCCTCGAGTCTTCTAAGATTGAAGCAATCTTTTTATGAACAAGGTGAAAAATCAGGAAAATTATTGGCATGACAGATTAAACAATTAGAATCTAAAACACCAATTACCAGTATTATAAGTAACGGACAGGTAGTTGTAGATCCTTTAGAAATTAATAGAGCCTTTAGAGATTACTATGAAAAATTATATGATACAAAAAATGAAACTGACTTAACAAAAACTAAATGGGTTTTTGGACGGACTATCTATACCGTGTATTCCAAATGAAATCAGGGAGATACTGGAGTCTAAAATTAGTCAAGAAGAAGTTGGGCTAGCCATTGATAATATGAAATCAGGAAAAAGTGCAGGACCAGATGGTCTTCCAGTTGACCTCTATAAAAAATTTAAGAATAAATTAATAAAACCTTTTTTGGAAATGGTTTTAGAAGCATTTCAAAATAGTAATTTACCATCATACATGAATAATGCCTTAATTATACTGTTGCCAAAACCAGGTAAACCCTCTAATAAATGTGAAAATATGAGACCAATAAGCCTATTAAATGCTGACCTTAAGATAATCTGTAAAATTTTAGCCAGACGAATACAAGAAATATTACCAAATATTATTAACCGAGATCAGAATGGCTTTATAAAGGGAAGACAAGGCTTCCATAATTTAAGAAGATTATTCAATATTATTTACTCTACTGCGGCAGCACAGTTTACCCTTGGCCGGGGGATTGTGGGGATCGTGGGATCGTGGGTTCGATCCCAGCCCCCGACCAACAGTGATCTGTGTGGAGTTTGCATGTTCTCCCCGTGTTGCGTGGGTTTACTCCGGGGTTTCTCCGGTTTCCTCCCACATGCCAAAAACATGCATGTTAGGTTAATTGTCTGTTCTAAATTGTCCCTAGATATCTGTTTTCTGTAGGCCCTTAGAATAGAGGGTTAGTATTAATGAAAGCGCTTTGAGTGGTCTTTGTGACTAGAAAAGCGCTATATAAGTGCAGGTTAGTTAGTTAGTTAGTTAGTTAGTTAGTTAGTAATAAAGAAGCACTGGATACAGCTCTCCTATCATTGGACGCCGAAAAGGCCTTTGATAGGGTCGAATGGCCCTTTCTTTTTGAAGTCTTACAAAGGTTTGGACTTGGAAATAATTTCATAAAATGGGTTCAGATAATATATAATAATGCTACAGCAGAAATCCTAACAAAGAAATCCTAACTGGGCTGCACGGTGGTGCAGTGGTTTAGCACTGTGGCAGCACAGTTTTACCCTCGGCCGGGGGACCGCGGGGATCATGAGATCGTGGGTTCGATCCCAGCCCCCGACCAACAGTGAGCTGTGTGGAGTTTGCATGTTCTCCCCGTGTTGCGCGGGTTTACTCCGGGATTTCTCCGGTTTCCTCCCGCACACCAAAAACATGTAGGTTTAGGGCACTCGCGCACGCAGCGACCAGCAGCCGGTGGCTTGTCACCAGACTGCAAACCAAGTCTACCTACGGGTACAAATAAGTAACTAAAAAAAAAAAAAAAAAAAAAAAAAAAACAGTAATATCTCAAAATCAATAAAAATCAATAGAGGATGTCGACAAGGCTGTCCACTTTCACCTTTACTGTTTACTATGGCAATTGAACCTTTAGCGATGGCAGTACGTTTACATCTGCAAATATATGGAATTAAGGTTGGACCAACAGAACATAAAATCTCCCTGTATGCCGATGACATAATTTTGTTTATGTCAAATCTTAAAAAATCAATTCCGACCTTGTTGAATTTAATAAAGAATTTTGGGGAAATATCAGGATATAAAATAAATAAAACTAAATCTTCAGTATTAATGCTAAATGAGTCCCAGAGAAATCACCCAGCTTCTGAGGTAAATCAATTCAATGTTGTAAATCAGTTTAAATATTTAGGAATTCAAATTGTGCCCAAGCTGAAATCAGTCGCCAGTGCCAACTACGAAGCCTTAATGACAGACATTAATGAGTTAATTCAGAGATGGATGTCACTACCAATGTCGATGATTGGGAGAATTAATATACTTAAAAGTAATATCTTACCCAAAATACTTTATTTATTTCAATACATTCCTTTACCACCACCTTCAGATCTATTCTCAAGAATTAAAAAAAAGTTAGTGGAGTTTATATGGAACAATAGGAAGGCTAGATTACGTCTGTCCTTACTATATTTACCATTTGATCGTGGAGGTCTGAAATGTCCAAACTTTATGTTGTATTACTGGTCAGCACAACTGAGGTCTATGACATATTATTTTTCATCAAATGATCTTCCTCACTGGACTGAAATGGAATCATACAATTTACCTTTACCTCTTCCCATATTCATATACTCAGACTCGGCAAAAAAATTACAGAAACAAGTTAAAAATCCATTTGTAAAGCATATGATCAAAATATGGTGTGAAACTAAAAAATATTTAAAAGAACCACACTTACTGTCACAATTTAGTCCAATATGGGGTAATCAATATTTTAAACCAGGGAGAGCGGATGCTGTATTTAAAGTATGGAATTTAAAAGGGATTCAAAAAATTCAAGATTTATATCTGTCATGTTCAGATAACAATGTCTTTTGAAGAGCTGAGGATCAAATTTAATCTTAATAGAACACATTTTTTAAAATATCTTCAGATTAGGAACTTTATTCGATCAAATCAAAACAATGCTCTCACTCGACCTATTTATTCATCCTTGGAAAAAATCTTGATCAAAGATAGTAAGAGAAAGGGTGTTATTTCAGAGTTTTATAACTCATTGACACTATTTTCAAGTGAAAACTCACAGAAAAGACTGAATTATTGGAAAGAAGACCTGCAAACTGAAATTTCAGAGGAACAATGGGAATTGGCTTGTACAGAAGCTCAAACCAAATCAATAAATGTACGTCTAAAATTGATACATTTTAAATGGTTAATGCGGATGTATGTTACACCGGTGGAATTAAATAGATATAACAAAAACATACCAGATACGTGCACAAAATGTATGGAAAGTAAAGGAACCTTATTTCATTGTTTATGGGAATGTAGAAAAATTAGAATGTTTTGGGAAGAGGTGAGGGGAACAATTGAAAAAATAATTTCAAAACAAATCATATTGAATCCTAAATTGTTTTTGTTGGGTCTGCATCCAGAAAAGCACAACTTTAATAAAAGTGAAAGAGCATTCATAGACCTCAGTTTGCTTAACGCCAAAAAATGTATAGCACTACTGTGGAAAAAGATTCATAGACCAGATGTGACTCAGTGGTTAAGACAGATGTTAACAAACCTTCCACTAGAAAGAATAACATATATACTGAAATTAAAGGAAACTGTGTTTGAGAATATATGGAGACCTTTTATTGATTATGTAAAGAATTTAAACATAACTTTTGAAGAAGAAGGTGAATGATGTGTGTGGACCTTGTAAATTCCAAACTGGTGAATGTATAATATGTAAACTTATGTAATGGATTGCCTAGACTAAACAGAGGAGCATTGTTGAAGACCTGTTCCTGTTAGTGGTTGCTGGTGTGTTTTAGTACATTTTTTTTTATTACTTTAGTGTTAGTGTTTGATTGTTTGTGTTATGTTTGTAAAAAAGGTTCAATAAAAATATTGTGGAAAAAAAAAAAGTGCATTGGCGTAACATAATAATAGTGATGTGCCTAAGATTGTGCACCACCATACCTGTTTGGAATGAGCCTCCTCCTTCCAGCACACAGCAGGCGTACTGTCTACTGGTAATGAGATAGTGTGACGCCAAGCATAAAAAAAAAACAGACTATGGGCTTACAGAAACTAACAACAAGAGCACTCTGAGGCGAATGCAATATCCCCTGCCTCAATTTTCTTTGAAGATCCCAATACTTGGTGACAGAGAGCACTTTTCAACTTTTTAATATAATTACTGTGGCAGAAACAAATTATGATAAACTCATCATCCATTAATATACAACAAAGTATACAACCCATAGTTGTAGGTCTGGATCCCAAGGCGAACCCGTGTAGCAACTATGGTGACCCTAGAGAGCTTTACAAGTTCTTTAGTAAGAGATCATAGGGAGTGTCAACCTTGACCTTTGACCTTTTGACATGTAGTCAGAGGTTAGGGTCTCAGAGTGAACATGCGTACCAGGTTTGGTGGGCCTAGTTTTACTCGGTTTATAGTAATAGTAAATGTAGCATAGTTCAACTCCAATGTTAACTTTGAACTTTGACCCCTTCACCCCAAACTCATAGTCAGGTCAGGGTGTAAGTCATCCAAGATGTGTATTAGATACAACTACTGTATCAATTTGAAAAGCCTACGTCATTTCTTTTATTAGTTACTGTGTTTAGAAGATTTAGGGGGAAATCTGGCCTGACCTTTGACCTCAAGGTCATCTGATGAGAGTGAAATTGCAATATGTGCATCATCAGAATATATCAAACCATGGCACCAACTTTCAAAATATTTGGAACAAATGTGCAGGAGGAGTTGATTTCACAAAAATGGGACGGACGGATGGACTGCCCCATCACATAATCCCCCTTTGGTCTTCGCTTAAAGGGCTCTTCGACCCCTTTGGGCTTTGACCGGTGGGGGCTAAAAACACTGGTGTATTGCAGGAAGTCTGGTGGAAAAGTCCACCGCTGACCATTAAAATAGGACCCAAAGTGTCCTACCTTCTTGATGATCTTCAGCTGCTCCTGCAGCAGGTACTTCCTGTGGGTTTGCTTGATCTTCTCCTCCACCTGAGGGTGAGGCAGAGCCACAGATGAATGAGTGAAGACAACACTGGGAACAGAGTGAGACCACACACATTCACCCATCCTCTCTGACCTCTCGGCCCAGACGCTGCTGCAGCTTGCTGAGCTCGTATTCTTTCTTCAGAAGGGACAGAGCCTTATAGAGGCGCTTCGGGATCTGCAGAGACGCACAGCAGCAGCAACTACATTAACATTGTAACAACAACTGCTAAGACCAGGGGTCTGCAACATGAAACTCTGGAATCACGTTTCTTTTGCCCATAACCAGTGGGTCCATGTGGTTTGAACAAAAAAAAATTATGAGAAAAAAGTTGCAAATATACGAATAAAAAAGTCTGAACTTTATGAGAAAAACCTTATAAGCATAAAAGAAAAACATGCATGTAATTTTAACAAAATATATTACTATTATTTTTATTAAAAGTATATTATTTACCTCCGCCAAGGAGGTTATGTTTTTACCGGGGTTTGTCTGTCTGTCTGTCTTACCAACATAACTCAAAAAGTTATGAACGGATTTGGACAAAATTTTCAGGACAAGTCCGAAATGGGACAAGAAAGAAATGATTAGATTTTGGTGATGATCTGAGAGTGTATACCTCCACCAAGGGTTTTGTTTGTATTTGTGCAGCAGGATTACACAAAAACTACTGGATGGATTTGGATGAAATTTTCACCAGAGGTGCTTCTTGGCCTAGAGAGGAACCCATTACATTTTGGTGATGATCTGGGAATGCATACCTCAGCCAAGGCTGTTCTCACAGTGTCAGCCACAACACTCCAAAACTAATGGACAGACTTTGACGCAATTTTCACCACAAGTGGCTCTAGGCCTACACACAAACCCATTACATTTTGGAGGCGATCCATGACAGACTGAAGGAGCCTTGGCAGAGGTATGCGCTCTCTGAGTGCTTTTCTAGTTATTACTTTTATCAAAGTACACAAGAATTCTTCTTTTGGCTGCTCCCTTCAGGAGTCTCCACAGTGGAACATCTGCCTCCATCTTACCCTATCCTTGCATCTTCCTCTGTAACACCAACACTCTCCATGTCCTCCTTCACTACAACCATCAATCTTCTCTGTGGTCTTCCTCTTTTCCTCCTGCCTGGCAGCTCCATCTTCAACATCCTTTGTCCAGTATCTCCACTATCCCTCCTCTGCACATGTCCAAACCATCTCAGCCTTGCCTCTCTTACTTTGTCTCCAAACCGCTCAACCTGGGCTGTCCCTCTGGTATACTCATTTCTAATCTTGTCCCTCCTAGTCACTCCCAATGACAATCTTAGCATTTTCAACTCTGCCATCTCCAGCTCTGCCTCCTGTTTTTGTGTCAGTGCAGCCGTCTCCAAACCATACATCATAGAAGGTCTCACTACCGTCTTGTAAATGTTCCCTTTCACTCCAGCCACCATCTTTCTTCTGTTACAAATCACCCCCGACACTCGTCTCCACCCTACTCCACCCTGCCTGCACTCTCTTCTTCACCTCTCTTGTACATGGACATCCAGAATTACACTGGTCCAAATTAGCACAATGGCAAAAGCCCCTGACAATATTCAATATTCTGTAACAGTGTTTCCTCTGGCTTAAAGACCTTGGTGCAGTGGCAACATATTTTTCCGGGATGGGGGGGAAGCAGAAAACACATGAAACTATTGTAACCGGAATATGTTTATTTTATACTATTTCTTTCCTTTTAAATTTTGCACAGTAACTTAATATATGGAACTTACCATGTGAATTATTGTACAACCGACGCTTGAATGTTGGAATATTGGGCCAGTTGGGGTCCCACTCAGACGTCCTGTGTTTGGACTTTTTACTGGTGTCATCCTTCTCCCCTTCCTCGACTTTCACCTCTCCTGGACCCTCTGAACACTTTCCTCTCCTTGGCTCCTCTCTTCTGTCTCATCTTTCCCTCTATGAGCTCTAATTCAGCTTCTCCAGGGTTTTCTCTGGTAACATTTCTGAGCGGCAGCCCGCCACACCTGAAAAATTTCCGCCGCTCTATCAGGATATATAAATTTCTTCTTCTTCTTTTAGATTTGATTGGCGGTTGGCAACCAGCTTACAGGTGCATTACTGCCACGTACTTCACTCTATATCGTCACTCTATCTGGTCAGGAGCTGTAGTCCGTCTTGTTTGAAGAAAAATACATGAAGCAATGACGGTCTGCAAGCGCGCACACGAACAACGCGGCGACCGTCATCCACGCAGAGTTCAGAAGTGCCCCGCCCGCGTGTTCCAGCCAGCAAGCAGTGTCTCGCTACAAGTGTCGCTGTCTGAGAGAAACACAAGCTTATTAAAGTACTTTAAACGCGGAAAAATCAGAAGAGGTATGTAAGCAGTGAAGGCATTTGTCATGGTTTTAATCTGCTGGTAACAGGAGCAATAATGAAAGACTTGCTTAGCTAACACGTGTGGTTAGGTTTTTGTTTTTCTTATTTCAGACAAGAATAAAAAGGAGCTGTTTTTACCTTTACCTTAGTTAATATTAATTAACTAATTTATGTTCATTATTATGTACCTGGCAAGTTAAGATAACCAAAATTCACAAAGTCAATAATTTTAATCCGTCAGCAGCCTTCAGACAAACTAAACGTGTCCACATTTGGATTTCAAAATAAGAGAGGTTTTTCCTGCTGTCTGGGTGGTGAGGAAAGTTCTAAAAAAAAAAAAAAAAAAATTATAAATATATAGAAATATTATAACAGAAATAACTGCGTCTTTGGTCATTTAAGTTAATTTATTTAATTAAATGCAATTTTATTAATATTTTTTTCTTTGAAATCAGAGTTAAATTATTGTTTTGTTCTGGCTCTGCAAAATTATGGTCAAAAATGTAAATTGTTATAAGGAAAAAGTAAAAAAAAAAAATACCACAGTCAGTTTCAAATTTATTTTAAAAAAAATAATTTTATTTTAAAAATAGACAAAATTAGCTATAAAATCATACACAAATTTATAATAAAGTCTCAAATGTACAAGAAAAGTCAATTTTACAAGAGGAAATTACAAATTTGAGGAAAATGGTTTCAGATTTAGATAAATTTACAGAGAAAAGTAGAAAACTATAAGAAAATTGTTATGCATTTTGGGAAAAAAAACTCAAACCTTCAAGACTGAAGTCATTACTCAAGTTTTTAAGTGGGTGCTCTTTGTACCCTTAACTAGAAATTTTTGGTTGTCTACTTTTAATTTACATGACACTTGATATTTTCTAACCTGTTTGCATACCACCACAGACAAGAGAGAGAACCTGAATTAGACAGAGCTCAGAGAGGCAAAGATGAGACAGAAGAGAGGAGCCAAGGAAAGGAAAGTGTTCAGGCAGAAGGTCCATGACAGGTGAGAGCAGAGGAAGAAGAGAAGGATGACACCACTAAAAAGTCTAAACACAGGAAGTCTGGGTGGGACCCCAACTGGCCCAATATTCCAACATTCAAGCCTCAGTTGTACAACACTTCAAATGGCAAGTTCCATATGCAAAGTTACTGTGCAAAATTAAAGAAAAAAGAAAGAAATAGTATAAAATTAACATATTCCAGTTACAATAGTGTCATGTGTTTTCTGCTCCCCCCCCATAAAAAAAAATATGTTGCCACCGCGCCAAGGTCTTTAAGCCAGAGGAAACACTGTTCTCTCACTGTCTATGGTGGTATACAAACAAGTTAGAAAATATCAAGCATCGTATTTTGTCCTGCAGGATTTTTTGTCATGGTTTACATAAATGACAAAAATGTGTATTTTTTGTATTTTTATTCCAGTGTTTCTTTTTTTTTTTTCCCCATTGAAAGAATAGGAAAGAGAAGTGGAAAAAAAAAAACACATTCATAATAGTAATGTACTCATGCATACTTAAATTATATGATCAGGTGGGTATAGTAACCAGAAATTCTACTCATGTAAAGGCATTCATTCATCTTCTTCCGCTTAATCCTTTTCGGGTCGCGGGGGGGGCTGCAGCCTATCCCAGCATCTTTGGGCGAGAGGCAGGGTACACCCTGGACAGATCGCCAGTCCATCGCAGGGCCAACACAGAGAGACAGACAACCATTCACTCTCACAGTCATACCCAAGGACAATTTAGAATCCCCAGTTTGATGCCAGTTAACCTAACTTGCATGTTTTTTGGCATGTGGGAGGAAACCAGAGAAATCCAGGAGTAAACCCACGCAGACACGGGGAGAACATGCAAACTCCGCACAGATCACTGTTGGTCGGGGGCTGGGATCTTATTTCTTTTTTTATTTTACACAGTAACTTTGCATATGGAACCCACCACCTGAAGCACCGTACAACCGAGGCCCGAATGCTAGAACACCGGGCCAGCCGGGGGCCCCACCCAGACATCCCGTGCCTGGACCCAGTGATTTGAAATTAATAATTAAAAGTAGACAACGACTTCCGGTTATGGCTGCCACGTAGGACGGACGTGTCTCGCTCTGCTCTGCTCTTGGAGAAAAAAAATTGGCAAATAACTCTCTCATTTGGGACAGAACGTATCCCAGCGTTTGGGCGAGGATATGTCGGCGAAGCCTAAGGCTGGAAAACCAGGCAAAGGAAAAAGCGAGCCGCCGAAACAGTCCAAATTAACGGACTTTCAGGTCTGTGACGCAGCAAATAAAACTCCATATATGGCGGAGGAGGCTGGCAACGGTGCGATGTCTGCGGGGGGAGGCGCAGATGCGCTGATGGCTGCCATGAGTTCAATGAGAGCGGACTTTTCCTCTAGATTTGATGGGATTATGACAGCGTTGGAAGGAATAAGAAAGGAATTGGGTGACTGTGTAGAACGAACGGCGCAGATGGAGCTCCGTCTCGCTAGTGCTGAAGATGACGTCACCCGTCTTCAATTAAAGGTGCGCACTTTGGAAAAAAAAAAAAAATCTCTGGAAAATAATATTTTGGATTTGGAATCTCGGTCGAGACAGAATAACTTGAGGCTGGTGGGTCTTCCAGAGGAATCAGAAGGTCGGGACGTATGTTCCTTTCTGGAAAAGTGGATTCCGGAGGTGCTGGGCAGCGAGGAGTTACAATCAGCAGTGGTTCTGGAAAGTGCACATCGTATTGGCCCACGGAGAGATAAGGGACCGCCGAGGACCTTAATTATGAAGTTTCTTAGCAACAGAGACAGGATGAAGATCTTCAACGCTGCACGAGCTAAAGGAGAGATTAAACACCAGGATCAGCAGGTGCGGTTCTACCCAGATTTGGCCACAGGAATCCAGCAATTGAGGAAGCAGTTTGATCCCATACGTAAGGAGCTGCGTAACCTTGGGATTCGTCATGGTGTAATCTATCCTGCGAGACTGCTGACCACGTATGAGGGCAGAACCCACATCTTCAAGACCCCAGAGGAGGCGCAGGAGTTCATCAAGAAGATCAAAGAAGAAGAAGAGACTGGTGGGAGCTAAGCATGAACAAAATATAAGGTAGAATAATTAAGCATTTGCACAGGCATCTGACTGACTTGAAGTAAATAGTAAGTTTACAAAATATAGATTGTATTATATATTAAAAAAAAAAAAAACAAAAACAAAACAAACAAAAAAAACTATGATGTACAAAGTTGTTAAAAATTTTGGAGTTAAGTTGGAAAACTACAGAGGAGAGTTAATGTTACGTCATTAAAAGCAGTAGAGTTAGGGTGATTGGGAGGATGAAGAAGGAGTGGCTTAGGCTGTTCCCCGTGGGTGTGGAACGGTCGATGGCTATATCGGGAGACAGAATTTTTCTTTTGATTTTGGGGGGTTTGCCACAAGTGTGGGAAGGGGAAATTTGTTTGTGTGTAGTTTGTAGGATGAATGTTCAACCACTCATGTTTTTGCTTCTCTGTATGAGCATGTTTACACTGCAAGGTAATCCCAAACTCTCTATTGATCATAAACCAAAGTGTTAATCTTAATTTAACTTCATGGAATTGCAGAGGTCTACAAAATTTTAAAAAACTTAAACAAGTTATGAATAAAATAAAAGACATGGGTTCAAAAATTGTGTTTTTACAAGAAACTCATCTAATAGAGGAGGATGTTAAAAGAATTAGGAGTAGATGGCAAGGAAGTGTATTCACCTCTTCATTTTCATCCCGAGCCAGGGGAGTTATGACTCTCATACATAAATCAGTTCCTTTTCAAGTGAAAAATGTAATTGGAGACAAATTTGGAAGATATGTAATCATTCAAGGTTCTTTGCTATTAGAAAATATAAATCTTGTGAACTTATATGGTCCCAATATAGATGATCAGAAGTTCTTTGCTAATTTATTTCTAATCTTATCATCACTTACAGGGCAACATATAATAGCAGGGGATTTTAATTGTACATTGAATCCAGGTATAGATAGATCAACAGGACTGGATTGTACGCACATTGGATGTAGGATGACTATTAATCATTTTATGAAAGAATTGAGATTGTTAGATATATGGAGAGAAATGAAACCACAAGTTAAAGCCTATTCTTGTTATTCCAGTACCTACAAGACATTCTCACGTATTGATTATTTTTTGATTTCCACAGAATTAAGGTCCAAGATTCAAAACTGCTTTTATGATAACATCGTGATCTCTGATCATGCACCCTGTTGTCTAATATATGTAGATAAAAAATTGACAAAGGAATCAGGTAGATGGCAATTTCAGCATAAATGGATTCAGGATGAGGAATTTGTCAAGTATATAGAAAAACAGATAGACGAGTTCTTTGACATCAATACTACACAAACATCAGCATGTGTAAAGTGGGAGGCTTTCAAAGCTTTTATTAGGGGACATATTATTAGTTATACAGGATCAAAATCTAAGAAGACTCGAGAGGAGAGAGCTAAATTGGAACATAAAATAAAAAGTCTTCAGGAAAAAGTGTATGCAGGAAGTGACCCAAGGTTGGAGAATGAATTACTGATTTTGAGAGCTGAATATGACAAAAAATCAGCGAATAGAGCTGCCTCGAGTCTTCTAAGATTGAAACAATCTTTTTATGAACAAGGTGAAAAATCAGGAAAATTATTAGCATGGCAGATTAAACAATTAGAAATTAAAACACCAATTACCAGTATTATAAGTAACGGACAGGTAGTTATAGATCCTTTAGAAATTAATAGAGCCTTTAGAGATTACTATGAAAAATTATATGATACCAAAAATGAACCTGATTTAACAAAACTAAATGGGTTTTTGAACGAACTATCTATACCGTGTATTCCAAATGAAAACAGGGAGATATTGGAGTCTAAAATTAGTCAAGAAGAAGTTGGGCTAGCCATTGATAATATGAAATCAGGAAAAAGTGCAGGACCAGATGGTCTTCCAGTTGACCTTTATAAAAAATTTAAGAATAAATTAATAAAACCTTTTTTGGAAATGGTTTTAGAAGCATTTCAAAATAATAATTTACCATCATACATAAATAATGCCTTAATTATACTGCTGCCAAAACCAGGTAAGCCCTCTAATAAATGTGAAAATATGAGACCAATAAGCCTATTAAACACCGACCTTAAGATAATCTGTAAAATTTTAGCAAGACGAATACAAGAAATTTTACCAAATATTATTAATCGAGATCAGAATGGCTTTATAAAGGGTAGACAAGGCTTCCATAATGTAAGAAGACTATTTAATATTATTTATTTTAATAAAGAAGCACCGGATACAGCTCTCCTATCATTGGACGCCGAAAAGGCCTTTGATAGAGTTGAATGGCCCTTTCTTTTTGAAGTCCTACAAAGGTTTGAACTTGGAAATAATTTCATAAAATGGGTTCAAATAATATACAATAATGCTACAGCAGAAATCCTAGCAAATAACAATATTTCAAAACCAATAAAAATCAATAGAGGATGTCGACAAGGCTGTCCACTTTCACCTTTACTGTTTACTATGGCAATTGAACCTTTAGCGATAGCGATACGTTTACATTCACAAATATATGGAATTAAAGTTGGACCAACAGAACATAAAATCTCCCTGTACGCCGATGACATAATTTTGTTTATGTCGAATCTAAAAGAATCAATTCCAACCTTGTTGAATTTAATAAAGAATTTTGGGGAAATATCAGGATATAAAATAAATAAAACTAAATCTTCAATATTAATGCTAAATGAGACCCAGAGAAATTACCCAGCCCCTGAGGTAAATCAATTCAATGTTGTAAATCAGTTTAAATATTTAGGAATCCAAATTGTGCCTAAGCTAGAATCAGTCGCCAGTGTCAACTATGAAGCCTTAATGTCAGATATCAATGAGTTAACTCAGAGATGGATGTCACTACCAATGTCGATGATCGGGAGAATCAATATACTTAAAAGTAATATTTTACCTAAAATACTTTATTTATTTCAATACATTCCCTTATCACCACCTTTAGATCTATTCTCAAGAATAAAAAAAAAGTTAGTGGAATTTATATGGAACAACAGGAGGGCTAGATTACGTTTGTCTTGATTATATTTACCATTTGATCGTGGAGGTCTGAAATGTCCAAATTTTATGTTGTATTATTGGTCGGCACAACTGAGGTCTATGACATATTATTTTTCATCAAATGATCTCCCTCACTGGACTGAAATGGAATCATACAATTTACCTTTACCTCTTCCCATATTCATATACTCAGATTCGGCAAAAAAATTACAAAAACAAGTTAAAAATCCATTTGTAAAGCATATGATCAAAATATGGTGTGAAGCTAAAAACTATTTAAAAGAACCACAGTTATTGTCACAATTTAGTCCAATATGGGGTAATCAATATTTTAAACCAGGGAGAGCGGACGCTGTATTTAAAGTATGGAATTTAAAAGGGATACAAAAGATTCAGGATTTATATTTGCCATGTGCAGATAACATAATGTCTTTTGAAGAGCTGAGGATCAAATTTAATCTCAATAGAACACATTTTTTTAAATATCTTCAACTTAGAAACTTTATTCGATCAAATCAAAATAAAGCTCTCACTCGACCTATTTATTCATCCTTGGAAAAAATGATGATGAAAGATAGTAAAAGAAAGGGTATTATTTCAGAGTTTTATAACTCATTGACACTATCTTCAAGTGAAAATTCACTGAAAAGATTAAACTACTGGAAAGAAGATCTGCAAACTGAAATTTCAGAGGAACAATGGGAATTGGCTTGTACAGAAGCTCAAACCAAATCAATAAATGCACGCCTTAAATTGATACATTTCAAATGGTTAATGCGGATGTATGTTACACCGGAGGAGTTAAATAGATATAACAAAAATATACCAGATACATGCACAAAATGCATGGAAAGTAAAGGAACCCTATTTCATTGTTTATGGGAATGTAGATTAATAAGAATGTTTTGGGAAGAGGTGAGGGTAACAATTGAAAAAATAATCTCAAAACAAATCATATTGAATCCTAAACTGTTTTTGTTGGGTCTGTACCCAGAAAAGCATAATTTTAATAAAAGTGAAAGAACATTCATAGACCTCAGTTTGCTTAATGCCAAAAAATGTATTGCACTATTATGGAAAAAGACTCATAGACCAGATGTGACTCAGTGGTTAAGACAGATGTTAACAAACCTTCCTTTAGAAAGAATAACATATATACTGAAATCAAAGGAAATTGTGTTTGAGAATATATGGAGACCTTTTATTGATTATGTAAAAAATTTAAACATAACTCTTGAAGAAGAAGGTGAATGATGTGTGTGGACCTTGTAAATTCCAAACTGGTGAACATAATATGTATACTTATGTGTTGGATTGTCTAGACTAAACAGAGGAGCATTGTTGAAGATTTGATTTTGTTGGTGGTTGTTGGTGTTTTTAGTGCATTTTTTTTTTGTAGTACTTTAGTGTTAGTGTTTGATTGTTTGTATCATGTTTGTTAAAAAAAAAAAAAGGTTCAATAAAGATATTGTGGAAAAAAAAAAAAAGTAGACAACGAAAAATTTCTAGTTGAGTTAAGGGTACAAAGAGTCCCCACTGAAAAACTCGAGTAATGACTTCAGTCTTGAAGGTTTAAGGTTTTTCTCCAAAATCTATAACAATTTTCTGATAGTTTTCTACTTTTTTCTGTAAATTTATCTAAATTTGAAACCACTTTTCTCGATTGTAATTTTCTCTTGTAAAATTGACGTTTCTTGTATATTTGAGACTTTATTATAAACTTGTGGATTATTTTATAGCTAATTTTTGTCTATTTTTTATAAAATTACTGGGGTAATTTTTTAATATAAATTTGAAACAGATTGTGGTAAAATTTTGACTTTTGTTCCTCATGCAATTGAAACTTTTGATAATTTTGCAGAGCCAGAAGAGAACAATAATTTAACTCTGATTTCAAAGAAACACACATTAATAAAATTATATTTAATGAAATAAATTAGCATAAATGACCAAAGATGCAGTTATTTCTGTGAAAATATTTCTATATATTTATAGGGTTTTTTTTAGAACTCTCCTCAATGCCCAGACAGCAGGAAAAAACCTCTCTTATTTTGAAATCCAAATGTTGGCACGTTTAGTTTCTCTGAAGGCTGCTGACAGATTAAAGTCATTGACTTCGTTGATTTCGGACATCTTAACTTGCCAGGTACATAATAATGAACAAAAATTAGTTAATATTGTAGTGTCTGATGAAGTAAATCCTCAGCAATTCATCTGTCACTCTTGCCTTTCCCTGCATATGAAGCCTAACCACACCTGTTAGCTAAGCGACTCTTCCATTATTGTTCCCGTTACCAGTGGGTTAAAACCACCATAAATGCCTCCATTGCTTACATACCTCTTCTGATTTTTTCCACGTTTAAAGTATTTTAATAAGCTCATGGTTCTCTCAGACAGCGACGCTAGAGAGACACTCTGCCCACAGATTGGAACATGCGGGCTGGGCGCTTCGGAACTCTGCGCAGATGACGGTCACACACGTTGTTCGTGTGCATGCTTACAGAGCATCATTCCTTCATATTTTTTTTCTTAAATTTATATTTCCTTGGCATGGCGGCATAACGCCAAGGGTGGCGGCCCGCCATGCAGAAGTGTTACCAGAGGAAACCCTGTGTAATCTGTGTAATCCTCAGCAATAATCACACTGGGTATATAAATTTAAAAAAAAAAAAAAAAAAGAAATCAGAAACTACTTGACATTCATGTCAGTTTTCATCCATTTCACATGACCACTGATGTGTGTGTGTGTTTAGTTTTAAGAACAGACAGCTCACACTGGTCTCCTCCAGGACGTCCTGCAGCTCATGTGACTCGGCTCCTGTCAGCGCAGCTCCCATGTCGCTGAGGTAGATGGGATTATCAACCACTCTCTGACCAGCCTGCATCATCTGAAGGACAGACTCTCTGAAACCCACACAGGGACAGTTCATAACACCACTATGCTAGCCTGTAGGCCTGCTACAAATTCAGACGTTAACGTTAAAATGTTGAGATTCTTGCCTCACCAGAAAATGGAGGGAAGTCCTAACACTAGTAAAATACGCAATTTGATAGGGCCAACACCCCACTGCAAATTATGTTTATTGTCAAACTTTACAAACTTTTAACTGTTTGCAAAAATAAAAAACAAAAAAACATTTAAACAGTATAAATGTTGAATAATTAACTGCAACGCCATATAGTGACATAATGAAAAGCCCTACTGTGACATTTTCTCTCAGCACTAATTCTCATACTCAAGTGACCTCTCAAATCAAGTAATCTAAAGTACCTTTTCATATCAATGTCATTAAAAGAACAATTACAGATACATAAAAATCTAAAAAAGAAGTTAAAAAGCACAGATTTATAAATTCGTTCATCTGAAACTCTGTTAATCTGTTATTAAATGGGATAAAGACAACAAACTGCCAAATGAATAAATGGCCTGGTCATAAAAACTGTGTTTATGTTATCAAAGAAATCTGCTGAATGAGTTAATAAGCATTCTCAGTTAAGCTACAGTCACAAAGATTCTTACTAACGATGGGTTCGTAAGAATCTCCCAGTTCCTATTCAATTCTGCAGTTCATAGACATTCGTGGAGGGGAGCATAGTTTCTTCCAGCTGCCGCTGAAATTGCAAAAGCAACTTGAGGTATTCTTGAGAAGTGAGCTGCTTTTCTGTTGCACAATGGCCCCAGAGTTCTGACGTTCTTCAAAAGGGTGCCTTGGGATCTTCCTCTGGCATACTTACTGCCATCTTGCAAAAATTTTTGTGCAACTCATGGCACTCTCAAGTTGTTGGTAGGCACATCTTACGGCTTTCAGCACATTTTGTTGGCACAGATGTCACATGAATGACATACTTATGCCTTATGAGCGACTGACTACCACCTTACGCATGCTGTATATATCTCCGTATGAATGTCGTTTCCTAAGACTGCTGTAAGGGGCCCTCAAGAACAACTTAAGGTGTTCTTAAGGCATACTTACGGCCAACATCTTGAGTATTTCTTACATGGCATTCGTACGGCTGCCCTATGATGAAGGGGTTTTTTGTGGGCTGTTCGCAGTAATCTTGAACAAGACCACTGACCTGGCCGCAAATTTTTTATTTAACCAGACAGGACAGATTAAGAAGACATTCTTATTTACAACTGTGGCCTGGGGGGAAGGGGCAAGGGACAACTCACATTCATACCTCCCCAGCTGATGCCAATTAATCTAACCTGCATGTTTTTGGCCCCTGTGGGAGGAAACCAGAGAAATCCTGGAATAAACTCAGGCAGACACATGAGGAGCATGCAAACTCCACAAAGAAAGATCACCGTTGGTCAGGGGGTGGGACTGAACCCACGATCCCATGGCCAAGGGTAAGCTGCTGTGCTGCCACAGTGCTAACCACTGCGCCACCGTGCTGCCCAACTTATTAACAGTCTACGGACACTGGGTTCTCCTACAGCCACTTTAAGAAGGTTGTACAAAATGGCCCAAAAATCATTTGTCTGGTGTTTGCAGCTGTTCCTAGGGGTATTTGTGACTGTAGCTTTAGTTGCTGCATTTAAACTTGTTCCAGATTGTAAGAAGATGCATCTACAGCATGGATTTTATTTTATTTTTATTTTTTTTATTACTTATTTTTGTACCCGTAGGTAGATTTGTTTTGCAGTCTGGTGACAAGCCACCAGCTGCCAGTCGCTGCATGCGCAAGCGCCCCGTATCCCTAACCTGCATGTTTTTGGTATGTGGGAGGAAACCGGAGAAATCCCGGAGTAAACCCACGCAAACACGAGGAGAACATGCAAACTCCACACAGATCACTGTTGGTCGGGATTGACTGTTGGTTGGATTTGAAAAGCTTAATTATCTTTCATCTTGAGTTATCACATTCAGCTCTGACCTCAAGGTGGGAGTAATTCAAACAGCCAAGACTTTTAGCAGATACAATCCACCGACGGTACGGAGCTTTAGTGTGTCAGTGCTGACCTGTAGAGGGGGTTGAGAGCAATTATGTCTCTGATGGTCTTCACTATCTCTGCAGTCAGCGCCTGCACAACACACACATCATAGACTCTAGTTAGGAGTTCTGCTGGAGCTTCAAGATTCTCAGCCACATGAGGCACAATTAGGCAATATTACACAAGAGGGGGCTCAGACTACCACCAAATCACTGTGGTGTTATATTCACAGTACCACATGACCTCCACGGTAATGCCACTTTTCTACAACATTTCTACAAATGTAATTTATAAGTTGACAGCAATGAGCATCAAATTATCATTTGTTTAATTAATGTTAGGATGTTCTGACTAGATTAGCATTGCTAGGCAAATACAAGGAACTCCCAAGTACTACACTTGAATATTGTCAACTTAGGCTACAGTCACACTGCAGGTTTTAATGCTCAATTTCGATTTTTTTGCACAAATGTGACCCATATCTGATTTTTTAATGACAAGTCTGAATTGTTCAGATCCGATTTTTTCACACCAGACTCAGGCCACTTTCGTATGTGGTCCTAATTCCGATAAGTATCTGATATTTCCAAAAGCGACCTCAGTCTGAAGGGTCATGTCACATGTCAGCTGACTTTTTCTTCATTGAAGAGAGACAGACGCTACAATTCTGCTGTGGAAGATGCCGCAGGCATGACAGACAGCTGATTTGTGCTTTCTTTTTTTAATCAATCTTCTTCCCTTTATCACTGGATCATAATTTTGTTGAGGGGGTGGGGTTAGGGCTGAAACCGTCAGACGTTACAGGTGCACAGTAACGGCACTTTGTTTTTTAAAAAAGTGGTCATCTGGCATGTAGAGGAATGAAGCTGGTCTCATTTATTTTGTGCATAAACATTTCTGAATGTTTTTAACATTTATTTTGCTGCGCTGCATCAAAGGTGAAGAAGTTCTGTCCTCCTCAATCGCTCGGGGCTCATATTTACTTCCACAAACACAACGGTGTCTCTGACATTACGTTTTCTTCTGCGCATGCAGGTCACTTCACAGCTGGAGACCGTTCACACTCCAGTCTGATGGGGGGGGGGGGGGGTCCGCATTTAAATTATGTGAACGCCCACACAAAAAAAAAAAAAAAAATCAGATCTCTGCAAAAAATTGGAATTGAGCAATAAGACCTGCAGTGTGACCGTAGCCTAAAACAAACCTGAAGTCATCATTTAATGGATTTTCAGTAATCAAGCCTGCCAGCATTGACTCTCTCCCTTAAATGGGATTTGAAATTGTACTGTTTTTATTTTTAATTATTTTTTGTGTTCCGTTTTCTTATCTTTTTACCTTTTAAACTTACTCCCTGCTTGTTTCAGGGACAACAGATTCTGAAATTGGACCTGAATTGCTTTCTATATGAGCTGTTTTTCTTTTAAAATCTTCCTGCCTGCCTCAGGAACTACAGATGGAAATTAGTGAGAACGCTATAATCTGGTACAAAGCATCTTTACTCTGTGTTTAATGTTTTTTCTGTACATGGTCCCTGACAAATAAACTATTTAGAGTAGCATCTCACTGGACTGTGACAGCATGTGACTAGTTGGAGATAAAAAACAAAAGTCCAACATATAGGCGAACTTGCAACAAGGTTTCACTTGGAATCACACTGAATTGGCACATATGACACATCTGCATATGCATCATGAAAACTGCATTTTGGCCCAAAGTTCACTGGGAGTTCATATACAGTTGAAACCAGAAGTTTACATCCACTGTATAAAAAGACAAATAACCTTTTTATCCCCCCCCCCCTCTGACATTAAATCAGAGTAAACTTTTTCTGTTTTAGGCCAGTTGGGATTAACAAAATTACTTCTATTTGCTAAATATTTTTATTTAAGTAAGAAGTTTACATACACTAAAATTCCTGTTTCTTTCAACAATTTGGAAAAGCCCAGATGATGTCATGGTTTTAGACGCTTCTGATAGGTTAATTGACAACATTTGAGTCAGCTGGAGGCACAGCTGTGGATGTATTTTTAGGCACACCTGAAACACACTGCTTTGGGTTCTGTGTCCCAGAGTTGAACGTGTTTTGGTGTGAAATATGCCTATCAACCCCAGAACAAAAGCAAAAGACCTTGTGAAGATGCTGGTCCAAGGACTGAACCCTTGAACCAGACTTGCAAGCTTGCCCCTTTTTCCTCCAAATGTAACGATGATCCTTATGGCCAAAAAGTTCAATTTTAGCTTCATCAGACTACAGGACATGTCTCCAGAAATTAAGGTCTTTGTCCGTGCGTGCATTTGCAAACTGTAATCTGACTTTTTTATGTTGCTTTTGGACTAATGGCTTCTTCCTCACTGAGTGGCCTTTCAGCTCAATTCACTGTGGATAATGACACTCTTTTCCCAGCTTCAGCCAGCATCTTCACAAGGTCTTTTGCTTTTGTTCTGGGGTTGATATGCTCATTTCACACCAAAATACATTCATCTCTGGGACACAGAACCTGTCTCCTTCCTGAGCAGTATGATGCTCAGGAAGGAGCATCATACTGAAACTATTAGCATCTATTAGCATCATACTGCTCCTTCCTGAGCAGTATGATGCTAATAGTTTCAACAGATGAACGTGGAACCTTCAGGAATCTGGAAATTGTACCCAAGGATGAACCAGACTTGTGGAGGTCCACAATTCTCTTTCTAATATTAGTCTTCTGACTCAAAATAATAAAAAATATGTAAAAAAAAATTTAGCAAAGAGAAATAATTTTGCTAATCCTAACGGACCTAAAATGGAAAAATACTCTGATTTAATGTCAGAGAGAGAAAAATAAAGGTTATGTGGTCTTTTATACAGTGTACGTAAACTTCTGGTTTCAACTGTATATATTATGCAAGTGTTGCAGGACATTCTCTCAACATGCACCAGAATAAACTGAGAATTTTTTTGCACTTACAACTGTTCCATGATGTCTACCTGAATCCTATGCAACAATCAAATGACAGTTACCCATGTCAACTGCACACACACATTCAGCTGCTCCCCAGTTGGGATCACCACAGTGGATCATGGGTCTGCAGATTTGACATTGCAAGGATCTTTTACTCTGGACACCCTTCCTGACGCAACCTTCCCCATTTACCCGGGCTTGGGACCAGCACAAGGGGTACACTGGTTTTGTGCTTCACCCTATGGCTGGGTAACCAACTGTCTCTCCCCCCCCCCCCCAATGTAGTTATGCTGAGCACAGCAGCTAAAGCTACGGTCACAAAGATTCTTACAAATGATAGGTTTGTAAGAATCTCCCAGTTCCAATAAATTCTGGAGTTCGCAGACATTCATGGAGGGGGGAATAGTTTCTTACAGCTACCGTTCATTTCACAAGAGCAACTTGAGGCATTCTTAAGAAATGAGGTGCTTTTCTGTCGTACGATGGCTCGAGAGTTCTTTCGTTCATAAGGGTACCTTGGGATCTTCCTACAGGATACTTACTGCCATCTTATGAAAATTTTTGTGCAACTCATGGCACAAAAAATCTTATGGCTTTCAGCACATTTTGTCAGCACAAATGTCACACGAATGACGTACTTCCACCTTATGAGCGACTCACTACCACCTTACGCACGCTGTAAGAATTTCCGTACAAATGGTGATTGTATGGTATTGTATGGTGATTGTATTGTATTCCCAAGCTGTTGCAGCCAAGTGAGAGACCACCCTTATATACAGACTTTACCATCACTACAGTCTCTTTGGTCAAGCAGCCTGTTAGCTAGTAAGCAAGTTCTTGGTCGCTGCATTTGGGTTTCCTGGATGAAACCACTGTTCCATTATCATCATGCAACCAGTCCAGGGGGCTGATTACAATGATAAATCCAACTTCAGCTCATCCATCTTGTTGCTAAAAGGCATGAAGCCCACTTACCCTAGCTATCAGCATCACTATGGAGAAGAACCTGCACTACACAGTATTATTTTAGCTCAGTGTCATGAATATCTGGTGATACAGTATTTCTAAGAGAGTGATCAGGGAACACAAATGAATTGTTCTGGCGGAAAACTGTTGCATGGTCTGATGTAATTACTGAAAACTATCATTATCCAAACACGTGTGCTGTGGTATCCGTACCTTGACCTCCTCTGTGACGGTGAAATGTTCGTGCTGAATGTTGTCCACCTCAACCATCAGGATATTAGGTGAGGGTAAAGGCTTCAGCTCTGGACTCAGGTCTGCTTCTGAAATCTGACATGTTAAATCAGTGTGAAATACTGATGAACTTTAGCATGTCAACACAAATCTGTAACAATGCTAAAAAATGAATGAAGAGGACACAGGCAAAAGAGACGATAACGGCAATGTGTAAGCTGACAGAACAAAATCAAAACTATTCCAAACAAATACAAGTGCTCTTGATGATACACTGTTCTTGTGTGTGTGGCTGCATGTGAAGCTCATCTTGCAGACCTTGTCCTCGAGCTGCTCCGTCAGAGGACCCAGTTGGTCCTTGCGGCTGCGTTTGGATTTGCGTCTTGGCGGAGGCTTCTGTTGGGTCTCTGACTCCGACTCTGACCACATAGTTGGCGTCGCCGCTGCCGCCTCCTCAGGCTCCACCTCCAGCTCTTTAGTGATTCGGATTCTGATAGACCAGAAACATGAGGTATGATTAGGTCCCAACCAGAGTGATCTTTTCTGCATGTCTCTCTCCTGGCTTTCACACTCATTTCCTGTCTGTCGTTTAAGGAGAAAAAACTCTGTTACAAATGTTGACATGCTTGTTGTGGTTGTGAGAACTGCCGGTAAAGGGTTCCTGAAAAGGGATTTTTGGAAACTAAGGGTGTTTTCACACCTAAGGTCATTTACTCCGGTCCATATCAGCTGATGAGTTGATTGTGTGGCATTACCCTTGGTTCAATTCCAAAATGCATCACTTCATATGGTGTGAGAAAATCCTCTCTCTTTACTGGACATATGTTTTAGCAACAACAACAAAATAAATACAGGAAGTTGTTCTCCTTACCAGTGTTAGACTAAAATCTGTGACCCATCAGAATCTGTGACTGCATATGGTTATGTTGCAAACTGTCTACATGTAAACTGCGACAAAAAAAAAAACCAAACAAACACACACACACATACACTACTCAAAAAGTTAGGGATATTTGGCTTTCAGGTGAAATTTATGGAAAATGTAAAAAGTTCACGCTACAGTGATAGAATATCATGAAAGTATTAAGCAGAAGCATGCAATGGTGATTTCCTTATTTCCAACAATTTATTGAAACAAAAGCCAACAACAGTGGTGGGTATACCACAACAAAAAATGTCAATGTCTCAATAACTTGTCATGTGCCCTTGACCATCAATTACAGCTTGACAACAACATCTCATGCTGTTCACACGTCAACTTATTGTCTGCTGATGCATGGCATTCCACTCTTTTTGAAGGGCGGCTCTCAGGTCATTGAGGCCTTGGGGTCCCAGGTTACAAGCCTCTACACAGCGACTCAGCTGATTCCACAGGTTTTCTATGGGATTCAGGTCTGAAGAAAGTGCAGGCCACTTCATTTGAGGTACCCCAGCCTCCAGCAGCCGTTCTCTAATGATGCAACCTCGATGAGCTGGAGCATTGTCATCCATGAAGATGAAATTAGGCCTGTGTTGTTCATGCAGGGGAACAATGACTGGATTAATGTTATTCAGGTAGTATCAACTTGTCAGTGTACTATTCACAAGGTGTAAGGCAGTTCTGTATTGACTAGACACATCTGCCCAGACCGTAACATGGTGACAAGAGTGGCTGATGCATAGCACTCTCCTTGACATCCCCAACATCGTTGGTGGCCATCATTTCTGTTCATCGTGAATTGACTTTCATCAGAGAACAGCACTGAGGCCCACTGGTCCCTTGTCCAGCATAAATGCTCCCTGGCCCATGCAAGACAATGACGCCTGTGCCTGGTGGTGTGGTCAGGTACCCTTGCAGGTCGTCTAGCACACAGACCAGGCTGATGTCAACGGTTTTGAATGGTCTGACGTGACCCTTGGGTGCCTCTCCCCTCCGTTAAAGGTGCCTGGGGTTGAGTGGCATTCATCATCTGGTTCCACAGGGCACTGTCCACAATGAAGCGGTTATCAGCGTGAGATGTGGCAAAAGGACATCCCCTTCTATGCCTTTCTGTGATTCTTCCAGTCTCTCTGTATCTCTGTTGCAACCTGCTGATGATGACACTCTGTGACACTCTAAGCTCAGTGACCACTTTACTCTGAGAACACCCTGTTTGAAGCCTCACCGTGGTGAGGTACTGTTGATCAGTTGTTATGTATCATTTAGGACTGTTTAAATACAAATTCTAACTGAACCAGAAAATTTATTGGTTGATTCATGGATCAAACACCTATTGTGAATTTTGCCACAAAGCACCTTGTTAGAGAACAGCAAGTTATGCAAAATGTAGAGAAACACTGAACAGCTGGACAGGTGCATTCAAAAGGTTAGAGAAGGTCAAATTAAGTTCATCTGTAAAGGTTATAGTGCATTTTAGGTTCATCCTGAAACTTCACCTGAAAGGCGAATATCCCTAACTTTTTGTGAGTAGTATGTGTGTGTGTGCGTGCGTGTGCACGCACGTGTGTGTGTGTGTGTGTGTGTGTGTGTGTGTGTGTGTGTGTGTGTGTGTGTGTGTGTGTGTGTAGTGGTGTGAAAAAGTGTTTGCCCCCTTCCTGATTTCTCTTTTTTATGTTTGTCACACTTAAATATTTGAGATCATCAAACAAATTTAAATATTAGACAAAGATAACACAAGTAAACACAAAATGCAGTTTTTAAATGAAGGTGTTTATTATTAAGGGGGAAAAAAACCAAACTTACATGGCCCTGTGTGAAAAAGTGATTGCCCCCTAAACCCAATAACTGGTTGGGCCACCCTTTTTTTTTTTTTTTTATTACTTATTTTGTACCCGTAGGTAGATTTGTTTTGCAGTCTGGTGACAAGCCACCAGCTGCCGGTCGCTGCGTGCGCAAGCGCCCCATATCCCTAACCTGCATGTTTTTGGTACGTGGGAGGAAACCGGAGAAATCCCGGAGTAAACCCACACAACACGGGGAGAACATGCAAACTCCACACAGATCACTGTTGGCCAGGGGCAGGGATCGAACCCACGATCTCACGATCCCTGCGATCCCCCGGCCGAGGGTAAACTGTGCTGCCACAGTGCTAACCACTGCGCCACCGTGCAGCCCTTAGCAGCAACAACTGCAATCAAGTGTTTGCGATAACTGGCAATGAGTCTTTTAACAGCGCTGTGGAGGAATTTCGGACCACTCATCATTGCAGGATTGTTGTAATTCAGCCACATTGGAGGGTTTAAGCATGAACCACCTTTTTAAGGTCATGCCACAGCATCTCAATCAGTTTCAGGTCAGGACTTTGACTAGGCCACTCCAAAGACTTCATTTTGTTTTTCTTAAGCCATTCAGAGGTGGACTTGCTGGTGTGTTTTTTGTCCTGCTGCAGAACCCAAGTGCGCTTCAGCTTGATGTCACAAACAGATGGCTGGACATTCTCCTTCAGGATTTTTTTGGTAGACAGCAGAATTCATGGTTCCATTTACCACAGCAAGTATTCCAGGTCCTGAAGCAGCAAAAAAGCCCCAGACCACCACACTACCACCACCATATTTTACTGTTGATATGATGTTCCTTTTCTGAAATGCTGTGCTACTTTTACGCCAGATGTAATGGAACACACACCTTCCAAAAGGTTCAACTTTTGTCTCGTCAGTCCACAAAGTACTTTCCCAAAAGTCTTGGGGATCATCAAGATGTTTTCTGGCAAAACTGAGATGAGCCTTTATGTTCGTTTTGCTCAGCAGTGGTTTTCGTCTTGGTACTCTGCCATGCTGGCCATTTTTGCCCAGTCTCTTTCTTATAGTGGAGTCATGAACACTGACCTTAACTGAGGCAAGTGAGGCCTGCAGTTCTTTGGATGTTGTTGTGGGGTCTTTTGTGACCTCTTAGATGAGTCATCACTGCGCTCTTAGGGTAATTTTGGTCAACCGGCCACTCCTGGGACGCTTCACTACTGTTCCATGTTTTCACCATTTGTGGATAATGGCCCTCACTGTGGTTCACTGGACTCACAAAGCTTTAGAAATGTGTTTACTTTTTCCACACAGGGCCATGTAGGTTTGGATTTTTTTTTTTTTTACCTTTAATAATAAACACCTTCATTTAAAAACTGCATTTTGTGTTTATTTGTGTTATCTTTGTCTAATATTGAAATTTGTTTGATGATCTGAAACATTTAAGTGTGACAAACATACAAAAAAAAAGAGAAATCAGGAAGGGGGCAAACACTTTTTCACACCACTCTGTGTGTGTGTGTGTATGTTTTATATATATATATATATATATATATATATATATATATATATATATATACAGTATATACATGTATATAATTCATACAGTGGGGCAAAAAAGTATTTAGTCAGCCACCAATTGTGCAAGATCTCCCAATTAAAAGATGAGAGAGGTCTCCAATTTTCATCATAGGTATACCTCAACTATGAGAGACAAAATGAGGAAAAAAAATCCAGAAAAATCACATTGTCTGATTTTTAAAGAATTTATTTGCAAATTATGGTGGAAAATAAGTATTTGGTCAATAACAAAAGTTCATCTCAATACTTTGTTATATACCCTTTGTTGGCAATGACAGAGGTCAAACGTTTTCTCTTAGTCTTCACAAGGTTTTCACACACTGTTGCTGGTATTTTGGCCCATTCCTCCATGCAGATCTCCTCTAGAGCAGTGATGTTTTGGGGCTGTCGCTGGGCAACACGAACTTTCAACTTCCTCCAAAGATTTTCTATGGGGTTGAGATCTGGAGACTGGCTAGGCCACTCCAGGACCTTGAAATGCTCCTTACGAAGCCACTCCTTCGTTGCCCGGGCGGTGTGTTTGGGATCATTGTCATGCTGAAAGACCCAGCCACATTTCATCTTCAATGCCCTTGCTGATGGAAGGAGGTTTTCACTCAAAATCTCACGATACATGGCCCCATTCATTCTTTCCTTTACATGGATCAGTCGTCCTGGTCCCTTTGCAGAAAAACAGCCCCAGAGCATGATGTTTCCACCCCCATGCTTCACAGTAGGTATGGTGTTATTTGGATGCAACTCAGCATTCTTTCTCCTCCAAACACGACAAGTTGAGTTTTTACCAAAAAGTTCTATTTTGGTTTCATCTGACCTTCTCCCAATCCTCTTCTGGATCATCCAAATGCTCTCTAGCAAACTTCAGATGGGCCTGGACATGTACTGGCTTAAGCAGGGGGACACGTCTGGCACTGCAGGATTTGAGTCCCTGGCGGTGTAGTGTGTTACTGATGGTAGCCTTTGTTACTTTGGTCCCAGCTCTCTGCAGGTCATTCACTAGGTCCCCCCGTGTGGTTATGGGATTTTTGCTCACTGTTCTTGTGATCATTTTGACCCCACGGGGTGAGATCTTGCGTGGAGCCCCAGATCGAGGGAGATTATCAGTGGTCTTGTATGTCTTCCATTTTCTAATAATTGCTCCCACAGTTGATTTCTTCACATCAAGCTGCTTACCTATCGCAGATTCAGTCTTCCCAGCCTGGTGCAGGTCTACAATGATGTTTCTGGTGTCCTTTAACAGCTCTTTGGTCTTGGCCATAGTGGAGTTTGGAGTCTGACTGTTTGAGGTTGTGGACAGGTGTCTTTTACACTGATAACGAGTTCAAACAGGTGTCATTAATACAGGTAATGTGTGGAGGACAGAGGAGCCTCTTAAAGAAGAAGTTATAGGTCTGTGAGAGCCAGAAATCTTGCTTGCTTGTAGGTGACCAAATACTTATTTTCCACCATAATTTGCAAATAAATTCTTTAAAAATCAGACAATGTGATTTTCTGGATTTTTTTTTTCTCATTTTGTCTCTCATAGTTGAGGTATACCTATGATGAAAATTGGAGACCTCTCTCATCTTTTAAGTGGGAGAACTTGCGCAATTGGTGGCTGACTAAATACTTTTTTGCCCCACTGTATGAGTCATGTGAAAAAATTACGACACCCCATTAAATATTCAGTTCTTTATTAAGAAATGTTCGCATATCTATGTCTAGCCTTGTTTTTGTTTTTATTTGCATTTTTTTTTTTAATTTTAGCCATTTTAAGTGGGAATGAATGTGGGGGTGTCCCCCTATTCCTCACCATTTGTTTAGAATTACATTTTACAGAAAATCTGGGAAAAAAAGTCTTTAATTCATTTTTAATTGTTTAGTTGGATTACATGAATCTTCCAGTATTTTTAACAATGATATTAAATATCCATATGTCCAAATATGTTTTTAAAAAAACACACATTTATACAGGGTGTCCTAATTTTTTCACATGACTAATACACACACACACACACAGAGAGAGAGAGAGACAAAACTGTTGTCCACATGTGGACAACAATTTTGTCCACACGATACCCCTCCATCACCCCTCTGTTACTGAAAGAAAAACCCACAATGGTCACAGAAATAACTTGAATCTGACAAAAGTGGTAATAAATAAAAATTCTATGAAAATTAACCAATGAAAATCAGACATTGCTTTTGAATTGTGGTTCAACAGAATTATTTTAAAAAACAAACTCATGAAACAGGCCTGGACAAAAATGATGGTACCCCTAGAAAAGATTGGAAACTAGAAAAGCACTCGGACAGCGCAGACCTCCGCCAAGCGCCACAGTTCCCCCCATACAGTGTTTGTGTGTACGTTTTCAGATTCCTTGACCATGAAAACATATGACTAGCAATTGGATTGACAATGATAGGATTAGTGGTTCAGTAGTTATTCACAAAAATCGCATTTTCCGTAATGGCGGTTTTCTTCTGGACGGTGATCCGAATCACCACCAAAATCTAATCATCTGTAGGATACCCCATTTCTGACAATCTGTGAAAATTTCATGAAAATCCGTCCATAACTTTTTGAGTTATGTTGCTAACAAACAAACAGACAAACAGACAAACCAACGCCAATGAAAACATAGCCTCCTTGGCGGAGGTAATAATGTGACCATAGGGACATGTTCAACCAAGATGTGTCCTCTAATTAACATCACAGGTGTCTACAAACTTGTAATCGGTCAGTCGGCCTATTTAAAGGGTGACAAGTAGTCACTGTGCTGTTTGGTGACATGGTGTTTACCACACTAAACATGGACCAGAGGAAGCAAAGGAGAGAGTTGTCTCTGGAGATTAGAAAGAAAATTATAGACAAGCATGTTAAAGGTAAAGGCTATAAGACCATCTCCAAGCAGCTTGATGTTCCTGTGACTACAGTTGCACATATTATTCAGAAATTTAAGATCCACGGGACTGTAGTCAACCTCCCTGGACGTGGCCGCAGGAGGAAACTTGATGAAAAATGGAAGAGACGGATAATACGAATGGTAACAAAAGAGTCCAGAACAACCTCTAAACCAGGGGTGGGCAATCATGTGCCATGGAGGGCCATTCCACTGCAGTTTTTCTGTTCCACCCAGTGTCTTCAGCAGGTGTTTGCTCTGATCAGCTTCAAGGATCACTAATAATTGAAAACACCTGCTGAAGACACTGGGTGGAACAGAAAATCTGCACTGGAATGGCCCTCACTGCCCACCCCTGCTCTAAACACATTCATGGTGAACTCCAAGGTCAAGGTACATCAGTGTCAGATCGCACCATCCGTCGTTGTTTGAGCCAAAGTGGACTTCATGGGAGACAACCAAGGAGGACACCACTTTTGAAAACAAATCATAAAAAAGCCAGACTGGAATTTGCCAAACTGCCTGTTGACAAGCCACAAAGCTTCTGGGAGAATGTCCTATGGATAGATGAGACAAAACTGGAACTTTTTGGCAAGGCACATCAGCTCTATGTTCACAGACGCAAAAATGAAGCATACCAAGAAAAGAACACTGTCCCTGCTGTGAAACATGGAGGAGGTTCTGTTATGTTCTGGGGCTGCTTTGCTGCATCTGGCACAGGGTGTCTTGAATCTGTGCAGGGTGCAATGAAATCTCAAGACTATCAAGGTATTCTAGAGAGAAATGTGCTGCCCAGTGTCAGACAGCTTGGTCTCAGTCGCAGCTCATGGATCTTGCAACAGGATAATGACCAAAAACACACAGCTAAAAACACCCAAGAATGGCTAAGAGCCAAACATTGGACTATTCTAAAGTGGCCTTCTATGAGCCCTGATCTAAATCCTATTGAACATCTGTGGAAGGAGCTGAAACATGCCGTCTGGAGAAGGCACCCTTCAAACCTGAGACAACTGGAGCAGTTTGCTCATGAGGAGTGGGCCAAAATACCTGCTGAGAGGTGCAGAAGTCTCATTGACAGTTACAGAAATCGTTTGATTGCAGTGATTGCCTCAAAAGGTTGTGCAACAAAATATTAAGTTAAGGGTACCATCATTTTTGTCCAGGCCTGTTTCATGAGTTTGTTTTTTAAAATAATTCTGTTGAACCACAATTCAAAAGCATTGTCTGATTTTTATTGGTTAATTTTCATAGACTTTTTATTTATTACCAGTTTTGTCAGATTCAAGTTATTTCTGTGACCACTGTGGGTTTTTCTTTCATTAACAGAGGGGTACCAACAATTCTGTCCACGTATAAACAACAGATGTATATCTTGTTATATATAACAATAGATGTGTTTCTCTTAATTTGAGCAGAAGCCAGAGCTCCCAAAAAAATAGTTACTGTGATGTCTGAATTTATTATGCAAATGAAGTGATAAGGGGCCCAATTCTGACAAGCCATAGATTTCAATATCACACTAAAGCTTTCCATTTTATTCAGCACATTTCACACTTCAACGAGCCCCTATTATGCACTTTTTCCACATGGTGACACAGTTTCCAAATGTCTGTGACATGCTTTGGTCAAAACAGCTCAGAGTTAAAATACTGCTCCATCATTTTACACATGGGGAAGGAACTCTCCTCAAAACTTGCCATTTCACAGCATACTGTTGTGGTCAATTCTCTGACAACTCACGCCATGTTGAAGGCCAACATCAGCTTTTAGCTTCAGTTGTCAGATTAAGTAACATAAAAACAAATACTGGCTGTTGGCTAACTCTAATACTGGCAGCTAACCTCTACTAATCAGGACGGTGTCCAGTCCAGAGTACAATAAACTACAATAAAACATGCTAAAATAACATCTATTAAAGGGGTCCTTGACTGAAAAATGGTGTGTTTGTAGGTTTTAACTGTCTGAAAGGAGTTTACTGGTCACCTAATTATCCAAAAATTTTCAAAACAGTCAATTCTTTAAAAAAAAAAACACACTGCTAAAGGTAGCCTATTAGCCCCTGAGCTGTTAGCTCCCAAGCTAACACTGGTAAGAGGAAGTTCAAACTGAGCGCGGCTTATATTATTTTCTTCAGATCTTAGTCACCCTAATAACCATCCCTGTTACCACCTGGTTCACCGGTCTGTGGTCCACAATGTGCCTCACGTCGCTCTGGCTTGTCTCCCAGTGGTTTTGCCGTGGTTCTGCAGCGGGGCGCTAGCATGACAGTCAGGGGGAGCTGAAAGCCAGCAGCTCCAAGCAGCATCCCCGGCTAGTGGCAGCTGCCTACACCAGCACCAGCGGCACAGGCAGTTGCCACGACCCGGGAATGCCGCCTGGAGCTGCTGGTTCAGCATCACCACCATCCTCCGGGCATTCCACAGAGAGTGATATATTTCAAGTGTTTGTTTATTTTAATTTTGATGATTATGGCTTACAGACCATGGAAACCCCAAATTCAGTTTCTCAAAAAATTAGAATATTACATAAAATTAATTTTAAAAAATTGTTTTTTAATAGAAATGCTGGCCGACTGAAAAGTATGTCCATGTACACACTCAATACTTGGTCGGGGCTCCTTTGGGATTAATTACTGTATCACTGTGGCGTGGCATGGAGGTGATCAGCCTGTGGCACTGCTGAGGTGTTATGAAGGTCCAGGTTGCTTTGATAGTGACCTCTTGACAATACTACATAGATTCTCTATGGGGCTTAGGTCAGGAGAGTTTGCTGGCCAATCAAACAGAGCGACACCATGGTCATTAAACCAGGTTTTGATACTTTTGGCAGTGTGGGCAGGTGCCAAATCCTGCTGGAAAATGAAATCAGCTTCTCCATAAAGCTTGTCAGCAGAGGGAAGCATGAAGTGCTCTTAAATTTCCTGGTAGATGACTGCACTGACTTTGGTCTTGGTAAAACACAGTGGACAAACACCAGCAGATGACCTCTGTTTAGATAAAAGTAAATTTTGCATTTCATTTGTAAATCAAAGACCCAGAGTCTCGAGAAAGAGTGGAGAGGCACAGAATCTAAGTTGCTTGAAGTTTAATGTGAAGTTTCCACAGTCAGTGATGATTTGAGGAACCATGTCATCTGCTGGTGTTTGTCCACTGCGTTTTACAATTGGAACATTCCCATTCCCAACCTGCGATGTCCCATGACAATCATCCTCAGCTTGTCTCCCAAGTCCTGCATCTCGTGAATCTGAACAAAGGTCCCAGTGGTGTAGATGGCATCCAGAGACTCCACCACATCTGACTCATTCCTGTAAGAAACCAAAAGTACAGGTGCACCAGTATCACTCAGACAGCACTTCATCATCCAAAGACATGTCAATCAGTGGGTCACTAGCATGGATCACCTTCTCCTGCCTGTGTCAGCTAGGGGCGTTACAACACACTGGAATTAATGATAACCATGATATTTTTTTAATGTGATAATATCTTTGAAATAATGCTTTTTAATTATTTCTAATTTCTGTTCCCACTTAAAGGGGCACTGAAATTAAAGACAAATTCAGATCAAGTGCAGATTTTTATCAAAAAAAAGCACAAAAATTTATTTAAACAGATTCAATTCACATTGACGCTGAATATTTGTGTGGCTTAAAATTATTGATCCCAGTGTACTTTAGCAGTGGAATTATTTGTTGGGCCAACGTTGTTACTTGAAAAAGCATGTGGTTGGAGACTGCCAAGAAGCTGTGGTGCAATGATGGTCGCCCGGAAACTTTATATGGTGGTATAGACAGGCGCTAACATTAGCAACAGCAGCTAGCATAAAGACAATATCTGATGTTCATATTTTGACTGATATGGGCTTCATTAATGAATGTACATGAGTCTGGAGCTAGCATGCCCAGACTGCTGAAGCTAAAGCAACGACTGCTAAAATTAAAGCAGCTCTATAGTCACTCTGACTAGCTATTAGCAGCTTTGTTTTTAACCAGTGGCCCAGACAGCATATTTCTGGGTGGCAGACAGACTCACTTAAACACCAGATGATTATTATTCTGTTATTCACTGCCATGAAGCACTAGGGCTGTGTGATATGGCAATATACTGTATATACACAATAGGATGACGATATAAAAACATCTATCGTTTCATAGAATACTGTATCGTTTATATCGTTATTTAAAATGCACATACTCCTGTTTATTCAGTAGAGGTCCTCACCACTACTTGTCAGCACCCCGTCTCTCCCCCGCAGTGCACGATTGCGTGCAGCAGAACAGGTGTGTGGTGGGTGGCTAGGCTTCAGTCCGGTGGATGCTAATGCTAACTCCAAACTACCTGTTCAGATAGCTGCTACTCCTGTTTGTCACGGATGTGGGACTGTTTTCTATCGTGCTGTGTCAGAGAGGATAGCTCGCTAACCTAGTTTTAATAGGAGGTAAGTAACGTTAACACCATGTCTAATTAAATGCTAAATGACGATGGTAAGTTGTGCTAACTGGAAACTGCAGCAGACCATCATTTCTTTGGTTTAAATTACTGCTGAGTTTCTTAGTTTTGTCTGAAAAAAAATTTATTAAAGCTGCAAAAGAGTATGATGGTGGCACATACACGCAAAATAAATAAATAATAAATTAAAACGGCACGGCGGAGCAAGTTGGCTCTTAATGTAATTTATTTGATTTCTAATAATTTTAATTAGTTAAGTATTGATAATGAATAAAGTTAAAGTCATCACATTTTATTAATTACCTTCTGTGTCTTTGATTTTCAGATCATGACCAATGGGAAATATTTTTACTAAAAAGCAAACAGGTTAAATCAGACCAGAATAGGAGTCATCAGGCTGCAGGTCTACACTTACATTTTCACTGATTTAAACTAACAGCTGATTTATATCTGTAGGTGACAGCCATGGGTAATTTTCTCATTTTCAGACATTTTTTTATGTTATGTGTTTTTTTTGTTTTGTTTTGTTTTTGTTATTCTCCTCTAGCTCAGGAAATAATTAACTTATTGATGTTTACTTTTTATTCATATAATATGATTTAGAAGAAAAACCTGAAATTTATGAGAATCAAGTCTCAAATGCACATTAAAAACTATTTTATAACACTGCAAAATTATGAGGGGAATTGGTACATGTAACGAAAATAAAAAAGAGACTGTCCTTTTAATGTGATTATCTAAACTGTAGAATTTACAGAACATGTATATCGTGATATATATCATCATTGTGATATAAGACGACTTCTATCGTGATATGAAATTGATGTCACATCGCACAGCACTATGAAGCACTATTATTTCATGCTGAATTCAATCAAGTGTTTATTTAGCATGCACATGTATAAAGCACCAATGTATGAACAGAGCGAGGAAAGTATCAACAGGAAAAAGTAAATCAATAAAAATAATCAACAAGATTATGGCGTTACAGGCACTGATTAGCCCTGTCTCAGTAATTACTATCTCAGCTTACTGTATAAAATTATTTATTGAATTATATTTATATATTATATTATTTATTGAATTTATACTTACTAACTCAAATATTTTATCCACTTTATTCCTAGGCCCCATGGTGCCTTGCGTGAATAACGGTAGCAACTTCCGGTACTAGTTTAGAACATATGATTGTCACTAAAACAGGACACTTTTCCTTGTTCAAAAACAATGACTTCGGCATCAGAAATGCGGGAACTCAGCCTCTTGCACCTCAAAACAGTAATATAATCATACCACTTCCCACGACTATCGAGGGATGGAAAGATGACCTCAAAAAGTGGCCTCGTAGATAGCAGCTCCGTTAGTTAGCGCCACTAAGATGCTAATGCTGTAAACAAATGACCCGTGCTGGCAAAATGAGTCACTTTGAGGACATTTTCAAAACTTATCATCATCATCATAGCAGTCTGTCGAAACTGATGTAATGTTATTTCCATATTCTGTATTGAAAGCCCTTCAAAATGATATTTAATTTGTAGGAAGTGCGTGAAAACTGACCCAGAAAAAGACGATTTGTTTATATTTTAGCTAGGTTGAATACTCACGTTTGATCGGTCGGGAATTATATCTTCTACAAAAACATAGGTATTTTGAGAAAGTACGATTTCTAAGCTTTCCAATGATACCAGTCACTCAAGGGGTTTTCCTGGGACTTTACCGCTACCAAACAAAGAAAGAGTCATGATTTATGACTTCTCATTGCCTGTACTCATAATGATGTGGTGCGCATTCACACCAGCACGTCTCCATCGCAATAAAGTCGGCTGCATTTTGTTAAAATATGTTGGACATAATCAGATTTACCTTAGAGCAGAAGTACACCACAACACCGTGCTTGGATGTCGTCTGTCACCGTGTGGTGAGAAGCCTCCATTTATCCAGCCTATTGGCACAACCATGAACACCGGTAACAAGTACCAGAACTACGCCAAAACATTCAAAAAATACAAAAACTAGAAGAGCTGAAATTAGCTGCCACTTGAGTGCAAAACACGTATGTGGACTGTACATTAAAATAAATTTAAAAAAATTTTAAAAACGCTATTTTAAATGCCCCTGTGATTCCACTCTTATTGACTGATTTAACACTAGGTCAGCTGAAACCAGAAGCTCCGCCCATAATTGTTCCTACAGCGGCACCCCCAGGAATAAGGTGGATAAAGGAATGAGCTACCTTCATGTTCTTCCTCTTCCCTTTGTTTGATTGTTTGCGGTTAAATCATTCTGGTGGAGCATCGGTGCCATCTACCGTGTGGGCATATGAACAGCTGAGGATGTACATGGATTATTATTATACCAGTGGCATTAGGTCAACAATAATATTGTTCATCATGATAATTTTGGGGACAATTTATCGTCCAACAAAATTTGTTATTACAGAGCTAGTACTTGATTTTTATTTTTTTTTTGGTCATTTTCTGGTTAATCGCTGAGGCCTACTCAGTAGCTCTGGATGTGAATAATCTTCAGACTTACGCATCGTCTTTCTTCATGAAGACGCCAGCGTACGGCTGAGCCAGACGCACCTTCCTCCTCAACAGCTCCATCAGCTCTTTGTTCTTAACCTGACAGAAACACAGACACATCACACTTTAAAATCTTGAGCAGCACTGTCAAGTCATTGTCTGTGAAACACTACTGGTTAGTATTTAAAGACACTCTGGTGGATATAAATCTCCTATAAAAACAAATGCACATCATCTAAAGTGGTATGTTGTGCCCTTTATTCTACAAACAAAACTTTTCATTGTCTTATAGTTTTGTGTCAAAATCTTTTCACCCTTCCTCCTCCTTCAAATGCCAGGTTTTGTGACTAAGCCCACCCACATCCCACAAGACTAAGCGTGGCTAGCACTACATTAAACAGAATAAATCTTGTGATAAAAAAGACTTGCCAGTTGAAGGATATGCCCAGTTGTTTGGTGGCCCACGGTAATGACTGAAACTGCCTTGGTCCTTAAAAGCAGTTAAATGGTAAAACTCGTCTTAACTTGGGTCAGGTTTTCAAAGCTGCTGTCCAAAAATGCTAACTGGCCTTCAGACCAACTTCAGTTAGGCCAGAGAGTCCTGATTGGCTCAAGACTACGAAGGTGCTAGAGCCACCATAGGTACAAGTCACGCCAACTCCGCTGAATGCAATGGGCCACTTTTTCACAGCAATGGGGGAATCATGGCGCGCAAAATAGCTCCCGGACGTTAGCGGCAAATGCTAGCATCACCACAGAGTTACAATGGATCGGACTGATTCCGAGCCATTTTCAAGGGGTACGATGTTTAAAGTTTATGATTTTATATTATCAGCACATCGGAATCAAATGGGCATCAGCAGTTTAGTATGTTTTCTGAATAATTCCCACTGGATTAGTGAATTTACACAACATTAATAAATAAAATATTACACTAGGAAACTGTGTACAGTTAGCAACACAATATTAACCACCACCAGTTATTATTTGTAATTCTGTTAATGCCATTTATTTCAAAAGTTGTGAAATTATTAAAAAGGGCTTTTAATTTTTCTCTTAGGGTGAGGTAGTTAAGTATTAATTAAAAATAAAATCTCTTATGAAGCTAGTACAATAAAGAGGTAATACTTGTGTTTTTGTCACTTATCACAGCAGCTGTAATCAGCAGCTGTGTTCTCTGTATTTACAGATCCTGGGGAACATCAGGGGTCTGGCGCCTGTTGGACAACTGAATGAGTGAAGATGGTGGAACAACATCTTTGTTTTCTGGACAAACTGGTCTGAATCAGAATGTGTGTGCAGAGGGACTGCAGTTTACTTCTGACACACACCTGTTTTCATTTATTCCATCTCAAAACATTTAAATATTGAAGAAAAATGGTATTTTTAATAATTCCATTCCAAAAAGTTAAACTTCAATATTTTCTGTATTTATGACACACAATTTTAAGCCTTTTTCATTCATTTTAAAGTGACGATTATATTTCTTTGAATTAAATTATGAATCATGCTATTCTTTTCTTAATGGTATTAAAGTTAACCAAGAACAGGTAATATTGTTAAGTGATATCACATTAATAACTGATGATACTTGAAATACTCTGTTAAATGTCTGTAACAAAAGCTGCTCATGATCACAACTAATGAAGACTCCCTTCAGTGAAACAGAACCACAGACAGCTTCTCATCACTGATATTATGAGCCTTTCCCTGTTCCTTATTTTTAAGCTACGGTCACAATACCCTTACGAATGGCTGTGGACACTGTACGAACAGTTTTTGGACCATTTTGTATGGCCTTCTTAACGCGGCTGGAGAAGAATCCAGCATTCGTAGACCGTTCATAAGTTCGTGGCCAGGTCGATGGTCTTGCCAAGATTTCTACGAATGCCCCACGAAAACCCCTCATCATAGAGCTGCCGTACGAATGTAACAGGAACAATGTAAGAACTACACAAGATGTTGGCCATAAGTATGCCTCAAGAACACCTGGAGTTGTTCCTGAGGGCCCCTTACAGCGATTGTAGGAAACGTTGTATAAATCCCTGCTCATATGGAGATCTGTACAGCAAGGTGGTAGTGAGGTGGTCAATAATCGGAAGTACGTCATTCATGTGACATTTGTGCTGACAAAATGTGTCGAAAGCTGTAAGATCTTCCTACCAATGACTTGAGAGTGCCGTGAGTTGCACAAAAATTTTTTCATAAGATGGCAGTTAAGTATGAAGTAGGAAGATCCCAAGGCACCCTTACAAAGAATGTAAGAACTGTAGAGCCGTCGTATGACAGAAAAGCACCTCATTTCTCAAGAGCATCTAAAGTTGCTCTTATGAACTGAACAGCAAACAAATGTCTGTGAACTCCAGAATTCAGAGGAACTGGGAGATTTTTACAAACCCATTGTTTATAAGAATCTTTGTGACAGTAGCTTTAATAGCACATTTCTGCCCAAAGAAACAGAGAAAATTATGTCTCTTACACATAAGTGTGGACAGTAAAATGAATCTGAATATATTACAGTTTTTATTGTAAACTGGTTATTTTAATTTCCCTGATTTGCAAAGAATTTAATATTTAATTTAATAACCTGGTCCCACGTGGATTAGACAGTCGGTATAAAATTATTTCAATCTTAATTTTAAAAATTACTTCTCTTCCTCTCCCTGTATCAATAAACACTTTCCTGTAATTGATCATGAATGTAAGGTTCACAACACAATAAAAAATGAATTTAAACTAAATAAAGAGCAGCAGTAATGTCCTTTATAAAGATAACTTGAGCCTATCAATGAGGTACCTGGGCTAAATAATCCTCCAATATAAACAAATTTTACTTTTTGAAAGGGTGCATTCTGGCGGCTCTAAAACCACCTTAAAAACAAATGTATATTGCCCAAAATAGTATATTGTGGTTTTTCACCCACAACAAAACTTTGATTGCCTTAGAATTGCTTGGAAAGAGCTTTTAAAGGGGCAATTTATTGATTTTTAATTAGGCTGAATTTGGTACGTTTACGCAGGAAATTATTAGGGGTGGGTTCAAAAGATCAATATATCGATATGGATCGATACATGTTTGACTGAGCCGATATCGATCCACAAAATCTGCGGATCGATCTTTTAATATTAATATGTTTTAATATAATATTTTTACGTTTGTGAACGTCTGCTGAGTATAATCGGGTTGAAACCGGGTCAGTGAGCCAGTAACAATGGCCGAGAAGCATAAACAACCGACGCGCTAACGGAGCTAGCAAGCTAACGGATATGCTAGTTCTTCTTCTGTGGTGTTAAAACGGTTCTCATCCAGCAAGAGTTTCCTGCCGCGCGTGCTCTTTCGTGTTTACACGAGCGGAGATAATAACGTGTGTCTCTTAATTTAGCAACAAAAGTCACCGTAAAGATTGTCCTCAACAGCTTCTGAATATTTTTCATAAATAAAACTTCTGTGTTCCCTGCGGCGCGTGCACACATCTTTTGTGTTTACATGACGCGGAGTTAATAACGTGCGTCTCTTAATTTAGCAGCAAAAGTCACCGTATAGACTGTCCTCAACAGCTTCTGAATATTTTTCATAAAGCGGGGATAAATGGACTTTTACTCCATGCAGCGCTGTGTTGGAACATAAAGTTGACGACTGATAAACGGAAAATGCGGAGACTGAAACCCGTGAAGCAGAGACTTGGAGCTGCTGAGACTGTAAGTATAATATTTGTTTGTTTTAATGTTTGTGTCGTCAATTAATAATTTATCTGGCATGATGATGGTTTCTTTTACAAACTATGGACACAGAGAGAACTGTTGGTTAAGCGCTGTGAATAAATGCAGAATTAAGGTATATTTTATGAGATTATGGACTTCTGCCACTTAAGCGATGTGAAGAGAATAAATCACAATAAAATTAATAAAGGCTGCAGTACAACAAGCTATTTTTACTCAGTAGAACTAAATTGAAATGAACAAACCTTCTCAGGAAATGAACTGAAACCCTTTTCCAACATTGAAAGTTAATTTGTAGTTAAAATATAAAAAAAAAAACCTAAATTATTAAACCCTACTGTGGTGTGGCGATCTAAAAATATGAATGTTAATTTTACTGTGAAATCTATTCTTTTTATCTGCCTTCAGATGTGTGAAGACTGGAAGCTTCATCCTCACGGAGACCTTCTGAAGGTCAGAGGTCGTCAGTGGAGGAACCATCCCTGCTTCATGTGGATTTCAGCACAGAAGAAGGCCTTCAAATTCAAGATTCAAGGAGGTGCTGCCATCATTTTCTCCACACTAACATGCATTCAATGCAATTTAGTTGTTGTAATGACAAATTCTTTTATTTCTTTTTTAAAGTTCTCAGCAAGAACACAATATTGGTCTCTTTTTTTTTTACAATTTTACTGAGCATTTAATTCTAAATAAATCACTGTTTAACAGGAAATTTTTGGCAATCCTGTACTTTTCTTGTGGTGTTACATAGAATAGCATCACTGTAAACTATGGAAAAAGCAGCTGCTTTAAAATTTGTACTTCCTCACACAACTTTGAGTGCAAAAAAACTCTAAAAGTGCCATAACTTTTTGGAAAAGCTCCCACAAATCCAGGCTTTTTGGGCCACAACAATCACAAAAACAGCTGACAAAATCCTGGAGGGACTGATATACAGTGAGATTATGTCTGCATGGTTCATGCATTGAATTTGTTTACTTACTCTGGGTGGTGAACTTGACACGACACACCCTTTGCACTAAAGAAAGCACCTGTGAGCACTTTATGAAATGATAAGTTAAATAATAAAAAGTGCATTATTGTAACTGATTTTGGGTCAGTTCTATATGTGATAATTTATGTATTAACAAAGTTAGAAGATTCTTGGTACAATTTGCAGCATTAGGTCTCGAAGATTTTTGTTTCATGGGAAGTAAAATGGCTATTAAAATGGTAATTCCCCAGATCGAATCGGGATCGAATCGGAATCGAATCGAATCGATTCAGAATCTCAAGAATCGGAATCGAATCGATTCTGGAAATTAGGGATCGTTCCCAGCCCTAGAAATTATATTATTTCCTCAAATATCACCATTTTTAAGAATAAATTGTGATCGGAGAGAGAAAAAAAAGTCAGAGAAATTGACGGTTTCGGATGACCAAAATTCGCTGGGAACGTCGACCTGAAATGCGCGACATGATAGATAGATTTGTTTATTTGACAGGGACAGTGCAATAAACATAGACAATTAATCAATGACAATCAATCTGATGTGTTGCACAGAGTGTATAGCTATTAGCTAATTTGCAACTCTTGTCCCTGGATGGGCTTTAGAAAGGAGAAACAAGTAAAAAGAAAAAAAAAAAAAAAAAGAAAAGGAATACACAATAACCACATACATCAATGCAAAAAAGCATAAATACATTATAAATACACTATTATAAATATTATAAATATTATAAATACACAAATATAACAACTTGACTCACATTTGCCTATTTCAGGCCTCCCTCCCTTCGTCACTCACTATAAACAAACACATTCATTCCTTCCCTTCATTCACTCTCACCCTGCAGACAATCATTTCATACATGGGTACATTCTTGTTTATTTTTCAGCCAGTTTTTAACCTTTTTAGTGAATGTTTTAAAGTCCGTTATTATTTTAATTTCATTTGGCATTGTGTTCCAGATGTGACTGCCCTTTATAGAGAAAGCTGTTTGTCCAAATGTGGTTCTGCGGTGGAATATTTTACAGTTATTGTTAACAGAACTCCTGGTGGCTCTGCTGCTGTCCTGTCTTTGGATGAAACCAGCAAGTGGCTCAGGTGCTGATTTATGGAAACATTTGAAAGTTAATTTCAGTAAACAGAGGTCAATGAAACTCTCAAAACTCAATAGGTTGTATTTTTTTTAAAATATTACAGTGATGCCACCTAATGGGCTTTTTGTCCAAGATTTTTAGGGTTTGATTATATAATGAACCTATATGTCTTATTGTGGAAGGGGCTGCTTGAGCCCAGACTGTCAAACAGTATGATATATGAGAAAAAACCATAGAATGCATATACAGTACAGCAGGTTCGTGAGGTATGTAATATCTAATTAATTTAAAGCAGTTCAGATTTTTTTTTTTACTGTTTTTGAAATTTTCTTTATATGAAGATTAAATTTGAGTTGAGGATCTAGTACAACGCCAAGGTATTTGAATTCTGTAACTAAACTGATGTCATGATCATGTATATTAACTTTAAAACATTGCAGGTTATATTTTTTGATTGAAAAGCACATTGAAACTGTTTTCTGAAGGTTCAGCAATAGATGGTTCTGGAGGAGCCACTCTTGGACATCAACCATACTTGTAGACAGCACATCTGCAGCCTGTGCTGGAGTCTTGGTAGCTGTGTAAATAACTGCATCATCTGCATAAAGTTGGCATGTTGCAGCAGAGCAGTGTAGCGGCAAGTCATTAATAAAAATGCTGAAAAGTAAAGGACCAAGAATGGACCCTTGTGGGATACCCATACGGTTGTTTAAAAGTGTTCAACACTTTTGAACATTGTTCAAAAACATTCATTGTTCAACATCAGGAGTTGAACAATGAATTAATTACTAGTCTGGGGGGCAATGGATCAGCGTTCTCGTCGCGCCCTCCGCCAGTACCCGGGCTCGCCTGGGGAAGCTAATGATCCTACCAGCAGACTAAATTCGAAGAGACGACGCCTCTGTGCCAAGTCAAAGAAGAATCCTAGTCACAGTCCTAAAGCCGAAAGCAAACAGCCCCAAGAGCACTTTGTGGTAGGATCGGCCCTTCGCATATTACAACTAAACGTTGAAGGCCTATCTGCAGCCAAGCGAAGCCTTATCGAAGTCCTCGCCTTCCAACATTCGATTAATGTAATCTGCCTCCAAGAGACTCATATTGGCACAGAGGAAGCTGGCCGCTTCACCATCAAAGGCTTTGACCTCCTGTGCTATGTTCTACATGCTAAACATGGACGTGCCACCTATGTGCGTTCTGACATAGTTGAAGCAAATCACCTGATAACACATTTCTCAGACACCATAATCATTGGTGGCTTCCATATTGTCAATGTGTACAAGCCCCCTAATGCCAACTGGGATCTGCAGGTCTTACCCACCCTACCCCACCCTGCCATCTATGTGGGGGACTTTAACAGCCATCACCCTGACTGGGGGTACCCAGCAGTGGACAGTGATGGGAAGGCACTTTCAGACTGGGCATCCAGAAATGACCTCGCTTTGATATACGACCCCAAACAAAGAGGAACCTTCCACTCTGCTAGGTGGAAGAAGGACTATTCTCCTGACCTGTGTTGGGTCAGCTCTTTGAATGGGGAGCCATATCCTACACAGATCCTCATTATTGATGATTTTCCACACAGCCAACACCGGCCCCTGCTTGTACACATTGGCCTACAACTTCCAGTCATATACAGCCCAAGGAAGATGCGCTGGAACTTCCGCAAAGCCAACTGGAAGAAATTCAGTGAAACTCTGGACCGGAGCGTTGTTACCATCCCACTCCACACCATCACTGTAGATGAAGCATACAACCGCTTCTGCAGCGCAATCTTCAAGGCTGCCCATACTGCAATCCCACGAGGCTACCGACCCCTCTATGTCCCATGTTTGGACGGAGAAAGTGCTGCCCTCCTACAATCCTATCAAACATCAGGGGACCCAGAGATAGCAGACCATCTCATTGAATCGCTAAATACAGCTCGGCGAAAGAAATGGGAGGAGACAGTTGCTGACCGGAGCTTTACCCACTCTAGCAGGAAATGTTGGAGCCTCATCCGTCGCCTAGGAGCTGCACAGAAGCCCCCTAGCCAAAGCCGAGCATCCGTCACACCCAACCAAGTTGCATCCCACCTACTGACTATCGCCAAAGCACCCCAAGACAAAGACACCAAAAGAGCAGTTACAACTGAGCTAAAAAAACACCAAAAAATGCCTGTAGAGGAAACGAACCCTGAACCCTTCGAGGCTGCTGAACTGGAGAAAGTCCTACAGAGCCTGAAATGTGGAAAGGCAGCAGGATACGATAACATCTTCCCAGAATTCATGAAAAATCTTGGCCCCCGAGCCCTAACCTGGTTGACACAATTCTACACAAGGATCACACAAACAAACTCGATCCCAAAGAAATGGCGGACAGCAAAGGTCATTGCCATCCCAAAACCTGGCAAAGACCACAAATTACCAGCAAGCTACCGCCCAATCTCCCTACTCAGCGTTCCTTACAAAATCATGGAGCGCCTAATTCTGCAACGCATTTCCCCAGAGGTAGAGGATATTCTAAGTGTGGATCAAGCAGGTTTCCGCAAGGACCGCAGTACAGGAGAACAAGTACTGGCCCTAACCACCTTCATCGAAAATGGCTTCGAGAGCAGACTGAAGACAGGGGCTGTGTTTCTCGACCTTACAGCCGCCTATGATACGGTCTGGCACAAAGGCCTCCTCCTGAAACTTATAAAGGCGATCCCTGCTTGGGCAACAGCAATTATAAAAACCCTGCTGACCAGCCGAAGGTTCAGAGTCCACCTCAGTCAGAAGACAAGTGCATGGAGAATGCAGAAAAACGGACTCCCACAAGGCTCAGTTCTAGCTCCAACTCTGTTCAACCTCTACATAAACGACCTGCCTACTACAAAATCCCGCAAATTCACCTATGCAGACGACATCTGTTTGGCATTCCAAGCACCAGACTTTGAACCACTGGAACGGGTGCTCACGGAAGATCTTGCCAAACTGGACCAGTTCTGTAAAATCTGGCGCCTAAAACCAAGCCCAGCAAAAACCGTCTCCAGTGTATTCCATCTCCACAATGCAAAAGCTGCCAGAGAACTAAACATCCACCTGAGCGGACTCAAGCTTAAGCATGCCCCAAATCCAACTTATCTTGGAGTGACCCTTGATAGGACCTTATCCTTCAAGGAACATCTAAAGGGGACGGCTGCTAAGGTGAAGGTACGAAACAACCTGCTCTGCAAGCTCGCTGGTGCAAAATGGGGGGCGGCAGTCTCCACCCTGCGCACCTCAGCACTGGCCCTTTCATACTCTGTAGCAGAATATTGTGCCCCTGTCTGGTCCAGGTCATCTTACACACACCATGTAGACACCCAGCTCAACACAACCATGAGAACTATAACTGGAACAATCCGCTCAACACCACTCCCCTGGCTCTCTGTACTGTCAAACATAGCCCCTCCACACATCCGGCGAGCAGCATTAACTCAAAGGATGCTCCAAAAAGTTAAAGATTCTCCTCACTTACCAATCCATGCAGATATCTACACTCCACCCACTGCCCGACTTTCATCCAGACGGCCGATTTGGAAAAACCCTCCCCCAGCTGACTTTACCATCCAGACAGCTTGGCAAGAGGAATGGGAGACCAAGGAGGTCCCAAACAAACAGCTGGTGATAAACCCCAACCAACAGGTCCCGGGCACCAACCTCCCAAGGAGACAGTGGTCTACACTCAATCGCTTCAGGACTGGACATGGCCCCTGCTTGGCCAGCCTTTACAGATGGAGCAGTAGCCCTAGCCCACTGTGCGCATGTGGAGAGGAGCAAACAATGGAACACATCATAGAGGCTTGCCCGCTCCAAAGACTGGAAGGAGGATTACACACCCTCCATACAGCAAACCAGGAGGCAACTGCTTGGCTTAAGGACTTTGCATTCGCTAAATAAATAAATAAATAAATTACTAGTCTTGTTACAATCTGAAAATGACGAGATCGCGTTCATATTTTGAGTAAAATGGAAGAAAGCATTCTCAATTTGAGCGTCTAAGTGGATACCAACAAAGAGGAAGACGAAGGTGAAGAACGTGATTTAGCAGACAACGATAATGATGACAGAGATTTTGACCCTGAAGCTGACAATGAAAACCAAGCTAGTGCTAACACTGCAGTCCCTGAAACTTACCTGCATGAACCGGGTCCAAGACAGCCGGATAATGAGTTCCTCTTTAATACGGCCCGGAGGTTGTTTTTTTTCCCCCACTGTCCAACTGCTCCCTGGTAGCCGTTAGCTCTGGTCCTCCTGCTCAGTTGGTCCTCCCTCATCGTCCTGATGCTGCCAGTGGCTGAATCCGCTTATAAACTTCCACCAAACTGATGTCCGAGTTCCACCGGCGGTCCCTCCTTCACCAACAAGCCCCAGCAACGTGAGCCCCACAGCGGCCGTTCAGTCCCGTGTGAGCCACTGGATCAGAGTGGAGCAACCCGAGTCGGTGCGCCTCCCTCTGGGCTGAACCTCCGTGATGATGAACCAAGACAAGTTACAGCTTAACCCCAACAACACTGTGAACCGGTATATGTAAATGTATTTATTGATGTTTCTTGTCTTACTTTTATATTATAGAAAATTTAGAAATCCACTTTGTGACTGTCTTTTCTCTAAATTAAAGAAAAAAGTGTAAAAGTTGTCCCTGAATGATCGGCAACTCAACCAAAATTATTCATCAGATTTTAGAGAAACAAGAGTGTTTCTTATTTTAATACCAAATTAGGTTTTTAGCAAGGGCAGACCTTATTCATCAAATATATGTGCTTTATTGATCGGGATGATTTTTAGACCAGTCTTGATCATCATTTTTGCTTCATATCTTCACCCCCTCCTTGCAACTTGCATGCTAGCAGTGACAATAGTGATCTGACCATCAAGTGACTGAGTGATCAAAATCTTCACAAGGTCTATTGTCTGCAATATTCATTTATTTCTACAATTTAGATGCATAATCAAGAGTGCGGGTTGGATCCGCTGGAGCCAGTGAGCTTTAATTTGATCAACTTAACATCACCAAAATCAGTCTCCAAATACAGAAGTCAGAGCCTCGTCCTGGATGCAAAGAATGAATGGAAAAAAATTCAATTTCTTTTCTTTCTAGAAGAAATTAAGGCTACAAAAGTACTATATTCATGTTTATTATGTTCTCAGCTTTTGGTAGAGGTAATATGCTTATTTTAGGATTCTCAAAGAGTATTCCCTTTAAATCTTGTACCTACTTAAGTATGCACAGATCTATGAATAGTCCAATTAGCGGTCTGCAGGGCTTGCACGTGATTGGTCGCTGCGACTCCTGGTGGGTGGGCTGCTAGTCTGTTTAAGATGATTCCGAACATTAAAGTTTTGCCTATATCTTCAAAAGTAAAAAGCAAAACATTTTTCTGAAAGCGGTCAAGGCGAGAGATAAATGTGTAGTTGCCAAATATGTGTTTACTTTTTATGAACAACCAGTCCCCCGTCCGCCAGCGACTGAGCTGGAGGGGGGGACCCAATTTGAATGTGGCTGCTCTCAGCTCATAGTGCGCCGCCCCATCTGCTGGTGAAGGGAGCCGAAAGCTGCTCATTTGAATGTGATTCATTCGAATCAGCCCCCTCCTCCCCCCGCTGCTTCCCCAACCTGCTCTGCCTCATGCTACATGTCCACTGGTTCCGTTGTTTTTCCGCTTCCCATTCATGGTGTATTGAAAATGCAGCGGAAAGCATTTAGGTCTGGACTGGTGAAAACAGGACTGTGGTGTGCAGAATCTTCCGTGAGTTCCCCTACAGCTCATTTGCCTAGTCATGACGATTGGTCATGATATTTTCCGTACGGTCATGCACTGGAGGCAGCACTCTTATCCTGAACTTTTAAACCAGTGGTTTTTGATGTCAAATAACAGATTCATGAACTGAACCTACTATTTCTCGCACAAAGTGATGTTAGAAACACTTTTCGCTGGTTTGTTTTAAAGATATGAGACCAAGGACGCCAAATTGTCCAGTAGAAGCCGAGAGCTGAAGACTGCCCACAGACAGACCCGTCGACCAATCCAGTGAACCAGCCAACTGGAGGAGAAGACGAGAGAGGAAGGGGGGAAAAGAGAAGCAGATCTGTACATTACCTGTTGTTGTGAAGACATGAAAGAGAAATTAATAACCGCCATTTGAGGCAACCCGTTACTATATGACCAGCCCTTGCCGTCATATAGAAACAACATACAAGGGAATGAGGTGAGGAGAGCAGTGGAACATGGGCTCATCCAGCTGAAGCTCATGAACCAGGCGGTCAAATTCGACATGCATTGTGCGGGTCTGTAGGACTGGGTGAACCCAAAACTGGCAGCGACGACGACAAAGTCGCCTTTTGTAGTGCAAATATACCAGCACTATTAAAAACAATCTGCTCATGGTTAATAATGACTAATCCAGCATTTCCTACCGCATTGCTCTGACTCCACTTGCGTGAGAACTCTAACAATCCCATGCCCACGCCCCTTTCCGGCACCTCACCAGTACCAGTGACCGATTCCTTTCCGAAACATCTGCAGGAGTGGACACGTAACATCAATCCTGCTACTCCTGCCTCTTCCCCTGAGGTAGCCAAAAGTATCCATCTGATTGGTTAATGTTATAATCAACCAGGCTAGGCAGTAATAGTTACGTAGCTACTAACAGTCTGTCCAAACTTGCCTGTTTCAGGGGGGCGTTACCAAACTGGAAATTCACAGCAGAAAAACAGACTTGGGACTGTGGTGAGATTTTGCTCTTAATCTGCCTTGTAAGTCACAAAAAACCTGTTACAGACATGTTAACAAACAGAAAAAAACTTGATTTTTGCCAGAGTGTCACTTTAAATGTATACATAGCTATATAATTGATAAAACAACACACATGTGACAGTATTCTACATAAATCTTGTAGATTGATACATTTATTGATGTCCAATTACCAAAAATCCTTGTTCTTTCCCTCTTTTCTATGTATTTCCATTGGCTGTCAAGCACTTCCTGGAAATATTTAAGGGTTACATGAACCATGTGACCATAAAACATTCTTTGCATCCGTTGACAGAACTTTCTCTCTCCAACGCTTTAGGACGTGCCAGCACTGTATTGTAACGTGCGCGCCCAACTGACGACGTCCCACCGGGAGGTTCGAACTCACGCCTCCCGCTCCGGAGTCCCGCACTCTACCTGTGTCGCCAATAGGGTCAACCCACTTGGCAAGCCAAGTAGGGTGCTCATATTGAGTTCGCTACACTACTCCCCTCTGGTTCTCGACATCGTCCCGATGTCAGCGCCGCACCACAGCTTGGGAACCAGTAAATCCCACTTCTGACACCAATGTAACGTGCGCGCCCAACTGACGACGTCCCACCGGGAGGTTCGAACTCACGCCTCCCGCTCCAGAGTCCCGCACTCTACCTGTGTCGCCAATAGGGTCAACCCACTTGGCAAGCCAAGTAGGGTGCTCATATTGAGTTCGCTACACTATATAGTTACATCACCAAAAATGCTCCGTCTCCAAACTCACCTTTTTTCAGGGAGCGGGGCTTAAGTGAAACATTAAAGCAAAAAAAAAAAACCAGAGACATGACACATTTGAGTGATTTTGCTCTTGGTATGTCTTGTAAGTCATAAAATGTTAAAACTTTATTATGTGTTTCATATATATATATATATAAGATAAGATAAGATAAGATAAGATAAGATAAGCCTTTATTAGTCCCACAACGGGGAAATTCCAGGATTGCAACAGCACAGGGATAGCAACACTCAGAGCAACAATCAGAAGGCAAGAAAAAAACAAGCAAGCAAGAGCAGCTAATATACATATGTACGTATTACTATAAAATATATATATATACACACACACACAGACACACAGTGCAGAGCATTGTAGCTGGATGGAATAAATATATGAATATATGAACACACAGTGCAGAGCATTGTAGCTAGATGGAATAAATATGTAAATATATAAACACCCACAGTACGGAGCATTGCAGCTAGGTGGAATAAATATGCAAGTATATAAACACACACAGTGCGGAGCAATGTAGCTAGATGGAATAATATGTAGATATATAAATATATAAACACACCCAGTGCTGAGCATTGTAGCTAGATGGAATAAATATGTAAATATATAAACACACACAGTGCAGAGCATTGTTGCTAGATGGAATGAAACAGCATAACCGTCTACTTAGTTATCCTACATGGTATGATTATGTGCCCATACATATTCTCACCCTCCATAGCGACCGGTAAGTTCCTAGTTGTATGCCGGAGGGGACCATTGTGTAAGTCTATTGCATCTTTTGCATTCAAAAAACTATTAGTTTGTTACGTCTTTTTGCTATCTCTGCGAGCAGCCCTGCTTAGGTTGTACAGTCTGACAGCCGTTGGTAGGAAGGACCTACGAAATATAAAAACATATCTATATTATATAAATGTTAAATCACAAAATTAGTGCATAAATTCAGATCATCTGGTTGTACAGATGTGCAACAAAAGTTAATCCTTTATAATTTCTCTTGATTTTATTGTCCATTAACACAGAGACAGAGAGAGAGAGAGAGAGAGAGAGAGTTTTAAAAAATCCCTTTATTGCACAATTCAAAAATGTAAGCTCACCAATATCATTCCACAGAGAGAGAGAGAGAGAGAGAGAGAGAGAGAGCGCTCCATTTGCTGCCAGAAAACCTCAATTCTGTGTGGGACTGATCCCACTAAGTTGTTGATTTGCCACTCATGAATGTGGTCTCATTCAGCAAGCAGCGCCACCTCAAGCTCAGCATGATTTGTTGATTCAGGATACTGAATGTGCACACACTGGTCCAGAGCATCCCATGGATGTTCTGATGGGAGTTTTATGCATTGAGATGACAGGGATTTACTGTACATGTATGAACACTGTAAAAAAAAAAAAAATTAAGTGGCACTCCAAAAATGAAGTTTGTTTTCCTTGTTAACGTGTCTGTAACATGTTTTTTAGAACTTGATAAGACATATCAAGAGCGAAGCCACTAAAATGTGTCATCTCTGTGTTTATACTGTGAAATCTCAATTAAGCTCCTCCCTTTGGAAAAAAGCAAGTTTAGATGGAGCGTTTTTGGTGATGTCACTATAATAGTTCCGTAGTGTTGAGCCAATCAGTACTAAGAACTGTCTATGGCCGGATTGAGGCTAGCTTCCATGACCAGTCAGCATTTTTGGCCAGCTGCTTTGAAAACTTGACCCAGATTGAGATGGTTTTACCATTAAACTGCTTTTAAGGACTGATGCAGTTTCAATCATTACCCTGGACAACTGAGCATGTCCTTCAACTGGTAAGTCTTTTTATCACAGGATTTATTCTTTTAATGTACGCAGGGGAGGGGGGGGGCTGAAAAGTTCATAGGCTGCAACACTGATGGACGAAGTGTGTGGACCAAAAGGGAGACCATGTTCAAAAATAAACCACATTTGGTTACATTTGACCCCTGCATCATGGTCAGCCTATGAACTTTTCAGCCCCCTCCTTCCCGCAGAGGTAGCCGCCATTAGCCTTGTGGGATGTGGGTGGGCTTATTCACAGATCCTGGCATTTGAAGGAGGAGGAAAAGTGAGATACTGACAACACTAAGGGTGCATTCACACAACCACTGTTTGGTCTGGACTAAAGGACCAAAGTGTGTATTCCGTGGATAGCTCGGTTCGTTTTGTACTCTGGTGCACACCAAACAAGAGGACTCTGGTCCCCCTGAAAGGGGGGGGGGGTCTCGGTTCGCTTGCAAACACAGTCTGGTGCACTTCGCTTGCCGTGTGAATGAAAACGGCGCATCCAGCGGACCACAGGGAGGATGTGCCCCTCTGCGTTTGGGTAACCACAGCAACACACAGTGAGAAGACAAAGTGGCGTTTACTGTGAAGGTGCCTTCGTATCAAACGCGAATGGGCGAATCTGAGAGTGTAGTGGAACCGTTACCCAACCACACACTCGGCCAAACACACTCCAACATTTAGACCCGTTAAAATCGGTTTGCTGCCAGGTTACATCATCCCCGCGCCCATGCCTGGAAACACGTAACCTGACATCACCCTCACCTCTATGATCTTGATGAACCGGGGGAACACCGGGTTCCTGCTCACGGCGATCAGCGGCACGTTGGGAAACACCTCCGGGACCAGCATCGGGGTGAGAGCCGTCATCTGAACCGCGTTGTAGGGTCCCGAGCCGTCCCCTCCGGACTCTTCTCCCCCGGACGCCGCGCTGTCCCCGCCGTCCTCGCCTGAGAAGCCCGCGCTGCTGCTCTGGTTCCCGTACATCCTGACCTGGACAGTGCTGGATCCGCATGTCGGAGCGAGGACACCGTGCCGGGGGAGAGGGACGGCTCCGACACGCATCCATCGGTGAGGTCGACCGATGAGCCTGCACCCCGCGGTCACCGGCACGGGTCCGGCACGGTAAGTGCAGGTTTCCAGTGAGGTCCCGGTGCTGGAGAAGAACCGGTGTGGGCCCGACCACTGGGTCAGCGGGGAGACCGCTCTGGTCCTGGTCAGTTTTACTAACACAGACGCGTGTCTGACAGCGCCAAACATCTTCATGCAGGACGCCATGTTTGTGATCTGGATAGTTCTACGGCGACACGTGCCTTCCGTCAACCAATGACGACGTAGAAGTCCACGCACAGCAACAAAAAAAAAAACTTTATTGGAAACAACTGTATGGTGGCCCCATAGGGTGGCCCCATCTTTTTTTAAAAAACTTTATTTTTGAGAAATATACAAACAATATTCCTTGCAGTTCTTGAAACATTGTATCAGCAGGAACAGGTGCATAAAATAACAGCATTAATTAAGAATATAACAACAAGAAAAGAAAAGAAAAAAATGACTAGGGCTTTTGATATGATTTATATTTATCAATTAAAAAGGCAACTTTCACCGAGTTTTTATTTTTCATCATGTCAAGGGCTCTATAAAAGGAAAGAAACTTATTTTGAAAAGCAACAAGTCGGGCTTTCACTTTGAAGTATTTACATTTGTGTATGTAAAATTTGACAGCCCCCCTGATGTCATCCCCCCCAGATGGCTACGGCAAGCCCCAAGGGCCAAACCCACGTATCACTCCCCCACCTGCCCCCTTTGGAAATGTCCAAAACCACACATACCATTGAAACCCTCCCCAAATTTGGGACCCGAATCACACAGTAAGAAAACGAAAACAATACACTTGCGTCACACATTCACACAAAAGAACTAAAATTGGGCTGACGGGTGGACTACCTGTTAGATGTGTGTGTGTGTGTGTGTGTGTGTGTGTGTGTATGAGAGGCAGTGTCCGCCCCCTAGGGTGGCGTGAGGTTGGCACAGCCCCCTTGTATATAAACCCCAGTTATGTTGATAAAGTTCAGACTTGTTTGATGCATGAAATCTCACCTCTGACTCTTCATTTCAAGACATAACATTTGGCGACAAGGTAAATTGGAAATATTTTAAAGAATGGATAGCGTGTTCAGAATCTCTTCCACTGTCTCCAGGAGACGGGGCAAGTTTATGAACCGTATGCAGCGGACGGGCGAGTCCCTTCGGTCATTTCTATTGGCGCTGCGTAGCCTGGCAAAGCAGTGCGACTTTGGAGAGTTAGAGCACGAGCTCATGAGGGACAAATTCACTCATGGCACCAAGGATACTTGGCTACATATAAGGCTGAGAACAGCTAAGGTGCCGCTATCGCTGGAGGAAGTGCTGGTGTTGGTGGAACAATGGGAGTCCGTGGCCCAATGTGAGCTAACGGCCAAAGCTAGTGAGGGGCCAACCGCGTGCAATTTCCCACCAAGAGCAGAGGTTTGCATGCTAGCAGAGCAGCAGCAGCTGGTTGTGGAAGCTACACAACGGGTGAGCGAGACCATGCAGGCCGAAGTCCCCGGGGAAGAGCAGCATCCACAGGATGCAGAGATGGCACAGCAGGACACCTGGAATGAGGGTACCGACAGCAGCAACAAGGTGTCCGTGTCGGAGGGTATGGCCAACGAGAGCGGTGCTGAAAGCCCAGAGGGAGAACAGCTGCAAATGGGCAGTGGAGCCGACGGGAGCAGTGCTGAGAGCCCAGAGGGGGAGCAGCTGCAGCCGGACTTGGTGATAGCGCAGCGGAGAACCTTGGAGGAGGGTGCCAAGAGCTGGGATGAGATGCCCAGGTCGGAAGATAGGGCCGACGGGAGCGTCACCGAGGGCCCCGAGGGACAGTAGCCGCAGCCGGGTACAGTGACGACGCAGCAAGGCGCCTGGTACGTGAGTGCTGGAAGCAGCGGCGAGGTGCCTGAGTCACAGAACGACATTGGCGAGGGCGCCGTGGTGAACACCGTGTGTGAGCAGCCAGACTTGGTGATAAAGCAGCAGCCGTGTGCCCAGGAGGAGGGTGCTGGGTGTTATGACAAGGCGCCCGAGGTAGCAGACAACACCGAGGAGCGAGCTTCGGTTCTTTCCAAAATGCGGCCACTGGGGGCCGGAGTGTCTGGAGCCATGGTGGCGGTGAAGCAGACGGTCATGAACAGTTTGGCAGGCGCAAAGAGATGGCGCACCAGAGAACGGCACGGCGAGCCAAGAGGGAAGAGGCTCCTTATGGTGGGAGAGGACATTTTCGCCAGGGAGGGGGGCTTCAACCCTGAGGGTGGACGGTGGCCGGGAGTACAGATCCCATGGGGCTGTCCTGGGCCTCTGGTTAGAGACATCTTTGCCAGGGAAGGGGGCTTCGACCCTGGAGGTAGACGACGGTCAGGGGCACATATGCCATGGGGCTGCCCAGGTCCCCCGTGGCAGAGTAACAGATGGTGGCTGCCCAGAGACATTGGGGTCACTTAAATTATTATATGTAAATATGTTAATACATCAATATTTGTCTGTATTTGAATACGTGTGTTTTATATATATCGTTTGCTGGTGTGCATGGGAGTGAGTGAATGTATGTATAATATGGGATTATTTTGTGTTTTCGAGAAACAAGGTCCATTTTAGTTGTTTTGGTGTGAACGTGATAGGTTGTTTTATTGCAGTTTAATGTTTCCCATGTTCTTAGCATGTGATTCGGGTTTTAAATTTGGGGGATTTTCATTGCGGTGCATTCCCTCTAAGTGGGGAGGGAATGTTGGATGTGTATGTGTATGTATGCAAGGCAGTGTCTGCCCCCTAGGGTGGCGTGAGGTTGGCACGGCCCCCTTGTATATAAACCCCAGTTATGTTAATAAAGTTGAGACTTGTTTGATGCATGAAGTCTCGCCTCCGACTCCTCATTTCAAGATATAACACTATTGCGCAGCCCTCACGATGCAGTGGATTATTCTGCCACTGGTAACAAAAAGAGTCCTTTATACTAAAAACACAGCCATGCTCCTAACTAAAAGCAAAATACCTAAAAATGATCTCATATCACATAACATGCACAGAAAACACACAAAACTATGAGCGAAGTGCTACCGCACAGTCATTTATGTGAGGAAAAACTGGAACTTGCATGGGGGTTCAGGGCAGCCTGAGCAGGCGCGCCCCTGGAGACTGCAGACCCCCAAAGCGATGGGCGATCCTCTGGATGGCAAGGCCTGGATCCCACACCGCCATCACGACTCCCATCCAGCCTCGCCACCTGGAGCATCTTCCCAGACCTGTCGAAACTGATTAGCATGCCTCGACAAGCCGTCATGCCATCCAAAGCACACTGCGCCCAGCTTAGCCACAATCCGCAGGTGTTCCTGGTGTTTTGCTGGCTGTCGTCTGGCCCGTATTCACCGTGGACATTCCTCTTCTGAAGCCCTTGTAGCAGTCGCCATCATAGCTGCAGATCCTCCATCCCTCTGCGACCAAGTACCGGGGGCATCTGGGGCTAGCACCTCGACATTACTCACCAACGCGGGCACCTCACTGCCATGCTTGGTACCCCACTCTGCCATGTCCTGATTGCCGGCACTGAGATCCACCCATGCTGAACCTGAGTTAAACTGGCCCTGCTTGACCGCTGTGGTGCCCGTTAGCGCTTTGCACTGTTCGCTCCCAGTGTCCGTTTTTGACTGCGGCTCGTCTCAGGTACAAAAGCAGTCCGATACCGCCTCTTTGTCATCCAAGGTGTTCCGTTGTGCTGTCTCTATTCCTGGCTGTCACTGCTGTTTTTCGGGGATCTCAGCATGCTCATGCTCCCCCTCCTGCTGCCCTGGTTCTGGCTGTGGGGAAAACTGAGCCGAGTTCATTCACTGCTCTCCCTCCGCGCTGCGGTCACTCATAGTGCTGTGCTCTTTGGCTGGCTTGTCGTTCCCGATGGACACAGGCTCCCTCTCCTGTGGCTCCGATTCCATCATGTTATCTAGCTTGTAGTCTGTAGCTTCTAGCTTCTGTGTTTGGCACCCACCTAGCTCTGTGGCTAATTTCTCCATTGCTACTTGCTGGGCTGTTACCTCCCCCAAGCTAGCTAGCTTAGCATCTTTTGGCACCAACAGCCTTTCAACTCACAGCTTCGTGCTCTGTGTGTGTTCAGCAAAGTAGTCAGCAAGCAGTCCGACAGCATCTGCATAAGACAACATCTCCCCTAATATGTGGAAAATTTTCTGACCTATGCCGAGATTGCAAACCAGAAGCACTCACCTCCGCACTCCATCAAGTTTACTGAGGCCCAGCACTGCAATGTACTCCTCAAATCCTCAAACGTGGCCAACCAGCGAGGCCACAGAGTTGCTGTTTCTCCTGGATACTGCAGAAACAGCCGTAGAGGTGCCCCGCGCACCTCCATGAGTTAATCCTCAGTCTGCCAATGTTATGTATGGAAATGAGTGAGACACGAGTCGTCTTATGCCAAACATCCAACTGCCTTTTATTGAGAGAATACACAGAATATATACAGCGACCGCAATCCACCTGACATTATCCCCCCAGACGGCTACAGCAAGCCGCAAGGGCCAAACCCACATATCACACTTTGTTCGTAAGGCGATGTCTTTTGAAAAGAACTGGGTAACAGAATTTTGAAAGGTAAAGAAAGAGTCCAATATGTCATTGTGTCATTTTCTAATAGTTTTATTTGGGAGTTTAATGTTCTCACATCCTCCAACGAGGAGACGTGGAAGTTTAAGGGTGAGAGGATTTGGATTTGAGACAATACTGTAGCATCTGCTAGACACGTTGTAAAGAACCACAAACAAGTTGCCAATTTAACACCTTTATTCCTGACAGGATGGGCCACTGTAGGCCATGATCATGCCAAAACAAAAACAAGCTGAACAAGCAACAACACCAAAAAAAAGTCCCCCCACCCCCCCGCCACTGAATCCCTCACCCGGAGGGATCACAACAAAAAGTCATTAAGGTGCACTGGGGGCCTCCTCTGCCTCCGAGACCACCATAAGGCATGTGTCCCCTGCTGCACCTGCGTCCTGGACCCAGCCCACTGATGAGCCAGAGGCGCAATTGGAGGAGGAGATGGATGAACAGTCAGTGAGCCCAGGGGTGTTGCTAACACATCCGTTTGGGGCGGTACCAGAGGTGTCACACATGGCTGGAGGCATGCATCACCCCTATATGGCACCAACCTGTCCCTGTGGAGGGTTACCCGCCAACCCTTAGGCAGCAACTGGACCCTGTATACCACCTCTCCCAGTCTCTCCAACACCTCGAGGGACCCACCCAATGGCAATCCAGTTTTGGGCACTGTCCTTTCTTTTTCTTTGGGCTGTACACCCACACCAAGTCCCTTGCTTTGAAATCCCTCCCTCTGGCCTTTGAATCATAATTTCTTTTCTGCCTCACCCCCGCTTTCTGTAGCTGGTCGTGAGCAAAGGCATGGGCTGACTCCATCTGGTCTTGAAGCCTCTGTGCATATTCTGGTCCTGGGGGTAGTGCTGGTGTGTCTGGGGGCTTTCCAAACACCATTTCCACTGTTGTCCTTCGCTCTCGTCCCAACATGAGCAGAGCTGGTATGCATGAGGTGGAATCCTGCACAGCTGACCTGTAGGCCATCAAGATGAAAGGGAGGTGCATATCCCAGTCTTGTTGGTGTTCTGCAGTAAGAATGGCCAGTTGTGTCGCCAGGGTTCTATTGAACCTCTCAACCAGTCCATCACTCTGGGGGTGTAAAGGGGTAGTGAAAGTCTTTTGCATGTCCAGTCATTCGCACATTGCTGAGAACATCCCCCACTCAAAGTTGCACCCTTGGTCACTGTGGATGACCTGAGCTGCTCCAAACCTGATGAACATGCCCTCCACCAGCACATTTGCGACAGTCTCTGCCTCCTGGTCGGGTGTGGCATATGCCTCTAGCCCTTTTGTAAAGTAATCCATCGCAACTAGAACAAAACGATTCCCACTGTCTGTGCGAGGAACCGAGCCCATTATGTCCACCACCACTCTCTCCACTAGGGCTCCTACTGCCAGCTGCTGGAGTTGGGCATGTGACTGGTCTGGAGGGCCCTTGTGCGCTGTGCAAGGGTCGCAGCGGCAACAAAAGTCCTCAACATGTCTCATCTGCTGGCCCCAATAGATCCCTTGACGGAGCCGACGGAGGGTTTTTGAGACCCCAAAGTGCCCCGCCCCAGTAGTTCCATGGACAGCTGATAGCACCATCTCCCTTAAGATCATAGGGACCACTACCTGCCACCTCTCTCCTGTAGCTGGCTTTTTCCATGTTTGCTGAAGCAACCCGTCCTTCACCCTCAAATTTTGCCTCGAATTTTGCAAGCAGTCCTTTGGTGGCAGATGAGCACCCCGCTACTTTGCCCCAGGGTGGCTTATGGCCTGACTCCACCCACTGCAGCACTGGTTGCAGGTCCTTGTCTTGCTCTTGCTGCCTTCTCCATTTGGGTGGGTCAATAAGCTGTGTCTTTCTGCAGACTGGCCCCTCTCTGTTCTTCCTGGGACTTTGCTCTTCCCCCATATAGAGCTCCGCTTCACAGGCGTCCATCCTGTCGCAGTACCAGCAGCCGTCGATTGCGCAGGGATGTCAGGACATGGCATCAGCGTTAGCATGGCAAGCTCCAGCTCTGTACTCCACCCCAAAGGTGTACAGTGCTAGCTTTTTCAGCCACCGTGCAATTTGCCCTTCCGGATCTTTGAAGGACATCAACCACTGGAGAGCTGAGTGGTCAGTTCAGACAGTGATGGGTAGCCCACACAGGTAGTATCGGAAATGACTTATTACTCTCACAATAGTGAGGAGCTCTCAGCGTGTCACACAATACCAGCGCTCAGCTTTGTTGAAGGTCTTACTGAAATAAGTGACCACTTTCTCCCCTTCTGGCCCTACCTGACTCAACACTGCCCCATCCCGACATCGCTGGTGTCGGCGTCCAGGATAAAGGGCAGGTCAGGATCAGGCAGTATGAGGATGGGAGACTCTGTCAAAGGCTTCTTCAATAAGCTGAAGGCTTACTCATACTCAGAAGTCCAAATGAAGTCACAGTCTTTCTGCTGGAGGCAAAACAGAGGTGCGGCTATGCAAGAAAAGCCACGCACGAGCCTGCTGTAGTAAGATTCTAGTCCTATGAAGCTCTTTAGCTCACGTAGGTGAGTAGGGGTCGGCCAGTCCTTCACTGCTTGCACCTTCTCCTCTAAGGTGCTGATACCATTTCCCCCCACTCGCTGTCCCAAAAACTCCAGCTCTTTCCTCATGAAGCAGCACTTGTTGGGTTGGAGTTTCAAACCAGCTGCCTCTATCCACTGTAGAATCCACCGCAGGGCCCCCAAAGCTGCCCGGAAGGAGCTACCATGGACCAGGATGTCGTTGAGGTAGACCAGGCACTCCTGTCTGGGAATGTCAGCCAACGCCCTTTCCATTAATCACTTAAATGTTGCTGGGGCATTGCACAGACCAAAGGGAAGAACCCCAAACTGCCACAGCCCCCTACCTATGCAGAAGGCCGTCTTTGGTCAGGCTTCTGGGCTGAGGGATACTTGCCAATACCCGCTGTGCAGGTCAAGGGAGGAGAACCAAGATGAGCCAGCTACCAAGTCCGGTGACTCATCGATGCGGGGCAGTGGGTATGAGTCTTTCTTGGTTACACTGTTCAAGGGTCTATAGTCAACGCAGAACCTCATCTTCTGGCTCTTCTTTTTTTTGACCATCACAACCCCAGATGCCCAGAGACTGTCCGAGGGTTCAATAATGCCAGCTTTCAGCATCTCATCGATTACAGTGTCAGCCGCTACTTGATGTGCAAGGGTCAAGTGGCAGGGGCGTGTCCTGATGGGCGCTGCATCTCCGGTGTCGATCTCATGTTGCACCAGGTGTGTAAGGCCCATTTTGTCCTCTGACAGTGCGAAAATGTCCTTGAAGTCCACAACACCTGCCACAGTTCCTCCTGCTGCCCGGGATCCAAGTTGTTGCAGTTGTGTCTCCATACGTCCGTACTGCTGTTGGCCTGTCCATTCCCCTCGCTGTGGCAGCTGGTCCAAGGTGGGGGGTCGCACATTGTCCGTTGTGTAGGGCATAAGGCCTAATTCATAATGCACCGCTCCCACAGCTGCTAAGTGTGGTCTTTGGGCCTCTGTGGGGTGCACCATTTCAACTTTGGGCCCCCCCGTAAAGGCTAGAGTGTTCTTTCCCAAGTCTAATACACAGCGGGCAGCCCACAGGAAGTCCAAAGCCAATATGCAAGGGTCCTGCACCGCCACAACCCACACTTTAAAATCCATAGATCGACTCCCCACCAAATCGACTCCCAGCCCCTGACCAACAGTGATCTGTGTGGAGTTAGCATGTTCTCCCCGTGTCTGCGTGGGTTTACTCTGGGATTTCTCCGGTTTCCTCCCACAGGCCGAAAACATGCAGGTTAGGTTAATTGGAGACTCTAAATTGGCCCTAGGTGTGAATGTGTGTGTGAATGGTAAAGGGATAGCGCCGTACCGTGGCTGCTTCATCCATCCAGGTGGATGCGCTCAATTTCCCCTCTGGGGATCAATAAAAGTATACAAAATCAAATAGAAACAAAAAAATAGTCACTACCCCTCTTCCAAGCATGGGGGCTAGCTCACCTGTCACTGTCTTCAGTTTCACTGCAGTAAGGTCCAACTGCATTCTGGCTGGGACCATGTCGGGCCTCATCAAGGTTGCTGTGGAGCCAGTGTCAACAAGGGCAATGCAGGGAGCTCCTGCCAGGGTGATGGGGATGTGGCAAAAGTCCCCTACATGGGTCCAACCAACCACCCTCACGGACTCAGCGGTGTCATCTGGTTCTGGGGGAGTGGAGCCCCGATCCCCTGTCTGTGCAGTTGGGCTCCATCCACTGGAAACAATTCAGGGTGGGACTCGGGGAAGTGGGTCTGCGTTGTCCCATTTACACAGACCCTTGGCCGTTTACCTGGGCACCAGTATGCTTCAGGCATTGCATGCTGATATGGCCAGCGTGGCCACATGTCCAGCATACAGGAGGGCTTTGGTGAGCACAGCTGCTGTCACGTGGTGGTTGTAGTGATGCAGCTCGGAGCAGTTCAGTCATTTCAGCCACCCATGCCTGCTTCTCTTGGCTTGGCCCCTCCTGTCCCGCTGCTCTCATCATGGGGTTGTTTCTGGCGAAAGCACTCCTGGCTATCTCTCCAATGGCCTCCCTCTCCACAGCCAGTTCCAGCACCTCCTGCAGGGTACGATGGTGTGCCAATTGGGTCTGTATGCGCATCTCTCTTGGGGTTATGGCTCTGATGGACTGATCTCTGGCCAGCTCGCTTTGTACTTCAGGGGGCATGCAGACGTATGCTTTTCTCACCAGTGTTTCAGTGTCACTATCCAGAACATGGCAGCGTGGTGGCGGAGTGGTTAGCACTGCAGCAGCACAGCAACTCACCCTTGACCGGGGGATCCTGGGTTCGATCCTAGCCCCCGACCAACAGTGATCTGTGTGGAGTTTGCATGTTCTCCCCGTGTCTGTGTGGGTTTACTCCGGGATTTCTCCAGTTTCTTCCCACATGCCAAAAACATGCAAGTTAGGTTAATTGGCATCAAACTGGAGATTCTAAATTGTCCTTAGGTATGACTGTGAGAGTGAATGGTTGTCTGTCTCTCTGTGCTGGCCCTGCGATGGACTGGCGATCTGTCCGGGGTGTACCCTGCCTCTCGCCCAAAGATACTGGGATAGGCTCCAGCCCCCAAGCGCCCCAAAAAGGATTAAGTGGAAGAAGATGGATGGATGGATGGATGGATGGATGGATGGATGGAAGGATAGCCAGAACATGGAGTGGTTCTCCGGGCTGTCTCTGCCTGTTTGACAGCTCTGAGCGTAGAACACTGGCCTGATTCCATTGTCCAAAATGCTGCTGCAGAGCCCCCCCTAAAGCCCCATAGTCCTCTCTCTCTACTGGGCTAAGTAGCAGGAAGCATGTTAAGGCATCATCTGTCAGGCACAGGGCCAGCTGAAGTGCTTTATTGTCTTCTGACCAATGTGCAGCTCGTGCTAACAGTTCAAATTGGGCATGGAAAGCCTCCCAGTCTGCCTTACTGGAGTATTTCAGCGTTTTCACTTGAAGTTGGACACCCTGGGTGCCGCCATCTTTGTTTACATCCAGGGCCTTATCACTATTGGCGGACACTCCCGCGCTTGCATACATCTTCATGCCCATCGATCCAAAACCAGCATCGGCGGTTAGTTTTCTGGCTGCATGTCTCAGGTGAGCTATATGTTCTGTGGCCCCTTCTTGTCCCACTTCATTGGCAAAAATGCTGTTCTCCTCTTCCTCCTTAATCCTCCTGGGAGCGTTGGTCTTGTTTCTCTGTTCTGCCATCTCATCTGCAGGCTTCTGAGACTGATTAGCTATGTTTGGGTTAGCCACGGCTAGTAGGAATAGCTGGTGAAGTGCTGAGGTTTTACTTCTGACACCAGTGTAGTGTCTGCCAGATGTGTTGTAAAGAACCACGAAGAGGTTGCCAAGGATGGGCCACTGTAGGCCATGACCATGCCAAAACAAAAAGGAGCTGAACAAGCACCAACAACAAAAAAAAACTTCTGCCCCATCTCTCTCTCTCTCTCTCTCTCTCTCTCTCTCTCTCTCTCTCTCTCTCTCTCTCTCTCACACACACACACACACACACACACACACACACACACACACACACACACACACACACACACACACACACCACACTCCTCCTCATGCTCTCCCTCTCTCTCTCTCCACACAGCTCAACCACACAGCCTCCCGCAGAACAAACAGAGAACCTGAATGTTACAATACCTTGAAGTAAAGCTATAACTGAATTAGGGATTGTTAGGTATTCCCCCATACTAACAGATAGGCACCATGGACGTGATGTCGAGCGCACAGCTGATGTCAGCACGCCGTGCCTGTTTAAGGGGACTGTTGGCGGGACCCATCCTCTTTGGCACTCTGCCTCTGTACAGCCATAGCTTGTAACAATTCAGTGTTAGGTTGCATGTAACACATGTCCCTCTATTGTCTTTGTAATAAAGTTTGGGTTTAGTACAACTTCTGCCTTCGCACTCCTGTTTTTAAAACATAACAAATGGCGACGAGGAGAAAAACCTAATCTTCTGGAGTAAAATAAGCCATTTTCCTGAAGATGGAAGCGTGTCTGGCACCACCACCATTGTTCCTCCTGATACCAGGTGAGCCACCCATTCCATGGCCCTGTTGGTTTGAATTGTTTCAGGCATTTGTGTCGGCTAGGGGCCAAGCTAATGCTAGTGAGAGTCATCTATGTGCTGTGATGTGTTACTGCCTTGGCCCCGAGGGACAACAGGTGTTGAAGAAACTGGGCCCTGTGGAGACCTTCAGCAAATGTGCCGCCTTGATGGCCAAACATTTCACCGTTCCACAGAACATGATGGTCCAGAGGTTCATGTTTTACCAGAGCCCGCAGCGAGAGGACGAGTTGGTCCTACAGTACGTTGTTTCCCTTTGCTGTTTGGCTAGCACCTGCGAGTTCAGACATGCGGAGGACAGGCTAATACAGTCACAGCTGGAGTGGTACATTGCAAATCCGTTAATACGGTGCATGTTGTTGGAGGGGCTGGATGTTCCGACAGTGGTAGACACGATGAAATGGCTATGGGTGGTGCTGTTAGGGACACTGCACCACCTATCGAAGCTGGAGGTGATGGAATTAGTGTCCCAGCTGGAGATAATGGCTCAGGTAGTTGTGCAGCTAGCAGACCCTACCCCACACTCCTCCCAGTCATCTCCACGGGTGCAGACGGTGGCCCTGGTTGCTGAGCCCGCCGACCCCACACCTTCTCGGGAGGGCCCAGAGGTAGACACTGCAGGACAGCAGGGCACCACAGAGCAACAACCCAGTGGCAAACTCAGCTTGGACGACGACGACTCGAGTTCGCTGCACACAGACGTGGACGCAGCCACTCCCTGCCTTGCACCGCATGCCAAACAGAATCCAACAGAACCAGAGCAGCCACAAGAGGCCCTGTCCGCAGCCATGCAGGACCCAAAGCCGGTCCCCGTGCAGCATGAGTGTTTGCAAGCCACAGCCTCAACACAGGAGGGAGAGTATTATTTCGCAGACATGGGTACAGCCAAAGAACACAGCATGGAGAGAGAACACAGCATGGAGAGACAGCACAGGCCGGACTCATCTCTGATCCTTGCCGAACATGGGCTGCAAGCAGCCACCGTGGAGTCGCAGGAGAGGGAGTTCATAGAGAAAAGGGACCCCGGTGAACAACGACAACCCGGCACACGTCCCGTCACCAACGACAGCTACACATCACCATGACCATAACCAGCACCAGGGGAGAGAGAGAAGAAGCCGAACTCATCATACATCCTTGCCAGATATCAGCCTCAGGGAGCCGCTGCAGCACAGTAGGATGGAGAGTTCATGGCCCAGCAGGACCCAGCAGAGCAACGCCAACAGAGGGCACATCCTGCCGCTGGTGCAGATGGCACACCGCCACAGCAGCAACCAACATCAGAGAAGAGAGAGCAGCAGCACCAAGTTCAGCCGAACTGATCCCTGCACGCACTACTTGATTGGGTTTGGGTCCAACAATCCGACCACCCGGACCCACAGACAGTCCCGTCATCACGGATGAGAATCGCCGCATGAAAGAGGCCAGCCACTGTCCAGATGGCTGATGGTTCGAGAGGGCACAGCAGCCGTCTGCAGAAGATAAGAGCAGCTGTCTTGGATCAAGACGCAGAGGTGGAGCTGACCCAGCTGGTGTGGGACCCGGGTTGGGATGTTAAGGACGAGCGAGCCATGACTGCAGCGACATGGCACCCAGGTCCGCTGCAGCTGGCACCTCTGGGGGGTGTACCCACTGCAGACTCGACTGAGGCCCTTGAAGTTGAACTGTAAGCAGTGACTTTTTGATATGTTTGACAGAGCATGACTGCTTCAGTGGTAGCAGAATAATCCACACAGTTGTGCAGGTTCAACCAGCAGTCTACCCAGTGGCCCACGTCCTGTTTTCTCTGTCTGTTGTAAAGCTGCTGTGAATTAAAAGTTCATAATGTGTGATAATGTTTTGGGCTTTATCAGAGGGGGTAAATGTTAGGTATTCCCCCATACTAACAGATAGGCAGCACAGATGTGATGTCAGCACACCGTGCCTATTTAAGGGGACTGTTGGCGAGAGCAGTCCTCTTTGGTGCTCCACCTCCACACAGCCATAGCCTGTAACAGTTCAGTGTTAGCTCACATGTAACATGTCTACCTCTATTGTCTTTGTAATAAAGTTTGGGTTCAGTACAACTCCTGCCTCCGCTGCTCTGCTTTCCAGACATAACAGGGATAGCTTTAGATAATGAAGAAAAGAAATTGCCATCAGCTTTAAAGTTATGCTTGAGGCAGAAGTTTTCATATGACATTAAACACCCGTCACTATCAGTGAGATGCACTAGAGACCAGAGTCCCCTATCCCTCCACTCCTTATTATATACGGACTTATTTTTCACAGTTATGTATCTGTTGTTCCAAACTGGTGTGCTGGGTGCAATGACATTGTGATTATATAAACGTTTCCAATACAAAAGGACTTGCTGGTGAAAGACAGATAATTTGACTGGTAACTTTTGGGAAATGAAATCACATTTTAATAATAGGTCACTGCCTCCTAACTTCTTAAATATTTCTCTGGAGATATGAAACCAAAAGCTATTTGTGATGATCAGGTTAGCATGCTCCCCCTTCCCTCCTGTTTCCTGGCTCCAGAGCTGATCATGCTCACCTGCGTGATTGTGTGCACCTGCTGCTTCCTCATCTGCCAGCTATAAAGGAGCCAGTCTGCTAGTGCTTCTTCACTGAACCATTGGGTATTGCTGCTTAGATCTAGGTCAAGTGTTTAAACGTCTTATTGAACCCATGGTTAATTGCTTTCTCCTCTCCTCCTCAGGTTGCTGCTATTGCAGCGGTGTGTCTCCGGTGCTGCGCACGCTCACCTGTCCTTCCACCATCCCGCCCAGACTTCGTCTACTCCACTCGGTCAGACTTCTACCATGCTCATTTCAATCGTCATTCCCTGCACCTGTTCATCCCGCTCGTCCAACACTTGCCAACTTCCACAATGCCACACACTGGGTTTTCACTGCCGGGTCCTCTGCTTATTTGCAGGAAGATACTTCTCTTCTTTCTTCTTCTATTATCATTCACTAACTGTCTCCTTCTCCTTCTTTATTACAGGCTGTGTGCTGCCTCCAGCGTGCGTCACCTTTTACGCACCAATAAACTGTATTAAACGTTCTCACCTGAGTCTGTGTGGGTGGTGATTGTTGTCTTGCATTTAAGCCTCTGGCTAGCTAATCGTAACAGAACGGTCCAGCCAGGATCAAGGCTCAGCAGGTGCTTCATCAGGGGAGCATTCCACTCTTTCCCATTTGGACGCCACGGAGCATCAGGTCACCGTTCTCACTGAACAGCTGCAATCCATTACTCAACAATTGGCTACTGTCACTGATCACCTATGTCATCTTTCTCGTTCGGTTCCTCCTCCTCCTCCTGCTGCCCTGGCAGTCTCTACCATTCTCCGGACCATTACTATCCCGTCTCCTGCCCCATGAGCGAGGTGTGTGTGTGTGTAAGGAGTTTCCTGCATCACTGCCGGCTTTATTTTCAGCATTTGTGGGGGTGGGGGGGATACCCGGATGACACATCCAAAATACATTTTATGACCCTGCTGCTCAGGGACTGGGCACTCAGGGAAGTCTGGGCTTCTCTGCTTGAACTGCTGCCTCCGTGACCCAGACCTCCAGAAAAGCAGTAGAAGATGGATGGATGGATGGATGGATAACTTGTACATAATGATGGAAAAATAATATAAGTAAATAGATATTTTTCTTCTTTGATACTTGAATATTGATGGGTTTAATAGAAATTGTTCACTGAGTACAAGACTTATCTCATTTGCAGAGATCTGTAACCTTTCTCAAATTGTGACACTGTAGAATGTGTAAATGATGAGGCAAGTTGGTCTCAAGCAGTTTATTACACATTCTCTCTCATGAGCATAGTAGAAAAGAGGACATCTCACACAGAACTCTTCACTTACACTACCGTTCAAAAGTTTGGGGTCACCCAGACAATTATTGGTGTTTTCCATGAAAAGTCACACTTATTTACCACCGTGAGTTGTAAAATGAATAGAAAATATAGTCAAGACATTAAGACATTGACAAGGTTAGAAATAATGATTTGTATTTGAAATAATAATTTTTTCCAGATACTCAACCTGCTCAAAGGAAGGTCAGTTTTATAGCTTCTCTAACCAGCTAAACTGTTTTCAGCTGTGCTAACATGATTGCACAAGGGTTTTCTAATCATCCATTAGCCTTCTGACACAATGAGCAAACACATTGTACCATTAGAACACTGGAGTGATAGTTGCTGGAAATAGGCCTCTATACACCTATGTAGATATTGCACCAAAAACCAGACATTTGCAGCTAGAATAGTCATTTACCACATTAGCAATGTATATTAGATATTAGAGTGTATTTCTGATTAGTTTAAAGTTATCTTCATTGAAAAAAACAGTGCTTTTCTTTCAAAAATAAGGAAATTTCTAAGTGACCCCAAACTTTTGAACGGTAGTGTATATACTCAGGTCCTTCTACATATCAAAAGGTCACATTGCATTCACATAAAAGATCACACTGCATGCACTTCCTTAATCCTTTAACATCCCCCTCACAGACTCTGGCACACAAAGCATCCTCCAAGCCATCTCTGACATACAAAAGATCACATTTCACAGCTTCCTGTTATCTCCAAGGAAACACTGCCCTTTGTTCTTATGATGCTGCTCATTATGTTTTGGCCATGTGCAGCCACACCACCCCCCTCGAGCATATTGGATCGAACAAAAGAATAACAGTCTGTATGCTGAATCATTACACATCAATCCAAATGCTGCTTGGGCTTCAGTCTTCTCCCGTATCTGCTGTAATCAGGATTCACTGCCTCCGCGGCGCTGTCATGCTGGGGAGCTGCTGTCTGGGGGTGAAAACCTTTTGTCTGTCCCTGTGGGTGTTCTGGGGAAATTCTACTCTGGGAAGCCCCCCGTGGGGGTCTTCCGCGCCGAGGGGCCCTTGCCAACAGCACTTGCTCGTCCACCACCACAAAAGCAGGTTTGAGTCTGTTTATGCCAACATTTTCCCTCCTACCCCCCAAATCAAGCAAAAAAATGCTTGTCCCCTGTTTCCAACACTTTGAATGGTCCATCATAAGGTGGTCGCAGTGGGGGGCGGTGCGCGTCATGTCTGACAAAAACAAACTCCGCGTTTTTCAAAGTTTTAGGCACAAAAACGCACGGAAAACTGTGATGAACGGGGACCGGCAGCATGGCTGTGTCAATGCTACGCTGCAACAGCTGAGATGGGGAGCTGCCTGGCACAGGATTATCCGGGAGAAACTCCCCGGGCAGCCGAAGTGGCTGCGCAAAAACGAGTTCAGCTGGGGAAGCTTCTAAGTCTTCTTTAGGCGCAGAACGCAACCCCAATAAAACCCACGGTAGCTTGTCTACCCAATTTGCATCCGTCAGTGACGCCCTGAGAGCCACTTTCAATGACCTATGAAAACGTTCGCATAACCCATTAGCCTGAGGATTGTACGCGGTTGTGCGGTGAATTGTGACACGCAGGCTGTGGGCCATTGCTGACCAAAGTTCGGAAACAAATTGAGGGCCTCTGTCGGACGTAATGTCCAACGGGACTCCAAAACGCGCCACCCATGCTGTTAAAAACGCGCGCGCTACCTCCTCGGCTGTGGTTGACGCCAGTGGAACCACCTCCGGCCATCGCGTTGTGCTGTCCACCATTGTCAGAAGGTGCGTGCACTCCTGTGATGGCGGGAGGGGGCCCACGAGGTCCACGTGAAGATGGTCGAACCTCTTAGCCGGGATGTGAAACGGCTCCAAGGGAGCCCTCGTGTGTCTGTGTACTTTGGCTCGTTGGCACGCCATGCAGGCTGCTGCCCACTCTTTCACCTGTTTGCGAAGACTCGGCCACACAAATTTCTCTCCTACCATCTTGATTGACGTGCGCACTCCCGGGTGCGCTAAAGAATGAACCGAGTCAAAAGCGCGGCGGCGCCACGCGGCTGGTACCACAGGACGCGGTCACCCCATGGAGACATCGCAGATTGGGGGGGCATACCGTCTTGCAGCACCCTGCTCTCCAGCCTTAACCCTGTTGGTCCAGACTGGAGCGCGCGCACATCCGCGTCACTAACCTGCTCCGCGGCCATGGCTGCATAATGTATCCCCACGCCCGGGGCCGCCACGGCGCGTGAGAGGCAGTCTGCCACTACATTCAGTTTACCCGAGAAATGCTGAATATCGGTAGTAAACTCTGAGATCGCGGCCAGCTGTCTCTGCTGCCGGCCCGACCAAGGTTCTGAAACCTTGGCCATCGTGAATGTTAGTGGCTTGTGGTCAACGAACGCGGTGAAACAGCGCCCTTCCAGCCAGAACTGGAAGGGCGCTGCAACTCCCTGTCAAGCAACTCCCTGTCAAACGCGTTGTATTTACGTTCACTATCGCGCAAAGTCCTGCTGAAAAAGGCGAGCGGTTGCCAAGCGCCGGCTAAATGCTGCTCCACGACCGCCCCTATGGCCACATCTGACGCATCAGTAGTGAGCGCTATGCGGGCCATTGGGTCTGGATGTGCCAACAACGCAGCGTTTGCCAGGGCTGCCTTGACTTCTGAGAACGCTCGCTCTCGCTCCGGGGACCATTCGATCTTATTCGCGGGTTTCTGCTTTTTGAGCGTGGTGTACAGTAGTTGCATGAGCTGCGCTGCGCGGGGAAGGAAACGGTTATAAAAATTCACCATTCCCAAAAACTCCTGTAACGCCCTGACCGTTTGTGGTCGGGGAAAATCTGCTACGGCGCGCACTTTGTCAGGGAGCGGAACCGCTCCTTCGGGAGAGACGCGGTGCCCCAAAAAATCAATCTGCATCACCCCGAACTGACACTTCGCTGGATTGATTATTAAACCGTGCTCTCCCAACCTCCGGAAAACCGCCGTGAGGTGGGTTTTGTGTTCGTCTTCGGACGCGCTGGCTACCAAAATATCGTCCAGGTAGACGAATACGAAAGGGAGATCGTGTAGCACCACATCCATCATGTGTTGGAACGTCTGTGCAGCCCCTTTAAGCCCGAATGGCATGCGTAAAAACTCGAATAGGCCAAACGGAGTTATCACCGCTGTTTTGGGTATGTCCTCAGTGCGCACTGGGACTTGGTGGTAACCGCGGACCAAGTCTATTTTAGAAAAAATGCGCGCTCCTGCCAAATGAAAGGAAAAATCTTGGATGTGAGGAATTGGGTAGCGGTCGTGCGCTGTGACGTTGTTCACCCTGCGGAAATCCCCGCAAGATCGCCACGAACCGTCAGCTTTAGGGACCATGTGTAGCGGGAAAGCCCATGGGCTGTTTGAATGCCTGATGATGCCCAACCTCTCCAGGTTGGCGAACTCCTTGCGCGCTATGGCCAGTTTAGCTGCGTCCAAGCGCCGAGGTTTTGCAAAAACAGGCGGCCCGGTGGTGGTAATAAAATGTTCCACCCCGTGTTTAGCGACAGCTGCCGAAAATGTCGGGACCGTGAGTGCTGGGAACTGAGTGAGCAGTGTGTGGAACTTACCGCTTGCAGCTGTGACATTGGCTTGTGCTGTTGGCTGGGACGCTCGAGCTGTACAGGGAATAGAATCAAAAGACAGTGCATTAACCAGGCGCCTGTTAGCGACATCAACCAACAACCCATGTGAGCACAAAAAATCAGCCCCCAATATATTGAAATTCAATGCTGCTATGACAAAAGTCCACTCAAATGTACGGCCATGTAGAGACAGAAGCAGAGTCCTCTCACCAAAGGTTTTAATGTCCGAGCCGTTTGCTGCTGCCATCTGGGGGCCCCTGGAACCTGCCAGCCGGTCGGAGTAGGACGGCATGATGAAACTCAGCTGGGCGCCGGCGTCCACGAGGAAATGTCTCCCGGAGCGTGCGTCTGTCAAGTAGAGCAGCTTGTTCTCCTCCCCGAGGGTCACAGCTGCTACCGACCCCTGGTCTTGGTGTTTTCCCGAGAGCTTGAACTGGCACGGTGGTATACATTTGCGTGCCTTCTCTGCAAAGCGGCGGTAATAGAAACAAAGGATGTCTCCTCCGCGTCCCTTGGCGCCCGCCGGTGCTGTCGTCGGTGGTTCTGCTACCGCCGTCAATGGCTCCTCGCCCTCTCCGGCCGTCGTGCCGAGCTCAGTCGCCGTCGCCGTGGTCGCGAGCTCTCTGCTGGCCATGATGATCCGGTGTGCCTCCTTGGCCAGTGCACAGTAGTCCCACTTGGCCAACAACGGCGAACTGGCCAGGGCCGCTCTCGTCGCTGACGGAAGGTTCCTTATGAAGAGGTGGGTAAAGATGAAGTGGTCGTCGTCGGAGCCTTTCAACCTCAGCATCCTCTCCATCAGGTCAATGGGCGTGCAATCTCCCAACCTGGTCCACACTAGGAGTCTCTCTGCTCTCTCCTCAACCGAGAGTGTGTAGTGCTGGATGAGTGCAGCCTTCAACGCGTCGTATTTGTCGCTGGCTGGTGGCTGCTCCAGAAGGCTCTCCACATGCTGAGCCGTGTGGTTGTCGAGCTTTGCGATCACATGGTAGAAATTCGTGTCATCTACCAATATCTCCCGGAGGGCGAACTGCGCCTCAACCAGGTGGAACCAGGAGCGCGGGTTGTGCTGCCAAAAGTCCGGTAGCTGGACTGTAATGGCATATGCTTGGCTGGGGGCTCCCAACGAGGCTGGCTCCGGGGAATTCTCTTCGTGTTGCATGCTTCGTCTTGGGTCACCAGTGTAGAATGTGTAAATGATGAGGCAAGTTGGTCTCAAGCAGTTTATTACACATTCTCTCTCATGAGCATAGTAGAAAAGAGGACATCTCACACAGAGCTCTTCACTTATATACTCAGGTCCTTCTACATATCAAAAGGTCACATTGCATTCACATAAAAGATCACACTGCATGCACTTCCTTAATCCTTTAACATCCCCCTCACAGACTCTGGCACACAAAGCATCCTCCAAGACATCTCTGACATACAAAAGATCACATTTCACAGCTTCCTGTTATCTCCAAGGAAACTCTGCCCTTTGTTCTTATCAAAGATGCTGCTCATTATGTTTTGGCCATGTGCGGCCACAACACAACCAACAAGGTTTTCCACAAACATCCATGGCAAGATGATTTCTACATGTATTGATCATATATTCACAAATGTTCAAGAATTATGTTCCCAGGCATTATAAGATAAGATAAGATAAGATAAGCCTTTATTAGTCACACAACGGGGAAATTCCAGGATTGCAACAGCACAGGGATAGCAACACTCAGAGCAACAATCAGAAGGCAAGAAAAAAAACAAGCAAGCAAGAGCAGCTAATATACATATGTACATATTACTATAAAATATATATATACACACACACACACAGACACACAGTGCAGAGCATTGTAGCTGGATGGAATAAATATATGAATATATGAACACACAGTGCAGAGCATTGTAGCTAGATGGAATAAATATGTAAATATATAAACACCCACAGTACGGAGCATTGCAGCTAGGTGGAATAAATATGCAAGTATATAAACACACACAGTGCGGAGCAATGTAGCTAGATGGAATAATATGTAGATATATAAAAACACAGTGCGGAGCATTGTAGCTAGATGGAATAAATATATAGATATATAAATATAAACACACCCAGTGCAGAGCATTGTAGCTAGATGGAATAAATATGTAAATATATAAACACACACAGTGCAGAGCATTGTTGCTAGGTGGGATGAAACAGCATAACCGTCTATTTAGTTATCCTACATGGTTACTACATGATACATTATCAGTGGCAATTGGATTTAGCAATCATAATATGATTACGGTAACTCGTCAAACAAAATTGCCTAGGCCTGGAAGGAGAATTGTGTTTTGTAGGTCATATAGAAATTTTAATCCAGATATGTTTTTAAATGATGCTAATGGTTTAGATTGGTCAGATGTACACTACCGTTCAAAAGTTTGGGGTCACCCAGACAATTATTTTGTGTTTTCCATGAAAAGTCACACTTATTTACCACCATGAGTTGTAAAATGAATAGAAAATACAGTCAAGACATTGACAAGGTTAGAAATAATGATTTGTATTTGAAATAATATTTTTTTCCAGATACTCAACCTGCTCAAAGGAAGGTCAGTTTTATAGCTTCTCTAACCAGCTAAACTGTTTTCAGCTGTGCTAACATGATTGCACAAGGGTTTTCTAATCATCCATTAGCCTTCTGACGCAATGAGCAAACACATTGTACCATTAGAATACTGGAGTGATAGTTGCTGGAAATGGGCCTCTATACACCTACGTAGATATTGCACCAAAAACCAGACATTTGCAGCTACGATAGTCATTTACCACATTAGCAATGTATATTAGATATTAGAGTGTATTTCTGATTAGTTTAAAGTTATCTTCATTGAAAAAACAGTGCTTTTCTTTCAAAAATAAGGAAATTTCTAAGTGACCCCAAACTTTTGAACGGTAGTGTATATCAGCAAAAACATGCAAATAGTGCCTTAATAATACAGTAGTGTGAAAAAGTGTTTGCCCCCTTCCTGATTTCTCGTTTTTTTGGATGTTTGTCATTCTTAAATATTTCAGATCATCAAACAAATTTAAATATTAGACAAAGATAACACAAGTAAACAGAAAATGCAGTTTTTAAATGAAGGTGCTTATTATTAAGGAGAAAAAAATCCAAACCTACATGGCCCTGTGTGAAAAAGTGATTGCCCCCTAAACCTAATAACTGGTTGGGCCACGCTTAGCAGCAACAACTGCAATCAAGCGTTTGCAATAACTGGCAATGAGTCTTTTACAGCACTGTGGAGGAATTTTGGCCCACTCATCTTTGCAAAATTGTTGTAATTCAGCCACATTGGAAAGTTTTCAAGCATGCACTGCCTTTTCAAGGTCATGCCACAGCATCTCAATTGGATTCAGGTCAGGACCATTTTTTTTCCAGGACCATTTTTTTTCCCATTTCCACCATTTGGTGGAAATGGGAAAAAATCTCTCACCAGACGCAACAGTTTCTATGCCACCTCATCGAACTCACTGCACATCATACCTCTCACAGGGACCTGACATGCAATATGAAACTCAGTGGTTACAGGTCACACCCACACCACTGCAAACAGCACATATTGTATGGGCGGCTGACTTCTGCTTTCTTTTGATTGCACTTACACCTCCCATGTCAGACATGTTCTCAGTTCCACACAGTCACCCACATGTTTCTCTTACAAAAACCTCATCCTCAGCATGGCGTGAAATGGGTCCTTGTGCCCTGGCTGCATACTGCGCAGACGATTGGGTTCCATCTACACCACTTCCTCATCTACAGCTTACTGAGGTCTCACGCTCTCCCTCTCTCCAGATGTACAGAACGGAGTACACAGTTTCACTTCCTTGTGAACATTTCATACAAACTTTGGATGTGGACAGACAGTACAGATGGGTGTGCCTATTTGCTCTATCTGCTACATCTGAAGGGGAGGATCACATGCTATCACATGTCCCTTCATCTTTGTGGGCAAAGCACAAATATGATGTTGGTCTCATAAAGAACTGCTCTCCAGTGGTAATCACAGCGAAGTCTGATTTCAGACCCAAAGGCTTGCAATGCCCACTCAGACCAGAGGCACATGATGGCATCACTCCTGTTTTTAAATCTCTTCTGAAGGAAGAGATCATTGTCCCAGCTCCAAATTCTCCTGTGAGCTCACTGACACTCACAGAGGGTTCTGTCCTGATTCAGTATGTCGATGATCTCTTGCTGTGTGCACCTAATGAATCACAGTGTAGGGATATTTAATAAAACATAGGGTAGCAAGGTACAAGAATTATTTATTTTTATTTAATAGTGGGTGTGCAAGGGGACAGAGTTAAACTGTCACTCCTACACTCGCTAAATAAAATAAATAAGCACTCAAAAAAAGGGGCACCAGTCCTAAAAGGACACTTATATTAAACTTAGTTTTAATTGGAGACTTCCGGTTATGGCCGCCACGTAGAAGGACGTGCTTCCCTCTACTCTGCTCCTAAAAATAAAAAAACGGCAAATAACTCTCTCAATTGGAACAAAAACTATCCCAGCGTTTGGGCGAGGACATGCCAGTAAAGCCTAAGGCTGGGAAATCAGGCGGAGGAAAAACTGAACCCCCGAAACAGTCCAAGTTAACGGACTTTCACGTCCGTGACAAAGCAGAAAAATCCCCAGATATGGCGGAACAAGCTAGCGGAGGAGCGGTGACTGCTGGTGACGGCACAGATGCGGTGCTCGCTGCCATTAGTTCAATGAGAGCAGACTTCTCCACTAAATTTGATGGGATTATAGCAGCGATTGAAGGAATGAGAAAGGAATTAAGCGACTGTATGGAACGGGTGTCGCAGGTGGAGCTCCGAATTGCCAGTGCTGAGGATGACGTCACCGGCCTACAATTAAAGGTGCGCACATTGGAATTAAAAAATAAACGTCTGGAAGATAATGTTCTGGATTTAGAATCCCGGTCGAGACGGAACAACCTGAGGCTGGTGGGTCTCCCGGAGAGAACGGAGGGTCTGGATCCATGTTCCTTTTTGGAAAAGTGGATCCCAGAAGCGCTGAACAACGCGGAGCTGCAGTCATCAGTCGTCTTAGAAAGCGCCCACCGAATTGGCCCACCGAGAGATAACAAGGCATCACCGAGGACGCTGATTATGAAGTTCCTCAGCTACAGAGACAGGATGACGATCTCCAACGCGGCGCGAGCCAAAGGAGAAATTAAATACCAGGAGCAGCAGGTGCGGTTCTACCCAGATTTGGCCGCAGGAATCCAACAATTAAAGAAACAGTTCGACCCCGCCCGTAAAGAGCTGCGCAACCTTGGGATTCGTCATGGAGTGATTTATCCTGCAAGACTGCTGGTCACGTATAAGGGCAGAACCCACATCTTCAAGACCCCTGAGGAGGCGCAGGAGTTCATCAAGAAGATCCAAGAAGAGACTGGTGGGAGCTAAGCATGAACAAAATATAAGGTAGAATATTTAAGTATTTGCACAGGCATCTGACTGATCTGAAGCATATAGCAAGTTTACAAAATATGGATTGTATTATATATTATAAAAAAAAACAAAAAAAACCTATGATGTACAAAGTTGCAATAAAATTTTGGAGTTAAGTTGGAAAACTATAGAAGAGAGTTAATGTTACGTCATTAAAAGCAGTAGAGTTAGGGTGATTGGGAGGATGAAGAAGGAGTGGCTTTGGCTGGTCCTCGCGGGTGTGGAGCAGTCAATGGCTATAGCGGGAGACAGAATTTTTTTTTTTTATTTTGGGGGGATTACCACGAATGTGGGAAAAGGGAATTTGTTTGTGTGTAGTTTGTAGGATGAATGTTCAACCACTCATGTTTTTGCTTCTCTGTATGAGCATGTTTACATTGCGAGGTAATCTCAAACTCCTTATTGATCATAGACCAAAGCGTTAATCTTAATTTAACTTCATGGAATTGCAGAGGTCTACAACATTTAAAAAAACTTAAACAAGTTATGAATAAAATAAAAGACATAGGTTCAAAAATTGTGTTTTTACAAGAAACTCATCTAATAGAGGAGGATGTAAAAAGAATTAGGAGAAGATGGCAAGGAAGTGTATTCACCTCATCATTTTCATCCCGAGCCAGGGGAGTTATGACTCTCATACATAAATCAGTCCCATTTCAAGTGAAAAATGTAATTGGTGACAAATTTGGAAGATATCTAATCATTCAAGGATCTTTGTTATTAGAAAATATAAATCTGGTGAACTTATATGGTCCCAATATAGATGATCAAAATTTCTTTACTAATTTATTTCTTATTTTATCTTCACTTACAGGGCAACATATAATAGCAGGGGATTTTAATTGTACATTGAATCCCGGTATAGATAGATCAACAGGACTGGACTGTACGCACAATGGATGCAGGATGATCATTAATCATTTTATGAAAGAATTGAGATTGCTAGATATATGGAGAGAAATGAAACCACAAGTTAAAGCCTATTCTTGTTATTCTAATACCTATAAGACATTCTCACGTATTGACTATTTTTTGATCTCCACAGAATTAAGGTCCAAGATTCAAAACTGCTTCTATGATAATATTGTGATCTCTGATCATGCACCCTGCTGTCTAATATATGTAGATAAGAAATTGACAAAGGAACCAGGTAGGTGGCAATTTCAGCATAAATGGCTTCAGGATGAGGAATTTGTTAAATACATAGAAAAACAGATAGATGAGTTCTTTGATATCAATACTACACAAACATCAGCATGTATAAAGTGGGAGGCTTTCAAAGCTTTTATTAGGGGGCATATTATTAGTTATACAGGTTCAAAATCTAAGAAGACTCGAGAGGAGAGAGTCCAATTGGAACATAAAATAAAAATTCTTCAAGAAAAAGTGTATGCAGGAAGTGATCCAAAGTTAGAGAACGAATTACTGATTCTGAGAGCTGAATATGACAAAAAATCAGCGAATAGAGCGGCCTCGAGTCTTCTAAGATTGAAGCAATCTTTTTATGAACAAGGTGAAAAATCAGGAAAATTATTGGCATGGCAGATTAAACAATTAGAATTTAAAACACCAATTACCAGTATTATAAGTAGCGGACAGCCAGTTGTAGATCCTTTAGAAATTAGTAGTGCCTTTAGAGATTATTATGAAAAATTATATGATACAAAAAATGAAACTGACTTAACAAAACTAAATGGGTTTTTGGATGGATTATCTATACCGTGTATTCCAAATGAAATCAGGGAGATACTGGAGTCTAAAATTAGTCAAGAAGAAGTTGGGCTGGCCATTGATAATATGAAATCAGGAAAAAGTGCAGGACCAGATGGTCTTCCAGTTGACCTCTATAAAAAATTTAAGAATAAATTAATAAAAACATTTTTGGAAATGGTTTTAGAAGAATTTCAAAATAGTAATTTACCACCATACATGAATAATGCCTTAATTATACTGTTGCCAAAACCAGGTAAACCCTCTAATAAATGTGAAAATATGAGACCAATAAGCCTATTAAATGCTGACCTTAAGATAATCTGTAAAATTTTATCAAGACGACTACAAGAAATATTACCAAATATTATTAACCGAGATCAGAATGGCTTTATAAAGGGAAGACAAGGCTTCCATAATGTAAGAAGACTATTTAATATTATCTATTCTAATAAAGAAGCACCGGATACAGCTCTCCTATCATTGGACGCCGAAAAGGCCTTTGATAGGGTCGAATGGCCCTTTCTTTTTGAAGTTTTACAAAGGTTTGGACTTGGAAATAATTTCATAAAATGGGTTCAGATAATATACAATAATGCTACAGCAGAAATCCTAACAACAGCAATATTTCAAAATCAATAAATATCAATAGAGGATGTCGACAAGGCTGCCCACTTTCACCTTTACTGTTTACTATGGCAATTGAACCTTTAGCGATGGCAGTACGTTTACATCCACAAATATATGGAATTAAAGTAGGACCAACAGAACATAAAATCTCCCTGTATGCTGATGACATAATTTTGTTTATGTCGAATCTTAAAAAATCAATCCCGACCTTGTTGAATTTAATAAAGAATTTGGGGGAAATATCAGGATATAAAATAAATAAAACTAAATCTTCAATATTAATGCTAAATGAGACCCAGAGAAATCACCCAGCTCCTGAGGTAAATCAATTCAATGTTGTAAATCAGTTTAAATATTTAGAAATTCAAATTGTGCCTAAGCTAGAATTAGTCGCCAGTGCCAACTATGAAGCCTTCATGACAGACATTAATGAGTTACTTCAGAGATGGATGTCACTACCAATGTCGATGATTGGGAGAATCAATATACTTAAAAGTAATATTTTACCCAAAATACTTAATTTTTTTCAATACATTCCTTTACCACCACCTTCAGATCTATTCTCAAGAATTAAAAAAAAGTTAGTGGAATTTTTATGGAACAATAGGAAGGCTAGATTATGTCTGTCCTTACTATATTTACCATTTGATCGTGGAGGTCTGAAATGTCCAAACTTTATGTTGTATTACTGGTCAGCACAACTGAGGTCTATGACATATTATTTTTCATCAAATGATCTTCCTCACTGGACTGAAATGGAATCATACAATTTACCTTTACCTCTTCCCATATTCATATACTCAGACTCGGCAAAAAAATTACAGAAACAAGTTAAAAATCCATTTGTAAAGCACATGATCAAAATATGGTGTGAAACCACAAAACATTTAAAAGAACCACACTTACTGTCACAATTTAGCCCAATATGGGGTAATCAATATTTTAAACCAGGGAGAGCGGATGCTGTATTTAAAGTATGGAATTTAAAAGGGATTCAAAAGATTCAAGATTTATATCTGTCATGTTCAGATAACATAATGTCTTTTGAAGAACTGAGGATCAAATTTAATCTTAATAGAACACATTTTTTTAAATATCTTCAGCTTAGGAACTTTATTTGATCAAATCAAAATAATGCTCTCATCCGACCTACTTATTCATCCTTGGAAAAAATTTTGACAAAAGATAGTAAGAGAAAGGGTATTATTTCAGAGTTTTATAACTCATTGACACTATCCTCAAGTGAAAACTCACAGAAAAGACTGAATTATTGGAAAGAAGACCTGCAAACTGAAATCTCAGAGGAACAATGAGAATTGGCTTGCATAGAAGCTCAAACCAAATCAATAAATGTACGTCTTAAATTGATACATTTTAAATGGTTAATGCGGATGTATGTTACACCGGTGGAGTTAAATAGATATAACAAAAACATACCAGAAACGTGCACAAAATGTATGGAAAGTAAAGGAACCCTATTTCATTGTTTATGGGAATGTAGAAAAATTAGAATGTTTTGGGAAGAGGTGAGGGTAACAATTGAAAAAATAATTTCAAAACAAATCCTATTGAATCCTAAATTGTTTTTGTTGGGTCTGTATCCAGAAAAGCATAACTTTAATAAGAGTGAAAGAGCATTCATAGACCTCAGTTTGCTTAACGCCAAAAAATGTATTGCACTACTGTGGAAAAAGACTCATAGACCAGATGTGACTCAGTGGTTAAGACAGATGTTAACAAACCTTCCACTAGAAAGAATAACATACAAACTGAAATCGAAGGAAATTGTGTTTGAGAATATATGGAAACCTTTCATTGATTATGTAAAGAATTTAAACATAACGTTTGAGGAAGAAAGTGAATGATGTGTGTGGACCTTGTAAATTCCAAATTGGTGAATGTATAATATGTATACTTATGTAATGGATTGCCTAGACTAAACAGAGGAGCATTGTTGAAGACCTGCCTTTGTTAGTGGTTGTTGGTGTTTTTAGTACAAGTTTTATTTTTATTTATTTATTTATTTTTTTAAATTACTTTAGTGTTAGTGTTTGATTGTTTGTGTTATGTTTGTAAAAAAGGTTCAATAAAAAATATTGTGGAAAAAAAAACTTAGTTTTAATTAATTTTGTACCTTCGATTACTTAAGGGCCTTTTCCACTAGCACGCCTTAGCGTGACACGGGACGGCTCAGCACGCTTTGTACGCTTTTCCACAAGCCCCAACACGGTTTAACAGCCGCGATTCTCAGCCCCGCTGAAGGGCAGGGTACAGCAGTGCTGAGCTGTGCCGTGTTGTGACGTTAACAGACTGGTCGCCGCTGATTGGTCAGGTCGTAACCGGCGCTGATTGGTCAGGTTGTAACCGCCCCTTTCCTCCTCCTCATCTACCAAATCTTCACGACCTTCTCAATAAAGTTTTTGAAAAAAAAAAAAAAAAAAAAAGAATCTTCACGACCGCCTTTCAGCACGCAACCACTGTTGGCGGTTCCTTTTCAGTGTATTGCTGTGCTATTTTAATTTATTCTCTATCAAAAATGGCTTTGCGTAATAAGGGTGTTCCATGGATCAGTAAGGAGCTGCAGTGTCTGCTCACTGCATTGTCAGACGAACGTATTCAGCGCGAGTTAGACAGAGCCGCCCGGAATGAAAAAATATACCGGGAGGTCTCGACATCGGAGTCCTTTAACGGTGAGTTTTAATTTTTTTTTTATTGTGCATTTTTTCGCAAATATATTCGGTAAGACGCTCAGTTTATTTATGCAATAAAAAAGCTGTTCATTTGTGGATGGATCGCTGCTTTATTGCAGCACACTGTGGACTAAAGCTTTTATTGTAATTATTCATGTGAACAATACGCTGAAATAAGCTTATGTATTCTTGTTAAAAACTATTGTCTTTTCTGTATATATTTCGTGCTGTATTTTATTGTGTGCATTTTCCTTGTAGAATCATCCCACGCGTCCGCCGCGACAGCCCGCACGGATTATTCAACCGAGCCTTCCTGACCCACAGCTGGCAGAGACGCCTTCATTCTACCGAGCCTCAGCACTCAGTGGTCGGCGTGTATAAAATGTCAATTAACCTTCATGTTGTGTTGCAAAGTTTTTTTTTATTTTAATATTTTGTATATAATAAAATGGAATTGTTTTGGAAAGTGTGGTTTGTCTGTTATAACACTGAATTATAAAACAGTATAATTACATAGAAATTCCATTGCCTAGTCTGATCAAAATGATGCTGAGGGTCAACCATTGTAAAGGTAATGTAATTTTTAACTAGACCAAAAAAGAAATCTTTTTGTAAGCTTTCTGTTCTTTTTAAGATAAGATAAGATAAGATAAGCCTTTATTAGTCCCACAACGGGGAAATTCCAGGATTGCAACAGCACAGGGATAGCAACACTCAGAGCAACAATCAGAAGGCAAGAAAAAAAACAAGCAAGCAAGAGCAGCTAATATACATATGTACATATTTTATTGAAATATCATAAAAAATTAGCACCAAGTCAAAGGTACAAGTACTGTATATGTAAATTGAATGTTCTATCGGCATTCCAAATTCAGAGATTTACAATACTTTAGAAGGAGTGTAGCATCATCTAAACGGAAAATAATAATACTGTTGTTCCAAACGTTGACCTGAAGGTGAAAAACATGAATTTTTTTAATTCAGTACATCCAAAATGCCCTAGGATGTGGTGTTGGCCAGTGTGCCACCGTCTCATTATTTAATACGAATAAAAACAAGTTTCAGCTCATTATTTCTAGGTCATTTGGCAGTTAATTCAAAACAAAAGTGACTTGTGTTGTTGCAGCTTAATTCTGAGATAAAATTAATTGTGAGATAAAACCACAGAGCAAGCAAGGCAATAATCCTTGGATCCTCCATTTTTTGTCTCGTGTAAATAAGGACTCAGTCCGGTGCATAACATCATGGGAGTGTGGCCCCGCCTCGCTGAGAATCTGCTGCTGCCCCGCAACACTGTGCTAATGGAGACAGAAGCATTCCGAGCCGTACTGAAGTGAATCGAGCCGTACCGAGGTGTGCTGGGCTCGTGGAAAACAGGCTTTAATGGATCAGTCTCAAAATTTAAGGGAGTTATTTTCCTGCAGTGATCTAGGAAACACATATGCGAAAGGAAAACACTTCAACTCCTCTCATTCATCCTTTTATTTAAACTCATTCAGGTTACATGATATGGCATTCAAATGATGGATAAACAGATTCAAATGATAACGGGTCTAATATCACATCAACTGTTAGTGGATTGCTGAACATAAAATCTAGCGTTAAACCTTTGTGGAGCCAAGGAGAAACCAGACTTATGTTTCAACGGTACATGAAGGCTAAAATGTCTAACAAAAACAGAACGCAATTTTATGGGGAAAATTCATACGCTGATTATCTAAAAATAAACTTCTGAATTAATCTACAAAAATGAAGGGAAGTTACTTAAAAATGAATAAGAATCTTCCTTCAGTTTATAGGTTTATCCTATGGCTGAGAGACTGATTGTACCATGAAATACTGGTTATGTTCAATTCTAATTTAGATTTTCAGGACATCACGTTTAACCCAGCAGATAGGAAAATGAGAGTCTCACTTGCGAACAGCTGTAGGTCCACGTGTTCAGTGGGTCAGTGCCGGCTGGGGTTTGACCATTGGGACCCAGAGATGGATTGACCACTGCAAGGCTCCTTGATATTCACAACCAACTGAAAGAAGTGCAGACTCAGCTGGGGGGGGGGGGGGGGGCTCACGTAGATAGCAAAGTGCAGCAGTGGAGGCTGTCTCAGAGCGGCGTGAAGAGTCCTTGGGCAACAAGTCTGAATTTGTGAGGTCTCTGGCTGTGGAATAGATCAAAAAACTGAATGAAGAACGTCTCAGTCAGGCATGGATGAGGCCAAAAAGTCCAAAACACAATCTCTGTTCACTTTAAAATAGGAAAATTAAAGGTTCACCTTAACAGCATGAAAAGTCAGAAAATCTAAGAAAAACATTCAACTAGGATAAGAATGGCTTCTGAGGTGAAGAAAAAAAGATTTTGAGAGTTTGACTCTCTTTAAGACGAGCTCGTAAGAAAAGATGGATTCTCCTCAGTAACCAGAAAAATGAGAAAACTAACGCAGGATTTGACAAACTTCACACACAAAAGGTTTCTTAAATTCCATGGAACAATTAGACAAAGAAACTGCAAGGAACTTTGAAGAAGTGAAACAAAAACTTTCCTCTTAGATCTAGATTTCTGTTCTGCTTCTTTCATCTTAATCTTAAACTTCTTCTTCTCCTTCTAACATATATTCTTTCTTTCCTTCTGTATTCTTCTCTACACACATGCGGGGCGGCTCCTGCACATTTTAACTGAGTGCACCGTTGGGTCATAAAACAGGGGCCAGTCGCAAGACAGACCAATCAGCTTTCATAAAGAAGAGTTTGAATGGGCCTTTGTCCAATGTGAAAACATTTCTTTGTTTGGGAGCAGCCAATCAAATGAAAAGGCATTATCCCGTGAAAGGTAGAGAGGAGTGGTTTACCAGGACTGATATCGTACAAGGATTAATACCCATACAGTTCTTATGAAATTGTGTACTCAATATAAAATCTAACTAAATTAAATGACTCGGCTAATATTCAGTGATCATGCATTTCTACCATTACTAATAACATTAACATTCATTTGAATAACACTCATGAAAATAAACATTCCTAATACATGTTCCTAATACATGCACTTCACATTTAGATCAAGGATTTATGAATTACTGCAAACCCTGGTTGGCAATCAAAAGGATGATTTTCATTGTCCTTAGGATCCTGGGGAGATGATAGCTGGAAATTAGAAAAACTTAAATGTTTAGTAAGATTAACACAAGGAAACATATTCTGTAGATGTCCACTAGGAGGTACTGTTGAGCTGTAGGTAACTTCTTTAGGTCTCTGATATCTGAACAGGGGTCTTTACGTCTCTGGTATCTGTCAAAGGGGAAGGGAAGGAGGCCATATAGAAGTTTATGGCTTTTTTTTAAAGAGCATTAGTTCCTGTAGGGTGGATGCTATCAACATGAACTGTTTATTTTGAGATCTGAACTCCAGAGTTTTTATGGTCCATTTAAGCCTTTAAAAGCAAATTCTGATCCTTACCATCTCTGCAAGAGGCCATCTGTTTACATTTGGGGTCCTCTGGGGGAGACAGCATTCTTGGTCAGGCCTTGAGTGAGGGTTGCTTTAATATGAAGAAAAGTGAGATTCCTGTAGAATGAAGAAAAGTGAAATTCCTGTAGAATGGAGGAAAGTGATCTTCTGGATTGGTTTGAGGAGACGTTGATGCTACATATTCCCCCCCTTTGTAGCAATGGTGAGCATCAGTCAGCGTTGGTACACCCATGGCAGCTTCGTCTCCTTGGCAACACTTGACCTAAATACTGGGTTAAAGGTTTTGATGTCCATACACACTAGCATGTAAACAGTTTCTATTACTAAGTAGAGATCTTTGACTTTGGTTTACTGGAAAGACTTCCAGGAATTTCCAAAAATAATTTGAATATGGACAAAAGTAGATTATAAAATTGACAAAGAGTAGTAAGCTAAGGTATATGTCTTGAAATGACTCAAAAATTCTGGTTACAAAAGTAAGAAGATACAAAGTACGTAGTTTTACATACCTGAGGTAGGTGTTTTGGTTTACGATGAAACAGCTATTATGATTGTTCAAAACTAGTTTGGATTGGGCACAAAAATCCAAATGGAGTGCAAGGACTATATATAGATATATGTTTGTATATAAGCAAGCATATAACTTCAAAAATTCTAAGAGTAAAGATCAAAATGAAGAATGCAAAACAAAACCAAAAAAATTATTGCTTATTTGAGGTAGATGTTTAGGTTAAGCAATATTGAGATAACTCAAGGAGGTTTGAATTGAATTGGTTTAGCTGGACTAAACCATGGTTCCACAGAAGTCTGGCTCAGAGGGTGTTTGAAACCTTTGTTCTGGAAGGCTGGGTGAACATGGAAGGTCATCATTATTCTTTGAGTGGCAATGAGGAGTAAATTTGTAACAACTGAGCCAGGGGTGAGAAGAGGTGAAGGCAGACTCATTGTTAAAGTGTTAGCTGAAAAGCTAATGTTTCTAGCTACCTTTTGAAGGAACATAGACATTAGGTGTGTGTGAGCCTGGTCAACCTCTAACATGAAGAGCAACGAGTCCAAGACCTTGATGAGTTTGAATGAGGCTTTGGAGCAAACATTCAAAACCAACACAGGATCTTGCAAAGTTCTGGTAACGGTTGGTGGTTCAATTACCTGGCGTTTCGGTGTAGTGGTGTTGACCGATTTAACAGTGGACGTGCTAAGGCTAGCAAGAGGCCCTAATGATGAGGCTGTTGTTGAGAATCTACCTAAGGACTGTTGACTTTTTGTCTTGGCTCTGTCCAGTTCTCCGTCCTGGGTATGACGTTAAACTGCATCCGGGCGAGGGGGTCTGTTGGGCTAGGAAGATGATGGAGTGCCTCTTAACCCTCGCTGATACTCCCAGGTGTCCCTTGGGCAAGGACTAGTACCTGTTAGCCTCCCTTACCAGGGTTACAGTAACTTCCCAACAACTTTGTGTGTTATAATCCCCTAAGGGGACCAAGGGTTAAAGTGGTTCCAAGCACCCCCTTGCTGATCATATGAGGTGACAAATGGGGCAACTTGTTTGCCGTGAGTTGCGACCCGTGTCAGTGGAGGAAGAGATCCTGGTTCTTGAGGAATGTGTCTTGCTGCGGCTTTCACAAGTCCAACACAGTGCTTTGGCTCCTACTTCACTTAGGCGGGAGGTTGGAAGGGCCCGGTCCAATCAATCGGCTTGTCAAGGTCTACTCTGGGATGTCTTTTGGCAGCATAACATCTCCTAATCCCAGAGGCCTATGGCAGAGGGTCAATCGAGTAATTTGCACTTTGGTGCTTTATTGTTCGAGTATACCATCCCTGTATCCCTGGTGCATAACCTGCAGGAGGTCCGCGGCTCTGTGCATCCCCATGTAGGGCTCCAAGGAGGGTGAGGAGCAGGAATGAGGAATCATACTCTATCAAATATGGCTACTAAACAAACCCCTAAAAAAACGAATGTTGGAAGACGATGTGGATGACCCAGGAATTAGCAGGATGGCTCTTTCAAATGGTGATAATTGGCCGAGGCTTATTGTTTTAGAGTTGCTCTCATCACAAATGCCTCTTTCTAAGCTGTCCTCTTTTGCTGTACAGAAAGGAATTTCAGGTATTGCGGGGTCGGTTAAGGATGTTAAAAAACTGAGGTCTGGCCAGATTTTGGTGGAATGCTAAAAGAAATCCCATTCTGAAAATCTGTTGCGGTGTAATGTGCTGGCTGGTGTTCCAGTGAAGGCTTTTCCTCACCCTTTTCTAAACAGCTGCAAAGGAGTAATTCGTACTCGAGAACTCCATGATATGGAAGAGGATGAAATAGCCTCAGAACTGCAACAACAAGGTGTAACACATGTGAAGAGGATAACCATTAAAAAAGATGACCGAACAGTAAAAACTGGCACATTCTCACATTCAACTGGCATCAACTCCCAGAAAGAATCCAAATAGGATATCTGAGTGTAACTGTCGATACCTTTATTCCAAACCTGTTGAGATGTTTTAACTGCCAAAAGTTTGGCCATGGCTCTGCAGGATGTAGGAATAAACCAGTCTGCTGCAAAGGTGAAGAGGAAAGGCATGAGTTGGCCTGCACAACACCTCCCAAATGTAGTAACTGTTTAGGCAATCATGCAGCATCACCGAAGGAATGTCCTTGTTGGATCAAGGAAAAAGAAATTCAAACTGTCTAATGTACTAAGAAAATTAGCTACCCTGAGGCACGTAAACTGGTAGAAAGTTTCTCAAAGTACAAATTCCAGCAGACTTTCTCCTCTGTTGTGAAACCTAAGATGCAGCCTGCTAAGTGCCAGACAGATCTGACCTGGTTAACTAAAGATAAGCCCTCATTATTAAGTAGTATTAAAAATTCTGGAGTCCCAGTTAAAAGTAAAACGAGCACTCAAAGCCTGACTACAATAAGTCAACCCTTAAGTCAAAGTTTAAGCAAGTCCAGAGAACAAAACCAATTATCAAAAGAAAAGAAAAAATCCGGCTCCTCTACTCAGGCAAAATCAAGCCAAGAAAAATAAAGTGCAAAAGAATGGGAATCCAGAAGATGCAGAAATGCCAAAAGTCACAACTTGCCGTAGTCGCAGCTCCTCCCCCAAAAGCAAGCATAAGGAGCATGGTTTTGTTTTACCTACCTGATGGTGGGTAGCCATATTATCCAGTGGAACTGTCATGGCTTTAAGGCCAACTTCTCTGAAGTGCAGCGTTTAGCTGCTAGTTTTAATCCCCTTGCTTTTTGCCTTCAAGAAACTCTTCTGCTATCAACCAACCCCATGTCTATGAAACATTATACTATGTATAATACATATGGTCTAAATGTGCATTGTCCATCTGGTGGTTCAACAATTTTAGTAAGGAATGACCTAATTCACAGCCACTTGGCTTTAATCTCCAACTTACAAGCAGTGGCAGTCCGTCTAACTTTGCATAAAGCAATAACCTTATGCTCTGTCTATATACCACCAGATATGATTGTGACACCGGAAAATCTTGATGACCTTCATAATCAGTTGCCATCCCCATACATCTTTATGGGTGATTTTAATGGACATAATCCTCTGTGGGGAGGAATTTGCTCAAATGCAAAAGGCAAGATACTGGGGGATTTTATTGCTAAAAGTGATCTGTTTTTGGAACGAAGGGTCTCACACATACCTCCACCCAGGACATGGAGCCTATACTGCAAATGAGCTATCTATATGTGATACTGAGCTAGTGCTGGAATTCTCGTGGCGGGTCTTGGATGATCTTTGTGGAACTGACCACTTTCCACTAATATTGACGTCTACAGAAGTGGATGTACAATCAAGAACTCCATGATGGCAACTCAAAAAAGCAAACTGGCCTTCCTTTGTCTCTCTGTGCAAAGAGAAATTCAGCCAAAAACCTCAACCACACTGTCATTCTGTTCAGAGCTTTGCTCAAACCTTAATTACAATTGCAGATAAGACTGTTCCAAAAACATCAGCAAAGCCACATCGTAGGTCCAACCCATGGTTCAATGATGACTGCAAAAAGGCCACTGAGGCAAGGAAAAAAGCAGAGAGGGTGTTCAATAAACATCCAACAACGGAAAACCTGACCAGATTTAAAATCTGTCGAGCTAAAGCACACAGGATCATCAATGAAGCAAAGAGACAGAGCTGGAGGGAGTTTGTATCAAGCCTCACATCCACCACATCTACCAAAAAGATCTGGGATTTAATTAGAAAGATGAAAGGTAAGGAGAATGGACTTCAAATACAGCATATTAATCATCAGGGTAATCTGTTGATGACAAAATATGAAATAGCTAATCAACTAGCAAAATCGTTCGAGAAGAATTCATCTATTGGAAACTATCATCCTGAGTTCCAAATCATACAAGCACAAGAAGAACAAAAAGAACTAAACTTTACTTCAGATAACTCAGAACCATACAACCAAGAATTCACTATGGAAGAACTTTTGTTCTCAATAAGGAACTCTCATGACACTGCTGTGGGGCCAGATAAAATTCATTATCAGTTTTTAAAACACTTACCCCCCCAGTGCACTATCCATTCTCTTGATGGTTTTCAACAACATCTGGAAGTCAGGCAGTATTCCTGAAAGCTGGAAAGAAGCAGTGGTTATACCTGTTCCAAAACCCGGGAAAGATCATACTGATACCAACAACTACCGCCCAATAGCTCTGACAAGTTGCCTCTGTAAAACCATGGAAAGAATGGTAAACAATCGCCTTGTATGGGTGCTTGAGTCTGAAGGCCTTTTAACTGATTACCAGTGTGGCTTCAGACGTGATAAAAGCACTTTAGACCACCTTATCAGATTAGAGGCCTATATATGTGATGGTTTTATTAGAAAAGAACATGTAATTGCTGTATTTTTTGATTTAGAAAAAGCATATGACACAACATGGAAATATAGTATTTTAAGAGACATGGCATGGCGTGGGTTTTAGGGGACATTTGCCCTTTTTCATTTCAAATTTTTTGTCCAATAGACGCTTCAGAGTCCGAGTAGGAGATACACTTTCAGAGCCCCATGTGCAAGAACAGGGAGTCCCCCAGGGAAGTATCCTCTCGGTTACTCTTTTTAGCATTAAGATTAATAGTGTAGTCAGTGCTCTTAGACCAAGTACCTTTTGTAGTCTTTATGTAGATGACCTCTGTATTTGCTACAGGGGGAAAGACGTGAGTGCAATCAAAAAGCAACTACAGCTGTGCATAAACAAGATTAATAGGTGGTCAGTGAGTAATGGTTTTAAATTTTCAAAAACAAAAACTGTGTGCATGCACTTTTGCCTGCTGTGGTCTCTTCACCTCGACCCTGAGCTTTTCATAGATGGAGAAGCTGTCAAGGTGGTAAAAGAAACCAAATTCCTTGGACTTATTTGTGATAATAAGCTATCTTTTATTCCACATATAAAATTTCTACCAAACAGATGTTTTAAAGCCCTTGATATTATTAAAGTTTTGGCTAAAACTAAATGGGGTGCAGACTCTACTGTGCTGCTGCGTCTCTATAGAGCACTTGTAAGATCTCGGTTAGAGTATGGGAGCATAGTTTATGGATCAGCAAGGAAAACATGCATCAGGACGCTAGAAACTGTCCATCACCAGGGGCTAAGGCTTGCCTTGGGGGCTTTCAGAACCTCTCCTGTTAAAAGTTTGTATGTTGAAGCAAACGAGCCTTCACTGCACAACAGGCACCTGAAATTAGCTCTCCAGTATATGGTTAAACTTAAAGCTGACCATAGAAATCCAGCCTACTCTGCAGTTTTTCACCCTCAATTTTTGCAGATGTATAAGGTCAGGCCTAAGAGCATCACTCCTTTTAGACTCCGTATAGAACCTCACCTGGTAAAATTAAACCCTGATATGAGCAGCGTAACACAGACACAGTTTTGTCCCATTCCACCATGGAGTTTGAGGAAACCCAATATCATTCTGGATATGAGCCAAAACAAGAAGAAAGACACTCACCCAAATATGTATCAGCAGCAGATGACATAAAATGCCGTTTTCCTCACCATATTTCCATATACTTGGATGGATCTAAAGTAGATGGCTCAGTCTCTGCTGCAGTTGTCACCGGGCACAATCAGTATGGTTTGCGGATTCCCAAACAATGTTCAGTTTTTACAGCAGAGGCTTGTGCTTTGCTTCTAGCATTGGAACACATTGAGAGAACCAAACAACAGAGCTCCTTAATTTTATTGACTCCAGATCCTGTCTTCAGGCACTTGGGTTTTTAAAGACTGATCACCCCGTTATTGTCCGGATTTTAGAGAAATTAGGTTTTTTACAGAAACATAATGTTAATATCATCTTCTGTTGGATCCCCAGCCATATTGGCCTGTCAGGTAACGAGCAGGCAGACAATGCTGCCAAGAGAGCCCTTACCCAAGAAGTCACTCAATGCCAGATCCCAGCCTCAGACCTCAGGCCTTTAATAACCTCTTACATTTTAAAGAAGTGGCAGACTGAATGGGACACATGCACTGCAAATAAACTGCATGATATTTAGTCTGCTATAAGCCATATACATTTGCATCACTTTCAAAATCGACATGACTAGGTAGTGTACACTAGGTGCCGTATTGGCCACTCCAGGCTTATGCACAGCTTTTTATTAAAAGGTGAAGCCCCACCATCTTGTCAGTTTTGTGGAGGTTTTTTTTTTTTTATCAGTAAAGCACATTTTACTTGACTGTCCTGCTCTCATGACAGCAAGACAATGTTTTTATACTCGAAAGTCACTGAAGGATATTTTTAATAAGGCACCACCAAAGAAAATTTTAGGGTTTTTAGCATATGTGCATCTGAAGCATCTTATTTGATTTTTCTATTTTATTGTATCTACATATGTATCTCGCTGTATTTATTTATTCTTTTGTTTATCATACTGTATCTTTATAATTTTTAACTCAATTTTCTTATTAGTTCTAATTTTGCCATGAAATAGCCATAGATGCTGACATGACACTAAACAAGAACACTTAACTCACTCACTCACTCTGTCCAGTTCTAACTGGGCAAAAGTAGGTGAGAGTGCTAGGTAGAGGGCTAAACTGAAAAACAGGAGAGCCATCGTCCTGGCAAACGAATGGGAGTGATTCTAATTTTGAGCTTCTTGTCGGTTTTCTTTTTCTTGAGGTACCTGAGTGGTAGGTGAAAGTTATTCTCAGTGGTGGAACAACTTTGTTAGAGACTGAGCTCTAGGCTTTTAGTGTTTTATCACCTTTAGTGGGGTTTTGTGATTATTGACTTAAGCTAGTGATATTGGAGGTTTTTTGTGTACTATTTTGAAATAGTAAGTTGATGACACTGAATGAAATTTTGCAGGATCTTTTGAAGTTAGATTTTAAGGAAGTCAGTTAGTTTGGGTTAACTTTCCCTTTGGAGGTTTAACACGGTTACCTGATTGAGGGAGAGAAATGCGACCGAGTATACCTGAGGCTGATAATTAGCTAACAGTTATCTATCGGGCACAAACAAGATTTTAAGTTTGTTTACTGACTTAATGGAACAGTGTTGTCCCCGACGAGTCCCATGGGGTTTTTGTAAGCTTTGATTTGATTATGATGGACCCATTTGGAGATGGGGTCCTGGCGACCTTTGTGTATTTTGATTTGGTAAACGACCGGAGAGAGTTTATCTGTGATCGTGTGTGGACCCGTCCACTAGGGGAGGAACTTCCGAGCAAGTTTACCTGCTCGTGCGTTGGTCTCTCCTGTCTGAGGAATGAAAGAGTAGTAGAAAACCTTGTCTCCCACTTGGAGTTCATCATGTGAGGCTTTCTGGTCATAGTAGGCTTTGCGTCCTTCAGCTGATCGGTCCAAATGTTTCTGGGCAAAGGCAAAAGTCTGTTGGAGATGTTTGGTCAGGTCAGTCATGTACTGGTGAGTAGTGTAAGCTGTGGCAACACTGGCCTCTCTAGGTTGGTAGAGTAAATGCAGGGGCAAAGTCATTCGCCGGCCTGTCATCATTTCAAAAGGTGAGACCCCAGTAGCCTCATGGGGTGTTGCTCGGATGGCCATCAAGACCAGCGGAAGTTTTACATCCCAGTCTTTTTGGTGTGGTGAAACATACTTCTTCAGTATGTTGATCACAGTTCGGTGGGTTCTTTCAACCTGTCCAGAGGATTGTGGGTGGTGGCTAATGTGGAAGTTAGCTTTAACTCCCAAGGTTTCCCACAGTTGCCGCATGACTTTGGCAGTGAAATGAGTGCTGCAGTCAGAGTTGATTCGGCTTGGCAGGCCAAATCTGGAGAATACATGGTTCATCAACAAGTAGGCCGTGGTTTCTGCCGTGTCATTAGGAGCAGGCAAGCACTCGACCCATTTGGTGAAAGCATGTGACTGTGAGGAAGTATTTGTTTCCTCTGGCTGACCGTGGAAGGGGACCTACTCAGTCAATTTGGAGGTCAGACCATGGGAATGAAATGCCTCTTTTCTGTAGGGGTGCTCGGTAAATCGGGTTGGTTGGTTGAAACTGGCAACATACGAGACATCCCTTGACATAGTCCGCTACATCCTTTCGCATGTATGACCAATATGCCACTTGTTTGAATGCGTTGTACGTCGCTTTGACGCCTTTGTGTCCTGCAGCTGGGAGATCGTGGGCATGAACAATCATCACCCCCCTCTGGTTATGAGGGACCACAATTCAATTCAATTCAATTCAACTTTATTTACTGTATGTAGTGCCATTTCACAACAACAGTCATCTCAAAGCACTTTCAACTGTAGGGGGAACCCCCATAGTTGCAGAAAGACCCCAGCAATCAGGCGATCCCCTGTGAGGAAGCGCTTGGCGATGGTGGAGAGGAAAAACTCCCTTTTAACAGGAAGAAACCTCCAGCAGAATCAGGCTCAGGGAGGGGCAGTCATCTGCTGCAACTGGCTGGGGGGTGAGGGGATAGAGAAGATGAAAAGAACAGACATGTAGAGAGCAAACAGCACAATGGGGACTCAATCTATGGGAGAGAACAAACAGATGTTAATGACCAGCAAAAAAAAAAAAAAAAATTCATTTAGAGTGAGAAAGGAGTGAGGCCCAGTGCCTTATTGGAGGTCCCCCAGCTGACTAAACCTATTAACAGCATAACACATGATCCCTCCCTAATTGTAGGCTATATCAAAAAGGAAGGTTTTAACCCTATTCTTAAAAACAGAGATCGAGTCTGACTCCTGAATCCAGATTGGCAGCTGGTTCCACAGGAGAGGAGCTTGATCCACCAGACACAAGCGCAGGTGCAGGGAGTTCATCGGAAACATGAACTAGAATGCCATTGCGCAGCTGCAAGGATGATCATGCGGCACAAAGCGGTTTGAAGTCTGGAATGTCAGCGAGATCCGAGTCGGATGGTGCATTGAGTGCAGGATCCAAGAGATATTGTATCATTTTATGGATCGCAGGGTCAGGGGTTTGAAGAGCGATAAGGTCAGCGTCAGTGAAAACAGGGTCAACTGTGAGGGGACCTGTGGCTTGTGTCGGGTCTTGGGCCCTGTTTGTCTGGGCCCTGGCGACCACGCAGACTGTAGGGGTGGGTGGGTGGGACTGCGAAGTCGGCACCAGAGCAGAATCAAAGGACCAGGGGGCACCTTAGTATGGCTCCTTGTTTTACAAGTGAGTCCACAAAGTCATTCCATTCTTTGTCCTGACTTGGTGTGCGCGAGTGACCTCTGACCTTTTTCCAGTACACCTGGAGGTTGTTGGAGGTGACCAGGTGATCACATGCCTTGAAAAGGTCTTGATGTTTAACCGGTTTGAGGTTGGAGGTTACAAAACCTTTGGCCTTCCAGAGTGCTAAATGACAAGTGAAACTGAGGCGTGCGTAGTTGGAGTCAGTGCAAATGACCAATGTGCGAATGCCATGGTCTACTGCAAGTTGCAGTGTAATGAGCACACCTGCAATTTCCGCATACTGGGATGATTGGGAACCCAGTTGAAAGTTGTGGGGTTCACAAGGCTGATTGTTCAACCATGCCACTCCCACACCAGCACAGATGTGAGTTTCATGATGGATAAAACAACCATCGACATAAGCGGTGACCGTATCTTGACAGATGTTTTGGTCGAAGTAGTGATGGTTCGGGTCTTCAGTGACTGTAGGTGGCTCTGCACGAATGGCTGGTCCTGGAGTGTCCTCAGAGCACCATTGGCAGGCAGCCAGGTCTGTGCCAAGAGGGCTTCTCAGCATCTGTGCGTAGTGGACCTCCACGTCAAAGCTTTTTAGAGCCATCAACCAGGAGGCTATTCTGGCATTCGTTACAACGCCTTCTCTGATGCGTTGACTGTTAAGAAAAACCACTGGTTGGTGGTGAGTCTCAACGGTGATTCTCTGGCCTCCCACATAGTTGGAGAAATGTTTGACTGCCCATACAGTGGCCAGAAGGGCTTTTTCGCAGTCCGAGTACTTCAATTCTGGACCAGAGAGGGTTTTGCTGGCATAGGCCACAAATCGTTTGTCATGGTTGTAGATTTGGTATAATCCAGCACTTAAGCAGCTGGCAGAGAACCCCACTTGTAGGAAGAATGGCTGGTCACAGTTGGGATAGACCAGACATGGTGCTGTGCATAACTTTTGCTTCAACGCTAGCATAGCCTGTTCTTGAGCCTCAGACCAAATGAAAGGGGTGTCCTTTCATGGGGGTCTGTAAGGGGTTTTGCCAAGTCTACATAATCCTCAATGAACTGACGTGAGTAGTTGCATACCCCTAGGAAGCTCCGGAGTTCGGAGATGATGGTAGGGGCCTTGATGTTTAAGACACCTTGAATTCATGCCGTTTGTGGTAGGACCCCTTTGGATCCTACCAAGAGCCCAACATAGTTGACTTTTGTTTTGCACCATTGGCACTTGGAAAGAGAAATTTTGGCTCCTGCTCGCGTGGGTTGGCCAAGGACATGGTCGATTTCAGTCAGGTGGGTGTCCAGAGTTGGACACCGAATGAGAATGTCATCAACAAAGATAAGATTACCTCTGTCTTGGGCGTCTGGACATAGTTTGTTCAAGAAAATGTTGAACTCTGCAGGAGAGTTGGCATAACTGAAAGGGCATCGGGTGAATGTATATTGGCGATTCGCGAACATGAAGGCCAGTTTGTGTTGGTCTTCAGCTTGGACAGGAATAGTCCAGAAACCAGAAGTAATGTCCAGTGTTGAGAAGTATTTGGCATCTTTGACTCTAGGGAGTTCTTGCTCCGGTTGAGTCATAGGTCATAGTCATAGTTCCACCTAGAGAGAGGAACTTGAGTGTTCAATTTCCTGTAATCAATGGTGAGTCGCCACTTACTATTGGGCTTTAGGACAGGCCATAAGGGGGCCGAGTAGGTACTGTTGCATGGCCTGATTATGCCAAGGTCTAGTAGGTCATCGATTATTTCTTGTACTGGGCCGTACGAGGCCAAGGGAATCTTGTACTGCCTGACGTAGGTGGGAAGAGAGTCAGGTGGTGTAGGAATGTGTACTGAGTGGATTGTGGTTAGTCCACAGTCCAAGGAGTCTTTGGAGAAGGATTGTTCATACTTAAGAAGGACCTGGTGAAGTTTTTCACGTTCTTCATCAGAGGTTAGGGCATCAGCATCAGCTACCACCTGTGCAATCTCTTCAGCGATAGTGAGGACCGATTTCGGTGGAGCATCGCTGGGATTGTCATTGGTCTGCTGATTGGACGCCGATGGAAGGAATTCAATGGCTTGGACAAGCATTTAGTCATTGTTGGTCCAGCCAATTCGTCCCACTGACTCTTTGTCAGGGGTTGGCATTGACACAAGAGTGATGGCCTTAGAAGGCTTAGTGTAAATGACTGTAGGTTCAAGAGAGTCGGCCCAAAGAGAATCAGGGAGGCCGGCTAGCACGGGAACAGTCAGTTTGAAATCGTGAAAATCAGTGGTGATGAGCCAGCCGAGAGGTGTGGCCTTGGGCAAGACGATGGTCTCTGCCGTGGGATTGTTTACCGGCAACGTGGTGGTTCTGTATTCTAGGCTTAAAAGGGGCATGGCATCCAGAGTTAAGCCTAGATTGTCAAGCAAAGGAGCTGGTTGGAAAAATGCTTGTGGATGCATGAGTTTCTGTCCGGTCTGAATGCATAGTTGGATTGGGTAGCACGTGACGTTAGCAGGGATGAGACAGTGTTGAGTGTTCAGTACCCGGCAGGCCTCAGGGGTGGTCTGGCCTGACTTTAGAGTGTCGAGATCTGGTGTAGAGTGAGCATCTCGGACTGGGGTGAGAGACCATAAAACATTGTTTATGGTATCGATCTGGGTTCTGAGTCTCACAAGAAGATCACTGCTGGTGTAGACTGCATGTGGCAAGTCGGGAATGACCAAGAAAGGATGAATTAGCTGTCTGTGGTTCCACTGAAGGTGGAGGGCGCAGATACTTATGGCGACCAATGTTTTGTTTGATTTGGTCCCAGCAGGGAAATGAAAAGACTTGTTAATGACCATAAGGTCAGGGTATTTCTCGTGCAGAGAGTCAAAAAGTGTCTGGCTGATGGCGGATTTATCAGCCCAGAGAGCCAGTACCACGTCTTCTACGTGGGAGCTCTGGATAACCAGTCCTTTGACCACTTGGGGACAGTGCTCATCATCGGCTGCCCCTGGTTTTAGGGTGCAAAGGAATTAACTATGTTCATTTAAGGTTGGGTTGTTGGATGTGGTGACATGGGAAGGGGTGCCTGTTTCAACCTGGTCCCCAAGGTCACCTTCCGTCAAACTTTGTTGGGTCAGCAGTGCGAGTGGATTGACTCCTGGAACACCCAAGGTGTCAAAGGTGTAGCACTGTGATCCAGTTGCTTCAGGTAGAGGGGTTGGGAGAGGTTGTGGAACTTGAGCCCATAGTTTGAGATTCTTGAAGTCTATCAGAGGCTGAAAGTGATTAAGTAGATCCTTGCCTATCAGCAATGGAATTGAGTTGAGATTGGACACATAGACCGGATGGATCAAGGTCATGGGCCCAATGGAGATCTTTATCAATGACATGTGTGACACAGTCGTGTTTGAGGGTGCATAAGGTTGAATAGCTAAGGGGCAAGGTCTTAGTTTCAAGTCTTTGTGGGCGCGGTTAGCAGCAACACGTAGGTGCTCGAAAAGGTCCTGCGACATGAGTGTGATGTCCGCTGCGGTATCCAGTAGGGCTTCATTCGTCATCACATCTCCCAGGGTCAATGAAAGGAAAAATTTTTGTGTAACCCCCCTTTCGGTCAAATCACACAGAAATTGTTGGACCGGTGGTTCAATGCAGATTAAGGAGTCGCCTGTTTCGGGCGAGTGAGGTTTCCCAGGTAGCTGGACTACCAAAATGGCACTGGGTGGCATTGCGTTTTGGAGCTCCTCCAGAGTTTCGGGTGGGGGATGCTCAGCTGTGTCTTCGGTATCCTCCCCCTTTGTAGTAGGAGGTTCCTCAGGGTTGAGTTGTGGCAACCCTAAAGGATTGTTTGGGGTGATCACAATATTTATGGCTAGGACATCTGGCTTCTTGTCCTCTTTTGCCTCTTTTTTCCTCTTCAGTTCGTCAAGTATACATTGGAGAGTTTCCAGGTCTTCTCGGCTGAAAATGGGCTTTTCTTTCTTCTCCCAGGGTTTGGTGCCAAACTTACCTGTCTTGCTTTCCTGTCAAAGTTTTTTCAGCGGTTTGAGGGAGGTGACCATCTCCCGCGGTTGCGCAAGTCTCGAAATCGATATCTGTCATCCCGGGTATCCGTACCGTATTCTCGTGACTTACCTGGTGGGCTTAGCCTCTGGCGGTAGTCGGGCTTTGGTGATGTTGGCTTGGAGCTGGGTGTAGAAAATTTTGCCAGGTTCTGACTCGATTTAGCTTGACAAGAGGACTGTCGTGGTTTTATTTGTGACCGAGGTGCTGGAACAGGGGCTGGCCTTGGGGCGCCCTCTAGGTCCAGGGTGTCTGATGCGGTGTTGACAGCTAGCACCGCGGTAGGCTCGGTATGCTTCTGATTGCTTTGTCGCGGTTTCTGGAATGCATAATGTGCAAACTCTCTTAGCTGGTTAATCGAGTTTGACCTTGGGTTAGCCATGACTCCAGTGTGGTGTCCGACCATGGGATGGAGATTCTGAATGAAAAGAGCCTTGAAATTGTGGTCTTCTTCCATCCCAGGTGTGTTTTGAGATCCGAAATATGCGCACAGGAGTCGCTGGTAGTATGCCTGTGGGGGCTCTAAGCGACCCTGTTTCACAGCTAGGGCTGTCGCTAGCCCTGACTGTAGGCAGTTGTCAGAGAACTCCTTTTCAATGGCTTCTTAGAGTTTCCGGTGGTTCATCTTGATATCAAATGGTTGCCGATCTATAAATTTTGATACCGACCTGTTGGATGTCAACTTGATCAAATAAATGCGATTGTCAACCGTAGTATCAGGGTATTTACGCAAGTAGTAGTCGATGTCTTGTAAATAAGCCCTGGTATCAGGTGACCCACTGGTTGAGGGGTCAAATTTGATGATGTGGCGAGCGATCTTATTGAGGTCTCCATCAGACGGGATTTGCAAATGTCTTTCGTGTTGCCGTTCGGGTCCAAATGGGTCAGGTAAGTGTGCGCCGGGGGAGACCCTGTCCCGTGAGGGGATGCCCCCCTTTTCTGAAGGAACCGGCCTGTTCATGGCTTCTGGTCTCAGGTCCCTTCGTTTGCGGTAGTCTTCCAGCTCTTCTTTGATGTCCTGAAGGCCTTGTTGTGTTTCTTGTAGGAGCAGTTTACATTTCCTATAGTCGGAGTTTGTATCGTCCAATTGAAGTTCAACTTCCTTGAGTTGGTTCTCTTTGTGAAGCAGGGCGGTTCCCAATTCCTCATTTTCTTGCTGAAGTGAGGTATTGTCGTGTTCCAGTCGTTGCTTTTCTTACTTTGCTTATTCCAGATTTAGCAACGTCTGATCAAGCGTAGCTTGGGTATCTTCTTGCTCTATGCGAGCTTGTTCCTGCTTTTTCATAAGTGATTTGTTCTCTTCCTGGAGAGAGAGGATAGTTGTTTGTTGTTTCACCAGTTCCTTTTTGGCGTAGAGTACTTGGGTTTCAGCTCGTCTTAGCCTTGCGACTAATGCTAGTGCAAACTTTCCTAACACACCGGGGATTTCCTTTGCTTTTGGTGGGTTGGTTTTGCATTCATCCAAAAGTTTTTTCGTGATTTGCTTCAAATCTTTGGGTGGAGTATCCTGAACTTGTTTGGAAAAACCAGGTATAAGGTCGGAAGCCAACTCTTCTAATGTTGCTTGAAGGTCATTCAATTCGTCAAGTGGACTCGACATGTTTGACCGTTTGTGTAATGTTTAGCTTGAAATCAATTCGTTGATTATAGCTAAAGCTGTGAGTCAAGAGTTAACCTTGAGTATTGTTTTGCAGTGAGAGTAGTTATAAGCTACTTTTTTTTAAAAATTGTTTCAACTTACAAGCTTGTAGGAAGGAAAGTAAATATTTTGGAATTATTTAGGAATGTGGAATATGTGTTAATTTATTTGTTGACACTGTATTTTGATTTGTATTTCACAAGACAAAAAGATTGTGTGGACTGACTTCTTTCAGTCCAGTTATCAAAGTGTAGTTTTGGAATAGTCCTCAATAACTAGGTTGTGGATTTTTGTTGAGTCTCACTTGAAAGTAATGATTTTATTGACAAAAGGAAAGCAACAAAAATAGAAAAGGTTAAATGCTTTTAGGCTTTAGAGTTATAAGTCTTCACTTTTTTTAAAGTTAGAATTGGCTTTGTTTTTATTTGTTAAAGCCTATCTTCATTTAAAGCCTTTAAATGTTTTAATATTTACAAATTAAGAAACAAATGAATTGTCTTTGCATGTTGTCACTAAGGCTTCCTTAGGATTAAGGTTAATGAGGATTTCTAAAAAAAAAAAAAAAATTTTACAGACTAATCAAGTTTTCATCTTTTGGACTTATTTCAAATCTTGGTGAGAAATAGTGAGTTGGTTAAATATTTTCCTTCTCCTGGGGAGGAAACATGAATCAAAAGCAACACACTGACTAAATGTGGTTTCCTAATTTTGGAAAATTTTGGTTAAATATTTAGTAAATCACTAAATCCTTTACCAACATGCACAAGATTAACATTAATCATTATTATTAATCATTATTATCATTAACATTATTATTGGGCGCATGCGCACGCAGCGACCGGCAGCTGGTGAAAAAGTATGTCGTCTGTGTGTCTGTTTTTATGTACTTTTATATGTTTTTACGAAATCCTCTGTGTCGTTTCTGCCCTGGAGTGTTTGTGGACTGTATGGCGAAGCGCTCCCTGGTTCCTACAACATGGACTTCCTCCCCTCTCTTGCACTGCTGCTGCTTTTCCTCCGGCTCTTTGTCCATGAGGTAAACGCGTTCGGCACCATGGCGGGCAGAATACATTATTCCAGGGACATGTTGCTGCATTTAAACACGGTTGATGCAGCGGCTGTGATTGAGCCTAAGCCGCAACTGCCGGACTTTATTTTGAGAGACGGACATAGCGGTGAAAAGAAAGACGGCAGAAGGAAGCGCAGAAGGCGTGGAGGTGTGAAATTGCGCCTGAGGAGACGTCAGTTTGGTAACATTCCTCTTCCTTCGATGATTTTTGGGAATGTACAGTCTCTGAGAAACAAGGTGGATGAAATTCAAGGGAATGTACGCTACCAGAAGGACTTTAAGAACTGCTGTGTCATGGCTTTCAAGGAATCTTGGTTTACTGCGCATGACCAAGATGCAGACCTGTGGATTGACGCCTTTGGAGCCCTGCTGCGCTCGGATCGGCAGGAAGAGGTAACGGGGAAACGTCAGGGGGGCGGCGTATGTTTATATATTAATAAGCAGTACTGCACATCTGTCACGGTCAGAGAGCGCATCTGTACACCCGATGTGGAGCTGCTGTCTGTGTCACTACGCCCCTTTTATTTGCCTCATGAGTTCCCCCAACTTTTCATCACAATTGTGTACATTCACCCGAGGGCAGACGCTGACTCTGCCTGCAGCACTATCTTTGATGTGATCCAGCAGCTGCATTCAATTTCTCCAGAGGCGCCAAACTTCATTCTTGGGGATTTCAACCATGTTTCTTTAAAGAAGACACTTAAAAACTTTTATCAGTATGTCTCCTGCCCAACCAGGCGAAAAACGACATTGGACCTGTGCTATGGATCCATTGAGAGGGCCTATAAATCACTCCCCCTTCCTCCTTTAGGCTCCTCAGATCACAACTGTGTACATTTGCTGCCCACATATAAAACTGGTCTCAGAAGAGGCAAGGTGGAGACCAGAGACATTGATGTGTGGACAGAAGATTCAGTGCACAGCCTCCAGGAATGCTTTGACTGTACAGACTGGGAGATGTTCACACTGTCCTGCGGGGATGATTTTGACTCTTTGGTGGACATCACATGCTCATACATGGCTTTCTGTAAAAATAAGATTGTTCCACGTAAACGTGTCAAAATATTTCCCAACAACAAACCATGAGTTACAAAATCAGTTAAATCCTGCTTACAGAGGAAAGCACTTGCCTTTAAACAGGGGTCTGTTTCTGAGCTACAGGTTGCCACAAAGGAGCTGAAGTCCGAAATTTTAAGAGCAAAACAGAATTATAAATCAGAATTGGAAAGCAAGATGGCAGCAAAGAAACTTGGTTCAGCCTGGGCCAGTATGAAAACTATTGCAGGCCTTCAGAGCACAGACCGCAGTAATCGTGTGTTTTTAGATGGTTTTAATTCAGACACAGAGCTGGCTGATGCTCTTAATTGTTTTTATGGTCGTTTTGACTCCTTTGATTTTAGCACTGAAACCCAAGATTTGAAACAGAAATTCAAAGACAATGTCAGGGCCCTGATAATATATGTGGGCGCTTGGTAAAGTCCTGTGCACATGAACTGAGTCCTATATTTCATTACATTTTCAACAAGTCCTTACAGACACAACATGTGCCTAAAATCTGGAAAGAAGCCGTGGTTGTTCCCGTTCCAAAATCCAGCTGTTCTAAAACGGTAAACTACTTTAGACCAGTTGCTTTGACTTCAATTTTAATGAAAATTTTTGAAAAACTGGTCAGATGTGAGGTCCTAAAGCAGACTGAGCATGCACTGGATCCTCTGCAGTTTACCTATAGGCCTCACAGAGGAGTGGAGGATGCCACTGTCACTCTGTTTAACATGCTTTTTAAACATCTGGATTTTAATGGGACACACGCCAGACTTTTATTTGTAGACTTTTCCTCCGCCTTCAATACAATCCAACCTCATATCTTAGTTGAAAGGCTCCTGCAGCAATTTGATTTGAGCAATAATCTGGTGGGTTAGATTCTGGATTTCTTAACCAACAGGACGCAGAGAGTAAGGGTCAATGGTACATTGTCTGACCTAAAGTGCTCTACTACTGGCTCTCCTCAGGGGTGTGTGTTGTCACCACTACTCTTCATCCTGTACACAAACATGTGTCGGAGCAGACATGACAACAGACACATTATAAAGTATGCTGATGACTCAGTTATTGTCAGTCTCCTCCAGGATGGTGAGAGTGGCCACGGCCCAGTAGTTGATGATTTTGTTCACTGGTGTGAGGATTTCTACCTGCAGCTGAATACGACAAAAACTAAAGACATGATTATTGACTTTAGGAGGAAAAATCCCAGGTACAAAGTCACCGTACTAAAAGGCCAGACCACCGAATGTGTACAATCCTGCAAATATCTTGGGACGATTATTGATAGTAATTTAAAGTTTGAAGAGAACTGTGAAAGGGTGTCAGCAACATTTGCATTGCTTGAGAAAACTTGCACGCTTCCAAGTTGACCGAACCATAATGACAATGTTTTATCGGGCTTTTACTGAATCTGTTTTATCCTTTTCTTTAATGTCATGGTTTGGTCAGATAAAACTGAAACAGAGGAAATCCTTGGATCAGGTAGTTAGATGGTCCAGTCGTTTGCTTGGTGAGCCACAGCTGAGCCTGACATCCCTGTACACCAGACAAGTACAGAGGATGGCTACCTCCATTTTAAATGATGACTCCCACCCTTTGCACTGCTACTTTCAGCTTCTTCCCTCAAGACGGAGGTTTGCTGTCCCAAAAAGTAGAACCCAGTGCTACAAAAACAGCTTTGTCCCTGCTGCTGTCAAAGAGTTGAACAAGCTGTAAAAATATATTGCACATAATTTAGGTACCTATTTATTAACTCCATTTTATATTTACTTATTTTTGTAGGATGTCACTTGGGTTCTAAATATTTTATTGGGTTTTAGACCTTTGAGTTTTTAACCTCTTTGACTAGTTTTTAACTTTTAAATATGACCCTTCTCTCTTACCTCTGGTTTTTCTCCCATCTCTTTGTCTTTTTATACCCTGATTGATGGAACCTTGAGTATTTTTATCATGTTTATAGTCAACTTCATATGTGCCTGTGTTTGTGTCTATGTTGAATGTAATTTGTGGCTTGTATATATGGATGTCATCAGACTGCAAAACAAATCTACCTACGGGTACAAATAAAGTAACCTGAACCTGAACCTGAACCTTAACTTGAGTCTAAATAAATATTGTCATTTATTTGAATCCCTAAGTTGAATGGCTTCCTGTGAAAGAAATCGCACAAAGTGATATTTAAAAACAAAACACATATACTGTATATAGCTTCAAAAGTTTGCAAATTTTAGCGTAAGATGTGTAAATATATGCTTTTAACTTAAAAGATTAAAATATGTGGTTAACATACATGAGTAAATACAAAGTCTATGCTTTTATGTTCTTTCACTGTGTATAAATGCAGTGAAAAGCTCTTCCACCAATGAGAACAAACTTTAAACCCACAAGCTGCTTTTTCCTTTTGTTCTTGGCATAACTTTGAATTGGGTTTAAATTTAGGTTGTTCCGGGTAATTCGGATTGATTTGAAGTTAATTTGGAAGCTCTGTTTGATTATAAATCAGCTTAATAGATTCGCTCTGCTTTAATCCAAGTGTGCATTCATGCAAAAAATGCAACTCCTATAGTTGACCACGAGATGGAGGCAGTTATCTCTGCACTCCCAAGAGGAGGGGACACTGGTGACGAGGCTCTGAGCGGGTCTACTGGTCTCACTCAAAATGGCGGCTAGGATGACTCCCTCTTAGCGCCTTCAAAATGACGTCTGCACGCTTACTCTGCTTATGCGCCATTTTTCGTACATGCCTGTCGGTCACGCGTACGACTGTGAGTGTGCAATTGACACATGGATGCGGGTGCGAGTCTTATCGACAACGCCACGCCTTGCTTTTTCAAAATGGGAGTTTTAATCTCCAACTTGTCTTTATTCATGCACAAATAATCTTACCCCTTTAATTCCGGGTATAGTTTAGTGCTACTTCCCCAACAGTTTACTCAGTGACTTGATCAGGCTGTGTCCAGCTTAATCTGATGTCACCACACTTGGGTAATTACAGAACTGGCCAGTTTAATTCGTCCCACCAGGATATTCGCCGGCAGGTTAAACTGGCGAGGGATAGAACGGTTTTCTTCGCGTTTCTGTCACTCTAGGCCTTTATTTTTCTTAATTCAGCATATAATACTGCTTAAAACTTCTTGCATGCATCAACACAGCTCCTTCGTTCCTTAGACAGTGGGCGACTCAGCTCACCCTCCTTGCAGCTCCACAAACAGACGCCTCAGCAGGAGGCGGAGTAAACAAACACACACAAGGAGGGACACAGGCCTGCTGCTGCAGCTCTCCAAAACAACACAGACAGGTTCACCGAATAAAATGGATCAATATTTGCAGAAAAAAACAGCTTATGTCTCAATGATTTTTCTTTTGCATATATGTTTCTCAGTTGCACGCAGGCCTCACACCGGGCACAAAATATATGTAGCAGATATTTAATAAAATATTGTGTAATAAGATACAGGAATTATTTATTTTATTTAATAGTAGGTGTGCGAGGTGACGGAGTTAAACCGTCACCTCTACACTCGCTAAATAAAATAGAAAAGCACTCGTAAAAAGGGGGCACCAGTTCTAAAGAACAATTTGTATTATTAACTTAGTTTCAATTAATTAATTTCCGTACCTTCAATTACTTAATGGATCAGTCTCAAAATTTGAGGGAGTTCTTTTCCTTTCGCATATATATGTTTCTTAGATCACAGCAGGAAAAGAACTCCCTTAAATTTTGAGACTGATCCATTAAGTAATTGAAGGTACGGAAATTAATTAATTGAAACTAAGTTAATAATACAAATTGTTCTTTAGAACTTGTGCCCCCTTTTACGAGTGCTTTTCTATTTTATTTAGCGAGTGTAGAGGTGACGGTTTAATTCCGTCCCCTTGCACACCCACTATTAAATAAAATAAATAATTCCTGTATCTTATTACACAATATTTTATTAAATATCTGCTATAACAGTGTCAAACAGACTCCATCAAACTTCTCTGCCGTTTGGCTGATGAAGGCCACAAAGCCTCCAAGCCCTAACTACAGTTTTTGTAAACCTATGGTAACCTTTTTGGGTCATCAATTATCGGCTCAGGGTAAATCTCTCTCTCTTAAACGTGTGGATGCTATTTGTCACATGGCCAGGCCTAAAACTAAAAAGGAGCTCCTTTCTTTCCTTGGCATGGAATCTTATTGCTGCTCTTTCATTCCTGACTTTTCATGCATTGAATGACCTATGCGTGATATCATTCCATCTAAGGGCCCTTCACATTTTCCACTCGAGTGGACTCTAGCTGCTACTACTTCCTTCGAAAGCATGAAGAAGATGCTTTTGTCTCCTCCTACGCTTTCACTTCCTGATCCTTCAAAGCCTTTTGTCCAGTATGTCGATGAAAAGTCCGGATGCATGACCTCTGTTCTTCTGCAGCCCCATGGTGACGGACTTCAACCTGTGGCATACTACTCCTGGACAGGATGTTCTTTGTGCAAGCAGAGAGGGAGCAAGGCTGAAGGACACTGAATGAAAGTTTTTTTCACACTGTTTATTCTGCAGAATAAAAGGACATTCAACTTGGCAGAAGTTTTTTCATCTCTTTATTTCTTCAGGACCAGATGCAAATAAGACAGATAAATTTTTCCTTTATAGCCCTGTGTGAAAAAGTGATCCCCCCATCCTCGTTAAAACATGAATTAACTGTGGTTTATCACATCTTTGGAAAGCTGAGTTCAATTTCTTTAGCCACACCTAGGCCTGATCATTGCTACACTTCTTCTCTATCAAGAAATTGTTTAAATAGGACCTGTCTTACAAAGTGAAGTAGGCCAAAAGATCCTCAAAATCTAGATATCATGGCTGAATTACAACAATTCTGCAAAGATGAGTGGCCAAAATTCCTTCACAGCACTGGAAAAGACTTATTGCCAGTTATGGCAAATGCTTGATTGCAGTTGTTGCTGCTAAGGGTGGCCCAACCAGTTATTGGGTTTAGGGGGCAATCACCTTTTCACACAGGACCATATGTAGGTTTGGATTTTTTTCCCCCTTATTAATAAACACCTTCATTTAAAAACTTCATTTTGTGTTTATTTGTGTTATCTTTGTCTAATATTTAAATTTGTTTGATGATCTGAAACATTTAAGTGTGACAAACATACAAAAAAATGAGAAATCAGGAAGGGGGCAAACACTTTTTCACACCACTGTAATTGTAATCAAAATAATTCAACCTCCATCGCATTTTAGGTTTATATATAAATATAAAATTTTTCAGGTGTCTGCAGTAAATAAATTACACAAGAACAGTTTCAATAGTTAAATAAAACTAAAATTAGGATTTTATCCAAATTCAACACTAAATCCTACTTTCAAAGACTACTGCAGTCTCAAAATTATTCAACCCCCTGAATAGAATTCCTCAGAAGAGCACAATTTGCAAATCAGGTATGGTCTCAGGCACACCTGATACAACCAATCAAGGGCTTCATCAGTTGCACCAGGTGTGCTTGAGAAAGAACAGCTCAAATAATAATGAGGTTTCAGTTTCCACATTCAGGCACATACTAAACGCTGAACTCCAACATGTACACCACTACTGACCCAAAAGCACAAGAAAAGTCATCTCCAGTTTGCTCAAAACTACATAAAAAAGCCAAAGAAGTTTTGGGATTCTGTTCTATGGAGCAGTTAAACAGAACTGGAACTTTGCAGGCCTGTGGGTCATGTCTGGAGGTGGAGGAATGAAGCATACACTGAAAAGAACACCTTGACTACAGTGAAGAATGGTGGTGGCTCAGTGATGCTTGGGGGCTGCTTCACTTCCTCTGGTACTGGAAACCTGTAGTGTGTGGAGGGACACACTACAGGTATGAATGAATGATACACCTTGTATCATTCATTAATACTCCCATACATGACATATTGTAATGAAGTATGGGGAAATACATATAAAACAAACATATATCCACTCTTTATGCTTCAAAAGAGAGCTATTAGAATAATAAACAAAGCAGCTTACAGGGAACCAACAAACCCACTTTTTCTTCAACAAAAAACTCTCAAGTTGAAAGATCTGGTTGACTTTAAAACCGCAATAATAATGTTCAAAGTGAAGAATTTATCACTGCCCGCAAATATCCAAAAGTTGTTCCAAACAAGGGAGAAACGATATCACTTCAGAGGAACATGTATATTTCAAAAGCCTACAGTGAGAACAACCACCAAGCAACACTGTATTTCAGTGCAAGGAGTCAGATTATGGAACGATTTTGGACCTGAATTAAAATCATGTACAACGCTTGGAAAATTTAAACAAAAACTAAAGGAAGAAATACTCCAAACATATTTACAAGACGACATGTAAACTCACATAAGGATTGACATATCCAGCCTGTGTTGTGTTGTAGCTTAGTTTTTTTTTCTTTTTTTCTCTGTGACATTTTGTCTTAGATTTGTTTTTGAATAGTAACTGCTTAACTTAGCCTAGCTTAGTTTTCTTTTTTCTCTCAGTCACATTTTGTCTTAGCTTTGTTTTGAATTGTAATCGCTCTTGTCTTGTTTTCTCTTTTTTCTCTTTTGAATTCTTGGATGGAATATGGGTGGGCAATATAAGCTGCGGCTTCAGCCATCACCCATTTCGGATAACTTACATGGAATTGTATAGTAGGAGGAGTCTTTGTTTAATTTGACCTTGTTGTTATATTATTCAGTTTCTTTTAACCTGTACTGTACTATCCGAAATAAATTCATTCATTCATTCATTCATTCAACTCAATCAAGTATCAGGAAATCCTGGGAGAAAATGTCATGAAATCTGTGAGGAAGTTGAAGCTTTGCGTCATGGGACCTTCCAACAGGACCATGATCCCAAGCATTACCTCAAAGTCCACCAAGGCTTGGTTTCAGAAGAAGTCCTGGAAGATACTAGAGTGGCCATCACAGTCGCCTGACTTGAACCCCACTAAAAAAAATCTCTGGTGGGATTTGAAAAAGGCAGTTGCAGCACAAACCCAAGAATATTAGTGAACTGGAGGTCTTTGCCCATGAAGAATGGGCTAAGATTTCTCAGGAACACTGCCAGAAGCTGGTGTCTGGTTATGCATCACGTTTGCGGCAGGTCATAACAGCAAAAGGGTGCTCTATTAAACACTAAAGATGTTTGTCATGAAGGGGTTGAATAATTTTGAGACTGCAGTAGTCATTAAAAGTGACATTTTTTGTTGAATTTGGAGAAACCACTTGTGATATTAGTTGTATTGAGCTACTTAAATTGTTCTTGTTTGATGTGTTTATTGTAAACAGCTGTTAGTTTATACATTTTGCCAATAAACCTAATTTGCAGTCGGGGTTGAATAATTTTGATTGTAACTGTATACTGTATATGGCTGTCGCTATAACCACAATGCTGTAATACTTCACTACTGACAAGCCAACCCAGAGGTTGCCAAGCAACTGCAATAGCTGCAATGTTCCCCTTTTTATATTTTCACCTCCTTAAGTTTATATTTATGTGCCTGCATTGTAAATGAATAATCAACTAAAAAAGTTGACGATGTTTTTTCGAGCCAGCGGAGACAGTTTCTGGATCGGACCAACTCCTCAACTGGCTCTCCCCAACACATAGGCAGCCTCAGCCAGTGATGAGACCCCGGGCAGGCTCCAGCTGCCCGGGTCTCATCACTTTCACCTCCTCCACACTGAATGGTAACTGCCACCACGCCTGCTCCAATTTGGCCCTACATAGAATTGAAAATGCCAGAGCCTACTCAAGCTGAATGACAGCTGCCACCATCCATCCACAGACCCTGTAGTGAAAATGCCTGATCAGGGGTTACCGCTTCAAACAGTAGGCTTACCATGCCAAATTTAACCTTAATATACAGCTTTATTGAAACTATTGTGGTTTTTTGTTTGTTTTTTATAGAGAAACAGCAGCTCACCTTGGAGCCATGACTCTTGTCTGTGGATCAGGAAGCCTGTGCTCCACCCTCCCATCACACACACATGGGAGTGGAGCTGACAGCAGCCATCAGCACAGGAGGAAACCATGCTAAACGGGGCGGCAGTGGCTCAGGAGGTAGAGCAGGTTGTCCAATAACCAGATGGTTGGCGGTTCGAATCCCATTCTCCCCAGATGTCCTGCCATTGTGTCCCTGGGCAAGACACTTTACCCACCTTGCCTCCAGTGTCTATAACACTGGGTATGAATGTGTATAAATGTTCGGTGGTGGCTGGAGAGGCCGTTGGCGCGGACTGGCAGCCACGTTTTGGTCAGCCTGCCCCAGGGCAGCTGTGGCTACAGTAGTAGCTTGCCACTACCATTGTCTGTCTGGAGTGAATGAATAATGTATCTATTTGTAAAGCATCTTTGAGTGTCTATGATAAAGTGCTATTGTGGTGGACACACATACCGGACCTGTTGGACCTGTTTTGTGACTCACATTTTAGGTCAGAACAAAGGCAGGGCAGCTCCCTTAGTAATTACAGGAAGCTGCAAGAATCATAGCTTTGGTATGTAAGTCTTGAGACTGTGGGGGGTTTAATTAAGGGATTAAAAAGGGGATGCATTGGAGACAGTGGAAGTGATATCATGGAGAGAAAATGCATTGTGACTTTCTTAATAATGCAAGGTGGTTTGTGAGACATGTGACCTATGAAGTGTAAGAGTCCTGATATTTAAGGACGAGAGTTTACTGTGTGGACCTCTTTTGCTGCTTTGAGATGATGGTGTTGTGAATAAAGCTGACTTGAGAGAGAACTCTGCCTCGTCATTTTCACATCGCCACACTGGTGACCCGAGACATATCATGCAAGAGGAGAATTCCCCCAGGCCAGCCTCGTCAGGAGCCCCCAGCCAAGCGAATGCCACCACAGTCCAGCTACTGGACTTCTGGCAGAACAATCCGCACTCCTGGTTCAACGCGGTTGAGGCGCAGTTCATCCTCCGGGGGATATCGGTAGACGCCACAAAATTCTACCACATAGTCGCAAAGCTGGACAACAACACGGTCCAGCATGTGGAGAGCCTGATCGACCAGCCGCCAGACAGCGACAAATACGGCATGCTGAAGGCTGCACTCATCCAGTAATTCACCCCCTTGGCGGAGGAGCGAGCTGAGAGGCTCCTGGCGTTGACGGAGTTGGAAAATGACATGCCCGCGAACCTGATGGAGAAGTTGTTGAGGCTGAAAGACTCTGACAACGATCACTTCATTTTCACCCACCTTTTCCTCAGGACTCTACCGTCAGCAGCGAGAGCGACCCTGGCCAGTTCGTCACTGTTGGTCCAATGGGACTACCGTGCGCTGGGCAGAGAGGCGCAGCGGATTGTCAACGCCACCAAGCGGCGTGCAGCCATGGCCGCGGCAGCGGAACTCGGCGCGACGACCGGAGACGACAAGGTGCCAGAGGCAGCGGTGCCAGACTCACCGACGACGGTGGCGGCAGGGGCCAAGGAACGCGGATCGGACGTCCTTTGTTTCTATCATTGCTGTTTCGCAGAGAGAGCACGCAAATGTGTACCACCGTGCCAGTTCAGGCGTTCGGGAAACGCCAAGACCGGGGGTCGGTAGCAGCCGCGGCCCTCGGGGAAGAGAACAAGCTGCTCTACTTGTCGGACACACGATCCGGGAGGCAGTTCCTCGTCGACACAGGCTCCCAGTTGAGTTTCATCACACCTTCCTACACGGACAGACTAGCTGGTTCCGGAGGTCCCCGGGTGACGGCAGCGAACGGCTCGGAGATTAAGACCTTTGGTGAGAAGACTCTGCTTCTGTCTCTACACGGCCGTGCATTTGAGTGGACTTTTGTTGTAGCAGCAGTAAATTTCAATATGTTGGGGGCTGATTTTTTGTGCTCACATGGTTTGTTGGTTGATCTCGCTAACAGGTGCCTGGTTAATGCACTTTCTTTTAATTCTATCCCCTGTACAGTGCGAGTGACCCCGCCAACAGCACAAGCCAACGTCACAGCTGCAAGCGGTAAGTTCCACACACTGCTCACTCAGTTCCCAGCACTCATGGTCCCCACATTTTCGGCAACAGTCGCTAAACACGGGGTGGAGCATTTTATTACCACTACCGGACCGCCCGTTTTTGCAAAAGCTCGGCGCTTGGACGCAGTTAAGCTGGCCATAGCGCGCGAGGAGTTTGCCAACCTGGAGAGGTTGGGCATTATCCGACGTTCAAACAGTCCTTGGGCTTCCCCGCAACACATGGTCCCGAAAGCTGACGGAGCATGGCGACCTTGCGGGGATTTCCGCCAGTTAAACAACGCTACAGCGCACGACCGCTACCCAATCCCACATATCCAAGATTTTTCTGTTCATTTGGCGGGGGCACGCGTTTTTTCTAAAATAGACTTGGTCCACGGTTACCACCAAGTCCCAGTGCGCGCTGAGGACATACCCAAAACAGCGGTAATAACTCCATTTGGCCTATTCAAGTTTTTACGCATGCCATTCGGACTTAAAGGGGCTGCTCAGACGTTCCAACGCATGATGGACGCGGTGCTTCGCGATCTCCCTTTCGTGTTTGTTTACTTGGACGATATTTTAGTAGCCAGCGTGTCCGAAGACGAACACGAAAAACACCTGGCCACAGTTTTCCGAAGGTTGGGAGATCACGGGTTAATAATCAACCCGGTGAAGTGTCATTTCGGGGTGGCGCAGATCGATTTCTTGGGACACCGCGTCTCCCCCGAAGGGGCAGTTCCGCTTCCTGACAAAGTGCGCGCGGTAGCAGATTTTCCCCGGCCGCAGACGGTCAGGGCGTTGCAGGAGTTTTTGGGAATGGTGAATTTTTATAACCGTTTTCTCCCCCACGCGGCGCAACTCATGCAGCCGCTGTACGCCGCGCTCAAAAAAAAGAAACCCGCAGATAAGATCGAGTGGCCCCCGGAGCGGGACCAAGCGTTCTCTGAGGTGAAAGCAGCCTTGGCAAAGGCTGCGTTGTTGGCACACCCAGACCCAATGGCCCGCATAGCGCTCACCACTGACGCATCAGAGGTGGCCATAGGGGCGGTCGTGGAACAACATGTAGCCGGGGTTTGGCAGCCCCTCGCATTTTTCAGCAGGACCTTGCGCGATAGCGAGCATAAATACAACGCGTTCGACAGGGAGCTGCTGGCTCTCCATTTGGCCATCCGCCACTTTCAGTTCTGGCTAGAAGGACGCTCTTTCACCGCGTTCATTGACCACAAACCGCTAACATTCGCGATGGCCAAGGTTTCTGAACCGTGGTCGGGCCGGCAGCAGAGACAGCTGGCCGCGATATCAGAGTTTACCACTGATATTCAGCATGTGGCGGGCAAACTCAATGTAGTGGCAGATTGCCTCTCACGCGCCGTGGCGGCCCCAGTCAGCGTAGGGGTAGATTATGCAGCCATAGCCGCGGAGCAGGTTGGTGACGCGGATGTGCGCGCGCTTCAGTCTGGACCAACAGGGTTAAGGCTGGAGAGCAGGGTGCTACAAGACGGTATGCCCCCCTAATCTGCGATGTCTCCACGGGACGGCCGCGTCCAGTAGTACCGGCCGCGTGGCGCCGCCACGTTTTTGACTCGGTTCATTCCTTGGCGCACCCTGGAGTGCGCGCGTCGGTCAAAATGGTAGGAGAGAAATTTGTGTGGCCGAGCCTCCGCAAACAGGTTAAGGAGTGGGCAGCAGCCTGCACGGCGTGTCAACGAGCCAAAGTACACAGGCACACGAGGGCTCCTTTGGAGCCGTTTCACATTCTGGCCAAGAGGTTCGATCACGTTCATGTGGACCTCGTGGGCCCCCTCCCGCTGTCACAAGGGTGCACACACCTTCTGACAATGGTGGACCGCACCACGCGCTGGCCTGAAGTCGTCCCGCTGGCATCAACCACAGCCGAGGAGGTGGCGCGCGCGTTTTTAACAGCTTGGGTGGCGCGCTTCGGTGCTCCGTCGGACATTACGTCCGACAGAGGCCCTCAATTTGTGTCCGAGCTTTGGTCAATAATGGCCCACAGCCTAGGTGTCACAATTAAGATAAGATAAGATAAGCCTTTATTAGTCCCACAACGGGGAAATTCCAGGATTGCAACAGTACAGGGATAGCAACACTCAGAGCAACAATCAGAAGGCAAGAAAACAAAAACAAGCAAGCAAGAGCAGCTAATATACATATGTACATATTACTATAAAATATATATATACACACACACAGACACACAGTGCAGAGCATTGTAGCTGGATGGAATAAATATATGAATATATAAACACAGTGCAGAGCATTGTAGCTAGATGGAATAAATATGTAAATATATAAACACCCACAGTACGGAGCATTGCAGCTAGGTGGAATAAATATGTAAGTATAATACAATTCACCGCACAACCGCGTACAATCCGCAGGCTAACGGGTTATGCGAACGTTTTCATAGGTCATTGAAAGTGGCTCTCAGGGCGTCACTGACGGATGCAAATTGGGTTGACAAGTTACCGTGGGTGTTATTGGGGTTGCGTTCTGTGCCTAAAGAGGACTTAGAAGCCTCCCCAGCGGAGCTCATGTTTGCGCAGCCACTCCGGCTGCCTGGGGAGTTTCTCCCAGATAACCCTGCGCCAGACGCCTCCCCGTCTCAGCTGTTGCAGAGCAACATAGAATCAAGCACGCTGCCCGGCCCCGCGCACCACAGTTTTCCGCGTGTTTTTGTGCCCAAAACTTTGAAGAACGCAGAGTTTGTTTTTGTTAGACACGATGCGCATCGAACCCCACTGCGACCGCCTTATGACGGACCATTCAGAGTGCTAGAAACAGGGGACAGGCAGTTTTTGCTAGATTTGGGGGGTAGGAAAGAGAAAATTGGCATAAACAGACTCAAACCTGCTTTTGTGGTGGCAGATGAGCAGGTGCTGTTGGCGAGGGCCCCGCGGCGAGGTAGACCACTGCGGGGGGCTTCGCAGAGTAATGTTTCCCCAGAACACCCACAGGTGCTGACAAAAGGTTTCCACCCCCAGACGGCAAACCCCCAGGACAGTGCCGCAGACACGTTGAATCCCAGCTACAGCAGATACGGGAGGAGGCTGAAGCCTATACGGCATGTGGACTGATGTGTATTGATATTATCACGGCATGCATGTGGTTATTCTCTTGTTGTTCTGTTTATTCTAAAATGCTGGGGGGGCTTTGTGTGGTGGACACACATACCGGACCTGTTGGACCTGTTTTGTGACTCACATTTTAGGTCAGAACAAAGGCAGGGCAGCTCCCTTAGTGATTACAGGAAGCTGCAAGAATCATAGCTTTGGTATGCAAGTCTTGAGACTGTGGGGGGTTTATTTATTTATTTAGCGAATGCAAAGTCCTTAAGCCAAGCAGTTGCCTCCTGGTTTGCTGTATGGAGGGTGTGTAATCCTCCTTCCAGTCTTTGGAGCGGGCAAGCCTCTATGATGTGTTCCATAGTTTGCTCCTCTCCACATGCGCACAGTGGGCTAGGGCTACTGCCCCATCTGTGAAGGCTGGCCAAGCAGGGGCCATGTCCAGTCCTGAAGCGATTGAGTGTAGACCACTGTCTCCTTGGGAGGTTGGTGCCCGGGACCTGTTGGTTGGGGTTTATCACCAGCTGTTTGTTTGGGACCTCCTTGGTTTCCCATTCCTCTTGCCAAGCTGTCTGGATGGTAAAGTCAGCTGGGGGAGGGTTTTTCCAAATCGGCTGTCTGGATGAAAGTCGGGCAGTGGGTGGGGTGTAGATATCTGCATGGATTGGTAAGTGAGGAAAATCTTTAACTTTTTGGAGCATCCTTTGAGTTAATGCTGCTCGCCGGATGTGTGGAGGGGCTATGTTTGACAGTACAGAGAGCCAGGGGAGTGGTATTGAGCGGATTGTTCCAGTTATAGTTCTCATGGTTGAGTTGAGCTGGGTGTCTACATGGTGTGTGTAAGATGACCTGGACCAGACAGGGGCACAATATTCTGCTACAGAGTATGAAAGGGCCAGTGCTGAGGTGCGCAGGGTGGAGACTGCCGCCCCCCATTTTGCACCAGCGAGCTTGCAGAGCAGGTTGTTTCGTACTTTCACCTTAGCAGCCGTCCCCTTTAGATGTTCCTTGAAGGATAAGGTCCTATCAAGGGTCACTCCAAGATAAGTTGGATTTGGGGCATGCTTAAGCTTGAGTCCGCTCAGGTGGATGTTTAGTTCTCTGGCAGCTTTTGCATTGTGGAGATGAAATACACTGGAGACGGTTTTTGCTGGGCTTGGTTTTAGGCGCCAGATTTTGCAGAACTGGTCCAGTTTAGCAAGATCTTCCGTGAGCACCCGTTCCAGTGGTTCAAAGTCTGGTGCTTGGAATGCCAAACAGATGTCGTCTGCATAGATGAATTTGCGGGATTTTGTAGTAGGCAGGTCGTTTATGTAGAGGTTGAACAGAGTTGGAGCTAGAACTGAGCCTTGTGGGAGTCCATTTTTCTGCATTCTCCATGCACTTGTGTTCTGACTGAGGTGGACTCTGAACCTTCGGTTGGTCAGCAGGGTTTTTATAATTGCTGTTGCCCAAGCAGGGATCGCCTTTATAAGTTTCAGGAGGAGGCCTTTGTGCCAGACCGTATCATAGGCGGCTGTAAGATCGAGAAACACAGCCCCTGTCTTCAGTCTGCTCTCGAAGCCATTTTCAATGAAGGTGGTTAGGGCCAGTACTTGTTCTCCTGTACTGCGGTCCTTGCGGAAACCTGCTTGATCCACACTTAGAATATCCTCTATTTCTGGGGAAATGCGTTGCAGTATTAAGCGCTCCATGATTTTGTAAGGAACGCTGAGTAGGGAGATTGGGCAGTAGCTTGCTGGTAGTTTGTGGTCTTTGCCAGGTTTTGGGATGGCAATGACCTTTGCTGTCCGCCATTTCTTTGGGATCGAGTTCGTTTGTGTGATCCTTGTGTAGAATTGTGTCAACCAGGTTAGGGCTCGGGGGCCAAGATTCTTCATGAATTCTGGGAAGATGTTATCGTATCCTGCTGCCTTTCCACATTTCAGGCCCTGTAGGACTTTCTCCAGTTCAGCAGCCTCGAAGGGTTCAGGGTTCGTTTCCTCTACAGGCATTTTTTGGTGTTTTTTTAGCTCAGTTGTAACTGCTCTTCTGGTGTCTTTGTCTTGGGGTGCTTTGGCGATAGTCAGTAGGTGGGATGCAACTTGGTTGGGTGTGACGGATGCTCGGCTTTGGCTAGGGGGCTTCTGTGCAGCTCCTAGGCGACGGATGAGGCTCCAACATTTCCTGCTAGAGTGGGTAAAGCTCCGGTCAGCAACTGTCTCCTCCCATTTCTTTCGCCGGGCTGTATTTAGCGATTCAATGAGATGGTCTGCTATCTCTGGGTCCCCTGATGTTTGATAGGATTGTAGGAGGGCAGCACTTTCTCCGTCCAAATATGGGACATAGAGGGGTCGGTAGCCTCGTGGGATTGCAGTATGGGCAGCCTTGAAGATTGCGCTGCAGAAGCGGTTGTATGCTTCATCTACAGTGATGGTGTGGAGTGGGATGGTAACAATGCTCCGGTCCAGAGTTTCACTGAATTTCTTCCAGTTGGCTTTGCGGAAGTTCCAGTGCATCTTCCTTGGGCTGTATATGACTGGAAGTTGTAGGCCAATGTGTACAAGCAGGGGCCGGTGTTGGCTGTGTGGAAAATCATCAAGAATGAGGATCTGTGTAGGATATGGCTCCCCATTCAAAGAGCTGACCCAACACAGGTCAGGAGAATAGTCCTTCTTCCACCTAGCAGAGTGGAAGGTTCCTCTTTGTTTGGGGTCGTATATCAAAGCGAGGTCATTTCTGGATGCCCAGTCTGAAAGTGCCTCCCCATCACTGTCCACTGCTGGGTACCCCCAGTCAGGGTGATGGCTGTTAAAGTCCCCCACATAGATGGCAGGGTGGGGTAGGGTGGGTAAGACCTGCAGATCCCAGTTGGCATTAGGGGGCTTGTACACATTGACAATATGGAAGCCACCAATGATTATGGTGTCTGAGAAATGTGTTGTTATCAGGTGATTTGCTTCAACTATGTCAGAACGCACATAGGTGGCACATCCATGTTTAGCATGTAGAACATAGCACAGGAGGTCAAAGCCTTTGATGGTGAAGCGGCCAGCTTCCTCTGTGCCAATATGAGTCTCTTGGAGGCAGATTACATCAATCGAATGTTGGAAGGCGAGGACTTCGATAAGGCTTCGCTTGGCTGCTTGGCTGTGGGGGGTTTAATTAAGGGATTAAAAAGGGGATGAATTGGAGACAGTGGAAGTGATATCATGGAGAGAAAATGCATTGTGACTTTCTTTATAGTGCAAGGTGGTTTGTGAGACATGTGACCTGTGAAGTGTAAGAGTCCTGATATTTAAGGATGAGAGTTTACTGTGTGGATCTCTTATTCTGCTTTGAGATGATGGTGTTGTGAATAAAGCTGTATGTGAGAGAACTCTGCCTCGTCATTTTCACATCACCACACTATATAAATAACCACTGCATGGTGGCGCAGTGGTTAGCACTGCGGCAGCACAGTTTACCTTCGGCTGGGGGATCACGGGGATCATGAGATCGTGGGTTCGATCCCTGCCCCCGGCCAACAGTGATCTGTGTGGAGTTTGCATGTTCTCCCCGTGTTGCGTGGGTTTACTCCGGGATTTCTCCGGTTTCCTCCCACATGCCAAAAACATGCAGGTTAGGGATATGGGGCGCTTGCGCACGCAGCCACCGGCAGCTGGTGGCTTGTCACCGGACTGCAGAACAAATCTACCTACGGGTACAAAATAAGTACAAAAAAAAATAAATGGGATGCATTATTATTAAACAAAAAAACAATATGAGTGCAGGCCAGTGCAGGCCAGCTACTGACTGAGGAAGAGTACCACTTCACTTTGCATGGAACAAGTCAAATGGCACCACTGAGAGCATGTAATAACTTTACTGTTCCTGGTAGGAACACAGGATGCTTTGTTAGTCGGTGGCTAAAGATGTGTCCTTTGATTCGCTGATGGGACTCACGGTATAAAATGTGGCAGTTGTACTATTTTCAGGGTTCCAAATTGAACAGTACTTGGTTCCAAGGTTGTCATAGCCAGGAGCGGCACTGGGGCTAAGCTCCCAGTGTCATAAAATGCTCCTTACGGCGTGCGTCTCGAAAAGCCTCTGACAACTAAGTCCAACTCCTAGCCTGCCCATGTGGTTTAGTCTCTAAGCCCGGTGGAAGTGCTTTTACTAATAGGAGAAGGGGCGAGGGCGGATCTCTGGCACCTTAAAACCAGATGCTTTGGGTAGATGGTGCCTCGTCAACCTGGGAAGGTAGCCCATCTAGGGGAAGGTAAACCCTGATTTCAAACCTCCGCTGCCTTGCGGCACACCCGGTCACGGGAAAGGCTTCGGGAGTCAACCCTGAGGAAAAATCCGGAGTCGAAGCCTCTAAGGCAGTTCTCTGTTGTGCTCAACATTGTTCTGGCAGCTCCTGCGACGGCGCTGGTGCCAAACTATAGCAGCCCTGCTGTTCCTTTGGATTCACCAGTGACGTGGAGAGGGGGGACATGCTGCATGGGTAACATCTTGTCCTCCATATCTTCCTGCCCAAGCTTGAATCCTACCAACGCCCAACGCTGGAAGGTAGAACACCGTTGCGCATCGGCCTGTTCAGCCACAGGCGGTGCTGTTCCAGCAGAGTAGACGTTTAGGATTCTCTTCCATGGTCATCATAGACCGACGGAGGCCGACGACGAGTAAAGTTACTTGGTAGTGTTGTAGACAAAGTATGACCATTCAGGCTATGGTGGAAGTGAAGTTAAAAAGTTTATATACCTTCAAAATGATTATGAAAATATGATTTTAGGAGTAAAATCTTACATAGTGTTGCTTTACATTGGTGTGTATCTGTTAATGTGATGTCACTGTTCACATACAGTATGTGCCATGTTATCCTACCCCGTCAGATTCCCATGGATAATCTGACCAGTGTGTCCACTCACACATGAAGCCAATCTGTTCAGCTGCTTGCAGAATAATAGTCAATCACACCAAGTTTCGGAGATGCTTCATTTTGTAATATTCTCTAATATACAGTGGTGTGAAAAAGTGTTTGCCCCCTTCCTGATTCCTTATTTTTTTGTATGTTTGTCATACTTAAATGTTTCAGATCATCAAACAAATTTAAATGTGAGACAAAGATAACACAAGTAACAGAAAATGCAGTTTTTAAATGAAGGTGTTTATTATTAAGGGGAAAAAAATTCAAACCTACATGGACCTGTGTGAAAAAGTGATTGCCTCCTAAACCTTATTACTGGTTGGGCCACCCTTGACAGCAACAACTGCAATCAAGCATTTGTAATAACAGGCAATGAGTCTTTTACAGCATTGCAGAGGAATTTTGGCTCACTCATCTATGCAGAATTGTTGTAATTCAGCTACATTGGAGGGTTTTCAAGCATGAACCGCCTTTTTAAGGTCATGCCACAGCATCTCAATCGGACTTAGGTCAGGACTTTGACTAGGCCACTCCAAAGTCTTCATTTTGTTTTTCTTAAGCCATTCAGAGCTGGACTTGCTGGTGTGTTTTGGATCATTGTCCTGCTGCAGAACCCAAGTGTGCTTCAGCTTGAAATCACAAACAGATGGCCGGACATTCTTCTTCAGGATTTTTTGGTAGACAGCAGAATTCATGGTTCCATTTACCACAGCAAGTCTTCCAAGCCCTGAAGCAGCAAAACAGCCCCAGACTATCACACTACCACAACCATATTTTACTGTTGGTATGATGTTCCTTTTCTGAAATGCTGTGTTACTTTTACACCGGATGTAATGGGACCCACACCTTCCAAAAAGTTCAACTTTTTTCTCATCAGTCCACAGAGTATTTTCCCAAAAGTCTTGGGGATCATCAAAATGTTTTCTGGCAAAACTGAGATGAGCCTTTATGTTCTTTTTGCTCAGCAGTGGTTTTCGTCTTGGAACTCTGCCATGCAGGCCATTTTTGCCCAGTCTCTTTCTTATGGTGGAGTCATGAACACTGACCTTAACTGAGGCAAGTGAGGTCTGCAGTTCTTTGGATGTTGTTGTGGGGTCTTTTGTGACCTCTTGGATGAGTTATTGATGCGCTCTTGGGGTAATTTTGGTCGGCCAACCACTCCTGGGAAGGTTCACCACTGTTCCATGTTTTCACCATTTGTGGATAATGGCTCTCACCGTGGTTCACTGGAGTCCCAAAGCTTTAGAAATGGCTTTATAACTTTTTCTGGATTGATAGATCTCAGTTACTTTGTTTCTCATTTGTTCCTGAATTTCTTTGCATCGCAGCATGGCGTCTAGCTTTTGAGGATCTTTTGGTCTACTTCACTTTGTCAGGAAGGTCCTATTTAAGCAATTTCTTGATTGGGAACAGGTGTGGCAGTAATCAGGCCTGGGTGTGGCTACAGAAATTGAACACTTTTTCACACCACTGTATGACTTACAGAAATCAAAATCGAGCACAAAGAAAGAATTTTTGCCTCTCAATTTATTCAAGCAGAAACATTTTTTCAGTGTTTTTCCACATTTTCTAACTAAACATGTACAGCTCATCTTTACACTTCTGCCCTTTTGTGTTGTAATATTTTTTTCTTACATCAGCACATCTTGCTACTTTTTAAATGTTATTTACTCATAGTCATAGAAATAAACATTTTAAACAAATAAACAGAAACAGTTTCCTCAGTCGTCATCTTCCTCCTCTTCACCTGACTCCTCCGTCTCCTCCTGGGTGGCTTGTTGCTCCTCTAATGCTTCCTGTAGTGCCTGTTCCTCTTCCAGTGAAGGGTCCAGGGCCTCTGTGATTTCTGGCCCACTGGGGTATTCCTTCTGTGGCTGTAGGGGTAAAGGGAGGCTGTGGCCTTCCCCTGTACACTTCACACCCCAGCCAACATATATGTTCTCAAACTTTCTGAATTCAGTGAGACAGCAAATGGTGACTGTGTGAATACAGCAGCTTTAATGAGGACACTGTGAGAAGTCTAAGGATAACTGAACATTCAGACTTTTTCCACTTACTTTCCACAAGCATATGCACATGCCCCTGGCCATAGATTAGAGCGCAGCACAGCTACTGCATGCTGGGACGTGAGAGCAGAAGACAACCTACAGCTCCAAGGAGGAGTGTTGAACATTTCTGTGACATACAAAAATCACAAAGACTTAACTTCAGGACTCTGGTTTGGTTTCATACCCAATGACCAACAGATTTAGGATTTATTGTATTTAGGACACACAACGCACACAAAGGAAATATAAAGTAGCCCCATGTGCCTTAATATAAATCATATATTAAAATAATGTAAACTAGTTACTACCTCCTTTGCTAGTTTCTGAAGTGTGTTTTAGTTATATTAACACATCAGAGGAGCTTACAAGAAAGATCGGAGAAAACGTTACTTGATCACATGTAATGAAACTAGTGACAAGTCAATCCTACAAATGACAAAAGTCAAGGACTGACCGATGTCCTGGGAGACAGGAGTGAGCAGACTGGGTCCAACTTCTGGCTCAGGCTCATCAGGCTCCTCTTCCCTCTCATCAGCCTCTGCTTCCTCATTTGAGTCGTCTCTTGGATTCTCTGTCAGGTTTACCCAAGTACATCGGCCCTGCAGTCAATGTGCACACATTAAGGGCCTGATTTACTGTGATAATACATGAGAAATAGCCTTTACTAAATTTCACGAGCTTTCTTGAAAATTGTGTTTCCTTATTAGTCTTTTTTGTGTGTTTTATTATTAAACTTGCATGTTTGACTGGAGATGCAAACATAGAGGCAGGCTTATTTAAGTGGGGATTTAGTATGTTTCATTGAGTTTTTTTGCTTTGCTTTGATCAGGTCTTCATTCATCAGTGGACGAGTCTGCCTGGTATGGTAGTTGTTTCACAGATGGGTCAATATACAGTACATAAAAGTGCGGAGTGCAAAGACAGGTGTGTTACTGTGATAATTAAAAAGGTCCTCAGTTCTGTGCATGTGAGTGTTCGGAGAGAGGGGAGTGGGGCCTCTAACAGTTTGCAGTCTGGATGGCCCAGGGGAAGAAACTGTTTGACAGTCTGGAGGTGTGGGACCTGATTGATCTGAACCGTCGTTCAGAGGGAAGTAGGTCAAACAGATGGTGGGCGAGATGTGAAGGGACTCCTGTGATGGCCTTGATCTTCTTGAGACAGGAGGATCTGGAGATGTCCTCCAGGGAGGGCAGAGGGCCACCGGTGATTTTTTGGGCAGTGTTGATGACCCTCTACACAGCCTTCCTGTTATCAGCTGTAGAGTCGGCATATGACACACGCAGACAATAGGTGAGCACGCTCTCTGAGCAGCGGTAGAAGGCCAGCAGCAGCTTCTGGTCCAGGTTGTTCTTCCTTAGAACACGGAGGAAGTGCAGCCGCTGCTGGGTTTTCTTCACCAGGGCCTTGGTGTTGACAGACCATGAGAGGTCAGAGGAAATGTGGGTGCCCAAAAACCTGAATGTGGGGGGGGGGGGCTGTCTGTTCTTCCTGAAGTCCAGTATGAGTTCTTAGGTTTTATTGGACATTCAGTTTCAAGTTGTTTGGTTGGGACCACAACAGCCCATTCTCTACCTCTGCCCTGTAAGCCTTCTCATTGTCACCAGTGATGAGCCCAACCAAGGTGGTATCGTCCGCATACTTCACAATGACAGTGTTTGGGTGGGTTGGAATACAGTCAAAGGTATACAGAGAGTACAGTAGTGGGCTTAGCATGCAGCTCTGGGGGGAGCCAGTGCTGAGAGACAGTGTGAAGAAGTGGTGGGGGCCAAGTCTGACTGTTTGTGGGCAGTTGGTAAGAAAGTTTTTTATCCAGAAGCAGCTGGGGTGGGAGAGGGGGATCTGGAGGAGGTGCAGTTTATTGATCAGGTTGTCCAGGATGATGGTGTTGAAAGCTGAAGTGTAGTCCACAAAGCGCATCCTCACGTAGCTCCTTGGGTTCTCCAGGTGGCTCAGCGTCCTGTGGAGTGTGGTAGTGATGGCATCTTCTGTGGACCGGTTCTCTCTGTAGGCGAACTGGTGGGGGTCGAAGGATGGGGGGAGACAGTCCCTGATGTGCTGGGACACCAGTCACTGAAAATACTTCATGACTACAGATATGAGTGTTATGGGTCTGTAGTCATTCAGGCTGACAGTTGTGGACTTTTTGGGGGTGGGGATGATGGTGGAGGCCTTGAGGCAGGAGGGGACAGTAGCGCGCATCAGGGAGAGGTTGAACAACTTGGTGAGGACCTGTGCCAGCTGGTCAGCACATGCTTTGATCACCGCTCCTGGGATGCCATCGGAGCCAGCGGCTCTGCGGGGGTTCACTCCTTTCAGTTTCCTCCTCACCCCGTGCATCTGTAAAGGAGGGGGGAGAGGGGGGTGAGAGGGGAGAAGGGGGGGACAAGTTGTGGAGGGAGGTGTACTCAAACCGGGCAAAAAAGCTGTTAAGCTCCTATAACAGAGTGAAGCTGCTGTCCAATGTGGGGGGCCCTGGCCCCTGTCGTTGGTGAGGGCCTGGACGCCTCTCTACATCTGTCGGGGATTGTTGTCTTTGAGGAAGCCTAACACCTTCCTCCTGTAGGCGTTCTTGGCGTGTTTTATGCCTCTTCTCAGGTTGGCTCTAGCAGTGCTGTATAGAGAGCTGCCCCTCATGCCCCTTTTCCACTAGTACCCACTCAGCCCTACTCTACTCTACTCGACTCGCTTTGTAGCCTTTTCCATTAGTACCTGGCACCTGGTACCTGATACCAGGTACTTTTTTAGTACCGACTCGAGGCCAGGGTACAGCCGTGCTAAGTTGGGCCAAAAATGTGACATCAACAGACTGCAGGCCACTGATTGGTCAGGGCATAACGTCATGAAAGCGTCCTCTTCTGCATAATCTCCAAACCACCATTTGCAAAATTTCACGGAGTAAACACGATCACCGAGTCAACACGATATTAATAGAGATGGCGTTGCAGGTTTCGCGGAAATCTACACTGTGGTCCAATGAAGAGGTGTGGAGTTTTCTGTGCTTGGTGGCAGATAGTATCCAGAGCGACCCACAACGAAACAGATGGCAGCCTAGCATAGAACCGGCCTACGGACAAGCTGAAGATGAAAGTGAGAGAACCATCGATGGTGAGTGATTTGTGATATTGTGCATCTTTTCGCTTATTTATCCTGTTGGTGGTAAGCTTACTTTTTTTGAGCAATACAGCACCGTCCTGTGCTGGCTAACGAGTGTTAGCTAGTAGCTAGCTAGCTAGTAGCCAACTCTGCTGATTCGCGCTTACTTTGTCCGAAGTATTCGCTTGTGAGAGCAAAACGATGAAATATGTTAATCCTGGTTAAAGTCCTGGTTTGTGTACGTGTTGCACTTTGGTGCTGCACATTAAGTTGTGTGTATTTTCTTTCTAGAATCTGTTTCCACATGCCAGGGGTCCGCCTCCCTCAGCATGTTGTGTTTATATTTTGGATACCGGTCAAGAGGACCCCAGGATCCAAAATCTCAAGTGCATTGTCAAACCAGTCATTTATAAACTGATTCATATAATTTTCTAAAACCTCATAATAGACCCACACACCTATTCTGTGGATTTTCAAAAAAAAAAAAAAAGTGTTGGAACAGTGTTGTCGTGCTGTTTCTGTTCCATCATAAATCCCTGGATTGAAAATGTACTTGTACATGTACAGAGTGGATCCTGGGGTGCTCACTGGTCAGGGAAACAAAACATTTTTTATCACATCCCACCACTGACTTTCACAAGTGTATTTCCCTAATACAGGTAACATCTCAAAAAATTAGAATATCATGAAAAAGTTCAATATTTTTTTGTCACTCATTTCAGAAAGTGAAATCCATATATTATATAGATTCATTACACAGACGATGATGTATTTCAAGCGTTTATTTATTTTAATTGTGATGATTATGGTTTACAGCCCCTGAAAACCCCAAATTCAGTTTCTCAAAAAATTAGAATATTACATAAAATTAATTTTAAAAAGTAGTTTTTAAATAGAAATGTTGGCCGTTGAAATGTTGGCTAACATGGACTGTAGCCATAATCTTCAAAATTAAAATAAATAAACGCAATATATCACTGTCCGTGTAATGAATCTATATATGGGTTTCACTTTCTGAAAAGAGTGACAAAAAATATTGAACTTTTCATGATATTCTAATTTTTTGAGATGTACCTGTTTATGTTTTGAACTTGCTTTAACTAACCACCATCCATTTCTGTCTTTTGTCTAGGCAAGAGGAAAGGAAAAGCAGGCACCCCACAACCGACCTTGCCACTGTGGAAAGTACTGAAATCCTTTGCTTTTAAGTGCCAAAACTAAAGTAGCACAATTTCCACTTAATATAACAGGGACTGAACTGAGATTTATTTGATTGTGTGAATATTAATTACAGAATAATTGAAAATGAATGGCACATCAACTGTAAAATAAACCGCTTGTTAATGTATTTAATTTTTTTGTCAGATCACTTGTGTGATCCTTTGTGAGTTATATTCATAACTGTATGTTGCACTTTGGGGAATGGCAGTTCAGTCATCATTATAATTTAGTTTATATGTGTAGTTTATAGTCTACCATCAATAAACTCATGCAGTATTATAATAGCAGGACAAATTACAAATATTTGAGACCCATTGTAGTGCTTCCTTTTATATTTTAGCAATCCAACTACAAAACACCGCCCACACTTGAAGCCAGGGCAAGAAGAGACACAGCGGTGATAGAGCGGTGACTAAACTTTTATTGATAAAAATTACATATTTTGACTGAGCAACTCCACACTCAGTGATGCACACCCTCAGTTAAAGTACTAGATTCCATTCAACTGAATGTATTAATTCATTCTGATTATTGAGGCCACAGTAAAAATAAATGATTTTAAACATAACCCAGCCCTTGTAAAATCTACTTTACTGAAGCGCAGCTACATGAAAATTGTGGTTAAATACAACAACTAAGCACTTTTTTGTCACATTCCACCACTGGCTTTTAGCAACAAGTGTATTTCCCAAATATGTTTTAAATTTTCTTTAATTAACCACCACCCATTTCTGTCTTTCGTCTAGGCAAGAGGAAAACAATTCACCCAAACCGGACTGTGCGTCACTATTTACAGAGATGCAGGCTGAAGAGCTGGTGAACCGGGACCAGTGGGAGGGGCACATCCAGCTGCTTCTCAGTGAGGCAGCATGACCGGCGTGTGTGACCTATTCTACGTTTTGGGGTTGTTTTTACAGTTTGAATTTTGCACATTCTGAATAATCTGGAATTTGCTGCAGATTGTAATAAACAATTTAGTGACTTATGTGTTTGCATCATGATTTTCTATTTTGTCTGTTAAGACACCGGTGGGAAAAGAGTCAACAGCACAAACCATTTATCAGAGACTTTGAGAATAATGGCTCATTTTTAAGAAAAAGTAACCAAAACAATTATTTTATTTACTGAAGACTGTATTGTTGGATTTGCCAGTGCAGAAGACACTGCACACTTTAGTGATAGTACCAGTATATGGAGGAATTATGTGCTATATTAGCATCTGGATCTTCTAATAATGGGTTTGGATAGGGGTGTCTAATCATGTGCCATGGAGGGCCAAGACCCTGCAGGCTTTACCTCCAACTAGTGTCTTCAACAGCAGATTCCACTGAATTTCTTCCACTGACTGCTTATCAGTGAAAACACCTGCTGAAGAGACTGGATAGAAGAGAGAACCTGCAGGGTCTTGGCCCTCCATGACACATGATTGGACACCCCTGGGTTAGGGTTTAATGTGATTTAACATTTTAACACAAACTGCTTTATGGTTCATAATTCTGTTGACAGACTTACACCAAACCAAAAGTGATTTCTCAAACTGCTGGATTGTTCTTAGACAGCTTTTCCAATCTTTTAGTATTTAACTTGTCTCTCGGTGGTAACCTTCACACATAAAACAAAAGAGACACATCTGCCAAAATTCCAAAGGTTTATTGTCAAAATTCCCAGTGCAATACTACATGAATACACGTATAGTATATTGTTGATGCAGAGAATATATATTTCTACAGTATCTACATGTATCTAGTAAATCTAGTATTTTCCATGTAACCTTGTGACGGCATTATTTTAATTGCTTTTAATCCTAGATCAAGTTTGTTTTGGCCTAAAATGCATCATAATTGTCAAATATATCTTATTATACCTAACTCAGTACTGTTTACCTTTTGAATATATATTATGTGGCTAATATAACCCCATTACTACAACCTGGTGATAAAGTTTTGTCAGCTGAACAGTTTTTGCCACGACACCACCCCAGACTGGAGGGCTGCTGGAGCAGGTACATGACATGATGTCTCAACAGTCTGTCCATGATTTTCATGCAGATCAAAGCAGTTTGTTGCACAGGAAGCTAAACGTTTCTACAGACATTCTTAAGTTCTATAACCACTGATCGTTTGTGAAGCTGGGGTGACATCAGTGAGAGGCTGTGCTGAACGCCCAGACTGACGGTTTGAAGCGGTAATTTTCCCACAACAGAGCCATCTGAAACACGCACACAGCATACATATTTTAGAACCTAATAGCAATAACTTGCAGACATTACAACGTAGTATGACGTACTTAAAGCAAACTAGCATTAGCAATCATTAGCTTACCATCATATGTGATCTAGTTTGTATTCTCACGTCTTCTGCTCTATGGCTTCCTAGATGCTCCAGTACTTTTCCAGAGTGTTTCGTCTCACTGCCTGTCCCCTTCTCTGTTGGTCCTTTTTAGCCTTTATGGTGACAAAAAGCCAGAGACCAAGGAGTCGCCTTGTACAGCCGCAATGTTGTGTTTTGCTTGGGTTGCGTGTTTTACGTCACGGGAGTGTGGCACCGCCTTGCTGTAAAAAAGTCCCACCCACCCCAGGCGTACCCAGCTGCAATGGAAACAGAAGCGAACTGAGTAGAGTAGAGTAGAGTAGAGTAGGGCTGAGTGGGTACTAGTGGAAAAGGGCCATTAGCTGCACAGATTGGAACATCTTTGAACAGCAGGACCTGGACTCCTATACAGAGTCTGTCCTTATTAAACAATAAGTGTTGTGTAGAAAATGTGACAGTCACCAAACACATCTGGGTCTTTTCCAAACCGGAAAACCTGGATGACCAATGAAATCCATTAGAGATCGCAACTCAGCCTTCAGGGAGAGAAGCAGTCCTGTAGCTGGAGGAGAGCATTTTCAGGCCAGGTTTTAATTGTTTGGTTGGGGGCAAACTCTTTGTGAAGGGGGGGGGGGGGGTTATGCAGGTATTAGAAGCAGGGAGAAATGATCTGATTGTCCAAGGTGAGGGAGGGGGTTGGCTCGGTAGGCGTGCTTAATGTTGCTGTAAATATGATCCAGTGTTCTGTCCCCTCCTGTGGTACACTTAACATGTTGGTGGAATTTGGGGAGTACAGTCTTTAAGCAAGCTTTGTTAAAATCCCCTGCAATAATGGGGGCTGTGTTGGGGTGATCGCTCTGTTTCCTGCTGACAATGTGCTGGAGGTGCCTGAGTGGTAAGCTAATGCTAATGTCACGAGGAATGTAAATAGCTGTTACAACTACTGCGGTTAACTTGCGGGGAAGACAGAAAGGCCTACACAGAAAGGACATGGCCTCTAGGTCCGGTGAACAGTGGTTGTGAATTATTCTACTGTTGTTACACCAAGACTGGAGCACATAAGCACAGAGCCCACCACCACTTCCCTTACCAGAATTGGCGTTGCAGTCATAATGGTGTGTAGTTCGGCTGGGTAATTCCACAGTGACATCTGGGATAAGTGGGTGAAGCCACGATTTGGTCACAATCAGAATACCACAGTCCCAGACGTAGCGATTATAGGCGATCTCCAATTGCAGCTCATCCATTTTGTTGGCAAGGGTTCTGGCATTGTTGAGAAAGATTGAAGGTAATGGCGGTTTGGTGCATAGCTTGTGCAGCTGGGCACAGAAGCCAGCCCTGCAGCCTCGTTTCTGCTTTCTGTCTCGTCACCATCTGCGCTGCTTGCGGGGCCCGATAACAATCCCCGGAGCACCTGGAGGTCTGGCAATCTCCTCAGGGATTACTGGACTAAGTGCTGGAGATGGTGGAGTTTAGTTGGTGGCCAATGCCTAGAAGTTCCTGACGACTGTAGATAATTAATCCATCACAGGAGGACAAAAAAGACAGGAAAAACACAAAAACAAGCACAGCAGTCTGGAGTGTCTAGCCGCAGCATGTGAATGCGCCGCCATTTTGCAGTCTGTAGAGAACCAAAGATAAACTCACTGTGCTCCAAGCACACTGTACCAAGAGCCAAAAAAAAGGATTACAACAAATTACACTCTGTTTTTACAAGCAAAAGTGGCTGTGTATACTAATTTTATTTAGCCATTGTGTTATGTTAGCATCAAAGAATGTTATTGGGTAAAGATGAAAAAATTAAGAATGTTTTTTTGTCCGTCATTCCAAATGTATTACCACAGGTGATTTTTTTCTGGAGGCCTATTAATCTCTCCCATGTGCTTCTCCTTGCTGGAATAAGAGTAGTAACCTGTGTGACAAAGAGATCACACCTGCTTTTGGAAAGTATTAAATTCACACACAAAATCACCAAATGCCACTCTGACAAGTTAGCTTTGTGTGTGTGGAATAAATGCATTTGTATGGTCTCCATCCAGTAGTTCACACAAAAATGTCCCACTGTGCATATTCATTATGGTGAAAGTGCAAAATCAACACCGTGCACTATTTTGCTTATTTGAATCCTCATCGTACGGCCTTAACCCACAGTGACAAAGATTCTTACGATCGATGGGTCCATAAGAATCTCCCAGTTCCTACGAATTCTGAAGTTTACATACACTACCGTTCAAAAGTTTGGGGTCACTTAGAAATTTCCTTATTTTTGAAAGAAAAGCACTTTTTTTCAATGAAGATAACTTTAAACTAATCAGAAATACACTCCATACATTGCTAATGTGGTAAATGACTATCATAGCTGCAAATGTCTGGTTTTTGGTGCAATATCTACATAGGTGTATAGAGGCCCATTTCCAGCAACTATCACTCCAGTGTTCTAATGGTACAATGTGTTTGCTCATTGCGTCAGAAGGCTAATGGATGATTAGAAAACCCTTGTGCAATCATGTTAGGTCTGCAATGCTGTAATTGCTGCAAATGGAGGATTCTTTGACGAAAGCAAAGTTTGAAGGAAAAAATTATTATTTCAAATACAAATCATTATTTCTAACCTTGTCAATGTCTTGACTATATTTTCTATTCATTTTACAACTCATGGTGGTAAATAAGTGTGACTTTTCATGGAAAACACAAAATAATTGTCTGGGTGACCCCAAACTTTTGAACGGTAGTGTACATTCATGGAGGGGGGCATAGTTTCTTACAGCTGCCATTCAATTCGCAAGAGCAACTTGAGGCATTCTTGAGAAATGAGGTGCTTTTCTGTCATACGATGGCCCTAGAGTTCTTACGTTCTTCGTAAGAATGCCTTGGGATTTTCTAACAGCATACTTACTGCCATCTTACAAAAATTTTTGTGCAACTCATGGCACTCTCAAGTCATTGGTAGGAAGATCTTATGCTTTTGACGCATTTTGTCAGCACAAATGTTGCACAAATGATGTACTTCAGCCTTAAGAGCGCCTCACTACTGCCTTACGCACGCTGTACGAATCTTCATGCAAACAGGGATTCAGACTGCATTTTCTACGACAACTGTAAAAGGCCCACAAGAACAACTTAAGGTGTTCTCAAGCACATTTTAAGGTGTTCTTGAGGCATACTTACGGCCAATGTCTTGTTTAGTTCTTACGTTGTTCCTATAGCATTCGTACGGCCGCCCTGCGATGAGGGGTGTTCATGGGGCGTTCGCAGAAATCTTGGATAAGACCGTCGACCTGGCCATGAACTTACAAACGGTATACAAATCCTAGATTCTCCTATGACTGCCTTAAGAAGGCTGTACGAAATGGTCCAAAAATTGTTCGTACAGTGTTCAAATCCGTTCGTAAGGGTATTTTTGACCGTAGCTTTAGTTGTTCACTTTGTTCAGTATTTGAGCACTTGCAGACCTTTAGTAAATCAGGCCCTGAATACACACATGTAGAAGCTGAAGAAATATCTGAGATTTATACCTGCTGCAGGATGTGTTGAACATGATGGACCCAGGTGTTCAAGGACTCGGCCATTTCAGACGCTGGAATTCCTTCAAAGTCAGGATTCACTTCATGGCTGTCCTGTGGTGCCTCCTCATCCTCATCACCTTCTTCCTCCCTTGCCTGATAGAAACCCTGGGGGCTGACCTGTGTGCCAGCAGAGATCCGGGCAATCTGTGCTCTCAGATAGTTGGCTTCATTTCCGGGGAAAGGTGGATAACTCACAATGGGGTTATCCAACCTCCCCGTGAAGAACTTGCAGATTTGTCGAGCAGCAGTGATCTGAGCAGGACTAACTGAGGGCAGCTTTACCCAGGGGAGACCAGGCTCTTTGCACACATAGTAGACAAATTTGTTAGTCCCCGTTCCTATGGCTTCCTTTGGCACTACTGGTGGGGCTTTGTAAGTTGACCGGGGAATTGGATCTGTCTGGAAACAGCACCAGAGATGTATGACTAGCAGGTAATTTGTTGCACTTCTTAATTCCTACTTCTTAATTTGTTTTAAGTTGGTTATCCAATGGTTATCCAATGGTTTTGATTATCCAGTTGGGTGTGCCATTATGACTTTTTTTTATTTAACAAATTTAACAAATATTCCATATTCATTTCAATCACCTCATTCTCTCCTTGCTCCTCTTGAGTCCCTCTTTCCTCATCCTCAGTTGCTTCATCAGTGCTCTCCTCTTCCTCGTCCTCTCTGTACTCTGCTTCAGCAACAATATAGCTGCTCTCTGTTCCCAGAATCTTGCCCCACAAGCGGCAGTGCAGCAGGCCATGTGACGCAACGAGCTGCTTGAGAGCTAAAAAGATTCTCTGCAACTCCTCTCTACCCAGACTCACTCCAGCCTGCTCTAGGTAAAAGCCCACCTCGCTCACATTAGGGAGAGGAGATTCCACCTGAAGAAAACCAACAAACAGTGAACAAATGTTCATATATTGATTATGTCTGAAATATATTTCTGCATTACAAATATCATATAAACAAATAAATAACTACCAAGCTTATGGTATAAATAACAGAAAGGCATTGATAATTATGTTCATGCAGAGTGTAATACTTCCATTTCAATGTATCCTTGTAACTGTTTTTCATATTTGTGCCCTTCAGAGGTAAAGTGGGCTATCCCACAAAACCATTATTTTGAGAAAATGAGCTCTAAAGTTGAAATATTCTCAAAAAATCAGTGTGCCTATATCATTAAAAAGTTACCCCCTATAAATACCTTCAAGGTTTATGCAGAGCTAGGCAGTTTAAGAAAATGATAGACCCTTAACAATTAGTGTAGTACAATTAACTCATTTTTGACCTACATGTGGGATAGCCCACTTTACCTCTGAAGGGCACATTTATGGTTAAAATATGTTAGTTTAAACATTTTCTCCAGGGAGTTGCCTGGAGGTGCAGCTGTCCAAGGTCAAAGACATCAACTGGCCTTCTTTTTAAGCACCGTTGTCTAAAACACAGTGAAGCACTGTTTGAAAAGAGACAGACTTCCAGGTTACAGGTTCATGCTAATATTTAGCCCAGCTAGCTTTTGACTTTTAAAATGTAAGATACCCCAAATTTTAGAATTAAACCTCATATTGTACAGTTTCTACTTAAGCCTTGCAGCTTAATGCATGCTTCTGACTCTTCTGATCCTTTATTTGAAGATATCCATAAGAAGATGATTAAGCGACCTTAAACAAAAGTGGGGATACAATTGAGATCTAGCTAGCTAGCTTGGAAGCAGGAGCTTGACTAAAAAGACTGGACCGATGGAAAGTATGTACAGTTAGTATGGACAGTGACTCAAGTTTTGTAGCCATTTACCAAAACATATTCAAGATACAGTTATATAATCAATAAGTGTCATAAATTGCTCTTTTTAAGGGCTGTTGAAGGACGCCAAACGCTCACTGTGGTTTTGCACATTTATTAACGTAAAGACAGACATCAATGGCAATCAATGACAGCTGCGCAGCCCGTGAACCCATTTGACAGCTGGAAGCTGCGCAGCTCTGTCAAATTAAAGCACAAACCAAAAACCATAACAATACAAGAACAACACAACCCCAAAATGTAAATAATAACACTACAAGTACAGAATGACAATAGCCCCACATGAACCAAATACAGCAAACAGGAAAAATACTGAAACAAACAGACAAAAAAAGACTAAATTAAACAGGAGACTGGACACGGCACCCACTTGTGCCCAGGATCATGACAGTGCCCCCCCCTCACAAAGCAGACCCCCCCAACAAGCTAAACAACCCACCCCGGGGGGGAGGAGGGGGAACCAAGGCACGGAGGGACTGAGACACAACACAGAGAAAAAGAAACTAAAAACACTCATGATCCACAAACTGAACCAATGTGGTGGCCCAGGGCTCATGGACCCCCAGCTGGCAGCAACGACGGCTCGGGCAGCCCCACAATGCAGTCCGTCTGGCAGTCTCCCTGAGTCCCGGAGCCAGCTGTGCAGATGGCACAGCCCCTTGGGTGGCCTCCCAGAGTTCATGGGCCACTGGACCGCTGAGCCCAATGCCCCCCCCGCCCCCCAGAGGCAGCAGGCTAGCCCCCAACAATGACTGCTGGCCAACGGTAGTGTCCGACAATGATGGTGGTTGACCAGCAGAGGAACCTGATGAGAGAAGTGGCTGCTCAGTGGGGTCCTTTGATGAGGACAGGGAATCCGAGATGACCTTAGACAAAGGCGTGGCACCCGCGGCGACCTCGGGCAGAGGTGCAACACCCACGGAGGCCTCAGCCTGAGGCACAGCACTTGCGGCGACCTCGTACAGAGATGCAGCACCCATGAAGGCCTCGGGCTGAGGCACAGTACCCGCGGCGACCTCATACAGAGGCGCAGCACCCATGGAGATCTCAGGCTGAGGTACAGCACCCATGGAGACCTCGGGCTGAGGTGCAGCACCTGCGGTGACCTCAGGCAGGGGCACAGCACCCATGGAGGCCCCAGACAGAGACACAGCACCCACGGAGGCCTTGGACTGAGGTGCAGCATCCACGGCAACCTCAGGCAGGGGCGCAGCACCCACGGTGGCCCCAGACTGAGGCATAGCACCCATGGTGGCCCCGGACTGGGGCGTAGCACCCACAGCGACCCCAGACTGAGGCATAGCACCCACGGTGGCCCCAGACTGGGGTATAGCACCCAGGATGGCCCTGGACCAGAACATAGCACCCACAATGAAAAGACTTACCTGTGCAAGAACCAGGCCAAGGAGGCGATCAGCCAGCAGAGCACCAGCCGAGGGCAAGAAAGGAGGGCCCACGACGGCCTCGGTCTGAGGCATATCACCCATGGCAGTCTTGGAATGAGGTGTATCACCCATGGAGGCCCCAGGCTGGGGCAAAGCACCCATGGGGGCCTCAGGCTGGAGCGTAGCACCCTCAAACGGAGGCGCTGCATCCAGGGTGGCCTCAGACGGAGGCGTCGCACCCACGGTGGCCTCAGGCAGAGGCGTAGCACCCATGGTGGCCTTGGACAGGGATGTCGCACCCATGGTGTCCTCTGTCAGGGAGGAAGGACCCCTGGAGACCTCAGAAAAAAACTCAAACAAAGCATAGACAAACCCCATCAGAGTCAGCCGGCAGCAGTGGAGCCCAGCGGGGGAAGCTCTAGTGTGGCTGATGGCAGTAGTTGGTTCCCCCAGCCAAGAGCCAGGCAAGATCTCTCCAGGCTAAACAAGGAACTTTGCCTGAGCTCGAGCTCCAACGCTGTCCAAGACTCTGACGACTCCGCTGTGATGACCCAGGCTTCCGGCTGGAAGGTAGGCAGAACCCCCAATGGAGGAACTGGCGCTGGTGCACCCCCAGACACAGCAGCTGCAGCAGGAGATCCTCTGATCACTGACGCCACCTCCCATGTTGCCGGAGCCAAGGGACACTCCCGTGTCAACTCAAGCATTGGAGCATAGGTGGCACTCTCCTCCCATCCTGAGCGTTGCTGCAGGGCTGGGGCTGGACTCTGCAGTGTTGCAGGCCTCTCCATTGCATGATGGCTCCCTCCCAGGACCGATGGACCCTCAGGGGATATAAGAGGAGAAGCTGGAGAAACAGGTGAGGAGAGAATTACAGCTGTAGGTGGTAAACGCTCAGCCAAGTTGGGCTGCTGCTGCCGAGCTTCATGACCAGGAATAAAGCAAGACATTTCGTTATATGGTGTTGAAAAATGAAAAGATACTGTACTTGCCTTAATTCCTGGGCCGTGGTGGTGTCTGCTGTAAGGCTGGATGACGTCTTCCCGGGAGCTGCGAAGGTCGTCTGGTGCAATGGGCAGAGCACCGGAGTTGGGAGATGCTCTGCCGTCGGCTCAGACTCCGTTCTGGCTGGTGACGCTCCCCCCAGTTGCGGCAGAAGCTCAGGGAGGAGCCATGGCTTGTAGTCCAAGATGAGCTCCTTCTCTGCTGCAACCACCCGTTGGTGCTCCTCCAGCTCCTCCGTGCAAGGCCCATCTGGGGACACCAAGGCTGCATACCCAATGCAACCGGCTGCGGGACACTGTTCGATGAGAGGGAGACAGGATTGCAGTTGGATAGTGGTCCCGAACTCGGGACTTCCATCCCCGGGAGCATCCCCTCCGCGGCACAGGTTCAAATGGCAGAGGGGCTCTCCCCAGCCCGCAGAGCCGGTGTTGAGCATGGCAAATGGAGGTGAGGAGGTCTGCCAGTTCCAGGTCACTCCACAGGCTGAGGAATGCCTCAATCACCAGCGCAGCACTGTCCCAACCTGCAGTTCCTCCTCAGGAGTATGAGTTAGGTGAACGTCTGATACGATGTCCTGCAAAAGTCCAACTGCCCAACACTCCTCCTTGTCCAGCTCAACTCTCCCACAGTCCGTGCGGCCAGGCATGCTGAAAAAACTGGACTAATGTGGGAGAACAGAAAAGAAAGAGAGGGAGAAAAAAAAAAGCAAAACTCACAGTGGCTGGTGTCCACACCCTGGTCATGTCCTTCTGTCATAAATTGCCCTTTTTAAAGGCTGTTGAAGGACACCAAATGCTCATTGTGGTTTTGCACATTTATTAACGTAAAGACAGACATACAACAACACTACACATACAAATAACCGATGACGAGGGTGCTGGAGGAGAGCGGGGCTCAATGTCAACAGGCAGACAGAAGCCTGGGAAGGCCGAGCAAAAAGGGGAAAAGACTGACCTGGACGGAGCTCTCCTGTTCTCCTCGACAGCAACCCAAAACACTAAGCGTCAGGGAAAGGATCAACTGAGGACATCGAGCAGTAATGGAAGGACACGACAATGGGAAAAGGTTGTCGTGCCCTTAAATACTGTTTTCTTGATAGGAGACAGGTGTGGATACATGAGTGGTGAAAGTAAAACAATCAATGACAGCTGTGCAGCCCGTGAACCCGTTTGACAGCCAGGAGCTACGCAGTGCTGTCAGAGTAAAGCACAAACTGGAAACCATAATGATACAGGAACAACACAACCCCAAAATGTAAATAATAACACTACAAGTACAGAATGACAATAACTCCACAGGAACCAAATACAGCAAACAGGAAAAACAATGAAACAGACAGAAAAAGTCTAACTTAAACAGGAGACTGGGCACTGCACCCACTCGTGCCCAAGATCATGACAAGAAGGTTGAGGTTCAGGTTACTTTATTTGTACCTGTAGATAGATTTGTTTTGCAGTCAGGTGACATCCTTTTAGACACATATTTACAAACCACAATTACATTCAACATGAACACAAACACAGGCACACATGAAGCTGACCATAAACACGGTAAAAGTACTCAAGGCTCCACCAATCAGGACATAAGACAAAGAGATAAGAGAAAAAACAAAGAGAGAAGAGGGAAGGGTCATAATAAAAAAGTTAAAAACTAAGTCAAAGAGATTAAAAACTCAATAAAAGTCTAAAACCCAATAAAAGATTTGAAACCCAAATAAAAACCTACAAAAATAAATAAATATAAAATAAAAATTGATAAATAGATAACTAAATAATGTGCAATATATTGTTACATCTTGTTCAACTCTTGGATGTCACCAGACTGCAAAACAAATCTACCTACAGGTACAAATAAAGTAACCTGAACCTGAACCTGAACTCTTTGACAGCAGCAGGAAGAAAGTTGTTTTTGTAGCGCTGGGTTTTACATTTTGGGACAACAAACCTCCGTCTGGAGGGAAGAAGTTGAAAGTGGCAGTGCAAAGGGTGGGAATCATCATTTTAAAATCGAGGTAGCAATCCTCTGTACCTGTCTGGTGTACAGGGATGCCTCCCCAGGCATGCACAGGATATCTGCAGCCTCACAGTAGATGGCATTACACGAGATTAAATATAGTTTGTTTTATTAAGATCCTTATTAGCACTTGTGTAAAACATTGGCTATTCTTCCTGGGGTCTAATATATACTGTATATTCTCCCTTGTGTCTACTTTGTACAGAGGAGGAAGTACAATAGATCCCTCTGCAAAATGGACCAGTCAGCAGACCATGAACAGGACCCTGCTGGCAAATGTGGGGATGTCAGTCCCTATAGGATTTCACGGGATGTTTTTATGAATGTTGTGGCTCAAAAGGCCTGAACTTGTGGGAAATTTTTAAAAAGTTGCAATCAAAGTTGTGATGTTTTGAGGGGTTTTTTTGCACTAAAAGTTGTGGGAGGAATTTCAAATTTTAAAGCAGATGCTTTTTTTCATAGTTTACTGCAATAATATTCTGTGTAACACTACAAGAAAAGCACAGGATTGTCAAAAATTTCCTATTAAACAGTGATTTGTAAATTACACAGAAATGTCTGCTATACAAAAAAAACTATTTTGTGCAACCTCTGTCATGTGCTGCCCTATTGGCCTATCTCCCAGCTAATAGCTGTTGCCACATTTATAACTGGTTTAACGCCTGATATGTCACTATGGCGGTCTACAAATATAGCAGCGATAGTTTCTTGTTCATAACAGTGGGGTGGCCTGGGATGGAGTCAAATTCCCGGCATGAATTTTTATCCCAGTCCGCCCCTGATGAGGAACAATGTGTTTGGCTGGGTTTGGAATGTTCACCTACTCCCTCCCTCCTCGCTATACAGTGAATTTAGATATAGTGAACTATATAGTAAACTCAATATAACAATAAATAACAGCTTTCGGACACTACTGGGCTTCTTTTCACAGCAAGGTTAATGGCATCACCATGGTGAGACAGTAAAACCTAATAGACTAATGGTGGTAAAAAAATGAATACCTGCATGGAATTTGTAGTAAATGTGTATTAAATCAAATCCATCCATCCATCCATCTTCTTCCGCTTAATTCTTTTTTTTTTTTTTTTTTTCGGGTCATGGGGGGGGGGGGGGGGGTGTCGCAGGGCCAACACAGAGAGACAGACAACCATTCACTCTCACATTCATACCTAAGGACAACTTAGAATCCCCAGTTTGATGCCAGTTAACCTAACTTGCATGTTTTTGGCATGTGGGAGGAAACCGGAGAAATCCCGGAGTAAACGGGGAGAACATGCAAACTCCACACAGATCACTGTTGGTCGGGGGTTGGGATCGAACCCAGGATCCCCCGGCCAAGGGTGAGTTGCTGTGCTGCTGCAGTGCTAACCACTCCACCACCACGCTGCTCTTTGACCCTTTGCCCTTTGTCCAGTTTTTTTTTCCACAATATCTTTATTGAACCTTTTTTTTTTTTAACAAACATGATACAAACAATCAAACACTAACACTAAAGTACTACAAAAAAAAAAAAAATGCACTAAAAACACCAACAACCACCAACAAAATCAAGTCTTCAACAATGCTCCTCTGTTTAGTCTAGACAATCCAATACATAAGTATACATATTATGTTCACCAGTTTGGAATTTACAAGGTCCACACACATCATTCACCTTCTTCTTCAAGAGTTATGTTTAAATTTTTTACATAATCAATAAAAGGTCTCCATATATTCTCAAACACAATTTCCTTTGATTTCAGTATATATGTTATTCTTTCTAATGGAAGGTTTGTTAACATCTGTCTTAACCACTGAGTCACATCTGGTCTATGAGTCTTTTTCCATAATAGTGCTATACATTTTTTGGCATTAAGCAAACTGAGGTCTATGAATGTTCTTTCACTTTTATTAAAATTATGCTTTTCTGGGTACAGACCCAACAAAAACAGTTTAGGATTCAATATGATTTGTTTTGAGATTATTTTTTCAATTGTTACCCTCACCTCTTCCCAAAACATTGTTATTAATCTACATTCCCATAAACAATGAAATAGGGTTCCTTTACTTTCCATGCATTTTGTGCATGTATCTGGTATATTTTTGTTGTATCTATTTAACTCCTCCGGTGTAACATACATCCGCATTAACCATTTGAAATGTATCAATTTAAGGCGTGCATTTATTGATTTGGTTTGAGCTTCTGTACAAGCCAATTCCCATTGTTCCTCTGAAATTTCAATTTGCAGATCTTCTTTCCAGTAGTTTAATCTTTTCAGTGAATTTTCACTTGAAGATAGTGTCAATGAGTTATAAAACTCTGAAATAATACCCTTTCTTTTACTATCTTTCATCATCATTTTTTCCAAGGATGAATAAATAGGTCGAGTGAGAGCTTTATTTTGATTTGATCGAATAAAGTTTCTAAGTTGAAGATATTTAAAAAAATGTGTTCTATTGAGATTAAATTTGATCCTCAGCTCTTCAAAAGACATTATGTTGTCTGCACATGGCAAATATAAATCCTGAATCTTTTGTATCCCTTTTAAATTCCATACTTTAAATACAGCGTCCGCTCTCCCTGGTTTAAAATATTGATTACCCCATATTGGACTAAATTGTGACAATAACTGTGGTTCTTTTAAATAGTTTTTAGCTTCACACCATATTTTGATCATATGCTTTACAAATGGATTTTTAACTTGTTTTTGTAATTTTTTTGCCGAATCTGAGTATATGAATATGGGAAGAGGTAAAGGTAAATTGTATGATTCCATTTCAGTCCAGTGAGGGAGATCATTTGATGAAAAATAATATGTCATAGACCTCAGTTGTGCCGACCAATAATACAACATAAAATTTGGACATTTCAGACCTCCACGATCAAATGGTAAATATAATAAAGACAAACGTAATCTAGCCCTCCTGTTGTTCCATATAAATTCCACTAACTTTTTTTTTTATTCTTGAGAATAGATCTAAAGGTGGTGATAAGGGAATGTATTGAAATAAATAAAGTATTTTAGGTAAAATATTACTTTTAAGTATATTGATTCTCCCGATCATCGACATTGGTAGTGACATCCATCTCTGAGTTAACTCATTGATATCTGACATTAAGGCTTCATAGTTGACACTGGCGACTGATTCTAGCTTAGGCATAATTTGGATTCCTAAATATTTAAACTGATTTACAACATTGAATTGATTTACCTCAGGGGCTGGGTAATTTCTCTGGGTCTCATTTAGCATTAATATTGAAGATTTAGTTTTATTTATTTTATATCCTGATATTTCCCCAAAATTCTTTATTAAATTCAACAAGGTTGGAATTGATTTTTTTAGATTCGACATAAACAAAATTATATCATCGGCGTACAGGGAGATTTTATGTTCTGTTGGTCCAACTTTAATTCCATATATTTGTGAATGTAAACGTATCGCTATCGCTAAAGGTTCAATTGCCATAGTAAACAGTAAAGGTGAAAGTGGACAGCCTTGTCGACATCCTCTATTGATTTTTATTGGTTTTGAAATATTGTTATTTGTTAGGATTTCTGCTGTAGCATTATTGTATATTATTTGAACCCATTTTATGAAATTATTTCCAAGTCCAAACCTTTGTAGGACTTCAAAAAGAAAGGGCCATTCAACTCTATCAAAGGCCTTTTCGGCGTCCAATGATAGGAGAGCTGTATCCGGTGCTTCTTTATTAAAATAAATAATATTAAATAGTCTTCTTACATTATGGAAGCCTTGTCTACCCTTTATAAAGCCATTCTGATCTCGATTAATAATATTTGGTAAAATTTCTTGTATTCGTCTTGCTAAAATTTTACAGATTATCTTAAGGTCGGCGTTTAATAGGCTTATTGGTCTCATATTTTCACATTTATTAGAGGGCTTACCTGGTTTTGGCAGCAGTATAATTAAGGCATTATTTATGTATGATGGTAAATTATTATTTTGAAATGCTTCTAAAACCATTTCCAAAAAAGGTTTTATTAATTTATTCTTAAATTTTTTATAAAGGTCAACTGGAAGACCATCTGGTCCTGCACTTTTTCCTGATTTCATATTATCAATGGCTAGCCCAACTTCTTCTTGACTAATTTTAGACTCCAATATCTCCCTGTTTTCATTTGGAATACACGGTATAGATAGTTTGTTCAAAAACCCATTTAGTTTTGTTAAATCAGGTTCATTTTTGGTATCATATAATTTTTCATAGTAATCTCTAAAGGCTCTATTAATTTCTAAAGGATCTATAACTACCTGTCCATTACTTATAATACTGGTTATTGGTGTTTTAATTTCCAATTGTTTAATCTGCCATGCTAATAATTTTCCTGATTTTTCACCTTGTTCATAAAAAGATTGTTTCAATCTTAGAAGACTCGAGGCAGCTCTATTCGCTGATTTTTTGTCGTATTCAGCTCTCAAAATCAGTAATTCATTCTCCAACCTTGGATCTCTTCCTGCATACACTTTTTCCTGAAGACTTTTTATTTTATGTTCCAATTTAGCTCTCTCCTCTCGAGTCTTCTTAGATTTTGATCCTGTATAACTAATAATATGTCCCCTAATAAAAGCTTTGAAAGCCTCCCACTTTACACATGCTGATGTTTGTGTAGTATTGATGTCAAAGAACTCGTCTATCTGTTTTTCTATATACTTGACAAATTCCTCATCCTGAAGCCATTTATGCTGAAATTGCCATCTGCCTGATTCCTTTGTCAATTTTTTATCTACATATATTAGACAACAGGGTGCATGATCAGAGATCACGATGTTATCATAAAAGCAGTTTTGAATCTTGGACCTTAATTCTGTGGAAATCAAAAAATAATCAATACGTGAGAATGTCTTGTAGGTACTGGAATAACAAGAATAGGCTTTAACTTGTGGTTTCATTTCTCTCCATATATCTAACAATCTCAATTCTTTCATAAAATGATTAATAGTCATCCTACATCCAATGTGCGTACAATCCAGTCCTGTTGATCTATCCACACCTGGATTCAATGTACAATTAAAATCCCCTGCTATTATATGTTGCCCTGTAAGTGATGATAAGATGAGAAATAAATTAGCAAAGAACTTCTGATCATCTATATTGGGACCATATAAGTTCACAAGATTTATATTTTCTAATAGCAAAGAACCTTGAATGATTACATATCTTCCAAATTTGTCTCCAATTACATTTTTCACTTGAAAAGGAACTGATTTATGTATGAGAGTCATAACTCCCCTGGCTCGGGATGAAAATGAAGAGGTGAATACACTTCCCTGCCATCTACTCCTAATTCTTTTAACATCCTCCTCTATCAGATGAGTTTCTTGTAAAAACACAATTCTTGAACCCATGTCCTTTATTTTATTCATAACTTGTTTAAGTTTTTTTAAATTTTGTAGACCTCTGCAATTCCATGAAGTTAAATTAAGATTAACACTTTGGTCCATGATCAATAGAGAGTTTGGGATTACCTTGCAGTGTAAACATGCTCATACAGAGAAGCAAAAACATGAGTGGTTGAACATTCATCCTACAAACTACACACAAACAAATTTCCCCTTCCCACACTTGTGGCAAACCCCCCAAAATCAAAAGAAAAATTCTGTCTCCCGATATAGCCATCGACCGTTCCACACCCACGGGGAACAGCCTAAGCCACTCCTTCTTCATCCTCCCAATCACCCTAACTCTACTGCTTTTAATGACGTAACATTAACTCTCCTCTGTAGTTTTCCAACTTAACTCCAAAATTTTTAACAACTTTGTACATCATAGTTTTTTTTTTGTTTGTTTGTTTTGTTTTTGTTTTGTTTTTTTTAATATATAATACAATCTATATTTTGTAAACTTACTATTTACTTCAAGTCAGTCAGATGCCTGTGCAAATGCTTAATTATTCTACCTTATATTTTGTTCATGCTTAGCTCCCACCAGTCTCTTCTTCTTCTTTGATCTTCTTGATGAACTCCTGCGCCTCCTCTGGGGTCTTGAAGATGTGGGTTCTGCCCTCATACGTGGTCAGCAGTCTCGCAGGATAGATTACACCATGACGAATCCCAAGGTTGCGCAGCTCCTTACGTACGGGATCAAACTGCTTCCTCAATTGCTGGATTCCTGTGGCCAAATCTGGGTAGAACCGCACCTGCTGGTCCTGGTGTTTAATCTCTCCTTTAGCACGTGCAGCGTTGAAGATCTTCATCCTGTCTCTGTTGCTAAGAAACTTCATAATTAAGGTCCTCGGCGGTCCCTTATCTCTCCGTGGGCCAATGCGATGTGCTTTTTCCAGAACCACTGCTGATTGCAACTCCTCGCTGCCCAGCACCTCCGGAATCCACTTTTCCAGAAAGGAACATACGTCCCGATCTTCTGATTCCTCTGGAAGACCCACCAGCCTCAAATTATTCTGTCTCGACCGAGATTCCAAATCCAAAATATTATCTTCCAGAGATTTATTTTTTTTTTCCAAAGTGCGCACCTTTAATTGAAGACGGGTGACGTCATCTTCAGCACTAGCGAGACGGAGCTCCATCTGCGCCGTTCGTTCTACACAGTCACCCAATTCCTTTCTTATTCCTTCCAACGCTGTCATAATCCCATCAAATCTAGAGGAAAAGTCCGCTCTCATTGAACTCATGGCAGCCATCAGCGCATCTGCGCCTCCCCGCGCAGACATCGCACCGTTGCCAGCCTCCTCCGCCATATATGGAGTTTTGTTTACTGCGTCACAGACCTGAAAGTCCGTTAATTTGGACTGTTTCGGCGGCTCGCTTTTTCCTTTTCCTGGTTTTCCAGCCTTAGGCTTCGCCGACATATCCTCGCCCAAATGCTGAGATACGTTCTGTCCCAAATGAGAGAGTTATTTGCCGATTTTTTTTCTCCAGGAGCAGAGCAGAGCGAGACACGTCCGTCCTACGTGGCAGCCATAACCGGAAGTCCCCTTTGTCCAGTTTGCTTTAAATCAAATTGTTTTTGCTGAATTTATAAATATAAATACCTTAAGGTAGTTTATGCTGTGATGTGAAGCTCTCCTCTCACTGCTTCATTAGCTGTGCATTGCATTATGGGATATATTGGCTAATGTAGTGACCATCCGTTGTACACTACTTTGCAAACTGCATTGTGGGATATTCTGAATGTACTATATAATGAATGAAATTTTCAGTTAAGATTTCAAACAGCACTACAAAATGATTGATTTGTAGGAACCTCGAAATGAAGAGACTGAATGATTTTTCAGTATTGGTTTATTTCATCTCAAGTCCTACAGCTCCTCTCTCAATCAGGGAATGAAGAGACCGAGCTGCGATAAACCACATACCTTTATACTGTTACATCAGACACAAATCATATTCACATCAAACACAGAATTCCATTCACATTTAATCCTCCCATTGTCCTCTCGGCTTCTCTGTCTGACCCCAGGAGTCAGACAGTCTCTTCAGGTCCACTCTCAGATCTTCTCACTTCTTCTCCAAGCCCGCAGGGGGTCCAGACTCAATGTCCGTTTGAGGCGTGATGTCAATATACACTGCGAGCTCAAAGTTCCCTCATGTCTGGGTCTCTGCCAAGGAATATGTGAGCTACATAATGTTACGCCACAGATTCACTATATAGTACACTATATGGGGAAGGAGTGAACATTTCGAACACAGCATTTATCTGTACTTGGGAGTTAGTGTACTGTAGATCAGATCACATATGACCAATTAATGCAGAAAACCAGGTAATTCCAAAGGGTACACATACTTTTTTGGCACTGTATAACACATTCAATCGGTAGGCTAAAATGTTTACATGCCCTCTCATTTACAAACATCAAAGCAAATGTAAAGTGTTGGTGAGTGTGGTTAATACCAGCTCCTCCTCCTGGGTTGCCTCTTCTTGCCGAGCAAACAGCAGGCGTTGCTGCTCAGCCAGCAGCTCAGCAGCTGTAGTGTGTGGAAGGTCTCTGAGGTTGCTCTGGCCGCCTTTGAACAAAGCCCGCTTTACATCACAGCTCATGTCCTCCAGCACATCCACAGCATTGTGTGGCTGCTCATCCAGCACCTTCGTCAGCAAACAGGTGAGGTGATCATACCTGCAATGACACCCAGGGTTTTTTTTCTACAACAATAACCAGATGACGCATGGGTATGTATGTAGTCCTTCTATCTTTTTAAAATACTTAACAACAGGGTGTTGTTATTCTGCTGTTCATTTCACTGACAGCTTTTAACGCCACTTACAGTAAGTTTGGGACCAGGGCCGGACTTTAGGAAGGCGGCTAGCTGGGGGTGTTGGAAAAAAAAAAAAAAAAAAATCGATTCACATAAGAATCTAGATTCTCAGTTTACATGATCCAGAATCGATTCATAAAAATTAAGAATCAATTTATTTTATTTTTATTAGTAATTTTTTTCAGGGTCCTGTCATTTGACACGTATTGCCACTTCGGGATACTCAATTACAGTGATGCTGCCAATGCAGGAGAACCATGCAGAGTAGCTTACTAGCTAGCAGCCGGATGAAACAGTCGGAGCAAAGAAAAAATGGAGCAGCAAGAAATTCAGCCAGTTCCATCTTCAATGAATGCAAGTGTGTGGGCACATTTTTGTTTCTCCAACATTCCAGGAAAGAAAACGCTAGACATGACACACTCTGCGATCGTTGGTCTCATCTCCAGCGGAGATGAAGCTGAGTACAGAGGGCTTATCCAGGACTTTGTGGACTGGTGCCATCGGAACTGCCTCCAGATCAACGCGAGGAAAACTAAGGAGCTGGTGGTGGACTGCCGCAGGCATGGGCAGCCCCTCACAGCACCAGTAAATATACAGGGAACAGACATCGAGATGGTGACATCCTACAAGTACCTGGGTATTCATCTGAACAATAAACTAGACTGGTCACACAATACTGACGCACTCTACAAGAAGGGACAGCGCAGGCTGTTCCTACTGAGGAGACTCAGGTCTTTTGGTGTACAAGGGGCGCTGCTGAAGTCATTCTATGACACGGTGGTGGCATCAGCCATCACTTTTGGAGTGGTCTGCTGGGGCAGTGGCATTACTGCAGCCGATAGGAAGAGACTGAACAAACTGATTAAGAAAGCTAGCTCTGTCCTGGGGCAACGCCTTGATCCGATGGAGGAGATAGGAGAGAGAAGGACGGTGGCTAAACTGTCATCTCTGCTGGAGTCCGAGTTCCACCCTATGCAGGACATACTGGATGCACTGAGGAGCTCATTTAGCAGCAGACTACATCATCCCAGGTGCACAACCGAGAGGTTTCGTAGGTCCTTCCTACCAACGGCTGTCAGACTGTACAACCTAAGCAGGGCTGCTCGCAGAGATAGCAAAAAGACGTAACAAACTAATAGTTTTGTTTGTTTTTTTTGAATGCAAAAGATGCAATAGACTTACACAATGGTCCTCTCCGGCATACAACTAGGAACATACCGGTCGCTATGGAGGGTGAGAATATGTATGGGCACATAATCATACCATGTAGGATAACTAAATAGACGGTTATGCTGTTTCATCCCACCTAGCAACAATGCTCTGCACTGTGTGTGTTTATATTTATATATCTATATATTTATTCCATCTAGCTACAATGCTCAGCACTGGGTGTGTTTATATTTATATATCTATATATTTATTCCATCTAGCTACAATGCTCAGCACTGGGTGTGTTTATATTTATATATCTATATATTTATTCCATCTAGCTACAATGCTCCGCACTGTGTTTTTATATATCTACATATTATTCCATCTAGCTACATTGCTCCGCACTATGTGTGTTTATATACTTGCATATTTATTCCACCTAGCTGCAATGCTCCGTACTGTGGGTGTTTATATATTTACATATTTATTCCATCTAGCTACAATGCTCTGCACTGTGTGTTCATATATTCATATATTTATTCCATCCAGCTACAATGCTCTGCACTGTGTGTCTGTGTGTGTGTGTGTGTATATACAGTATATATTTTATAGTAATATGTACATATGTATATTAGCTGCTCTTGCTTGCTTGTTTTTTTTTTTTTTTTTTTCTTGCCTTCTGATTGTTGCTCTGAGTGTTGCTATCCCTGTGCTGTTGCAATCCTGGAATTTCCCCGTTGTGGGACTAATAAAGGCTTATCTTATCTTATCTTATCTTATGTAATATGTAAAGTTTGCAAAAGGAGTCAAGTACTTTGGTAACACCACAAACACGGGGGCTCACATTAACCGCCATCACCCAGAGTTGAAAGAAGTGGAAAAAGTTGCAAGTTCTCCTGCTGAACAACACACACTGCACCACTTTAACAAACTCTCAGCAAATTCTGAACGGGCCAAAAAAATCATGAAACCTTGTAACAGCACTTCATTTGTTTTATTACTTTATTTTGTTTTTTTAAGTCTCCGAAGAATTTAGATCCATAAGTTTATATTTGTGCAGGTTTAAAATTAATGTTACTTATCTTATGCATCAATTGCATTCAGTTCTCATTGTAGTAGATTAGTTTATTTGACAGGGACAGTGCAATAAACATAGACAATTAATCAAAGACAATCAATCTGATGTGTTGCACATAGAGTGTATAGCTATTAGCTAATTTGCAACTCTTGTCCCTGGATGGGCTTTAGAAAAAAGAATCAAGATAAAAAATATACACAATAACCACATACATCAATGCAGAAAAATTATAAATACACAATTATAAATATTATAAATATTATAAATACACAAATATAACAGCCTGACTCACATTTAACATAAATATTATAAATACACAAATATAACAGCCTGACTCACATTTAACACATATAACATAACTCACATTTGCCTATTTCAGGCCTTCCTCCCTCCGTCACTCACTATAAACAAACACATTTATTCCTTCCCTTCATTCACTCTCACTTTGCAGACAAATAATTCATACATGAGTACATTCTTGTTTATTTTTCAGCCAGTTTTTAACATTTTTAGTGAATGTTTTAAAGTCCGTTATTATTTTAATTTCATTTGGCATTGTGTTCCAGATGTGACTGCCCTTTATAGAGAAAGCTGTTTGTCCAAATGTGGTTCTGCGGTGGAATATTTTACAGTTATTGTTAACAGAACTCCTGGTGGCTCTGCTGCTGTCCTGTCTGTCATTGCATTTGTTCATTGCATTAAGTTACTGTATAGGTAACTGTACACTGACTGCATGCAGTCAGGCAGCACTACTATTTACTGTAAATGGATGTTCAAAGTATTTATTATAGAATTTACTTTTGTTTCTTAATGAATAGCCTATATTTCTAGAATGCTGGAGAGCGACCAAACCTACACACTGTGGAAAAGCTGTTAGGAATTGTGATATGCTGAAAAGGAAAATTTTCAGAATTTATTTCACTTGTGTACAATTTCATTTTTGAAACTCACAAGTCTTCAAGAAATCAAAAAAAGCAGTTACTAACCTAAGCCTACTTTTTTATTTAACAGTATTTTATTACAAATCAGTTGATGTAATTTTGTAAAAATATAACCCCCCAAAACATCAACACACTGTACTCTGCTTTCAAGCATACCTCAGCATTTTTTGCAGTGCAGTGGACTTTTACCCTGAGATTAGTGGGTTTTTGTACTGAACTGAGTGCCAAATGCAAAGCGAAAATCGTTTTGAATCGAAAATCGATTCTGAATCTAACCGTGCCCCCAAAAATCAGAATTGACTTGAATCGTGTGACTTTTAAAGATTCACAGCCCTAGTGGTTAAGTTTTTCTAATCTGCGTACACTTAGGTCTATATAAAAACCTAGAACTTATCTTTCACACAGGCTATATATACATAGAACTTAAAGGGGTCACTGACTGCACTTTTTCCACATTTTAATAGCAAACGTGTCTTAATGAAGTGTTTGTGACATATTTTGTTCACATTTTCTTTAATTTTTTAATTATTGAAGCAAATTTGTTTTGTATTTTCTCTGGCTTTCTTGAAAAGCTCTGATTTAAAGCCAATCACTTTAAGAAACATCTTTCACCTATTCAACTCTGCTCTCCCTCTTACGTCAGTTAGCCATTAACTGAGTAGCTTCTAACCTCCTTCTAGCTCAGATGAGCGGAACTGGTTCACTGATCCACAGTCGATGGTGTATCTCATGTCACTCTGGCCCATCTCCCAATAATTTTGCTGTGATTCCACAACAAATCGCTAACACTGCACGCCGGGCAGCCTCCTGAATCGCAGCAACCTACCTGGTCCGGGACTTGAGACTGCTGGTCAAGCCGAGCTGCCAAGCCATGGTACCTCAAGGGGCAGTGTCTTGCTCTGCGGGACGCCGTTCCACTCCCACAGCCAGTCGGGGGACACCCTGTCATGAGGCGGCTCCTTTATGCTGCCCATGAGAGCGGAGCAGAGTCACACAGAGCCCCGGAGGACAATGGGGAAGCTGGCCATGAGAGCCAGCAGCCTTGGGTCCCAGGTCGGTTGCTGCAACCAGTACGCTGGTGCTGGCAGTTTGCTATGGAATCACAGCAAAAATTACTGGGAGATGGGCCAGAGTGATGCAAAATGTACATGCAAAATGTACTGTTGACTGTGGACTGGTGCATCAGGTGGTAACAGAGATGGCTATTAGGGTGACTAATAGGGTGACTGGAGAGTAGAGCACTGACGGAGAAATGTTACAGTACAGTAATTTACAGCTGATGATGATGATAAACAAAAAAAAAAACAGGATATACAGCACATCCAGGCCTTTTTGAGTTCAGACCTCACCAATGCTCTCTTTTTCTTTAAGATTTACCAAACTGTTGATTTGGCCACGCCTAGCATTTCTGCCATCTCTCTGATTGATTTCTTCTTTTTTTCAGCCTGAGGATGGTCTCTTTCACTTCCACTGAGATCTCTTTTGACTGCATATTGTGAGTTCACAGCAGCACTTCCAAAGGCAAATGCCACACCTGGAATCGAGAGTTAAACCATGGAGGTGCGCCTGAGGCCACTGAAGCCATTTTTGGAGTACCTCAGCAAGTCGCCTGTTCCGTGGTAACAATGGCTCGACGCTTTCGAGACGTACATAGCAGCATTGGATTTGGGCAAACTGGACAAGGTACGGAAGTGAGCTCTATTGCTTCACAACCTGGGCATTGAAGGTCAGCGTATTTTTCATACGCTTGGACCAACTGATCCATTTGAAGAAGCTGTGGAACTGCTAGCTAGCTACTTTGCTACACTGGACAGCATGGTGGCGCGGTGCATTAGGTCTCACCAATGGCGACAAAAAGCTAGGCCTGTCGACCCCATACCTTACTGAGATGGCGTTGATGTTGTGGGCCCTGAGGGCTGGTCACAACTGCAGCATGTGTTGAAGCTAGATGGTGCCAGTATACCAGTGTTGGTGTCCACTGCTGCCTCGCAGTCCCTAGTAAATGAGGCCACGGTAGGAGGCCAACTCCTTGGTGATCTGATGCGGTGGGACTGCCGGACGACGAATGCTCCATGACAGGCAGGAACATCACTCTCATAGTGCAGTACGGTGAAAGGAAAATTCCAGCATTCCAGTTCCAGGTGATATGCCAGGGTGATAACGCTATGGGGTGGGATTTGTTTGGTGAACTGGGTTTCACCCTCACGGTTCCCGGGCAGTCCGTGGACGGTCCGGGACCAGTATGATACAGATGCAGCCACCCCTCTGCATCGGCCGCATGCCAAGCAGAGCCCAGAGAGCGAATGTAGCGCAGAGCGTGGATACAACACAGAGGGTGAGCACGATGTAGAGAACAAACACAACACTGAGGGAGAACAGTGACTGGACTCGCCTCAATTCCTTACCCAGCGTGAGCTTCAGGGTGCCACTGCCGAGCTGCAGGCCAGGGAGCCCGCGTCTGTCAGGAACGACAATGACAAGAATACAGCCGTTCTGCGCGCATAGGAGGAATGTTGCTCAGAGGGTGGACAGTGACCGGACTCGCCTAAGATTTTCGTCCAGCATGAGCCCGCAGGAGCCACTGTGGAGCTGCAAAAGAGGGAGCCCATGCACACGGAGAATCCCAAGACACACCACCCCAATATGGATGTTAAATGTGGCAACAGTGACACATCACCCCAACCTAAACCAGCACCAGACAGAAGTGAGAAAGAACCGGACTGCTTCAGAATCCTTGCTCAGCACCAGTCTACCAGAGCCACAGCTGAGCCGATGTATGAAGAGTCCATGACCATAAATGACACAAGAGAGACACCGGATGTCTTCAGGATCCATGACCAGCATGGATCCTAACCGCCAATCCGATAACTCTTGTTAGCAGTAATGTAATGTAATGTACTTTATTTATATAGCCCTTTAAAACAACCCGTAGGTGACCAAAGTGCTTTACAGAAAATAAACAGCATTAAAAACACACAGAGCATTAAAAACAAATAACATAAACAAAAACAACCTAAAAATAAAATAAAAACAAATGCCAAGACAAATATCACCACTACTGGGTATTAAAAGCCATCCTAAACAAATATGTCTTAAGTTCTGATTTAAAAAGGGCCAGGTCAGAGATAGCACGTAGGTCAGGGGGGAGATTATTCCAGAGCCTGGGGGCGGCAACAGAAAAGGCTCGGTCACCCCAATGTTTATACCTTGACCTAGGCACATCCAGCAAAAGCTGATTGGACGACCTCAAAGCCCTGCCTTGGTCACGGACAATCAAAGTCTCAGACATATAAACCGGAGCAAGGCCATTAAGAGCTTTAAAAACAAAAAGCAAAAGTTTAAAATTAATTCTAAAATGGACTGGAAGCCAATGAAGTGAATAAAGGATTGGAGTAATGTGCTCTCGCCTAGGTGTGTTGGTCAAAAGATGGGCCGCTGCATTTTGCACAAGTTGAAGGCAGTGTTAATAATTGTTTTTTTATGCCAAATTGGGGAGGGTTACAATTTGTAAGACTGCTCTGTGTTTTTCCAAGGGGGTGGGCGAATGTTGTAAAGGGATTATATAACAGTGAGCAGCGTGATGACGTAGCCAGCTGGTACAGTCATCACGTCGACCTACATAAGAAAGGAGTCAGCCATCTTATGGTCTCTTTGCCAGCTCTCACACGATAGGCAACTGTTAGGAGCTGAGTGCTTATTTGCATGTGTTGTATATTTAACAGTTCCTGTAATAAAGCTTGGTTCCAGCAGAGCTCTCTCCTCCGTTGGTCATTGCCAGGTTTGTGGACATAACATGAATATGTTTTGGTAAACAGTTAAAATAACATAACTTGTATCAGTGTCCAAATATATATGGACTTACTCTATATCCTGTTTTGTGCTTATCATCATCAGCTGTAAATTACTGTAACTTCTGCATTTCTCCATCACTGCTCTACTCCCCAGTGAAGGGGCGATGAGAATGCAGCGACTAAAGCTATGGTCACGAAGATTGTTATGAACAATGGTTTCATAAGAATCTCCCATTTCCTATGAATTCTGGAGTTCACAGACATTTGTGGAGGGGGGCATTGTTTCTTACAGCTGCCATTCAATTTGCAAAAGCAACTTGAGGCATTCTTGAGAAATGAGGTGCTTTTCTGTCATATGATGGCCCTAGAGTTCTTACGTTCTTCATAAGGGTGCCTTGGGATCTTCCTACGGCATACTTACTGCTATCTTACGAAAATTTTTGTGCAACTCACGGCACTCTCAAGTCGTTGGTAGGAAGATCTTACAGCTTTAGGCACACTTTGTAGGCACAAATATCGCATGAATGATGTACTTCTGCCTCATGAGCGCCTCACTACCACCTTACGTGCACTGTACAAATCTCCGTACGAATGGGGATTCGTATGGCGTTTCCTATGACCGCTGTAAAGGCCCTCAAGAACAACTTAAAGTGTTCTGAAGAACAAATTAAGGTGTTCTTGAGGCATACTTATGGCCAACATCTTGCATAGTTCTTACGTTGTTCCTATGGTATTCATACGGCCGCCTTACAATGAGGGTTTTTTGTGGGACATTCATAGAAATCTTTGATAAGACCATAGACCTGGCCATAGGAGGATCATGATGACCATGATCCTCCTATGGCCACCTTAAGAAGGCTGCATGAAATGGTCCGAAAATCATTTGTACGGTGTTCGCAGCTGTTCGTAAGGGTATTTGTGACAGAAGTGTAAAATTCTCATCATCATCATCATAGCAGTCTGTCGTGGGTGACAATGACTGTTTCATTTAGGTCTGATCAGATTCCTCCATACAGCTCTATCCTTAGCCTTCCGCTGCCAGGAACTCCTGTCTATGTCCAACTTCTTCAAGTTTCTTTTTACAGTGTCTTTAAATCTGAGCCTTGGTCTACCCTGATTGCGTTTGCCCTCGCATAACTGTGAGTAGAGTAACTGCCGAGGGAGATGCTGGTGGTCCATCCTCTCAACATGTCCGAGCCATCTCAGGTTCATCTGTATTAGCATGTCCTCCATTGATGGTAGACCAGCTCATTTCAACACTTCTATGTTGGTTATCTTGTCTTTCCATGAGATGTTCATTATGGCTCGAAGGTGTCTCATCATGTACACATGGAGTTTCTTCACCTGCACTCTGTAGACAGTTCAAGTTTCAGCACCGTACAATAGAGTAGCCAGTACTGTCGCTCTGTACACTTTGCATTTCACACAGATAGACACATGTCGATTGTTCCACAGTCTCTCCCTCAAGTTTCCAAACACAGCACTCGCTCTTCCCATTCTGAGAGATAGTTCATCCTCCAGCCTAGCATTCTCTGAAACAGTACTCCCTAGGTACCTGAAAGTCTTGCACTTGACTAGTGGCTCTGTACCAGTGCTGATCTCTTCTGGTAGTGATGTTGATAACTAGAACTTTGGTGGTTGATAAAGGCACTCTGTCTTCTTGATGTTGATTTGGAGGCTGAATTGACTAGCTGCTCTTGCAAATTTCTCCACTAAAGAATGCATATCTTCCATGCTGTGTGCAACTAGAGCACTGTCATCGGCAAACAGCATTTCTCTTATTACCTTTATCGATGTCTTACTCTTGGCTTTAAACTGTGCCACATTGAACAAGTCTGCTTCTTTCCTTGTTTGAATGTGTACTCCTTCTGAAGTGTCTTTGAAGGCCACCTCAAGCATGGCTGCCAGATATAGCAGGAAGAGTGTAGGTGCCAGCACACACCCTTGTTTCACCCCGTTGCTTACTGAAAAGTCTTTAGATACTGAACCACTCATTGCCACGTTTGCTTGCATATCTGTATGGAGTGCCTCGACCAGGCTGACAAACTTCTCTGTACAACCATATTTCTTGAGTACCTGCCAAAGTCCTTGTCGTGAAACAGTATCGAAGGCTTTACTGAAGTCTATGAAGGCTACATAAAGCGGCATGTTCTGTTTGATACACTTTTCTTGAACCTGCTTCAAGAAGAAAACCATGTCCATTGTACTTCTTCCACTTCTAAAGCCACACTGGGTTTCCGGTAGTACATTCTGCGAAATGTGTTCACTGAGTCTGTTAAGTAGTACACGTGAGAGAATCTTACCAACAGTGGCTAGCAGTGATATACCTCGGTAATTTCCACAAGCTTTCCTGTCACCTTTCTTGAACAAAGGCACAATACTTGCATCCTTCCAGTCTTGAGGTACTTTCTGGGCATCCCATATCTTTTGGATGAGCTTGTGCAGGCAGTTGGTCAGCTGAACACCACCAAATTTCCACACTTCTGCTGGAATTCCATCCCTTCTTGGAGCTTTACCATCCTGTGTTGTCCTGATAGCTGCCATTAATTCATCAAAATTTGGTGGTTCATCCAGACTTGATACAGCTGGTCGCTGCGCTAGAGCTTCTTTAGCCTCTTCAGTGAGATCTCCAGGGTTGTTTAGTAGTTGGTCAAAGTGGTCTGCAAATCTGTCCAGGATCTTGTCTTTCTCCTGCAAAAGCGTTTCACCATCCAGAGCCTTTAGTTGGATCAATCCTCTTGGTTTAGGGCCGTAGATTTCTCTCAAACCTGTGAAGAATGTTTTCATGTCCTTCCTGTTTGCTGCAGTTTGAAGTTTCTCCGCTTTTTCATCCCACCAGTTGGACTTCATCTCTCTGGTGTACTTCTGTAGCTCACTCTGAGCCTTTGAGCATTTCTTCTTCTTCGACCTTGTGTTACACTGTAGGTTTTCCTGCCTAGCTATATATACCAGCTCGGACATCGGCCAGGTTAACAAGGTCAGGAGTTCCTGGCAGCGGAGGGCGAAGGACAGAGCTGCATGGAGGAATCTGATCAGACCAAAATGAAACAGTCATTGTTGCCCCCGACAGACTGCTATGATGATGATGATGATGATATTCCTCGCTTCTAGTAGTTTCTTCAGGTGTTCATCATGCTCATCAAACCAATCTTGATGTTTATGTTTCCTCTCAGGGTAGCCTAATACATCACTCGCAGTCTGATACATCGTGTCCTTCAGTGTTGCCCATTTCTCTTCTATGTCATTCTCTGAGTTGTTGCTGTCCCAGTCTTTCAAGTTTTCATCTACTTCCTGTGTAAGTTCTTCCTGCTTCTTTTGGCCCTTCAGTGCACTAGTGTTTAGCTTCCATGGTGGCTTCGTACCCGTCCTGCAGTGCTGTTTTCATCTCCAAATCCTTAATCTAGATCTCAATCAAGATTTATTTATTTTTTTATACTTCCGGTGCCACACGAGTAGGCTGCCTTTTTGCAACAGCGGATCAATTTCTTCCTATTTCTATTTACTATCTAGCTCTCTTGCTAATCTTTCTGATTCAACGACACCTTTTTCCATCACAGACACGTTGATCGCCCAAATGTCTCCTGAGTCAGCGGAAGGAGCCACTGTTTCTTGTAGGAGGCAGTACAATAGGGACCAGCTGTTAGCACTTAACCGGCCCACGATGCTAACGCAAAAACTCGACATACCGGGAGAAATAAGACGGAAACGGTGTGGATGTCGAGCTGGAGTAAGACGGTGGGCGAGGAATATAAGATACAGACTCGCCCTCCCATCCGTTATTATGGGGAATGTACGATCGCTACTCAGTAAAATAGATGAGCGAGCATCTATCTCCCGCTACGAGAGCATGAACAGAGAGAGTAGCTTGATGCTATTTATGGAGATGTGGCTAACAGAACTAGCAACAGATGCTAACATTGAAGTGGAGGGTTTCCACGCAATATGGGCAGACCGAACACCAGACAGTGGGAAAGCAAGGGGCGGAGGAGTGAAAATGTATGTCAATAACAACTGGTGCCGACCGGAACATATCACGGTTAAACAACAACACTGCAACAGAGACATGGAGTTGCTAGCTGTTAGCATGTGGCCTACATATCTCCCGAGGGAATACTCACACGTGATCTGCATTGTTATTTATGCAAATCTGACGGCGAACGCTGGGACAGTGCGTGACATCATCCACTCAGTAACTGGCAGTCTGCAGAAAGAACACCCAGATGCTCTTCTCCTCATCTCAGGTGATTTCAACCATATTTCACTGTCCCCCATTCTACCCACGTTCACCCAGTATGTCACATGCCACACTAGAGACAATAAAACACTGGACTTATTCTATGCAAATACTAAGGAGGCGTACACCTCATCACCACTCGCCCCACTCGGGAGATCGGATCACAACTTGGTTCATCTCCTGCCGGTGTACAAACCCCTAGTACACAGACAACCTCCGGTCATGCGTACAGTGAAGTTATGGTCTGAGGAGGCAATGGACGCTCTAAAGGATTGTTTTGAAACCACTGCCTGGGAGCAGCTCTGCGATCCACATGGTGAGGACATCGATGGCCTCACTCACACCATCACGGACTACATCAGCTTCTGTGTGGACAACACCGTACCCACCAAGACCATACGGTGTTGCTCGAACAACAAACCCTGGATCAACCCTGAGATAAAAACACTTCTGAAAGAGAAGAAGAGGATCTTCAGGTTGGGGAACAGGGAGATGCTGAAGTCCGTACAGAGGGAGCTGAGGAGGAAGATCAGAGAAGGCAAGGACAGCTTCAGGAAGAAGATGGAGGACAAGCTGCAACAGAGCGACACCGGCGGGGTCTGGAGAAACCTTAAAACCATCTCTGGGCTCCAGAATACCTCCCCCCAGGCCATGGGGGGCAGGGAGTGGGCGAACAATCTGAACCTGTTTTTTAATAAGTCTGACCAACCGCCCCCCCCCCCCCCCGACTGCACAACAACCATTGCTGCCTCTAAAGACATCGAGTCCTGCTGCCCACACCCCACTCCACCACAACACACACACCCCCACTCCCTGCACACAGCCCCCAACATGACCCTCACTAAGACCCAGGTGAGGACGGAGCTGAGGAAGATCAAGGCGAGGAAGGCCTCGGGACCGGACAGCATCAGCGCAAAGTTTCTCAAGTCCTGTGCAGACCAGCTGTGTGGGATTGTGGAGCACATCTTCAACCTGAGCCTGAAGCTGGGGAGGGTACCACAGTTGTGGAAAACATCTTGTGTGGTACCTGTACCAAAGACTTCCCACCCCAAAGACCTGAATAGCTACAGACCAGTGGCCCTGACGTCTCACATGATGAAGACCCTGGAGAGACTGCTCCTTTCTCACCTCCGCCCCCTGGTGGGACCAGCGATGGATCCACTCCAGTTCGCCTACCAGCATGGCATTGGGGTGGAGGATGCAGTGATCTTCCTCCTTCACTGTTCTCTGTCCCACCTGGAGAAGCCCGGGAATGCAGTGAGGATCATGTTCTTTGACTTCTCCAGTGCTTTCAACACCATCCAACCGATGATCCTGAAGGACAAGCTGCTGTGCACAGGGGTGGACCAGCACCTGTCATCATGGATCCTGGACTACCTCACTAACCGGCCACAGTTTGTGAGAACCCGGGACTGTGTGTCTGGCACGATCATCGGTAGCACGGAGGCCCCCCAGGGAATGGTTTTGGCTCCCTTCCTGTTCACCCTTTATATTGTGGACTTCTCACACAACACAACACACTGCCATCTACAGAAGTTCTCTGACGACTCTGCGATCGTCGGCCTCATCTCCAATGGAGATGAAGCTGAGTACAGAGGACTTATCCAGGACTTTGTGGACTGGTGCCATCGGAAGTGCCTCCAGATCAACGCGAGGAAAACTAAGGAGCTGGTGGTGGACTGCCGCAGACAAGGACAACCCCTCACAGCACCAGTAAACATACAGGGAACAGACATTGAGATGGTGATATCCTACAAGTACCTGGGTGTTCATCTGAACAATAAACTAGACTGGTCACACAATACCGATGCACTCTACAAGAAGGGATAACGCAGGCTGTTCCTACTGAGGAGACTCAGGTCTTTTGGTGTACAAGGGGCACTGCTGAAGACATTCTACGACACGGTGGTGGCATCAGCCATTACTTTTGGAGTGTTCTGCTGGGGCAGTGGCACTACAGCAGCCGATAGGAAGAGACTGAACAAACTAATCAAGAAAGCTAGCTCTGTCCTGGGGCAACGCCTTGACCCAGTGGAGGAGGTAGGAGAGAGAAGGATGGTGGCTAAACTGTCATCTCTGCTGGAGTCCGAGTCCCACCCTATGCAGGACATACTGAACGCACTGAGATCATTTAGCAGCAGACTACATCATCCTAGGTGCGCAACCGAGGGGTTTCGCAGTCCTTCCTACCTACGGCCGTCAGACTGTATAACCTAAGCAGAGCTGCGCGCAGAGATAGCAAAAAAAATGTGACGACCTAATAGTATTGAATGCAAAAGACGCAATTGACTTACACAATGGTCCCCTCCAGTATACAACTAGGACAATATCAGTCGGGTGACAATATGTATGGGTACATATTCATACTATGTAGGATAATTAAGTAGACAGTTATGCTGTTTATTCCATCTAGCTACAATGCTCCATACTGTGTGTATATACAGTATATATTTATATATTTATGTGTACATATGTATATTCGCTGCTCTTGTTTTTCTTGTCTTCTTGATTGTTGCTCTGAGTGTTGCTGTCCCTGTGCTGTTGCAATCCTGGAATTTCCCCATTGTGGGACTAATAAAGGCTTATCTTATGATCAGTTCTACAGTCCGCGCCTCTCATTGCTTTGGTGTCCAATACATCCCTTATGTCTCTCTTCCTGACTATGATGTAGTCTAATAAGTGCCAGTGCTTGGATCTTGGGTGCATCCATGTCTTCTTGTGTGTGTCCTTGTGCTTAAATAGAGTGTTGGTTATCACAAGGTTGTACTCTGAACATAGCGCAAGTAGAAGTTCTCCATCAGCATTACACTTGCTTACTCCATGACTGCCTAGCACTCCTTTCCATTTCTCAGTGTTCGAACCAACGCTGGCATTAAAATCTCCAATGAGTATCAGCCTGTCATCAGTCGGTACACACCTGATAGTCTCACGTAAATCACTGTAGAACTCTTCCTTCACCTCCTCTGTGTTGGTCATTGTTGGGGCATATACACTGATGAGTGTGGCGTACATCTTCCGCTGTAGTGGGAGTCTCATAGTCATTATCCTGTCGTTGATTGGCACCAGTTCCTCATCAAGCATTGCTGCTATCTCCTTTCTAACTGCAAAGCCCACTCCTGCTTCTCTCCTTTCTTGAGTTGATCTCCCACTCCAAAAGAAGATGTACCCATGGTCTTCCAAGCTGTCATATCCAGGCAATCTTGTTTCACTAAGTGCAGCTGTGTCTACATTGTACCTGTTCATTTCCAGGGCCACAAGTGCGGTCTATCTTTCTGGGCGCTGTGATGTTGTTCTGTCCAACAGAGTGCGTACACTCCATTCTGCTACACACAAGGCTGCTGTTTTCCTCTTCTTTTGTCTTCCTGCTTCTAGCTTACTTTTCGCTGCTGGTTGGAGTGTGAACAGATCAGCGCGGACCTTGTAAGCCCGGGCGACGTCCGAGCTGGTATGAGTTGCTTTCTGATTGACCATTTCATGAAACTGCTTGCAAAGTATTTGAGTACTGCTAGCTTTTGCTGGACTACCAGCACATTCTTGGCAGATTGGCAAGGACAAGCCAAGACAAACTGACTCCAGTATCTGTTGCAGTGACTGACCAGATGATAGGTTTGTTTATCTCTGCTCTTTGTGTAGTGCATGTCACAATGCACTGACTGGCACAGTCCACCACAGACCTTGCGACAGATGTGTTTATCTGCCAGGATGTCCAGTCTCACCCTGTGTAACTGGGAGTGGTCCATCACAGACCTGTGGCAGATATTGTTTTTAGTTCTGCCAGGATGCCCTGTTTCACCCTCCATGCCCTCGGAAGGGCGGGGATGCCGGTTGAGTCACCGACGGCCCGACCCATGAGACAGGTAGTTCCGGTTTTCATGGTTATCCGGTAGCAAGCAAGCCAATGCCTGACCTGACTCAAACGTAAAATTCTATGTACATATATAACCTGCGTGAAACATAAATTTTAGGTTCTTATTACCTCAGGCATGTTTACTGAGAGGCATTTATTTCACTTGAAGGTACAGTGTGTAAAATTTTGGGGTAATCAGCCTTCTGAATTCAATTTAGCATAAAATCTTAACTTTGTTTTCATTGTTCTATAATTATGCTTAAACTGGCGAAAATTTATACATATGATTGATAAAATAAAACAGCGTTACACTTTTCCTGCAGCACGAGGGAATGACGTCTTCTCATTGAATGTGTACCCAAAACAATCATGTCTGCCTCCACACAGCCATGACAGGAGAAGAAAAAAAAACACAACAAAAGGAACCCAGGATGTCTATACAAGAGAGAAGACACAGCAGCGAAGACAAAAAAAACCAAAAACCCATCAGCAGCAGCAGCCTCCTCCACAGCGCCAACCGGCACCAGGACCACAGCCAGGAGATCCCCGCCACAACCTCAATTCAAGAATTGTGAAGTCTAGCGAAGTCGGCAAAGCAGCCAGAGAAGCGAAGAAGCCTGACAACCCCAGATCAGCAAAACCACCACAGGAATCACGGAGGCCAAACCATTCCAAGCACAAAGGCTACCATACTCTTTGTTTAGTCCTTTTCACTAATATTCAGCAGTCTGAGCTCACACTCTATCTCTTCCTCTTCTCACAACTTTGAGTAAGTTTGTGCCGATAACAGACATGGAAATACAAAAAAAGATCCTTGCTGAACATTAAAACAAGATCATTAAATGCAGCCAAAGTTTAAAATATTGATGATAAAAAGTTTCCAAAGTAGCAGAAAATAATAATACAATAGGCCCGTAAAACCCGAGCTTCCATGTTGGTGATGGTAGTTGTCTTGTTTTCCTTGGGGAATGTGTCTTTATATGCACGTTAATCATCACTGTAAGACAAAGGAGATGTACAGATGCATCTTCAATAAATTAGAATGTCATCGAAATGTTGATTTATTTCAGTAATTCAATTCAAAAAGTGAAACTCATTTATTACATAGATTCAGTACACAGAGTGATATATTTCAAGTGTTTATTTCTTTTAATTTTGATGGTTATGGCTTATAGCTCATGAAAACCACAAATTCAGTTTCTCAAAAAATTAGATTACATTGAAAAAAAAAAATTTAATAGAAATGTTGGCCAACTGAAAAGTATGCCCATGTACACACTCAGTACTTGGTTGGGGCTCCTTTTGCATGTATTACTGCATCAATGCAGTGCAGCATGAAGGTGATCAGCCTGTGGTACTGCTGAGGTGTTATGGAGGCCCAGGTTGCTTTGCTAGCGGCCTTCAGTTTGTCTGCAATGTTGGGTCTGGTGTCTCTCATCTTCCTCTTGACAATACTCCATGGATTCTCTATGAGGTTTAGGTCAGGAGAGTTTGCTGGCCAATCAAGCACATTGATACCATGGTCATTAACCCTTAAACTGCCTTGGTTCATGCACAGGTAGCGCTGTGGAGTGTCTGTGTCACAGTTCTGCGACTGTCATGTGACGTGGCCTTAAACCATAATAAATCCCAGTTGTACGAAGTATTGCACCTCACAAGGTGGCAGACACGTATAACTTACTGCTCTTGCCTTGGAGGACCAATGGACCCCATATAACCCCCCACTTCTGGACACCAGAGAAGAAGAGTTTGTAAACAAATGTTGATCGATCGCAAGACGGAGGAGGCATTTGCTCACAAATTTGCCAACTATGATTCTAAAAAGAGGTTATTTAGCTTATGAAGGTAAATATCTACATTTTGTTATAACAGAGGGTGGGCGAAGCTGGGTGATTTGCACCTGCTATCGATCCCCAGTGCCATGTGACTGGACAGAACAATTGTGCCAGTTCCCGGTCATCGTATGAGATAAACTGAGGCGGAATAAAAGCAAAATTTAGGTGGAATAATCATAACAGTTTCTGGATGTGGGAGAGAAAGCAAAAATGACCAACAGAAGACAAAATAATGACCAGGATAGACGAAAATGGACAAAGCAAGCCACCTGGTCAGTGGTAAGTCTGACGAATTTCTTTGTTTATTTACATTGTACTGATTTTCTGGTTCATATACTTTAAAGAGAAGATAACAAAAATCCCAAACCAAAAAACTGTGACAAAAACCAAAACCATGCTTTGTGTAAATATGTCCAAAGTCCACTTTTGACTTAAAGTTATGTAATTCAATATGGCTGCCGTGGCATTATGCAAATTAGATGCATAAATTTACTCCTATCTCAAACTTTGGATCATATTCTACATCTTTCTAATTGACAGTAAGCCATCATCTCTTACCACTTTCAAGTTATAGCTTTGGAAATCTATGACATCTGAACTGAATATTTTCTTGAAAAAAATCTTGACCACTAGGGGCTGACAGCGCAACGGGGTGCCTCAGGCAGTCAAACAGTTAAACCAGGTTTTGGTACTTTTGGCAGTGTAGGCAGATGCCAAGTCCTGCTGGAAAATGAAAGCATCTCTATAAAGCTTGTCAGCAGAGGGAAGCATGAAGTGCTCTAAAATTTCCTGGTGGACAGTAAACCAATTCATGCAAAAGAAGTCAAGACCAAGTACTGAGTGTGTACTCAGGGTGGGTTCAAAAGACTGAGTCTCTGATTTGAATTGATTCACATTTGACTGAGCCAATATCGATCCACAAAATCCGTGGATCGATTTATTTTTTTTTTAATATAATGCTTTTACATCTGTGAACATCTGCGGTCCTTGAACTCTTGTGTGATTGAACAATTGCGTGAGAGTTCCCTGCGGCACATGCTCACATCTTTACTTCCATGTTTACATGAGCCGAGTTGCCGACGTGTGTGTCTCTTAATTTATCAACAAAAGTCACTGCTAAAGACTGTGCTCAACAGTTTCTGGATATTTTTCATAAAGTGGGGATAAACGGTTTTGTACTATGTGCAGTGTTGTTGGAATGTAAACAAAAGTCGACGATTCATAAATACTTCAAACGGAAAACACATGGAGACTGGCTGAAACTCGTGAACAGACCAGAGAGGGAGACTGTTGGAGCTGCTGAGCTTGTAAGAAAAATATTGTTTCTTTTCAATATTTGTGTTGTAAATTAATAATTCATCCAGCATGATGGTGTTTTCTTTTGCAAACTATGGATACAGTCATTACCTGTTGGTTAAGAGCTGTAAATAAATGCAGAATAAAGGTATACTTTATGAGATTAGAATATAATGAAAACATTGGATGTGTTTTTAGACAGGATTTTAGGCTGCAGTACCGCAAGCCATTTTTGCTCAGTAGGACTAAACTGACATGAACAAATTTTTCCAGGAAATGAACTGAAACCCTTTTCAAAAATTGAAAGTTAATTTGTAGTTAAAATATAAATGATAAAAAAATAAAAGAAACTAAATTATTAAACCCTACTGTGGTGTGGGGATGTAAAAATATTATTAATTTGACTTTGAAATCTCTTCTCCTTTTCACCTCCCCTTCAGATGTGTGAAGACTAGGTTTCCACTCCAAGATCCATCCCGCACTGAGACGTTCTGAAGGGAAGAGGTTGTCAGTGGAGGAGCCATCCCTGCTTCCTTGTGGATTTCAGCACAGAAGAAGACCTCAACTTTTTCAGGGTCTTAGTTTTCAAATTCAAGATTCAAGAAGGTGCTTCCATAATTTTCTCCACACTCTAACATACATTCAATGCATTTTAGTTGTTGTAATGACTAATTCTTTTATTTATCTTTTTTATTTACAGCTAAACAGAAAATTCACAGCTATAGCAGTCTCTGAAACCTGGCTTAATGAAGACCAGGCTCCCCTGATGGCAATAGAGGGATATCAGATGTTTAACATTAACAGATCTCAAAAAAAGGGTGGTGGTGTTGCACTGTATATTGATGACCTATATAGATGTAAGCTTGTAAATGAAATGTCCTCAGCACTACCAGGGCTTCTGGAATGTGTTACTGTTGAGATTGACCTAGACAAAACAAAAAATCTAATCATAAGCTGCATATACAGAACGCCGGGAACTTGCATTGAGACATTCAGAGATAAATTAGTCGAGCTGTACAATAATATTACTAGTAAGAAAATGGTAGCAATTTGTGGAGATTTCAATATTGACCTACTTAATCCACATCAACAAAATGTAGTTACAGAGTTCATGAACTCTATGTACAGCATGAGTCTATATCCCACAATAACACATCCCAGTAGAATCACAGCTCACTCTGCTACACTTATTGACAACCTGTTTGTCAATGTTCTCGACAAGAAAATAGAAAGTGGATTATTGATAAATGATATAAGCGACCACTTGCCAATCTTTGCACTTATCCATGGCCACACGGGGCCCAACCCAGAAAAAATCTCAAAATTGTTCAGACACAAATCACCAAACGCAATCAGTTCTTTTAAAGAGGACTTGCTGAAGCAAGACTGGACAGAAGTCTATGTATCAGATGTAAATGAAGCCTATGACGCATTTACAAACATTGTAACCACTCTTTATGAAAAAAACTGCCCATTAGTTAAAAAAAAGCTTAAACACAAATTTACTGACAAACCATGGCTAACCAAAGGACTACAAAAGGCGTGTAAAAAGAAAAATTTATTATATAAAGCTTTCATAAAGAAAAGGACAAAAGAAGCAGAGCAGCGGTATAAAACATACAAAAATAAGTTAACATATATAATAAGATGTAGTAAAAGAGACTATTACAGTAAAGAACTGGAAAAAAACAAAGACAATATTAAAAATACATGGACAATAATCAACAGTATCCTTGGAAATAAAAGCAGAAATACCAGCTACCCAACTAACACTCCAAAAAATAATAAATCGACTCCGAATGTGAATATAGCTTCACCTGCAGATGAATTTAATAATTTTTTTGTTAACATTGGACCTAAACTGGCCCGAGAAATACCCACTACGGTGCCAACAGGTGATTCAATATGCAATAACACTGCTGTAAAAGACACCATCTTCATAAAGAACACAGACGAAAGAGAGGTCATTGAAATTGTTAAATCGTTCAAAAGTAAAACATCTACTGACTGCGATGGTATTGATATGCTACTAGTCAAAACTGTTATCGAATGCATAGTGAAACCACTGACGTATATCTGTAACCTGTCTCTCCAATCAGGTATATTTCCCAATGCAATGAAAATAGCTAAAGTAATTCCGATTTACAAGACAGGCGACAGAGGGGAACTCTCCAACTACAGACCAATTTCACTATTACCGCAATTTTCCAAGATACTTGAAAAAATATTCTATGAGAGAATTGACAACTTCATACTGAAGAATGATTTATTGTGTGAGCAGCAATATGGGTTCAGACACAAAAGGACAACGGCATATGCCTTAATGGAATTTACAGAAAAAATATCAACAGCCATTGAAAATAAAGAGTATTCAGTTGGAGTATTCCTGGATCTTAAAAAAGCATTTGATACAGTAGATCACAATCTATTATTAAAGAAACTACAAAATTGTGGTATCAGAGGGGTAGCACTGTCCTGGTTAAGAAGTTACTTAAAGAATAGATATCAGTTTGTATGTGTTAACAACAAAAACTCAGAGCTACTGAAGGTCACCTGTGGAGTCCCACAGGGTTCAGTTTTGGGACCATTATTATTCAATATGTATATAAATGATATATGTAAAGTTTCAGAAAAAATGGACTTAATATTGTTTGCTGATGACACTAACCTGCTATGCAGTGGAAACAACTTGGAACAACTTCTGGATACACTCGGAAAGGAATTAGGAAAGCTGAAACTGTGGTTTGATTCGAACAAATTAACGCTCAATTTAAGCAAGACAAAATTTATAGTCTTTAACAACCATCACAACTACCCAGTACCCAAACTCAGTGTAAATGGTGTAGAGATTGAAAGGGTATCCGAAACTAAATTCCTTGGAGTAATAATTGATAACAAACTGTGTTGGAAGCCACATATTAATTATATAAAAGGTAAAGTATCCAAATCAATTGCAATATTACACAGAGTGAAAAATTTGCTGAATCAACCCACACTATACACCTTGTATCATTCATTAATACTCCCATACATGACATATTGTAATGAAGTATGGGGAAATACATATAAAACAAACATATATCCACTCTTTATGCTTCAAAAGAGAGCTATTAGAATAATAAACAAAGCAGCTTACAGGGAACCAACAAACCCACTTTTTCTTAAACAAAAAACTCTCAAGTTGAAAGATCTGATCGACTTTAAAACCGCAATAATAATGTTCAAAGTGAAGAATCTATCACTGCCCGCAAATATCCAAAAGTTGTTCCAAACAAGGGAGAAACGATATCACTTCAGAGGAACATGTATATTTCAAAAGCCTACAGTGAGAACAACTACCAAGCAACATTGTATTTCAGTGCAAGGTGTCAGATTATGGAACGATTTTGGACCTGAATTAAAATCATGTACAAAGCTTGGACAATTTAAACAAAAACTAAAGGAAGAAATACTCCAAACATATTTACAAGACGACATGTAAACTCACATAAGGATTGACATTTCCAGCCTGTGTTGTGTTATAGCTTAGTTTTTCTTTTTTCTCTGTGACACTATGTCTTAGATTTGTTTTTGAATAGTAACCGCTTAACTTAGACTAGCTCAGTTTTCTTTTTCTCTCAGTCATATTTTGTCTTAGCCTTGTTTTAAATTGTAATCGCTCTTGTCTTGTTTTCTCTTTTTTCTCCTTTGAATTCTTGGATGGAATATGGGTGGGCAATATAAGCTGCGGCTTCAGCCATCACCCATTTCGGATAACTCACGTGGAATTGTATAGTAGAAGGAGTCTTTGTCTAATTTGACCTTGTTGTTATATTATACAGTTTCTTTTAACCTGTAATGTACTATCCGAAATAAATTCATTCATTCATTCATTCATTCATTCATTCATTCATTCATTCATTCATTCATTATTTAAGTTTTCAGCAAGAATACAATGTTGGTCATTTTTGACAACTTTACTGAGCATTTAATTCTACATAAATCACTGTTAAACAGGAAATTTTTGGCAATCCTGTGCTTTTCTTGTGGTGTTGCATAGAACAGCATCACTGTAAACTATAGAAAAAGCAGCTACTTTAAAATCTGTACTTCCTCACACAACTTTCAGTGCAAAAAAATCTAGAAATGTCACAACTTTTATCACAACTTTTTGGAAAAGCTCCCACAAATTCAGGCTTTTTGGGACACAACAATCACAAAAACAGCCAATGAAATCCTGGAGGGACTGAAACACAGTGAGATTATGTCTACATGCTTCATGCATTGAATTTGTTTACTGACTGGGTTGTTAACTTGACACTACACACCCTTTGCACTAAAGAAAGGCAGTTGTTAGCACTTTGTGAAATCATAAGTTAAAACAATAAAAAGTGCATTATTGTAACTGATTCAGGGTCAGTTTTTTATGTGATAATTTACTGTATTAACAAAGTCAGTGTATTCCTGGTACAATTTGCAGCATTAGGTTTCTAAGATTTTTTCCTCCTGGCAAGTAAAATAGCTATTAAATGATAATTTCCCCGATTGAATAGGGATTGGATCGGAATCAAATCAATTCTTGAAATTGGTGATGATTCCCAGCCCTAATGTGTACATGAATATACAGTGGATAAAAAAGTCTACACACCCCTGTTTAAATGCCAGGTTTTTGTGATGTAAAAACATGAGACTAGGATAAATCAATTCAAAACTTTTTTCCACCATTAATGTGACCTATAACCTGTACAACCCAACTGAAAAGCAAACTGAAATCTTTTAAGGGGAAAAATAAAAAACTTACAACAATAACCTGGTCACATAAATATGCACACCCTGTTATAAGTGGGGATGTGGCTGTGTTCAGAATTAACCAATCACATTCAAACTCATGTTAAATGGGAGTCAGCACACACCTGCCACCATTTAAAGTGCATCTGATTAACCCCAAATAAAGTTCAGCTGTTCTAGTAGGCTTTCCCTGAAATTTTTGTCGTCACATCTTACAGCACAAGCCATGGTCCGCAGAGAGCTTTCAAAGCATCAGAGGGATCTCATTGCTCAAAGGTATCAGTAAGGAGAAGGGTACAAAAGAATTTCCAAGACATTAAATATACCATGGAACACAGTGAAGACAGTCATCATCAAGTGGAGAAAATATGGCACAACAATGGCATTATCAAGAACTGGACGTCTCTCCAAACCTGATGAAAAGACGAGAATAAAACTGGTCAGGGAGGCTGCCAAGAGGGCGACAGCAACACTGAAGGAGCTGCAGGAATTTCTGGAAAGTACTGGCTGTTTAGTACATGTGACAACAATCTCCCGTCTAGGGTGGCAAGACGGAAGCCTTATCTTATGAAGAAAAACATCCAAGCCCAGCTACATTTTGCAAAAACACATATGAAGTCTCCCAAACGCATGTGGGAAAATGTGTTATGGTCTGATGAAACCAAGGTTCCAAAAGGTATATTTGAAGCAAACACAACACTGCTCATCACCAAAAGAACACCATACCTACAGTGAAGCATGGTGGTGGCAGCATCATGCGTTGGGGCTGTTTTTCTTCAGCTGGAACTGGGGCCTTAGTAAAGGTGGAGGGAATTATGAATAGTTTCAAATACCAGTCAGTGTCGGCACAAAACCTTCAGGCTTCTACTAGAAAGCTGAAGATGAAGAGGAACTTCATCTTTCAGCATGACAATGACCCAAAGCACACATCCAAATCAACAAAAGAATGGCTTCACCAGAAGAAGATTAAGGTTTTGGAATGGCCCAGCCAGAGTCCAGACCTGAATCTGATCAGACATCTGTGGGGTGATCTCAAGAGGGCTGTGCACAGGAGATGCCCTCGCAATCTGACAGATTTGGAGTGTTTTTGCAAAGAAGAGTGGGCAAATATAGGCACATCAAGATGTGCCACACTGATAGACTCCTACCCAAAAAGACTGAGTGCTGTAATAACAGCAAAAGGTGCTGCAACAAAGTATTAGTTTAAGGGTGTGCATATTTATGCAACCAGATTATTGTAAGTTTTTTATTTTTTATTTTTCCCCTTAAAAGATTTCAGTTGTTTTTTTTCAATTTGGTTGTACAGGTTATAGGTCACATTAATGGTGGAAAAAGTTTCGAAATGGTTTCTCATGGTCTCATTTTTTTACATCACAAAAACCTGGCATTTGAACAAGGGTGTGTAGACTTTTTATATTCCCTGTATTTTTCAGCCAGCCAACATTTCCATTAAAAATCTTTTTTTTTTAAACTGATCTTATGCAATATTGTAATTTTTTTGAGAAACTGAAGGTGGGGTGTAGTGGATTTATGGTTTTTATAGGTAATTTAATGTTGGTACAAGTACTAATGTAAATATGAATGTAAGTAGGAATGAATATTTACTTTCATTGCACTCAAATCCTCGCTAGGGGCACCAGTCCATATAATGGACAATTTTATTAACAATTCTTTATTTGTACCAATTATGGATCAGTCTGAAAATAACCCTTTGTAAGTTCTTTTCTCTGATGATCAAGAAGATGGACATGAAATCAAACAATAACTCCCATATGTCTTTCAGTGATTTAATAAGAAATGTCAGAATACGATAACATATTTGGGTAACTTTAAAACAGAGAATTCACGTGTATCATGGGCATTATAGACTATTACTGAGTTACTTATGAATCAAGCAGTTTTGGAACCAAATGAAACATAGTTTAATTTGTCAGTATACTGGAAATTGAAAACCATAAAATAGCATTGGTTAAGAAAAGTGGATGCAATTTTATGAAGAAAATGATGATTAATTATTTTTAAAAAATTAAGAAATTTGTGTTACTCTGAAAAAGAACGTAGATTATTGAAAGACAACATGCATTTTGAAATTCTGATGGGGGTTTGCATGAAATTAAGTTAAAAGAACTTATACCAGGAATATTCTGAAGAATTAAGGTAAATTAAACAACAGACCGTCAGCCAAGTAGAATCATTGCGTCCCAGTGGGTAGCAGGCAGTCCACTTTTCTGTTCAACTGGACCAGTGTGGGCTCTGTGGGAAGGCTGGCAGATAGGCTCAGGCAGACAACCACAGTTGTGGCCTACTCCCGAGATCGCAAAGGCTGTTCTTCAGCAAACTGGGCAAGGTCTTCTGAGGCACTGAAGAAGGAATTAGTTTATTGTGCAAAGTCCGATCAGAAAGTCAAACTGGGATAAAACACGTTACAAATTCATTTCTTCTGATGTTCGTGGTTTAAATGAGTTGGTTTAAGCTTAGAAAAAAAAATCAGACAAAATCTTCTTGCACAGTGATTTAAAGGGAAAAAAAGATTAAAATAAGAAAATTGAATTTTAAAGAAAAGAAAAAGAAGTTTCTCAGAGCATGACAGACTCTGGACCTACTTAAAGATAAGAAAAAAATAGGGGAACAGAAGAGGCTCCTTACAGCTTGGCCACCGCCCAAAACTCTCTCTGAAACAAAGGGCAATAAAAAAAAATCAAGTTTTCTAGGGTGTTACAGGGTGGTCCTAACTTCATGAAACTTGAACTGAACCAACCACATTTGAGCTTCTTTCAACAAAAGTCATAAACTCAACCTAAAAAGGAAAATGCAGTGAAGTCTGGAGTTCTATTGGTCAGTTAAGTGCAGCTATGATCTCCTAAAGAAAGAGGAGGAGGTCCCCCACAGAGCAGCGATAGAGACATTTGATATCCTAAAGTATGGGTGCTGAATAAAGCATAACTTCCTTCAACGTTAGTGACTAAGATATTCTACTTGATAAAGGAGCATGAATGCATCTACATTGTAACTGTGATTAACTTGTGATAGTTAGCCTGCAAACATTAATTTCTTCCTGAAAATGAAGCAGAATATATCAAGTTATATCAATAAAGGCATTTGAAACCACATTGTCTTGAGAGAGAAAATATGAATTAACTCATTGTCCATAATGCATAAATTCCACTGCAAAGGGAAAAAGTTAAATATTCCTGTTTCATCCACCAGATGGCACTGTGAAACTGTCTGGTCGTTTACTGGAAAGTCTTGGCTTTCCCACACGTCTGGACTATGTCACCCATAAGCCTGTCAATTAGAACATTCCTTTGCCAAAGAATCTTGGAGAAAGCGGTTAATTTCCACTTTATAGCCGATGGATAGTGTTACAGCCCTAGTCCTTGGGTGAGAAAAGCAGTTCATGTCGAGATCTTTGAGGTGAAACAATTTTCCTTCAGCAAAGAATGATTTTAATAAATTGGAACTCAAAGTCACGCTACAGGGGTTTTCATGAGCCATAATCATCCAAATTATAAGAAATAAACGCTTGAAATATATCACTCTGTGTGTAATGAATCTACAGTATATACAAGTTTCACTTTTTGAATTGAATTACTGAAATAAATCAACTTTTCAGTGACATTGTAATGTATGTATGCTGCACGGTGGCGCAGTGGTTAGCACTGTGGCAACACAGTTTTACCCTTGGCTGGGGGATCGCGGGGACCGTGAGATCGTGGGTTCGATCCCTGCCCCCGGCCAACAGTGATCTGTGTGGAGTTTGCATGTTCTCCCCGTGTTTGCGTGGGTTTACTCCGGGATTTCTCCGGTTTCCTCCCACATGCCAAAAACATGCAGGTTCGGGAGTTAAGGGGCGCTTGCGCACGCAGCGACCGGCAGCTGGTGGTTTGTCACCAGACTGCAAAACAAATCTACCTACGGGTACAAAATAAGTAATTAAAAAAAAAAAGTGTATTGTGATGTAACTGTAGATAGGTGGGAAAAATACACACATAATATAAGTAATGGCATTGACAATCAGCAAAAACTATGTTCTAAATATCAGTTATCTGCCAAATAAATACATTTTTTTTTTATTTAAGTTTTTGTAAAGGGTATACAGGTCATTACAGCATTGCATTGTTTACATTTTCATCACATGTTCCCTTGTTTTTTGCTATTTGACAACATTGGTAGGATAGTTATTACAACACCCCCCCCCCTTTTTTTTTTAAAGTGAAAGAAAAAGTGAAATTAAGGAGAATTAAATAAAAACAAAACAAAACAAAAAAAACGAATAAACAAACAAACAGAACAGCAAAAAACAAACAAACAGAAAATTAAGTAATTAAAAGTAAAAGAGCATCTGAGTAGCGTTGGAACAAAGAATAAAAATCTTAAAAATCTTTTTTTTTTTTTTTTTTTGGTCTTTCAGCGTCATCACAGCGTATCATCATCTTATATGGCAAAGATCCGCATGTTGATTTGCCAAGGATTTTTATGCCGGATGCTCTTCCTGAGGCAACTCTGCCCATTTATCCGAGCTTGGGACCGGCACAGGGAGTACACTGGCTTGTGCACCCCCTGTGACTGGGCACCAACTTTCCTTCCTCCCTTCTATTTTTGCTAAACACCAAGCAAGAAGGCAAATACAATTTTTGTATGGTCTTTGGTATGACCCAGAAACATCATCACAATCATCGCATGTGATGGGGAGGGCTATAGAGATTGATATGACCCAGCTGGGACTTGAACCCAAGACCTCCCAGTCATGGGACGGATGCTCTACCTCTAGATCACCACTCCAGTGCTAATGTCATTGTTTAATATTGTCTAAAAGCTGTTACATTTTCTGTACCTTAGAGAAAGGTTTTCATGCTGAGGAAAAAGGTTCTTTTCCATGTAGGCAGCCATCTTGGACCACCATAGTGTCTTTCCAAGTTTTGTCAAACTGGGTGATGATGCATAAAATGTGAATTGGCTGCATTTTGATATGTGACTGTTGAATATGACACACTGCAGAAAGCAACTCATACCGACTCGGACGTCGCCCGAGTTAACAAGGTCAGGAGTTCCTGGCAGCGGAGGGCGAATGCTATGATGATGATGATGACCTTTAAGTGACCTACAAGCCATTTATCTGAGCTGCAAAATCCTGTATATTTGAGTGTGAAAGTGGCTGACTTGAACAAATAAACTGACCTGTTTACAAAGGTTTTGTTTTCTTGTCCATTATGAATTTCTTTTCAATCAATACTTGATACTTTTGTTGTATAGTGTGACGGGTTGGTGAAACCCCCGCAACAGACTGGACAGACACAGCGCTCGGCTAGAGCAATTAACAGAACAGTGAAATGAGTGTATTAATGTCTACAGGCAGCCCCACTTCTTCTGGCTCACTTCTGTGATGTTAATGTGCCTTTCATGCATTGTGTTCATGCGTCCTGTCCTTACTGTGACCTAGAGACTGAGATCAATATGTAGATGTGCCTTCTAACCTCTTTATCCTGCAGCTGGAGCAGAGGCCAGCAATCTGCCTATTGTGATGTATGCCTCTCAAATGCAAATGTCTCATGCCCGTTCTGCAATCTCTTTGATCATACCAACTGCTGGGAATGCTCTTTTATGTATTGTTGTAGTTGGATATATATACTGCACTGTAATCCATGCTCACTCTCTCTCTTCAACTGCTGCTGCCGGACACACACACTTTGTGTCTCCTCTCTGAGAGCCTGAGGATCCCGCTCCGGTCTGCTCACACTTGCACCGGAGCGGAGATCCTGTGAAGGCGGTATGATTTAATAAACTCTACTTAAAACCTTCACCAACGCTGCCTTTATTTTATCTGCCGCCTCACTGGTGACCCCAAGAATGCACACACTTTGTGCAACGCAACCTTCTGGTCTGGACGGCCACGCTGGCGACCCGACGCTGAAAAAAACACGCTGCCAGCGAACACAGCAGCCTGACTCGAACAATCTGCCCTCCCTTCTGCTTCAGGGAGACCTCGACGCAGAGCCAACACAGGCGAGCTACTCTCCGGACATCACCCACGACCGGGAAAAACGCAGAAAACGTCATGGTGCGCCCCTCACCTGAGATTGGGACGTCCACGCTGGACCGGCCGAGGGACACAGAACGTTTTCTCCCTCTCACCGCTACTCCTCCCTCTCAGCGATCCTACTCATCTACCCGAGCCTGAGGAACAAAGATCGTCTATCTCCCCTCAACGCTCCAACGCACCATGACTAATCTGCAGCCACAGCTCATCATAGATGTTTATCGGCACCGTCTGCGCCAATCTCCACCAAGATTCCTGACCCTGGTTCTCCTCTCCAGCTGGCCCACCCATCACAGAACCCCGGCACACGCACCGGGGAGTTACGAGGACGGCGCACCACACACGGGACACATACGGCTCCACTGACCGCCTTCCTTCTGCTGCACACTGGCCCTTCAGGCTTGCTCGTACACCTGAGGCACGCAGCTTGCTCACTGGATTTTATGGTCTTAGCCATGGCGCTCAACGGGGATTCAGCAGTCTGCGGTTCCCGAGGCTTTAGGGTTACGCCTGCGCCTAAAGTCAACATGCCAGTCCCTCTGCTTTTGTTCTTTTTTTTTTCTTACAGCCGCTCCTGCTTTTCTTCGTGGCCACGAGAGGAGTCAGAGACTAATTTTTCTTCTTGTGATCTCCGCAAGTTCAACGGGACAGCCCCTCAACATCGCGGAACAACAAGCAATTTTTGTGTGGCCAGGACGATTTCACCGCTCCCGGCCGGCACTTACCCCCCCCCTCCGCCTGCACAGAGCTTCTCCTGCTCGCTGCCCAAGCTGCATGATCGAGACCTCGGCCGCCTGCCGAGCCCTCTGGGAGGGAGCGTGTGGCGGGTTGGTGAAACCCCCACAACAGACTGGACAGACACAGCGCTCGGCTAGAGCAATTAACAGAACAGTGAAATGTGTGTATTAATGTCTACAGGCAGCCCCGCTTCTTCTGGCTCACTTCTGTGATGTTAATGTGCCTTTAGCCGGGCGCTGTGTCTGTCCAGTCTGTTGTGGGGGTTTCACCAACCCGCCACATATAGTAGGATTTTTTTTCCTCTTGAACTGGCTTTTTTAAACTTGAATTTGCCACGTTTTCATGCATATGTGACTTATTCCTCATAAATTTGCTGCTTTTTCTCATAATTTTGATAACTTTTTCTCATTTGGGAATGTATTCTTCTAAATATGCAGTATTTGTTGTAATTTTTTTCTCTCTTAAATTTTCACACTTTTTCTTGTAAATTTCCAGCTTTTGCACATTTCCTGTTTTAGATTTATAATTTTCCTTGTAAATGTTTTAGTACATCTTTAAAATTTTGAACTTTTTTTGGTAATTTTAAAATTTTTTCTTGTAAAATGTTAATTTCATTCTTGTAAATCTGCCCCCCCCAATCCCCTGTAAATTTCCATTTGTTCTAAGACATTTGCTATTTATTTTGTGCAAATTTGCAGCTTTATTGTGGCAAAGGTTGGATTTCTTATATTTTTTTTTCTCCCAGAAGTCACAGGGAAGCCGTGTTCATGGGCAAAAAAAGCCCTCTGGCCTCTGAGCCACTGGTTGTAGACCCCTCACTGCTGTTTGAGTGGACCCAAGATTTGCTAACAAACAGAACACCGTGGAACAGCATTCAGGGATATTAGGCAGAGGTGGCTACAGTAGGAACCACTCACATTTGCTCAAGTACATGCACTGAAATCAGGCTTTTACCGAGTAGTTTCATTGTACTCTTACCTGCATACATTTATGAATACCTGTACTTTCACTCCAGTAGATTTGGTCAAACACCCGAGTGACTTTTGTTAGAAATAACCTGAGCAAAGGTACTCATTACTCAAGTAAATTTGGATAATTACTCTTACTGTGATATCCTACCGTGTAGCAATGATCACACTTGAGTTATTTCTTTGGCTAACTCTGCCGTTTATTCTGCAACACACATAATATGACTGAACATGGATTCTGCGCGGGGTTTTCACACTCTTATTCTAATGTGTCCCCTTCATAGTAGTGCTGAACAATACAGGTAGTTCCCCCTAGAGGCATGTGCCAGTAATGTTCTATTTTAGACTTGCAGTCTACCACATCCCTCCCCTCTAGATTAAACTACTCTTACTTACACTAGCCAATTACTAGACATCCTGGAACTCCCATTTAACCCTGAACTATCACAGTTACTTTTTAATTTCTTAAACACATGTGTCATACACATAATTTCTTTCTTTTTTTTTTTTTTTTTTTTTCACATGTATAACACACATAACAGTCTAACTGGGGAATTGGTTTGACTACCGCATCCCAGTGAGGTTCCAGGACGCATTCTTGTCCTGTGGCTGGGGAACTCACTACTGACTAAGTATAGTCCTTCAAGTAGTCTGGAGCTCTCCTAGCTCGCTGAGATCTTCTCACGGCGGGTGAGCCAACTGCAGGTGAAGACTCAGACTGCTCCACTGTTTCGGCTGCTGCAGTGCTGCCCGTAGAATCTGCAGAGACGGTTACCTCAGGTTTCACCTGAAGTGGTGGTTCGTTGATGCTCTCCTCAGGATGGGTGTCAGACAACACCTCTGGTGCCATCGGCAGGGGAATGGAGCTCCTACCATGAACTTGGTCGATGTGTCGCCTCACCACTTGTCCATGACCTAATGTCACCTTGAATGACACAGGGCCTGTTTTTTCTGTTATTTCTCCTGGTACCCAGGCTGGTCCTGAGCCAAAGTTGCGGGTGTAGACCACGTCTCCTTCTCTCAGTATTCTCTCTCTAGCATGCATGTCATGATAACCTTTTTGTTTCTCTTGTTTATCATGCACTTTGTTTCTGAAGTCTGGATGTATTAAGTCAAATGTTGACCTCAACTTTCTTCCCATCCATGGACCTGCGTAGTCAATGTGAATTCTTCTCCATGGTTTATCTGGAACTTCCCAGGGATGTAGTGGGGCTGCTGGAGGACTGTTCCTGTTCTCCTGGCATGCCGCACATGACTTCACAAGCGCCTCCACCTCTGCATCCATGTTGGGCCACCACATGTAGCTCCTCGCCAACGCTTTCATGCGAGTGATGCCAGGGTGTGCTTGGTGTAGTTGTTGCAGTAAGGCATTCCTACCAGGTGGTGGAACAACCACGCGTCCTCCCCACAGGATACAACCTTCCTGGGTGCTGAGCTCATCCTGTCGTCGGGCATAGGGAATGAACTCAGGACTGTTCATCTTCGGCCATCCTCGCAAGATGTATTCTCGCACTCTTGCTAGAACAGGGTCTTTGTCTGTCCACTTCTTTATTTGTTGTGCGTTCACCAGGGGCACGCCGATATCTTCAAACAATAGCACTCTCTCCTCCTCCTCAGGCGTGCTGTCTCTTCCTCCATCCAAGGGTAGCCTACTCATCGCGTCAGCATTCGTATGGTCCCGTCCGGCTTTGTAAACGATGGTGTACTCATACGCTGCTAATGTAACGGCCCATCTCTGAATTCTCTGAGATGTCATCTGGGGTATGGCTCTCATTTCACTGAACAGTGAAATTAGTGGCTTGTGGTCAGTCACTATAACGAACTGTCTCCCGTACAGGTATTTGTGGAATTTTTTTACACCAAATACTACTGCAAGGCCCTCCTTGTCTAGCTGGGAGTAGTTTTTCTCAGCTGCACTAAGAGTTCTTGAGACGAACCCTATGGGTCTCTCTGAGCCATCCTCCATACGATGAGAGAGTACAGCACCCACACCGTAGGGTGATGCGTCACACGCCAGGATGAGTGGTTTGTTTGAATCATAGTGCACTAACACACTACAGGACTGAAGTAGCGCTTTGGACTCTTCAAACGCCTTCTGCTGCTTGACCCCCCATGACCATTTTTCTTCCTTCTTAAGTAAGGTATGTAGTGGTGCCAGCAGCGTGGAGAGCTTTGGGCGGAACCTATGGTAATAGTTCAACAAGCCCAGGTAGGCTTTTAACTCAGTAACATTTTGTGGCTCAGGCGCCTCCGCAATGGCTTCCACTTTGTCTGTTAGAGGGTGTAGACCACTGGCGTTGATCTTGTGGCCTAGGAACACCACCTCTTTTCCCATGAACTCACACTTGCTTCTTTTCAACCTCAGACCACTTTTCTCCAACCGATGAAGCACTTCCTCCAGCGTTTTCAGATGTTCTTGTTCATTTGGTCCTGTACAAAGGATGTCATCCAAATAAATGGCAACATTCGGAATTCCACCTAGGATGCCCTCCATAGTTCTCTGGAATATAGCAGGACTGGAAGCTACTCCAAATGGTAAGCGTGTGTAGGTATATAAGCCTTTGTGTGTATTGATGGTTACATACTTTCTTGATTCTTCTTCCAGGACTACTTGTTGGTAGGCGTGACTCATGTCTAATTTCGTGAAGTGTCGGCCGCTGTTCAGCTGTGCGAAGAGGTCCTCCACTTTAGGAATTGGATACTGATCCACCCGTGATGCTCGATTGACAGTGAGTTTGTAATCTCCACATATTCTAATGGAGCCATCCGGCTTTCTCACTGGGACTATGGGCGCCGCCCATTCTGCAACCTGCACTGGCTCAATGATCTTGTCATCCAGCAGCCTCTGTAGCTCGCTTTCAACCAGTGGCTTGACTGCATAGGGTACCGGTCGGGGTTTGCAGAATCGTGGTTGGGCCTCCTTGTCCACATTAATCTTTGCAGTGACACCTTTTAGCTGTCCTACGCCTTCTTTGAACACCTCAGCGTGTCTTTCGAGGATCTCCTCCAGCTGCAATTTGGGCTGAGATTCCACTTTATTCACCAACTGATCCATCATGGCCAGTTCTTGTAGCCAACTTCGCCCTAGTAGATTTGGTCCTTCGCTCCCAACTACTACTACAGGTAAGTCCTTTTCTTTGTTTTCGTGCTGCACCTTCACTTGTGCCATGCCTAGCACGTCTAGCTTCTCTCCTGTGTATGTTTTTAATTTTAATGAACAGGGATTTAATTCTGCTGTGTCTGTTTTCTTCCACAGTTGTGTATATTGCTGTTTACTTAATATGGTTACTCCACAGCCTGTATCAACTTCAAATGTTACTTTCATTCCATTAACATTCATGGTACGCGTGATGGGCGCTACCTTGGTCAGCTCCTCTGACGTGTTGTAAATTGTGTGAAAACCCATGTCTTCTGTATCACTTTCTCCCTCCCCTCTCAGTTGATTCGCTCGCTGTTCCTTTCCTGGGCCCTTGTTTTCATACTTTTGCCCATTAACTATCGCTTTCAGCACCTGTGCGCTGTCCACCTTTATTCTACATGCTTTCTTAATGTGCCCTCGCTTGCCACAATTATGACACAGCTCAGTGGCAAATTTGCACTCGGCGGCATTGTGCTGGCCTTTGCAGCGATAACAACTGGGGAATTTGTGATGATTTTTATCAGTTGACACTTTGTGGACACCTACTTGGGTCTTAGGCACACGGACATGCGTTGCTGTGTCCTCTGTTAGCTTCCCTTGCATTTCTCTCACATCTTTAGATGCTGTTTCCATCGCTTGGCATAATTCCAAAGCCTTCACAAAAGTGAGTTTTGTTTCAAATAAAAGTCGCCGTTGCATTCGGTCATCATTCACTCCACACACAAGTCTGTCTCTTAACATTTCTTCCAATGAGTCTTTGTAATCACAGTGCAGTGTTAATTTCCTCAATTCTGCCACATACTCTGCTATGGACTCAGTGTTCCTCCTTATGCGTGAATTAAATTTGAATCGTTGCACGATTTCACTCGGTTTGGGGCTGAAGTGCTTCTGAAGCTCAGCAGTAAGCTGGTCGTACGTTTTATCTTTTGGTAATGCAGGGCTTATTAAATTTCTCAACAAGCTGTAAGTAGTTGCACCAACTCCACTCAACAGTACAGCCTTCCTTTTGTCTGGCTCCTCAATGTCATTAGCTTGGAAGAAAAAGTCCAACATTTCACTATATTCTTCCCATGACTGAGTCGAGTTATCAAAAGGGGTTACCGTTCCGATTACAGCCGCCATTGCTCGTCGTGGTGGGGAAACCTCGTTTTTCCTCCTCTGAACTTGCACTCGAACTACTGGAGTCACTTGAGTTCGCCACACTTGCAATGTTCTCTGTTTCTCGCCGCTGATTTTTTTCTTTTAATCCTCGTCGCCAATTGTGTGATATCCTACCGTGTAGCAATGATCACACTTGAGTTATTTCTTTGGCTAACTCTGCCGTTTATTCTGCAACACACATAATATGACTGAACATGGATTCTGCGCGGGGTTTTCACACTCTTATTCTAATGTGTCCCCTTCATAGTAGTGCTGAACAATACAGGTAGTTCCCCCTAGAGGCATGTGCCAGTAATGTTCTATTTTAGACTTGCAGTCTACCACACTTACGCATACTTGAGAAAATGATATAAGCCTACTTTTGCATGAGTACATTTTCCCACGCCTCCTCCCACCTCTGCTCTCTGCTTTACTCACAGGTTCTGGCTGGTCTCTGTACTGTTTTTCAGCAGAAAAGCCTTAAATGTGGCGGCTGACTTCAGTCTGACTTCTTCGTTTCCTCCATCCTCCATCCTTCACGGGCGGAGTTTATTTCTGAGCTTCACAGCTCGGTCTAAAGGCGTTTGAAACGCTCCCGTTAATGTATCGTTCGCTTGGCACCAGCTGCAGCGTCAAAACTTTGCTTGTTGCTATGGTAACTGACTGTTGTAAAGACTCGCGAGAGTTTGTTGAAGGAGAACTTCACAAGCTCTGAAAATGTACACATTAAGTACAAATTTGCAAGATTAAAGGTGCAAAATTAAGATAAAAGATGCTAATTTACTATTTTTAAAAAATCAAAAACTTACAAAAAACCTCCGCCAACAACTCATGACTGAGGGTAAAATTAAAACCAAGAAATGAAGTTGTAAAAAACTGTAGAGTAAAAAAATATAAGAAAAAAAAAATCTAATTTACCAGAGCAAAAGCTACTCATTTGTATACATTTTTCACCCTTTTTCCTTTCTAAATTCCCTACTTTCTTGTCAATTTGTGAAATTTTTCTTGTGAACTTGTAAGTTTTTTCTTGGACATTTATAACTTTTTTCTGATAAATTTGCAACCTTTTCCTGGCAAAATTATGACTTTTTAATAAGTTCAGTACCCCTTTTCCTATAAACCCACAACTGTATACTCATATACATAAATTTGAGACTTTTTCTTTATTAAATTGGCAATGTTTTCTCATTTTTTATAATTTTTCTTATACATTTGTAATTTTACTCACCAATTTGTGACATTTAGCTGAACTGTATAAACTAAATACAGTGGGGAAAATAAGTATTGAACACGTCAACATTTTTCTCATTAAACATATTTCTGATGGAGCCATTGACCTGAGCTTTTTACCAGACATCAGTAACAACCCAATTAATCCATACAAACAAAGAAATCAAGGCAACTGTGTTAACAAAACAAGTTTTATTTAATAAAGTGGAATGACACATGGAATAAGTATTGAACATACTTTGTGAAATTTATTTATTTAGTAGAAAAGCCTTTGTTGGTAATAACAGCTTCCAGAAACCTCCTGTATGGAGAAACTAGGTGCAGGCATTGCTCAGGAGTTATTTTATCCCATTCTTCCACACAGTCTTCAAATTGTGAAGCTTCCATGTGTCATAACGTTCTTTCCTTTGGAGCACTGAATAAAAGGCCCAAACGCCAGACTTCTAGTTGGATATACACTACCGTTCAAAAGTTTGGGGTCACCCAGACAATTATTTTGTGTTTTCCTTGAAAAGTCACACTTATTTACCACCATGAGTTGTAAAATGAATAGAAAATATAGTCAAGACATTGACAAGGTTAGAAATAATGATTTGTATTTGAAATAATAATTTTTTCCAGATACTCAACCTGCTCAAAGGAAGGTCAGTTTTATAGCTTCTCTAACCAGCTAAACTGTTTTCAGCTGTGCTAACATGATTGCACAAGGGTTTTCTAATCATCCATTAGCCTTCTGATGCAATGGGCAAACACAGTGTACCATTAGAACACTGGAGTGATAGTTGCTGGAAATGGGCCTCCATACACCTATGTAGATATTGCACCAAAAACCAGACATTTGCAGCTAGAATAGTCATTTACCACATTAGCAATATATATTAGATATTAGAGTGTATTTCTGATTAGTTTAAAGTTATCTTCATTGAAAAAAACAGTGCTTTTCTTTCAAAAATAAAGAAATTTCTAAGTGACCCCAAACTTTTGAACGGTAGTGTATTTATTGCAGAAAATACAAAATAAACTCTGCTCGTGGGCAGAAATAAACAGCCACAATAATCCAGACATGTGAAGTGAAAAACAGCAACAATAAATCCAAATAGCGTGGTGAAATAAATGTGATGTTAACATAAGGATGCCGCGGGGATTAATGCCCGCGGTCAGCATATATAGGAGAACAGTGATTGGGAAAATGAGGGACAGCTGTGACAAATTAAAATGTGAGAGGATGAGGCTAACATGAGAGATGCTATGCTAACCAGAAGTAAACAAAGGTACCGTCAAAATAAGTCCATACAGAAATGATAATAATGAATGGCACAAAAGAGACCAATAATAATATTAAAGACACCAAACACAGAACATAAGACATGGACAGGGTCTAACCCAGTCCAGAGCGTTACAGTGCCCCCCACTTTAAGGGGCGGTACCCAGACGACCCCAGAATAATGTTACACCCAGGAGGGCGAAGGGGGGAGGAAGGATGAGGAAGCCAAGCTGTCAGACTTTGCAGCGGCTTTTATTAACTCTTCCAGCACACACGGCACAGCACACATTAGGGCCTTTTCCACTAGCACGCTTTAGCGCGACACGGGACGGCTCAGCACGCTTTGTACGCTTTTCCACAAGCCCCAACACGGTTTAACAGCCACAATTCTCAGCCCCGCTCCAGGGCAGGGTACAGCAGTGCTGAGCTGTGCCGTGTTGTGACGTTAACAGACTGGTCGCCGCTGATTGGTCAGGTCGTAACCGGCGCTGATTGGTCAGGTTGTAACCGCCCCTCTCCTCCTCCTCTTCTACCGAATCTTCACGACTTTCTCAATAAAGTTTTTGAAAAAAAAAAAAAAAAGAATCTTCACGACCGCCTTTACTCAGCACGCAACCACTGTTGGCAGTTTATTTTCAGTGTATTGCTGTGCTATTTTCATTTATTCTCTATCAAAAATGGCTTCGCGTAATAAGGGTGTTCCATGGACCAATAAGGAGGTGCAGTGTCTGCTCACTGCATTGTCAGACGAACGTATCCAGCGCGAGTTAGACGGAGCCGCCCGGAATGAAAAAATATACCGGGAGGTCTCGACATCGGAGTCCTTTAACAGTGAGTTTTAATTTTTTTTTATTGTGCGTTTTTTCGCAAATATATTTGGTAAGACGCTCAGTTTATTTATGCAATAAAAAAGGTGTTCATTTGTGGATGATGATCGCTGCTTTATTGCAGCACACTGCGGACTAAAGCTTTTATTTTAATTATTCATGTGAACAATACGCTGAAATAAGCTTATGTATTCTTGTTAAAAACTATTGTCTTTTCTGTATATCTTGCACTTTCGTGCTGTATTTTATTGTGTGCATTTTCCTTGTAGAATCATCCCACGCGTCCGCCACGACAGCCCGCACGGATTAATTCAACCGAGCCTTCATGACCCACAGCTGGCAGAGACGGCTTCATTCAACCGAGTCTTCGTGACCCAGTTTGGGAAGCTGGTGTAGAGGCACTCAGTGGTTGGCGTGTATAAAATGTCGATTAACCTTCATGTTGTGTTGCAAAGTTGTTGTTTTTTTTATTTTAATATTTTGTATATAATAAAATGGAATTGTTTTGGAAAGTGTGGTTTGTCTATTATAACACTGAATTATAAAACAGTATAATTACATAGAAATTCCATTGCCTAGTCTGATCAAAATGATGCTGATCATCCTGTCAGGGGTCAACCATTGTAAAGGTAATGTAATTTTTAACTAGACCAAAAAAGAAATCTTTTTGTAAGCTTTCTGTTCTTTTTATTGAAATATCATAAAAAATTAGCACCAAGTCAAAGTAGGTACAAGTATATGTAAATTGAATGTTCTATCGGCATTCCAAATTCAGAGATTTACAATACTTTAGAAGGAGTGTAGCATCATCTAAACGGAAAATAATAATACTGTTGTTCCAAACGTTGACCTGAAGGTGAAAAACATGAATTTTTTTAATTCAGTACATCCAAAATGCCCTAGGATGTAAAAAATAATACAATTTGGTGTTGGCCAGTGTGCCACCGTCTCATTATTTAATACGAATAAAAACAAGTTTCAGCTCATTATTTCTAGGTCATTTGGCAGTTAATTCAAAACAAAAGTGACTTGTGTTGTTGCAGCTTAATTATGAGATAAACTTAATTGTGAGATAAAACCACAGAGCGAGCAAGGCAATAATCCTTGGATCCTCCATTTTTTGTCTCGTGTAAATAAGGACTTAGTCGGGTGCGTAACGTCACGGGAGTGTGGCCCCGCCTCGCTGAGAATCTGCCGCCGCCCCGCTTCTAAAACCTCCTAACACAAACCATCACAGCACAAGCACAACACCGTGCTAATGGAGACAGAAGCATTCCGAGCCGTACTGAAGTGAATCGAGCCGTACCGAGGTGTGCTGGGCTAGTGGAAAACAGGCTTAAGAGCCCAGGGAACCAGAAGGTAATCACTGCTGTCAAGCCTGAAGGAGATGATGTATGGCCCGAGCGCGGATGAGACCGGCGCTCGGACCATGACAGTACCTCCCCCTTGGGGGCGGGCTCTGAACGCCCAATGACACCCAAGCCCCCCCACCCCCCACCCACCACCCCAGGGTGGACGGAAGGGGGAACAGGCCAGGGGGGAGAGGACCAGCCATAGACCAAAAAAAAAAAGCCATGACGATAACAGGAGCACGCATGCAGACAGAGAGAGAGAAAAAAAAAAAAAAACGACTCTCCCTTGCACAAATTATAACCCAGGCAGAGCGTAAAGGAGACGATCACAGGGCAAAATAACAGAAAATAGGATATTCACAAATGTAAAAACCATGATTAAGGCAGACTGAGAAATAAAACAATTACAGGGCACGACAACAGAAAATACCATATCCCAAAGGCACAAAACACACCAACTGTTACAGGCAACGAATGGACATTTAACAGAGGAAAAACAAACAAAAAACTTCCGCTAGGAAGGGGTGAGATACACAATATCATATACAAAACCTCCCGCACACCCCAAAAGGTTACAGAAACAGCGAAAATGAAAACCAGGGATGACGGCAGTCCTAGTACCGTGGCATGAGAGCTGATATTTCGGGGGGTCACCCTGCATCTAGCATCCACATCGCAGGCAGGGGGGAAAGGAACAGTTTGGGCAGCCTACCCCAGCCCCATGCCAGAAACACAGTTCTTCTGGCGGCCGAGCCAGGTCGCCGAAGGGGCGGGAAAGTTTGTCGGGTGGCCGAGCCAGAACGCCGAACCGGCGAAACAGCTCACCAGGCGGCCGACCCGCATCACACAGCCACCAGGACCGTAGGGGAGAAGTTGAAGACGGCCTCCCTGAAGAGGGAAGACGAGGGAGAGCTGGGCAGAGTATTAGGAACCCCAACGGCCCCCAGTGGAGATGAGCTGGGATGAAGATCCTGAGGATGATGATGAGCCAGTCCAGTGTCAGGGGATCTGCAGCTCCCTCACCGACTTTGAATTCTGCTGGTGCTGCACCCGTGATGGACCCCGATTGGGTCATGGCCGCACCCGCATCGGACCCCGATTGGGTCACGGCTGCACCCGCGTCGGACCTCGATTGGGTCGGTGCAGCTCCAGGACCAACCTCCAACCCCGAACCCGGAACCTCCGGCACAGCGATCGGCACCAGCTCCGCACCGGTGACCCTGGGAGAAGGCTCAGGAGAAAGAGAAGAACCGGGATCAGGATCACCGGTAGCGACAGATCCCAGCGAGACGAGTTCGGGTGCAGCGGACAGCTGCCCCTGGCTCGTCTCTCCGAGAGAAAGGCAAAAGTGCTCCAGAATAGAGAGGAGAAAAACAACGTAGAGCACTTGCCTGTACTCGGGTTCTGTCGCTGTCCAGGACTCCAACAATCCGGGCTCAGACGGAAGGAGATAGTCTTCCGGCTCCCACTCAGCTACGTCGGGCTCCGCAGCTGGCATGATGGTCTCCGCAGCCTGAGGACCCTCCGGCACTGACGTCCACACTGACAACCCGCACGGCGTGGTGGCAAGGGACCCTCGATCTGCTGGATCGGACCGCTCATCTGTGGAGACCCGGGGACGCTCTGCTGTCGGCGCAGGCTCCACGCTGCAGTCACTCTCCTCCTCTGCCCATCACGTGGCTGCGGGGCTGGAACCAGGCTCTCCAGAGCCGCAGGCCCCTTCCTCATCCGGCGACGTTGGCCTGGCGTCGAGGACCGCTAAGCGGAGGGAGACACAGAGGCAGCGGGTTTAATGACAGAAGCTATAACAGGTGGTGGGAGCTCGGGGGACTGCGAACCCCAAACTCCACCCCCAGGAGTCAGACAAGGCAAATCATAATTATGAGGAGAAGAGTGAACTTGTACTTGCCTGTCTCCTGGAGGAAGGATGGTGCCTGCCGTAGAGGACATTGCTCCTCCCTTTCCCCGCCGGATGGTGACAGAGGGGCCCCTGGAAGGACGGGGGGGCCACTCGCGACAGACCACGAACGGGCTTCACCGGGGCAGGACTCAGAACTCTCTCTGCAGCTGGAGGTGACGTCACAGAGGAGGGGATGACAGCCGAGACGATCCGGGCACGACGAGCTCAGAATCAGAATCAGAATCAGATTTATTGCCATTGTTCATGTAGTACACAAACTAGGAATTTGTCTCGGTGCAATGCTGCAACATTAAACATAGAGTAGCACTAAAGATAAAAATAAAAAACTGTGCATGCAATAAAATGTAGAATATGAGTAATACTAATCTATGCAATTTTTAAATATATTAACAAGCAGCAGATATTGTGGAGTTCCACATAGTGCAGTCGGTAGTGCAAAAAGAAAACAGTGATAATTGTCATGAGACCGGTTGAGCTGCTGTACATAGTGCACGAGAGTCTAATAAGTCACTTAGTGTTCAGCAGTCTGATGGCAGAGGGGAAGAAGCTGTTCATGAAGCGGGAGGTTTTAGTCTGAATGGACCGAAGTCTTCTACCTGAGGGGAGGGGGGCAAACAGTACGTGTCCAGGGTGTGAAGGGTCGGCTGACGGGACAGCGGGGACAGGTGGTCCGGAGGGAGAGGCTGTGGGGATTCCCTCCTGAAGTGACGCCGAAGGAGCAGCTGGCTGGGAGGCAGAGTTCCTCCGATGACCCGGAACAGGATCCAGACGGGGTTCTTGCTGAGGGTTATCTTGGCCGGGGCGCTGACGTCTTCGATGACACCCGGGTGGCGCGAACTCCTGGGGTGGATCGAGGACAGAAACGGGATCCCAAAGCCGGGAGGGGGGGATGCCTTCTCCTCTGCTTCTCGCCATAGTCCTCCTCTACCATATGGAGAATCTCGTGTTGTGCAGCGATGTCGGCCCTCCTATTGTCGACTTCAGGATGGTCGGCGTAGCAAGGGAGATGATTAAGGACATCCTCAGCAAAATCCAGGTACCGGCGTACGTCGCTGTGATAGTCGAGGAGGGAGGTAGCGATAAGCGTTTCGTCCACGTACTCCAAAACCTCTGCCAGCCCATAGTCCCAACTCCAAGCGTGGCTCCTCCGCGACGGCATACTATCAGCATGCAGTACCCAGACAGGAAAGAGCAAATGTCCACTTTATGCTAACTCACCGGGAATGGCGTCTCAGTTTGGCGCCTCTGTTTAGGCGTCCTGGCAGCAGGCTACTGTCAGGGGTGGCCCTCGCGAGCCACCATAAGACGCCACAAGTCACCGATGAGTTTGCAATGATGTTTATTAAGGATAAAGGATGACACAAAGGAACAAAGTAATGAGCCACGATGGGCTAAAACACACTACACAAGAACAGAGACAGTAAGGCAGAACAGGCTCACTTACGATACCAGAAGAGGATGAGGGAAGATCGTAAACGTGGGATCATAAAGGAATAACGACGTCTGACAAAGGAATGTTTGACGAGGCTGCTGCATTGGGCTGCATTCAGCGTCCGCTTAAAAGCCGGTCCACTGATGAGCCACAAATGCACCACAGTTGTTCCTCTTTGACAGCAGGAAGCTCCTCCGAGCGCTGTCACAATAACAGCCCGGGGAGCCAGAAGGTAAACACTGCTGTCAAGCTTGAAGGAGATGATGTATGGCCGGAGCGCAGACGAGATCGGCGCTCGGACCATGACAGTTTTTGAACAAGGAAGAGTGTCCCATTTCAGTGACAACCATATGTTCTAAACAAGTACTGGAAGTTGCTACCATAATGCATGCAAGGCATCATGGGGCCTAGGAATAAGGTGGATAATGTTTTAATAATATTTTAACCTCTTGTTTTTTTTTTCTTTTAATTGTTCAATCTTTTTGCTTTATTTCCTCTGCATGTTCATTTTATGTATGTAAAGCACACTGAGTTGCCTTTGTGTATGAAATGCGCTACACTGTATAAATAAACGTGCTTGCTTAATTTATGTTTTAATGGGGGGACAATCACTTTTTCACACAGGGCCATGTAGGTTTGGATTTTTTTTCCCCTTAATAATAAACACCTTCATTTAAAATCTGCATTTTGTGTTTACTTGTGTTATTTTTGTCTAATATTGAAATTTGTTTGATGATCTGAAGCATTTAAGTATGGCAAACATACAAAAAAAATGAGAAATCAGGAAGGGGGCAAACACTTTTTCACACCACTGTAGTTCCCTCATTATCTCCTCCTCTGTGAAGGGTAGCCGTTGACACAGCAGGCGTGTCATTTAAGCAACATGGACTAGCAGCCGTGGCACTGTCTGCAACAGGCGCTGCCGCCTCCTCGTTAGCAAAAGGTAGCCCATCATTAGCATGAGTATCCACGCTGCTAGCATTGCTTCCTCTCTGCTCCTCCTCGGGAGAGTTAGCCTCTTCACAGTTTGAAGAAAAAAGGTTATTACCTTCTGAAACTTTGATTAAAAAAAATTCTATTTCTTCCTTTTTTCAACTTTTCTCTGCACCATTTGGATAGTTTCTTTTCATTTTACCGGTCTATTCCACATGTCAGTTGTACAGTTTGTTTACAGTCCTAATCATAGACGTGCATGTGCATGCCTTGGAGGTAAAATGGAACAGTCCAACAGTCTGAGGAGAAGGGGGGAGGACATTATGTTCGTGATTTGATTTGGTGTTTTGATAAATACCCGTGTTTCTATATTTTGTGGGGCATCACGTCAATAGGTTTGATCAACCGCCCTCCCCCATGACTGCACAACAACCACTGCTGCCACTGAAGACATCAAGTCCTGCTGCCCACTCCCCACTCCACCATCACCCCCCCACTCCCAACACACAGGCCCCCAACCTGACCCTCACTAAGACCCAGGTGAGGACGGAGCTGAGGAAGATCAAGACGAGGAAGGCGTCGGGACCGGACGGCATCAGTGCAAAGCTCCTCAAGTCCTGTGCAGACCAGCTGTGTGGGATTGTGGAGTACATCTTCAACCTGAGCCTGAAGCTGGGGAAGGTACCACAGTTGTGGAAAACATCTTGTGTGATACCTGTACCAAAGACTTCCCACCCCAAAGATCTGAACAGCTACAGACCAGTGGCCCTGACGTCCCACATGATGAAGACCCTGGAGAGACTGCTCCTTGCTCACCTCCGCCCCCTGGTGGGTCCAGCGATGGATCCACTCCAGTTCACCTACCAGCATGGTATTGGGGTGGAGGATGCGGTCATCTTCCTCCTTCACCATTCTCTGTTCCACCTGGAGAAGCCCGGGAATACAGTGAGGATCATGTTCTTTGACTTCTCCAGTGCTTTCAACACCATCCAACCGATGATTCTGAAGGACAAGCTGCTGTGCGCAGGGGTGGACCAGCACCTGTCATCATGGATCCTGGACTGCCTCACAAACCGGCCACAGTTTGTGAGAACCCGGGACTGTGTGTCCGACACGATCATCGGTAGCATGGGGACCCCACAGGGAATGGTTTTGGCTCCCTTCCAGTTCACCCTTTACACTGGGGACTTCTCACACAACACAACACACTGCCATCTACAGAAGTTCTCTGACGACTCGGCGATCGTTGGCCTCATCTCCAACGGAGATGAAGCTGAGTACAGAGGGCTTATCCAGGACTTTGTGGACTGGTGCCATCGGAACTGCCTCCAGATCAACGCGAGGAAAACTAAGGAGCTGGTGGTGGACTGCCGCAGGCAAGGACAACCCCTCACAGCACCAGTAAACATCCAGGGAACAGACATTGAGATGGTGACATCCTAGAAGTACCTGGGTGTTCATCTGAACAATAAACTAGACTGATCACACAATACTGACGCACTCTACAAGAAGGGACAGCGCAGGCTGTTCCTACTGAGGAGACTCAGGTCTTTTGGTGTACAAGGGGCGCTGCTGAAGACATTCGACGACACGGTGGTGGCATCAGCCATCACTTTTGGAGTGGTCTGCTGGGGCAGTGGCATTACAGCAGCCGATAGGAAGAGACTGAACAAACTAATCAAGAAAGCTAGCTCTGTCCTGGGGCAGCGCCTTGACCCAGTGGAGGAGATGGGAGAGAGAAGGATGATGGCTAAACTGTCATCTCTGCTGGAGTCCGAGTTCCACCCTATGCAGGACACACTGAATGCACTAAGGAGCTCATTTAGCAGCAGACTACATCATCCTAGGTGCACAACCGAGAGGTTTCGCAGGTCCTTCCTACCAACAGCTGTCAGACTGTATAACCTAAGCAGGGCTGCTCGCAGAGATAGCAAAAAGACGTGACAACCTAATAGTATTGAATGCAAAAGACGCAATAGACTTACACAATGGTCCCCTCCGGTATACAACTAGGAAAATACCGGTAGCTACGGAGGGTGACAATATGTATGGGTACATAATCATACCATGTAGAATAACTAAGTTGACGGTTATGCTGTTTCATTCCATCTAGCTGCAATGCTCCGCACTGTATGTGTTTGTATATTTATATATTTATTCCATCTAGCGACAATGCTCCACACTGTTTATATATTTACATATTTATTCCATCTATCTACAGTGCTCCGCACTGTGTGTGTGTTTATATATTTACATATTTATTCCATCTAGCTACAGTGCTCTGCACCGTGTGTGTTTATTTATTTACATATTTATTCCATCTAGCTACGGTGCTCCACACTGTGTGTGTTTATGTGTTTGCATATTTGTTCCATCTAGCTACAATGCTCCACACTGTGTGTGTGTTTATATATTTGCAGGTTTGTTCCATCTAGCTGCAATGCTCCGCACTGTGTGTGTTTATATATTCATATATTTATTCCATCTAGCTACAACGCTCCACACTGTGTGTGTGTTTATATGTTCATATATTTATTCCATCTAGCTACAATGCTCCGCACTGTGTGTTTATATATCTATATATTTATTCCATCTAGCTGCAATGCTCCGCATCGTGTGTCTATATATTTATGTTTATATGTACATATGTATACTCGCTGCTCTTGGTTTTTTTTTTTTTCTTGCCTTCTAATTGTTGCTCTGAGTGTTGCTATCCCTGTGCTGTTGCAATCCTGGAATTTCCCCATTGTGGGACTAATAAAGGCTTATGTTATCTTATCTTATATGCTAAACATTAAAAAAAACTATGTGGGGCTCCTAGTAGACCGGGTCTCTAGCAGGTCGGGGCCTAAGGCAACCGCCTACCTTTGCCTAACGGTAAGTCCACCTCTGCTAGCAGGTAAAATATAACGGCGCCCTGATGGCAAAAGAGAGAATTCATTAGAGAAGACATGATTTTTGATGATTTTTTTTTCTCCGCGCCACACGAGTCGGCTGCCTTTTTGCAACAGCAGCTCAATTCTGAGTTTTTCTTCCTATTTCTTATTTACTATCTGTCTTCTCTGGTCAAACTTTCTGATCCCGCGACACCTCATCCATCATGAACACGCAGATCGCCCCAAATGTCTCCCAAGCCGGTGGACAGAGCCATTGTTTATAGCAGGAGACGGTACAACAGGGACCAGCTGTTAGCACTTAACCACACCACGGCACTAACACAAAAACTCCATATACTGGGAGAAATTACCCGGAAACGCCATGGATGTCGGGCTGGTGTGAGACGGCGAGTGAGGAACATAAGGTACAGATCCGTTATCATGGGGAATGTATGATTGCTACTCAATAAGACAGACGAGCTAGCAGCCATGTCCCGCTACGAGAGTGCCTTCAGAGAGATTAGCATGATGTTGTTTACTGAGACGTGGCTAACAAAACTAGCAACAGATACTAATATTGAACTGGAGGGCTTCCACACAATACGGGCAGACCAGACACCAGACAGTGGGAAGGCAAGGGGTGGAGGAGTGATAATGTATGTCAATAACAGATGGTGTAAACCTGGGCACATCACGGTTAAAGAGCAACACTGCAGCAAAGACATTGAGTTGCTAGCTGTTAGCATGCGGCCTGTATACCTCCCTAGGGAATACTCACACGTGATCCGCATTGTTCTTTATGCAAATCCGTCGGCGAACACTGCGGCAGCGCGTGACATCATCCACTCAGTCACTTGTAGGCTTCTGACAGAGCACCCAGATGGTCTCCTCCTCATCTCAGGAGATTTTAACCATATTTCATTGGCCTCCATTCTGCCCACGTTCACCCAGTATGTCACATGCCACACCAGGGATAATAAAACACTGGACTTATTCTATGCAAACACCAAGGAGGCTTACACCTCATCGCCACTCCCCCCACTCGGGAGATCGGATCACAACTTGGTTCACCTCCTGCCTGTGTACAAACTCCTAGTACACAGACAACCTTCAGTTACGCGCACGGTGAAGGTATGGTCTGAGGAGGCAATGGACGCTCTACAGGACTGTTTTGAAATCACTGCCTGGGAGCAGCTCTGCAATCCACATGGTGAGGATATCAACGGCCTCACTCACACCATCACAGACTACATCAACTTCTGTGTGGACAACACCGTACCCACCAAGACCATACGGTGTTGCTCAAACAACAAACCCTGGATCAACCCTAAGATAAAGTCCCTACTGAGAGAAAAGAAAAGGATCTTCAGGTGTGGAAACAGGGAGAAGCTGAAGTTCGTACAGAGGAAGCTAAGGAGGAAGATCAGATAAGGCAAGGACAGCTTCAGGAAGAAGATGGAGGACAAGCTGCAACAGAGCAACATCGGTGGGGTCTGGAGAAACCTCAGAACCATCTCTGGGCTCCAGAATACCTCCTCCCAGGCCACGGGAGGCAGGGAGTGGGTGAACATCCTGAACCTGTTTTTTAACAGGTTTGACCAACCGCCCTCCCATCTGCCTGCACACCAACCACTGCTGCCTCTACCGTCATCTAGTCCTGCTGTCCACCCCCCTCCACCAGCACCCCCCCACTTCCAGCACACAGCCCCCCAGCCCTAACCTAACCCTCACTAAGACCCAGGTGAGGGCGGAGCTGAGGAAGATCAAGGCGAGGAAGGCCTTGGGTCCGGACTGCATCAGCGTGAAGTTCCTCAAGTCCTGCGCAGACCAGCTGTGTGGGATTGTGGAGCACATCTTCAACCTGAGCCTGAAGCTGGGGAGGGTACCACAGCTGTGGAAAACATCTTGTGTGGTACCCATACCAAAGACTTCCCACCCCAGAGACTTGAACCGCTACAGACCAGTGGCCCTCACTTCTCACCTGATGAAGACCCTGGAGAGACTGCTCCTTGCCCACCTCTGCCCCCTGGTGGGACCAGTGATGGATCCACTCCAGTTCACCTACCAGCACGGCATCGGGGTGGAGGATGCAGTGATCTTCCTCCTACACCATTCCCTGTCCCACCTGGAGAAGCCTGGAAACACAGTGAGGATCATGTTCTTTGACTTCTCCAGTGCTTTCAACACCATGCAACCGGTGATCCTGAAGGACAAGCTGCTGTGAGCAGGGGTGGACCAGCACCTGTCATCATGGATCCTGGACTGCCTCACAAACCAGCCACAGTTTGTGAGAACCCAGGATTGTGTGTCCGAAACAATCATCTGCAGTACAGGGGCCCCCCAGGGAACAGTTCTGGCTCCCTTCCTGTTCACCCTTTATACTGCAGACTTTTCACACAACACAACACACTGCCATCTACAGAAGTTCTCTGACGACTCTGCAATCGTCGGCCTCATCTCCAGCGGAGATGAAACTGAGCACAGAGAACTTTTCAAGGACTTCATGGACTGGTGCCATCGGAACTGCCTCCAGATCAACGTGAGGAAAACTAAAGAGCTGGTGGTGGACTGCCGCAGGCGAGGACAACCTCTCACAGTATCAGGTAACATCCAGGGAACAGACATTGAGATGATGACATCCTACAAGTACCTGGGTGTTCATCTGAACAATAAACTGGACTGGTCACACAATACCGATGCACTCTACAAGAAGGGACAGCACAGGCTGTTTCTACTGAGGAGGCTCAGGTCTTTTGGTGTACAAGGGGTGCTCCTGAAGACCTTCTACGATTTGGTGGTGGCATCAGCCATCACATTTGGAGTGGTCTGCTGGGGCAACGGCATCATGGCAGCCGACAGGAAGAGACTGAACAGACTGATTAAGAAAGCTAGCTCTGTCCTGGGGCAGCGCCTCGACCCAGTGGAGGAGATAGGAGAGAGGAGGATGGTGGCTAAGCTGTCATCTCTGCTGTAGTCTGAGTCCCACCCCATGCAGGACACACTGAATGCACTGAGGAGTTCATTTAGCAGTAGGCTGCATCATCCGAGGTGTGCGACCTAGAGGCTTTGCAGGTCCTTCCTACCTACAGCTGTCAGACTTTATAACCTAAGCAGGGCTGCTTGTAGAGGTCATAAAAAAACTTTATGACCTAATAAGCATTTAATGCAAAAGACGCAATAAACTTGCACAATAATGGTCCCCTCCATTATACAACTAGGACAATACCAGTCGCTACAGAGGGTGACAACTGGGCTGATTTAAATACAAAATATGCTTTATGGGTACAAATTTGTATTAGGTGGGGTAACTGAATAGACCGTTATGTTGTTAATTCCACTACCTACAATGCTCTGCACTCTGTGTATATATTTATATATTTATGTATACAAATGTATATTCACTGCTCTTTTTATCTTATCTGCTAAATTATTGCTCTGAGTGTTGCTATCCCTTTGCTGTTGCAATCCTCGAGTTTCCCCACTGTGGGACTAATAAAGGCTTATCTTATCTTATCTTATGATCAGGAGAAGTTAAAATGCATTCTGCTTTCTGGATGATCTGCTGGTTACAAAAGGAATTTAGATCTCTCTGTCTCACACTGATAATCTTGGAACATATCTTCATGATATTGTTCAGACTATTTCTATCTTTAACTGTGAAAGTATTAAACCAGCAGATAAAAGAAAAACAAAGCAGACTCTCAATAAAAGACTCATAAAAATGACAGAGTATCTTTTCACTCACTGAAAAGGAGTTCAGTTTCCTTAAAAGGCAGATTCTCTGTTGCCCTTTCCTTATAATGACTTTAGTATTTGCACTGAATTTCAGTTGATCATCAAAATATGTACCAAGGTATTTGTATGATCTTACTGTTTTGACTTTGTCATTGTGAATTCTGGTCTCCTGAACAGTTTCTTTTCTCTTTCTAAAATCAGGAATTAATTCCTTGGTTTTAGACACATTTAAATCCAAAAAGTTGTTGTCACACCAAGAAATAAAGTCATTAAGAACCAACCCATGCTCTGATTGTGGATCTTGAAGAAGGAACAGCAAAGCTCTGTCACCAGAAAGTTTGACAATATAGCTACCCTGATAATTGCTCCTACATTGGTCTGTGTACATAATAAAAAGGGGTGAAAGAACACACCCTTTTGGTGACCCTGTAGAAGTGCTCAGACAGTCTGAAAGGTGGTCATTTACAAGTACCCTTTGAGTCCGAAAAGTTAAAAAGTTCATAATCCAAAGCATGAGTTGATGAGGTAAATTAAAATCACAAATTAATTTTTCTGTTAAAAGATGCATGGTTGCATGGTGTTAAATGCGGATGAAAACTCAGCAAACAAAAGCCTGGCATGGGCCTGTGGTTTTTCTAGATGTTTATATAAACTATATAAAATGAAAAGCTTAGCACATACCTGTCAAGTGATACGGTTTCGCCGTATTTTAATACGGGGAAAATGCAATTTTAGCAAATACGGACGTATTGCCATTTCTGTACGCCAAAAAGAAAAATATACAGCGAAAAAAAAAATGCCTGGTGAAACTGAGCATGTGGTGACTCCCACAATCTACCGGGCTGGCAGAGCGCTCAGCGTGAGCAATTATCAGAACAGTGAGAGGTGTGGACTGACCATTATGCAGATGTGCCTCGCACCTTCTTTTGTCCTGCAGCTCTGGAACAGAGAGGAATTCCGGTGCCAGTAATCCTGCGCCTGATATGTGTGACTCTAATGCAAATGTCCATGCTTTCCTGCCGTATACTGTGATGCTAATGTGCCATGCATGCATTGTCTGTAGCCAGGTATATAAGTTGACTGTCTGCATGAAGCACCCTTTTAAACTTCAGTTCGCCGTGTCCGCCTGCACTTATTTCGATCCTCCACAAGCGCACCTAAGCAGTGTTTTTGTGATTTTCAAAATGGCTTCATGCAGCGCGCCGCCGGTGAAGAAGACAAAGCTTGAAGAAAAGGGAAATTGAGGGACTGGACGTCACCGAAAAGAATGGGAGAGTCCTAGCTTCGAGAAGGGAAAATACATTGGATGGATAAAGGCTTCTCCAGAAGGCCCTACACACTCCTTCTGTGTTCCATGTAGGAGGAGCATAAAAGTGACTGCATCGGGGATTTTCGACCTGAAGTCGCAGACACACTTCGCTACACAGGGCCACAAAAACTGTGTAGCCAAATCAAAAACGTATCGATCGATGGATGAACATTTTCAGCCAGTGAGAGAACCGACGCCTTCCAAATCCAGTGCATCACTAGCAGAAGTGATGTTTTGTCATTTTGTGGCAGAGCACAATCTACCCCCATCGGTGGCAGATCACTTCAGTGATTTGGTGTCAACATTGTTTCCTGACAGCAAGAGCGCTCAAGACTTTGCTTGCAAAAGAACCAAAACGACCATGATCATCAAAGAGAGCCTGGCGCCCGCCTACACAGAACAAGTCATAGAAGCATGCAGGAAGGGGCCTTTCTCAATCATGGTCGATGAGAGCAACGACAAGAACACCGAAAAGCGTCTCGTCATCCTTGCAAGAATTTTTGATGGGGAGATGTCCCAGACCAGGCTGCTGGACATGCCCATTCCAGCATCGGGAAAAGCCACCGACATTTTTGCGGAAATTGACAATTTCATGAGGTACGAAATGGATTTTTTTTTTTTTTTTGCTTGCATACAGACCACTTTTGACCAAATTCTTTTATTTTTTATTTATTTATTTATTTATTTTTAGATTGCACAATATTCCATGGGAGAATGTTGTGGGCTTTGCTTCGGACAATTGCAACACAATGGTGGGTCGAGACAATTCTGTCCTTTCCAGACTGAAGGAGAAATCTCCAAATGTTTTCAGGTATGGGCAGTATTATTCACCTTCAAATATTACCTAAATATAACAAAAAAAAATGCTTTAAAATCTTAACAAACATGCTTAGAGGTAGCCCAAATCCCCTATAGTGTACTGTTATTTTGTATCTTGGAACTTTGCGTTACATCTGAATGTATAGCATTATATTGAAAGGGCTGAATAAGATTGATATTTTCATTGTTATTATTATTAACACAATTTCAAAGAGAATTATTTCTGATACTTAACTTATGAAACAAAAATCCATTCTGCTTTTGTTTCAGCATTGGCTGCATATGTCATCTGGCTAAGCTGTGCGTGAAAGCTGGAGTGAAAGCGCTGCCCATGAAGCTGGATGATTTCCTAGTCGATATCTTCTATTTCTTCCACAACAGCTCCAAGTGACTGACAGATTTCAAGGAATTCCAGCAATTCACTGAGGTAAGTCAGATGTTAAATCCAAGGTATTTGTTCCATAAAGTAAAATTGAGTTTAATGAGAAACCTGCATTTCATGATAATAGGCAACATAATAACAGTGCCGTTAATATGCTTTCATTATCTGTCAAACACTACATGTAGTGCTAAGGTAGACTTACAATATTTCTTTATAATATGTTTGAGGTAGTGGAAGAAGGGAAAATATTCAAGCATTGCCCGACTCGCTGGCTGTCACTGGAGAAAGTTGGCAACAGAACGCTATCACAGCTTCCTGCCCTCAAGTCATACTTTGCCAGCCATGAGAATGTTGAGAAGCCAGGCAAAGTCAAGTCCATCAACAAGAGGCTACATGACCCCCTCACAGAACTTCTTCTGCTCTTCATGAAGTTCATCCTGCCTATCATCAACAACTTCAACACCATCTTTCAAGCAGACGAGAGCAAGATAGGCAGTCTCCTCCCTGAAATGGATCGTCTTTTGAGAAAACTATTGGTCAAATTTGTTCAAATGAAGTATGTAAAGGCGACCAATGACCTAAGAAGGCTGGATTTCCCGGACAGTGATCTGCAGCACTCTGATGAGTTTATCGCCATTGGACTGGAAACCAGAGAAGCCCTACAAACCCATGAACTTGACCCAGGCACAGAGCAGAAGTTCTTTGAAGCAGTAAGAGGCTTCTATGAAGCTGTAGTGAGAAAGATGCTCAACAAGTTCCCCTTTGACGACAAAATTCTGCCACACCTCTCTGTCCTGGACCCCAGGAAAACTAGAGTCCCTGACCTATGGCCCCATTGTAGAGCTTGCTGCTGCATTTTGCCCCACTGTTGATACGGAAGAGCTGAAAGAAGAATGGGAGGACCTGCAACTGCTGCCAGAAAACACAGTGCCTCTACAAGACAAGGATGGCAAGCCTGTCCGTGTTGATGTCTACTGGGGTCAGGTGATGGCCTTGAAGACAGCCCTTGATGTGCCCCGCTTCCCCCAGCTCCTCAAAATGTACTCAGCACTGCTGACAGTGAGAGGGCTTTCAGCATGGTCAGGAAAATTCACACCGACTTCAGAAAAAGTATGCTCCCAGAAACTCTGACTTCTTTCGTGCAAGTGAAAATGAATTGTGACACTCCATGCTTCAAGGTCAAGCCTTCAAAAGAAATGCTAGAGTCAGCAAAGGCTGCTACTTGGAACTATAACAAGCAGCATCAGTGAACATTTTCTTGTTTCAAGTTCATCCAAGTGCATAAGTGTAACAAAGCTGACAAATAAAAACTCTTCAATTCCAAGTGTATATACTGTATCTAGCTGACAATTAAGAACTATATTCAGAATAATTCTTATTGTGTACTTTCAAATTAAGCAATCTACCTTGTGCTAATGTAAATTTGAAAAATATAGTTTTTTATTTATTTTTATTTATTTATTATTAATATAATTTATTTTTTTATTTATTTATTTTTTTATTTATTTTTCTTGTGCTACTTGGCTTATTATTTTCACATTACCAAAAAGTTATGGCTCAAGATTGTGTCCATATAAGTGTAATTTGAATAAATATGTTTGAAATAGTTCATGTTGCAATTGCTGTTTGTTTGGTTTTTGTTTGTTTTTGTTTTTTTTGCTTCAGTTTTCTTTCATCTGCCGATAAATACAGTTTTTAAGTACTCAGTACAGGTGTGAAAGCCCCCCCAATAAGGGAGGCATGAGGTATGCCTTGACAGGTATGTTAGCATCCTTGACACCCTTTCTTGTTTGATATGCACATTGCAGTGGATCACATTTATCTTGAACAGACTGTAGAACAAGACCTGGAGCCTTTCTAATATTAACCTTTTTAAGGTAATCCCTAACACTTTCCTCTTTAATAGTAATATTGTTACTTGAAGAAAGAGACTGTTTAAGATGGGACATTTTCACAGAAAAATCATGCTTTTCAAAATGGCAAAAGAAGTCATTAAAAACATTAGTAAAGGTGTGTTCACACCAAACGCGAATGGGAGGCACGAAGCCATACAAAGTCAATGGAAAGCGGCGAGTACACGCGAAATTGCACATCCGTGCGTTTGCATCCGAGGCTAGCTAGCTAGTGCAAATTGATGACCTAGTGCAAATTGATGAGAAAGTTCCAAAATTACAAGAAAAAAAGTCAAAATTTTACAAGAACAACAAATTTATGAGGAAAAAAAGTTTCAAATTTAAAAAGCAAAAAATCACAAGTTTATGACAAAAAAGTTGCAAGTTTACAATAAAAAAGTGGAAACTTTATGAGAAAGTTTCAAATTTTTGAAGAAAAATGTATCAGAGTTATGGGGAAAAAGTTACAAATTTACAACAAAATTGCAGATATATGTTAAAATAAGTTGAAAGGAGATAAACAGGTAAAGTCCATGTGGGCAAACACAGATAGGACCAGCATGGAACCCATGACAAACCCACATGGACCCATAGGACAGCCCAGTTTTAACCCTTTTAATCCCACATGGGCATGCTGGCTGGGTTGAAGCATGACTTTACTTGGACTTTTACCCTTTGTTTTAAAATGTCTTGATGTGTCTATGCAGGGAGCAAAGGTTGTGAGCAGCATATAACTGACTCACAGAATAGAACAGGCTTTATTGTCATTGTACAGTTGTACAGTACAACAAAATTGTGGGTGCTCCACCAGGCTACTGTGCAGTAAAGGAAGAGAAAGATTTGATAAAATATAGTTACAGAACACACGATTAAACATACAACTGAAATTAAAAATAAAAATAGCCCATAAGTATATACACAGGTATGGTAGTGGCTTCACGGATGGAACTATGTACAAAAGAACCATCTTTACCATGTGTGCAGAACACACAATTGAGTAAAATGGGACAATGATTATGGAAAATATACACAGTAGTAGTTTCAATGATGGGTCAATTTACATGAAAGCGAGGAGTGCGAAGACAGGTGAGTTATTGTGACAATTAAAAGGTCCTCAGTTCTGAGCATGTGAGCGTTTGGAGGGAGGGGGATGGGGCCTCTGACTGTTTGCAGTTCGGATGGCCCAGGGGAAGAAACTGTTTGTCAGTCTGAAGGTGTGGGACCTGATCGATCTGAGCCGTCGTCCAGAGGGAAGCAGGTCGAACAGGTGGTGGGCGGGATGTGAGGGGTCTCCTGTGATGGCCTTGATCTTTCTGAGACAGGAGACTCTGGATATAGTCTCCAGGGAGGGCAGAGGGCTGCTGCTGGGTTTTTGGGTGCTGTTGATGACCCTCTGCACAGGCTTCCTGTTATCGGCCGTGGAGCCAGAGTACCACACACCCAAACAGTAGGTGAGCACGCTCTCCACGGATCAGAGGTAGAAGGTGAGCAGCAGCTTCTGGTCCAGGTTGTGCTTCCTCAGGACACGGAGGAAGTGCAGCCACTCCTGGGCTTTCTTCTTCAGGGCCTTGGTGTTTACAGTCCAGGAGAGGTCAGAGATGTGGGTGCCCAGGAACCTGAAGGTACAGACGGTTTCCATGCGGTCGCCATTTATTGGGGGGGGGGAGTTTCCTGTCTTTTTTTCCTGAAGTCCAGAATGAGTTCTTTGTTTTTTTGTACATTCAGTTTCTGACATGATTGATAGACCCAGTAAACAGACTCAGACTCAAGGATAGATATGATTATCTTTTTTTTTTTTTTTTTTTTCCACAATATCTTTATTGAACCTTTTTTTTTTTTTTAACAAACATGATACAAACAATCAAACACTAACACTAAAGTACTACAAAAAAAAAAAAAAAATGCACTAAAAACACCAACAACCACCAACAAAATCAAGTCTTCAACAATGCTCCTCTGTTTAGTCTAGACAATCCAATACATAAGTATACATATTATGTTCACCAGTTTGGAATTTACAAGGTCCACACACATCATTCACCTTCTTCTTCAAGAGTTATGTTTAAATTTTTTACATAATCAATAAAAGGTCTCCATATATTCTCAAACACAATTTCCTTTGATTTCAGTATATATGTTATTCTTTCTAATGGAAGGTTTGTTAACATCTGTCTTAACCACTGAGTCACATCTGGTCTATGAGTCTTTTTCCATAATAGTGCAATACATTTTTTGGCATTAAGCAAACTGAGGTCTATGAATGTTCTTTCACTTTTATTGAAATTATGCTTTTCTGGGTACAGACCCAACAAAACCAGTTTAGGATTCAATATGATTTGTTTTGAGATTATTTTTTCAATTGTTACCCTCACCTCTTCCCAAAACATTCTTATTAATCTACATTCCCATAAACAATGAAATAGGGTTCCTTTACTTTCCATGCATTTTGTGCATGTATCTGGTATATTTTTGTTATATCTATTTAACTCCTCCGGTGTAACATACATCCGCATTAACCATTTGAAATGTATCAATTTAAGGCGTGCATTTATTGATTTGGTTTGAGCTTCTGTACAAGCCAATTCCCATTGTTCCTCTGAAATTTCAATTTGCAGATCTTCTTTCCAGTAGTTTAATCTTTTCAGTGAATTTTCACTTGAAGATAGTGTCAATGAGTTATAAAACTCTGAAATAATACCCTTTCTTTTACTATCTTTCATCATCATTTTTTCCAAGGATGAATAAATAGGTCGAGTGAGAGCTTTATTTTGATTTGATCGAATAAAGTTTCTAAGTTGAAGATATTTAAAAAAATGTGTTCTATTGAGATTAAATTTGATCCTCAGCTCTTCAAAAGACATTATGTTGTCTGCACATGGCAAATATAAATCCTGAATCTTTTGTATCCCTTTTAAATTCCATACTTTAAATACAGCGTCCGCTCTCCCTGGTTTAAAATATTGATTACCCCATATTGGACTAAATTGTGACAATAACTGTGGTTCTTTTAAATAGTTTTTAGCTTCGCACCATATTTTGATCATATGCTTTACAAATGGATTTTTAACTTGTTTTTGTAATTTTTTTGCCGAATCTGAGTATATGAATATGGGAAGAGGTAAAGGTAAATTGTATGATTCCATTTCAGTCCAGTGAGGGAGATCATTTGATGAAAAATAATATGTCATAGACCTCAGTTGTGCCGACCAATAATACAACATAAAATTTGGACATTTCAGACCTCCACGATCAAATGGTAAATATAATAAAGACAGACGTAATCTAGCCCTCCTGTTGTTCCATATAAATTCCACTAACTTTTTTTTTATTCTTGAGAATAGATCTAAAGGTGGTGATAAGGGAATGTACTGAAATAAATAAAGTATTTTAGGTAAAATATTACTTTTAAGTATATTGATTCTCCCGATCATCGACATTGGTAGTGACATCCATCTCTGAGTTAACTCACTGATATCTGACATTAAGGCTTCATAGTTGACACTGGCGACTGATTCTAGCTTAGGCATAATTTGGATTCCTAAATATTTAAACTGATTTACAACATTGAATTGATTTACCTCAGGGGCTGGGTAATTTCTCTGGGTCTCATTTAGCATTAATATTGAAGATTTAGTTTTATTTATTTTATATCCTGATATTTCCCCAAAATTCTTTATTAAATTCAACAAGGTTGGAATTGATTTTTTTAGATTCGACATAAACAAAATTATATCATCGGCGTACAGGGAGATTTTATGTTCTGTTGGTCCAACTTTAATTCCATATATTTGTGAATGTAAACGTATCGCTATCGCTAAAGGTTCAATTGCCATAGTAAACAGTAAAGGTGAGAGTGGACAGCCTTGTCGACATCCTCTATTGATTTTTATTGGTTTTGAAATATTGTTATTTGTTAGGATTTCTGCTGTAGCATTATTGTATATTATTTGAACCCATTTTATGAAATTATTTCCAAGTCCAAACCTTTGTAGGACTTCAAAAAGAAAGGGCCATTCAACTCTATCAAAGGCCTTTTCGGCGTCCAATGATAGGAGAGCTGTATCCGGTGCTTCTTTATTAAAATAGATAATATTAAATAGTCTTCTTACATTATGGAAGCCTTGTCTACCCTTTATAAAGCCATTCTGATCTCGATTAATAATATTTGGTAAAATTTCTTGTATTCGTCTTGCTAAAATTTTACAGATTATCTTAAGGTCGGCGTTTAATAGGCTTATTGGTCTCATATTTTCACATTTATTAGAGGGCTTACCTGGTTTTGGCAGCAGTATAATTAAGGCATTATTTATGTATGATGGTAAATTATTATTTTGAAATGCTTCTAAAACCATTTCCAAAAAAGGTTTTATTAATTTATTCTTAAATTTTTTATAAAGGTCAACTGGAAGACCATCTGGTCCTGCACTTTTTCCTGATTTCATATTATCAATGGCTAGCCCAACTTCTTCTTGACTAATTTTAGACTCCAATATCTCCCTGTTTTCATTTGGAATACACGGTATAGATAGTTCGTTCAAAAACCCATTTAGTTTTGTTAAATCAGGTTCATTTTTGGTATCATATAATTTTTCATAGTAATCTCTAAAGGCTCTATTAATTTCTAAAGGATCTATAACTACCTGTCCGTTACTTATAATACTGGTAATTGGTGTTTTAATTTCCAATTGTTTAATCTGCCATGCTAGTAATTTTCCTGATTTTTCACCTTGTTCATAAAAAGATTGTTTCAATCTTAGAAGACTCGAGGCAGCTCTATTCGCTGATTTTTTGTCGTATTCAGCTCTCAAAATCAGTAATTCATTCTCCAACCTTGGGTCACTTCCTGCATACACTTTTTCCTGAAGATTTTTTATTTTATGTTCCAATTTAGCTCTCTCCTCTCGAGTCTTCTTAGATTTTGATCCTGTATAACTAATAATATGCCCCCTAATAAAAGCTTTGAAAGCCTCCCACTTTACACATGCTGATGTTTGTGTAGTATTGATGTCAAAGAACTCGTCTATCTGTTTTTCTATATACTTGACAAATTCCTCATCCTGAAGCCATTTATGCTGAAATTGCCATCTACCTGATTCCTTTGTCAATTTTTTATCTACATATATTAGACAACAGGGTGCATGATCAGAGATCACGATGTTATCATAAAAGCAGTTTTGAATCTTGGACCTTAATTCTGTGGAAATCAAAAAATAATCAATACGTGAGAATGTCTTGTAGGTACTGGAATAACAAGAATAGGCTTTAACTTGTGGTTTCATTTCTCTCCATATATCTAACAATCTCAATTCTTTCATAAAATGATTAATAGTCATCCTACATCCAATGTGCGTACAATCCAGTCCTGTTGATCTATCCACACCTGGATTCAATGTACAATTAAAATCCCCTGCTATTATATGTTGCCCTGTAAGTGATGATAAGATGAGAAATAAATTAGCAAAGAACTTCTGATCATCTATATTGGGACCATATAAGTTCACAAGATTTATATTTTCTAATAGCAAAGAACCTTGAATGATTACATATCTTCCAAATTTGTCTCCAATTACATTTTTCACTTGAAAAGGAACTGATTTATGTATGAGAGTCATAACTCCCCTGGCTCGGGATGAAAATGAAGAGGTGAATACACTTCCCTGCCATCTACTCCTAATTCTTTTAACATCCTCCTCTATCAGATGAGTTTCTTGTAAAAACACAATTCTTGAACCCATGTCCTTTATTTTATTCATAACTTGTTTAAGTTTTTTTAAATTTTGTAGACCTCTGCAATTCCATGAAGTTAAATTAAGATTAACACTTTGGTCCATGATCAATAGAGAGTTTGGGATTACCTTGCAGTGTAAACATGCTCATACAGAGAAGCAAAAACATGAGTGGTTGAACATTCATCCTACAAACTACACACAAACAAATTTCCCCTTCCCACACTTGTGGCAAACCCCCCAAAATCAAAAGAAAAATTCTGTCTCCCGATATAGCCATCGACTGTTCCACACCCACGGGGAACAGCCTAAGCCACTCCTTCTTCATCCTCCCAATCACCCTAACTCTACTGCTTTTAATGACGTAACATTAACTCTCCTCTGTAGTTTTCCAACTTAACTCCAAAATTTTTAACAACTTTGTACATCATAGTTTTTTTTTTTTTGTTTGTTTTGTTTTTGTTTTGTTTTTTTTTTAATATATAATACAATCTATATTTTGTAAACTTACTATTTACTTCAAGTCAGTCAGATGCCTGTGCAAATGCTTAATTATTCTACCTTATATTTTGTTCATGCTTAGCTCCCACCAGTCTCTTCTTCTTCTTTGATCTTCTTGATGAACTCCTGCGCCTCCTCTGGGGTCTTGAAGATGTGGGTTCTGCCCTCATACGTGGTCAACAGTCTCGCAGGATAGATTACACCATGACGAATCCCAAGGTTGCGCAGCTCCTTACGTACGGGATCAAACTGCTTCCTCAATTGCTGGATTCCTGTGGCCAAATCTGGGTAGAACCGCACCTGCTGGTCCTGGTGTTTAATCTCTCCTTTTTTAGCTCGTGCAGCGTTGAAGATCTTCATCCTGTCTCTGTTGTTAAGAAACTTCATAATTAAGGTCCTCGGCGGTCCCTTATCTCTCCGTGGGCCAATACGATGTGCTTTTTCCAGAACCACTGCTGATTGCAACTCCTCGCTGCCCAGCACCTCCGGAATCCACTTTTCCAGAAAGGAACATACGTCCCGACCTTCTGATTCCTCTGGAAGACCCACCAGCCTCAAATTATTCTGTCTCGACCGAGATTCCAAATCCAAAATATTATCTTCCAGAGATTTATTTTTTTTTTCCAAAGTGCGCACCTTTAATTGAAGACGGGTGATGTCATCTTCAGCACTAGCGAGACGGAGCTCCATCTGCGCCGTTCGTTCTACACAGTCACCCAATTCCTTTCTTATTCCTTCCAACGCTGTCATAATCCCATCAAATCTAGAGGAAAAGTCCGCTCTCATTGACCTCATGGCAGCCATCAGCGCATCTGCGCCATTCCCCGCAGAAATCGCAGCGTTGCCAGCCTCCTCCGCCATATATGGAGCCCTGTTTGCTGCGTCACAGACCTGAAAGTCCGTTAATTTGGACTGTTTCGGCGGCTCGCTTTTTCCTTTTCCTGGTTTTCCAGCCTTAGGCTTCGCCGACATATCCTCGCCCAAACGCTGGGATACGTTCTGTCCCAAATGAGAGAGTTATTTGCCGATTTTTTTTCTCCAGGAGCAGAGCAGAGCGAGACACGTCCGTCCTACGTGGCAGCCATAACCGGAAGTATCTTTTATTGTATTAATTTGGTGTGTGTGTGTGTGTGTGTGTGTGTGTGTGTGTGTGTGTGTGTGTGGGCTGCACGGTGGCGCAGTGGTTAGCACTGCGGCAGCACAGTTTACCCTTGGCCGGGGGATTGTGGGGATCATGGGATCGTGGGTTCGATCCCAGCCCCCGACCAGCAGTGATCTGTGTGGAGTTTGCATGTTCTCCCCGTGTTGCGTGGGTTTACTCCGGGATTTCTCCGGTTTCCTCCCACATGCCAAAAACATGCATGTTAGGTTAATTGGCTGTTCTAAATTGTCCCTAGATATCTGTTTCCTATAGGCCCTTAGAATAGAGGGTTAGTATTAATGAAAGCACTTTGAGTGGTCTTTGTGACTAGAAAAGCGCTATATAAGTGCAGGTTAGTTAGTTAGTTAGTTAGTGTGTGTGTGTGTGAGCAATGACGTGGCAGCTGGGGGTAAGCAGAGCACCGTACGACCTGGCAACCCTATGAATAGAGCAGAGACAGCAGACGTTAGTAAAGCCCCAGGTGGAGTGTGCAAGAATGTCAAAGGCTTACTGTTCGCTGAGATGGTGACGTGCTAAGGTTGGTCCGTAGGCTCCAGCCAGGAGGACAGCGCCTGTAGTCACAGTACTCCTGGGGATGGAGATGTTGCCTGGTCCACCACCAGGGGAGAGAAAATTCCGCCGCCACAGAACTCCGCCTGTGCACAGGGGATCAGTGAAGAGAAGGTGAGTAGCAGGATGGCTTACTTGGGTGATGAGAGTTGATCCTTCCAGGAGGGTTAGGCAGAAAGTGAAGGATGACTCTGGTACGACAATGAAGGCTGAGGAAATCTCTGGAGAGAGGCGAAGACGAGAGTAGTCTCAAACGAGCCTAAGAGATCAGATGGCTCCACACCGATCTGTGGGCAGAGTGGATTAAATAGCCGGACAGTGATGGAGAGCAGGTGTATCACAGTACTCCCCCCCCCCAAGGGGCATCTCCTGGCGCCCAATCCAGCCTACCTGGGTGCGTCCGATGGAAGTCCCTGATCAGCTGATCATCCAGCACGAAGGACGGACACACCCAGGACCTCCATTCTGGGCCATACCCCTCCCAGTCCACCAGGTACTGCAGGCCGCGACCCCGACGGTGGACGTCCAGGATGGTGTTGACTCTCCACGCCAGGTCACCGTCGATCACCAATGGTAGAGGTGGAGACCTGGGAGGGGGGCACAGAGAGATGGGAAAAAAAAGGATTGATTTGGGAGACATAAAAGGTTGGACAAATGCAGAGGGAGGGGAGGAGAGTAAGGCGCACAGCTACAGGGTTAATAATCTGGGCTATGGTGAAAGGACCAATAAACCGCTCTGATAATTTCTTCATCTTGGCCTTGAGGTTAATGTGCTTAGTCGAGAGCCAAACCTGCTGACCCACCTGGTAGGGAGGAGCTGGAGTCCTATGGCAATTAGCTGTCCTGGCGTTGCGCTCTGCCGTGCGGCGAAGTGCAGTCCAGGTTGCTCTCCACAGCCGACGGCAGCGCCTCAGGTGGGCTCGGACGGACGTCCCCCTTCTCCTCGGGAAACAGCGGGGGATTGTATCCCAGGAAAGCCTCAAAAGGAGACATGCCAATCGCCGAGGACACCGTGGTGTTGTGGGCATACTCGATCCAAGGGAGATGGCCACTCCAAGATGCTGGATTCGCAGTGGCGACGTATCGTAGCGCAGCCTCCAGCTTCTAATTTGCCCGTTCGCACTGCCCGTTACTCTGTGGGTGATAACCAGAGGACAGGCTCACCGTGGCCCCTAGGGCGTTGCAGAACGACCTCCAAACCCGAGACACAAACTGAGGGCCCCGATCAGAGACGATGTCCGTGGGGATGCCGTGCAACCTCACGATGTGCTGGACGAGCAGATCGGCCATTTCCCTAGCCGTAGGCAGTCCCTGTAGGGGGACAAAGTGGGCGGCCTTAGAGAATCTGTCCACAATCGTGAGGATGGTTAGATGGTGGGAGACCGGTAACGAAATCCAAGGCGATTTGGGACCAGGGTCTACCGGGAGTGGGAAGAGGATGGAGCAAACCAGCCAGAGGAGAGGAAGATGTCTTGCCGGTGGCGCACTGGGGACAGGCGTGGATGTACTCAGCAACGTCTCTCCAGAGCAATGGCCACCAAAACATCCTCTGGAGTAGCTCCACCGTGCAAGCCCTCCCCGGGTGGCACGAGAGTCTGGAGGAGTGGGCCCAATGAATCACTTCACCTCAAACGGAAGAAGGGACAAACAATCTGCCCGCTGGCCCCCCGCCCGGGTCTGGTTCAGCCTCCTGTGCTCTCAAGACCTTCTCCTTAATGTTCCACAAGAGGGTGCCCACGATGCACGATGGGGGAACAATGGGATGCTCTGACACCTCCGCAGCATCCAAGGTGAACTGCCTGGACAGCGCATCCGGCTTAGTGTTCCTAGACCCGGGGCGGTAGGTGATGGTGAAATTAAAACATCCAAAAAATAGAGACCAGCGGGCCTGGCGAGCATTCAGATGTCTGGCCGTCCTCAGATATTCCAAGTTCTTATGGTCCGTCCAGACAATGAATGGCTGGGCGGCCCCCTCCAGCCAGTGACGCCACTCCTCCAGGGCGAGCTTAACCACCAGGAGCTCTCTGTCACTGATGTCATAATTTCTTTCCGCCGAGGACAGGCAGCGGGAAAAGAAAGCACAAGGACGAATCTCTCTATCAATCGGAGAATGCTGGGACAACACGGCCCCAACCCCCGAGTCCGATGCGTCCACTTCCACCAAGCACTGCAGTGCGGGATCCACCTATGTCAGAATAGGAGAAGAGGAGAACTCAGACTTCAGCTTGGTGAACGCCGCTTCAGCCTCCTCTGACCAATGAAATGCCACCTTGGGAGAGATGAGGCAGGTCAAGGGAAGAGCAATAACACTGTAATTCTGGACAAAGCGGTGGTAGAAATTGGCGAACCCCAGGAACCGCTGGAGCTGCTTCCTAGAGGTGGGAGTGGGCCAATCCACCACCGCTCTTACCTTGCTGGGGTCAGGGATGAGCTGATTGTGAGCGATGATGAAACCAAGGAAAGATGTTTTGGAGGTGAGGAGTTCGCATTTCGCTTTCTCGGCATTCACAAAGAGTTTGTTCTCCAAAAGCCACTGCAGCACTCGCCTTACATGCACCCAATGCTCGTCTAGGGTCTGCGAAAAAATCAGGATGTCATCCAGGTACACAAAGACGAACGAGCCCAGGAAATCCCTCAGAACGTCATTGATGAGATGCTGGAAGACAGCGGGGGTGTTGGTCAGCCCAAATGGCATTACCAAATACTCAAAATGCCCACTAGGGGTCCGAAAGCCAGTCTTCCACTCGTCACCCTCCCTGATCTGCACCAGATGATACGCATTGCGGAGGTCTAGTTTGGTAAACCAGGAGGCCCCCTGGAGCGAGTCGAACAACGTGTCCATCAGGGGGAGGGTATACTTATCCTTGATGGTGATATCATTCAGGGCATGGAAATCAATACACGGCCTGAGAGAGCCGTCCTTCTTCCCAAGGAAAAAAAATCCTGCCCCACCGTTGAAGACGAGGGACGGATGATGCCAGAGTTGAGCGACTCCTTAATATAGGTCTTCATCGCCTCCCGCTCCGGAGCTGACAGGCTATAGAGGCGGCTCGACGGCAGCAGGGCTCCAGCCCAAAGATTTATGGCACAATCATACGGGCGGTGGGGGGGAAGAGACAGCACTTGGGATTTACTGAAGGTGACCCCTAGGTCGTGATACTCTGGAGGAACCTTGGACAGATCAGGAGGAGGAGCAACGGGAGACGTCAAGGGCACGGACGGCGAGCAGGCAGCAGATTGCAGGCAGGCACCAAGGCAAAACGAGCTCCACGAAACCACACTCCCAGCATGCCAGCCGATCGTTGGGTTATGTAGACGAAGCCAGGGGTAGCCCAGAATAACCAGGGAGGTGGAGACCGGCAGCACGAACAGCCTGAGCTCCTCCCGATGGTTCCCGGAAACGATGACAGACACCGGGAAAGTTTGCTTGGATACTACTGCCAGGGGGTTCTTAGACAGGGTGATGAGTCTGAGGGGGGTCTTCAAAGGATGACAGGGGAGCCCCAATTGGGTTGCCAGTTCCCCCGAGATGAAACTCTGCTCAGCCCCCGAATCAATCAAGGCCTGAGTGACTGTTTCTATTTGATTGTGTATGAACCTAATGGGCAGGAGGAATTTAGAGAGGGGATTTAACTGAGGCGAGTCCGTGAGTCCCCCTACTGCGACGCACGGACTCCCTCTTTTGTCCAAATGGGACAGGACACTACCTCATGCTCCTCGCTGCCACAGTAGAGGCATAACCCTAACTCCTGGCGACGCTGTTTCTCCGCTAATGGTAGCTTGGACTGCCCTACTACCATAGGCTCTGGTGCATCTGGGGAATCTAAGGAGGGCAGGGCCAATAGAGGGGACTGTGGGGAGCGACGAAACTGGGTGCTCGAGCGACCGGAAGTCTTGCGCTCGGCTGCCCGCTCCCTCAGCAATGTTATCGAGGCTAATAGCTAAGGAAATTAGCTCAGTTAACCTATCTGGTTTCTCTAAGTGGGCCAGCTCATCCCGCAGGCTAGGGCTAAGACTCCTAACGAATATGCCGCATAACGAGGTGTCTTCCCACCCCACCTCCACGGCCACACCCGGAAATCTACGGCGTAATCTGCCACAGACCTGTTACCCTGTTTTAAATTCAATAACCGGGTGGTAAGCACACTATCACGGGCTGAGTGATCGAACACCTCGTTGAATTCGCTGACAAACTGGTTATATGTTAAGTTAGCATAGCTTGCCCTAGCCATCACAGCATAAGCCCAGGCTAACGCTTGCCCTTCCAGTAGGTTAGCTATGTAGCCTATCCGGCTGTCGTCTGTAGGAAAATCCCCGAGCACCCACTGGAACACTATCTCACATTGAAGCAGGAAACCCCTAGCCTCCCCTAGCTTACCGCTAAAGCGAGTGGGAGTGGGGACTGGCGTTAGCCGGAGAATGTGAGCTTGACTGGGACGTGAGCTAGTGGGGGCAGCCGTGCTACTTGGGGCCGGTGGAGGGACCTGTGGACCTGCTAGATGATCCAGTCGACCATTAATTTGGACTAACTGGGAGAGGATAACCTGTTGCTGATAAGCTAATTGATCTACCCGAATCTCTATGTTGTTAACTTGGCGTGCTAGCGCGCTGTCTACTGGATCATTTTGGGCGGAGCCATACTGACATGATTGATAGACCCAGTAAACAGACTCAGACTCAAGGATAGATACAATTATCTTTTATTGTGTTAATTTGGTGTGTTCGTGTGTGTGTTTGTGTGTGTGTCAGGGATGACGTGGCAGCTAGGGGTGAGCAGAGCGCCGTACGACCTGGCAACCCTATGGATAGAGCAGAGACAGCAGACGTTAGTAAAGCCCCGGTAGCGTGTGCAAGAATGTCAAAGGCTTACTATTTGCTGAGATGGTGACGTGCTCAGGTTGGCCCGTAGGCTCCAGCCAGGAGAACAGCGCCTGTAGCCACAGTACTCCTGGGGATGGAGACGTTGCTCGGTCCGCCGCCAGGGGAGAGAAGATTCCGCCGCCACAGAACTCCGCCTGTGCACAGGGGATCAGTGAAGAGAAGGTGAGTAGCAGGATGGCTTACTTGGGTGATGAGAATTGATCCTTCCAGGAGGGTTAGGCAGGAAGCGAGGGATGACTCTGGTACAACAACAAAAGCTGAGGAAATCTCTGGAGAGAGGCGAAGACGAGAGTAGTCTCAAACGAGCCTAAGAGATCAGATGGCTCCACACCGATCTGAGGGCAGAGTGGATTAAATAGCCGGACAGTGATGGAGAGCAGGTGTGCGTGCAGCTGCGGATCATAATCAGCCAGAGCGAGCCATCACAGTTTCACGTTGTCTGCTTGGCACCACAGCAGCAGATTCTCTACCGCCGCCCTGTATACCTTCTCATCGTCATCGGTGATGAGCCCAACCAAGGTGGTGTCGTCCGCGTATTTCATGATGACAGTGGTTGGGTGGGTTGGAATACAGTCAAAGGTGTACAGGGAGTGTAATGAACAAAACAGAAGATTAACTATATTAATGTGCTTGCATTGTAAATTGAGCTTGACACATATCTTTTACATCTCCACCTGATCACTGGTATTGTTCAGCGAAACTCCCAGGATCAGAAAGTCCACTGAGGACAAGCCAAGTGTTTAATATGACCACATTTACAAGGGTACAGAGGTTGACCATGACTTATTTTTATGATTCCACGCCCAGCAATGCAGAATACATTAAGAGCAGATACTGGAGGTGTGCAGAAAGAAAGGGAGACCAGAACAAGGAAGAGGTGAGTAACTGCTTCAGTCGGTCTCTTTCCCATCACTCATCCAAGCTGTTTGGCCGTTTGGTTTTTCACCCTTGATTCAGTTCTGTTTTAGTTGTCTAAGGCCGCACCAGAACAGTGGTAAGCTTGATGTATTGTAAAGTAAAACCTACAGTACAACAATCCAGTCTGCCTTCTGTGACAGTTCAAGCCTGATCTTCAAATATCTGTGTCCTTATCCTAAACTGGGAACTGGCGCCACAGGACAGGAAGGATTTTAGGGCTGCAAATCTTCTCTAATTTGATACATTTTTCTTGAAGATTTGAAATTCTCATAAATTCGTAACTTTTTTTTACTGTAAACTTGTAACTTTTTGTCATAAATTTGTGCTTTTCTTGTAAATTTGCAACTTTCTCATAATTTGTTAGTTTTTCTTGTAAAATTGTGACTTTTTCTTGCAAATGTGCTAATTTTTTCTTGTAATTTTGGAACTTTCTCATAAATTTTCCTTTTTTACTGTAATCTTGCAACTTTTTCTGATAAGTTTGTTAGTTTTTCTTGTAAAATTTTGACTTTTTCTTGCAGATTTGCTAACTTTTTCTTGTAATTTTGTAACTTTTGTGTAAATTTTCCTAATTTTTACTGTAATCTTGCAATTTTTTCTCATAAATTTTACATTTTCCCTTGTAAATTTGCTATTTTTTGTAAATTTGTGAGTTTTTCCCATAAATTTGTGATATTTTTCTTGTAAATTTGGAACATTCTCAAAAATTTTCAACTTTTTTTTTTACAGTAAACTTAAAAATTTTCCTCATAAATGTGGGACTTTTTGTAATAAAATTTCAATTTATTTACTCATATATTTACTACTGTATTTGTTAATCTGCAACTTTTTCTAATTTTTTCCTCATAAATTTGTAAGTTTTTTCTTTTAAATTTGCTAAATTTTTCTTGTAAGATTGTACCTTTTCAAGTAATCTGACAAATTTTTTTCTTGTAAATTTGTAACTTTTTCTGCTAACTTTTCACTTTTTTCTCTCATAAATTTGTGACTTTTTACCTTTTATACTTACTCCCTGCTTGTTTCAGGAACATCATCATTAATCCTCTTACATAGTGTGTGTAGAGCCAACCAAAATAACCAGTCTTTGCCACCTCCCTCTATCCTGTGCTAGCTGCTGGGCCTGGTGCAGGGATATATTATGCTGTTTCAAGTCATGAGGGAGGACGTCCATCCAACAGCTGTGAGGGGGCCCCCTCGGTTGTCTCCACCCTACCTGTACGGGGTTAAAGTCTAGGATGGCCCTGGTGGGGTGTTCAGGGGGGAAGCGCAGGATGTGGCCATACTACTGGACACGTCGTATTGTGGCAAGACCTGAGGCAGGAAGTTGTTGAGTCCGCTGTCTGAGTTCTTTATTGGTGATGTGGCCATGCCAGCAGATGCTGATGATCCTCCTTAGGGTTCTGCTATCAAAGCCGTCAAGCCGGGCTCCCAAGGTGTTATTGAGTGGCCAGGTCTCAAAGCCATATAGTAGGACTGAAACAACAGAAGAGTTGTAGATATGAAGCTTAATCCTCTCTGAAATGTGGTAGTGGCACCAGAGAGGTCTTCACAAGGACTGCATCACTGCTGAGGCCAGTGCGCGTCATTGGTCAACCTCAGGCCTTAGGTCACCAGTCTGAGAAATTGTTGATCCCAAGTATTTAAAGGTAGAGACAAAGTTGACCAGACATTGATTAAACATCAGGGATGCAGGGTCAGGACCTTCTCCAATGTACATGAGCTCAGTTTTGGACCAGTTGATGCTGAGGCCAACCTTCTTAGCCTCCTCGTTGAACACAGTGAGGGCATCTCGGAGTCGTTCCAATTCATCAGCGAATAAGGTGGTGCCATCAGCATACTCGAGGTATGCCAGATTGTTTCAGGGACAATAGATTCTGAAACCTGACCTGAATTGCTTTCTATATGTGCTGTTTTTTATTTTAAAATCTTCTTGCCTGCCTCAGGGACTACAGATCAGATGGAAACTAGTGAGAACGCTATAATCTGGTACAGAACATCTTTACCATGTGTTTAATGGTTTATTTCTTTTCTGTACATGGTCCCTGACAAATAAACCAATAAACTATAACTAATTTTTTTCATGAATTTGTGATTTTTTTTTGTCACAAATTTGCTACTTTTTTGTAGTTTTTTTTTCACTTTTTTCTTACAAATTTATGAGAAAAAATGTAAAATGTGTGACTTTTTTGCATAATTTTGCCTATGGCACAAGTGTTGCTGAAACCTGCTCACCCATATTAAACCCATGTTGGGCCCAGATGGGTTTAAAGTGGGTAAACATATGTAGTGTTATTTAATTATAACTGTGATCAGGTATAAAAATTATTTAATTTAGACTTAGAAGTGTATGTGTGTGGGGACAGATGTTTGATCCATCACCACAAACACTCCTAAATAGAGAGTAACGTGCTCGTTAAGGACACCAGTCCAATTTGATTGGACAAATTAATAATTCGTCTTTATACCTTTCTTAATCAGTCTCAAATTATTCGTGAATTCTACTGGGGACTTTGAACAATCACAGAAAAGAAATCTCAGCAATTTCTTTCATTTTTACAGACTTATTAAATGAAACTGATTAAATGACATTGCATTAAAATAACTTGTGAGCATAGTGAAATGATCAACATTAAACCATCACATTAAACTTGTAACTGACAATTGAGTAACAGAATGTGAACACATCTGTAAAACCACAGAACTTTAGCATGAATTTGGAGCAGATGAAATGGAAGAATTATGAATGAAGTGGACACAAATTTATGACAAAAATTATAACTAATTACATGAAAAATTCTGAATTATTCTACGAACGTAAAAGCGTAATTTTAATGAAAAGAATGTTACTCTCTCTTTAATTCTGCATCTGATCAGATTCATGAACTACAGTGGTACCTCTACTTACGAAATTAATTGGTTCTGGAAGTAGTTTCGTAACCTGAAAATTCCGTAAGTAGAGACGCGTTTTCCATGTAAATGCCCTAATCCGTTCCAAGCCCCCCAAAATTCGGACATAAATTTTTTATAAATCTTAAAAATGCATCAAAACATGTAACAAATACATGTTACAATTAGATTACTGCACAATAAACATAAAATGAGAGTTGTACATAATGTAAAAAACAAAGACTAAAGTAAAGAATAAAAATTATGTTCATTTACCTTTTAACTGCTATCGTTGTCACCTTTTGCCTTCTTTGGTTCATGTTCTCTCTCAGCAGTGGTTTTTGCCTGACGTTTTGTAAAGAACCAATCCAAGGACGTTTGCTTTTGTCAGCTTTTAACAATCCTTCGAAAATGTGCAAGGCAAACATCATCATAGTGAGTGATAGCCCGACTAGTGAACACTTTTTCTGGGTGATTCTTTTCAACAAATTCCGAAACTTCATGGAATTTTCCTAAAATGTCTTTTATTCGGGCTGATGGAATAATGGCTGCCTCCTCCTCCTCCTCATCCTCTCTGAACTCCTCCTGCACTGCCGTGTGTTGCATCACCTCCAACTCCAAGCTACAAGTATGTTTACGTTCGGTAAACTCTGGGAGCTGCGAGTAGCAGCGCGTACTGTATTTTTGCCTTTCGTATCCTGAAATTTCTTTCGTAACAAGAGGCAATATTTTCCCGTTGAGGCATGTCGTAACCTGAAAATTCCGTATGTAGAGACGTTCGTAAGTAGAGGTACCACTGTATCTCCAAATCTAATACATTCATTCAGCAGATGGAAACGAAGAGAACAGGTCTCACATGACTCTCCTTGAGTTGAAGTTCGTTGTCCATTTCAGCTGGATTCTTAGCTGAAGATTGATCTGAACATGATATGGGATTATATCTGCCCGCAGATATGGTTTCCACAGTCCAGCAGCGTTCAAAGTCCATAGTCACAAGATGAGATCTTGACTGCGACAAGCAGTTGGAGCTGAGATCCAGCAAAGATGGCAGCTGCTGTGTCCTCTTCTCCGTGGGCCAGCGGCTTCTCCAAGGGTCCAGATAAATTTGGAATAATTTAAAAAATCTGATACGGATAACAGAATTTAGAGAGATAAGATAAAAAAAAAACTTGAGCCACAAAATATATCCAAGTTCTTCTGGCGTTGTGGAGTTGAAAATATCTGAAGAATATGAAGGCAGCTCATTTCAGTGTAAACAGCATTATATCATAAGTTCATTTTTTAAAATTATACTTAACACACTGATTTATCGAGGTAATTTTTATAACGTTTGTATACCACTGTTAATAGTCTCTCGGCGCCACACCAGTCGGCTGCCTTTTGCAACAGCGGCTCGATTCCGAGTTTTTTTTCCCCTTCCTCTCTCTTTTGATGCTCTGAGTGTTGCTATCCCTGTGCTGTTGCAATCCTGGAATTTCCCCATTGTGGGACTAATAAAGGCTTATCTTATCTTATCTTATCTTATCTTCCAGTGTGAAGAAACAAATGGTCAGTCAGTCTCTTTAAAAACATACAAAAACACAGTGGATTGAAGATAAAGTTAACAGAATAAAAATTAGAAATAGAAACGCCTGTGAAGCATGAAGTTTGACAAGTTGAGCTCAAAGAAGTAATGAATTCCCAGACGCTTTAAGGAAAAGACATTAAAAGCAGGATACAGACATTTACACAACACAAAACAACCATGTTCTAGACAATACTGAACTGAACAGGGTGTCTCCCTGCTAAAGTCTAAGCAAGTTTCCCGCTGAAACTCTGATTGACACAGCCAATAACCAACTGCTTCCCGTTGTGGGTGGGTTTAGTGAACTTTGGTCCAAATGGAAACCAGTCCTTTGTAACCGACAAATAAGTTGGAGAGAAGTTTTTGACCCGCAGAAGCTCACTTGTGATTGGTGGGGCCAGTATATGACTTGGTACTTTTCCACATGAGAAACACATCTTAATACACTGAAAATTAATTAATATACTTATGTATACTGTAAGTCTAAGCTAAGTCAGTGATTCATAACTAACTTCAGTGGGCATGCAACCTTATGACTAGTGCTTTTAAAATTAACATGCAAGAATAAAATTAAACATTTTCCAAACATACACATAATTATAAATCAAAGATTATTGAACTTCTTCAAACCCATTATTGATTGTTCACACAGAATGATATGTCTGAGTCCCATTTGCTTTTCCATGGTGTCCTGAAAAAGAGGATAATCTGAGAATTGAGTTTTGTAAATAGGTAGTCATTTCAGGCAATAAAGTTCACTGATTGAATCCAACATGTCTCTGAGTTGCCAGAGGATGGCAGTTGCCAGAGGATGGCAATGTTGAGCTGTGGATATTTCCGAGTGACTGAAAAATGTACTCAGAAGGGTCTGTTATTTGTCACAGAAGTTTATTACCCCACAAACTGATCAAAGGAGGAAAGGAGTCCATTTATCTATGAGGTAAACTAATCCATTCCTTGCACGAGATGGAATCCTTATCTCTGGTACCTCTTTACAAAGGAATGCGTTCTCCACAGTGGTCTTGAGATTAAAAAGCAATTCTTGACTAGCTTTCTCCTGGGTGAAACAATGTCTTTAAGATGCAAAGTCCATTTTATAGATGAGAGCCAAGGGAATTATGCTACACATATTACCTGCTTACCTGTACCACAGATAATGTTCCTGTGGGCAAACACAGATGGGGCCAACATAGAACATGCAGACAAATCCACATGGGACCCACAAGACAGCGCAGTTTAACCTTTGGTGGGGCCCATAGACATGCTGACTGGGTATCAATTCACTTGGGGAAATTACCATAAAGGTTGCAGCCGGAAGGGGACGCCGGTCACCGTGAGTTTGTATTGGGCTTGTTGTTTTCCCTGTTTTCCATGTACCAGCATGCTGGGGGATGGCTTCACCACTTAAGGGCTATACCATGAGTTTAGGCTACAAGTTAGTCATGGCTCTCATCGAGATTGATGGGATCCTCTCCAACGCTCGTAGTCATCCTGATGACGTCTCATCAGCTGATTAATCTGTCAGCCCTATTTAGGGGAGCAGCTTGGTTTACTCCTGGCTGCGACCTTCGCCTTTTCTGGAGGGCGGACTGTCATTTGGAGCCTGCGCCGACGAGTAAGCGTCCCCGGGTCTCCATGGAGGGACAGTCTGACCCGTCAGGTCAAGGATCCCCTGCCATCACGCCGTGAGGGGCCCTCAGCGTGGACATCAGCATCAGGGAATCCCTGGACTGTGGGTACCATCATGCCGGTTGCGGAGCTCACCGTAGCCGAGTGGGAACCAGAAGACGACCTCCTACCGGAAAGCCGAGCCGATAACGGGAAATCCCAGCGGCTCCAGATGGAAGGGAAAAGGGAACAGGAAAAGGGAGCGGGACCAAAAATCTCAATGGAAAAAAATCTCAATGACCTCATGCTAGAAATTGTACCAGGAATACTCTAGCTTGGTTGAATAAATATATTTAAATTGTCACATTGGGAGATGAACCAAGATTAGTTGCAGTGGTGCACTTTTTATTCATCTGGTTGCACTAAAAAATGTACCTGACTGGGTCAATGTTGCCCCCACGACGGACCCCGACTGGGCCGGAACCACACCCTCGACGAACCCCGATTGGGTCAGAGCTGCACCCATGACGGACCCCAATTGGGCCGGAACCACACCCATGACGGACCCCGACTGGGTCAATGTTGCATCCGTGACGGACCCCGACTGGGCCGGCGCAGCACCAGGGACGGCCTCCAAACCCGAACCCGGAACCTCCAGAACAGCGACCGGAATCGACTCCGCACCAGCGACCCTGGGAGAAGGCTCAGGAGAAGAAAGAGAACCGGGATCAGGATCACTGGCAGCGACAGAGACCAGCGAGACAAGCTCGGATGCAGTGGATGGCTGCACCTGGCTCGTCTCCCCGAGAGACAGGCAAAGATGCTCCAGAATAGACAGGAGAAAAACAAAATAGAGCACTTGCCTGATCTCGAGTTCTGCTGCTATCTTTGTCATGGTCTGAGCGCTGATATTGTCCACGCTCGGATCATCCAGTATTTTCCCTGTTATTCCGTGTTTTCCTTACGGCCTTCCAGGGCCTTTGTTATGACAGCGTTACGGCGGGACTTTCTGGCTGTCAGAGCTGAGTGCGCTGTGACAGCTGATCTACATTCCTTTGATTACTGTCTCATAATTGGTTGTGCCTTATTTAAGGGAGCAGCTGCAACCAGGTCCAGGCTGCGACCTCGTCAAACCCCCATCTTAAATTCACGATACGTTCTTCTCACAGTAAGTGTATTCCTTCAGAGTCTGTTTTCCCTTGTCTTAGTCATAGTCATAGTCATAGTTGTGTTTTTGCCCCACGTGGCTCATTATTTTGTCCTCGTTGTCTTTTGTTAATAAACATGCAAACTCATCGGCTGGCTTTCGGTGTCTTATTGATGGCCCACGAGGGCCATCCCTGACAGTAGGTCACAGCCAGAACGAGACACCGGTCACCGAGAGTTTGTATTGTTGGGCTTAAGTTTTTCCCCTTCTCCGGATGCCAGTATTTTTGATATACTATGTCTGCATTCGAGCGTGGGTTTTGCCCCAAGTGGTTGTGGGAAATTGATGGTTACCTGGCCAACGCCCGTCACCTTATGCTCACCTACGCTGCATATGAGCACCTGGATCTCGCACAGAGGATGTTGTTAAAATATCATCTGACCTCCTCTCTGGAAGGAAAGGAGAGAGTAGCCTTGATAGTGGCGCTATGGGGACAAATAGAGAAGGCGGCCAAGGAGCCTTTGCCTTCCCTCTGGGACATGGTCGTCTCGACGAGGGAGAAGATCCATGGACTGGAGGGAAACTCTGGCAGGAAGCCGACGGTGAGGCATCCCCGCTCCTCACCTCAGGATCCAGTTCCTGTCACCCATCCAGTCCAGGAGTTAGCATCACCCAAGTGCCGTTCCCAGCGGAGGAGGACGTCAGCCAGGATTCCTTCAGAGGAGACGCAGTGGACTGCTGTGATCCTTCAGGACCGTGTGGCTGCGGCTCGCTCTGCCTCCCATCCATCAGAAGTCATAATGCATGTAATGGCAGCGGTTAGACTGGTGGAGATCAGTCTGGAACTCCAAGCTTATCCCAAGTACGCCGAATTACTGGCCTCTGTCTCCGTGCAGCAACAGTGGTTTCCTGACCTAACCTTTGCCTTGCCCTCGGCCGGTAAACGCCATCACCTTGCTCGTGCTCAGCTTCAGCAAGAACCCCATCCGGATCCAGTTCCAGGCCACCGAAAGAACTCTGCCTCCCAGCCAGCTGTTGCTCCTGCATCACAACAGGAGGAAAACACAGCAGCCTCCGCCTCCGGGTCATCTGTCTCAGCTGTTCTGTCAGCTTCTCATCCCCGGACTGCCTGGGCTGCTCCGCCCTCCTCCTCAATGCTCTCTCCAGCGAGCGGCTTCTCCTTGTCTTCCCGAGGGGCCCTCCATCACCATCCAAAGGGGAAGGGAGAAAACAAAGCCCACCGCAGCAGCTTCCATCGGCCCTCAGCAGATCAGGCAAGTGTCTTTTCATTCTTTTCCTTCACTGGGTGAATTGCCTTGTTTGATCGCTGGGGGTGGAGTTTGGGGTTCACAGTCCCCCAAGCTCCCTCCACCTGCTGCAATTATTAATTGTGAACCTGCTACCTCTGTGTCTCCTTCCCCTGAGCGTTCCCCAGTTCCAGGACTACACCACTGGATGAGGAGGAAGCCTGCGGCCCTGGAGAGCCTGATTCCAGCCCCACAGCCACGTTACAGGCAGGGGAGAAGGGCGGATTGCCATTTGGAGCCTGCGCTGATGACTAAGCGTCCCCGGGTCTCCACGGAGGAACGGTCCGACCCAGCAGGCCGTGGATCCCCTGCCACCACACCGTGCAGGCCTTTGGCGTGAACGTCAGCGCCAGGGAATCCCCAGACTGTGAAGACCATCATGCCGGCTGCGGAGCCTGCCACAGTCGAGTGGCAACCAGAGATGGACCTTCAGCTCATTGAACCTGGAGCATCGAAGTCCTGGGCGGCAGTAGAACCCGAGATCAGGCAAGTGCTCTATTTTGTCTCCCTCCTTTCTATTCTGGAGCACTATTGCCTGTCTCTCGGGGAAACGAGCAGGGTGCAGCTGTCCATTGCATCTGTGCTTGTTTCACCGGGCTCTGCTGCTGCCGGTGATTCTGATCCCGGTTTCTGTTCTTCGTCTGAGCTTTCTTCCAGGGTCACCGGTGACAAGCCCGCTCCTGTCATCGCCTTGGAGGTTCCGGGTTTGTGTCTGGAGGTCATTTCTGGTGTTGTGCACCCAGTCAGGGTCTGTCGTGGGTATGGTTCTGGCCCAGTCGGGGTTGGTCGTGGGTGCGACTTTGACCCAATTGGGGTCCGCCGTGGACGTTGTTCCGGCCCAGTCGGGGTCCGTCGTGGGTGCAGCACGGTCCCGCTTGGGTTCTAACGAGAGCGCAGTGCCAGTTCGCGTGGAGTTTGGAGAAGGAGCTGCAGATCCTCCACCGATCGACGCTGGACTGGTCCCTCATCCTTTCCCCGTTCCCTTTTTCCCTCCACTGGGTGCCACGGGTTTCCCCGTATTCGGCTCGGCTTTCCCCTGCTTTCCCTCACGGTAGGGAGGCTGCCCCCGAGTTCTCCCCTGTGGTCCTGGTGGCCTGATGACGCGAGTCGGCCGCCTGGGAAACTGCTTTGCTGGTTCGGCGTTCTGGGTCGGCCGCCAGACGGACTGGACTCTTTGTTCGGCGACCTGGTCCGGCCGCCAGAGGTACTGTTTCTCTGGGCCTGGGACTGGAGTAGGCCACCCGAACTTATTCTTTTTCCCCTGCCAGCCATCTGGACGCTGGATGCTGGAAGACCTCCAGAACTATTTGTTTTTTGATTCATTGTGTTCTGCCTGGGCAGCGCGGTGGCGGAGTGGTTAGCACTGCAGCAGCACAGTAACTCACCCTTGGCTGGGGGATCCTTGGTTCGATCCCAGCCCCCAACCAACAGTGATCTGTGTGGAGTTGCATGTTCTCCCCATGTCTGCGTGGGTTTACTCCGGGATTTCTCTGGTTTCCTCCCACATGCCAAAAACATGCAAGTTAGGTTAATTGGCATCAACTGAGGATTCTAAATTGTCCTTAGGAATGACTGTGAGAGTGAATGGTTGTCTGTCTCTCTGTGTTGGCCCTGCGATGGACTGGCGATCTGTCCAGGGTGTACCCTGCCTCTCGCCCAAAGATGCTGGGATAGGCTCCAGCACCCCCGCGACCCGAAAAGGATTAAGCGGAAGAAGATGGATGGACGGATGGATGGATGGATGGTGTTCTGCCTGCCGACATCCCTGTCGAGGTTTTTGTTTCCTTTTCTATGGTTTTGGGAGGCTTTTGTTTTTTTTGGTCCATGAACTATATTGAACTGTTTATATCGCCGCTCTGTAGCGTGTGAGTTTTTTTTTTTCTCTGGTATTATTGGGTACGCTGTATTTTGTTATGTGCCTGTATTTCAGTTTTTCTTGTCTCCTCTGTAGTCTGGGGGATGTTTGTTTTTTTTGTTTTTTTTGTCTTTGCCTGTTTAGTATGATCTATTAGTTTCGCTGCTCTGTAGCATGTTGAGTTGCCTTCCTGGTCTTATGGGGTCCGCTGCATTTTTGTACCTATATTTGAGTTTTCCTTGTTCCTCTGTGGTCAGAGATGTTTTTTTTCCTTGCCTGTGACTGTATTGGACTGTATTATGGTGTGCTGTTTTAGCCGTTTTGAGTCTTTTTTTTTTTCTTCGTTTCTCCTCCTCATGTTTTTTTTGGGGGGTGCAGTGTATGTGCCTGTATTTTGGCTTTTGTATTTTCTACCATGCCCTGATTGTTGCCCTCCTTTGTTTTGTTTTTTTTTTTCCCTTGTTATGGTGTTTGTTGGTTCTTGCCCTCCTGACCTGTTTTCCCCCTCCACCCTCCCTAGGGCGGTCCTGTTGACCTTCTGGGTGGGGGGGTGGGGGGGTTCAATGTTCTATCCCACCTGGAATTCGTGTTTTAAGGGGGGAGTACTGTCATGGTCTGAGCGCTGATATTGTCCGCTCTCGGATCATCCAGTATTTTCCCCATTATTCCGTGTTTTCCTTATGGCCTTTCAGGGCCTTTGTTATGACAGCGTCACGGCGGGACTTCCGGCTGTCAGAGCTGAGTGCGCCGTGACAGCTGATCTACATTCCTTTGATTACTGTCTCATTATTGGTTGTGCCTTATTTAAGGGAGCAGCTGTGGCTACTCCGGGCTGCGACCTCGTCAAACCCCCGTCTTAGATTCACGATACGTTCTTCTCACAGTAAGTGTATTCCTTCAGAGTCTGTTTTCCCTTGTCCATAGTCTTAGTCATAGTCATAGTCATAGTTGTGTTTTTGCCCCACGTGGCTCATTATTTTATCATCGTTGTCTTTTGTTAATAAACATGCAAACTCATCGGCTGGCTTTCGATGTCTTATTGATGGCCCACGAGGGCCATCGCTGACAATCTTATCTTATCTTATCTTATCTTATGATATTTAGCTTTTGAGGATCTTTTGATCTACTTCACTTTGTCAGGCAGGTCCTATTTAAGTGATTTCTTGATTGAGAACAGGTGTGGCAATAATCAGGCCTCAGTGTGGCTAGACAAATTGAACACAGCTTTCCAAAGATATGATAAACCACAGATAATTTATGTTTTAATGGGGGGGTCTCTTTTTCACACAGGGCCATGTAGGTTTGGATTTTTTTTCCCTTAATAATAAACACTTTCATTTAAAAACTGCATTTTGTGTTTACTTGTGTTATCTTTGTCTAATATTTAAATTTATTTGATGATGATATGACCCTGAGATGGCATAAGCCTTTGCACACTGTACATAGGGTTATGCCATCTCAGGTTCATATCATCTCTGATATCAATATACCACTATCCACTATAGTTACCCAGGGAATTTCAAATTTCATTCTTGTTTCCTCTAGTTATTCTGTGGTTTGGTTCTGTGTTATTACCTCATTAGCATTGTTGTGTACCTATTACCTTGGCATTTGTTCGGAGAGCAGAGTAAGAATTTCATTGCTCAGGAAATGTTGCATTTCTTAACTGTGCACATGATAATAAAGCCTTTGACTCTTGAATCTTTGAATTGAATGATCTGAAACATTTAAGTGTGACAAACATACAAAAAAATGAGAAATCGGGAAGGGGGCAAACACTTTTTCACACCTCTGTAAGTGCTGCAGGACAATCTCACAACATTCCCAAGACAAAATTGAGAATTTTTTTGTACTTATGACAGTTCTGCAATGGTCACCAAGCACTCACACGACAGACTAATGTGCAAATTGTGCAATGGGACCTTATAATGCATTTATCTCACAGGTGCATTGTATAAAAGGGCACATGAAAAATAACTAACAAACTCATATATACCACTACACATGCCTGGAAACCACAACAAACAACAGAATAATGACACGGCCATCTCTTTGCTGCTGCAGTTCTGTAAATTTCCCAGTTGTGGGACTAAGAAGGGATTAACTTATGCTTGCCCACTAGTTTCTCCCCCATCAGAGTATTGCACAGAAGAGCACATGTACTGTAAATGCCCGGCAATCACTAGGAACAGTAGTAAAACCATGTTTTCTCTGCTTGGGCACTCCAGATCTTATACAGACAGGAAAAAGACTAGGAATTAGCCTGATTCCCCCAAACTTTTATGACAAGCAAAGAAACTCAAAATAACAAATCTAAATTTTCCACATAATCAGTAAATGACAAGCAGATATATAAATAACATAAGGATCACATTTTAAACTAAAATTATGCTACAAGAACGCTCAATTTCTATTCACCAGTTGGCAGGGAGCTGTGCATCTCCACCCAATCCTCATGATTTTGTTGAATCAAGTCCTGCATAAGTTTATCCTCATTTTTTCTTGTAATGCTGGCTGCAGACCAGGCTGACATGCTGAAGGCATGCTGCATGCCTCCTTGCTGCTGCTGCAGTCAAACACCATCCTGACCACTCTGCTGCTGCTGCTGCTGATGCTGCTGGAATGTGCCAAGGTGCTGTGTGTAACACCTGACCTGCTGCAACGGCTTTTTTTATCGCCAGTCAGTCACAATTTAGTTTAATAGGTCCACAACCCCTCTCTGAGTTGTCTAACTTTTCGCTTTCTGAATCGTGGAAACTAAATTGAGAAGGGGTTCAAGATGGATTTGAGACACCTGCGATGGCTATTTTGAGAGAGAAATTGTTGCACAATTTTTGAGCATGTTCAAAATTCCTGACAAGAGAGCAAAGCCCTGCAAGTCATGAGAGGAAATTATGAACCCCTGTGATTTGGAGATATTTTGGAAACTACAGTACCTCACAAATGCTGTTTTCCAACTAGTTGCAAGTTGCCCAGTAAAAAACTACTGTAATGCTCCTTCTGTCTTTCCTTCTTTGCTGTATTGTGTTCTGCTGTGTGTGTATGTGTTCTCTGCTAATGTTGTAAACCATAAATAACATGTTCTATTTGGAATTTTTGTCATTTTCAGTCTCTATTGGTGCTGCACAGAGTAAGTCTGCAATGGAGTCCAAACTGGAGACTATCCAGTGTCACTTCACTTGGGATCTGGAATCCAGCAAATCCACACTTTTCCATCTTCAGGACAATCTTGAGGACATTGGCACTAAAGAAGGATACTTTTGGCTGGGTCACATTTACAACCTTCAGGGATTCATCCAGTACCAGTTGGATAAAGTTGAAGATGCTCAAAATTTCTTCAGCAGAGCTACAGAGGCCTTCCGCCAGGTGAGAAATACAGTGTCAGATGAGGGCCCTTGGTTGGCTGTGAACTATGGAAACCTGGCCTGGTTTCACTACGAACTTGGAGAACTAGCAGAAAGCAAAGCTTACTTGTCAAAGCTTGACAGTCTCACGAATGAATACCCACCTCCATTTGAAGACGAGCTTCATCCAGAGATTTATGCAGAAAAAGCCTGGACTCTGATGAAGTTTGGCAAAGACAAACAAACTCAGGCTGTATATTACTTCAACAGAGCCATCAGGATGCAGCCAGACATTGTGGAGTGGCAGACCAGCCATGTGCTAGCATTAGTAAATGCTTATAAGCACAGCAATGCAGGGATGGATGTTGACATCTTGGAAAAAATGAGAATTGCCAAAAGACATGATCCAGAGAACTTGTACCTTGCTGCCCTTTATCTGGCAGCATGTGCACAAAGAGGGACAAAAATTCAAGATGAAGCACGAGAGTTGGCTAGAAGGGTTTTAAGAAAGCCAGTTAGCAGCTATAGTGGTATAAAGCCATTACTAATGCTCTACAGAATGCATTTTTCTGTACATGAAGCCATTGATTTGATAGAGGAGGCCCTGGAACGACATCCAAATGAACGCTATCTGAAATGGTGTGCTGCAATATGCTACAGGAGGAAGATCTTTTTTCAGAAGGATAGCCCCCTGGAGCAAAGTGTGATTGACAGAGCTATCAGCCTCTGTGAAGAGGTGATTTCGCTTTACCCTCATTCTTCTCTTAAAATGAAAATAACTCTTGCAAACATATATTCAAATTTAAATGAGAAAGCTAAAAGTGACCAGATGTATAAGGAGCTGCTACACAGTGACCTCGATCTTGAAGAAAAACAGATGCTTTACAACTATTATGCAAAACATTTGCATTTCAGTCAAAAGGACTTTGACATGTCAATAAAATATTACATGAAATCTGCAGAGATACCGCAACCATCTCTGTACCGCGAGGACAGCATTGAAAAACTAAAAAAGATTAGTGCAAGACACAGAAATCAAAGAGAAATTCAAGCCTTTCTGCTTAACCTGAATCAATGAAAGTAGCACACCATTTTGATACCAGTCAAAAAAAATTAAACCCTGGTTTCAGTATGTACAAGAAAAAAAAAAAGCTTTGTTTCAATGATGGTACCCAGATTTGAAGTGATTTTTTTATGTGATCAGCACTTATACAGTAGTAATGCCACAAATTTAATATGAGGCTTATAGTGGATTGTTTTGATTTAAAGTCCCTATTATGCATTTTGGGGCTCACTTTTATTGTAGTGCATTATGGTAAATGGTAAATGATAAATGGCATTCACTTATATAGTGCTTTTATTCTCATCTCTTGATGACCAAAGCGCTTTACAGATCCTGCTATCCACCCATTCACACACACATTCACACACTGATGGTGGCATCATCTTCCACACTTCGTTTGGATTTGCTTCATGAGGTTATCACACCATTACTTGCAAGACTTGATACAAACCTGCCTCCTGGCTAGTCTAGCATGCCCTTTCCTCAGAGCAGAAGTTTCCAATAGAGCCTCAGAGCTCTCATTGCTACAGTGCATCTAGCTTAGCTATCAGCTAGGTAGCACCCGGACAGGTGTTTTAGAGCTCTTCTCTGTTGATTCTTGTCACCCTACTAGACAGCCGTGGTCCCAGCTCACGCATTACTCAACAGTTGATAATTATCTCAAATTATTTTGGCCAATTGTTAATTTTTTTGCAGCATAATACCAGAGTTGCCAACTTTTCAGGAAAGCTTACTCAAGACATTTCTTTATCTCAGAATAAGGTTTAGAGCAGGGGTCACCAACTTAAACTGCAAGAGGTCTGATAAATCAGTCCTTCTCCCCAGCTGAGATCCGAATCCAGCCTGGGGATCTTTAGGCGCCTCACAGTTCAATTATGATTCAGGATCTCTGATTCGATTCTAAAACGATTTTCAATTTTTGTTTGTTTTGTTTTCAGGATTTTTTTCCTCTCACTGTGTGACAACTTGGTACTTTTGAAGTCAAGTGCTTGCACTGACCCATGAATTTACTCCAAACATCTTTTTCATACCCAGGCATGCCCGAAGAAACCAAGTATAAGCAAGCATTTCTGCATGTCTATAGAAAGTTACTGTTACCATGGCAACAGTAACCATGGTGATGCCTGCCTTTGATCTTTGTCATGGCTACCATGGCAACAGTAGCCATGGTGAAACTTGCCTTTGATCTTTGACGTCACCTCTCATTCAGTGATACCTGCCTTTGATCTTTGATGATGTGTCTGCCTGTCAACAGTAACCATGGTGATGCCTGCCTTTGATCTATGACATCACACATCTGAGCATCTATGATGTCATAGCTATGTCATAGCTATGAATGTCCGAAGCTCACCTAGGGACGTTCATTAAAGATTTCCCCTCCTAAAATTCTGCAAATTAATGCCTGCCTTTGCTACAAAACAGCCGCACCTAGGACACAGTTCAAGGACAGATAATTTTTTCACACATAAGGAGTTGTTCAGAACTCCTTATACAAAGATATAGAGTGATGACAATCAAGTCAGTGGTGGTAATGCACCCGTAGGCTGGTTGCCAACAACCAATCAAATCTAAAAGAAGAAGAAGAAAATTCCGCAAATCCGAGGAGGCTGAAATTCGGGAATGCACAACCTTGTAACCCCAGCATAGCATGTATAAAATCTGAGCCCAGTCCAACAAACGGTTTGGGAGATACATGCAGAACACAGACAGATTTCTTGCATTATAATATGATTTCATTAAGCAGATGTCTTAGCTGCTTTTAGCTCTGTATTAATTTTTTAACAAAAAAAAAAAATCAATCGTAGTGTGCACGGATGAAACACACAGACATGAAGGGATTTGAAACTTCAGGAAAAGAGGATGATGCCTGTGTAAACGTTCATAAACTTTCATTAATGATGGTGTGGAAGTTGCTCCCGGCCCATGGGGAGATGGAAGGTTCCTTCTCCTGTTGCTTTCTCTAACTGATGGTCTCCCCCGTCTCGTGTGTGTGTGTGTGTGTGTGGGGGGGGGTGTCTGCCGAGGTTTGTGGTTCTCTGTCCCAGTCTCTCCCGGGTGGGTGGGAAGGAGATCTGGTGCGTCTTCCCATCTGCCACTAACCCCATCCACAAGCTGCTTTCGGCAGATTCTACCAGCCCCCGACAGGTGGCAGTTGGGGAGCTTGCTGGTGGAGAACTGCAACTCTAGGCGTGATGCGGGCAGCCTTGGCCCGGCTGGAAACTCGGGGCACGTGGCCGAAGCAGATGTGTGGATGCATCTCCTGTCTCTGTGGGGAGTTACAGTGAAAAGTAAAACACTACACACTCCTTGTTCATTCATTTATTCTCCTAAAAATAAACACATTAATGCCTAATAAGTCTGTAATGAAAACGAAAATGTAGAGGGAATAAAAATCTTCAGACTGACACGCCTCCTCCTGTGTGCTCACATGCTCCCTGTTCATTCATTCATTCCCCTAAAAAAAATCCTACGTTAATGCCTAATCTATAGACTCCAATGGTAAGTCCACAAATAAAATGAGAGTGTGAATGGAATAAAAAAAACTAGTGTGTAATCATCATATAATTAAAATGACAGGTGATTATACTGTATGTTGACTATTACAACTCTGTGTATTAAAATATGATCCCAGCACTGCTGTTTCCTCATGAGCTCCTGAGCTACGCGATTTCAAATCACGCCACTGAAATATCATTAAACAATGCACTTCTGTCGACAGACCTCCTTTTTCCTGATCAAAAGCAGATTGTCATAACATGGACTATAATAGTAATGTACATTAGATTGTGTGCCGCCACACCTCTTTGAAATCAGCCTCCGCCTGCCAGTGCATAGCAGGTGCACTGTCTATGGGTAATTAGATGGCGTGACACAAAAGCGTAAAAAACAGACAATGCACTGACAGAAACTGATAAAAACACTGGCATATGGCGGAAAGTTTGGGGGAAAAGTCCAAGGATGATTGTCAAAATAGGGCCCTAAATGTGTTTGGTGACTCCAAATAAATGGCTCTAAAATTCTAAAATCTACAACTTAAATCCTTAAAATGTAAAGTGTTACAGGGGAACACAAACTAAAACAAATGCTGATTTTGCCTCCCGCGGCATCCCTGCTCTTCGGAGAACACCTAAGGTATCATGCCACAAAATGTCCGAGCGGCCAGCATTTTAATTCTGCTTTTTTCGTTTCATTAAAACAAAACAGTATCATTTTTTCCCAAATTACATTAAAAGGCCTCAGGGTCTGGATGGAGGACTCTCGGGGTCTGGATCTGGACTGGAGTCCACCAGTTGGTGACCCGTGGTTTACAACATGGTCAGTCTGCTTTATGCTGCCTTGAAAGCACTTACTGTGAGAAAAATATGAAGAAACTCAACACAAAATAGGCAGTAATTTCCTCATTTTTGAGTGAGAAATAAGGTTTCTGGTGTGAGAGAGAGGGTAAAAGAGTTAGACTCACTCCAAAAGAGTGAGAGTTTAGTAACACTGATGTACTGGCTAGCTTTGTAAATCAATGCAACCAGGGGGTTTATGGCTCTTTTTGTAAATTCTAGTCACTATACTAGATGAACCTGTTTATTAATAAACAGTCAGTTATATATCTTACATCATTCTTGCTTGTCTTGTTATACAGTCATGTGAGAAAATTTGGACACCCCTTTAAATATTCAGTTCTTTATTAAGAAATGTTCACATATCAATGTCTAACCTTGTTTTTGTTTTTATTTGCATTTTTTTAAAATTTATTTTAGATATTTTAAATGGGAATGAATGTGGCGGTGTCCTAAAAAAGATGGGGGGGGGGGGTCCTAATTTATTCCTCACTCTTTGTTTAGAATTACATGTTAGAAAATTTTAAAAAGAACTTTAATTAATTTTTAATTGTTTAGTTGTATTACGTGACTCACCCAGTATTTTTAACATTGATATTAAATATCCATATGTCCAAATATGTAAAAATAAAACATACAGGCTTATACAGAGTGTCCTAATTTTTTTTACGACTGTATCTTGGTTGAATAGCTTGGTAGATTTGGCTGCTCCTGTGAGCTGGTCTGGGCAGCCACAGCTGGGATTTCTAACCAACTTCTAGGTCAGCCTGCCAGGTACAAATTGAGAAATGAGTCTGCTACCCTTCAGTTACTGTCTGTCAATTTGTCTATTTTGTATATATTCTAGCCATCCCTGCTGGATACCCATTAACCCAGCCCATCGACAAACCCTTGACTATGTACAGTTTTTATTCATAGATTTTACCTTATTTTATTATAGATTATTATACTGTTGGCCAGATAATGCCTTGATTAACAGCTTGGCTGCTGTTAGCAGAGTCAGGCCTGCGCTGATTCAGGTTGTTTCTACGCTTATTATAAAAGAGGGAGAGCCATTTGCTATGGACCAGTTAAACCACACACCTATTAAACCACACACCACTGTATCCGATAATTCTTTTTCTCTTTTAAACTCTAACATTGAGCCAGTTACTATTATGTTACTTAGTGCGACAGCGGAAGGTAAAAGCTAGCATTAGCCTCAAACATGGCATTGCCAAAGGAGGGAAGATGGGGACAGATAGACAGACAGACCAATAGACTTTATTATCTGTCTCAAAAGGGTGACAGAAATTCTCTTTTGGTTCAACAATACACAATTCACATAAAAACCTTTAACATTTAAGGACACCTTTAAAACACACAGACAGCGACAGAAACAATATATCTGTTTCATATTGTTCAAAGTGGTTATTGCAGAGAGAAAGAAAGGTTTCTTGTATACATCCTTCAGGGCCAGTGGGGTCTTATCACACCAGCCTGACGGCTACAACATGAAAAAACTGGTGAAGGGGTTAGAGTCTGTGAAAGATTTCTTTATTTTATATTTCAGTGTTACACTTTGTTCCTGAACAAAGCATATCATGTTTTCTTCCTTTGATTCTGTGGCTCGAGCCTATCAAGGTCAGTTCCGGAAGATAGGCTCTGAATACTGCTGACTCAGCAATCTCAAAACAACGCTTGTCTGTTTTGGTCTACTGTACTAAATTCTGCACTCTGCTGTCATACTCTGAATCTTCTTGTGGCACTGCCTGCATGTAGCACTGCGTTATTTTCCCCTTCTTGTACAAGATGGAATAATATATACCCAAAAAGGCCTCTTTGGACTACAGCTATTTTATTAAGCCACCAGATCAAAAGGGACATTTATAGGTAAAGTTAAAATCCACAACAAGCCCTGAGTGATCATGAGGCTTTCCTCAGCACTGAGCAGCTGTACACTTCAGACAGAGGGGTTTGACATGATCAAGTTAATTTGAAAGCCTGATTGGTTACATGGTAAAATTTTGTTTTATATTTGATAGCGAGGAAGTTCTACCAAGATGAGATATTGAAGGTGAGAATAAATTCAAGCGATCTGTAAACTACAGTTAAGATGTCTTCAGTTCTCTTAGCAGATGGAGGTGCTGCTGTGCTTTCTTGTATACTGCATAAGCTTGTTGGGTAAAAGACTAGGGCTCATTAGCAGTTTAAGCAATATGCTATAAAACAGCTTATTTTGAGGAAAGCTCCTTTCCTAGTACTAAATGAAAGCGTGAGCTATTTTGACTAAAACATGTCACAGGCATTTCATTAATACCTCTGGGAGCTGTCAACATATAGAAAAAGTGCATAATAGGGCTGTTTAAAAACTATATCAAAATGTGATTTTTTTTTTTTTGTAAGCATGTAGGCATTGTGAAAATGGAACTGATGCAAATTTTAATAGGGTGTCATTCATTTTTTTTGCTTTATGTCTATTTTTTTTTTTTGCACATTCTGTGGAAACTAATGGAAAATAATAAATAAACACAATAAAGATGCAATATTTACTGTACTCTTTGTCTGAATGTGCTAACTGATATGATGATGACACAAAGTTATGACACAAACATGATGGTACTATATTTGCTCTGGAGTTATAAACAATTAAAAAACTGCTATAAAGACGGCAGTTATAGAACCTTAAGCTCTGCTTGAAGTTTAAAGTGACACTGCCAAAAATCAAGTTTTCATTTCTTGCTAACATGTCTGTAGCATACTTTTATGATTTACAAGATATATCAAGAGCGAAATCACTCAAATGTCTTATGTGTCTGGTTTTCTTTTCCTTTAACATTGTACTTAAGCGTTGACCCCTGCAAAAAGGCGAGTTGAGATGGAATTTTTTTTGGTGATGCAACTATGCATGGTGCTGACACATGGATAGTGTTGAGATAATCAGGACTCTGGCCTCACTGAAGTTATCCTCCAGGCTAGTTAGCATTTTTTAACAAACTACTTTGAAAACTTGACCCAAATTACTTTAATGGACAAATGCAGTTTCAGTCATTATCCTGGGCCATCATGCATATAACTGAGCATGTCCTTCAAGCAGTAAGTTTTTTTATCACAGGATTTTTTTCTGATAATGTAGTGCTAGCCACTATTAGCCTTGTGGGATATGGGTGGGCCTATAGTCATCACAGATCCTCACATTTGAAGGAAGGGGGAAAGTGAAAAGATTTTGACAAAACAGTTAAAGGTTTTGTTTGTAGAAAAAAGCACATAAGATACCATTTTAGACAATGTAGAGTTTTTCCCTCCTTGTCCTGTCAGGCAGCAAGGCAAGCAGAACAGGGATCTGTCACCCTTATTGTGCCAAAACAGATTTACTTTGCCAAGAGGAGCTTATACAATAACTAACTATGTATTGTATATTGTTGTGAACGCCTCCTGTAATATCTTTTTTTTTTTAATCTTATCTTTTTTTTTTTTATTTAAGTTTTTGTAAAGGGTATACATGTCATTACAGCAGTGGATTGTTTACATTTTCATCACATGTTCCCTTTTTTTTGTTTTTTGACAACATTGGAAGAATAATTATTACAACACCCTTTTTTTAAGTGAAAGAAAAAGAGAAATTAAAGAAAGAACAAAAAAACAAACAAAAAACAAAACAAAAAAACAAAAACAAAAGAACAAAAAAAATAAAAATAAATAAATAAAAAAATAAAAGAGCATCTGAGTAGAGTTGGAACAAAGAGAGGTGCCATTATTGAAATGGTATTTGTCAAAGATTAGATCTAATGGAAGACACATATGTGATCCAGGGTTGCCAAAAGTTCAAGAACCCATCCGTGTCCAGTCTCAGTGCGAATGTCAACTTTTCCATCGAGTAAATGTCTTGAATCACGTTAATCCAATCTTCAGGTGTAGGACAATCCTTCAACATCCATTTTTTTGTGAGAGCTTTTTTACTTGCCAATATTAAAACAGTGAATAAGTATTTTTCTCCTCGTCTTTCCAGTGATTCCGGTAGTAAACCCAAATACAAAGTTACAAAAGAAAAGGGAACTGTAATTTTGAATATTTTCCCCAATATTGTCTGTACATTGGTCCAATATTGGTGGATAACTGGGCATGACCAAAACACATGAAAATGATTTGCAGTCTCTTCACCACACAAGCGCCAACAATTCAACCCCTTACGAGTAAATTTGTTTTGTGCAGGTGTTCTGAAAAATCTTGCCAAATTTTTCCATCTAAATTCTCTCCACTGCAGGGATGAGGTACTTTTCCATTGCTGTTTATTTAGCTTTTCCCATATTTCCAGTTGTAAAGTGAAATTCCCCTCTTTTTCCCATCTCTCTTTTAAATATGATGTGTTGTCTCCTTTTAAGTCTTGAAGACCTTGGTATATTTTAGAGATGTATCTGATCCCTGGGATCCCTTTATATGCCATTAAGAAGACCTTCAGAACACCTGACTGGGCCCTTTCCAAATCCTCCTTTTTAAGTATTTTGTTTATGTGGTGTCTAAGCTGAAAGAACCTGTAAAGGTCTTGATTTATTAGACCTTGTTTTTTCAAATCTTCAAAAATTCTTAAAATTTGCCCTTTAAAAAAATCGTAATATTTTATCAGTCCATTCTCTTTCCACTTTTTAAATCTAGTGTCTGTTTTATTAGGAGTAAAGTCTTGATCATAGGCAATCCATTGCAGTAATCGATAGGGTTCTTTAGTTTGATTCTCTCTGACTATCTTAAACCAAATTTTTAGCGGGGTCTCTATCCACGGGTTAGTGTTATTCAAATGTTTAGGGAAGGCATTGCTCCCTATTATCGCCTGAAGGGGGATGTCACTTGTTATTTTGCATTCCATCTCCTTCCATTGTGCAGTGTAGACTGGGTTACATATCTCTACTAAAGTTTTAATTTGTGCGGCTTTAAAATAGTCCCTGATATTTGGCAGCGCGAGCCCACCTTTGTCTTTGTTTAGCTGTAGGGTTCTATATCTGATTCTAGGTCTCTTGCCCTGCCATATGAATCTTGAGATCCTTCTGTCCAGTTCTTGCCATGTTTTTTTGGGAGGTTCTACCGGTATTGTTTGGAAAAGGTATAGAAGACGTGGAAGTATATTCATTTTGACTGCTTCAATTCTTTGTGCGGTACCCAAGAATGGTATCATATTCCATCTTGCTAGATCAGATTTTATTTTTGTCATCAGTGGATCATAGTTTAGTGTTATAATTTTGTTGAGTTGTTTCGGGATATTGACCCCCAGATATTTCATAGATTCCATCTCCCAGTTAGTTTTGAGTTTGCTTAGTAAATATTGATTTGGGTCATAGTTGAATGTTTTTTTCCACAATATTTTTTATTGAACCTTTTTTTTTACAAACATGACACAAACAATCAAACACTAACACTAAAGTAATTTAAAAATAAATTAAAAAAAACACTAACTACAAGAAAAGAAAAAAAAAATGTACTAAAAACACCAACAACCACTAACAAAGGCAAGTCATCTACAATGATCCTCTGTTTAGTCTAGGCAATCCATTACATAAGTATACATATTATACATTCACCAATTTGGAATTTACAAGGTCCACACACATCATTCACCGTTTTCTTCAGAAGTTATGTTTAATTTCTTTACATAATCAATGAAAGGTCTCCATATATTCTCAAACACATTTTCCTTTGATGTGTATGTATGTTATTCTTTCTAGTGGAAGGTTTGTTAACATCTGTCTTAACCACTGAGTCACATCTGGTCTATGAGTCTTTTTCCACAGTAGTGCAATACATTTTTTGGCATTAAGCAAACTGAGGTCTATGAATGCTCTTTCACTCTTATTAAAGTTATGCTTTTCTGGATACAGACCCAACAAAAACAGTTTAGGGTTCAATGTGAATTGTTTTGAAATTATTTTTTCAATTGTTACCCTCACCTCTTCCCAAAACATTCTAATTTTTCTACATTCCCATAAACAATGAAATAGGGTTCCTTTACTTTCCATACATTTTGTGCATGTATCTGGTATGTTTTTGTTATATCTATTTAACTCCACTGGTGTAACATACACCCGCATTAACCATTTAAAATGTATCAATTTAAGACGTACATTTATTGATTTGGTTTGAGCTTCTGTACAAGCCAATTCCCATTGTTCCTCTGAAATTTCAGTTTGCAGGTCTTCTTTCCAATAATTCAGTCTTTTCTGTGAGTTTTCACTTGAGGATACTGTCAGTGAGTTATAAAACTCTGAAATAATACCCTTTCTCTTACTATCTTTTGTCAAAATTTTTTCCAAGGATGAATAAGTAGGTCGAGTGAGAGCATTATTTTGATTTGATCGAATAAAATTCCTAAGCTGAAGATATTTTAAAAAAATGTGTTCTATTAAGATTAAATTTGATCCTCAGTTCTTCAAAAGACATTATGTTATCTGAACGTGACAAATACAAGTCTTGAATCTTTTGAATCCCTTTTAAATTCCATACTTTAAATACAGCATCCGCTCTCCCTGGTGTAAAATATTGATTACCCCATATTGGGCTAAATTGTGACAATAAGTGTGGTTCTTTTAAATATTTTTTGGTTTCACACCATATTTTGATCATATGCTTTACAATTGGATTTTTAACTTGTTTCTGTAATTTTTTAGCCGAGTCTGAGTATATGAATAAGGGAAGAGGTAAAGGTAAATTGTATGATTCCATTTCAGTCCAGTGAGGGAGATCATTTGATGAAAAATAATATGTCATAGACCTCAGTTGTGCTGACCAGTAATACAACATAAAGTTTGGACATTTCAGACCTCCACGATCAAATGGTAAATATAGTAAGGACAGACGTAATCTAGCCTTCCTATTGTTCCATATAAATTCCACTAACTTTTTTTTAATTCTTGAGAATAGATTTGAAGGTGGTGGTAAAGGAATGTATTGAAATAAATAAAGTATTTTGGGTAAGATATTACTTTTAAGTATATTAATTCTCCTGATCATCGACATTGGTAGTGACATCGATCTCTGAAGTAACTCATTAATATCTGTAATTAAGGCTTCATAGTTGGCACTGGTGACTTATTCTAGCTTAGGCACAATTTGAATTCCTAAATATTTAAACTGATTTACAACATTGAATTGATTTACCTCAGGAGCTGGGTGATTTCTCTGGGTCTCATTTAGCATTAATATTGAAGATTTAGTTTTATTTATTTTATATCCTGATATTTCCCCAAAGTTCTTTATTAAATTTAACAAGGTCAGAATTGATTTTTTAAAATTCGACATAAACAAAATTATGTCATCGGCATATAGGGAGATTTTATGTTCTGTTGGTCCTACTTTAATTCCATATATTTGTGGATGTAAACGTACTGCCATCGCTAAAGGTTCAATTGCCATAGTAAACAGTAAAGGTGAAAGTGGACAGCCTTGTCGACATCCTCTTTTGATTTTTATTGATTTTGAGATATTACTGTTTGTTAGGATTTCTGCTGTAGCATTATTGTATATTATCTGAACCCATTTTATGAAATTATTTCCAAGTCCAAACCTTTGTAGGACTTCAAAAAGAAAGGGCCATTCGACCCTATCAAAGGCCTTTTCGGCATCCAATGATAGGAGAGCTGTATCCGGTGGCTCATTATTAGAATAAATAATATTAAATAGTCTTCTTACATTATGGAAGCCTTGTCTTCCCATTATAAAGCCATTCTGATCTCGGTTAATAATATTTGGTAATATTTCTTGTAGTCGTCTTGATAAAATTTTACAGATTATCTTAAGGTCAGCATTTAATAGGCTTATTGGTCTCATGTTTTCACATTTATTAGAGGGTTTACCTGGTTTTGGCAACAGTATAATTAAGACATTATTCATGTATGGTGGTAAATTACTATTTTGAAATGCTTCTAAAACCATTTCCAAAAATGGTTTTATTAATTTATTCTTAAATTTTTTTATAGAGGTCAACTGGAAGACCATCTGGTCCTGCACTTTTTCCTGATTTCATATTATCAATGGCTAGCCCAACTTCTTCTTGACTAATTTTAGACTCCAGTATCTCCCTGTTTTCATTTGGAATACACGGTATAGATAATCCGTCCAAAAACCCATTTAGTTTTGTTAAGTCAGTTTCATTTTTTGTATCATATAGTTTTTCATAATAATCTCTAAAGGCACTATTAATTTCTAAAGGATCTACAACTGCCTGTCCCTTACTTATAATACTGGTAATTGGTGTTTTAAATTCTAATTGTTTAATCTGCCATGCCAATAATTTCCCTGATTTTTCACCTTGTTCATAAAATGTTTGCTTCAATGTTAGAAGACTCGAGGCAGCTCTATTCACTGATTTTCTGTCATATTCAGCTCTCAGAATCAGTAATTCGTTCTCTAACTGTGGGTTACTTCCTGCATACACTTTTTCTTGAAGAATTTTTATTTTACGTTCCAATTGGACTCTCTCCTCTCGAGTCTTCTTAGATTTTGAGCCTATATAACTAATAATATGCTCCCTAATAAAAGCTTTGAAAGCCTCCCACTTTATACATGCTGATGTTTGTGTAGTATTGATATCAAAGAATTCATCTATCTGTTTTTCTATGTACTTAACAAATTCCTCATCCTGAAGCCATTTATGCTGAAATTGCCACCTACCTGGATCCTTTGTCAATTTCTTATCTACATATATTAGACAGCAAGGTGCATGATCAGATATCACGATGTTATCATAGAAACAGTTTTGAATCTTGGACCTTAATTCTGTGGAGATCAAAAAATAGTCAATACGTGAGAATGTCTTGTAGGTATTAGAATAACAAGAATAGGCTTTTACTTGTGGTTTCATTTCTCTCCATATATCTAGCAATCTCAATTCTTTCATAAAATGATTAATGGTCATCCTGCATCCATTGTGCGTACAGTCCAGTCCTGTTGATCTATCTATACTGAGATTCAATGTACAATTAAAATCCCCTGCTATTATATGTTGCCCTGTAAGTGATGATAAAGTAAGAAATAAATTAGCGAAGAAGTTTTGATCATCTATATTGGGACCATATAAGTTCACCAGATTTATATTTTCTAATAACAAAGATCCTTGGATGATTAGATATCTTCCTAATTTGTCTCCAATTACATTTTTCACTTGAAATGGGACTGTTTTATGTATGAGAGTCATAACTCCCCTGGCTCGGGATGAAAATGATGAGGTGAACACATTTCCCTGCCATCTTCTCCTACTTCTTTTTACATCCTTCTCTATTAGATGAGTTTCTTGTAAAAACACAATTTTTGAACCTATGTCTTTTATTTTATTCATAACTTGTTTAAGTTTTTTTAGATTTTGTAGACCTCTGCAATTCCATGAAGTTAAATTAAGATTAACGCTTTGGTCTATGATCAATAAGGAGTTTGAGATTACCTTGCAATATAAACATGCTCATACAGAGAAGCAAAAACATGGATGGTTGAACATTCATCCTACAAACTACACAAAAACAAATTCCCTTTCCCCACATTCGTGGTAATCCCCCCAAAATCAAAAAAAAAATTCCGTCTCCCGTTATAGCTAGTAACTGTTCCACACCTGCGAGGATCAGTCAAACCACTCTCTCTTTCTCCTCTCAATCACCCTGACTCTACTACTTTTTAATGACATGACATTAATTCTCTTCTGTAGTTTTTCCAACATAACGCCAAAATTTTATAGCAACTTTGTACATCATAGCTTTTTTATATATATATATAATACAATCTATATTTTGTTGACATGCTATATGTTTCAGATCAATCAGATGCCTGTGCAAATGCTTAAATATTCTACCTTTATATCTTGTTCATGCTTCCTGCTTAGCTCCCACCAGTCTCGTCTTGGATCTGCTTGATAAGCTCCTGCGCCTCCTGAGGGGTCTTGAAGATATGGGTTCTCCCTTTATATGTGACCAGCAGTCTTGCCGGATGAATCACTCCGTGATGAATCCCGAGGTTGCGCAGCTCTTTACGGGCGGGGTCAAACTGTTTCCTTAATTGTTGAATTCCTGTGGCCAAATCTGGGTAGAACCGCACCTGTTGATCCTGGTATTTAATTTCTCCTTTAACTCATGCCGCGTTGGTGACCATCATCTTGTCTCTGTAGCTGAGGAACTTCATAATCAGCATCCTTGGTGGTGTCTTATTATCTCTCGGTGGGCCGATTCGGTGAGCACTCTCTAAGACGACCGATGACTGCAGATCCGCGTTGTTCAGCGCTTCTGGAATCCACTTTTCCAAAAAGGAACATGTATCCCGTCCCTCCACTCCCTCCGGGAGGCCCATCAGACTCAAATTATTCCGTCGCGACCGGGATTCTAAGTCCAGGACATTATCTTCCAGACGTTTATTTTTTAATTCCAATGTTTGCACCTTTAATTGTAGGCTGGTGATGTCATCTTCAGCGCTTGAGATTCGGAGCTCCGCCTGCGATACTCGCTCCATACAGTCGCTTATTTCTTTTCTCATTCCTTCTATCGCTGCTATAATCCCATCAAATTTAGATGAAAAATCTGCTCTCATGAAGCTGATGGCAGCAAGTACCGCACTAGTGCCCTCCTCAGCAGTCACCGCTCCGCCGCTAGCTCCCTCCTCCGCCATTGTCTTTGGAGATTTTCCTGCTTCGTCACGAGCGTGGAAGTCTGTTAGCTTGGATTGTTTTGAAGAAATCACTTTTTCCTCCGCCTAATTTCCCAGCCTTGGTCTTTACCATATCCGCGCCTAAACGCTGGGATAGGTTTTTGTTCCAACTGAGAGAGTTTTAGCCTACTTTTTATTTTTAGGAGCAGAGCAGTGTGAAACACGTCTTCCTACGTGGCCGTCATAACCGGAAGTCCGGGTCATAGTTGAATGTTAAAACTTGGGTTTTATGCATGTTTAATTCGTACCCTGATAAATCTCCATACTCTGAAAAAACTGAGATTAGTTCTGGAAAAGAGGTGTCCGGCTGCCCCAGGTATATTAAAATGTCATCAGCAAAGAGTGCTATTTTGTGTTCCTTCTGACCAATTGTAATACCTCGAATTTTTTGATTCTGTCTTATCCATTGGCTCAGAGGTTCTATGAAGATTGCAAAGAGCAGTGGAGACAAGGGGCAGCCCTGACGACATCCTCTTTCCAGTTCAAAAGATGATGATAATTTACCGTTAATCCTTATTTTAGCTGTTGGTTTTTTATATAATGCCTGGATAGTTCTAATGAAGTTGTTATGAAAATTGAACCTGGATAAGATTGTATATAGGAAAGACCAGTCAATCGAATAAAATGCTTTTTCAGCATCTAATCCCAATATGGCTGCATTTAAGTTATATTTTTTTATATGATGAATTATATGTAAAGTGTGTCTAATGTTGTCTTGTGTCTGTCTTTGTCTTATAAAACCTGTTTGGTCTAAATGAATTAAGTCTGTCAGTATATTTTCTAACCTTTTGGCAAGGATAGTAGTAAAAAGCTTATAGTCCTGATTTAACACACTGATTGGTCTGTAGTTGGAGCAGTCTAGTTTATCCTTTTCAGGTTTAGGTATGACTGCAATGGCCCCTTCTCTCCAGGAGGAGGGGGATTTCCCCTGTGTGGAGGACATACAGTAGTTAAATGTTTTCAGGAGGAGAGGAGATAGTTGCTGTTTAAAAGTTTTGTACCACTCTGCTGTATAGCCATCTGCTCCTGGGGATTTGTTAGCTTTAAGTTTCATAATTGCTTTTTCTAATTCTTTAGGTTGTATTTCTGACAGTAGTGTTTTATTTTGGGACTCAGTAAGTTGGGGAAGGTTTAATGTGTTTAGGAATGTTTCGAATGTGTTTTTATGTTTTTTTGAGGGAGTACAAGTTCTTATAGTAGTTCTCGAAGCTTTTAAGAATATCCTGAATTCTAAATTTTATTTCCTTTGATACTGGGTCTCTGATTTTGTAGATTGCTCTCTCCGTTTGTTGTTTCCTCAATTTATAGGCTAGCAATTTTGCCGATTTGCTGCCTGTTTCATAGTATTTTTGTTTCAGAAATGTAAGTTTCTTCTGGATTTCTATTGTGTAGATTTCATTTATTTGTTTTTTAATTTCCTTAATTTTGAGCGAGTCATTAGAATGAGTGTTATCTTTGTGCTCTTTTTCTAGGTTCTTAAGTTCTGACTCTAATGTGATTAGTTTTTCTTGTCTCAGTTTCTTTTGGATTGCCAGTTTTGCGATAATCTTTCCCTTTATTACAGCTTTGCATGCGTCCCACAGTATTAAAGGGGATACTTCTCCATTATCATTTTCTTCCAAATATCTGAGAATATCTGATTCCAATTCATCTTTCAGTGGTCCTTTCAGCACATTTGAATTTAACCTCCAAGAAAATGTATTATTTGTGTATTTTTGGATACCTAAGTCCATATAGATCGGACTGTGGTCAGAGAGATCCATCAGTCCTATTTTACATGTTTTTACTCTTCCAATGTCTCTATTAAACATAAAAAAATAGTCAATCCTTGAGTATGATGAATGTGGTGCTGAGTAAAATGTATAATCTTTTATACTGGGGTTGAATTCCCTCCACACGTCACAGATTCCCATTTCTTTTAGTAGCATCCGAGTTTTTCTACTTTGAGTGTTATTTTGATGTGGAGAATTACCTGATGCATCCCAGTATGGATTCAGTCTTAGATTGAAGTCTCCACCACATATCACTAAACCTTGGGCTTTAGTTATCATTAGGTCAAATACATTTTTATAAAATTTCCAGTTAGCCCCTGGAGGTGCATATACATTCAGCAGGGTGATATCTTCTCCCTCTAGCCGCCCAAGTACCATACTGTATCTCCCTTCTTTATCTTTGTGTTCTGATTTTTTTTTAAATATAATTTTGGTTGAGATCAGTGTCGCTATCCCCCTCCTCCTCCCTGACTTATATGAAGATGAAGAGATCATTTTAAACCTTTGTCTATTGAGTTTAGTGTGCTCCACGTCTGTTAGATGGGTTTCCTGTAAAAATATTATTCCTGCTTTGTCTTTTTTCATTTTGCCTAGAATCTTGGATCTTTTAACTGGATTCAGGATCCCTTTTACGTTATATGAGATTATTTTGGTTACACCCTGTTTCTCCATTGTGTTGTCTTATTTAGTATAACAGTGTGGTGGCCCTCTTTTATGCTACTCAGAAACTGAAAGAACATTAAGAACATAAAAAACATTAAGAACATAGTATATAAAACTTTAAAACAAAAAACTGACAAAAGATCTTCCTGAGCTGAGGTCTTTTTAGTGACCTTAGAAGAGCCTTGTTGGTGTGTTGGTTCTGAGGGAAATTCCTCAGATTCCGTTATGTGCTGAAGGCCCTCTCTTACCCCTGTAAGTTGTCCCATGTTTTTAACGTGAATTTCAGATCCCAATCCGAACTTGTAATGATTTTTTTTTTTTTAATGCCTATACCCTATGAAATTGTGTGCAACCTCCCACCACCATCACAGCAAACAGTCACGTTAATACAGTATTTGTTAGTGAGGAGAGATCATGTGGTTCATTGTCACATTTCTATTTTAACAAGTTTTGGTTTTTTTTTAAAGACGTATTTGTTTCTAATATTATGTCTGTTCCATAAAATGCTTTACCACTTGCTGATTCTGCATCTCCTTTAATGTTTGTTACCTTGTAGGAGGAGGGTTGGATGCGCAGATTGACTAAAAACATTGTTATTCCCTCCTGTAAACGGCCAGTTTTTCCTTATAGCTCTAGCGCTGGGTTTCCCGCTGCTGGCCCGTGGATTTTGAGGGACTCTGTGTGGACCACGATTGAGCCTTGATTCTTTCGATCAGGTCTGCTGTGGGTTTGTACACCGTTACAGGGAGTCCTCTTCTCGCCATATCCGTGATTGCTTCTTCCGCCGAGTTGTAGAGACACGTCTCATCCCCGTAAAAAACCCGCAACTTCGCCGGAAATGGAGTCTGAAAGCGCAGTTTCTTCTCTCGTAGTATCTTTTTAGCGTCGTTGTATTCCCGACGCTTTTTAAGGACCTCCGGGGCGTAATCGTGTTCCACGAAAACTTTTCTCTCTTGGTGCATAAATCCTTTTTTCTACCAAGCCAGTCTTACAACCTCTTCTTTTATTTTGGAGTTGGAGAACTTCACCACCACCGATCTTGGTGGCGCTTCTGCCGCCGGGCTAGGGGCTAATGTACAGTGCGCCCTTTCTATCTTCAAGTCGGTGGTTTGGGAAATATCCAACTTCTCTCTCAGTATGGATTCCACGCATGCCGCCATTGTGGTGAAACCGTCCTCGACTCCTTCTTTCAGACCATGAATTCTTATGTTGTCTCTTCTTAGTCTTCCTTCTTGGTCGGTTAGCTTAGCCTCCAGTCTAGACTGTCGTTTGTGTAGTTCCAGTACGGTATCTTCCAGCCCTTTTATTCTTTCCTCTGCTTCCATGATTCGGTCCTCGGCCTGGTCCACTCTGCTGTTTGTCCTTTTTATTTCGTCTTTGATTTCACGAAATTCGGCCCAACACTCTCGGCGAAATCGTCTTAATTCTTTAAGTACCATTTTTAAGCTAACCTTGCTGCTAGCTTCATTCAGCTCCTCGTCTTCTGAATGGAAATCATCCAGATCAGACTCTCCGGCCGATGCGTGTCCTGGCCTGGTAAATGTCGATTTCTTCTGTTTTCCTTTAGGCATGATGACTTTGTCTCTTGATTTTCACTCTTCCAAAAATCCGTTAAATCTGATTTTCAAGGTATTTTCCTGGATCGGGTCTGGGAGCTTCAGCATTAAGCTGCTATCACCATGGTGTCCAGACCGGAAGTCCCTGTAATATCTTTTAATACTTTATTTTAATTATTTTACCCATGGAAGACCCGACAGGATAGGGAAGAGGGAAAGGAAGTGTGTGGAGGGGGAAAGAAAAGGGAGGGGAACAGACAAAAAGACAAACAAACCAACAGCCAAAACAAACACAAGACAAACTGCTTCTTCCACTGAAGATGTCTCAACACGAGTCTGGTTTCCACACCTGTTAAAGGAGAGACACTTGTGCATGTGTGTCTGCATGCGTATATATGAGAGCGCATGCAAAATAAGTGTGTGCATGTGAGTGGTTTGTCAGGAAACATACAAAGCGGGGGGCTGGTCGCAGCAACTCTCCCCCCGGCAACCCTGAACAGGCAAAGCAGCACCACCAGCCCCCACAGGGCACAAACGTCCGAGGTCAGCAAGCCCCAGGAAAGCCAGGCATCCGCCCCCGGAGGGACGATCAAGGGAGGCCAGATCGCCAGGCGGCTGGTGTGGCGAACCCACACCCTCGGACCTGCCAGCCCCCCACCTCCAAGGCGGGGCCAACGCCCGTCCCCTGGTCCCAGGGGCCAGGAGGCCAGCGACCCCACCCGCCAGAGACCGGCCAGTGCCCCCCGGCGCGAGCACCCCCACAGCAGGCCCGCCCCCCCCAAGCGCCACCGCCGCACCCCACGAGGACCACCATGCCCAAAGAAGTCCCCCCCAGGGAAGCCCACATGCTGAGAGGCACTACACCCCTTTAATCCAGCACCTCCCAACTCACAGACACACCCCTCCCCACACCATCACACCCACATGCTCCCATGCACACCCATATGCACTCCTTCACTCTCACTCACCTGGACCCACCCATTCTCTCTCACTCCTGTACCCATTCAATCTCACCCCTCATTCATCCTTGTTTCTTTAGGTGGCTACGAAGCAGATGCAGCGAGCCTGAATGCGCACCAGAGCCAAGGCAGCAGCTGGGGAGACCGCCGGCGCAGGCCACAGAAGCAGACCCCCACCTCCAGTGCCCACCTGAGCGACTGATCAGCAGACCACCGCAGGCACCCTGAGATCTCACCTGACATGCAAAGCACCACACAAAACCGACCCACCATCACCACCTCCATTCATCACCCCCTCACTCTCACTTACTCTCATATTCAGTCCCACTCTCACTCCCTTGGTTGTATCTATACATTCAGTAGCACATAGGGATTTTGACAACATGGCGGGTCCCAGGCTTCCCACCGGGCCCCCATGCCCACAGCAGGAGGGAAACAGGGGTGGGAGAAGACCCCCCCCCCTCCCCCCTGCACAAAACATGGTGGGTGTATGTCGGTTATATGATGTGATTGTGTGTAAATGTGTGGACTACCAAAGTGCAATTAAAATTGGGGGGATGGTGATTGGAACACTGCTGGCCTCTGCGATGGGCAGCGGGGCCCCCATCCCCCCAAGCCCTCAGCGTCTAAAATGCAATTAAAATTGAGGTGAGGGCAGCCCCACCGTGCAGCAAAGGTATCCCCTTCGCCAACACAGTGCGGCACACCCCCACCCCAAAGCCCTAAATGTATCTAAGAAGATATATATTCCACCCAGAGTCAGAGGGAGGGGGAGGGCGGGAAATAAGACTGGGAGGGAGGCGGTCTAAAAGTGAGGTCGTCCCCCACCCCAGAAGCCAGCTTGCAAACTGGTTCATGAGGCCACCCACTGCCCCCAAATCCCAACCCACGGTGAGGGCCGCCAGTGCGAGCAGCCCAGGACCCACCAGCATCGCGCCCTGGTGCTCCCAGCACCACAAACATGATGGGGCAGCCATACCCATTCCCATTCATCTTACACACACAAACATGGACAACAACAATAGTCACAATAGTGAACAATGGGTCGGACCCACATGGTGCCCCACATGCCAAGTGACACCCCCGAGCGCCCATGCAAGCCCACCGACCACCCACCCCAGACACACACCGACAGCGGCAGGCCAGCCTGCAGCAACAGCCACCCTGGAGGAGCCCGACGGAAACACGGCCACCAACCCGTGCCAACGTCCACCCCCAACCACCCCCCGAGTACCAACACACACCCACCGCCAATGACACCAGGGGAAATGCAACAAAGTGCCCCACCCCATAACACAACAGCAGGGTGGCCGGGACAAGCAGGTCCTGAAACGCCAACCCCAATGCCACTAGATGGACTGCCCCCACCCCCGCCACCCAACGAAGTTCTCCTACCCATACACACATCCTCCACCCCCAGACTTCCACCCACAGGTAATCACACCCATACACACACGTACCCCCACCCACCATCACACATGCCCACCTACACCCACACACAACCCCACCTGCCCACTCACAACACACACACCCACTTCCACAACCGCTCATACACAAGCCCCCACTCACACCCACTCTCTCACACACACACATGCACACCCACACAGATTTTTTAAAAATCAACTTAGCATAACAACCTGACCTGATCGAGAGAAATGGATGTCATTTTCAGATTCAGTGGTGCAAAATTGTCTTAAATCAGTTGAAAAAACACAGACAACTTACAAAAAAAATTTTTTGTAATCCTGTGTAATTTATTAATTATGCATGCAATGGCAATTATTATTTTCATAATGTCCTTTAAATTAATGTTTTAGATTTGGTTTCTCTCCTATGCTAATCATCTCTGTATGGATCAGGTTATTACATTCATATTACCATAAAGGGACGTTTTTTAGTCATTGTACAATGTAATTACTGATAATTTATTATTCACATATGCAGTAGCAATTGATATTTACTTAAAATTAATGTTTTTAGATTTGGTTTCTCTCCTATGCTAATCAAAACAAGCATCAGTTCCTCCCCTATACAAACCTGGATCCAGGACTGTGGAGACACCTCCAGGCTGGATCAGACACCAGGATAAGTACCTGCAGGGGTCATGAGCCAGTGGCCTCCCATCCAAGTACCAACCAGGGTAAAACCTGCTTATCTTTGAAGAGCAGAGGTGTCTGGGGACACCCAGAGCCTGAAGTCTGAACATCAATAAAAACAGACAACACAGAGAGAAATTTGTAGGACATACTTGTATTCAAACAGTGCTTTTTAAGTGTACAGCACTGGCTCGAGCCTTATTCCATACTTCAGATTGTTCTAGATATTATGTAACAAGCATTTTGCCAAATATCAAACTTAAAAAGGGCTGTTTAAAAATAAGCATTTTTATAAAACGCTTTTAACAAAGAGTCCCAGTGGTTGTAAAAGTGGATTTGATTTTTGAGAGACAGACCCCCACCATCATCACCAAATGCCAAAAACTATTTTGAGGATAAATTTGGGCCAAATCCTGTGGACTAAACAGCACAATTATTGAACTATTTTATGGTTAATGCGATCAGGCACAACCCAGTTTTTTTTATTTATATAGCACTTTTCAGAGACACTCAAAGACACTTTACAATGGATACATTATTCATTCACTCCACAGACAATAGTAGTGGTAAGCTACTACTGTAGCCACAGCTGCCCTGGTGCAGACTGATGGACTAGTCAGTCTACACCAGCCCCCTATCTAGTGTTAGATGGCCTAACACAACCTAATTTTCAACATCTGTTTGTAGGCTAAATTAAGGCTTGCACCAATGGACCTGATATAGCCCAAAACACAACGTTTAAATTATGGCTTGTGCGGGGGGAATTATTTAGGATTAAATGTCATTTGCTTACACGTAAAGTTAATGCTGACATGCAGAAACAGCTGGAAGGTTCCAGGTTTGAATACCCAGGAAGTCAGGGGTAGGAACCTTTCTGTGTGGAGTTTGCATGTTGTCCCTGTGCTTTGTGGGCTTACTCCGGGAGCTCTGGTTTCCTCCCACAATCCAAAGACATTTGTAACAGGTTTGCACCGATTGGCATAGCTAATAGGTAGTAGACTAGCTATAATTTAGTAATAGGCCAGTATCAGGAAGAGCCAGGAACGACTACAGAGCCTGAAAGAATAGTGTTAGCAGAGAAACCAGGCACAAAAGTCAGAATAAGGTGCTATCAATAAACATTGTATTATACAAAAGAAAACACACACACACACACACACACAAATGCAATCTGTGCCTATCTAAGCTGGCTTCCTAAAGTGCACAAATGCACATTAAATGGGCCCAAAAAACAGAATAAATAAAATGAAATAAGAGTGCCCCTTTGGGAGATTTTCTTAGCAAAAGGTGAAGTGCAAAGTTCAGTTCAGTTCCCCATGTGCGCTGCTCCTTTAAGGGAAAGAGCTTAAATCGTATGAGAGCGTACTTGTCTGGAAATGTCGCTATTCAATGTCCAACACTACCAGATAGATTTTAAGAGTTAGTCTCATCTGTGTTGTGAGCAGTGTTGTGCAAGTGACTAAAAAATAGGAACTAATTACAGTTACTAGTTACTTCTTTTCGAAAGTAATTGAGTTACTTTACCAATTACTGCATGATTAAGGTAATTATTTACTTGGAAAAGTAACTTTCACATTACTTTTAAATGCATACTTAAATCATCTTGCACACACAGCAAGATAATTTAATTAATGGATTACATTATGGGCTTATTAATGTCAGGCTGAAAACAGACTGTTTCAGACAGAACTTCACTGAGTTTTTAATGCTGGTGTTGCTGCACATGTGTCAGTGTGGGACATGAAAGCTGTCCATCTTTATCTTACCTTGATGTTATGGATTCATCTGATGTGCAGTGATCCAAAGAAAATGTCCATTAGCCACAGTCCAAACATCTGCTGTGACAGGGACACGATCCAGTCTCTCAAATTCTTTTTGGAAATACAAATCCATTTTTGAATTATCTTTATCCAGGTAGCAGGTAAGTGTGTTTGAACTTCAGTGGATCACAGTCTTAGCTGTCTGATGGAAAATGACTGTTGATTTCATGTCTTCATCCTGTAACAATGTGTCTGGCAGAATCAGAATCAGAATCAGAATCAGGTTTATTGCCATTGTTCATGTAGTACACAAACTAGGAATTTGTCTCGGTACAATGCTGCAACATTAAACATGATAAGATAAGAGAAATAAACTATACATGTAATAAAGTGTAGGATAAGATTAAGTGATACTGGTCAACAGTTAAAATATATATTAGCCAGCAGCAGATACTGTGGAGAACTATATAGTGCAGTCGGTAATGCAGGAAGAAAACAGTGATGATTGACATGAGTCTGGTTGAGCTGCTGTACATGGTGCACGAGAGTCACTTAGTGTTCAGCAGTCTAATGGCAGAGGGGAAGAAGCTGTTCATGTGACGGGAGGTTTTAGTCTGGATGGACCGAAGTCTTCTACCAGAGGGGAGGGGGGCAAACAGTACATGACCAGGGTGTGAGGGATCGGCTATGATCCGGCCAGCACGCCTCCGGGTCCTGGAGATGTACAGATCCTGGAGAGATGGGAGCTTGCAGCCGATCACCTTCTCAGCAGTGCGCACGACGCGCTGCAGCCTTAGTCTGTCCCTGGCAGTGGCTCCTGCGTACCACACGGTTATGGAGGTGGTGAGGATGGACTCGATGATGGCTGTGTAGAACTGCACTAACATCTTGGTGGGTAGCTTGAGCTTCCTCAGCTGCCGCAGGAAGAACATCCTCTGCTGGGCTTTTTTGATGAGTGAGCTGATGGTCAGCTCCCATTTGAGGTCCCTGGTGATGGTAGTGCCTAGGAAGCGGAAGGAATCAGCAGTGGTGATGGGAGAGCCTGAGAGGGTGAGGGGGGGCAGAGGAGTAGTGACTTTCCTGAAGTCTACAATCATCTCCACTGTCTTCAGAGCGTTCAGCTGCAGGTTGTTATTGCTGCACCAGGACGCCAGCTGGGCCACCTCTCTCCTGTAGGCGGACTCGTCGCCGTTGGAGATGAGCCCGATGAGGGTGGTGTCGTCCGCAAACTTGATCAACTTGACAGACTGGTGGCTGGAGGTGCAGGAGTTGGCAATCAGGCTGTTTAATTCTTGCTGGGTCATAAACTGTCCAGATGCATACCTGTGATTGAAATCCAGCTGTGGCTGTTCAGATAAGAGTATTTCCACTTAACATCCTGCTGTGAGATCCACTTCATGGTGTTAGTTGTTAGCATAGCTAGCAGTTACTTAATGGAGTGATGGCCTAGAGCAGGGGTGTCCAACCATGTGCCATGGAGAGCCAAGACTCTGCAGGTTTTACCTCCAACCAGTGTCTTCAACAGCAGATTTCTGTGAACTTCTTCCCACTGATTGCTGATAAGTGAAAACACCTGCTGAAGAGACTGGGTAGAAGAGAAAACCTGCAGGGTCTTGGCTCTCCATGGCACCTGGTTGGACACCCCTGGCCTAGAGGTAGAGCATCCACCCCACAGCCGGGAGGCCGGGTTTCAAGTCCCAGCCAGGTCACGCCAAAGACCCTATAAAAATGGAACTTCCTGCCGTCCAGTTTGGTGCTCAGTAAAAATGGAACAGAGGAAGGAAATGTTAGTTACCCAGCCACAGGGGGTGCACAAGCCAATGTACTCCCTGTGCCGGTCCCAAGCCTGGATAAAAATGTGCAGGGTTGTGTCAGGAAGGGCATCCAGGGCATCTAGCGTAAAACTCAGCTCCAACCTATGGATATGGCAGATGTATCGATGTCTGCAACCCCACCAGAACATGGGAATAATGCTAGAAGAAGAAATAACTAGCAGTTACTTAGCACTAGCTTTGTTGGAGCTTGTTGCTGTTTTCATGTGCTTGTGAAGAGGACTCTGTTATGAAGAGATTTAGGGCAGTAAGCGGCATGATGACGTGGCCAGCAGGTGTTGTCATCATGCCGACCTTTATAATAGGGAGTCGGCCATTTTTATGGTCGCTTTGGTGACTTGCCCTCAATAGCGACAGTTAGGAGCAGAGCGCTCACATACATGTATTGTATTTACTGAGAGTGTGTAATAAAGTTCAGTTCAGCACAGCCTACTCGGGGGACAGCAGTGGCTCGGGAGATAGAGCAGGTCATGGTTGGCGGTTCGAATCCCACTCTCCCCAGATATCCTGCCGTTGTGTCCCTGGGCAAGACACTTCACCCCCAATTGCTCCTGGTGGGTCTGGAAGCGCCATGTTAGGCAGCATGCCGCCATCAGTGTGTGAATGTGTGTGTGAATGGGTGGATAGCAGGATCTGTAAAGTGCTTTGGTCATCAAGAGATGAGAATAAAAGCGCTATATAAGTGAATGTCATTTACCATTTACTCGTCTGTCTTCAGTACCAGGTTTGTGGACATAACATTTGGCGACAAGACTTAGCAAACCATGGAAGCGTGCCTAAGACCGCTGAGGCCTTTCCTCGAGTCCACAGGCAAACTGGTCGTACCATGACCACGTTGGCTGAATGCGTTCGAGAACTATGTTGCAGCATTGGACCTGGGAAAGTTGGATAAAGGAAGCAGTGCCTGCTTGTCCACTACCTGGCATAGAAGGTCAGAGGATTTTTCACACGCTTGGTCCGACGGACTTGTATGTAGATGCTGTGGAACTACTAGCTAGCTACTTTGCTACAACAGACAACATGCTAGCTCATCGTATAAGATTCCGCCAGAGACGACAGAGAATTGGTGAGTCCACCCAACAATTGGTCGCTGATTTGAGACAGCTGACTAGCGTCTGCCGTTTGGACTGTTAGAGGATGAGATGGTGTGGGACCAATTGGCCAAGCACACAAACAACCCGAGGCTAAGGGCTAAGATGCTAATGGCACCAAATGACATGACGCTAGCTAACACCATTGAGCTAGCACTCCAATTGGAGTCAGCTGACCAGTTAGCATTGGAGCTAGGTGTGCGCCAAAAGCAACAGCCAGGACAGTCACCGCTAATCAACGCCGTGGGCATGGAGGAATATGGGGACACAGGAGAGGAGTTCGAGGCGAATATCGTGAACCGGAGTACCGCTCCGAGAGGGCCCACGTGTGGTAACTGTGGTTCCCTGATGTACCATGAGAGAGCACGTTTTTGCCCGGTAAAAGGACAACGATGTAACAAGTGTCGGAGGTACAACCATTTTGCCAAAATGTGCCAGTCACCAATGCCATAGGGCCCCCCAAGCAAGCAGAACCACCCGCCGACGACCACTATCCATGCAGTAAGCCCTGAAATTAATTCATATGCATATGGCATGGTTGAATTGGAAGACGTGACTGTACCGCTGCTGCTTGGCACTGCGGTAGTTAAGTCGATGCTGAATTGGGCCACCGTGACGAAATTTTTCCCCAACCACCTGAATGGAAAAAACCCAGCGGCACTGTATGGATACGGCTGTCACAGAATTAGCAACATAGGGCAATCATGCTAATGGTCTACTACAAGTTGAAGATTGTTTATGATTTCGAGTTTCAAGTGGCCACTTATGGTGAAAATATAATGGAATGTGACCTCTTCTTCCAACTGGACTTGACCATTTGCAACATTGACAGGCTCAACTTGTCAGGCTATGGAAATTGGGACACCATGGACATTGACGATGATGTGGTATGGGATGAGAGAGTAAAGGGCGATGCCAACGAGATACCAACCGTCCTGAGCGCACAGGAGGAGAGCCGCCCTGAAGGGGGGTAGCAGCCAGACTCGCCTCAAATCCTTGCCCAGCCAGAGACTACAGAGGCCACTGCAGAGTTGCAGGAGAGGGAGCCCGTGCATGCAGAGAATCTCTGGGTACAATAACCGGGCACAAACATTATCCATAATACGGAACAACAACAAAATACATCAGGCAAAGGAGAAGAGCAGCCAGACCGCTTCAGTATCGTCGTTCAGCACCAATCTACGGGAACCACAGCTGAGCCGACGGATGAAGGGTCTGTGATGGTGAGTGACACAGGAGAGACGCCAGACATCTTCAGTACCCATGACCAGCTTTGGACCCCAGAGATGGCTGCGGGGGCATTGGGTGAAGAGTCCGTGACCAAAACAACGACTGAGGTAAATGTGTAATCACCACGACTTCAAGGGCATGTGAGACTGAGCAAAACGCCTCTTCAGGTGATGGACTGGGTGCGTGTACGCACAGAGGATCGACTGGGTCTGCGGCTGGTAAAGTCACCTTCTATGACACCACGGATGCCTTTGAGGATCGTGGTGCAGTTGGGACCAGTGTGCTTCAGATTGATGGATGGTTTGGTATGCCACACAAACCATCTCTGACACGTTCGAGCGGCTGCTCCAGACAGTGAGGCTTCGCAAGAGTCAGTTGGTGCAGCGTGGGACCCGGGCCGCAGCATTGTGAAGACTGGTTCCGGTCCGGGGGACCCAGCATCTCCAGGGGCGCATCCACTGTGGGTCCGCTACAAGGCCCCTCAAGCAGAACCGCCTTCCCACGGAAGACTGTGAGGATGAAAATGACTGTTTAAGTAGGAGTACAGCTGGCAAAGTGGCAGAATAATCCACTTAGCTGTGTCAGATTTAGCAGCGGTCCACCCGCTGACCCTAGTTCAAGAAGTTGATGTTTATGCTAAATTGGGGAGGGTAATTATTACCTCCACCAAGGAGGTAATGTTTTTACCGGCGTTTATCTGTTTGTCTGTTACCAACATAACTCAAAAAGTTATGAACGGATTTTGATGAAATTTTCAGGAAATGTGTGTAATGGCACAGGGAACAGATGATTAGATTTTGGTGATGATCTGAGAGTGCATACCTCCACCAAGGACTTTGTTTGTATTTGTGAAGCAGGATTACACAAAAACTACTGGATGGATTTGGATGAAATTTTCACCAGAGGTGGTTCTTGGCCTAGAGAGGAACCCATTATATTTTGGTGATGATCTGAGAATGCATACCTCAGCCAAGGCTCTTATCTTCTCACAGTGTGTTAGTAACAATACTCCAAAACTGATGGACAGTCTTTGGTGCAATTTTCACCACAAGTGGCTGTAGGCCTACACACTAACCCATTACATTTTGGAGGTGATCCATGAGAAACGGAAGGAGCCTTGGTGGAAGTATGTGCTCTATGACTGCTTTTCTAGTTAATAAAGTGTTCTGTGTTTTTCCGGGGGGGGGGGGGGGTGAACATTATGAAGGGATTTAGGGCAGTGAGTGGCATGATGATGTGGCCGGCTGGTGTCGTCGACATGCCGACCTTTAAAATAGGGAGTCGACTATGTTATGGTCTCTTTGGTGACTCGCCCTCCACAAGCCACAGTTAGGAGCCAAGCGCTCATATACGTGTATTGTATTTACTGAGAGTTTGTAATAAAGTTCAGTTCAGCACAGCCTACTCGTCCATCTTCATTACCAGGTTTGTGGACATAGCAGAATCCATCTACACTTAGTTTGCAATCCACCAATATGCTTTTGTCCTTAACTGTGACAAAGGAAAAATAATCTGTGTATGTCCACAAAAACAAAGTAGCTTCATCTCTTCCTCCACTCAGTAATGAAGACTCAGTGCTTTGCAACAGGTCACATAGACTGACAGCTCGTCTTAGCTACGGTAGGGTTAGTTTGTATATTATTTATTTGCCCTAAAAATATCTATCCATATTAAGAAAACGAGCAACGAGTAACGCATCTGATCAAATTTCAGTAACTGTAACGCATTACTGAATTTTTAAACAGTAATTTCGTTACACAACACATTACTGCAAAAGAGGTGGCATTACAGTAATACGTTTCTTTGTAAAGCATTACTCTCAACACTGGTTGTGAGTGATGGGATGGATTGACACGGTGTTCTCTGCGAATGGACCCTGCAGCTGGCCACACTGCATTGGGTTGGCTCGCTACTGAACCCACAGGTTCAGATCCTGACTTATCCAGTCCGGGTCAAAAAAAAAATCGGGGCGCACAATGAGAAAGTCTGCAACCAGTTGCGGCTCATCCACTTAACATTCACACAGACTCCAACCCAAATGCCCTCAGTAGTTTGGATGTGTGCTCTCATAGCAATGTCTCCACCAGAAAGAAAGTAAATGCGGGAGAGGATCTCCCTATGGTGTACGCACCATCCTCAGCCAGGGAGAGGAATTACACCACTTCACAACATACTCAGTAACCACATGTGGGTTACACATGCATGTTAGGTTAATAATCTAATCACCCTTTATTGTCATTCAACTGTACAACCAATCATGTACAGCAGAACGAGATTGTGCTTTACCTATCCACCGTGTCAATCACACACACCCCAAGTGTAGAATCAGAGGGCCGCTGCCATGCAAGGCGCCGCCACAAATTTTCCCTCCTCCATTCCATTTTTGCTGAGCACCAAGCTGGACCGCAGGAAGTTCCACTTTTATATTGTCTTCGGCGTGACCCGGCCGGGATTTGAACCCCTGCCTCCCGGGTGTGGGGCGGATACTCTACCAACTGAGCCACCACTCCGGTGGCTCAGGGCGCACAATGTCATTAGTCATTCTAACGTGTGCCTAGGTATCCCTCTCCAATAGGCCCTTAGAATAGAGGGTTAGGACTAGTGAAGAGCTTTGAGTGGTCTTTGACACTAGAAAAAGTGCTATAAATACAGGTCCTTATGTCATCTGCTGGTGTTGGTCCACTGTGTTTTATCAAGTCCATAGTCAGCGTAACTGTCTAGTGGGAAATTTTAGAGCACTTCATGCAAGATTCTCTATGGGGTTTAGGTCAGGAGAGTTTGCAGGCCAATCACACACAGTGATACCATGTCAGTGCAGCTGTCTACCAGGAGATGTTAGAGCACTTCCTGCTTCCCTCTGCTGACAAGCTTTATGAAGATGCTGATTTCATTTTCCAGCAGGACTTGGCACCTGCCCACACTGCAAAAAGTACCAAAAACTGGATTAATGACCATAGTATCACTGTGCTTGATTGGCCAGCAAACTCTCCTGACCTAAACCCCATACAGAATCAATGGCATATTGTCAAGAAGAAAATGAGAGACACCAGACCCAACAATGCAGACGAGCTGAGGACTGCTATCAAAGCAACCTGGACCTCCGTAACACCTCAGCAGTACCACAGGCTGATCGCCTCCATGCCACGCCACACTGATGCAGTAATTCATGCAAAGCTATCTAAACATTTTTTTTTTTACTTCCTGGGTAACTGCATTTTCTATTATGCTGTTGGTTTGGGTCATCTACTGTCATGCTGCTGTTACACTGTAATTTCACAGTTTGGGATTGAAAAGTCTATCTATCTATCTATCTATCTATCTAAAATGAGCCCTGACCAAGTATTGAGAGTGTACATGAACATACTTTTCAGTCAGCCAACATTTCTATTAAAAATCCTTTTTTAAAATTAATTTTAGATAATATTCTAATTTTTTGAGAAACTGAATTTAGGGCCCCCCATGGATTGTCACTTTATCATGGTGGGGGGGTTGCGTGCCCTAGTGATCCTAGGAGCTATGTTGTCCGGGGCAATTTGCCTCTTGTAGGGTCACCCAAGACAAACTGGTCCTGGGTGAAGGGCCAGACTAAGAACGATCCAACAGACTCTCATGATAAATAATAGAACAGGGATTCAGTGTACCCCGCCCAGTACGGGTTACCGGGGCCCCACCCTGGAGCCAGGCCTGGGTGAGGGGCTTGATGGCTAGTGTCTGGTGGCCGGGTTTCCGCCCATGGGACCCAGCCGGGCTCAGCCCGAAGGAGTTACATGGGTCCACCCTCCAGTGGGTTCAACACCTGCAGGAGATCATGGGGGTCTATTTGGATCAGGTGGCGGTCGAAGGCAGAGACCTTGGTGGTCTGATCCCAAGCTTCCTAAACTGGCTTTTAGGACGTGGAATGTCACCTCTCTGGTGGGGAAGGAGCCTGAGCTGGTGCATGAGGTTGAGAGATACCGGCTAGATATAGTCGGCCTCACCTCAACACACAGCTCCGGTTCCGGAACCAGTCTCCTGGAGAGGGGCTGGAGCTTGGTCTACTCTGGAGTTGCCCCGGTCAAGAGGCGACGAGCAGGGGTGGGTATTCTTGTATCCCCCCACCTTGCTGCCTCTGTATTGGAGTTTTCCCCGGTGGACAAAAGGGTTGTTTCCCTGCGCCTTTGGGTTAGGAAATGGGTCCTGACCATCATTTGTACCTATGCACCAAATGATGGTTCAGAGTATCCACCCTTTTTGAAGTCTCTGACTGGGGTGCTGGAGAGTGCTCCTCTTGGAGACTCCATTGTCCTACTGGGGGACTTCAATGCGCACGTGGGCAACGACAGTGAAAACTGGAAAGGGGTGATTGGTAAAGAGAGGTGCAGAGCTGTCAACTGATCACCACCTGGTGGTGAGTTGGATCCGATGGCAGGGGAGGATGTCATTCAGACCTGGTAAGACCCAAACGTATAGTGAGGGTGTGCTGGGAACATCTGGCTGAGGCCCCTGTCCAGGAGGTCTTCAACTCCCACCTCCAGAAGAACTTCAACCACATTCTGAGGGAGTCTGGAGACATGGAGTCTGAATGAGCCATGTTCTCCACCTCCATTGTTGAAGCAGCGGCCCAGAGCTGTGGCCCTAAGGTCATCGGGGCATCTTGTGGTGGCAACCCCCGAACCAAGGGGTGGACACCATTGGTGAGGGAGGCCATTAAGCTGAAGAAGGAGTCCTATCAAGCTTGGTTGGCTTGTAGGACTCCCGAAGCAGCTGAGGTGTACCGGCAGGTGAAGCGGAGTGCAGCTCGGGTGGTTGCTGAAACAAAAACTTGGGTATGGGAGGAGTTTGGTGAGGCCATGGAACAAGACTTTCGGTCAGCCTCAAAGAGATTCTGGCAAACTGTCTGGTGGCTCAGGAGGGGGAAGCAGCTCCCTGTCCACACTCTGTATGGTGCGGATGGGGCACTGTTGACTTCGACTGGGGATATCGTTAGGCGGTGGAAGGAATTCTTCAAGGATCTCCTCAATCCCATTGATATGCCTTCCACAGAGGAAGCAGGGCTTGTGGATGTGGGGGACGACTTGCCTATCACAGGGGCTGAAGTTGCCAAGGTGGTTAAAAATCTCTTTGGTGGCCGGGCACCGGGGGTGGATGAGATTCGCCTTGAGTACCTCAAGGCCCTGGATGTTGTAGGGCTATCATGGTTGACATGCCTCTGCAACATTGCGTGGAGGTTGGGGGCAGTGCCTTTGGCATGGCAAACTGGGGTGGTGGTTCCTCTCTTCAAAAAAGGGGACCGAAGGGTGTGCTCCAACTTTAGAGGGATCACACTCCTCAGCCTCCCTGGGAAGGTATATGCCAAGGTACTGGAGAGGAGAGTCCGGCCGTTGGTCGAACCTCGGATTCAGGAGGAGCAATGTGGTTTTCGTTCACATCAGACCAGCTCTTTACCCTCTCGAGAATCCTCAAGGGTTCATGGGAGTTTGCCCAACCAGTTTACATGTGTTTTGTGGACTTGGAGAAGGCATTCGACCACATCCCTCGTGGTTTTTTGTGGGGGGTGCTTCGGGAGTATGGGGTATCGGGCTTGTTGTTACGAGCTATTCAGTTTCTGTATGACCATTGTGAGAGTTTGGTTCGTATTGCCAACACTCGATCGGACTCATTCCCAGTAAGAGTTGGACTCCACTAGAGCTTCCCTTTGTCACCGATCCTGTTCATAATTTTTATGGACAGGATTTCTAGGCGCAGCCAGGGAACGGAGAGTGTCATGCTTGGTGACCACAAGATCTCATCTCTGTTGTTTGCAGATGATGTTGTCCTGTTGGCTTCATCCAGCAATTACTTACAGTTCTTACTGGGACGGTTTGCTGCTGAGTGTGAAGAGGCTGGGATGAGAATCAGTACCTCCAAGTCCGAGTCCATGGTCCTCAGCCGGAAAAAGGTGGATTGTCCTCTTTGGGTTGGGGACAGGCTCCTGCCCCAAGTGGAGGAGCAGTGGCTGAAATGAGCTTTCTTTATAGGATTGCTGGACTCAGCCTTAGAGATAGGGTGAGGAGCTCAGTCATCCAGGAGAGGCTCAGAGTAGAACCGCTGCTCCTCCACATTGAAAGGAGCCAGTTGAGGTGATATGGGCATCTGGTCAGGATGCCTCCTGGACGCCTCCCACTTGAGGTGTTTCGGGCACGTCCCACTGGGAGGAGACCCCGGGGCAGACCCAGGACTCGCTGGAGAGACTATGTCTACCAGCTGGTCTGGGAATGCCTTGGTATCCTCTCTGAAGAGCTGGAGCAGGTGGCTGTGGAGAGGGAAGTCTGGGCTTCTCTGCTTGAACTGCTGCCTTCGTGACTTGGACCTCCGGAAAAGCGGTAGAAGATGAATGGAATTTAGGGTTTTCACGAGCTACAAGGGGGGCTGAAAAGTTCATTGGCTGAAAAGTTCATAGTGGTCAAATTTGACCAATTGTGGTTTATTTTTCAACATAATCTCCCCTTCGGTCCACACACTTCTTCCATCGGCGTTACAGTGCTTGAATCCCTGCGGTTGAAAAATAAACCACATCTGGTCAAATTAGAACAGTATAAACTTTTCAGCCCCCCTCGTATAAGCCATAACCATCAAAATTAAAAGAAATTAACACTTGAAATATATCACTCTGTGCAAGGAATCTATATATCACTTTCATTTTTTTAATGGAATCACTGAAATAAATCAACTTTTTGATGACATTCTACTTTATTGAGATGTACCTGTGTAATGCATAAGCCTCCTAAAAAAATGATTAAATGAAAAGTTGATAAAATCCAAATTCAACATACAGGGTCTAAACCTAACCCTCCCAGCACAAATTGATTGAAAAAGCGCTGAAAAGACAGCTTTGCCAACCGTTTAAAAAACGTGCAGATTTGGATGAAAAGTGAAAGATGAAAAGCTGTTTTTGAAAAAACATCTTCATATTGACGTTTCTGCATGGTCTAAATTTGGTTGAAAATGAAGTTGAAAAGCTGTCTTAAAAGAAAATCTTTGCAAAGTTTACACGGAAAAAAGTTTATCCATCCATCCATCCATCTTCTTCCGCTTAGTCCTTTTTGTGGGGGTTGCGGGGGGGGCTGAAGCCTATCCCAGCATCTTTGGGCGAGAGGCAGAGTACACCCTGGACAGATCGCCAGTCCATCGCAGGGCCAACACAGAGAGACAGACAACCATTCACTCTCACAGTCATACCTAAGGACAATTTAGAATCCCCAGTTTTGATGCCAATTAACTTAAGAAAAATCACAAATTTATGAGTCAGCGTTTGCAAATTTATGAGGAGGAAATGCAAATGTAAAAGAAAAATCACTTATTAAAAACTTTTTTTTGAAAAAGCTCAACATTTGTCTCGTAAAAAAAAAAACGCTGATTTGTTAGAAAGAAGTAATGCATTGATTGGGCAGTGCGGTGGCGCAGCGGCAGCACAGCAACCCACCCTTGGCCGGGGGATCCTGGTTCCATCCCAGCCCCCGACCAACAGTGATCTGTGTGGAGTTTGCATGTTCTCCCCGGCTACGGTCACACCGCAGGTGTCGATGCTCAGTTCCGATTTTTTTGCTGAGATGTGATTTTTTTGTGTGGGCATTCACATAAATGCGACCCCCATCAGACTGGAGTGTGAACGGTGGCCAGCTATGAAGTGACCCGCATGCGCAGAAGAAAACACAACGTCAGACACAGCGCTGTGTTTGCGGAAGTAAATATGAGCACCGAACCATTGAGGGGACAGAACTCCACCTTTGATGCAGCGCAGCAAAAATAAATGTTAAAAAACATTCAGAAATGTTTATTCAGTTCATTCATTCATCTTCTTCCGCTTAATCCTTTTCGGGTCGCGAGGGGGCTGGAGCCTATCCCAGCATCTTTGGGCGAGAGGCAGTGTACACGCTGGACAGGTCACCAGTCCATCGCAGGGCCAACACAGACAGACAGACAACCATTCACTCTCACAGTCATACCTAAGGACAATTTAGAATCCCCAGTTTTGATGTCAATTAACCTAACTTGCATGTTTTTTGGCATGTGGGAGGAAACCGGAGAAATCCCAGAGTAAACCCACGCAGACACGGGGAGAACATGCAAACTCCACACAGATCACTGTTGGTCGGCGGCTGGGATCGAACCCAGGATCCCCCGGCCAAGAGTGAGCTGCTGTGCTGCCACAGTGCTAACCACTCCGCCACGATGCCGCCCCAATTCAATTCAATTCAGCTTTATTTATATAGTGCCATTTCACAACAACAGTCATCTCATAGTGCTTTCAACTGTAGGGGGAACCCCCACAGTTGCAGAAAGACCCCAGCAATCAGGCGATCCCCTGTGAGCAAGCACTTGGGGATGGTGGAGAGGAAAAACTCCCTTTTAACAGGAAGAAACCTCCAGCAGAACCAGGCTCAGGGAGGGGCAGTCATCTGCTGCGACTGGCTGGGGGGTGAGGGGACAGAGAAGATGAAAAGAACAGACATGTAGAGCGCAAACAGCACGATGGGGACTCAATCTATGGGAGAGAACAAACAGATGTTAATGACCAGCAAAAAAAAAATATTTCATTGAGAGTGAAGAAAGGAGTGAGGCCCAGTGCATTACTGGAGGTCCCCCGGCTGACTAAACCTATTAGCAGCATAACTAAGGGAGGGTTCAGAAACACATGATCCCTCCCTAATTGTAGGCTATATTGAAAAGGAAGGTTTTAACCCTATTCTTTAAAACAGAGATCGAGTCTGACTCCTGAATCCAGATTGGCAGCTGGTTCCACAGGAGAGGAGCTTGATAACTGAAGGCTCTGCCTCCCATTGTACTTTTGGAGATTCTAGGTATTACAAGAAATCCTGCATTTTGGGAGCGTAGTGCTCTGTTAGGATAATACGGTAGTATCAGATCTTTTAAATAAAAAGGGGCCTGATTGTTTAGAGCTTTGTAAGTAAGAAGAAGGATTTTAAACTTAATTCTAAACCCTATGGGAAGCCAATGAAGGGAGGCCAGAACCGGAGAGATATGATCTCTCTTTCTAGTACCTGTTAAAACTCTTGCTGCAGCATTTTGGATCAGCTGAAGACTTTTTAAAGATGTTTTAGGACAACCTGAAATTAAAGAATTACAATAATCTAATCTCGAGCTAACAAAAGCGTGGATCAGTTTCTCAGCATCACTCTGAGACAAGATGCTCCTAATCTTAGCAATATTACGCAAATGATAGAAGGCAGTGTTAGAAACAAATTTAATATTGTGGCACACATATATGCACATATGTTGGTTTCAGATGCTCCACAGATATATCACTGTATGCTTATTGTATACTTCACATTTTTGACTCGATTCATTCTCTGGCGCACCCGGGGGTGCACGCGTCGGTCAAAATGGCAGGAGAGAAATTTGTATGGCCGGGTCTGCGCAAGCAAGTCAAGGAGTGGGCAACAGCCTGCATGGCTTGTCAGCGAGCCAAAATACAAAATACGCCATGCTCAAGAAATGGAAACCCGCGGACAGAGTCGAATGGACTCCGGAGCGGGAGCAGGCATTCTCTGAGGTTAAACAGCCCTAGCAAACGCCGCACTGTTCGCGCACCCGGACCCGGCAGCCCGGATAGCACTCACTACCTATGCCTTGGACGTGGCCATAGAGGCCGTCGTGGAGCAACGCGTCGCCGGTTCTTGTCAGGGTCCCGGACTCACAGCGCTCAGAGCTGGCGAACGCAGTGGCCGTTAAGCTGCCTGATTTTTGGCAGGATAACCCACAGTCGTGGTTTCTGCAAGCAGAGTCGCAGTTCGCGCTCGCAGGAGTAACGGTGGATGACACTAAGTTCCACCATGTCATCGCTAAACTGGACAACAGCACAGCTCGGTGCGTGCAGAGCTTGGTGGAGCAGCCACCTGCGACCGACAGGTACGGCAAGCTGAAATCCACCCTCATCAAGTTTTTCACCCCCTCGGCTGAAGTGAGGGCGAGGAGGATCCTGTCTTTGCTAGACCAAGGAGGACACAGGCCGAGCGCCCTGATGGAGGAGATGATACAGCTGAGAGGGTTGGACAACGATGATTTCATTTTTCAGTTCATCTTCCTCTCCAACCTCCCGGCGCATGCGAGAAGCACGCTGGCCGGCAAAAAGTGTCACACCCTGGAGGAGTTCCGGGAGCTGGCCCAGGATGCAGATGGGATCCTGGACGCCTGCGGCGGGCAAGCAACCACAGCGGCGACCCGAGACAGCGGGGAGCCAGAGGCGGCAGACCCAGACTGGCCGACGACGGCGGCAGCACGGCCGCGACGAGGTGGAGCCAATGGCCCGGCGGCAGAGGCGCGGACACGACACAGCGGAGGAGAAGATCTCTGCTTTTACCATCGGCGGTTCGCAGAGAAGGCACGCAGGTGTGTGCCCCCCTGCAACTTCAGGAGTTCGGGAAACGGCAAGACCGGGGGTCGCTAGCAGCTTCGACCCTCGGAGAACGCAGCAAGCTGCTCTACATCACGGATGCGCGCTCCGGACGAGAGTTCCTCATCGACACCGGAGCACAAGTGAGCTTCATCACCCCAACATACGCGGACCGGGTGGCTGGACCCCACGGTAGCGGAGCTACGGCGGCAAATGGCTCGAACATCAACACCTACGGGAGAAGGACCTTGCCTTTGTGCTTACATGGCCGCACATATGAATGGACTTTTGTAATAGCGGCGGTGAGTTTCAACATGTTGGGCGCGGATTTTTTGTGTTCACACAATCTGTTAGTTGATCTTGCTAATAGACGGCTGGTAAATGCACTCTCTTTTTACTCTCTCCCCTGTTCAGCTCGAGTGTCCCCGCCACCAGTACAGACCCACGTCGCTACAGCAGGTGGTAAGTTTCACACACTCCTCACCCAATTTCCAGCGCTCACTGTGCCCACTTTTTCAGCGACGGTCGCGAAGCACGGGGTGAAACACTTTATCCCCACGTCTGGTCCTCCCGTGTTTGCAAAAGCTCGGCGCTTGGATGCAGTTAAGCTCGCCATTGCGCGCGAGGAGTTCGCCAGCCTGGAGAGGCTGGGCATCGTTCGTAGGTCGAAGAGCCCGTGGGCTTCGCCGCTGCACATGGTACCGAAAGCCGATGGCTCCTGGAGACCGTGCGGAGATTACCGCAGGCTAAACAACGCTACGGCGCACGATCGTTATCCCATCCCGCACATTCAGGACTTTTCAGTGCACCTGGCGGGGGCGCGCATTTTTTCAAAGATTGATCTAGTTCGCGGCTATCACCAAGTCCCAGTCCAACCGGAGGACATTCCTAAAACAGCGGTAATAACCCCGTTCGGACTTTTCGAATTTTTACGCATGTCGTTTGGTCTCAAAGGGGCGGCGCAAACATTTCAGCGGATGATGGATGCCGTGTTACGCGATCTCCCTTTCGTGTTTGTGTACCTCGACGACATTTTGGTCGCGAGTACTTCAGAGGACGAACACGAAACGCACCTCACAGCAGTTTTTAGGAGGCTGGGAGAGCACGGCTTAATAGTTAACCCAGCCAAGTGCCAGTTCGGCGTCGAGCAGATCGATTTTTTGGGTCACCGCGTCTCCCCGGAGGGAGCGGTTCCGTTACCAGATAAAGTACGCGCGGTAGCGGATTTTCCCCGTCCACAAACGGTCAAATCACTACAGGAATTCTTGGGGATGGTGAATTTTTATAACCGATTCCTGCCCCACGCAGCTCAAATCATGCAACCGTTATATGCCGCGCTCAAAAAACAAAAACCGACCCAAGCGGTAGAATGGTCCCCGGAGCGGGAGCGCGCGTTCACAGAGGTTAAAAAAACCTTGGCTGACGCTGCGCTCCTGGCCCACCCAGACCCTGCAGCACGTATCGCGCTGACGACAGACGCTTCAGATTTAGCCATAGGGGCCGTTATTGAGCAACAGGTAGCCGGAGTTTGGCAGCCTTTGGCTTTCTTTAGCAAATCTTTAAGCGCGGCTGAACGAAAATACAGCGCGTTTGACAGAGAACTGTTGGCGCTGCATTTGGCTATTCGTCATTTCCAGTTCTGGCTGGAAGGACGGTGCTTCACCGCTTATGTGGACCACAAGCCGCTCACATACGCCATGGCCAAAATTTCAGATCTGTGGTCCGGCAGGCAGCAGAGGCAGCTGGCCGCAATCTCGAAATTTACCACTGACATTAGGCACGTCGCGGGCAAATTCAATGTAGTAGCAGATTGTCTCTCGCGCGCGTTCACGACTCCAACACGCGCAGAGGCAGAACGGGCCACCGTGACCGCGCCGCAGGAGAGCGGCACGGTGGCGCGCGCAGCCCCGGTGCACGTGGGTATAGATTACGCAGCCATGGCAGCGGACCAGGGGGCGGACGCAGACGTGCGCGCGCTCCATTCTGGACCAACAGGGTTGAGGCTGGAGAGCAAGTGTTTACAAACCGGTATGCCCCCCCTGATCTGCGACATGTCGACGGGGCGCCCGCGTCCGGTGGTTCCGGCCACGTGGCGCCGCAGTGTTTTTGACTCGGTCCACTCACTGGCGCACCCGGGGGTGCGCGCGTCGGTGAAACTAGTGGCGGAAAAGTTTGTTTGGCCGTGCCTGCGCAAGCACGTGAAGGAATGGGCAAAAACCTGCATTTCCTGTCAACGGGCCAAAATTCACAAGCACACAAGAGCCCCGTTAGAACCGTTCCGCATTCCGGCCAGAAGGTTCGACCATGTGCACGTCGACCTGGTGGGCCCCCTACCGGCATCACAGGGGTTCACGCATCTTTTGACAATGGTGGACCGCACCACACGTTGGCCGGAAGTGGTCCCACTTGTGACGACCACGGCCGCGGAGGTGGCTCGCGTTTTTTTAACGGCTTGGGTGGCGCGCTTCGGGGTTCCGTCGGAAATTACGTCCGATAGAGGACCGCAATTCATCTCTGAGCTGTGGTCAGCGATGGCCAACGGCTTAGGAGCCAAAATTCACCGCACTACGGCTTACCACCCTCAGGCTAATGGTTTATGCGAGCGTTTTCATAGGTCTTTGAAGGCAGCACTCAGAGCGTCGCTCACGGATGCAGATTGGGTAAATAAACTGCCATGGGTTTTATTAGGGTTGCGTTCTGCGCCTAAAGAGGACTTAGACACCTCCCCAGCGGAGCTGGTATTCGCACAAACTCTGAGGCTGCCGGGCGAGTTTTTACCAGAGCACCCAGAGCCCCCACCTCTCTCTGCTCTGGGACCGTTAGTTGGCACGGGAGCAGACACGCTCCCGGGTCCGGTTCATCACGCTTTTCCACGAGTTTTCGTCCCCAAGGCTTTGAAAAATGCCGACTTCGTTTTTGTCAGGCGCGAAGCCCTAAAAGCAACGCTCAAACCACCTTACGAAGGGCCATTTCGAGTGCTGGAGGCAGGTGATAAGCAATTTGTGCTAGATTTTGGAGACAGAAAAGAGACAGTCAGTATTGACAGACTAAAACCTGCTTTTGTCATGAAGGACGTGTCTGTACCGGTCGCGGTGGCGCCTCGACGAGGCAGGCCCCCGCAAAGGACAAATAATCACTCTCTTCCTCAGTCAACAGAGCCGAAGCAGGAAGGCGCCACAGGCAAGGCGGGACCAACTCACAGCAGATTCGGCAGACGGCTGAAGCCCAAGCGGCGCACAGACTGAATGTTGGTGTTGATTATTCAGTAGTGAGTAAGGTGCTATTAAATTTTAGGAATTAGTCTGTTCTTCATCGTTTGGGGGGGGGTTATATGGCTGTGTTGTTAGACATGTATATGTTGGACACTGCATATGCGATTTAACCTCACGATGAAGGAGAGCCACGGAGCTGCAGCCCCCTGCGGTGCGGAGCTGCAGAGCCTGGACCCCCTGCGGAGGACAGGGGACAGAAGACTTCCTGACCGCTGAGGCTCGAGAGGAGAGAAGGGGGAGTTATGTAAATAAAAGGTTAATGAATGTGAATAAAGGGATTTTGATATAGATGTGTGATTTCCCCTGCGAGGGAAATGGGTTGATGTGAGAATGTTTAAAAGGGAGAACTTTGGTGTGTTCATTCTCTCTGTTCGCTGCTCAGGAATGAGAGCAGACAGTGGAATGGTTACTTGAAATAAACTGGAATTAAAGACAATTCGGTTTCGTTATTCAAGTCTCCCCACACCTGGGATTATTCTTGTTCTCTTCTATTAATGCAGAATAATAACTCATTCTAGCTTTTCTAAGATATTTTTTTTATAAATTAAAAGATGATTTCTCCAAGCTAAATAGATTTAATCTAAATTAGTGGGGTGTAGAGACTGGGTTAATCATCTCGGACTGGATGCAGAGGGTAAACAGAGAAGGACAATAGATATGGAGATGAGAGAGATTATGGTGAGGTAGCAGGAAGAAGTAGTGGGGGGAGAAGGGATGAATGTATTGTGATGCGAGATGTCATGCAGATGTGAGATGGGCGGTTGATATAAAAGGAGAGGCCATGGTGTATTGATACATGCTTTTTCTGTGTATGACTGATGTGAGAGTGAATAAAGTCGTCTGCTGCATAAATCTGCCTCCATTATTTACACTCTCCACACTGGTGACCCCTTGACGAATTATGGAATACGAGGCAAGAACCCCGGAGTCGGCCCGGAGGGGAAGCCCCAGCAACGCGGCAAGCTTCCCAGAGACGGCTCGGACGGGAACCCCCAGTAACGCGTGTGCTGTTTCGGTCAAACTACCGGACTTTTGGCTACACGACCCGCGGTCTTGGTTCCACCACACCGAGGCTCAGTTCGCCCTCCGGGGAATAACGGCAGACGACACCAGATATTACTATGTGGTCACAGCGCTGGACGCTCGCACGTCTCAGCAAGTAGTGAGCCTGCTCCAACAGCCTCCAGCCCACAACAAATACGGGGCTCTCAAGGCCCCGCTGACCCGGCGCTACACGCTCTCGGACTGTGAGAGAGTGGAGAGGCTCCTGAGGTACTCCGAGTTAAGAGATGGGTCGGCGGTCGAACTGATGGATAAGATGTTAGCGTTGATGGGCACGGACGACGGTCATTTTCTGTTTGCCCTCCTTATCCTCCGGAACCTCCCAACAGAGGCGAGAGTGGTTCTTGCCAATTCGCCATTGCTGGCCGCACGTGACTACCATGCGCTAGCCCAGGAGGCAGATCGGCTCATCCTCACCACCAGAGCCCTCACAGTGAATGCAGCGGCGTCGGAACCCAGCGAGACGACCAGCGGAGGCGAGGAGCCGGCGACGGTAGCGGCAGCGGGGGCCAGGAAGCGCCAGAGAGACACACTCTGCTTCTACGACCGCCGCTTTGGAAAGAACGCACGCAGATGCGTGCCACCGTGCCAATTCAAGTGTTCGGGAAACACCAAGGCCGGCAGTCAGTAGCAGCTGCAACTGCCGGTGAAGAAAACAAGCTGCTCTACGTGATGGACTTGCGCTCGGGGAGACGGTTCCTCGTAGACACCGGCTCCCAAAAGAGCCTCATCCTGCCGTCCTACGCCGACCGGCTAGCGGGAGCTAGCGGCCCCCAGCTGGTAGCTGTAAACGGCTCGGACATTAAGACTTTTGGTGAGAGGACACTGACTTTATCCCTACACGGCCGTGTGTACGAGTGAACTTTCGTCATAGCGGCATTGAGTTTCCCAATCCTGGAAGCTGATTTTCTGTGTGCATACGGGTTGCTAGTTGATGTTGCTAACAGACGCCTGGTTAATGCAATGTCTTTTGATTCTCTCCCCTGTACAGCTCTAGGGGCCGGGCCAATAACACAAGCCCACTCAAGCTCACTCAGTTCCCAGCACTCACGGTCCTGACGTTTTCGGCGGCCAGCACAAAACATGGGGTGGAACACTTTATCACCACCACTGGGCCGCCCGTTTTCGCACGACCTCGGGGCCTGGACGCAGCTAAACTTGCCATAGCGTGCGAGGAGTTTGCCATCTTGGAGAGGTTGGGCATCATCAGGCGCTCAAACAGCCCATGGGCATCCCCACTACACATGGTCCCTAAGGCCGAGGGATCGTGGTGACCGTGCGGGGATTTCCGCAGGTTGAATAACGCCACAGCACACGACCGCTACCCGATTCCCCATATTCAGGATTTTTCCGTTCACCTCGCCGGGGCACTCATTTTTTCTAAAATAGACCTGGTCCATGGTTACCACCAGGTCCCGGTGCGTACGGAGGACATACCCAAAACAGCGGTAATAACTCTGTTTGGCTTGTTTGAGTTTTTACGCGTGCCCCTCGGATTAAAAGGCGCGGCACAGACATTCCAACGCATGATGGATGCGGTGTTGCGCGATCTGCCGTTTGTGTTCGTCTACCTGGATGGCATCCTGGTGGCCAGCGCGTCCGAGGACGAACACGTAGCCCACCTCAGGACAGTTTTCCGGAGGTTGGAGGAGCACGGGTTAATAATCAACCCAGCAAAATGCCAGTTCGGCGTGACGGGGATCAATTTTTTGGGGCACCGTGCCTCACCGGAGGGAGTGATACCCTTGCCCGACAAGGTGCGCACTGTGGCGAATTTTCCCCGGACTCAGACCGGGAGGGCGCTGCAAGAGTTTTTGGGGATGGTTAACTTTTATAACCAGTTCCTCCCATGCGCAGCTCAGCTCATGCAGTCATTGTACGCCATGCTCAAGAAATGGAAACCCGCGGACAGAGTCGAATGGACTCCGGAGCGGGAGCAGGCATTCTCTGAGGTTAAACAGCCCTAGCAAACGCCGCACTGTTCGCGCACCCGGACCCGGCAGCCCGGATAGCACTCACTACCTATGCCTTGGACGTGGCCATAGAGGCCGTCGTGGAGCAACGCGTCGCCGGTTCTTGTCAGCCGCTCACTTTTTTCAGCAGGGCTTTGCGCGACAGTGAGCGTAAATACAGCGCGTTCGACAGAGAGTTGCTGGCTCTCCACCTGGCCATACACCACTTCCAGTTCTGGCTGGAAGGGCGCAGCTTCACCACATTCGTGGACCACAAGCCGCTAACGTTTGCGATGGCCAAGGTTTCGGAACCATGATCGGGCCGGCAGCAGAGACAGCTGGCCGCAATCTCTGAGTTTACAACCGATATTCAGCATGTGTCGGGTAAACTTAATGTGGTGGCGGACTGCCTCTCGCGCGCAGTAGTGGCCCCGGTCTGTGTGGGGATAGATTATACAGCCATGGCTGCAGAGCAGATTGGCGATGCGGACGTGTGTGCGCTCCAGTCTGGACCAACAGGGTTAAGGCTGGAGAACAGAGTACTGCAAGACAGCAAGCCCCCCACAATCTGCGACGTCTCCACGGGACGCCCGCGCCCAGTGGTCCCAGTTGCTTGGCGCCGCCGAGTGTTTGAGTCAGTTCACACTCTGGCGCACCCAGTAGTGCGCCTGTCAGTCAAAATGGTGGGAGCAAAGTTCGTATGGCCAGGCCTGCGCAAACAAGTGAAAGAGTGGGCTGCAGCCTGCGTAGCGTGCCAACAAGCCAAAGTACACAGACACATGAAGGCTCCTTTGGAGCCGTTTTGTATACCGGCTAAGAGGTTCGACCATGTTCATGTGGACCTCGTGGGCCCCCTCCCGCCATCGCAGGGGTGCACACACCTTCTGACAGTGGTGGACTGCACCACACGCTGGCCAGAAGCAGTCCCGCTGGCGGCAACCACGTCCGCGGACGTGGCGCACGCTTTTTTGACGACATGGGTGGCACGTTTTGGCATCCCGTCGGACATCACGTCCGATAGGGGGCCTTAGTTTGTCTTCGACCTCTGGTCCACGATGGCCCGTAGCCTGGGTGTTGTAATTCATCGCACAACCGCATACAACCCACAGGCCAATGGGTTAGGCGAGCGTTTCTATAGTTCACTGAAAGCAGTGCTCAGGGCTTCGCTGACTGATGCAAATTGGGTAGACCGGTTGCAGTGGGTTTTATTGGGGTTGCGTTCGGCACCAAAAGAGGATTTGGAGGCTTCCCCGGCGGAGCTTGTTTTTTCTCAGCCACTGCGGCTGCCCGGGGAATTTTTGCCAGATAATCCTGCGCCGGACAACTGCCCGTCTCAGCGTTTGCAGCATAGCGCAGATACAGGCACGCTGCCGGACCCGGCCCACCACTGTTTTCCATGCGCTTTTGTGCCAAAAACTTTGAAGAACGTGGCATTCGTGTTTGTCAGGCACGATGCCCACCGCCCTCCATTGCGCCCACCCTACGATGGCCCGTTCAGAGTGCTGGAACCAGGGGACAAACATTTTTTGTTAGACTTGGGGGGTCGTCGGGAGAAAATATGTATAGACAGACTTAAGCCTGTCTTTGTGGTGGCAGACAAGCAAGTGATGTTGGCTCGGGCCCCTCGGCGTGGAAGACCCCCACTGAGAACTCCCCAGGTAAACGATTCATCAGAGCAGCCACACGGGCAAGTTGAAGGTTCCCCCCCTTCGCCATTGCCCACCCGCAGACAGACACACCTCCAGAAGCCCCCCGCCGGCACAGCAGCACCGCGGAGGCAGAAAACCCCCGTTACAGCAGATATGGGAGGAGACTGAAGCCAAAAGGACGTGAGGACTGAAACTCGGTCTGAGATTCTGGGGGGTGTAGAGGCTGGGTTAATCATCTCAGTCTGTATGCAGAGGGTAAACAGAGAAGGACAATAGGTATGGAGATTATGGTGAGGTAGCAGGAAGAAGTAGTGGGGGGAGAAGGGATGAATGTATTGTGATGCGAGATGTCATGCAGATGTGAGATGGGCGGTTGATATAAAAGGAGAGGCCCTGGTGTATTGACACATGCTTTTTCTGTGTATGACAGATGTGAGAGTGAATAAAGTCGTCTGTATGGCTGTGTTGTGAGACATGTATATGTTGGACACTGCATATGTGATTTAACCACAATGAAGGAGAGCCAGCCCCCTGCGGTGCGGAGCCACAGAGCCTGGACCCCCTGCGGAGGACAGGGGACAGAAGACTTCCTGACCACTGAGGCTCGAGAGGAGAGAAGGGGGAGTTATGTAAATAAAAGGCTAATGAATGTGAATAAAGAGATTTTGAGAGAGATGTGTGATTTCCCCCGCGAGGGAAATGGGTTGATGTCAGAATGTTTAAATGAGAGAACTTTGGTGTGTTCACCCTCTTTGTTCGCTGCTCAGGAATGAGAGCAGACAGTGGAATGATTACTTGAATAAACTGGAATGAAAGGCAATTCGGTTTCGTTATTCAAGTCTCCCCACATTGGTGACTGACGACGTTGAGAATGAACGAAGAAATTCTCAGGGTCCCGGACTCACAGCGCTCAGAGCTGGCGAGCGCAGTGGCCGTTAAGCTGCCTGATTTTTGGCAGGATAACCCACGGTCGTGGTTTCTGCAAGCAGAGTCGCAGTTCGCGCTCGCAGGAGTAACGGTGGATGACAATAAGTTCCACCATGTCATCGCTAAATTGGACAACAGCACAGCTCGGTGCGTGCAAAGCTTGGTGGAGCAGCCACCCGCGACCGACAGGTATGGCAAGCTGAAATCCACCCTCATCAAGTTTTTCACCCCCTTGGCTGAAGTGAGGGCGAGGAGGATCCTGTCTTTGCTAGACCAAGGTGGACACAGGCCGAGCGCCCTGATGGAGGAGATGATACAGCTGAGAGGGTTGGACAACGATGATTTCATTTTTCAGTTCATCTTCCTCTCCAACCTCCCGGCGCATGCGAGAAGCACGCTGGCCGGCAAAAAGTGTCACACCCTGGAGGAGTTCCGGGAGCTGGCCCAGGAGGCAGATGGGATCCTGGACGCCTGCGGCGGGCAAGCAACCACAGCGGCGACTCGAGACAGCGGGGAGCCAGAGGCGGCAGAACCAGACTGGCCGACGACGGCGGCAACACAGCCGCGACGAGGTGGAGCCAATAGCCCGGCGGCAGAGGCGCGGGCACGACACAGCGGAGGAGAAGATCTCTGCTTTTACCATCGGAGGTTCGCAGAGAAGGCACGCAGGTGTGTGCCGCCCTGCATCTTCAGGAGTTCGGGAAACGGCAAGACCAGGGGTCGCTAGCAGCTTCGACCCTCGGAGAACGCAACAAGCTGCTCTACATCACGGATGCGCGCTCCGGACGAGAGTTCCTCATCGACACCGGAGCACAAGTGAGCTTCATCACCCCAACATACGCGGACCGGGTGGCTGGACCCCACGGTAGCGGAGCTACAGCGGCAAATGGCTCGAACATCAACACCTATGGGAGAAGGACCTTGCCTTTGTGCTTACATGGCCGCACATATGAATGGACTTTTGTAATAGCGGCGGTGAGTTTCAACATGTTGGGCGCGGATTTTTTGTGTTCACACAATCTGTTAGTTGATCTTGCTAATAGACGGCTGGTAAATGCACTCTCTTTTTACTCTCTCCCCTGTTCAGCTCGAGTGTCCCCGCCACCAGTACAGACCCACGTCGCTACAGCAGGTGGTAAGTTTCATACACTCCTCACCCAATTTCCAGCGCTCACTGTGCCCACTTTTTCAGCGACGGTCGCGAAGCACGGGGTGAAACACTTTATCCCCACTTCTGGTCCTCCCGTGTTTGCAAAAGCTCGGCGCTTGGATGCAGTTAAGCTCGCCATTGCGCGCGAGGAGTTCGCCAGCCTGGAGAGGCTGGGCATCGTTCGTAGGTCGAAGAGCCCGTGGGCTTCGCCGCTGCACATGGTACCGAAAGCCAATGGCTCCTGGAGACCGTGCGGGGATTACCGCAGGCTAAACAACGCTACGGCGCACGATCGTTATCCCATCCCACACATTCAGGATTTTTCGCTGCACCTGGCAGGGGCGCGCATTTTTTCAAAGATTGATCTAGTTCGCGGCTATCACCAAGTCCCGGTCCAACCGGAGGACATTCCTAAAACAGCGGTAATAACCCCGTTCGGACTTTTCGAATTTTTACGCATGCCGTTTGGTCTCAAAGGGGCGGCGCAAACATTTCAGCGGATGATGGATGCCGTGTTACGCGATCTCCCTTTCGTGTTTGTGTACCTCGACGACATTTTGGTCGCGAGTACTTCAGAGGACGAACACGAAACGCACCTCACAGCAGTTTTTAGGAGGCTGGGAGAGCACGGCTTAATAGTTAACCCAGCCAAGTGCCAGTTCGGCGTCGAGCGGATCGATTTTTTGGGTCACCGCGTCTCCCCAGAGGGAGCGGTTCCGTTACCAGAGAAAGTACGCGCGGTAGCGGATTTTCCCCGTCCACAAACGGTCAAATCACTACAGGAATTCTTGGGGATGGTGAATTTTTATAACCGATTCCTGCCCCACGCAGCTCAAATCATGCAACCGTTATATGCCGCGCTCAAAAAACAAAAACCGACCCAGGCGGTCGAATGGTCCCCGGAGCGGGAGCGCGCGTTCACAGAGGTTAAAAAAGCCTTGGCTGACGCTGCGCTCCTGGCCCACCCAGACCCTGCAGCACGTATCGTGCTGACGACAGACGCTTCAGATTTAGCCATAGGGGCCGTTATTGAGCAACAGGTAGCCGGAGTTTGGCAGCCTTTGGCTTTCTTTAGCAAATCTTTAAGCGCGGCTGAACGAAAATACAGCGCGTTTGACAGAGAACTGTTGGCGCTGCATTTGGCTATTCGTCATTTCCAGTTCTGGCTGGAAGGACGGTGCTTCACCGCTTATGTGGACCACAAGCCGCTCACATACGCCATGGCCAAAATTTCAGACCCGTGGTCCGGCAGGCAGCAGAGGCAGCTGGCCGCAATCTCGGAATTTACCACTGACATTAGGCACGTCGCGGGCAAATTCAATGTAGTAGCGGATTGTCTCTCACACGCGTTCACGACCTCAACACGCGCAGAGGCAGAACGGGCCACCGTGACCGCGCCGCAGGAGAGCGGCACGGTGGCGCGCGCAGCCCCGGTGCACGTGGGTATAGATTACGCAGCCATGGCAGCGGACCAGGGGGCGGACGCAGACGTGCGCGCGCTCCAGTCTGGACCAACAGGGTTGAGGCTGGTTGAGGCTGTTTACAAACCGGTATGCCCCCCCTGATCTGCGACATGTCGACGGGGCGCCCGCGTCCGGTGGTTCCGGCCACGTGGCGCCGCCGTGTTTTTGACTCGGTCCACTCACTGGCGCACCCGGGGGTGCGCGCGTCGGTGAAACTAGTGGCGGAAAAGTTTGTTTGGCCGTGCCTGCGCAAGCACGTGAAGGAATGGGCAAAAACCTGCATTTCCTGTCAACGGGCCAAAATTCACAGGCACACAAGAGCCCCGTTAGAACCGTTCCGCATTCCGGCCAGAAGGTTCGACCATGTGCACGTCGACCTTGTGGGCCCCCTACCGGCATCACAGGGGTTCACGTATCTTTTGACAATGGTGGACCGCACCACACGTTGGCCGGAAGTGGTCCCACTTGCGACGACCACGGCCGCGGAGGTGGCTCGCGTTTTTTTAACGGCTTGGGTGGCGCGCTTCGGGGTTCCGTCGGACATTACGTCCGATAGAGGACCGCAATTCATCTCTGAGCTGTGGTCAGCGATGGCCAACGGCTTAGGAGCCAAAATTCACCGCACTACGGCTTACCACCCTCAGGCCAATGGTTTATGCGAGCGTTTTCATAGGTCTTTGAAGGCAGCACTCAGAGCGTCGCTCACGGATGCAGATTGGGTGAATAAACTGCCATGGGTTTTATTAGGGTTGCGTTCTGCGCCTAAAGAGGACTTAGACGCCTCCCCAGCGGAGCTGGTATTCGCACAAACTCTGAGGCTGCCGGGCGAGTTTTTACCAGAGCACCCAGAGCCCCCACCTCTCTCGGCTCTGGGACCGTTAGTCGGCACGGGGGCAGACACGCTCCCGGGTCCGGTTCATCACGCTTTTCCACGAGTTTTCGTCCCCAAGGCTTTGAAAAATGCTGATTTCGTTTTTGTCAGGCGCGAAGCCCTTAAAGCAACGCTCAAACCACCTTACGAAGGGCCATTTCGAGTGCTGGAGGCAGGTGATAAGCAATTTGTGCTAGATTTTGGAGACAGAAAAGAGACAGTCAGTATTGACAGACTAAAACCTGCTTTTGTCATGAAGGACGTGTCTGTACCGGTCGCAGTGGCGCCTCGATGAGGCAGGCCCCCGCAAAGGGCAAATAATCACTCTCTTCCTCAGTCAACAGACCCGAAGCAGAAACGTACCGCAGGCAAGGCGGGGCCAACGCACAGCAGATTCGGCAGACGGCTGAAGCCCAAGCGGCGCACAGACTGAATGTTGGTGTTGATTATTCAGTAGTGAGTAAGGTGCTATTAAATTTTAGGAATTAGTCTGTTCTCCATCGTTTGGGGGGGGGTTATATGGCTGTGTTGTGAGACATGTATATGTTGGACACTGCATATGTGATTTAACCACGATGAAGGAGAGCCAGCCCCCTGCGGTGCGGAGCCACAGAGCCTGGACCCCCTGCGGAGGACAGGGGACAGAAGACTTCCTGACCACTGAGGCTCGAGAGGAGAGAAGGGGAGTTATGTAAATAAAAGGCTAATGAATGTGAATAAAGAGATTTTGAGAGAGATGTGTGATTTCCCCCGCGAGGGAAATGGGTTGATGTCAGAATGTTTAAATGAGAGAACTTTGGTGTGTTCACCCTCTTTGTTCGCTGCTCAGGAATGAGAGCAGACAGTGGAATGATTACTTGAATAAACTGGAATGAAAGGCAATTCGGTTTCGTTATTCAAGTCTCCCCACAGTCTGCTGCATAAATCTGCCTCTGTAATTTACACTCTCCACAGGAGCGCCATTTTCTTTCTAATTGCACAAAATAATAGAGACCAGCTTCATTTCTCTACATGCACTTTTTTTTTTTTTTTTTTATAAATGTGCTGTTACAGTGCGCATGTAATGTCTATGGCTTCAGCCTTGAACTCCCCCCACCCCCCACCCGCAATTTTGAAGTTATTGTGCAGTCTGAGCTGACAAAAATTACAATCCAGTGATAAAGGGAAGGAGATTGATTAAAAAGAGAGCACAAATCAGCTGTGTCTCCCATGCCTGCTGCATCCTCCACCACAGAATTGTAGCATCTGTTTCACTTCAATGAGGAAAAAGTCGGCTGAACTGCGACATGACCGTTCAGACTGAGGTCGCTTTGGAAAATATCAGATACGATTCGGAATTAGGACCACATATGAAAGTGGCCTGCGGCAGCACAGCAACTCACCCTTGGCCGGGGGATCCTGGGTTCGATCCCAGCCGCCGACCAACAGTGATCTGCGTGGAGTTTGCATGTTCTCCCCGTGTCTGCGTGGGTTTACTCCGGGATTTCTCCGGTTTCCTCCTACAGGCCAAAAACATGCAAGTTAGGTTAATTGGCATCAAACTGGGGATTCTAAATTGTCCTTAGGTAGATAGATAGATAGATAGATAGATAGATAGATAGATAGATAGATAGATAGATAGATAGATAGATAGATAGATAGATAGATAGATAGATAGATAGATAGATAGATAGATAGTTTTTTATTAGATACTTTATTTCGAACAAAAAAGTATAACAAAACAAAACAAATGACAAATGCAATAAAGTAACAGTATACAGCGTTCGAAAGGGAGAAGGAAGAAGTGAACACTTATTAATTCCATCTCCTCTTTTCCATAAATACACTCATGTGAATTATATACAAATTACCACCTTTAAGACCCCAAGTAAACAATTTACTGTATTTTTTACATATCAACATTAACACCCATCCATCCTAACATACATTGATGTCCATACATCAAAACCAGCCTCAAACAACACAGATATACACAGTGCTGTCCCACCCACCATTCCATAGTGTCCCATAATGTCCCAGAGTGAGCATAGTGAATCGTACATATCAATACTACCCTTCTAACATATATCCTTTCAGCAAATAATGTTTATACTGTGGAGCGTGTAAATAATGAGGCGGATTTGGTTCAGGCGGTTTATTACACGACTCACACAAGGAGCATAGACAGAATGGCATACAAGTAGGAACTCTTCTCTTAAAAAACATGACATCCTTCTAGACTCTTCTCACACACAAAAGATAATCTCCTTCTAGACTCTTCTCACACACAAAAGATAATCCCCCGTCCGACTGCAGTCAGTCCATTCATCCTTGACACCTCCCTGTTATCTTACTAGGGCATCTAGAAACTTCTCACACACAAAAGGTTAACTTTGCGTCCTTTGTTCCTGTCTAAGGTGATAAACCATTATGCACTCCCCAGGCTGCCACCCCCCCCCCAGCAACTTAGATAGGACAAAAGGGTAACAGTCCACATGCTGTGATAGATTAGATTATTTGTTTATTTGACAGGGACAGTGCAATAAACATAGACAATTAATCAATGACAATCAATCTGATGTGTTGCACAAAGAGTGTATAGCTATTAGCTAATTTGCAACTCTTGTCCCTGGATGGGCTTTAGAAAGGAGAAACAAGTAAAAAGAAAAAAGGAAAGGAAAAGATAAAAAAAAAAAATGAAAACAGAATAAACAATAACCACATACATCAATGCAAAAAAGATTATAAATACATTATAAATACACAATTATAAATATTATAAAGATTATAAATACACAATATAACAACCTGACTCACATTTGCCTATTTCAGGCCTCCCTCCCTTCGTCACTCACTATAAACAAACACATTCATTCCTTCCCTTCATTCACTCTCACCCTGCAGACAATCATTTCATACATGGGTACATTCTTGTTTATTTTTCAGCCAGTTTTTAACCTTTTTTAGTGAATCTTTTAAAGTCCGTTATTATTTTAATTTCATTTGGCATTGTGTTCCAGATGTGACTGCCCTTTATAGAGAAAGCTGTTTGTCCAAATGTGGTTCTGCAGTGGAATATTTTACAGTTATTGTTAACAGAACTCCTGGTGGCTCTGCTGCTGTCCTGTCTTTGGATGAAACCAGCAAGTGGCTCGGGCGCTGATTTATGGAAACATTTGAAAGTTAATTTCAGAAAACAGAGGTCAATGAAACTCTCAAAACTCAATAGGTTGTATTTTTTAAAAATATAACAGTGATGCCACCTAATAGGCTTTTTGTCCAAGATTTTTAGAGTTTGATTATATAATGAACCTATATGTCTTATTGTGGAAGGGGCTGCTTGAGCCCAGACTGTCAAACAGCATGATATATGAGAAAAAACCATAGAATGCATATACAGTACAGCTGCTTCGTATGGTATGTAATATCTAATTAATTTAAAGCAGTTCAGATTTTTTTTTACTGTTTTTGAAATTTTCTTTATATGAAGATTAAATTTGAATTGAGGATCTAGTACAGTGCCAAGGTATTTGAATTCTGTTACTAAACTGATGTCTTGATCATGTATATTAACTTTAAAACGTTGCAGGTTACATTTTTTGATTGAAAAGCACATTGAAACTGTTTTCTGAAGGTTCAGCAATAAATGGTTCTGGAAGAGCCCCTCTTGAACATCAACCATACTTGTGGACAGTACATCTGCAGCCTGTGCTGGAGTCTTGGCAGCTGTGTAAATAACTGCATCATCTGCATAAAGTTGGCATGTTGCAGTTGAGCAGTGTAGCAGCAAGTCATTAATAAAAATGCTGAAAAGTAAAGGACCAAGAATGGACCCTTGTGGGATACCCATGCGGTTGTTTAAAAATGAGGATTTATCTTGGTGAACTTTTACACACTGTTCTCTATTCTGGAGATAAGATGCAAACCATTCTAATGTATCTGGAGAGAAGTTAAAAGATACCATTTTGGATAAAAGCAAACTGTGGTTTACAGTATCGAAAGCCTTTTTGAGATCTAGAAAAACAGCCCCTACCATATTACCCCTGTCCAAGGACTGTTTGACATTTTCAATAAGGCAACAATTTGCTGTTTCTGTTGAGTATCCTGGTCTAAAACCAAATTGATGTGGATGAAGAAGTTGACTGTCTTGTAAATAGTCTATCAACTGTGTAGCTACAACTTTTTCAAGAACCTTAGACAGGACTGGTAAAATAGAGATTGGGCGGTGATTGCATATATCGTCTTTACTGCCTGATTTATGAACTGGTATGACAACAGCTTTTTTCCAACCAGATGGAAATGTACTAGACCTAATGGGGAGATTAATGAGATGAGTCAGTGGTTTGATTAATATTTTGCTGTGCGTTTTGAGAAAGGAAGTGTTCATATTGTAGATATCATTAACATAGAACCATTAACATCAGTCCACATGCTGTAGAACAATCAACATCAGTCCGCATGCTGCTTGGGCTTCAGTCTTCTGCCGTATCTGCTGTAGCCAGGATTCGCCGCCTCCGTGGCGCTGCCATGCTGGAGGGCTGATGTCTGGGGGTGAAAACTTTTTGACTGTCCATGTGGGTGCTCTGGAGAATCTTTTCTCTGGGAAGCGCCTCGTGGGGGTCTTCCATGCCGAGGGGCCCTGGCCAACAGCACTTGCTCGTCAGCCACAACGAAAGCAGGTTTAAGTCTGTCTATGCCAATTTTTTCCCTCCTACCCCCCAAGTCTAGCAAAAAATGCTTATCCCCTGTTTCCAGCACTCTAAACGGTCCATCATAAGGTGGGCGCAGTGGGGGGCGGTGGGCGTCGTGTCTGACAAACACGAACTCTGCGTTTTTCAAAACTTTAGGCACAAAAACGTGCGGAAAACTGTGGTGGGCAGGGCCCGGCAGCGTGCTTGAGTCTATGCAACGCTGCAGCACCTAAGATGGGGAGCTGCCCAGCGCAGGATTATCTGGCAGAAACTCCCCAGGCAGCCGGAGTGGTTGTGCAAAAACGAGTTCTGCCGGGGAAGCTTCCAGATCCTCTTTAGGCGCAGAACGTAACCCCAATAAAACCCATGGTAGCCTGTCTACCCAATTTGCATCCGTCAGTGAAGCCCTCAGAGCCGCTTTTAACGACCTATGAAAACGTTCGCATAACCCATTAGCCTGCGGGTTGTGCGGTTGTGCGGTGAATTGAGACACCTAGGCTGCGGACCATGGTTGACCAGAGTTCAGAAACAAATTGAGAGCCTCTGTCGGACGTAATGTCCGACGGAACTCCAAAACGCGCCACCCATGCTGTTAAAAACGCGCGCGCCACCTCCTCGGCCGTGGTTGCCGCCAGCGGAACCGCTTCTGGCCAGCGCATGGCGCGGTCCACCATTGTCAGGAGATGCGTGTACCCCTGTGATGGCAGAAGGGGGCCTACGAGGTCCACGTGGACATGGTCGAACCTCTTAGCCGGGATGCGAAACGGCTCCAAAGGAGCCTTCATGTGTCTGTGAACCTTGGCTCGTTGGCACGCCACGCAGGCTGCCGCTCACTCTTTCACTTGTTTGCGAAGGCCCGGCCATACATATTTCTCTCCTACCATTTTGACCGACGCGCGCACCCCTGGGTGTGCCAAAGAGTGAACGACTCAAACACACAGCGGCGCCACGCAGCCAGAACCACAGGCTGTGGGCGACCCGTGGAGACATCGCAGATTAAGGGGGGAATGCCGTTAAGCAGCGTCCTCTTCTCCAACCTTAACCCTGTTGGTCCAGACTGGAGCGCGCGCACGTCTGCGTCACTAGCCTGCTCCGCAGCCATGGCTGCGTAATCCAACCCTACACAGACCGGGGCCACAACGGCGCGTGAGAGGCAGTCCGCCACTACATTCAGTTTGCCCAACACATGCTGAATATCTGTAGTAAACTCTGAGATCGCGGCCAGCTGCCTCTGCTGCCGGCCCGACCAAGGTTCTGAAACTTTGGCCATCGCGGATGTTAGTGGCTTATGGTCAACGAACGTAGTAAAATTGCACCCTTCCAGCCAGAACTGGAAATGGCGAATGGCCAGGTGGAGAGCCAGCAACTCTCTGTCGAACGCACTGTATTTACGTTCATTGTTGCGCAAGGTTCTGCTGAAAAAGGCAAGCGGCTGCCAAGCCCCGGCAACGCGCTGCTCCACGACAGCCCCTATGGCCACATCTGAGGCGTCAGTGGTGAGGGCTATGCGGGCCGTTGGGTCTGGATGTGCCAACAATGCGGCGTTTGCCAGGGCTGCTTTAACTTCCGAGAACGCCTGCTCTCGTTCCGGGGTCCATTTGACCCTATTCGTGGGTTTCTGTTTTTTGAGCGCAGCGTACAATGGCTGCATGAGCTGCGCTGTGCGGGGAAGGAAATGGTTATAAAAGTTCACCATTCCCAAAAATTCCTGTAGCGCCCTGACCGTTTGCAGTCGGGGAAAATCTGTCACTGCGCGCACTTTGTCAGGCAGCGGAACCGGTCCTTCGGGAGAGACGCGGTGCCCTAAAAAATCAATCCCCGTCACCCCAAACTGACATTTCGTTGGGTTGATTATTAAACCGTGCTCTTCCAACCTTTGGAAAACCGTCGTGAGGTGGGTTTCGTGTTCGTCTTCGGACGCGCTGGCTACCAAGATATCGTCCAGGTAGACGAACACGAAAGGGAGATCACGCAGCACTGCATCCATCATGCGTTGGAACGTCTGTGCTGCCCCTTTAAGCCCAAACGGCATGCGCAAGAACTCAAATAAACCAAACGGAGTTATTACCGCTGTTTTGGGTATGTCCTCAGCGCGCACTGGGACTTGGTGGTAACCACAGACCAAATCTATCTTAGAAAAAATGCGCGCTCCAGCGAGGTGAGCGGAAAAATCCTGAATGTGGGGAATTGGGTAGCGGTCGTGTGCTGTAGCGATGTTTAACCTGCGGAAATCGCCGCAAGGTCGCCACGAACCTTCAGCTTTAGGAAACCATGTGTAGCAGGGAAGCCCATGGGCTGTTTGAGCGCCTGATGATGCCTAACCTCTCTAGGTTAGCGAATTCCTCGCGCGCTATGGCCAGTTTAGCTGCATCCAAGCTAAACTGGCGAACTGGAAATGGCGAATGGCCAGGTGGAGAGCCAGCAACTCTCTGTCGAACGCACTGTATTTACGTTCATTGTTGCGCAAGGTTCTGCTGAAAAAGGCAAGCGGCTGCCAAGCCCCGGCAACGCGCTGCTCCACGACAGCCCCTATGGCCACATCTGAGGCGTCAGTGGTGAGGGCTATGCGGGCCGTTGGGTCTGGATGTGCCAACAATGCGGCGTTTGCCAGGGCTGCTTTAACTTCCGAGAACGCCTGCTCTCGTTCCGGGGTCCATTTGACCCTATTCGTGGGTTTCTGTTTTTTGAGCGCAGCGTACAATGGCTGCATGAGCTGCGCTGTGCGGGGAAGGAAATGGTTATAAAAGTTCACCATTCCCAAAAATTCCTGTAGCGCCCTGACCGTTTGCAGTCGGGGAAAATCTGTCACTGCGCGCACTTTGTCAGGCAGCGGAACCGGTCCTTCGGGAGAGACGCGGTGCCCTAAAAAATCAATCCCCGTCACCCCAAACTGACATTTCGTTGGGTTGATTATTAAACCGTGCTCTTCCAACCTTTGGAAAACCGTCGTGAGGTGGGTTTCGTGTTCGTCTTCGGACGCGCTGGCTACCAAGATATCGTCCAGGTAGACGAACACGAAAGGGAGATCACGCAGCACTGCATCCATCATGCGTTGGAACGTCTGTGCTGCCCCTTTAAGCCCAAACGGCATGCGCAAGAACTCAAATAAACCAAACGGAGTTATTACCGCTGTTTTGGGTATGTCCTCAGCGCGCACTGGGACTTGGTGGTAACCACAGACCAAATCTATCTTAGAAAAAATGCGCGCTCCAGCGAGGTGAGCGGAAAAATCCTGAATGTGGGGAATTGGGTAGCGGTCGTGTGCTGTAGCGATGTTTAACCTGCGGAAATCGCCGCAAGGTCGCCACGAACCTTCAGCTTTAGGAAACCATGTGTAGCAGGGAAGCCCATGGGCTGTTTGAGCGCCTGATGATGCCTAACCTCTCTAGGTTAGCGAATTCCTCGCGCGCTATGGCCAGTTTAGCTGCATCCAAGCGCCGAGGTCATGCAAAAACGGGCACCCCGGTGGTGGTGATAAAATGCTCCACCCCATGTTTAGCGATAGCTGCTGAAAACGTCGGGACTGTGAGTGCTGGGAACTGAGCGAGCAGTGTGTGGAACTTACCGCATGCTGCTGTGACGTTGGCTTGTGCTGTTGGCCGGGTCACTCGAGCTATACAGGGGAGAGAGTCAAAGGACAGTGCATTAACCAGGTGCCTGTTAGCGATATCTACCAACAACCCATGTGCACATAGAAAATCAGCCCCCAGTATATGGTAATCCAATGCTGCTACAACAAAAGTCCATTCAAATGTACGACCGTGTAGAGACAAGAGTAGAGTCCTCTCACCAAAGGTCTTAATGTCTGAGCCGTTTGCTGCTGCCATCTCGGGGCCGCTGGGTCCTGCCAGCCGGTCAGCGTAGGTCGGCCGGATGAAACTCTTCTGTGCACCGGTGTCCACGAGGAAATGCCTCCCCGAGCGTGCGTCCGTCAAATAGAGCAGCTTGTTCTCCTCCCCGAGGGTCACGGCTGCTACCAACCCCCGGTCTTGGCGTTTCCCGAGCGCTTGAACTGGCATGGTGGTATACATTTGCGTGCCCTCTCTGCAAAGCGGCGGTGGTAGAAGCAAAGCGTGTCACCTCCACGTTTCTTGGCCCCCGCTGCTGCTGCCATCGGTGGTTCTGCTGCTGCCATCAACGGCTCCTCGCCTCCTCGTGTCGACGTGCCGGGCTCCGTCGCTGCCGCAATGGTCACGAAAGCCTTGGTGGCGACGATGATCCGGTCTGCCTCTCGGGCTAGCGCACGATAGTCCCGTTTGGCCAGCAACGACGAATTGGCCGGGGCCGCTCTCGCCGCTGTCGGAAGGTTCCTGAGGAAAATGTGGGTGAAGATGAAGTGGTCGTCGCCCGTGCCCTTTAACCTCAGCATCTTCTCCATCATGTCCACGGCCGAACCGTCTCCCAACTCAGTCCGCGTCAGAAGCCTCTCTGCTCTCTCACCATCCGAGAGCATGTAGTGCTGGATGAGGGCAGCCTTCAGCGCGTCATATTTGCCGTCGACTGGTGGCTGATCGAGCAGGCTCTCGATGTGCTGAGCCGTGCTGGCATCGAGCGCTGCGACCACATAGTGTCACGCCGCGCCGTTCATCAGCGGCGCCACCTGCTCACACACCTGATCCTCATCAGCGGCGAGGGATAAAAGCCGCCTCGCCCGGAGGCTCGGCCTGAAGCCGTCAGACTTCGTTTCCTCACCGCTGTGAGCATACCTTTCTTCAGCATCGCTATTTTGGGTAAGAACCCTTACCTCCTTCTCCAGTCTGCTCCCCTGTGCACAGGTGGATTCCCCGGCGGCGGACATCTCCGTTCCATCGCCCATCCTTCGCCGCTGCACGGAGCTCTCCAGGTGGCTGTCTCCCGGGCTACGTTCCCCTTGCTGTGCCAGCTATCCTGACAACTCAAGTAAGATCTTCTCTTGCCATAATTCATCCTGTGTTGGTGTATGCCCGTCACCCTCTCCCTGTGCTCTCTCCATAGGGTTGCTCGGCCGAACGGTCATCTGCCTCTGTGCCTGAAGCAGACGCCACCACCAACACATCTGCATCCCGCAGACACACACTCATTCACTCCTGCTGTTAATAAACTCTTTGAACTACTCTAAGCCTGTGTGTGTGCGTCTCCTGAGCCGTGCGTTATGTCACATAGTGGAATTTCGTATCATCTGCCGATATCCCTCGGATGGCGAACTGTGCCTCGGTTAGGTGGAACCGGGAGCGCGGGTTGTGCTGCCAAAAATCAGGTAGTTTGATTGCTACAGCACACGCGAAGCTGGGGGTTCCAGTTGAGGTTGGCTCCGGGGATCTTCCGTCGTATTCCATGATTCGTCTTGGGTTACCAGTGTGGAGTGTGTAAATAATGAGGCGGATTTGGTTCAGGCGGTTTATTACACGACTCACACAAGGAGCATAGACAGAATGGCATACAAGTAGGAACTCTTCCCTTAAAAAACATGACATCCTTCTAGACTCTTCTCACACACAAAAGATAATCTCCTTCTAGACTCTTCTCACACACAAAAGATAATCCCCCGTCCGACTGCAGTCAGTCCATTCATCCTTGACACCTCCCCGTTATCTTACTAGGGCATCTAGAAACTTCTCACACACAAAAGGTTAACTTTGCGTCCTTTGTTCCTGTCTAAGGTGGTAAACCATTATGCACTCCCCAGGCTGCCACAATACCTCTTTTTGAATTGAATTCTGTTTGTACATAGTTTCAGTTCTGGCTCCAGACTGTTCCACAAATCCACCCCACAGACAGATATGCACATACTTTTTCTTGGTTGTTCGTATCTTGGGTTTTGTAAAGTTTAAGTCGCCTCTCAAATTATGATCATTGTCTCTTTTTTAAATATTTTTTGTATATTAGTTGGGAGTTGATTATTAATTGCCCTGTACATTACTTGTGCTGTCTTAAATTTAACTAAATCGATGAACTTTATGACCTTTATGACAGGTATGACAGTGAGAGTGAATGGTTGTCTGTCTGTCTGTGTTGGCCCTGCGATGGACTGGCGATCTGTCCAGGGTGTACCCTACCTCTCGCCCAAAGATGCTGGGATAGGCTCCAGCCCCCCAGCGACCTGAAAAGGATTAAGCGGAAAAAGATGGATGGATGGAAGATGGTTACACAGCTATTTAGAAGACAGATATCAATATGATCATGTGAATAATACAGACTCTGAGTTGCTGAAGAGGATGTGTGGGGTACCACAGGATTCCGTGCTTGGATGGATGGATGGATGGATGAAAGTGGCCTGGGTCTGGTGTGAAAAAATCGGATCTGTGTTGTTCAGACAGTCATTAAAAAAATCAGATATGGGTCACATTTGTGCAAAAAAATCGGAAGTGGGCATTAAAACCTGTGACCTAGCCCCCGTGTCTGCATGGGTTTACTCCGGGATTTCTCTGATTTCCTCCCACATGCCAAAAACGTGCAAGTTAGGTTAACTGGCATCAAACTGGGGATTCTAAATTGTTCTTAGGTATGACTGTGAGAGTGAATGGTTGTCTGTCTCTCTGCGATGGACTGGCGATCTGTCCAGGGTGAACCCTGCCTCTCGCCCAAAGATGCTGGGATAGGCTCCAGCCCGCGACCCGAAAAGAATTAAGGGGATAGAGATGGATAATGCATTTTTTCAAATTACAAAACGCCTTACGTTTAAACACAGGTGTAATTGCACTCCCTGGCAGCAGGCGGCGGCGTGGGCCGTCCATGTACTAAACAGCCAATAAACTGTACTTCCGTTTCCAGGGCGATTTGTTGGCGGTTGAAAAGCGCCAAATTAAAAACAAGCAGAGCAAATGGAGAATAACGCCTGTTAATAACTTTAACGGTGTTGGAAGACGCTGCAGGTTGTCACAGAAAATGGAGTCGCTGTTCAGCAAAGTGTTACAGGTTAATGTGAGGAGCAGAGACTGTGAGGAAAGGTAAGACTGTCCGCCAACACCCGAACCTCCAGGGCTGAACACGGCTCCGGTCCGGGTTCGGTCAGACCGTCCTCGTTGAAGCGCTCATGGTTCATCTTTGGGCAACGCTGCGGCCTGTCTTTGTGTTGAGCACGTTTCCAAGGATAAAGGTGTAGAGATATGTGATAGACATTTACAGTTACAACGTCACAAATTTATCATCAGCAAGTCCCAAATTCACAAGAAAAAAGGTTAGAAATTCACGAGAGGAAACCGACATTTCCAGTAAGAAATGTCATAAATTTATAAGACTGAAGGATGTGCAGAGGTTCGGGCGTCGGCCCATTTGCCGCTTTGTTTTCCCTTTGTACAAACCACAGTTTAGTTTCCAAATAAATTTAGTACTGTTTTTCTGACAAATCTGCTACTTTTGTGATCATTTTTAATCCTTTTTCCACACAAACTTTATTCTACTTAATTAGCAAAACATTTTTGTCACACTATTTCAACTTTTGAGACTATACTTACCAATTTATGACGTTTTCCTCTTAGAACACGTCTGAACAGCCTGAAAATGTGTCTACCTGGTAGACCAGCAGTCGAGAAGCTGTTGGGAGTGTAAAAGTTCATGGGTGCTTCCTGTGATTTCCCTTGTTTTTCTCTTGCTCTTATGATCATGTGACCCAGAAATGACTTTAAAAAATATATTGGAGAATAATATAGAAATGACTTCAATACATGATGGTATGCAGAATGAAAGAAAGGTAGCTGTTCTATGAATTTTACAAAAAAAATGGAGCAGTATTTAACTAAACTTCAATTTCTGGTGTTACCATGGTACCGAGCAGCTGTATGATGGGGCTGAGAGAAAAACACATCTGTCAGCTTCTTCAGCAGCTCGGGTAAATTTACTGTAGCCTGTTAGAGGATAAGATATGGAAAAGAGTTGTTGAAGCCAGGTTAAGTTGAGAGGTGACAATCAGTGAGCAGCAGTATGGTTTCATGCCAAGAAAGAGTACTACAGACGCAATGTTTGCTCTAAGTGTTGATGGAGAAGTATAGAGAAGGTCAGAAGGAGTTGTACTGTATCTTTGTGGATCTAAGGAAAGCAGATGATAGGGTGCTAAGAGATGAAGTGTGGTACTGTATGAGAAAGTTGGGAATGGCAGAGAAGTATGCAAGGGTGGTCCAAGACATGTATGAGGACAGTGAGATGGTTGTGAGGTGTGCTGTAGGAGTGATGGATGGGTTCAAGGTGGAGGTGGGATTACGTCAGGGATCGGCTCTGAGCCCCTTCTTGTTTGCCTTGGTGATGGACAGGCTGACAGATGAGGTCAGGCGGGGAGTCTTTGTGGACCATGATGTTTGCAGACGACACTGTGATCTGAAGTGAGAGTAGGAAGCAGGTGGAAGAGAGCCTAGAGAGGTGGAGGTATGCTCTGGAGAGAAGACGAATGAAAGTCAGTTGAAGCAAGACAGAATACATGAGTGTGAATGAGAGGGAGGCAGGTGCAATGGTGAAGATGGAAGGAGTAGACGTATTGAAGGTAGATGACTTTGAATACCTGGGGTCAGCCATCCAAAGCAATGGAAAATGCACAAGAGAGGTGAAGAAGAGAGTACAGGCAGGGTGGAGTGGGTGGAGACGAGTGTCGGGGGTGATTTGTGACAGAAGGGTAGCAGCAAGAGTGAAAGAGAAGATTTACAAGATGGTAGTGAAACCTGCTATGATGTATGGTTTGGAGATGGTGGTGCTGACAGAAAGACAGGAGGTGGAGCTGGAGGTGGCAGAGTTGAAGATGCTAAGATTCTTATTGTGAGGGACAAGATTAGAAATGAGTATATCAGGGACAGCTCAGGTTGAGTGGTTTGGAGACAAAGTAAGAGAGTCAAGGCTGAGATGGTCTGGACATGTGCAGAGGAGGGATAGTGGATATATTGGACAAAGGATGTTGAAGATGGAGCTGCCAGGCAGGAGGAGAGGAGGAAGACCACAGAGAAGATTCATATTAGATGTATCACACCCACAGTTGCTCTATTCATTGATACTGTACTCCCTCTCGTGTAATATTGCTTAATTGTCTTTTTTCTTGTTCATTTTAGACAGGTTTTTGAAACATTTTCCCCCACATAAATTCCTCAGATTTTACTTATAACTGCAATTTTTTGCACTTTTTCCTCAAAATTTGTTTTTTAATTTTCATAAATTTGCAAAAAAAATTTTGTACGTTTGAGACTTTATTCTCAGAAATGTATGAGTTTTTTTTCTCATACATTTCAATGTTATTGTTTTAAACTGATTTCTTATTTCTCACTAATTTGCAACTGAGCCCAAAGAGAATAATCAGCACTGATTCCACTTAATAAATAAGATTATAACTTTACTGGAGTGACCAAAGATGCAGTAATTTCTGGTGGAAATAAGAACTTATTGCAGTATAAGCAAGAACATTTCTGACCAGTTTTTAAATCTGTTAAATCCAGAGTTACTCAGAGTGCAACATACAATGGGGGGCTGAAAAGTTCATAGGCTGACCACGATGCAGTGGCCAAATTTGACCAGATGTCATTTATTGTAACCATACTCAGTCCCTACAGGATTTTGCGATGTTGTGATTGCGTGAATTCACGTGAAATCAGTCAATCAGCGCACCTATTTCACGACCTTGCAACTTTGTCCAATCACCGTAACTTTCCTGCAATTTTGGCCAATCCTCATCAACTTCTGCCAGTTCCTCCCATCAAATTTGTCCCTTAGTAGCGCGCAAACGCTCAGTCTAACCAATCAAATGCGTCACTGCACAGGTGCTTACTTCTGTGTTTACAATGAGTGTTAATGGAACGCATCAGCAAAAACAGTGTGTAATTTAGAAAAAAGACACTCACCCACGAGTTTTCCCACACCGTCCCGTCTTCCGTCTTCCCCGACCCGTCGGTGGACGTCTGGCCACGTCTCCATCCTGTCTGCGTGTACAAAGTGCCATGTTTGTGTTAAAAAAACACAAACTTCAATAGACAATGCAGAGCAACAGAATAAACTGCCTCTTTTTCCTCTGTGCTCGGTACCAAGTGGTTGAGGCGGACCGCTGCAGTTAGGAAGTTTTCAAATGAAGGCGCTGCCAGTAATTTCCAAATCTCTACTCTTCAACATGCATTCATTGCAATTTAGCTGTTGTAATGAATATTGTGTTAAAGTCTGTATTTGCTGTTGCACAAAAGAATTTTTTTCTGTATAACTAGTTTCTGCAAATCATTGTTTAATCTGAAATTTTTGACAATCCCGTGGTTTTCTTGTGGTGTTGTAGAATCTCATTGCAGTAAACTATGGAAAAAACCATCTGCCTTAAAATTTGTAATTCTTCCCACAACTTTTAGTGTAAAAACTCCTCTCAAAACATTGCAGCTTTTATCACAACTTTTTGAAAAAGCTCCCACGAATTCAGGCTTTTGGGGCTGCAACAATCATAAAAACATCCAGTTAAATCCTGGAGGGCCTGACTACTCTTGACGGTTCTCTCACTCTCAGCTCTGCTCTGCCCTCTTGTTCCTCAACCACTGAAGCACGAATACTACTGGCTTAGTGGTATCTGGTCACTCCATATCCTTGCCACTCCCTCCCAAGTCACTCCGTCCCCAAATCACAACGTTCCCTAGACATTCCGTACCTGCTTCTGTTCTTGCTGAGTTAAATACTTGCCAAACCAAAATGTTGTTGTGGTGGTTTATTTTTAATATCAAAATGTGATTCAAAACAGAAGCTGAAACTAAGGTTACTGTCAAACTCTCAAAAATGTCATGGCAATCAGTGGCATAAGAGTAGCATCTGATTTTAATTAACCAAACCCCAGCCAATTACTAGATTGCTTTGCAGTATCATGGCTGATCTTTGTCTTGCATGCAAGCAGATTGTATTTGTTGTTGTTTATATTGCTTGTTTAAATGTAGACACTTGTCCATAATTTACCGTTGAATGTAGGGTACGTTGGGATTTCGTTACGGAGTGTCCAGAAACCGGCTCAGCACGTATGAGCACAACTCCTTCTTAGTCAGCCTATGAACTTTTCACCCCCCCCCGCAATGTACTTAAAAAAGTACAGCTTTTCCTCAGAAATGTAATCGAGTAAGCATAAAAACTATCCGGCAGTTAATGAGTAGTTTTAGTACAGCTCTATGGAAAAAGTTACTTGAGTACATGTACTTGACTAAATGCAACTAATTACTAATACCTCTGCTTTTTAGGCACAGAGTCCATATTGTTAAAGCCTTACATTTGTTTACTGAAAATAAAGGCCTTAATTAGCCTTAAAAGCGACAGCCTTCCAAAAGTGTTAAACACACACCACAGATATAATAACCATATCATATCTTGGTACTGAGGCTAAAATCTTCATTACTTTTTCTTGTGAATTTGTACCAATTGCTTTTGTATTTTGGCATAACAGAAAGTCAGATGAAAACAACAAACGGCAATCTGTTGTCATAAATTAGCAATATTTTTTCTTGTAAATCTGCCACTTTTTTTACTTAAGTTGTGAAATTTTTTCATGTACATTTTACATTTTTCATAGTTTTGTGATTTTTTTTTTTAAATCCTGTTTGTTGATTTTCTCAAACATTTCCTACTTTTTCCACTAAATTCACATTTTCATAAATTTACAACTTTATTCAAGTAAATTTGTGACTTTTTTCTCCTACTTTTGTGGAATTTTCCTGTATTTCTGACAACTTGACTCCACAGGATCTGTTTGTTTGTTTGTTTGTTTGTTTTTTTTTTACTTTTTTCATCTTAACATTTTCCAGGAAAGCAAATATTCGCGTCACCATTGAGCTTCAGTTGATAACAAGTCCAGTGCACAAAAGGGTGAGTCTGACAGTTTAGATGTGTTGTTCTTGTATTTTAAAATAATCAGATTATTGATATAGAACAGACATTCTGATAGCATTGTATGCCTCAGAGCATTTTCCTTTATTGTGTGCCTGCTGTTTGTAGAGTGAATTAAGCTCTCTTTATTTCTGTGTGTATTAGGACCTTCTAGTCAGACTAACAGATGATATAGATCCATATTTTCTCTTCAACCTTACAATATCAGAGGAAGATTTTCAAAGGTAAGTAGTACAAGTGGGTGTATAAGTTAAGCTACAGTCACAAAGATTCTTAAGAACAATGGTTTCATAACAATCTCCCAGTTCCTACAAATTCTGGAGTTCTGGACATTCGTGGAAAGGGGCATAGTTTCTCACGGCTGCCATTCAATTCACAAAAGTAACTTGGAATAGGATAGAATAGGCTTTATTGTCATTGTGCAATTGTAGAGTACAATGAAATTGTAAGTGCTCCACCAGGCTACTGCGCAATAAAGTAAGAGAGAAGGATTAGATTAAAACCACAGTTACAGAACTCACGATTAAACACAGGACTGAAATAAAAATAGCCCAGGATGGTGGAAATATACCCAGGTATAGTAGTGGCTTCACGGATGAAACAATGTACATAAAAATGCGGAATGCAGAACACACAATTGAACACACGATTGAGTAAAATGGCCCAAGGATTATGGAAAATGTACATAGTAGGTATGGTAGTGGTTTCACGGATGGGTCAATATGCATGAAAGTGCGGAGTGCAAAGACAAGTGTGTTATTGTGATAATTAAAAAGATCCTCTGTTCTGTGCATGTGAGCGTTCAGAGGGAGGGGGGTGGGGCCTCTGGGTGTTTGCAGTCCGGATAGCCCAGGGGAAGAAACTGTTTGTCAGTCTGGAGGTGTGGGACCTGATTGATCTGAACCGTCATCCAGAGGGGAGCAGGTCAAACAGGTGGTGGGCGGGATGTGAGGGGTCTCCTGTGATGGCCTTGAGCTTTCTGAGACAAGAGGATCTTGAGATGTCCTCCAGGGAGGGCAGAGGGCAACTGATGATTTTTTGTGCAGTGTTGATGACCCTCTGCATACCCTTCTTGTTCTCGGCCATGGAGCCGGCATGCCACACACCCACACAGTAGGTGAGCATGCTCTCCACTGAGCAGCGGTAGAAGGCCAGCAGCAGCTTCTGGTCCAGATTGTTCTTCCTCAGTACATGGAGAAAGTGCAGCTTCTGCTGGGCTTTCACCAGGGCCTTGGTGTTGACAAACCAGGAGAGATCAGGAGATGTGGGTGCGGTGCCCAGGACCCAGAAGGTGGGGATGGTTTCCTCGCAATTGCCATTTATGAGGAGGGGTGTGTGGTCCTATCTGTTCTTTCTGAGGTCCAGTATGAGTTCTTTGGTTTTTTTGGACGTTCAGTTTCAGGTTTTTTGTTTGGCACCACAGCAGCAGGTTTTCTACCTCCACCCTGTATACCTTATCATCATCATCGGTGATGAACCCAACCAAGGTGGTATCATCCGCATACTTCACGATGACAGTGGTTGAGTGAGTTGGAATACAGTCAGAGGTGTACAGGGAGTACAGTAGTGGGCTTAGCCCACAGCCCTGTGGGGAGCCAGAGCTGAGAGACGGTGCTAGAGGAGTGGTGGGGGCCAAGTCTGACTGTTTGTGGGCTGTTGGTGAGAGTTTTTTTTATCCAGGAGCAGGTGGGTGGGTGGGAGGATCTGGAGGAGGTGCAGTTTATTGATCAGGATGTCTGGGATGATGTTGTTGAAAGCTGAGCTGTAGTCCACAAAGAGCATATTCACGTAGCTCCTTGGGTTCTCCAGGTGGTTCAGCACTCTGTGGAGTGTGGTCGCAATGGTGTTTTCAGTGTTGTTCCTGTAGGCGAACTGGTGGTGGTCAAATGAGGGGAGAAGACATTTCCTGATGTGCTGGGACACCAGTCACTCAAAACACTTAATGACTACAGACGTGAGTGCTGTGGGTCTGTAGTCATCTTGAGGCATTCTTGAGAAATGAGGTGCTCTTCTGTCGTACAATGGCCCTAGAGTGCTTACGTTCTTTGTCAGGGTGCCTTGGGATCTTCCTACAGCATACTTACTTCCATCTTATGAAAGTTTTTGTGCAACTCACAGCACTCTCAAGTTGTTGTAGGAAGGTCTTGCAGCTTTCTGCACATTTTGTCGGCGCAAATGTTGCACGAATGACGGACTTCTGCCTTATGAGCGCCTCACTACCGCCTTACGCATGCTGTATGAATCTCCGTACAAACGGGGATTGTATGCGTTTCCTACGACCACTGTAAGGGGCCCTCAAGAACAACTTAAGGTGTTCTTGAGGTATACTTACTGCCAACATCTTGCGTAGTCCTTGGGTTGTTCCTGTGGCATTCGTATGGCCACCCTACTATGAGGGGTTTTTGTGGGGTGTTCGTAGAAATCTTGGACAAGACAATCGACCTGGCTACGAACTTACGGACAGTCGACGAATGCTGGATTCTCCAACAGTCGCCTTAAGAAGGCCATATGAAATGGTCCAGGAATCCTTGGTATGTTAACAGATGTTCTTAAGGGTATTTGTGACCACAGCTTTACAATATTTGGGTATGTCCTTTCGGAACATGATCAAACTGTCTTCAACTCATCACTGCTTTCTGTCCTTGTTTGAATAGTTTGAAAGTCCAGCAGGGGCTGCTCATAGACTTTGCCTCGTTTCCTCAGAAGTTTATAGAACTTCTTAATATGTGCTATTCTGAACAAGAGTCTGACAACCCAAGGTATGAGAACACCACATTCCACTCTTTCTTCTCATTCTACTAAAAAAGAAAACCTTTGATGTATCATTTAGGGGTGAGGAAAAAAGATCGATTCAGTGATGGATTGCGATACTTGGCACTGACGACAATGCATCGATCCATAAACGTACGGATTGATCTTTTATTTAAAAAATAATATGCACACATATACTTTTGGGTTATCAGTGGCATTTTCAGTCCACTAGATGGCGCAACACAAGCACCCACTCAAGTGAAGACATAGCTTCCATCCATCCATCCATCTTATACCGCTTTTCCGGAGGTCGGGGTTGTGAAGGCAGCAGTTCAAGAAGAGAAGTCCAGACTTCCCTGTCCCCAGCCACCTGCTCCAGCTCTTCAGAGAGCATACCAAGGCATTCCTAGACCAGTTGGGAGACTTGGTCGCTCCAGCGAGTCCTGGGTCTGCCCCGGGGTCTCCTCCCAGAGGGACGTGCCTGAAACACCTCAAGTGGGAGGTGTCCAGGAGGCATCCTGATCAGATGCCCAAACCATCTCAGCAGGCTCCTTTCAATGTAGAGGAGCAGCGGCTTCACTCTGAGCCTCTCCCGGATGACTGAGCTCCTCACCCTATCTCTGAGGGTGAGTCCAGCAATCCTACAAAGAAAGCTCATTTCAGCTGCTTGTATCTGCGATCTCGTTCTTTCGATCATTACCCAGAGCTCATGACCATAGGTGAGGGTAGGAACATAGACTCACTGGTAAATCGACATCTTTGTCTTAGAGCTTAGCTCCCTCTTCACCACAACAGACCGGTACAACGTCCGCATCACTGCAGATGCTGCTCCGATCCGTCTGTCAATCTCTCGCTCCATTCTCCCCTCAGTCCTGAATAAGACCCCATGATACTTAAACTCCTCCACTTGGGGCAGGAGCTTGTCCCCAACCCGGAGAGGACAATCAACCTTTTTTTTTCCTCACCTTTTTTCCAGCTGAGGACCATGGACCCAGACTTGGAGGTACTGATTCTCATCCCAGCCGCTTCACACTCAGCGGCAAACCGTCCCAGTAAGACTTGTAGGTCATTGCTGGATGAAGCCAACAGGACAACATCATCTGCAAACAACAGAGATGAGATCCTGTGGTCACCAAGCATGACACCCTCCGTTCCCTGGTTGCACCTAGAAATCCTGTCCATAAAAATTATGAACAGGATCGGTGACAAAGGGCAGGCCTGGCGGAGTCCAACTCTCACTGGGAATGAGTCCGACCGAGTGTTGGCAATACGAACCAAACTCTCACAACGGTCGCACAGAGACCGAATAGCTTGTAACAACAAGCCCGATCCCCCATACTCCCGAAGCACCCCCCACAAAAAAACACGAGGGACGCAGTCAAATGCCTTCTCCAAGTCCACAAAACACATATAAACTGGTTGGGCAAACTCCCATGAACCCTCAAAGATTCTCGAGAGGGTAAAGAGCTGGTCCGATATGCCACAGCCAAGACGAAAACCACATTGCTCCTCCTGAATCTGAGGTTCGACCAACGGCCGGACTCTCCTCTCCAGCACCTTGGCATAGACCTTCCCAGGGAGGCTGAGGAGTGTAATCCCTCTAAAGTTGGAGCACACCCTCCGGTCCACTTTTTTGAAGAGAGGAACCACCACCCCAGTTTGCCATGCCAAAGGCACTGCCCCCGACCTCCACACAATGTTGCAGAGGCGTATCAACCATGATAGCCCTACAACTCCAGGGCCTTGAGATAATCAGGGCGAATCTCGTCCACCCCCGGGGCCCAGCCACCAAAGAGATTTTTAACCACCCTGGCGACTTCAGCCCCTGTGATAGGCGAGTCGTCCCCCTTATCCACAAGGCCTGCTTCCTCTGTGGAAGACATGTCAATGGGATTGAGGAGATCCTCAAAGTATTTCTTCCACCGCCTGACAATATCCTCAATCGAAGTCAGCAGTTCCCCATCCGCACCATACACAGTGTGGACAGCTTCCCCCTCCTGAGCCGCTGGACAGTTTGTCAGAATCTCTTCGAGTCCGACCGAAAGTCTTGTTCCATGGCCTCACCGAACTCCCCCATACCCAAGTTTTTGCTTCAGCAACCACCCGAGCTGCACTCCGCTTTGCCTGCTGGTACACTTCAGCTGCTTCGGTAGTCCCTCAAGCCAACCAAGCTTGATAGGACTCCTTCTTCAGCTTAATGGCCTCCCTCACCACTGGTGTCCACCACTTGGTTCGGGGGTTGCCACCATGAGATGCCCCGATGACCTTGCGGCTGCAGCTCTGGGCAGCTGCTTCAACAATGGAGGTGGAGAACATACCCCATTCAGACTCCATGTCTCCAGACTCCCTCAGAATGTGGTTGAAGTTCTTCCGGAGGTGGGAGTTGAAGACGTCTCGGACAGGGGCCTCAGCCAGATGTTCCCAGCACACCCTCACTATGCGTTTGGGTCTTCCAGGTCTGAATGGCATCCTCCCCTGCCATTGGATCCAACTCACCACCAGGTGGTGATCAGTTGACAGCTCTGCACCTCTCTTTACCCGAGTGTCCAAGACATATGGTCGCAGGTCTGATGACACGATAACAAAATCGATCATTGACCTGTGACCTAGGGTGTCCTGGTGCCAGGTGCACATATGGACACCCTTATGCTTGAACATGGTGTTTGTTATGGACAAACTGTAGTTTGCACAGAAGTACAATAACTGAACATCACTCAGGTTCAGATCGGTCAGGCCGTTCCGCCCAATCACCCCCCTCCAAGTTTCACTGTCGTTGCCCACATGTGCATTGAAGTCCCCAGTAGGACAATGGAGTCTCCAAGAGGAACACTCTCCAGCACCCCAGTCAGAGACTCCAAAAAGGGTGGGTACTCTGAACCATCATTTGTTGCGTAGGCACAAATGATGGTTAGGACCCGTTTCCCAACCCGAAGGCACAGGGAAACAACCCTTTTGTCCACCAGGGAAAACTCCAATATAGAGGCAGCAAGGTGGGGGGATACAAGAATACCCACCCCTGCTCGTCTCCTCTCGCCCGGGGCAACTCCAGAGTAGGCCAAGCTCCAGCCCCTCTCCAGGAGACTGGTTCTGGAACCGGAGCTGTATGCTGCGGTGAGGCCGACTATTTCTAGCCGTCATCTCTCAACCTCATGCACCAGCTCAGGCTCCTTCCCCACCAGAGAGGTGACATTCCACGTCCCAAAAGCCAGTTTAAGAAGCTTGGGATCAGACTGCCAAGGTCTCTGCCTTTGACCACCACCTGATCCACATAGCACCGGACCCCCATGGTCCCTCCTGCAGGTGTTGAGCCCACTGGAGGGCAGACCCATGTAACTCCTTCAGGCTGAGCCCAGCCAGGTCCCATGGGCGGAAACCCAGCCACCAGACACTAGCCATCAAGCCCCTCCTCCAGGCCTGACTCCAGGGTGGGGCCCCGGTAACCCCATACCGGGCGGAGTACACTGAATCCTTATTCTGGCATTCATCATGAGAGTGTGTTGGATTGTTCTTAGTCTGGCCCTTCACCCAGGACCAGTTTGTCTTGGGTGACCCTACCAGAGGTAAATTGCCCGATAATTTGCGATTATTGACGATAATTATCAACGATAATTTGACGATCCATGAGGGGAAGTCTCAGCTTGTCTCAGAAATTTGCAGCCATCTTTGAATGTTAGGAAACGGTTAGCTCAAATGTCGGGCATTTTCTAGATTTTATAACAAAGATGGAAAGAAAGACCTTGACATGCCACGCAGCCCGCAAGAAGTGCTGCATAAAAAACGATAAAAGCATTCAGAACACAGCGGGCCACCACACGTCTTGGAGCAGGATTAGCAATGGTTAAGCTAAAGAGAGACCAGCATGGAGCTTTTTCTCCGATTGTCAATCAAAAATTAAAATTTATTTATGAATGCTTTTTAGAGACATATAGTCACAAAGTGCTGTACAATAAAATGGAATAAAAGGAAGTTTATAGATAAAAATTCTTTTTTAAAAGTACAAAAACAAGTTCAAACACAAGATTAAAATAATTTAAAAGTTTCAGACTTACCATAAAAAAGAAGTTGAAACACAGCGTAAATCCTGGCTTAGCAAAAAAAAAACTTTGCTGCTTTTTGAGAGCCCACAGAGTTAGCTTAAGGTATATGGAGTGGGAGTCTATTCCAAACAGCACCGTCCACTGCCCTCCTTGTGTGCAGAGATCTATCTCAATGGAAAATGAAGCCCTGAATACTTTATTATATAAGATAAGCCTTTATTAGTCCCGCAATAGGAAAATTCCAGAAATGCAAAAAATATGAAAGAGATGTCAATGGTTTTACTTTGGGACAAGATTTGAGGTTGAATACGGTGGAAAAAAATTTGAAATATATGGGATCCCGATGCCCGATTACAGCAATGTTGTGATTATCATTGAATCGTAACCCAAGTATCGCAATCTGAATTGAATTGCGAGGTCCTTCTTTTCCCACCCCTAGTGTCATTCTAAATGAACATTTGTACATGTATACTGCTCAAAAAAATAGTCCAGCTAAGCTAAGCTAGTCCAGCTTACTCAGATTAAAAAGTGTTCCTTTAATCTGAGTAAGCTGGACTAGCCTGCCACAATTTCGATATCCAGTTTATTTTTTCCCATTAAAATTTGATGTTTTCAAAGTGTTCCCTTTATTTTTTTGAGCAGTGTATGTACACACACACACACACACAGAGTGGGCAAAATAAGTATTGAACATGTCAACATTTTTCTCATTAAACATATTTCTGATGGAGCCATTGACCTGAGATTTTCACCAGATATCAGTAACAACCAAAGTAATCCATACATACAAAGAAATCAAGGCAGCTGTGTTCACAAAACAAGTTATACTTAAAGTAGAATGACACAGGGAATAAGTATTGAACACATTAAGAAAAAGAGGTGCAAAAAGGCATAGAAAGCCAAGAAACCAGCTGAAATCCATCATAATTTAGGAAGCCATTCCATTCCCCCATCAGTGCAAATTAACTTCATCTGGTTAAGTTCTGACTGATAGACTTTAAAAAAGACAAAACAAGTTATATTTAATAAAGTAGAATGACACAGGGAATAAGTATTGAACACACTCGGTGAAATTCATTTAATATTTAGTAGAAAAGCCTTTGCTGGCAATCACGGCTTCCAGACACCTTGTGTATGGAGAAACTAGGTACAGGCATTGCTCAGGAGTGATATTAGCCCATTCTTCTACACAAATTGCAGTGTTTCCTCTGGCTTAAAGACCTTGGTGCGGTGGCAGCATATTTTTCCGGCGGGGGGGGGGGGGCAGAAAACACAACTCTATTGTAACCGGGATATGTTAATTTTATACTATTTATTTCTTTTTGTAAAAAATTTGCACAGTAACTTTGCATATGAAACTTTCCATTTGAAGTATTGTACAACCGAGGCTTGAATGTTGGACTATTGGGCCAGTTGGGGTCCCACCCAAACGTCCTGTGTTTGAACTTTTTAGGGGTGTCATCTTTCTCTGCTCTCACCTCTCATGGACCCTCTGCCTGAACACCTTCGTCTCCTTGGCTCCTGTCTTCTGTCTCATCTTTCCCTCTCTGAACCTTGTCTAATTCAGCTTCTCTCACTGTCTATGGTGGTCTACAAACAGGTTAGAAAATATCAAGTGTCATATTTTGTCCTGCAGGATTTTTTGTCATGATTTACATAAATGACAAAAATGTGTCTTTTTTTTTGTATTTTTATTTTAGTGTTTCTTTTTTTCCATTGAGAGAGTAGGGAAGGGAAAACACATTCATAATTGTAATTTACTCATGCATACTTAAATTATATGATCAGAGGTGGGTATTGTAGCCAGCAATTCTACTCATGTAAAACAGTGCTTTGAAATTAATTAACTAAAAGTGGACAACCAAAAATTTCTAGCTGAGTTAAGGGTACAAAGAACACTCACTTAAAAAGTTGAGTAATTACTTCAGTCTTGAAGGTTTGAGGTTTTTCTCCAAATTTATAACAATTTTCTTATAGTTTTCTAGTTTTCTCTGTAAATTTATCTAAATTTGAAACCATTTTCCTCAAATTTGTAATTTCCTTTTGTAAAATTGACTTTTCTTGTACATATGAATGAATGAATTTATTCGGTAATGAACATACATACAATAAGAACAACAAAATCTGTAGAACACATAAAAGAACAACTGAAAGGGTGTAGGCTGAAGCAGGTGCTTATATAGTGCCTACCCCATTACAATTTTAAAATCAATAACATAAAAATTTAAGTGACACCCAAAATCAACAAAGAAAATCAAATAGAACAAATAAGAAAAAAAACCCAAAACAAAACAAAAACTTTTAAGTTATTACAAATTTATCTCCTAGCATTTACAGTGAGATACTGACAGATTGTCTCATCTTTGTACAATTTTTTGAATTCCTTCGGAGTTGAACATGTTTTAATATTTTCAGAGCAACAGTTCCACAGTTTAACTCCAGTGACAGACATGCAATGATACTTTGTATTTGTTCTGACCTTTGGTTTATTAAAAACAGAGTTACCTCTTAGGTCATATTTGCTTTCCCTTTTTTTAAACAGTCTCTGAATATTAACAGGTAATTGGTTATTATTTGTATATTTGCTTTGTACATGATTTGAATGACATAATCTACTAGATCTCTAAATTTAAGAGTATGTAATTGAATGAATATTGGATTTGTTGGTTCACGGTAAGGTTTCTTTGATATAATGCATACGGCTTTTTTCTGTAGTAAAAGGGTTAAGTTTGTGTTTGTTTTGTATGTGCTTACCCAGCTCTCCACACAGTATGCCATATGAGGAACTATCAGTGAATTACATAAAATGCAAAGAGATTTCTGACACAGGAGATCCTTAACTTTATACAGTACAGCAATGGATTTAGACATTTTAGTTTTGACATAATTTGTGTGATTTCCAGTTTAGTTTATCAGCAATGACCCCTAGGAACTTGGTTTCCAAAACTGTACCAATTTCAACATTTTTATTTTAATTTTTCTGTGATTATATAATTTGCAGTTTCCAAATATTATACATTTTGTTTTTCCAAGGTGAATAGATAATTTATTGGCAGTGAACTATTGATTGATTTGTTTAAGTTCATTTTGTACTGAATCCAGAAGCTGCTTAAGATTTTCTCCACTACAAAAAAAGTTCATTCATTCATCTTCTTCCGCTTAATCCTTTTCGGGTCGCGGGGGGGCTGGAGCCTATCCCAGCATCTTTGGGCGAGAGGCAGGGTACACCCTGGACAGATCGCCAGTCCATCGCAGGGCCAACACAGAGAGACAGACAACCATTCAGTCTCACAGTCATACCTACGAGCAATTTAGACACAGAACATAAATCATTAATATACAAAATAAACAGCAATGGACCAAGCGCGGAACCCTGTGGTACCCCACACATCCTCTTCAGCAACTCAGAGTCTGTATTATTCACATGAACATATTGATATCTGTCTTCTAAATAGCTGTGTAACCATCTTCCATCCATCCATCTTCTTCCGCTTAATCCTTTTTGGGTCGCGGGGGGGCTGGAGCCTATCTCAGCATCTTTGGGCAAGAGGCAGGGTACACCCTGGACAGATCGCCAGTCCATCGCAGGGCCAACACAGAGAGACAGGCAACCATTCACTCTCACAGTCATACCTAAGGACAATTTAGAATCCCCAGTTTGATGCCAATTAACCTAACTTGCATGTTTTTAGCATGTGGGAGGAAACCGGAGAAATCCCGGAGTAAACCCATGCAGACACGGGGAGAACATGCAAACTCCACACAGATCACTGTTGGTCGGGGGCTGGGATCGAACCCAGGATCCCCCGGCCAAGGGTGAGTTGCTGTGCTTCCGCAGTGCTAACCACTCCGCCACCGCGCTGCCTGCTGTGTAACCAGTCCAAAGCAATTCCTCTGATGCCATACTTATGTAATTTACTGAGGAATAATTTATGGTCAACTGTATCAAATGCCTTTTGTAAGTCCAGAAATATTCCAACAGTGTATTCTCTTCTGTCTGTTGCATCCGTAATCTAATCTGTTCAACAAAGTCCACGAGTGCCAGTGAGGTGGTCCGGTTCTTCTTGAATCCATACTGTTGTTCACAGAGTATATTGTGCTTATCAATGAAATCATTTAGTCTCTTAACAAATATTTTTTCCAGTATTTTGGAGAACTGAGGTAACAAAGAGATGGGTCTGTAGTTTGACAATAAGTGTTTATCACCAGACATACAGAGGAATGACTCTTGCTATTTTCATTTCCTTTGGAAATTTACCAGCAGTAAGTGACATGTTGCATATGTAAGTGAAGTGTTTAACAATACAATCAATAATACATTTAACCAAGAACATAGTGAAATAATTACAATCAGTTGATTTTTTGTCTTTGAATTTGTTAACAATGTCAAGAATTTCTTTTTCATCTGTTTCTTTCATAAACATTGAGTGTTTATGTTGATGACATTGTCAGCACCACTTGTATTTGCTGATGATACAGTGGAGTTGGCGATCTTTTTTCCTATATTAACAAAATATTCATTAAACGTGTTGGAGATCAAGCTATTTTCAATGATTATTCCATTTTCTGAATTTAAATAAGAGATGTGGTTGGAATTTAGTTTTCCTCTCTTTGCTATATTATTTAACACCTTCCATATATTACATGTATTAGTTTTATTTTCCAATAATTTACTGTAATATATTTTTTTTACTTGATCTTAAGATACTAATGAGTTTATTTTTATGTCTTGTATTTCTTTTCAGCTTCCACAGTTCTTATTTTCAGAAACGTTTTGTATAACAAGTTTTTCTTTTTACAAGCATTTTGCAGGCCCTTGGTGATCCAAGGCTTATCTCTGTATTTAACTTGAGTCTCCTTTACCACTAGAGGGCAATGTTTATTATAGAGTTGTGATAAAATAGAGACAAATTCTCCATACGCTGTGTCAACGTCGTCAACATAAACACCGCTCCAGTCTTGTATTTTTAGATCATTTCTAAGATGGTTAATTGCAGTTTCTGTTACATGTCGTTTAAAAACCTTATCTCTGTCAACGTTATGTGTTACACCAGTGTCTGAAGAAACAAAAACAGGCAGATGGTCTGTCGCATCATTGATATTAAGGCCAGCAGTTACATTCCCCTTAATGGCATTTGTGAAAATGTTATCAATGAGCATTGCTGAATTTGTTGTTATTCTAGTGGGGTATGTTATTGAAGGATAGAAACCCATACAAAACATGGAATTTATGAATTCACTTATTTGGATATGGTCATTTGGATTTAATAAGTCAATACTGAAGTCTCCACAAATAAATACCAGCTTCTTATTACCTACTGCACTGAAAAGCTCAGACAATTTTTCTTTGAAAATGTCAATATCGGTACCCGGTGTTCTATAAATACAACTTATTATGATGTTTTTTGTTGTAATTAATTCCACAGTTATACACTCCATGATGTTTTCCATTTCCAAAGACATATTTTCTACAACTTGGCTTTGGTAGCAGGACCTGATGTATAAAGCAACACCACCACCCCTTTTTTTTGACCTGCTTGTGGTATATAAATCATAGCCTCTCATTTGCACTGTATGAAGTTGGTCATTTTTTAGTCAAGTCTCAGAAATTGCAACAGCAGAAAAAAATGTGTTATATTGCAACAAACTGTACTGGATTTTGGAAAAATTCATGTTGAGACTTCTACTATTAGTGTATTATTGACAATGATTGGTCAGAAATTGTATTTGTATTTGGTCTGAGCTAAAGTATTTACACTGATGTTTTACACTGTTGAAAAAGTGATTTTCATGATTGGTTTCATATTTAACACTGTGGCTTATGCTCAGTATATTCATACCTTTTAAAAATGAGGTTGTTTCCTATAGAAGTTTGCATCTTAATTATTCCAGTCAATGGAAACAAATGCTCAGTTTATATCTCTCAGATGATAATGAAATGTCAATCATTTCTGTTTGATTTTTGGCTCCATTGATTTTGGTGTACATTTGAGACTTTATTATAAATTTGTGAATTATTTCATGACTAATTTTTGTCTTTTTTAAAATAAAATTCCTTTTTTTTTTTTTTTTTTTAATAAATTTGAAACGGACTGTGGTCATTTTTTTTTTTTTTTTTACTTTTTCCTTATAACAATTTACATTTCTGACCATAATTTTACAGAGCCAGAACAGAACAATAGTTTAACTCTGATTTCAAAGAAAAAAATATTAATAAAATTGTATTTAATGAAACAAATTAACTTAAATGACCAAAGATGCTGTTATTTCCGTTATAATAGTTCTATATATTTATAGCTTTTTTTTTTTTTTTTTAGAAATCTCATCACCTAGACAGCAGGAAAAGCCTCTTATTTTGAAATACAAATGTTGGCACGTTTAGTTTGTCTGAAGGCTGCTGACGGATTAAAGTCATTGACTTCATGAATTTTGATCATCTTAATTTGCCAGGTACATAATAAGGAACATTAGTTAATATTAACTAAAGTAAAGGTAAAAACGGCTCCTTTTCATTCTTGTCTGAAATAAGAAAAACAAAAACCTAATAATTAAAAAGAAGAAAATAAACCTACCTGAGCTCCTAACCACACCTGTTAGCTAAGCGACTCTTCCATTATTGCTTCCGTTACCAGCGGGTTAAAACCATAATAAATGCCTCCAGTGCTTACATACCTCTTCTGCTTTTTTTGGCGTTTAAAGTACTTTAAAGTGCTGTTGCAATCCTGGAATTTCCCCGTTGTGGGACTAATAAAGGCTTATCTTATCTTATCTTATCTTAATAAGCTCATACTTCTCTCGCACAGTCACGCTACTAGCGAGACACTCTGCTTGGTGACTGGAACACTCACACGGGCGGGGCGCTTCTGAACTCCTCGTGGATGACGGTCACACATGTTGTTCGTGTCCGCACTTGCGGACCATCATTCCTTTATATTTTTTCTTAAATTTATATTTCCTCAGAATGGCGGGATATTTTCATGCATGGCGGGCCGCCACCGGGGAATGTTACCAGAGGAAACCCTGAACTGTCTTTAAATCTTGAAGTTTCCGTGGGTGTCTTCTATGAATTCTGATCTTCAGTTTGTTCCATAGATTTTCAATTGGATTCAGGTCAGGTGACTGACTGGCCACAGTTACATGGGCAAAATTTCTTCAATCTGATTACAATTCAGATCAGAATTTTACTGTTTACATTGATCCTGAAAAAGCTGATCTGATTAGGACGTGCGTTTCCATGTGTCATACGTTTGAACGAAATAAATCATTTTGACACGCGCACGTCGACATTTCGACATTCCGAAAATAGTAGAAGAAGCAACTTCCGGTGTAAGCAAGCCCCTCTTCGTGTCGAAATTGACCTGTATTGTGTTATTCAGACTGTACTTTTGCTTCTGCTGGTCTCCGTAATGAAGCTACAAGTACATACTTCTGCATATGACAAACAGAGAGGGACAGCAGAATGATACAGACCAATTTTGTTTTACTCCCGCTGTGGAGTGTGGGAAATGAGGAGGCCACTTTACGAGCAGACGAAATTTATTAACACTCTCAACATTCATACACAGGAAAGCAATGAATCAGCCAAACCAGGTTTCTCCTTATAAGCTCCACAGATCATCTCACATCTGCATGACAATTCACATCACACCGCATGATATCCAGCTCCACAATACATTTGCCTTCAACCCCCAGCTCCCTCTTCCTGCCAACTCCCCAGGACGTCCTTGCCTATTATTCTCTTATGTTTAATCACTGCCTCCTGACTGAGACGCTGTCTACAGATTCCCCCACAATATGCATTCCCACATCACCCCCCCCCCCCCCAGACAGAGTTTCAGTCATTACGTCTTTTGGGCTTCAGTCTCCTCCCATATCTGCTGTAACTGGGGTCTCTGTGCCGGCGGGGGGCCGCTGGATGTGTGTCTGACTGCGGGTGGACCAAGGCGAGGGGGGGAACTTCGCTCTGCCCGTGTGGCTGTCCTGGTGAATCGTTTGCCTGGAGAGTACTCCGTGGAGGTCTTCCACACCGGGGGCCCCGGGCCAGCAGCACTTGCTCGTCCGCCACTACAAAAGCAGGCTTAAGTCTGTCTATGCATATTTTCTCCCGATGCCCCCCCAAGTCTAGCAAAAAATGCTTGTCCCCTGTTTCCAGCACTCTGAACGGGCCATCATAGGGTGGGTGCAATGGCGGGCGGTGGGTGTCGTGTCTGACGAACACGAACTCCGCGTTCTTCAAAGTTTTTGACACAAAAGCGCGTGGGAAACAGTGGTGGGCCGGACCGGGCAGCATGCCTGTGTCTGCACTACACTGCAAACGCTGAGACGGGCAGCTGTCCGGCGCGGGATTGTCTGGCAAAAATTCCCCGGGTAGCCGCAGTGGCTGAGAAAAAACCAGCTCAGCCGGGGAAGCCTCCAAATCCTCTTTTGGTGCCGAACGCAACCCCAATAAAACCCACGGCAACCGGTCAACCCAATTTGCATCCATCAACGAAGCCCTGAGTGCTGCTTTCAGTGACCTGTGAAAACGCTTGCATAACCCATTTGCCTGTGGGTTGTACACGGTTGTGCAATGAATTGCAACACCCAGGCTGCGGGCCATCGCGGACCAAAGTTCGGAAACAAACTGAGGGCCCCTATCGGACGTGATGTCCGACGGGATTCCAAAACGTGCCATCCATGTTGTCAAAAAAGCGCGCGCCACGTCCGCGGACGTGGTTGCCGCCAGCGGGACTGCTTCTGGCCAGCGTGTGGTGCGGTCCACCACTGTCAGAAGGTGCGTGCACCCCTGCGATGGCGGAAGGGGGCCCACGAGGTCTACATGAACATGGTCGAATCTTTTAGCCGATATCCTAAACGGCTCCAAAGGAGCCTTCGTGTGTCTGTGCACTTTGGCTCGTTGGCACACTACGCAGGCTGCTGCCCACCCTTTGACTTGTTTGCGCAGGCCTGGCGACACGAATTTCGCTCCCACCATTTTGACTGACGCGCGCACTCCTGGGTGCGCCAAAGCGTGAACTGACTCAAACACGCGGCGGCGCCGCCACGCGACCGGGACCACTGGGCGCGGGTGTCCCGTGGAGACGTCGCAGATTAGGGGAGGGCTGCCGTCTTGCAGTACCCTGCTCTCCAACCTTAACCCTGTTGGTCCAGACTGGAGCGCGCGCACGTCCGTATCGCTAATCTGCTCTGCGGCCATGGCTGTATAATCTATCCCTACGCAGATCGGGGCCACTACCGCGCACGAGAGGCAGTCCGCCACCACATTCAGTTTACCCGACACATGCTGAATATCGGTCGTAAACTCTAAAATCGCGGCCAGCTGTCTCTGCTGCCGGCCCGACCATGGTTCCGAAACCTTGGCCATCACGAACGTCAGCAGCTTGTGGTCCACAAACGCGGTGAAGCTGCGCCCTTCCAGCCAGAATTGGAAGTGGCGTATGGCCAGGTGGAGAGCCAGCAACTCTCTGTCGAACGCGCTGTATTTACGCTCACTGTCGTGCAAAGTCCTGCTGAAAAAGGCGAGCAGCTGCCAAGAACCGGCGACACGTTGCTCTACGACGGCCCCTATGGCCACGTCCGAGGCATTGGTAGTGAGCGCTATCCTGGCCTCTGGGTCTGGGTGCGCCAGCAGTGCGGCGTTTGCCAGAGCTGCTTTCACCTCAGAGAATGCCTGCTCTCGCTCCGGAGTCCATTCGACTCCATCTGCAGGTTTCCGTCTCTTGAGTGCGGCGTACAGTGGCTGCATGAGCTGAGCTGCGCGGGGGAGGAAACGGTTATAAAAATTAACCATCTCCAAAAATTCCTGTAGCGCCCTGACCGTCTGAGGCCGGGGAAAGTTCGCCACAGTGCGCACTTTGTCGGGCAAGGGTATCGCTCCCTCCGGTGAGACGCAGTGCCCCAAAAAATCAATCCCCGTCACGCCGAACTGGCACTTCGCCGGGTTGATTATTAACCCGTGCTCCTCCAACCTCTGGAAAACCGTCCTGAGGTGGGTTGTGTGTTTGTCTTCGGACGCACTGGCTACCAGGATATCATCCAGGTAGACGAACACAAACGGGAGATCGCGCAACACCGCGTCCATCATGCGCTAGAACGTCTCTGCCGCTCCTTTTAATCTGAATGTCATGCGCAGAAACTCAAACAAGCCGAACGGAGTTATTACTGCTGTTTTGGGTATGTCCTCCGCGCGCACTGGGACCTGGTGGTAACCACGGATCAGGTCTATTTTAGAAAAAATGCGTGCTCCGGCGAGGTGGACGTAAAAATCCTGAATGTGGGGAATCGGGTAGCGGTCGTGTGCTGTGGCATTATTCAACCTGCGAAAATCGCCGCACAGTCGCCACGACCCCTCAGCCTTAGGGACCAGCGGGGATGCCTATGGGCTGTTCGATCGCCTGATGATGCCCAACCTTTCCAGGTTGGCAAACTCCTCGCGCGCTATGGCCAGTTTAGCTGCGTCCATGCGCCGAGGTTGTGCGAACACAGGCGGCCCGGTGGTGGTGATAAAGTGCTCCACCCCGTGTTTAGCGATGGCTGCTGAAAACGTCGGGACCGTGAGTGCTGGGAACTGAGTGAGCAGTGTGTGGAACTTACCGCCTGGAGCAGTGACGTTGGCTTGTGTTACTGGCCCGGCCCCTCGAGCTGTACAGGGGAGAGAGTCAAAAGACAGTGCATTAACCAGGCGCCTGTTAGCAACATCAACTAATAAACCATCCGCACACAGAAAATCAGCTCCCAGGATTGGGAAACTCAGTGCTGCTATGACAAAAGTCCACTCGTATGTATGGCCGTGTAGAGACAAAGCCAGTGTTCTCTCACCAAAGGTCTTAATGTCCGAGCTGTTTACTGCTACCAGCCCAGGGCCGCTAGGTCCTGCCAGCCGGTCGGCGTAGGTCGGCAGGATGATGCTTTTCTGGGCTCCGGTGTCTACAAGGAAATGCCTTCCTGAGCGCAAGTCCGTCACGTAGAGCAGCTTGTTCTCTTCGCCAGCGGACGCAGTTGCTGCCGACTGGCTCTGGCATTTCCCGAGCGCTTGAATTGGCATGGTGGGGCACATCTGCGTGCGTTCCCTCCAAAACGGCGGTGGTAGAAGCAGAGCGTGTCTCTCTGGCGCTCCTTGGCCCCCGCTGCCGCTACCGTCAGTGGCTCCTCGCCTCCTCTGGTCGTCCAGCTGGACTCCGACGCCACCGCGTTCACCATGAGCGCTCTGGTGGTGAGGATGATCCAGTCTGCCTCCTGGGCTAGCGCACGGTAGTCACGTGCGGCCAGCAACGGCAAATTGGCCAGAACCGCTCTCGCCTCTGTTGGAAGGTTCCGGAGGTCTTTTTTTATGGATGCCGGCTCCAGCACACACTGAAATATCATGGTATTTACTGTATTTAATAACTGTTCTTTAAAATTACATTTACCCCTGTGTCTTGCAGCTCGTCCGGAGCGGCAGTTCTCTGCCGTTTGCCGATGTCGGAACTAGGGCTGTGCGATATGACGATATATATCAGATGACAATATAAAAATGTCTATTGTTTCACAGAATACTCTATTGTTTTTATCGTATTTAAAAAGCACATACCCCCGTTTATTCAGTAAAGCTCCTACCTCACCACTACTTGTCAGCGCCCTGTCTCTTCCCGCAGTGATGCATGCGCAGCGGAACAGGTGTGTGGTGGGTGGCTAGGCTTTAGTCCAGTGGTTGCTAACTCCAAACTACCGGTTCAGATAGCTGCTACTCTTGTTTACCAGGGATGTGGGACCGTTTTTCATCGTGCTGTCAGAGAGGAGAGTTAGCTAACCTCGTTTTAATAGGAGGTAAGTAACGTTAACACCATGTCTAATTATAAAATGCTAAATGACGATAGTAAGTTGTGCTAACTGGAAACCGTAGAAGACAAATTACTGCTGAGTTTCTTAATTTTGTCTGAATTTTTTTTCTGTTAAAGCTGCAAAAGTGTATGATGGTGGCACATACACGCAAAATAAGTAATAAATACATTAAAACGGGTCAGAGGAGCAAGTTGGCTCTTAATGTAATTTATTTGACTTCTAATCATTTTAATTAGTCAAGTATTGATAATGAATAAAGTTAAAGTCATCACATGTATTTTATTACATTACCTTTTGTGTCTTTGACTTTGAGATCATGACCAATCTGAAATGTTTTTACTAAGAAGCAAACAGGTTAAATCAGCCAGAATGGCAATCATCAGGCTGTGGATCTACACTTAAATTGTCGTTGATTTAAACTAGCAGCTAATTTATAACTGTAGATGGCAGCCATGGGTAATTTTCTCATTTTCAGACTTTTTTTTTTTCTACTCTCCTCTGGCTCAGGAAATATTTAACTTATTGATGTTTACTTTTTATTCATATATGATTTAGAAGAAAAACCTGAAATTTATTAGAATCAAGTCTCAAATGCACATTAAAAAACTATTTTATAACAACACTGCAAAATTTTGAGAGAAAATGGTACATGTAAAGAAAAAGAGATGGTCCTTTTTATGATTATCTAAACTGTAGTATGTTCAAAACAAGAGAAGCTACCGGTGTCGTGCCAAAAAGTGATGGGCCAACAGAAACTGATTGGCCTGCTGCAGGAACATGCCTCGCTCGGCTAAAGCCATTTTTCTTCTGATTCTGAGGCTGACGGCTGCCTTTGATCAAAGTAGACATAACTTTTTGTCCATGAAATTAGTGAAGGTATGTCTGTGAATATTTAATGCAGTGAGGGATTAGTCATAATTTTAGACCCATGAGTTTTGTGTTGGAATAATCTGATGCCACATTTTATCCTGTAGCAGCTTTTAATGGTTTTCCTTATATGTTAAGAAAAGTGTGCTGAAATTAACAAAATCTGGGTATAGCGATGTAAAAGTCAATAAAGCTTTCCTTTTCCATGAACACTAGTGTTTATGCAGAATTTACCTTCTATAATCATATATTGTAAGTAGAATCCATAAAATATATGCTTCATCTGCCAAAAATTTATTAAGGCTCCCGATTTGGATTCAAACATTTTATCTGCCAAAAAATTACTTGACTTAGTTCTTCAAGATTGAATTGTGAAGATTACAATATAATATGTTCTGTCCAACTTGTGAATAGTCTTTAAGGGCTGTTATAGCTTATAAATATGTTATTTCACCTGCCAAAAACTGATTAAGGGCTTTAATGTTGATTGAAACAGTTTGTATGCTTTAAAAATAACTTAATTTGGTTGTTCATGGTTAAATTGTAAATATAATACTGTAACTTGCTCTGTCATACTTGTGAAATAGTCTCAAAGGGCTGTTATAGACCGGAGTGGTGGCCTAGAGGTAGAGCATCCACCCCACAACCGGGAGGTCGTGGTTCAAATCCCAGTCGGGTCATACCAAAGACCATATAAAAATGGAACTTCCTACCATCCAGCTTGGTGCTCAGCAAAAATGGAATGAGGCTGTTGGTCCGGATTGGCAGCCAAGTTTCTGTCAGTCTACCCCAGGACGGCTGTGGCTACAGTAGTAGCTTACCACTATCAATGTCTGTCTGGAGTGAATGAATAATGGACTCACTGTAAGCGCTTTGAGATGTCACTTGACATGTAAAGCACCATATAAATCTAATCCTGTGGAGTGTGTAAATGAAGAGGCAGATTCATGACAGATGATTTATTACACACTCAAATCTCACAAGCACAGAATGGACTGAATGGTTACAGCAAGCTCTCCTCTCTATATCCCAAGTCACACTTCACAAGTTTCATGGCACTTCATCTCACACAGCATGATATTTACACTACACTGCATTCAACCCCCTCTGTCCTTCCTGGGCATTGTTCTCCCATGCTTATTCCCTGTCTCTGTCTGAGGTGCTAAATAACCTGACTTCCCCAAGGTCCCAAACCCCCCCCCCCCCCCCCCCCCCCAGCATCTAAGACAGACATTAGTCCACACTCGCTTTTGGCTTCAGTCTCCTCCCATATCTGCTGTAACTGGGGTTTACCGCCTCCATGGTGCTGCTGTGCCGGTGGGGGGGCTGCTGGGAGCGTGTCTGACTGCGGGTGAGCCATGGTGGTGGTGGTGGTGGGGGCTTCGTTCTGCCCGTGTGGCTGCTCTGGTGAATCGTTTCCCTGGGAAGTTCTCCGTGGGGGTCTTCCACGCCGAGGGGCCCCAGCCAACAGCACTTGCTCATCCGCCACTACAAAGGCAGGTTTGAGTCATGTCTATGCCAATTTTCTCCCGTCTACCCCCCAAGTCTAGCACAAAATGCTTATCCCCTGTTTCCAACACTCTGAACAGTCCATCATAGGGTGGGCGCAATGGGGGGCGGTGGGCGTCATGTCTGACGAACACGAACTGCGCGTTCTTCAAAGTTTTAGGCACAAAGGCATGCGGAAAACTGTGGTGGGCAGGGCCCGGCAGCGTGCCTGTGTTTGCGCTTCCTGGGTGCGCCAGAGTGTGAACCAACTCAAACACGCGGCGGCGCCACGCGACCGGGACCACTGGACGCGAGCGTCCCGTGGAGACATCGCAGATCGGGGGGGGGGGGGGCGCCATCTTGCAGCACCCTGCTCTCCAGCCTTAACCCTGTTGGTCCAGACTGGAGCACACGCACGTCTGCATCACTAATCTGCTCCGCGGCCATGGCTGCGTAATCTATCCCCACGTAGACCGGGGCCACCACGGCATGCGAGAGGCAGTCCGCCACCACATTCGGTTTACCCGACACATGCTGAGTATCGGTAGTAAACTCTGAGATCGCGGCCAGCTGTCTCTGCTGCCGGCCCAACCACAGTTCTGAAACCTTGGCCATCGCGAACATTAGTGGCTTGTGGTCTACGATCGCGGTGAAGCTGCGCCCTTCCAGCCAGAACTGGAAGTGGCGTATGGCCAGGTGGAGAGCCAGCAACTCTCTGTCGAACGCGCTGTATTTACGTTCACTGTCACGCAAAGTTCTGCTGAAAAGGCGAGCGGCTGCCAAGCCCTGGCAACCCGCTGCTCCACGACAGCCCCTATGGCCACGTCTGAAGCGTCGGCGGTGAGCGCTATTCGGGCCGTTGGGTCCGGATGCGCCAGCAGTGCAGCATTTGCCAGAGCTGCTTTAACCTCCAAGAACGCCCGCTCTTGCTCCGGGATCCATTCGACTCCATCCGCGGGTTTCTGTCTCTTGAGCGCGGCGTACAATGGTTGCATGAGCCGCGCCGCGCGGGGAAGGAAACGGTTATAAAAGTTCACCATCCCCCAAAATTCCTGCAGTGCCCTGACCGTCTGAGGCCAGGGAAAATCTGCCACGGCGCGCACTTTGTCGGGCAATGGGATCGCTCCTTCCGGAGAGACGCGATGCCCCAAAAAATCAATCTCTGTCACGCCGAACTGGCATTTCGCCAACCCCAATCAACCCATGCTCCTCCAACCTCCGGAAAACCGTCCTGAGGTGGGTTTCGTGTTCGTCTTCGGACGTACTGGCTACCAGGATATCGTCCAGGTAGATGAACACGAACGGGAGATCACGCAGCACTGCATCCATCATGCGCTGGAATGTCTGTGCTGCGCCTTTTAACCCGAATGGCATGCGCAGGAACTCGAATAAACCGAACGGAGTTATTACCGCTGTTTTGAGTACGTCCTCCGTGTGCACTGGGACTTGGTGGTAACCGCGGACCAGGTCTATTTTGGAAAAAATGCGTACTCCGGCGAGGTGAACGGAAAAATCCTGTATGTGGGGAATTGGGTAGCAGTCGTGCGCTTTGGCGTTGTTCAATCTGCAGAAATCACCGCACGGTCGCCATGATCCCTCAGCCTTAGGGACCATGTGTAGCGGGGATGCCCATGGGCTGTTCGAACGCCTGATGATGCCCAACCTTTCCAGGTTGGCGAACTCCTCGCGCGCTATGGCCAGTTTAGCTGCGTCCAAGTGCCGAGGTCTTGCGAAAACGGGTGGCCCGGTGGTGGTGATAAAGTGCTCCACCCCGTGTTTAGCGATGGCCGCCGAAAACGTCGGGACCGTGAGTGCTGGGAACTGAGTGAGCAGTGCGTGGAACTTGCTGCCTGGAGCTGTGGCGTTGGCTTGTGCTGTTGGCTGGGTCGCTCGAGCTATACAGGGGAGAGAGTCAAAGGACAGTGCATTAACCAGGCACCTGTTAGCAACATCAACCAGTAAACCATGTGCACACAGAAAATCAGCCCCCAGGATATGATAATTCAGTGTTGCTACGACAAAAGTCCACTTATATGTACGGCCGTGTAGAGATAAGATCAGTGTCCTCTCACCAAAGGTCTTAATTTCTGAGCGATTTGCTGCCAACATCCCGGGGCCGCTAGGTCCTGCCAGCCGGTCAGCGTAGGTCGGCAGGATGATGCTCCTCTGGGCTCCGGTGTCCACGAGAAAACACCACCCCGAGCGCGCGTCCGTCATGTAGAGCAGCTTGTTCTCTTCACCGAGGGTCGCAGCTGCTGCCGACTGCCGGTCTTGGTGTTTTCCCGAGCGCTTGAATTGGCACGGTGGCGCACATCTGCGTGCGTTCTCTCCAAAGTGGCGGTGGTAGAAACAGAGCGTGTCTCTCTGGCGCTCCTTGGCCCCCGCTGCTGCTACCGTCGGTGGCTCCTCGCCTCCTCTGGTCGTCTCGCTGGTCTCCGCCGCTGCCGCGTTGACTGTGATCGCCCTGGTGGTGAGGATGATCCTGTCTGCCTCCTGGGCTAGCGCACGGTAGTCACGTGCGGCCAGCAACGGCGAATTGGCCAGAACCGCTCTCGCCTCTGTTGGAAGGTTCCGGAGGAAAAGGTGGGCAAACAGAAAGTGCCCGTCGTCCGTGCCCATTAACGCCAGCATCTTCTCCATCAGGTCGACGGCCGACCCATCTCGTAACTCGGTCCGCGCCAGGAGCCTCTCCGCTCTCTCACATTCCGAGAGCGTGTAACGCCGGGTGAGCGCAGCCTTGAGCGCCTCGTATTTGTTGCGGGCTGGTGGCTGATCGAGCAGGCTCGCTACCTGCTGGGCTGTGCGGGAGTCCAGCGCGGCTACCACATGGTAGAACTTGGTGTCGTCTGCCGTTACTCCCCGGAGGGCGCACTGGGCCTCGGTGTGGTGGAACCAAGAGCGCGGGTTGTGCTGCCAGAAATCCGGTAGCTTTACCGAAACCGCACACGCATTGCTGGGGGTTCCAGTCCGGGCTGTCTGTGGAATGGCGCGTCGCTGGGGCTTCCCGACCGGGCCGGCTCCGGGGTTCTTGCCTCGTGTTCCATAATACGTCTTGGGTCACCAGTGTGGAGTGTGTAAATGAAGAGGCAGATTCATGACAGACGATTTTTTACACACTCACATCTCACAACCACAGAATGGACTGAATGGTTACAGCAAGCTCTCCTCTCTATATCCCAAGTCACACTTCACAAGTTTCATGGCACTTCACCTCACACAGCATGATATTTACACTACACTGCATTCAACCTCCTCTGTCCTTCCTGGGCATTGTTCTCCCATGCTTATTCCCTGTCTCTGTCTGAGGTGCTAAATAGCCTGACTTCCCCAAGGTCCCAAAATCCATTATTATTATTATTATTATTGTTATTATTATAGCTTATAAATGTGTTATTTCACCTGCCAAAAATTGATTAAAGGTCTTCATGTTGATTGAAACAGTTTGCATGTTTTAAAAATGATTTTATTTGGTTCAGGATTAAATTGTAAATATAATACTCTTAACTTGCTCTCTCGCACTTGTGAAATGGTCTCAAAGGACAATAATTCTGTATTTTGCCTGCCAAAAATTGATTAAGGGTCTTAATCTGGATTGAAACTCCAGAAATTCATTCATAACTAGTTTATTCATGTGCATATAAACATGGCCAATGATAATGTTTACATATACACTAATAAATCGGTTATGATTGGATTTCTGCAGTTATCCGATTATTCAAGTGGCCATGTACACAGAACAAGCTGATAAAGACCATGTAAGTGCGGTCATTGCTCCAACTCATTCAGGTTGTTTATGTTTTGTAAAAGATCAATGGTTCAATAAATGTAAACATTTCATAATGTACTTGTACTTCTTTGTACTAAATTTGGAGTTGCCATTAGCTTGTTTTGCTATTATTTTACTTGTCCGGCCCACTTGAGATTAAATCTGGCAGTATGTGGCCCCCGAGCTAAAATGAGTTTGGCACCCTTGGTCTAGAGAGAGCTCTTTGCTTCTATTTGTCATGAGTTCTTTGTGGTGTGATCGGATGTTCAGACCTTTTTTAAAGGCTATCAGTCAGGACTTAATCAGCTGAAGTTAATTTGCACTGATGGGGGATGGGATGGCTTCCTAAATTATGATGGGTTTTAGCTGGTTTCTTGGCTTTCTATGCCTTTTTGCACCTCTTTTTCTTAACGTGTTCAATACTTATTCCCTGTGTCATTTTACTTTAAGTATAACTTGTTTTGTGAACACAGCTGCCTTGTTTTCTTTGTATGTATGGATTACTTGGGTTGTTACTGATATCTGGTGAAAATCTCAGATCAGTGGCTCCATCAGAAATATGTTTAATGAGAAAAATGTTGACATGTTCAATACTTATTTTCCCCACTGTATAACTAACGTTCTAGGGCTGGCTTTATGCTTTGAGCTTCAGACAAGGCTTGTGCATATGCGGCTGTATATATTTTTTTATCATTGGCATCTACTGTTCGACCAAGTGTTTGACTCGTATGCATAAGTGTGATCTGCAGTTTAACCCCAGCCTGACGGGTAGTGTGAATATGCTGATTGGCCAATTTACTCACCAGCTATATAGAAGAGAAGAAAAGCAAGATTCACATGCATTTTTGCAAGGACAATAATGACTGCATAAAGGCGAGAAAAGGAACTATGTTTTTACTGTTTTTACCGCTAATCGTCATTTCTTTCTCTGGTCTTTCCACATTTCTTTTTAATTTTTCATATTCTTCGTTCTCTTCGTTTTTCTATGCTGTGGCAGTGGCACCACCTTTTGAACGAGAGGCTGGAATCTTGCACACGTGTAGTCCGTGCGTATAGTCAACATGATCACAGAATCTGGGCTGCACGCACTCGGCTGCAGAGGAACTTGGCACAGCTTAGCGGACCAAATAGGATGATGAAATTTGCGTCACACAAACCTTGCGCTCAAGCTGAAGGCATACAGCCAGCCTAATAAAGATAATTAGCATCATTATTTAGTACGAAATATTTCACTGTCCCCAGATTTCTACTGCACCTTTCATGTCAGTCGTCGGTGCTGGAGGGTCCTGCCAACTTCAGTGTTGTAGAGACTAATGCATTCAAGCACCTGAACCACCTGTCCTTACGACTCTCTCAAGGTTCTGATAAGGAAGTGAAAGACTACCTGGCAGTGTGTCTCTCCTCTCTGAAGGTTACTTCATTTTTATTTCTTTTTTTAATGAGTTATCTTGTATGCGTCTCAGTGACAGTTTAGACATTTTTTTATGTTGACCTGTCTAATTAGGGATGCACTGATCCAGTTTTCCTGTCCACTGACCTAACGCCAATGTCTTCCCAGCCAGCATGTCCATGTGGGGCCCGCCAAAGGTTAAATCTGGGTTGTCTTATGGGTCCCATGTGGGTTTGTGTACAGGTTCCATGTTGGTCCTGTCAGTGTGTCCACATGGACTTTACCCATTTACCTATTTTCAACTTACTTTTTCTCATAAATTTGTTATTTTCTTGTACATTTGTGATTTCTTTCTCCCTAATTTGATAAATTTTTCTTGAAAATTTGAAACTTTATCATAAATTTGCAACTTTTTTTTACTGTAAACTTGCAACTTTTTTCTCATAAATTTGTTAGTTTTTCTTTTAAAATTGATTTTTTTTTCTTGCAAATTGGCTAACTTTTTCTTGTAATTTTGGAACGTTCTCATAAATTTGCCTATTTTTACTGTAATCTTGCTACTTTGTCCTCATAAAGTCACCTTTTTTCCTTGTAAATTTGTCGATTTTTTTTCCCCCATAAATTTGACTTTTTTTTTTGTAAATTTTCAACTTTTTTTTAACTCTAAACTTAGAACTTTTCCTCAGAAATTTCAGACTTTTCTCATATATTTTCAATTTATATACTCATATATTTACTACTTTGTTAATTTGCACCTTTTTCCATTTTTTTCCTCATAAATTTGATGTTTTTTCTTGTGAATTTACTAAATTTTTCTTGTAAGCTTGTAACTCTTAAAGTAATTTGGGTTTTTTTCTCATAAATTTGCAACTTTTTCTCATAAATTTGCGACTTTTCTCTAGTAAATTTGCAACTTTTTTTTCCAGTAAATTTGTGACTTTTTTCTCATAAATTTGTGACTTTTTTCCTAGTAAACTTATGACTTTTCTAGTAAATTTGTGCCTTTTTCTAGTAAGCTTGTAAGTAGAGAAAATTTGTTTATATAGCACTTCTCACAGAAAGGATCACAAAGTGCTTCACAATAAAATAAAACAATCACAAATACAACAATAAAGGCAATGAAACACAAGTTTAAAGACATTAAAAACAAAAATCATAATCCATAAAACTTAAAAGCCTGTTTAAACAGGAGTGTCTTCAGCTGCTTTTAAAAAGCGTCAACAGAGTCTACTGAGTGCAAAGACAGTGGTAGATCATTCTACAGTTTTGGCGCCACTGCCTGAAAGGCTCTTTCACCTCGAGTTTTAAAATGAGTTTGAGGGACAGCCAGTAAAAGTTGATCCGAGGATCTCAAAGACCATGAGGGGTTATACACTTTAAGCAACTCGGTGATGTATTTAGGGACCTGGTCATGAATAGCTCTTAAAAACAAGAACTAAAATTTTAAACTGAAATGTGCCTTTTCTAGTAAACTTGTGACTTTTCTAGTAAATTTGCAACTTTTTCCTCATAAACTTGACTTTTTTTTTAGTAAATTTGTGACTTTTTCCTCATAAACTTGACTTTTTTTTTTAGTAAATTTGTGACTTTTCTAGTGAACCTGTGACTTTTTTTCTATTAAACTTGTAACTTTTCTAGTAAATTTGCAACTTTTTCCTCATAAACTTGACTTTTTTTTAGTAAATTTGTGACTTTTCTAGTAAACCTGTGACTTTTTTCTATTAAACTTGTAACTTTTCTAGTAAAGTTGGGACTTTTTTTCTAGTAAATTGGTGACTTTTTTTCCCCTCAAACTTGTGACTTTTTTTCTTGCAAATAAGGGACTTTTCTAGTGAACCTGTGACTTTTTTCTAGTGAACCTGGGACTTTTATATTGAATTTGGGACTTTTATATTGAACTTGGGACTTTCTTCTAGTAAATTTGAGACTTTTTTTTTTAATCCCCCGCCGGTCAAAGCTTAAAGGGGGTGAAGACCGACGGGGGATTATATTATCAGTCCGTCCATCTGTCTGTCCCCCTTTTGTGAAATCAACTCCTCCTACAGTTTTGGTCTGATTGTTTTGAAACTTGGTACCATGGTGTGATATACTCTGATGATGCACATATTGCAATTTCACTCTCATCAGATGACCTTGAGGTTGGAGGTCAGAGGTTGGAGGCTTATCATAATTTCATTCTGCCACTGTAATTATATTGAAAACTTTTTGCACTTGCCTCAGTGCTCTTGTTTCTAGTGAACTTGTGACTTTTTTTAGTAAACCTGTGACTTTTTTTCCTGGTAAATCTGTGGGGTTTTTTTTCATAAATTTGCTCCTTTTTTGTATATTTGTCACTTTTTTCTTACAAATTTTGGGGGAAAAAAAATGTGAAAATGTATGCCCGTTTTGGTAATTTTGCCTATGGCATCAGTGTGGGCGGTGCGGTGGCGCAGTGGTTAGCACTGTGCCAGCACAGCAACTCACCCTTGGCCATGGGATCCCTGGTTTGATCCCAGCCCCTGACCAACAGTGATCTGTGTGGAGTTAGCATGTTCTCCCCGTATCTGCGTGGGTTTACTCCGGGATTTTTCCGGTTTCCCCCCACAGGCCAAAAACATGCAGGTTAGGTTAATTGGAGACTCTAAAGTGGCCCTAGGTGTGAATGTGTGTGTGAATGGTTAAGGGATAGCGCCGTACCGTGGCTGCTTCATCCATCCAGGTGGATGCCCTCAATTTCCCCTCTGGGGATCAATAAAGTATAAAGTATACAAGTATACAGTGTTACTGAACCTGCTCACCCATTTTAAACCACGTGGGGCCCAGATGGGTTTAAAGTGGGTACACAGATTACTTGCTTACCCGAACCACAGGTAAAGTCCATATGCGTCCCATATGCGTCCCATAAGACAGCCCAGGTTTAACCTATGGTGGGGTCCACATGGACATGCTTGCTGGGTTGGCTCTGATATCTGCCAATATTCACACTGAGCCCATCTGATACCATGGTGAAATTAAAAAGGGTAAATTACAACTTCCGGTCTGGACACCATGGTGATAGCAGCTTAACGCTGAAGCTCCAAGACCCCATCCGTGAAAATACCTTGAAAATCAGATTTAACAGATTTTTTTTTTTTGGATTTTTGGAAGAGTGAAAATCAAAAGACAAAGTCATTATGCCTAAAGGAAAACAGAAGAGATCGACATTTGCCAGGCCAAGAGAATCTGACCTGGAGGACATCCACTCGGAAACAGAGGAGCTGAATGAGGCTAGCAACACGGTTAGCTTAAAAACGATAATTCAAGAATTAAGAGAATTTCGCCGAGAGTGCTGGGTCGAATTTCGTGAAATTAAAGACAAAATAAAAAGGACAAACAACAGAGTGGACCAGGCTGAGGACCGAATCATGGAAGCAGAGGAAAGAATAAAAGGGCTGGAAGAAACCGTGCTGGAATTACTGAAACGACAGACAAGACTGGAGGCTAAGCTAATCGACCAAGAAGGAAGACTAAGAAGGGCCAACATAAGAATTCATGGTCTGAAAGAAGGAGTTGAGGATGGTTTCACTACAATGGCTGCATGCATGGAATCCATACTGAGAGAGAAGTTGGAAATTCCTCAATCCACCGACTTGAAGATAGAAAGGGCGCACTGTTCATTAGCCCCAAGGCTGTCGGCGGAAGCGCCCCCGCGATCGGTGGTGGTGAAGTTTTCCAACTTCAGAACAAAAGAAGAGGTTTTGAGACTGGCTTGGCAGAAAAAAGGATTTATGCACCAAGAAAGAAAAGTTTTTGTGGAGCACGACTACGCCCCGGAGGTCCTTAAAAAGCGTCGGGAATACAATGACGTTAAAAAGGTACTAAGAGAGAAGAAACTGCGCTTTCAAACTCCATTTCCGGCGAAGCTGTGGGTTTTTTACGGGGAAGAGACATGTCTCTACAACTCGGCGGAAGAAGCAACCAGGGATTTGGCGAGAAGAGGGCTCGTGGTAACGGTGTATAAACCCGCAGCAGACCCGATTGAAAGAATCAAGGCTCAAACGTGGTGCACACAGAGACCCTCAAAATCCACGGGCCAGCAGCGGGAAACCCAACGCCAGGGCTGTAAGGAAAAACTGAACGCTTTCAGGAGGGAATAACGATATTTTTAATCAATCTGCGCATCAAACCCTCCTCCTACAAGGTAACAAACATTAAAGGAGATGAAGAATCAGCAAGTATGAAGTGGTAAAACATTTCATGGAACAGTCATAATATGAGAAACAAGTAAGTCTTTAAAAAAAAAAAGAAAAAAAAAAAAAAACTTGTTAAAATAGAATTGTGACAATGAACCACATGATCTCTCCACACTAACAAATACTGTATTAACGTGATTGTTTACTGTGACGGTTGTAAAGAACTGAGGTCCACACGAATAGTGGTTTCAACAGAGTTCTCTTTTAAAACTAGGAGCGGGAAACATTAACAGGCGGCAACATCAACACATCGCCATTTTCATATAATATCACTCGGTGAAGGTCAACTCTGACCTGTGACGTCACCACAGTCTTAAAGACACACCACATATAAATATCACATTATATGACATCTCCCCCTTTTTTTTTTAGTTTTTTTTTTTTTCAGAACAAAACAATTTTTCAATTCAAACATTTTTCATTTCCATTTCACCCTTCCCCACAGCCCATGGCTTAATCATTGAACCAAATATAACCACACTTATCACAGTGAACACGTGAATTTCTCTCTTTTTTCATTCATTTTTTTTTTTTTTTTCTACAAATCTAGTCTTTGCACAGGTTTAATCATTCTACCAGACCGGGTAAACAACAGTCCTTGCTTTGGGTCTGGCGGTTTGACACTGGATTCTGGTAAAATAGTGTCACCAGCAGCTGCAGTTTCAGGCTGCTGATCGACAATCTCTGGCTGCAGGTCATTTGGAGCTGAAGAGGGTATCTCTCTGGCTGATTCAGGATCATGTTGCAAGTGACGGCGGTTGCGTCGCAAAGTTGCTCCTTGGGGTGTTTCAATAAAAAAGGAGCGAGGTGTGCTGCTTTCTCCTGTGACAACAGCGGGTGTTTTCCAGGATTTCTGATGGTCCAGCTTTGTGAGGACTGAATCTCCTGGCTTTAACGAAGGTAGGGGTTTAGCTCCATGGCGCTGATTAAAGTAGAATGCTTGTTTCTGTTTCTCCATTGCATCCTTGTTCCTGACGACTTCCAGATCAGGCCATCGGGGCTGAAGATTCACTTCCAGTGTAGGAAGAGTTGTTTTGATCTTTCGACCCATAAGTAGCTCTGCAGGACTCACACCTGTGGTGGTGCAGGGCGTTGATCGAAAGCACATGAGGGCGAGCAAAGAATCTTGCTGCTTTAAGATTCTTTTTGCTGTTTGAACTCCCCTCTCTGCATGTCCGTTTCCTTGGGGGTTGTGTGGACTTGAGGTGATGTGCAAAAAGTCAAACTCCCTTGCAAACTTTTTAAATTCTTGGCATGAGAATTGAGGCCCATTGTCAGATACAACCACATCTGGACAACCAAACCTTGCGAACACTGCCTTCAGCTTTAAGATCATCTGAGAAGCAGTGGTTACTGGCAGATGAAGTATCTCGAGGAACCGAGAGAAATAGTCTGACACAACAAGGTAGGTGTGCTTGTTATGCTCACACAGGTCAACAGCAAGTCTCTTCCAGGGCCGATCAGGTAGAGGGGTTGACAAGAGAGGCTCTTTTCGCTGAGCTGGTCTCATCTCACGACACACCTGACAGGACTGGACTTTGCGTTTGATTTCAGATGAGATGCCAGGCCACCACACAGATGTGCAAGCCCGCTCTCTGCATTTTGTCAGACCTTGATGTCCATCATGTATTCGATCCAAGATGTCTGCTCTGAGCACATCCGGAATCAACATGCGGCTTCCTCTGGTGATAATTCCATCGCATTCAGACAGTTCATTTTTAATGGGAAAATAGTCTCTGATAGCTGCTGGGACATTGCCTATGTATTCTGGCCATCCTGACTTGATGTACCACAACACCAACTGTAGGTTACAGTCAGCTGCTGTAGCGGTCTTTATAGTGTCTATTTTATGTGTAGTAGCTGGCAAGTTATCAATAACTGCTGCTATGTAGCATGCTACATCAGAGTGAGTATCAGTCTCGTTTTCTACGCGCTGTAGTGGACTTCTTGAGAGTGTATCAGCTACTACCAAGGTCTTTCCCGGAGCATATTCGGCTGTCGGTTTGAACCTCATAAGTCTCATAAGTAGCCTTTGGCACCGTATTGGCACATTGTCCAGGTCCTTTTTGTTCATGAGAGGCACCAAGGGTTTGTGATCTGTGACCAACTTAAAATCTTCCAGACCACAGAGGTACTTCTCGAATCTCTCACATGCCCAGACACTCGCCAAACACTCCTTCTCTATCTGTGCATATCTAGTCTCGGCCTCTGACAGACGACGTGAGCAGTATGCCACAGGTTTCCAGTTTCCATCGTGCAGTTGCAGTAGTACTCCACCTATACCATAGCTGCTGGCATCGGCTGATACGGCAGTAGGTCGATTCACATCATAGAATTTCAGAACTGGAGAAGTAGACAGAATGTCTTTGATGCGTTGAAATGCCTCCTGCTGAGAATGGTCCCACATCCACACTGACTTGGATTTCAACAGTTCATATAGTGGCTGGCCCACTGTCGACAGATTTGGGATATATTTCCCTAGGTAGTTAAACATGCCTAGGACACGCTTGAGGTCATGCACGTTCTGTGGTGGAGGGAGCTCGCGGATTGCCTTGACTTTATCAGGGTCGGGTCTCACGCCTGATTTGTCAATTTCTTGGCCCAAGAAGTGAAGCTTGTTTTGTCTAAACTTACATTTTTCTCTGTTCAGTTTAAGTCCGGCTGACTCGATCCTTTCCAGTACCTTGCTGAGACGCTGGTCGTGCTGTTCAGGAGTGTCGCCGTACACCAGTATGTCATCCATGTAGATAGCCACGCCTTCCAGGCTGTTGAGGGTTTCTGTCATTTTGCGCTGAAAAATTTCAGGAGCGCTTGAGATCCCAAATGGAAGACGTTTGAATGCATATCTCCCAAAGGGTGTGATAAAGATTGTTAATTTACTGCTTTCTGGATGGAGAGGAATCTGCCAAAACCCGGAGGCAGCATCCAATGATGTGAATGTGGTTGCTCCACTAAGTTTTGCAGTGATTTCCTCTGCAGTAGGAAGAACATACCTCTCTCTTCGTACAGCTTCATTTAACCTCTTTAAATCGACACAGATCCGCACTTTTCCATTTTTCCTTGGGACTGGCACCATTGGCGCGCACCAATCTGTAGGATCAATCACAGCTTCAATCACATTATTCTCCTCCATACGCTGCAATTCCTCTTTAACCTTCTGCAAAAGTGGCAAAGGGACACGACGGGCAGTGTGCACTGTGTATGGCTGAGCATTCTCTTTTAACAGGATTTTAACTGGTTCTGTTTTAAGTGTTCCATGCTCACCAAATGCTTTGTGTACTTCTTCAACACGCTTCACAAGCCCCATCGACATTGCTGTATCTCTGCCCAGCAAATTGTTTGCATTATTGCCACTGATGACATACACAGGAAAAGTATATGGTTTTTCTTTGTATTCTGTGAAGGCTTGAAATTTTCCTATACAGTCCAACTGACCACCCGGGCTGCACAGTGTGACATTAGATGGCTCTAATTCCTTCTTAGGAACTAGTTCGTTAAATGTCTTTTGTCCCATAATGTTTGCATCTGCACCCGTATCAATTTTAAAATTGACTGGTGTTGTTCCAATTGTAAGCTGTATGGTCCATGGGTCATCATTTCTATCTGTTTTTGTGACTGCGCCCAAAAAATATGGTGTCTGGGAAACTGTCTCTTCAGTGACTTCTCTGACTGATTTACTGTGACATTTCTTTTCCCAGTGACCCACCTTTTTACACTTGTTGCATGTTGACTTCATGGCTGGGCACTTTTCAGGATCTCTGTGTTTTAATTTTCCACATCTTCCACACCATGAGTCTTTTTGCTCTCCACTTTTTTTCTTCCTTGGTTTAAATGGAGATCTTCCTCTGCCTGCTGCTTTTCCCTGGATCTCCTGCACCGTGGCGTGTGCCTCCCCCTGCTGGTGAACCTGGAGGACAACCTCCTCGGACTGGCGAACGATTTGAATAGTTTGGGCAAGCGTTACATCAGCCATCATCTGCAGTTTACGTGACAGCTCTTTATCGAGGATGCCCACAACAATTCGGTCACAGATATGTTCATCTCTCTTTACACCAAAGTCACAGTGTTCTGACATCTCAAAAAGGGCTCTGATAAACATTTCCACTTTCTCACCGGGCCGCTGCAGCCTCTGGTGAAAACAAGCGCGCTCATGGATCACGTTCCGTTTGGGACAGAAGTACTCGTCGTATTTTCCTAACACAACGTCAAACTTCTTTTGATCCGCTTCCTCAGTAAATGAGAATGATTTGAAGATGTTTTCAGCTTCTGGGCCCATGGCGTAAATCAGTGAACTGACCTGAACTTCGCCGTCCTCTTTATTCAGTTTTGTAGCCGTCCGGAAACGCAGAAAGCGCTCTTTCCAGCCCGCCCATTCATTTGGACGATGAAAAGGAAAACTTTCCGGGGGATTAAACTTGGCCATCTTACTGAAGCAGAGCGTCCGTCAAGCACTTCTGACACCATGTAAAGAACTGAGGTCCACACGAATAGTGGTTTCAACAGAGTTCTCTTTTAAAACTAGGAGCGGGAAACATTAACAGGCGGCAACATCAACACATCGCCATTTTCATATAATATCACTCGGTGAAGGTCAACTCTGACCTGTGACGTCACCACAGTCTTAAAGACACACCACATATAAATATCACATTATATGACAACGGTGGTGGGAGGTTGCGCACAATTTCATAGGGTATAGGCATAAAAAAAAAAAAAAATCATTACAAGTTCGGATTGGGATCTGAAATTCACGTTAAAAACATGGGACAACTTACAGGGGTAAGAGAGGGCCCTCAACACGTTACAGAGTTTGAGGAATTTCCCTCAGAGCCAACACACCAACAAGGCTCTTCTAACGTCGCTAAAAAGACCTCAGCTCAGGAAGGTCTTTTGACAGTTTTTTGTTTTAAAGTTTTATATGCTGTGTTCTTAATGTTTTTTAAGTTCTTAATGTTCTTTCAGTTTCTGAGTAGCATAAAAGAGGGCCACTACACTGTTATACTAAATAAGACAACACAATGGAGAAACAGGGTGTAACCAAAATAATCTAATATAATGTAAAAGGGATCCTGAATCCAGTTAAAAGATCCAAGATTCTTGGCAAAATGAAAAAAGACAAAGCAGGAATAATATTTTTACAGGAAACCCACCTAACAGACTTGGAGCACACTAAACTTAATAGACAAGGGTTTAAACTGATCTCTTCATCTTCATATAAGTCAGGGAGGAGGAGGGGGGTAGTGACATTGATCTCAACCAATATTATGTTTGAAAAAAATTCAGAACACAAAGATAAAGAAGGGAGATTTAGCATGGTACTTGGTCGGCTAGAGGGAGAAGGTATCACCCTGCTGAATGTATATGCACCTCCAGGGGCTAACTGGAAACTTTATAAAAATGTATTTGACCTAATGATAACTAAAGCCAAAAGTTTAGTGATATGTGGTGGAGACTTCAATCTAAGACTGAATCCATACTGGGATGCATCAGGTAATTCTCCACATCAAAATAACACTCAAAGTAGAAAAACTTGGATGCTACTAAAAGAAATGGGAATCTGTGACGTGTGGAGGGAACTCAGCCCCAGTGTAAAAGATTATACATTTTACTCAGCACCATATTCATCATACTCAAGGATTGACTATTTTTTTATGTTTAATAGAGACATTGGAAGAGTAAAAACATGTAAAATAGGACTGATGGATCTCTCTGACCACAGTCCGATCTACATGGACTTAAATATCCAAAAATACACAAATAATAATACTTTCTTGGAGGTTAAATTCAAATGTGCTGAAAGGACCACTGAAAGATGAATTGGAATCAGATATTCTCAGATATTTGGAAGAAAATGATAATGGAGAAGTATCCCCTTTAATACTGTGGGACGCATGCAAAGCTGTAATAAGGGGAAAGATTATCGCAAAACTGGCAATCCAAAAGAAACAGACAAGAAAAACTAATCACATTAGAGTCAGAACTTAAGAAACTAGAAAAAGAGCACAAAGACAACACTCATTCTAATGACTCGCTCAAAATTAAGGAAATTAAAAAACAAATAAATGAGATCTACACAATAGAAATCCAGAAGAAACTTACATTTCTGAAACAAAAATACTATGAAACAGGTAGCAAATTGGCAAAATTACTAGCCTACAAATTGAGGAAACAACAAACGGAGAGAGCAATCTACAAAATCAGAGACCCAGTATCAAAGGAAATAAAATTTAGAATTCAGGAAATTCTTAAAAGCTTCAAGAATTACTACAAGAACTTATACTCCCTCAAAAAACGCAAAAATGCATCCGAAGCCTTCCTAAATACATTAAATCTTCCCCAACTTACTGAGTCACAAAATAAAACACTACTGTCAGAAATACAACCTAAAGAATTAGAAAAAGCAATTATGAAACTTAAAGCTAACAAATCCCCAGGAGCAGATGGCTATACAGCAGAGTGGTACAAAACCTTTAAACAGCAACTATCTCCTCTCCTCCTGAAAACATTTAACTATGTCCTCCACACAGGGGAAATCCCCCCCTCCTGGAGAGAAGGGGTCATTGCAGTCATACCTAAACCTGAAAAGGATAAACTAGACTGCTCCAACTACAGACCAATCAGTGTGTTAAATCAGGACTATAAACTTTTTACCGCTGTCCTTGCCAAAAGGTTAGAAAATATACTGACAGACTTAATTCATTTAGACCAAACAGGTTTTATAAGACAAAGACAGACACAAGATAACATTAGACGCACTTTACACATAATTCATCAGATAAAAAAATATAATTTAAATGCAGCCATATTGGGATTAGATGCTGAAAAAGCATTTGATTCGGTTGACTGGTCTTTCCTATATAGAATCTTATCCAGTTTCAATTTTCATAATAACTTCATTAGAACTATCCAGGCATTATATAAAAAACCAACAGCTAAAATAAGGATTAACCCCTTGCACTCTGGTCAAATTTCCCTAAAAACGCCAAAAAATAACGGACCCAAAGTAAATCAAAAGCTGTTCTTCAACCCTTTGCAGCATCTTCATGGGGTTGGTCTCATTTAAAAGAAAACACTTTGAATTTTTTGGCAAAACAGTCATAATCTCTCTAAGTGCTCCTGCCGCCGAGTAACGGTCATCTAAACATACTGAACTTGAAGAAAATAAATTTCGCCTGGGTGTTTTTTTGGATACAAATGCTTGCAAATAACACACAGCTGTTATTTGGGCTGCACGGTGGTGCAGTGGTTAGCACTGTGGCAGCACAGTTTACCCTCGGCCGGGGGATCGCGGGGATCGTGAGATCGTGGGTTCGATCCCTGCCCCCGGCCAACAGTGATCTGTGTGGAGTTTGCATGTTCTCCCCGTGTTGCGTGGGTTTACTCCGGGATTTCTCCGGTTTCCTCCCACATGCCAAAAACATGCAGGTTAGGGATAAGGGGCGCTTGCGCACGCAGCGACCGGCAGCTGGTGGCTTGTCACCAGACTGCAAAACAAATCTACCTACGGGTACAAAATAAGTAATAAAAAAAAAAACAGCTGTCAGATCCTGGCTGGAAAATGCAACAGAAATGTAGAACCAAGTGTTATCCAGCTGAGGTCAAAATTTTGTAACAATACCACAAAAAATGAATATATTACACAGCTTTTTCCTCGGGTTGTTCCCAGGTGTTTTTGAACTGTGCCAAATTGTGCCAAATGGCACAGTTTGGAAAAACGTCTGTAACTTTTGAATGATTCAATATTGAAGCTTCATCTTGGGCTCTAATGAAAGGTGAAGGGCTGTGTGTGTGTGGGGGGGGGGTTGTTTATTCATTCATGAATGAATGAATGAATGAACAAACAAGCCCCCACACACAAAGAAGCATGCCACGTAAAAAATGTGTGGCTTTTTTTTTTTTTTTACAAGAAAAAATAACCTACAGAGCACTAAAAATTATACTAAAATATCTGTAATGTAGAAGATAACAACTCCCCTCCCCCCCCCGCTACAGAGGACGAACATCGCCCATCGCTACATGACGGACTGCGGTGATGGTGCGCCGCAGTCTACTACGCACAGTTGTACTAAAATATCTGCAATAATATCTGCAATCCGCTACAGAAGAGTAGCGGGGGGGAGGGGGGGGCTTCACGGTCCGGACGCGGCGCACGGGTCGCCGCGGTCCGTCATGTGGCGATGACACACAGTTGTAATTTACCGATCGGTCAAAAGTCATTTTGATTACAGTTTTCAGGGATAAAGAATAATTTAGCTTATAACACTTACCTGTCCACAACAGCAGTGTCGCTGGCGAACTTCTGTTCCTCATTGTCAGATGAACATGAAGGTGGTCCGCTTGTTACGGACTCGTGGTTCTGGTCACACGACCCGGTCAAACCATGATTCCATTATTGCGGTTTTGCGCTCCCATGATTGCGGTTTTGGCGAACGATTTTTCAAAACAAATAAGAACAGTAGTAAGAAAAAAAGACTGGCGAACGCATGTGTGTCACCCAGCGGCTTACACAAAACAGATTTTACGCACGGGACGTACGCTTTCAGTTGTAGAAGTTCTCTGCTTCAATTGGCTCGCTGTATTCGCAGCCGTTGGTAGGCGGGTCCTTCTTGCTAGGTTTTCAGTCATTGGTTCTTCAAGGTTTCAGAAACCCAATTCAAGGCTCTTATTAGTCGAATGAGAGGTCAATCAAATCTAAACCAATCAAAGCACTCCTTTGGCTTTCTGTTCGCGGCTGTGTCTGTAGTGGAAGAACGGAAATGCAGCTTTTTTTTTTTCAGTGCACCCTAGGACGCAGAGACGTGACCGACTGCGGTATCCCGGAGTGCAAGAGGTTAACGGTAAATTATCATCATCTTTTGAACTGGAAAGAGGATGTCGTCAGGGCTGCCCCTTGTCTCCTCTGCTCTTTGCAATCTTCATAGAACCTCTGAGCCAATGGATAAGACAGAATCAAAAAATTCAAGGTATTACACTTGGTCAGAAGGAACATAAAATAGCACTCTTTGCTGATGACATTTTAATATACCTGGGGCAGCCGGACACCTCTTTTCCAGAACTAATCTCAGTTTTTTCAGAGTTTGGAGAGTTATCGGGGTATGAATTAAACATGCATAAAACCCAAATTTTAACATTCAACTATGACCCAAATCAATATTTACTAAGCAAACTCAAAACTAACTGGGAGATGGAATCTATGAAATATCTGGGGGTCAATATCCCGAAACAACTCAACAAAATTATAACACTAAACTATGATCCACTGATGGCAAAAATAAAATCTGATCTAGCAAGATGGAATATGATACCATTCTTGGGTACTGCACAAAGAATTGAAGCAGTCAAAATGAATATACTTCCACGTCTTCTATACCTTTTCCAAACAATATCTCCCAAAAAAACATGGCAAAAACTGGACAGAAGGATCTCAAGATTCATATGGCAGGGCAAGAGACCTAGAATCAGATATAGAACCCTACAGCTAAACAAAGACAAAGGTGGGCTTGCGCTGCCAAACATCAGGGACTATTTTAAAGCCGCATAAATTAAAACTTTAGTAGAGATATGTAACCCAGTCTACACTGCACAATGGAAGGAGATTGAATGCCAATAACGAGTGACATTCCCCAACAGGCGATAATAGGGAACAATGCCTTACCTAAACGTTTGAAAAACACTAACCCGTGGATAGAGACCCCTGTAGCGGGTTGATTCAACCCCCCCACAACACACAGAGACAGTCAGCTCGTTACTCCTGGGTTTTTTCCGCTGCATGCTGAGTTTACAGCTGTGAGGTTAAAGTGTCATCCATGCATTGTGTTCATGCATCCTGTCTGTACCTCTGATATGCAAATGCCCAGATCGACTGCTGTGAATGTCTTTGATGTATTGTCTGAGTTGGGTATATATGCTGCACTGTTCTGTAAATCTGCCTCTCATTCACTGACTCCTTCAACTGCTGCAGACACGCACTTTGTGTCTCCTCTCTGAGAGCCTGAGGACATCACCTCAGCCCGCAGCACGAGGGCTGGGGAGGTGTTCCGATGAAGGCGGTATGATTCAATAAACTCTACTAAAAACTCCATCGCTGCCTTTATTTTATCATGCCGCTTCACTGGTGACCCCGAACATGCACACGCTTTGTGCAATGCAACCTTCTGGTCTGGACAGCCACGCTGGCGACCCGACGCTGAAGAAAACGAGCTGCCGGCGAACGCAGCACCGGGCAGTGATGCTCCGCCGACGAGCGAACGCAGCAGCCTGACTGATCTGCCCTCCCTGCGGCTTCAGGGAGGCCTCAACGCAGGCGAGCTACTCTCCCGGCATCACCCACGACCGGGAAAACTGCAGAAAACGTCATGGCGCGACCCTCGCCTGAGATCGGGACGTCCACGCTGGACCGGCCGAGGGACACAACATTTTCTCCCTCTCACCGCTCCTCCTCCCTCTCAGCGATCCTACTCATCTACCCGAGCCTGAGGAACAAAGATCGTCTATCTCCCCTCAACGCTCCAACGCACCATGACTAATCTGCAGCCACAGCCCATCATAGATGTTTAACGGCGCCGTCTGCGCCAATGTCCACCAAGTTTCCGACCCTGGTTACCTCTCCAGCGGGCCCACCCACGCAAGGAGCCCCGGCACACGTACCGGGGGTGACGAGGACGGCGCAACACGCACGGAACAAGAATGGCTCCAGAGACCGCCATCGTCCTGCGCAGCTGCACGCAGAACCTTCAGGGCTGCGCGCTCACCTGAAGAAAGCACGCGCGCAGCGCGCTCACAGGATTCACTGATGGTTTCAGCCACGGCGCACAAAGGATTCAGCCGTCTGCTTTTCCCGAGGGCTTTAAGGCTGCGCACGCACCTAAAGTCAATACGCCAAGTTCCTCTGCTTTTGTTTACGCAACCTCGCCGCTCCTGTTTTTCTTCATGGCCACGAGAGGAGTCAGAGACTAATTTTTCTTCTGGTGATCTCCACAAGTTCAACGGGACAGCCCCTCGACATCGCGGAGCAGCAAACAATTTTTGGCGCAGCCCGAACGATTTCACCGCGCCCGGTCAGCACTTACTACCCCCCTTCCCCCTTCCCCTCCACCTGCACAGAGCTTTTCCCTGCTCACTGCCCAAACTGCAACATCGAGGTCTCGGCCCCCTGCCGTGCCCTCTGGAGGGGAGCGGTGTAGCGGGTTGATTCAACCCCCCCACAACACACAGAGACAGTCAGCTCGTTACTCCTGGGTTTTTTCCGCTGCATGCTGAGTTTACAGCTGTGAGGTTAAAGTGTCATCCATGCATTGTGCTCATGCATCCCGTCTGTACCTCTGATATGCAAATGCCCAGATCGACTGCTGTGATTGTCTTTGATGTGTTGTCTGAGTTGGGTATATATGCTGCACTGTTCTGTAAATCTGCCTCTCATTCACTGACTCCTTCAACTGCTGCAGACACGCACTTTGTGTCTCCTCTCTGAGAGCCTGAGGACATCACCTCAGCCCGCAGCACGAGGGCTGGGGAGGTGTTCCGATGAAGGCGGTATGATTCAATAAACTCTACTAAAAACTCCATTGCTGCCTTTATTTTATCATGCCGCTTCACCCCGCTAAAAATTTGGTTTAGGACTTCCAGTCTGGACGCCATGGTGATAGCAACTTAACGCTGAACCTCCCAGATCCAATCCAAGGAAAACATCTTCAAAATCAGACTTAACGGATTTTTGGAAGAATAAAAATCAAAATGCGGCGGCATGCAAAAATAAGCAGCGATGCTGTGGTTTTAAGCAGATTTTATTAATCATACCGCCGTCACGGGATCCCCGCTCCGGTGCGTAGTGTGAGCAGCCCGGAGCGGGATCCTCAGGCTCTCGGAGAAGCGGACACAAAGTCTGTGTCCTGCAGCAGAGGTTGAAGAGTGAGAGAGATTGCGTTACAGAGTTGCAGCTTAAATACTTGACCATAACAATACATCAAAGGGACATACCCCACAGTTAGAATGATCAAAGGGATAACAGAACAGGCAGGAGGTATTTGCATTTGTAAGACATACATCACAATGGGCAGATTAGCTAGACCTCGCTCCAAGTGTAGGACAAAGAGGCCAACAGGCACATCTACATATTGATCTGAGTCTCTAGGTCACAGTAAGGACAGGACGCATGAGTACAATGGATGAAAGGCAATAATTAACATCACAGAGGTGAACTAGAAGAAACACGTCTACCTGTAGACATTAATACACCGAAGCACATCTACATATGTAAGATGCTCAGAAAAAAGCACAGTAAGGACGAGCCGTATGAACACTATACAGAATGGCGCATTACATCACAATACATGCATGTTTGCATCACAAATACATGAATGGCACATTGCATCTCAGTAGTGCAGCAGAAAAACAGAGAAAAGAGGGCTGAGTGTCCTTAGTCTGTTGTGGGGTTAAAACGAACCGCCACAAAAAGACAAAAACACCATGCCTAACCAAAAACAGAAGAAACTGACATTCCCCAGGTCAGGACGCGCAGCGGCCGCAGAATCTGAACCGGAGGACCTCCATTCAGGAGACGAAGAGCTGGGCCTAGCTAACAAAAAGGTTAGCTTGAAATCGCTATTTGATGAATTACGACGATTTCGGACCGAATTTCATGAATTCAGAGAGGAACTAAAAAGGACGAACAGCAGAATGGACCAGGCCGAAAACCGAATCTTGGAAGCTGAAGAAAGAATAAAAGTGCTTGAAGATTCTATGCTGGATTTACACAGAAAACAGTCAAGGCTGGAGGCTAAGCTAACCGACCAAGAAGGAAGACAGAGACGAGATAACATCAGAATTCACGGTCTGAAAGAAGGAGCTGAAGATAGTTTCAACACAGTGGCGGAATGCGTGGAATCCTTATTGAGAGAGAAGTTGGATATTCCACAAACCACCGATTTGAAGATAGAAAAGGCCCATCGTACATTAGCCGCAAAGCCAGCGGCAGAAGCGCCCCCGCGTTCGGTGGTGGTAAGATTCTCCGATTTCAAAATAAAACAAGAGGTTGTAAGACGGGCTTGGCAGAAAAAAGGATTTATGCATCAAGAAAGAAAAATCTTCATGGAGCACGATTACGCCCCTGAGTTTCTTAAAAAGCGACGGGAATATAACGACGCCAAAAAGGTTCTACGGGAAAAGAATCTACGCTTTCAGACGCCATTTCCGGCGAAGTTAAGGGTCTTTTACGGTGAAGAGTCATGTCTCTATAATTCAGCGGAAGAAGCAACAATTGACATGGCAAGAAGAGGGCTCCCGGTAACGGTGTTTAAACCCGCAGCGAATATGAGCGAGAAGATCAGAGCTCAATCGTGGTCCACTCAAAGACCTTCTAAATCCACGGGCCAGCAGCGGGAAACCCAGCCCCAGAGCTACAAAGATAAGCTTTCCAGTTCCAGGAAGGAATAGCGACCTTTTTGTTTTTGTTTTTTTTTTTTTCAGTCATTCTGCACTTCCATCCCCCCTCCTACAAGGTAACAAACATTAAAGGAGATGCAGAATCAGCATGTGGTAAAACCTTTCATGGAGCAGTTATAGCATTAGAAACAAATGTCTTCTTAATTTAAAGGGGAAAAAAAAATAAAAATCTTGTTAAAATAGAAATGTAACAATGACCCACATGTTCTCCCTACACTAATACTGTATTAGAGTGAATGTTTGCTGTGATGGGGGTGGGAGGGTGCACACAATCTCATAGGGTATAGGCATAAAAAAAAAAAAATAAAATTACAAATTCGGATTGGGATCTGAAATTCACGTTAAAAACATGGGACAACTTACAGGGGTAAGAGAGGGCCCTCAACACGTAACAGAGTTTGAGGAATTTCCATCAGAGCCTACACTCCATCAGGGCTCTTACAGGGTCTTTAAAGAGACCCCAGCTCAGGAAGTTTTTTTGACAGTTTTTTGTTTTAAAGTCTCGTACACTATGTTCTTAATGTTTTTTATGTTCTTAATGTTCTTTCAGTTTCTGAGTAGCAAAAAAGAGGGCCACCACACTGTTATACTAAATAAGAAAATACAATGGAGAAACAGGGTGTAACCAAAATAGCCTCATATAATGTAAAAGGGATCCTGAATCTAGTTAAAAGATCCAAGATTCTACGCAAAATGAAAAAAGACAAAGCAGAAATAATATTTTTACAAGAAACCCACCTAACAGACGTGGAACACACTAAACTCAATAGACAAGGGTTTAAAATGATCTCTTCATCTTCATATAAATCAGGGAGGAGGAGGGGAGTAGCGACATTGATATCAACCAAAATTACATTTGAAAAAAAATCAGAACACAAAGATGAAGAAGGGAGGTACAGTTTGGTAATTGGGCGGCTAGAGGGAGAAGATATCACCCTGCTGAATGTATATGCACCACCAGGGGCTAAATGGAAATTTTATAAAAATGTATTCGACCTAATGATAACTAAAGCCCAAGGTTTAGTGATATGTGGTGGAGACTTCAATCTAAGACTGAATCCATACTGGGATGCAACAGGTAATTCTTCACATCAAAATAACACTCAAAATAGGAAAACTTGGATGCTACTAAAAGAAATGGGAATCTGTGACGTATGGAGGGAATTCAACCCCAATGTAAAAGATTATACTTTTTATTCAACGTCACATTCATCTTACTCAAGGATTGATTACTTTTTTATGTTTGATAGAGACATTGGAAGAGTAAAAACATGTAAAATAGGACTGATGGATCTCTCTGACGACAGTCCGATCTATATAGACTTAAACATCCAAAAATACACAAATAATACATTTTCCTGGAGGTTGAATTCAAATGTCCTGAAAGGACCACTGAAAGATGAATTAGAATCAGATATTTTCAGATATTTGGAAGAAAACGATAATGGAGAAGTATCCCCTTTAATACTGTGGGATGCGTGCAAAGCTGTAATAAGGGGAAAAATTATTGCAAAACTGGCAACCCAAAAGAAACTGAGACAAGAAAAACTAATCACACTAGAGTCAGAACTCAAGAACCTAGAAAAAGAACACAAAGACAACACTCATTCTAATGGCTCGCTCAAGATTAAAGAAATTAAAAATCAAATAAATGAGATCTACACAACAGAAATCCAGAAGAAATTTACATTTCTGAAACAAAAACACTATGAAGCAGGCAGTAAATCGGCAAAATTACTAGCCTATAAATTGAGGAAACAACAAACAGAGCAATCTACAAAATCAGAGACCCAGTATCAAAGGAAATAAAATTCAGAATTCAGGATATTCTTAAAAGCTTCGAGAATTACTACAAGAACTTATACTCCCACAAAAAACATAAAAACGCATCCGAGACATTCCTAAACACATTACACCTTCCCCAACTTACGGAATCACAAAATAAAACACTACTGTCAGAAATGCAACCTAAAGAACTGGAAAAAGCAATTATGAAACTTAAAGCTAACAAATCCCCAGGAGCAGATGGCTATACAGCAGAATGGTACAAAACCTTTAAACAGCAACTATCTCCTCTCCTCTTGAAAACATTTAACTATGTCCTCCACACAGGGGAAATCCCCCCCTCCTGGAGAGAAGGGGTCATTGCAGTTATACCTAAACCTGAAAAGGATAAACTAGAATGCTCCAACCACAGACCAATCAGTGTATTAAATCAGGACTATAAGCTTTTTACCATTATCCTTGCCAAAAGGTTAGAAAACATACTGACAGACTTAATTCACTTAGACCAAACAGGTTTTATAAGACAAAGACAGACACAAGACAACATTCGACGCACTTTACACATAATTCATCATATAAAAAAATATAACTTAAATGCAGTCATATTGGGATTAGATGCTGAAAAAGCATTCGATTCGGTTGACTGGTCTTTCCTATATAGAATCTTATCAAGTTTCAATTTTCATAACAACTTCATTAGAACTATACAGGCATTATATAAAAAACCAACAGCTAAAATAAGGATTAATGGTAATTTATCATCATCTTTTGAGCTGGAAAGAGGATGTCGTCAAGGCTGCCCCCTGTCTCCACTGCTCTTTGCAATCTTCATAGAACCTCTGAGCCAATGGATAAGACAAAATCAAAAAATTCAAGGTATTACACGTGGTCAGAAGGAACATAAAATAGCACTCTTTGCTGATGACATTTTAATATACCTAGGGCAACCAGACACTTCTTTACCAGAACTAATCTCAGTTTTTTCAGACTATGGAGATTTATCGGGGTACAAATTAAACATGCATAAAACCCAAGTTTTAACATTCAACTATGACCCAAATCATTATTCACTAAGTGAACTCAAAACTAACTGGGAGTTGGAATCTATGAAATATCTGGGGGTCAATATCCCGAAACAACTCGACAAAATTATAACACTAAACTATGATCCACTGGTGACAAAAATAAAATCTGACCTAGCAAGATGGAATATGATACCATTCTTAGGTACTGCACAAAGAATTGAAGCAGTCAAGATGAATATACTTCCACGTCTTCTATACCTTTTCCAAACAATACCGGTAGAACCTCCCCAAAAAACATGGCAGGAGCTAGACAGAAGGATCTCAAGATTCATATGGCAGGGCAAGAGACCTAGAATCAGATATAGAACCCTACAGCTAAACAAAGACAAAGGTGGGCTCGCGCTGCCAAATATCAGGGACTATTTTATAGCCGCCCAAATTAAAACTTTAGTAGAGATATGTAACCCAGTCTACACTGCACAATGGAAGGAGATGGAATGCCAAATAACAAGTGACATCCCCCTACAGGCGATAATAGGGAACAATGCCTTACCTAAACTCTTGAATAACACTAACCCGTGGATAGAGACCCCGCTAAAAATTTGGTTTAAGATAGTCAGAGAGAATCAAGCTAAAGAGCCCTATCGACTTCTGCAATGGATTGCCTATGATCAAGACTTTACCCCCAATAAAACAGACACTAGATTTAAAGAGTGGAAAGAGAAAGGGCTGATGAAATATTACGATTTTTTTAAGGGGCAAACTTTAAGAAGTTTTGAAGATTTGAAAAAACAAGGTCTAATAAATCAAGATCTTTACAGGTTCTTTCAGCTTAGACACCACATAAACAATATACTTAAAAAGGAGGATTTGGAAAGGGCCCAGTCAGGTGTTCTGAAGGTCTTCTTAATGGCATATAAAGGGATCCCAGGGATCAGATACATTTCTAAAATATACCAAGGTCTTCAAGACTTAAAAGGAGACAACACTTCATATATAAAAGAGAGATGGGAAAAAGAGGGGAATTTCACTTTACAATTGGAAATATGGGAAAAGCTAAATAGACAGCAATGGAAAAGTACCTCATCCCTGCAGTGGAGAGAATTTGGATGGAAAAATTTGGTAAGATTTTTCAGAACACCTGCACAAAACAAATTTACCCATAAGGGGTTGAACTGTTGGCACTTGTGTGGTGAAAAGACTGCAAATCATTTTCATGTGTTTTGGTCATGCCCAGTTATCCACCAATATTGGACCAATGTACAGACAATATTGGGGAAAATATTCAAAATAACAGTTCCCTTTTCTTTTGTAACTTTGTATTTGGGTTTACTACCGGACTCACTGGAAAGACGAGGAGATAAATACTTAATCAATGTTTTAATATTGGCAAGTAAAAAAGCCCTAACTAAAAAATTAATGCTGAAGGACTGTCCTACACCTGAAGATTGGATTAACGTGATTCAAGACATTTACTCGATGGAAAAGTTGACATTCGCACTGAGACAGGACATGGATGGGTTCATGAACTTTTGGCAACCCTGGATCGCATATGTGTCTTCCATTAGATCTAATCTTTGACAAATACCATTTCAATGATGGTCCCGCTCATTGTTCCAACCCTACTCAGATGCTCTTTTACTTTTAATTACTTAATTTTCTGTTTTTGTTTTTTGCTGTTCTGTTTGTTTATTCGTTTTTTTTTTTTTATTTAATTCTCTTTAATTTCACTTTTTCTTTCACTTTAAAAAACAAAAGGGGGGGTGTTGTAATAACTATCCTACCAATGTTGTCAAATAGCAAAAAATAAGGGAACGTGCGATGAAAATGGAAACAATGCAATGCTGTAATGACCTGTATACCCTTTACAAAAACTTAAATTAAAAAAAAAAAAAAATTGGTTTAAGATAGTCTGAGAGAATCAAACTAAAGAACCCTATCGATTATTGCAATGGATTTCCTATGATCAGGACTTTACTCCTAATAAAACAGACACTAGATTTAAAAAGTGGAAAGAGAACGGACTGATAAAATATTACCATTTTTTTAAAGGGCAAACTTTAAGAAGTTTTGAAGATTTGAAAAAACAAGGTCTAGTAAATCAAGACCTTTACAGGTTCTTTCAGCTTAGACACCACATAAACAAAATACTTAAAAAGGAGGATTTGGAAAGGGCCCAGTCAGGTGTTCTGAAGGTTTTCTTAATGGCATATAAAGGGATCCCAGGGATCAGATACATTTTTAAAATATACCAAGGTCTTCAAGACTTAAAAGGAGACAACACATCATATATAAAAGAGAGATGGGGAAAAAGAGGGGAATTTCACTTTATAACTGGAAATATGGGAAAAGCTAAGTAAACAACAATGGAAAAGTACTTCATCCCTGCAGTGGAGAGAATTTGGCTGGAAAAATTTGGTAAGATTTTTCAGAACACCTGCACAAAACAAATTTACTCGTAAGGGGTTGAATTGTTGGTGCTTGTGTGGTGAAAAGACTGCAAATTATTTTCATGTGTTTTGGTCATGCCCTGTTATCCGCCAATAATGCACCAATGTACAGACAATATTGGGGAAAATATTCAAAATAACAGTTCCCTTTTCTTTTGTAACTTTGTATTTGGGTTTACTACCGGAATCACTGGAAAGACGAGGAGAAAAATAGTTACTCACTGTTTTAATACTGGCAAGTAAAAAAGCTCTAACAAAAAAATGGATGTTGAAAGACTGTCCTACACCTGAAGATTGGATTAACGTGATTCAGGACATTTATTCGATGGAAAAGTTGATATTTGCACTGAGACAGGACATGGATGGGTTCTTGAACTTTTGGCAACCCTGGAACGCATATGTGTCTTCCATCAGATCTAATCTTTGACAGATACCATTTCAATAATGGCACCTCTCTTTGTTCCAACCCTACTCAGACCCTCTTTTATTTTTCTGCTCTTTTGTTTTTGTTTTTGGTTTTTTTTGTCTTGTTTTTTTTTGTTTTTGTTCTTTTTTTAATTTCTCTTTTTCTTTCACTTAAAAAAAGGGTGTTGTAATAATTTTTTTCCAATGTTGTCAAAAAACAAAAAAAGGGGGAATATGTGATGAAAATGTAAACAATGCAATGCTGTAATGACATGTATACCCTTTACAAAAACTTAAATTAAAAAAAGGGTAAATTACTCCTCATTGTGAGGAAAAGAGCCACATTTAGCCTAAATTAAACACGAGTCTTTCGCATTGTAATATAAAATACGACAAAGAATATTACTAAAATTTAAGCTTGCTGTGCCAGGCTATGGCTCTGGCTGTTATGAGGTCTCATGGCAGCAGGCACAAAGGAATGCCTGAAGTGTTCAGTTTTGCACCTGGGTGGTATGATGTGTTGGCTGAATGAGCTGCCCATCTGCCACAGGTCATCAAGTGGGTAGGAGAGGTTTCTGATACTGATCCAGCAATTTAAGTCATATTGGAACCAATGGCCCATACCAGGGGTCTGCACCCTTTGCCAACTGAAGAGCCATTTTGCCCATTTCTGACTAAAATAGAATTAGCTGAGGGCCACAACGGCAATTTGACCCTTCTAATAAAGATTATGCTGCTTATAAAGTTTTATATATACACTACCGTTCAAAAGTTTGGGGTCACCCAGACAATTATTTTGTGTTTTCCATGAAAAGTCACACTTATTTACCATCATGAGTTGTAAAATGAATACAAAATATAGTCAAGACATTGACAAGGTTAGAAATAATGATTTGTATTTGAAATAATAATTTTTTCCTTCAAACTTTGCTTTCGTCAAAGAATCCTCCATTTGCAGCAATTACAGCATTGCAGACCTAACATGATTGCACAAGGGTTTTCTAATCATCCATTAGCCTTCTGACACAATGAGCAAACACATTGTACCATTAGAACACTGGAGTGATAGTTGCTGGAAATGGGCCTCTATACACTTCTCTAGATATTGCACCAAAAACCAGACATTTGCAGCTAGAATAGTCATTTACCACATTAGCAATGTAGAGAGTGTATTTCTGATTAGTTTAAAGTTATCTTTATTGAAAAAAGTGCTTTTCTTTCAAAAATAAGGAAATTTCTAAGTGACCCCAAACTTTTGAACGGTAGTGTATGTAGCTCTGAATGTTATGTGGCATTTATGCATTCATACTACAACAGTGGAAAAACTGTCAAGCTTTATATATAGCTTCATTTATGAAATAATAAAAGTATTACAAATATATTACTAATTGTTTTGTGCTGAAAAATAAAGGCTATATTTGAATATGTCTATATCTTTTGTATAGTTTTTTAATTATCAGCACATTCATAAATTGTTTAAATCAAAAACATTATCCATCTCCTACTTTCAGCAGTGATCACACAGCTTTAGTTCCTGATATTTTAATAAATTAGAGATGAAAGTTTTATTTAGAAAAAGCTACCTTTCATCCTTTTTATGTTTCCTCATAATGCTCCTTATTCAAATGTATAAATATCATATAAATCTGTATCCTTCACCTGTTCTCCAGACTCTCAGTATGACAGCTAGTGGATTGGTTGTCTGATAATTTTTATTTATTCTGGAACAAAAAGAATTTTAAACAACTTTCTGATTAACTTTAAATCATTTGTTGCAAATTAAACCAATGAGAAATAATTACAGCAGAGTGGGGGGGAAAAAAAAGTTTAAAAGTGCTTTCTTCCGCTGAGTTAAACGCTATGCCTTTAAAAAAAAAAAAAAAATGCATGGCATTGACAGTCTGTTCATAGTATAATTCACTGTTTGCCCAAAACCTTGTTAAAAACATGAAGTAACAAGCCAGCAGTTATCCTGCAGAGAAAAAGTTGAAAACATGATCACAGAATCTTCTCTCCTCTCTTTTCACTCATTTGAACTCCTTTTACTATTTTTTCTTTTTTTAATTACAGATTGTGAGTAAAAACTGTCGGCTGTATGTTGCTGATTTCAGACAAGTATATCCAGTTGACGGCGTTTCATAATAAAAGCACATAACAGAAACAACCATTCTGAAAACTAAGGCTGTCACGGTAGAAGAATTTCCCCTGTGGTAACAGTGGATAGCTCAACACTGCAATATGTGGTATTATTGCAAATGTTTTTAGGACCCTGTGGTCTCGTAATTTAAACAGGGTTCATAACATGTGGCAAACGATGGAAACTGTGAGAAACTCACTGCAGCTCTGCTCTCAACTTGTGCGTATGTGACAGTTGTGCCGAGCTCCCATCTTCTTACAGGCATGAACTACTGATTCTGTTAAAAAAAAGAAGAAAAAAAAACTCAATCATTTTCATAAAACAGTGATGGTAACTACGGGGTGTGTGGACTGGAGACTGCAGTGACATTGAACTTATTTAAACAGGACAGCCTTCGTACAAGACCCTGCGTGGCTCTTGTCTCTTGTGATTTTTGCCGCTGTGCGAAAAATCATGTTCAAACAAGCAATGCACTATGCCAGGGGTGTCCAAACTTTTTGCAAAGAGGGCCAGATTTGGTCAGGTGAAAATGCATGGGGGCCGACCATTCAGCCTGACATTCCTCGAACAATTACCATTGTAAATTACCATGTAAATATGTAACTATATCACTTTGCTGTCTGCAGCTAGGTTGACATTGCAAATGAGAATCTGTTGTCAATTGCATTACCAGGATAGTTAAAGGTTAAAATAATAATAAATTACATACAAATAAACTATTTTATGAAATTTGACTCTGAATATTTTTAGAAACGTGTATTTATTGATTTTGTTTCAACAAATCACATCCCAGTGCATTTTGACAAAGGATAGTATAGTTAAATTAAATGACAGAAATTTGACAAAACTGTGGTTTGATCATCACAAAAATCAATTCACTGAGACATTGAAATTTATTCTCCTCAAAAGAATAAAAAAAATGTACCTGCATTAATGTGATGGGTGACACTGGTGTTTCGACTGCAGTAAGCAGGCCAGGCAGGTCTGGCTCAAAAGCAGTGGTTTTGATGCGCAAGATGTCACCCAGGTGAGAGTCACTTAGTCTTGTCCTCACACGGTTCTTGTTACTGTTCATAACCGAGAACATCTTCTCGCACAAGTATGTCGAGCCAAACAAACTCAGCATTTTCTTAGCAAATGTTCGAATCTCTTGGAACCTGTCTTTGTCCAGCTAGCGGTAAAAGTCGACGAGAGGGAGTTGTTGGTGGCGACCGTGACACTCCGCGTCACACTGCAGCTCAATGAGCTCCAGCTGCAGGTGGTCTGGAGCGTCATTAGGATCCACGGAAAAAGTGGAAAAAAGTGTGATCTCCTTTTCAATAGCTGCGAAATCCCTGAAACGCTGTTGAAACTCCTCAGTCAGAGATGAGATGTTTTCTGCATACCTCCTCATTTGCGCACTGATATTGTTTTCTGGAAAACTGGTCATCATTTCCTGCAGTGATGGGAAATGTGTGGTATTGGGCTGCGTTTGTGACAGGTGCCTTTGGAAAAGTAGCAGCTTTGTCCGAAAAGCTTTTATGTATGAATACAGTTGGCTCACCACTGCATTTAGCCCCTGAAGGCTCGTGTTCAGCGCGTTCAGATGTCGTGTTATGTCAACTAAAAATCCAAAATCAGCCAGCCAAACAGGATCGCAGAGTTCCGGCATCGGTTGTCCGATGCTGGAAAGTTCACACAGGGGTCACGCGCCGAGAATGTGGCCACAGGTCTACTGCCACCCTCTGGTGACATATAAAATTGCTGTTTTTGGTATGTGTGTATTGTTTACTGTGGGAAACTGTGCTGGCGGGCCACATATTATTGATTTTATGACAGGATGCTTCGGGCTGGTGGAAATTTGGACATGGGCCTGATTTGGCCTGGGGGCCGGACTTTGGGCATGCCTGCACTATGCAGTAGTTGTTTCACTCTCAGAGCTCAATTGTCAGGATCATAAACACGCCGCTCAGAAGGAAATGACATGCTTTGTGCCTTTTCAGTGGTCACTGTCATGGATGTATTTAGCAAGGAGTCCGTCTAGAGAGTCCCCAAATGGTGCTGGCGGCGGCAGCACCCGGTGCTGTGGAAGCTTCCACAGTACCGGGTGCAGACCTGCTGTTGGCAATAAAAAAACATATTTTTATGACTGTCCCACCAGAGGAAACAAAACACTGGATTTACTGTATGCCAATGTCAGAGATACATATAGTGGCACAGCTCTACCCCCCCCATTGGCAAATCGGATCACTGCATGGTCATGTTAACACCCAAGTACGTTCGTTCCCCTTGTGCAAAGGCAGCCTGCTTATACACGGACTGTGAGGAGGTTGACACAGGACGCTGCTGATGCACTGCAGGACTGCTTCACGACGACAGACTGGGGTGTACTCTGTGAGCCACATGGGGTGGACATAGACCGATGACCGACTGCATCACAGAATACATTAGATTCTGTGAAGACACGACCATGCCAGCTCAGACTGTACAGTGCTTCTCCAACAACAGACCATGGGTCACCAGTGACCTGAAAGCACTTCTGAACAAAAAGAAGAGAGTTTTTAGGTCCAGAGACAAGGAGAAGCTGAGGGGGGTGCAGCATGAGCTAAGAGAGATGCTGAGGAGGTGCAAGGACAATTACAGGAGGAAGTTGGAAGATAAACTCAGGCAAAACAACGCTAAAGATGTGTTGGGGGGAATGAAACAAATAACTGGGTGCAAGGGGTGAGTCAGGCAGCCATCTGGGAGCCAGGAGAGAGCTGATGAACTGAATCTGTTTTTTAATAGGTTCAACTCACAGTCTGCCACCCCCAAAACACAGCCAGACCCCCACACATCCCTCCCCACCCACCCTCCTGTGCAGCACCTCTCTCCATCTCCCCCCTCCTCCTCCTCAGGGGACACCAGGACCCTCCCTCACATCATGTGACTACAGACCAGGTTAAGAAACAACTGAAGAGACTCCATCAGCGGAAGGCGGCAGGCCCTGATGGCACCTCCTCCAGGACCCTGAGGACCTGTGCCAACTAGCTAGCTCCGGTACTGAAACACCTGTACAACCTGAGCCTGAGTCTGGAGAGAGTACCGGTGCTGTGGAAGACATCCTGCCTGTTTCCTGTCCCCAAGAAGTCATCTCCATCGAACCTGAACGACTATCGACCAGTTGCCCTCACATCTCATGTGATGAAGGTCCTGGAGAGACTGGTCTTAGCCCACTTGAGGCTGCAGGTGAAGACGTGGCTGGACCCTCTGAAGTTTGCATATCAGCCCCATTTAGAAGTTGAAGATGCTACCATCTACCTGCTGCAACAAGCCCATCTGCACCTGGATGGCGGAGGAGACACTGTGAGGATCACTTTTTTGATTTCTCCAGTGTCTTTAACACCATCCAGCCACTGCTGCTGGGTGAGAAGCTGCGGGTGATGGGGGTCAACAGCTCTATGATCTCCTGGATTACTGACTACCTGACAGGCAGACCACAGTTTGTCCGGCTGGGCAGTGTCTTGTCTGGCGTGGTAGCTAGTGATACGGGAGCTCCACAGGGGACTGTGCTGTCTCCTTTTCTCTTTACCTTATACACCACTGACTTTCAGTACGACACAGAGTCATGCCACATGCAGAAGTTCTCTGACGACTCAGCTGTTGTGGTGTGTATAAGAGGGGGAGAGGAGGGGGAGTACAGGGCACTGGTAGACAGATTTGTGGAGCAGACAGAGCAGAATCACCTGTGGCTGAATGTCAGCAAGACAAGAGAGATGGTGATTGACTTCAAGAAGAGGAGGACGCCTTCTCAGCCATTGCAGATTAGTGGGGAGAATGTGGAGGTGGTTGAGGACTACAAATATCTGGGTGTCAGGATCAGCATCAGGTTGGATTGGAGATCCAACACCAATGCTGCGCACAAGAAGGGTATGAGCAGACTCTACTTCCTGGGGAAGCTGAGATCCTTCACCGTGTGTAGCAGGATGCTGGAGCTTTTCCACCAGACCATTGGCACCAGCACCATCTTCTTTGCTGCTGTCTGTTGGGGTAGCAGTATCAGGGCCAGCGACACCAACAGACTTGACAAGACTATCAAGAGGGCTGGCTCTGTAATTGGTCTCAGACCGGAGACCTTTGAGACAATGGTGGAGAGAAGAACACTAAATAAACTGCGATCCATCATGGACAATCCTGATCACCCCCTCCACCACACACTAGACAGACAGCGAAGCACTTTCTCCAGTAGACTACTACAGCTTCGCTGTCGAACGGCCAGATACAGGAAATCTTTCCTGCTGCATGCCATTTCACTGTACAATAACTCACTATGATGTTGTATTCTGGTCATAACTATGCTGCCGCATTGCACCTTACAGTCTAACTGGTATCTCACATTTCACTCTGCTCCTGATAGTCCTTCTTTGTGCAGTGGGATGATTCATGTGTTTATACGGGTCATCATATATTAAGCTATGATGTATATAGGTTTTATAGTCATGTTCGTTTTACTTTCCATGGGTAATCCCTTTGTCTGTCATGCGTGTGTTTTTGTTGTTTGGTTGTCTACTGTCATGCTGGTGTTACACTGCAGTTTCCCAGTTTGAGATCAATAAAGTACATCTATCTATCTGTTTATTTAATAATCAATAGGGGCACATAAGTGAACAATGAGATTTAGCCACACACACAAAAACAGTGAACACTGTGTACGGATCCCCTTAATATGTTATGGCAATGGTCTTGACTGCTGGTGAAGTTTACAGTTTTATTTTGTTATTTTAGCACAGTACACATTAAGTAAAACACATAAACTACGACCACCGTAACAGCTTGTGCCTCATTACGGGTCCATAAACTGATTAACAGTGTTCGTAGCTCGACTGTCTCTGCTAAGTGCTGTAGCCTTACTGACAATTCCACAGGCAGGCACAGAAAACGAAAACAAAACCACCGTTATCAAAATAAAAGCCTGCTCTTTTACTTCAGTGCATAAAATAAACCTTTCGGGGGTTATACACCGCGGTTGTTGCAGTTGCTTGTTATCCTCCGCAGTAGGCTTGTCCATCGCGCAGTACTACATAACTGCGGTTATCGCGACAGCCCTACTGAAAACTGAATCCCTGTAGAGGGCTTTTATTTTGACATAACTCAAGAAGTATTGAGTTGTGATGGGGAAAATAAATTCACACTAATTCAGACTGCGGTCATGTCTGTGAAGCCAGCATTTATAGCACAGGTGACTAATTTTAAGGTTATTGAGCAGAAATTCAAGGATTGTTTCTCATTTTTTTTAAATTAAGGTATTGATTTTAGATAATCACATTTATGACTTTTTATGGACATGTCAACACTAATGAGGCGGCTGTTTTTTGTTTTTTTTCTTCTCCTTGTCTGTGTTCTTGTGAAGAAATTCTCTCCACATAACAACCATACACAAAAACAAATGAATCTGTCTACACAGAATTAAACTATATTTTTACTCAGTGACTTTTCTTTTTCTGGATTTGTCCATGTCTTCCTGAGGGTGGGGAGGGTGCAGGAAGCTGCTGGGCTCTCTGTGGTTTCCATATGCACGGTGAGGCTCAGCAGCTCTGTGCATATGAGCCGCTGTCGGATGTGACGCATATAGTTGGCAACAAAAAACAGTAAATAATTGAAAATATATTTTACGTTGATAAATGCATGCGTTTCAGTTGAAAAATGTATCCAATAAACAAAAATTTGAAAAAATAATTAAAATGACGTTCATTAATTTCTATGTGTTTTGAGATTTGACTGCAGGGAGCCACAGCATGGGGTCTGAATGGCCACATGTGGCTCCGGAGCGCCAGTTTGCCGACCCCTGGCCCATAGCAGTATTGGATCAGTACATCCATAATTCTACTGCTTGTGTATTGCTTTTTGAATTTTACTATATTGTATATTTTAGCTAAATGAGTCAATTATGACTGGAATAGTTGTACAGATACAGATGTGTAAACCTTTACCTCAGTCTTTTATTTATAATGATGTAAGTTTTATCTGATAAACCTGAAAACGTTTTTGCAGAATTATCATGTAAATGTAGTTGAGGCTTTTTTTTAAACTTGTCTATCGTATGAATTGCTTTATTACCATTGTTTCCTGTCTGTGTATACATCTGTGTGATCTCATTGTTTCAGGCAGAAAAGCAGGCTCTAGAACTGAAGCTCAAGAAGACTGAGGATGACCTGTCCAGACAACTGAGTTATGCTCAACAGGCATGCTGCTTCTTTTTCTACCTTATTTCAATTTACCTGAATCCATCCTGTTGACTATTTTGTTGTTTGAACCCACACAACAGGAGTCTGAGACTGCATATCTCTGCCAAGGCTGACAATTTCCTGCATACCAGGAATGAAGTTTGTGATATTTACTTTACAAGACAACCCGCTGGTCAAAGCCCAAAGGGGTCGAAAGAGCCCTTTGGGCTTCGACCGAATGGGGATTATGTTATGGGTCCGTCCGTCGGTTTGTCCCACTTTTGTGAAATCAACTCCTCCTACAGTTTTGTTCTGATTGTTCTGAAACTTGGTACCATGGTTTGATATCCACTGATGATGTGCATATTGCAATTTGTCTGCCAAGGGTTGACCTTGAGGTCTGAGGTCAGATTTTCCCTAAACCTTCTAGACACAAAAACTACTGAAAGAAATGATGAAGGCTTTTCAAATTGATACAGTAGTTGTATCTACGACAAATCTTGAACAACTTACACCCTGACCTGACTATGGGTTTGGGGTCAAAAGGTCAAAGTTAACATTCAATTTGCATTATGGTAAATAGTAAATGCTAAATTTACTATGACTATAAAACAAATAAAGCCAGAGCCACCAAACCTGGTACACAGGTTCACCTTGGGATGCTGACCTGACTATGGGTTTGGGGTCAAAAGGTCAGAGGTCAAGATTAACATTTCCTATGCCTTATTACTGTACAACAAGTAAAGCTAGGGCCTCCAATAGGGCTGTCGTGGTAGAGGAATTTCCCCTTCGGTGATGGTGGCTAGCTCAACACCGCGATATGCGGTATTATTGCAAATGTTTTTAGGACCCTGTGGTCTTGTAATTTAAACAGGATTCATAACTTGGATGGCAAACAATGGAAGCTGTGAGAAACTCGCTGCAGCTCTGTTCTTAACTTGTGCATGTGTGACAATTGTGCAGAGCTCCAGTCTTCCTATAGGCATAAACTGCTGATTCTGTAAAAAAACAAACAAAAACAAAGTCAATCATTTTCATAAATGTTACAAGCTATCCGGTCCCTATACAACCATTGCAAGAGGTTGGTTCGTATTTCCTACACCAGTCAAACTCGTTTCCAGCGAGAGTTGGACTCTGCCAGGGCTGCCCTTTGTCACCGATCCTCTTCAGAATTTTTATGGGTAAGATATCTAGGTGCAGCCAAGGATCGGAGGGTGTCATGCTTGGTGACCACAGGATCTCATCTCTGCTGTTTGCAGATGATGTTGTCCTGCTGGCTTCATCCAGCAATGACCTACAGGTCTTACTGGGATGGTCTATTGCTGAGTGTGAAGCGACTGGGATGAGAATCAGCACGTCCAAGTCCATGGTCCTCAGCCGGAAAAAGGTGGATTGTCCTCTCCGGGTTGGGGACAAGCTCCTACCCCAAGTGGAGGAGTTCAGGTATTTTGGGGTCTTATTTACGAGTGAGGGGAGAATGGAGTGAGAGATTGACAGACGGATTGGTGCAGCCTCTGCAGTGATGCGGCTGCTGTACCGGTCTGTTGTGGTGAAGAGGGACCCATGCAAAGTTGTCGATTTACTGGTCAATCTGCGTTCCTACCCTCACTTATGGTCATGAGCTTTGGGTAATGACCGAAAGAATGAGATTGCGAATACAAGTGGCTGAAAAGAGCTTTCTCCATAGGATTGCTGAATTCACCCTTAGAGATGGGGTGAGGAGCTCAGTCATCCAGGAGAGGCTCAGAGTAGAACCGGTGCTCCTCCACGTTGAAAGGAGCCAATTGAGGTGGTATGGGCATCTGATTAGAATGCCTTCTAGACTCCTCCCACTTGAGGTGTTTGGGACACGTCCCTCTGGGAGGAGACCCCAGGGCAGACCCAGAACACGCTGGAGAGACTACGTCTCTTACCACCATAAGAGCTTGTGCCTGATTAACGTTAGTGTTTGTAGCTCGACTGTCTTTGCTAAGCGCTGTAGTCTTACTGACAATTCCACAGGTAGGCACAGGAAGCGAAAACAAAACCACCGTTTTCAAAATAAAAGCCTGCTTTTTTAACTTCAGTGCATAAGCTGGCATAAGGCCTCTGTACTTGGTAAAATTAACTACTAATAGGAAAACATTTATGCAAAGATCAAAAAATACATATCTCAGAATTACTAATCAGGTAATTAACCTAAAATAATAAACCTTTTAGAGGGTTATTTAAACCGCGGTTTTTGCAGTTGCTCGTTATCCTCCATGGTAGGCTTGTCCATAGCTTGGTACTACATAATTGCGGTTATCGCAACAGCCCTAGCCACCAAACCTAGTATACAGGTTCACCTTGGGACCCTGACCTCTGACTACAGGTTTGAGGTCCAAAGGTCAAGGTTGGCACTTCCTATGACCTCTTACTTCTATGACCGGAGAGGTGGCCTAGAGGTAGAGCATCCACCCCACAACCGAGAGGTTGTGGTTCAAGTCCTGGTAAGGTCATGCCAAGGACCATATAAAAATGGAACTTCCTGCCATCCAGCTTGGTGCTCAGCAAAAATGGAAAGGAGGAGGGAAATGTGGGCAGCAGTGGCTCAGGAGGTAGAGCAGGTCGTCCAATAACCAGAAGGTTAGCGGTTCGAATTCCGCTCTCCCCAGCCATCCTGCTGTTGTGTCGCTGAGCAAGACACTTTACCCACCTTGCCTCCAGTGTCCATGACACTGGGTATGAATGTGTATAAATGTTTGGTAGTAGTCAGAGAGGCCGTTGGCGTGGATTAGCAGCTACATTTCCGTCGGTCTGCCCAAGGGCAGCTGTGGCTACAGATGTAGCTTATCACGATCAATGTCTGTCTGGAGTGAATAATGGACTCACTGTAAGCACTTTGAGATGTCACATGACATGTAAAGCACCATATAAATCTAATCCATTATTGTTATTATTACTATAGAACGTGTAAAGCTCTCTAGGTTAACCGTACTTGCTACACAGGTTCACCTCGGGATCATGCTCTACAACTATAGGTTCTATACTTTGTTATATATTTGTGGATAATAGGCTTATCATAATTTGGTTCTGCCACAGTAATTATATTGAGAAGTCAAACTGCTCTCTCTGTGTAAGTATTGGGATCGTCCAAGAAAACTGAGGTGGGGGATATTGCACACGCCTCAGACTGCTCTTGTTACAGTATGTATTTGGGCATACAGTACATCACACAGAATGCCCAAATTTACCACCAGTTTATTCATGCCAAGCAACCTGGTGTCAGATTTATTCCAAAAGTTTTTCACTTATTAAAAAAAAAAAAATAAAAATAAATGGTCATGTAATTTCTTAAAGTAAATGGTCCATGGTTTTTTCAGTCATCCTGCCAAAAGGCACATAAACTGACCCTGAGATGGGGATAACAACTGCCAACTTACTTCATAATGATCAGCACTCTGTTGTTTAACTGTTAAGCTCTGCAGAATAGTCTTTATTCTCAGTTTCTTGCACACAGAAGCAGAGCTGCTGTTGGGAAGGGTCTCTAGGCACGCCTTCCCAGGCCTCTGCTAGTCAGCAGTGCAGACTGTAGCACAGATGCACAGTTCATCATCGCTCTGAATAATCTTTCAGCCTTTCTCACACTTTGTTTCAGTGCATGTCTCTTTAAATTTCTAAGACTGTAGTTAACTCCACCCTCCATCTTATGCCAGTGTTGCTAAGCTTAGCTCCTAGCTTGCATCTAGTCTGAGCCAATTAATGTAAATTTGTCTTAAAGAATGAATGAAATAAAGCATCACTGGTGGACAGGACTGTGTGGTTTCAGTGAGCCACAGGAAATGACTGGTCCCTGGAGTACAGTAAGCACAGAAACATCTGTGAATGAGTGGCTAGCCACCTTTGGTCCTGGCTATAGATAATACTACAAGAAAATGAAAGCACCAAGGTGCTGTACCTCAGTGTCTGTGGCATGGTAGCATGGGGGGCTGTGAAAAAGTGGCATTCCAACCTCTACTGGCCCAGGATAGTTATTACAGTACCTTTTCTCACGGCTGCATTGACAGAATTGGTGAGTTAAATTTGTGTTTATTTTGAAAACAAAGCCTTGTCTTGAAATTCTGTCAAATTAAAAGTCGAAAAAATATGGCGATACAGTGATACAAGCCTTTAGTTCCACTTAATTTTGACCGGGTGAGCTGAAAAGCTGGTAAGAGACAGATACACACACCCAACCACACACAGATACATTGAGTGGTTACAGTATGCCTCCATTGCACTGAGGCATAAAAAGCTAAAATAACGTCTAAAGCCGGATTTATGCACCCGCACCATGTTGACACCAATACCGACGTCTGTCGCTGACGTATTGATCGGAAAGTTTTTCTTGTGTTGGGTGGCACGTGTAGTTCCGTTGTCCAAACGGGTGTCAGCTGATGTGTAGAGTGATTTGTTTGTCGTGTTTTTGTTTGTTAAATAGCAATGGACAAGAGCAGATTGTGATGGAGTTGGAGCTAATAAATATTAAAAAGCAACTTTTCATATGATCACTGCACAGAGAATAAAGAACGGCGCATGCGACCACTACTGCTGCCATTATTTCACAATCTATGTAATCACTGGAGTTGTGACGAGCCACACAAAGTTCTGCACGTAGTCACTTCCTAAATATTCTTTTGAATGTGGACCGTTGTTTAAGTGACTCGCTCTGGAACTCGTACTGTTGTGAATGGGCAGAGTGGAGCAGAGTCGAGAACCAGGAATTGTGAAGGAGCAGACAAAGCGGACCTCTGTGAGAGGTGCACATCGGGCAATGCAAGGGGATATTGCGTCACCGCTGTGTCAACGCTGGTGCATAAATCCAGCTTAAGAATGATGTATATGGTAGATGTGGGGGAAAAAAATTGATGTATCACGATACTTTGGTGTGGTGATACTGTATCGATTCAGAGATGCAGTATCATGACACTTTATTAAAAGTTCTTAATAAAAGTTAGAAATACAAACTTGCCTATTTAGGTAACAGAGTGATTAAAACAGTTGACTTTTCAATCCATTAGATGGTGCTGGAGTGGGGCAAAAGATTGATTCATTGTAGTATTGCAATACTGGACACTCGCGATGAGGCATCCATCCCTAAACACACATGCCTGTCTTTTATTAATTATACAGTTTATATAATATATGGTAACGCAATACTTAAGGAATTGTAGTATCATGATGGTATTGCATCGTGAACAAAGTATTGCAATACATATTGTATCATGAGGTCCAGTGCAGTTGCCATCCCGAGTATATGGTTGAGTGTTGTAGATGAACAAGGATTCCAGTGGAGGGTGACTAGATTTTATAGAAAATGCTGATCAAAACCGGACAAATTAATAGTTAAACTAATGCCAGGTGGCCTGTCTGTCACCACCTCCACACGGAGGCCAGCTGTATCCCAGTTCAAATGATCGAATCCGACCACCTAGCTGCTGTGTTTTATATTGTGTTGCATGATCTTTAAAGATCAATTTCTTCTGTTTAACTAACAATAATTTCATTTGTTTCATAGACCCTATCTGAAAAGACTAAAGAGTTGGACAAACTGCGCTCTGAGTGGACCAATCAGACAAGCTCTCTGTCCAGCCACCATTCTCGGGAGTTGCAGTTGGAAAGGGAAAAGGCTGTCGAGGTAATCTGAACCAGGACCAGGTTTCTAGTGGAGTTCATGTTTGACATCATACGTCGGGCATGGATTGATTTAACATGAATGATAAACAAAAACCTGACCAGTCTCCATAGTTCTGTCTCTACAGCATGATTACTGTGGCTTAAAAAAAATTAGGCTAAATAATACTTTGAATCTCTCACAGACAGATAACATGTCAGTAGCCTATTGTCCCTGGGGCTTAACGCTACATTTTAGCAAATATTGGCATTCATATCCAACATTTAACTACAGGCAGCGGTACTGGAATGGTTCTGTTTCATAGCAAGCATAACACCCACCACCAAAACATGAGGTGTCTTATCATTTTCTGTGCACTTCAACTATTCTGATCGTAACACAAGATCATTTGCTAATTAAAGGGGTAATTGATTGAAAAATGGTGGGTTTGTAGGTTTTAACTGTCTGAAATGTGTCTATTGGTTACATAATTATCCAAAAATCGCCCCAAAGGTCTCCCGAGTCGGCGGACGGAGCCTCTGTTTACAGCAGGAGACGATACAGCAGGGAAGAGCTAGCTAGCACTCAACTGCCACCCAGTGCTAACAGAGAAACTCGACATACCGGGAGAACTGAAGCGAAAACGACGCGGGTGCCGGGCTGGAGTTTAGGCGGCGTGCAAGAAATATAAGACAGAATAATAAAGAGCGATGGCAAGAACCAAGCAGACCGCCCGTAAATCTACTGGAGGAAAAGCCCCCAGGAAGCAGCTGGCCACCAAGGCTGCTCGGAAAAGCGCTCCGGCCACCGGCGGAGTGAAGAAGCCTCACCGTTACAGGCCCGGTACCGTGGCTCTGAGAGAGATCCGTCGCTACCAGAAATCCACGGAGCTGCTCATCTGTAAGCTGCCCTTCCAGCGCCTGGTGAGGGAGATCGCTCAGGACTTCAAGACCGACCTGCGCTTCCAGAGCTCTGCCGTCATGGCTCTGCAGGAGACCAGCGAGGCCTACCTGGTGGGTCTCTTCAAGGACACCAACCTGTGCGCCATCCACGCCAAGAGGGTCACCATCATGCCCAAAGACATCCAGCTGGCCCGCCGCATCCGCGGAGAGAGCTTAGACTTTCTGCTGCACATCCACCAACCACAATGCTCCGCACTGTGTGTCTATATATTTATAGTAATATGTACATATGTATACTAGCTGCTCTTGTTTTTTCTTCCCTTCTGATTGTTGCTCTGAGTGTTGCTATCCCTGTGCTGTTGCAATCCTGGAATTTCCCCATTGTGGGACTAATAAAGGCTTATCTTATCTTAAAAATATCAAAAGTCAGTTCTTTTAAAAAACACACAGCCTTTTTCTCATTTTTCTCTTCCAGAAACATTTTTTGACTCTTCTGGGTAAATCATATACATCATAATTTGACAAAGCCAACCCACTGCCGTCTTTGAGACCCACCCACTGCCTTATTATTGGCCCACCTAGCTGTCTGTTATGTAGGTGGAAAGGGTGCTAAAGGTAGCTATTAGCTACTTTTAGACCTTTAGCTACCTTTACCTTTAGCTAAGCTATTAGACCCCCAGCTAACACTGGTACCAGGAGACTCAGACCAAGCGCCGCTTAAGTATATTGCTATATTCCTCAGATTTTAGTCACCCTAATAGCCATCCCTGTTACCACCTGGTTCACCAGTCCACAATATAGCTCGCGTCACTTCGGTCTATCTCCCAATAATTTCGCCGTGATTCCACATCAAATCACCAGCACCATGGTGCCAGTCACAGCAACCACCTACACTGGGACCCAAGGCTGCTGGTTCTCATGGCCAGCTCCCCCACAGTCCTCCGGGGCTCCGTGTGACCCCGCTCTGCTCTCGCGGGCAGTGTAAGGGAGCTGCCTCATGATGGGGCGTCCCCCAGCTGGCTGTAGGAGCAGAGCAGGGTCCCGCACAGCAAGATGCTGCCTTTTGAGATCCTGTGGCTCGGAAGCTCAGCTCGGCCAGCAGCCTTGGGGCCTGGGCCAGGTCAGTTGTGGAGATCTGGGGGACACCTGACACGCAGTATTAACGATTGGTTGTGGAATCACAACAAAATTATTGGGAGATGGGCTGGCGTTACGCAAGCTTGGATCCATGACCTCCTGGCTGAGGGGCGGGTGCTCTACCACAAGGCCACCACTCCGGTTTACATGTGTGAGCTGTTAAAATGTGGGAAAAAGTGCAGTCAATGACCCCTTTATAGCCATTATTTTATGTATGGGAACCTTTGGTTTTTCTTCCAGTTTTTGTTAATTTAAGGATTAAAAATTTGAGTCTGAACAGCCTTAAGAAACTCAGTAATTCCTCAGTCTAGCTTCTGTTATGTTTGTGAATGGGACTTGGTGTGGGACTCTTGGATAAGGTTATTCTTCACCCATTTGGCCAATGGCCATGTATCTCCATTTACTGGGAAACGGTGATTAGTTGGAACATGGCACAGAATGTGGAACAGTAACAGTAAGGCTGCATTCACACCAGGATAGTCTGGGGGTCTCAGTTCGACTTGGCGGGGGATGGCAAGAATTTTCACACCTTCGTTTGGTTCAGTTTGCTTTCACACAGCACTTCACTCAAACGGACCCAACTGCTTGGACAACGTCATGCAGTTTCAACAGCTGCTCGTTTGTGGCACTGTAGCCGACGCCACCGCTGACCAAGAAGAAAAAATCTCAGCGAAGAAGAGAAAGCCGGCTCATCGATTGGCCAGGACTGGTGTTACATTGACAATTGCTCGCTTGCCAAGAATTGCATCCTATGCACCAAAACTATAAAATGTAACACTACAGCCAGGCTTGTAATCATTTGTGCATTTTTAGAAGTAAAAATTGTTATTACCTCTTGTAAATTATCTTTGAATTATGTTTATTCGACGATGGGATGCAGTTCTCGGCAAGCAAACAATTCTCAGGATAACACCGTTCCCTTCAGCCGAGGTGTTTATGTGCCATAAACTAATAAAAATGAAAAGTTCCGTTGTCTGTATAAACCCCTGTGCCACCATCATGTCGCTAAATGTTTTGAAAACATCGGTATTGTAGCCACAAGCGGCTGAGAATTCTGGTCCTCAGACCAAATGTCTATCAGAGCCTGCATCTCCTCCTCACTCCTCATTCCTCCAAGTCCAAGAGAAATGTTTTTAAACTTTTCGTCTCAGTCTTCTTCGGTAAAAGTATTTCTTGGATCCACGCGGTTGTCTGTTATTTTCTACCCAAAAGGGAGGCTGAACAACCAGGAATCTGGTTGAATCTCTTCAGCTGAATCGGGGTGTTGGATTTATTTTACCCATGGATTCCTGCCACAGAAACACACATGGAATTTTCAACAGAGATAACTTTTTCAGGTGAGTGCTAACTTCGTCTGTCTGCATCTCACCCAGACAGTGAACGCATGTTTTTCCATGTATTTACATTGAGTTATAATGTAATCGTGCTGCGCGAAAAATTCACCCGTTCGCGTTTGTTGTGAAGGCACCTTTACAGTAAACGCCACTTTCTCTTCTCATTGTGTGTTGCTGGGGTTACACAAACATTGATGGGCACGTCCTCCCTGTGGTCCGCTGAATACTCCGTTTGCATTCACACAGCAAGCGATGCGCACCAGACTGCGTTTGCAAGTGAACCGAGACCCTCTGTTTTCAGGGGGACCAGAGTTCACTTGTTTGGTGCTGCACCAGAGTTCCAGGCGCATTCAGATGGCGCCAAATGAACCGAACTATCCACTTTGGTCCTTTAGGCCAAACCAAACAATGTCTAAGTCATCCTTTTCTGATCTTTCTAGTTGCAGGGCAGGCTTCAGCAGCAGACGGAGCAGCTTCGCCAGGAGCTGGAAGCCACTCATAAGAAGAGCAGCGTGCAGCTCCAGAGCAGAGTGACAGAGCTGGAGGCCTGCTGTAGGGAGCTGACAGAGAAGAAATACAAGAACGAGTCTGTCATCAGAGATGTGAAGATTAAACTGGCTGGTGCAGAGGAAGTAAGTCACTGAATAAGGCTTGCCCATGCTAGTATGACTGTAGGCTTTGCACTGGGCAGTGTGTTGCTCTAGAGCTGTCCCTTCCCTGGGGACCTTGCATCACCCTCAACACTTTGATCAGGTCACTCCCTTCATGTTTACTGCCCCACAGGCTAGTGGCCTTCATGTTGTGTGACTTCTTCATGTTGGGCTGAGTTTGGGACTGTGGTACACTGGTGGACGTTTTACTAAGCTGTTTTATTTTAAGCTCATGATGTAAGGCTCTATATATGTACCTAGAAGGGAACTGAATCATATAAACCACTTAATCTATCTATAAATGCACAGAATCTGTGTGTGTGCGCACATGCGTGTGCGTGCATCTGTCTGTTAAAGGCACATCTCTTGAACCGTTGATCAGACTGACCTAAGATTGTTTTGCTGCGGTTACGAGGGTATGCATCCCAGAGTATGGAGTTGTTCAGTCAAAATATGTAATTTTTAATCAATAAAAGTGTAGTCATCCTCTCTCCTCATGCTCTGGCTTCTAGAGGTGTGGGTGGGGTTTTGCATTGACTTGCCGGAGGGGGGGGGGCAGAAAACACATGACACTATTGTAACCAGAATATGTTAATTTTATGCTATTTATTTCTTTTTCTTAGATTTTGCATAGTAACTCTGCATATGGAACTTACTATTTGAAGTATTGTACAACCAAGACTTGAATGTTGGAATATTGGGCCAGTTGGGGTCCCACCCAGATGTCCTGTGTTTGGACTTTTTACTGGTGTCATCCTTCTCTCCTTCTGCTGCGCTCATCTCTTTTGGACCCTCTGCCTGAACACTTTCCTCTCCTTGGCTCCTCTCTTCTGTCTCATCTTTCCCTTTCTGAACCCTGTCTTTTTCGGGCTCTGTGTGGGCAGGATTCCTGATTATTCCCCCTCCTTTTGTTGTTTTATTGGACTGATTATTGATGAGGATTATTCTAGTTCCATGTTGTTTCCCTGTGTTAAGGTTTGTCTTTCTTCAGCCTCTGTGACTTATCTAGTTTAGAATTTGAGTTCTGAGTTTAGATAAGGTTGTTTTCAGCCCCCGTGCTGCTTTTGTTTCTGTCAAACAAATCCACTGAGAACTGCTTTCTGCCTGCATCTGGGTCCGCTTTTCTCTGCCAACCACAAATCGTAACAGAATGTCGCTGCCGCAAAAGGATCCAGTAGGCAGACGGTGGTACCCCATGAGGCTGGGGTGGGAGCTCTGCAACGGTCTTATTGAGATTGACCAGCTCATTTCTGGTACTCGTTCTGCTCTCACCCCAAAATCTGCATTATGGTACCTGGAACTCATGGAGGCAGTTGTCCGCCGCCATCCACGACTCGTGGAGCACGTGGAAGGGGTGGAGTGGATCACCCTGGTGGCCGACCTGTAGCGTAAATTCTGCAGGATGGTAGGGAGTTTACAGAAGAACCTGAAGCCTGTGCCGACGAAGAAGCGTCTCCTGGCTCCGGCACCCCTTGCTCCTCGCCATCCGCCAGCTCCAGCCCCATCAACACCTCCCAAGCAATCATCTGCTGCACCATGGGTGCTGGGAGATATCCGCCACCAAGAGGGAGCAGTTTCGGGGATTGAGATTGGCGTTTGACGTTCTCAGGTGGAAGGAAGGCTCCGGGAGATGCCACTGCTCTCAACACCGTGTACCACCACCAGCTCCGGCTCTTCAGACAGCTCCCGCTGTCCCCGAGGTGCACACCAGGTGATGTGATGTGCCCTGAGGTACACATCACAGCTCCCGCTGTCCCTGAGGTGCATGCCACGACTCCAGCTGTTCCTGAGGCGCATATCACAGCTCCAGCTGTCTCCATGGTCGCCCGAGCAGTTCGCTCCACCCTCATTTCCTGAGACCATTGCTCCTGCAGCTCATCGTGTGGAAGTCACCCCAGCAGTAGTGGACCAGGAGCTAAGGAAAGTTCTTTTCTTTACATTTTTACCATCAATCTTAGTAAAGACTTGCCTAGGTCCTGGTAAGTTCAGTGTCGCCTCACTCAATCCCTGCTTTTCTCCCTCATCTGTGGTGACCGCATTGAGGTAACCACAGTTTTACTTCTCAGTGTGAAAGACTTCAGCAGATGCTATTTTTTCCCATTGGGGGAAAAAAAAAAAAGAAAAAGATGTTGAAACAGTTTGGGGGTACTGATGCTAAGGCTTGTATTCTATATGAGGACAAGGTACTTTAAAGTCTCAAAGATAAAGCCTTGATCTGACCTTTTCCCTTTTAACATCTGTTGAAAAATAGAACTAGTGTCATTAAAAGTTCGATTATGTTTCTGCTCTGAGGGAGAAAAGTAGTGTTTGTTTTTTTCTTCTAAACAAACCTTAATTCTTAATCAAAAATATTTTTAATCCAGATTTTCCTAGTGGCCATTCAGGGTTCCTGGTGTGTACATGTATGTTTTTTTTTTTTTTCCTGGTAAATTTAAGACCTCTATTTTCCTTGTGGGTTGAGACCATTTCTTTGAACCTTGGGTTTTTTTGCCCTGTGGGTTTGCTGATTTTCTCTTGAAAACATATTCAACCCTCCCCCGGTAGAGTCAAAAGTTTTCCTCGTGCATATGTTTTTTTTTTTTCCCCTTGTAAGGTTGTCTATTTATCCTTTGTAGACTGGAGATCTTTTGCTAGGTAGGTTTTTTTTCTTCTATCTCCTCGTATATCTGGACCTCTTTTCGAGCCCCCCTCCTCCTACCCAAGCTGGGGGGGGGGGGGCTGTTATGTGTGGGCATGATTCCTGATCATGCCCCCTCCTTCTGTTGTTGTATTGGACTGATTATTGATGATGATTGTTCTAGTTCCATGTTTATGTTGGGTTATCTTTGCATTTATTTCTATCTGATCTCTGATTCTGAAAGTAGTTTCTGTTTTGGGTTTATTTAGTTGCATGTAACTTGTTTTATTGTGAAAGATCTTTTCCTGTTTTCCCCAAGTCACAATCCTCTAATTTACCTTTTTGTTGTAGTTGTGTAACCTAATTAATTGATCCTTTGTGCCTGTGTTCCCCAGCTGTTTCCCATGCCTAGTTATCAGTTCCCTTTAAGTTCAGTGACTGCCTTCAGTGTGTTGCAGTGACATTAAAGTCCAAATGTCAAGTAATTTTTTTTTCCAAATGCCAACGAATTTTGATAAAATACACATAGCTTAAACCAAATATTCATACCGGAGACCATATCACCCACCCGTATTTACATAATTGCACAAAATACACCAGGCGAAGGCCCCGCCTTGCTCGCTGGCTTGTGACAGCCAATCCAGACCGCGGCCATGATTTTGACGTCACAAATTTAACCCGGGCTGCCCTGCCGTATCCACATTCACACTTATCAACATTGGACAATCATGACGGAAAGTGACAGCGATTGTGAATAAATTAGTTTAGTTTTGTCCTCTGGTGAATCGGACTTGGAATTCAGGGAAGACGACACCCCAGATACTGATGACAGTGGTTCAGACAGTGACAGAGGCATAGAACCTTACAGGTTCGAGCCGTCCGAGACGGAATCAGATGCTTTGTCTGATGACAACAGTTCCGACGATGACCAGAGAGCAGAACCAGTGGAAAATGTCATTGAATTGGACATTAATCACCTCCGGAATGTTGAATGGTAAGCCAAAAGAAATCTGTGATGTTTAATAAATTAACTATAACCACCGGCAAAATTGGGAAGCCGAAGGGGGTCTGTCGAGGGCGCCCCATAAATATCGATTTTTCGGAAGCCATTATTATGACGATACAGTGGGGCGCTAGCTTACAGTAGAACCCTTTCTTTCCTCATTCAGTTGTAGCAACAAAATCAAGGATGAAATGGAAGTAATTGTGGAAAATGACTTGTATTAAAATCCCCAGGATCGTGTGTATAGGGCCATAACCAGGAATGTTCCTTTCTCACTGTAGACGAATTAGAAATCTAGCTTGTTGTTTTGTACGCCAGCTTCAAGGTTTGATAACTAGAAATAATTGGGAAAAAACTATGTCTCTAGCTGCTAGAGACATAGAGACATGAAGTGCCATGTGCTAGACCGGGTCTAGCACATGGCACTTCATGGGGAGGGCTTGAAAGTTCTATTAATAAACAAAGGCAACATGAATAATGCAATGGATCTTTTCACTTTATTTTTCATGAGTTCTGCAAGGCATTTATGAGGTGGATATGGTGTAAATAATATGGACAGGATGTGAACACATTATTGAATATTACATATATTATATTGTTACAAAATTTATAAAAGCTCACAATTGCAATATCAACAAACCTGTGCTTACAATATCAACAAACAAGCATATTTATGTATACATGCATTCAGAAAATATTTGCAAATTCTTGTACTTGAATTTTTCAATAGGTGCACCTGTGAGTGTTGCCAAGCAATGCCAACAGTGGAGGAGAGCCGCTGCTGTCAAGAAATTGACCAGATCAGAATGAGAATGGAGGGGCATACCTGTCAAGTGATACGTTTTCGCCGTATTTTAATACGGGGAAAATGCAATTTTAGCAAATATGGGCGTATTGCCATTTCTGTATGCCCAAAAGAAAAATATACGGGAAAAAAAAATTAGTGTGTTGAGGAACACGTCGTGTGTGTGACCCCCACAGCTAGGGGGCTGGCAGAGCGCTCAGCGTGAGCTATTCTCACAACAGTGAGAAGTGTGGACTCAATCATTAGGCTGATGGCCGGGGCGGGCAGAGCGCTCAGCGTGAGCTATTATCACTACAGTTAGAAGTGTGGACTCGATCATTAGGCTGATGGCCTCACACTTTCTACTGTCATGCGGCTCCGGAACAGAGAGGAATCGCCTTCCAAATCCAGAATTCTGCTTTTTTTATTTTGAGCAGGACGCTGAGTTGTGTTGTTATTGTCAAATATCCATGAATCCTTAAAATATTTGACAATAACAACACGAATTACATTTAAAACATTTCCCAGAAAAGTGTCCCTTATTACCCAGCTGTCCCTTATAGCCCCGTTTTACGGTGCCATCCAGCAATACGATAGATGATTTATTTCTAAGGATAAAATTGTTGGTCATTGTTACGTTGGTAACGAGGGGTAACTAAGAACAAAAATAGTGATTGCCTTCCACAAACAAAGGAAAAAAATTGTCTATGTCAGGGGTGTCGAACTCATTCCATGGAGGGCCAAGACCCTGCATGTTTTACTTCCACCCAGTGTCTTCAGCAGGTGTTTTCACTGATCAGCAATCAGTGGGAAGAAATTCAATGAAATCACCTGTTGAAGACACTGGGTGGAGGTAAAACCTGCAGGGTCTTGGCCCTCCATGGAATGAGTTTGACACCTGTGGTCTATGTATTAAAAATATGCGGTGCCTCTTCCAGTCTCCATATAAACAATCAATCGGGATACCCCAAGCATCAAACTAAGGTACAATCTGTTTCGTCACTTCCGCCTTCTTCCCCAGGCAATTCCGGGGGGCCGTGAGTAGGAACGTCAGGCCAAGCGCGGCAGTTTTAAATTAACGAATGTTCCGGCATTACTGAAGCATATGCACCAAGACCCGAACGGATCGGTTCCCTTTTATATCTAGTTTCAAGACATTTTAAGGACCCTATTACGTGACATTTGGACTTTAAGGTTCTGTACTCTATTACAGTGTTTATTCCTCAAGTCCACCCGGCTTCCCTGTGTTAACATTTGACTTTATTCAGCCTCTGTGACTTCTCTAGTTTATAATTTGGGCTCTGAGTTTAGATTAGGTTGTTTTCAGCCACCGTGCTGTTTTTGTTTCTGTCAAACAAATCCACAGAGAACTGCTTTCTGCCTGCATTTGGGTCCTTTTTTCTCTGCCAACTACAAATCGTAACAGGTTCTCTCTCTGTCTATGGTGGTATACAAACGGGTTAGGAAATACCAAGTGTCACGTTTTGTTCTGCAGGATTTTTTTGTCATGGTTTACATAAATGACAAAAATATGTGGGGGGTTTTTTGTATTTTTATTCTAGTGTTTCTTTTTTTTTCCATTGAGAGAGTAGCAAAGGGGGAAAACATTCATGATAGTAATTTAGAAGAACAAGAAGCCAACTTTATTGTCATTCAGTCCATACAGCCAATTATGTACAGTAGAATGAAATTACGTTTCTCCTATCTACAATGTTAATCACATCTAGAATCAAAAGGGTCGCTGCCATGCAGGGTACCACCAAAAACAACTTTTATGCTGAACACCAAGCTAGAAGGTGGGAAGTACCTTTTTTTTAAATATGGGGCTTGAACCCACGACCTCCTGGCTGTGGGGCGGCTGCTCTACCACTAGGCTACCACTTCAGTTTACTCATGCATACTTAAATTATATGATCAGAGGTGGGTTTAGTGTCCAGAAATTCTACCCATGTAAAACAGTGATTTGAAATTAATAATTAAAAGTAGACAACCAAAAATTTGTAGTTGAGTTAAGGGTAAAAAGAGCACCCACTTAAAAGTAATGACTTCAGTCTTGAAGGTCTGAGGTCTTTCTCCAAAATTTCTAACAATTTTCTGATGGTTTCCTACTTTTCTTTGTAAATTTATCTCAATTTGAAACCATTTTCCTCATTTGTAATTTCCTCTTGTAAAATTGACTTTTCTTGTATATTTGAGACTTCATTATAAACTTGTGGGTTATTTTATAGCTAATTTTTGTCTATTTTTTTTATAAAATTACTGGGACTTTTTATGTAAATTTGAAACAGATTGTGGTAAAATTTTGAATTTTGCTCCTCATACAATTTACACTTTTGACCATAATTTTGCAGAGCCAGAACAGAACAACAATTTAACTCTGATTTCAAAGAAAAAATATTAATAAAGTTGTATTTAATGAAATAAATTAACTTAAATGACCAAAGATACAGTTATTTCTGTTATAATATTTCTATATATTTATAATTTTTTAGAAACCTCCTCACCACCCAGACATCAGGAGAACACCTCCCTTATTTTGAAATCCGCATGTTAGCATGTTTAGTTTGTCTGAAGGCTGCTGACGGATTAAAGTCACTGACTTCATGCATTTCGGTCATCTTAACTTGCCGGGTACATAATAATGAACATAAATTAGTTAATATTGTAGTGTCTGGTGAAGTAAATCCTCAGCAATTCATCAGTCTCCCTTGCCTTTCCCTGCATATGAAGCCTAACCACACCTGTTAGCTAAGCGACTCTTCATTATTGTTCCCGTTACCAGTGGGTTAAAATTTTCCACATTTAAAGAACTTTTAATAAGCTCATGCTTCTCTCAGACAGCGACGCTACATAGAGAGACACTCTGCCTGCCGACTGGAACATGCGGGCTAGGCACTTACGAATTCTGCACGGATGACGGTCACGCGCGCCTGCAGAGCATCATTTCTTCATTTTTTTTCTTAAATTTATATTTCCTTGGCATAATTTCAGGTGTGGCGGCCTGCCACGTGGAAATGTTACTAGAGGAAACCCTGTAGGAAGATTTTACAGCTTTCGGCACATTTTGTCAGCACTAATGTCGCACGAATGATGTACTGTACTTCTGCCTTATTAGCACCTCACTACCACCTTACGCACACTGTACGAATCTGCGTACAAACAGGGATTCGTATGGTGTTTCCTACAACCGCTGTAAGGGGCCCTCAAGAACAACTTAAGGTGCTCTTGAGGCATACTTACAGCCAGCATGTTGCGTAGTTCTTATGTTGCTCCTATGGCGTTCGTATGGTCTTCCTAGGATGAAGGGTTTTTGTGGCGTGTTTGGTGGTGGCCTAGAGGTAGAACATCCGCCCCACAGCCGGGAGGTCATGGGTTCAAGCCCCGGCTGGGTCATACCAAAGATCATAGAAAAATGATACTTTCCGCCTTTTAGCTTGGTACTCAGCATAATAGAACGGGTGAAGGAAAAATTGATAGTGGCAGCTTCTTGGATGATAGTGGCCCCCCTGCTTCTAGATGTGATTAACATTGTAGATAGGAGAAACATAATTTCGTTCTACTGTACATGATTGGCTGTATGGATTGAATGACAATAAAGTTGACTTCTTCTTCTTCTAGAAATCTTGAACAAGACCATGGCCATGAACTTACAACTGGTCTACGAACGCTGGATTTTCCTAGGGCTGCCTTAAGAAGGCCGTACAGAATGGTCCAAAAATCATTCATACGGTGTTCTCAGCCATTGTGACCGTAGCTTTACACTGCACAGATTATGATTATTAATTTATCTTTTCTTTTCATCTGTGGTGTGTAGGAAAACCAACGTTTAAAGCAGCAGGTCCTTACTCTGCGGAGAGAGAACAGCACTCTGGACGCAGAGATCCATGAAAAGGAGCGCTCAGTGAGTCAACTGCAGATGAGAGTTGCTGTTCTGGATCAGGAGATCAAAGATAAGGAACAGTTAATGCGGCGCACAAAAGAAGTGTTGGAAGCCACTCAGCAGCAGAAGGTAGGAGCCTGTCTTCTATATGTTGTAGCCGCCATGCTTAGATGCAGTGCTTTTCAGGTTGCATTTCCCCAGAATAGCTTTAACCTTGCTAACAGTCACTGTATTGTACAACCACCATTCAAAAAAATTGGGATGCTGTGTAATGGGGAGAACATGCAAACTCCACACAGATGAGCCCTGCTGGCTGGTGGATTTGAACTGACGACCTTCTTGCTGTGAGCCAATAGTGCACCACCACATATTAAGTTAATGGACAATAGACCAGTTACACATTATGAAAACGGCACCATAAGCCCCTTTTCCACTAGTACCTACTCAGCCCTACTTGCCTCAACTCTACTCGGTTTGTAGGGTTTTCCATTGGTACCTGGTACCAGGTACTTTTTGGGACCTACTTCAGTGAGGTGCCAACCGTGTTGTCGAGCTGAAAATGTGATGTCAACGGATTGCAAGCCACTGATTGGCTAGGGTGTACCGTCAGTGGATGAGAGTGACGTCTTCACAAGATTCAAAACCACCATTTGTCAATTTGGCCGTGAATTTTTATTATTTCTGTGATAATCAGCGAAATAAATGGCTTCACTCAAATCAACACCGTCACAAAACACTCACCATCTTCTCCGTGAGCAGCCATCAGCTCGGAGACCTCCTGGTATTTAACTTTGGAACGCTCCGCTAGCGTTGAGGCTGAAAAGTTCAGTGGTCAAATTTGATCAAATGTGGTCATTTTTCAACAGTCTCCCCGTCGGTGCGCACAGTTCTTCCATCGGTGTTGCAGCACTTGGATCCATGTGCTTGAAAAATGAACTACATTTGGTCAAATTTGACAGCTATGAACTTTTCAGCCCTGTCGGCCCTGCTGTGGCAGAGTGACCCAAAATGAAAAGTATACCAGGAGGTCTCTGAGCTGATGGCTGCTCACGGGGAAGATGGTGTTTTGTGATTTTAAGCATCTTTTACGTTATTTATCAGTGAAAACATCAGCATGTGAAGAACGTAACGGGATAACAGGCCGCCATCCTGTTTGGACCAGAGGCCTCATGTACAAAGGGTACTTATGCACAAAAACATGGCGTATGTCCTTTTCCACGGAAAATTTCAGCTGTATCAAAAATGAAATGACTGTGGAAATATGCGCAGCCCCACGCCAAATTCATAGCTGGCATACATACGTTTCTACTGGTATTGGTCTGTTGGATTTCCCAGTCAACCCTGAGCCGAGCTATGCCAGCTGTGTGGGATGCCATTATCCGGCTGTCACCTAGGTACATCATATTCCCATACAATGCAGATTGAACAGGCAAACATCAAAGCGCAATTTGCAGCGAGAGCCGGTTTTCTTAATGATTCTAATGAACAGCATTGTTGGAAACAAACTACAAGCTGGCACTGTGCGGATGGGTGGCTTCTTGGTGAGTAAATTCATGTAATTGTCCTAATAATAACCCACCGTGCGCAACGTGCCTGTGCGCTTTCAAGGCTTCATTGCAACTCCGTGGTTTGAGTAAGTAACTTACTTTTTTTGCTGATTAAACTACAGTTTCACAGCATTCTACCAAGCCCCTAATTATCTCTGTGTGTACAGTAGTTATGTCAATAAACACATGCATATAGTTTGAAATGCAACAGTCTCACTCGTTCCAGGCACACTTAAGTCATTTACATAGTAGTGTGTAATCCATCTAAGTTGTAAATAACTCTAAAGGATGAGCTTTGCATTTTGGACATAAAATATGTACTTGCCGAGTCTAACATGATCTGCTTTCAACTGACAGGTGACTGTGGCTACCCACTAAATAGGTTCATATTGTCTTCTTTTTCTTGACTTTTCCTTTAATTCAACCAGCTGATCCTCCCGGCTGGTCACAAATTGATTGGTTGATTTATTCATCGTTTAAAATAACATTGTATAAAAGATACAACATACATTTAAAAATAATGCGATGACACAAGAAAGTGTGCACACTTATTTCCACTGGGATCTCTAATAAAAGATCATAGCTGGTCTCGTACCTACAACCTTCTGCTTTGAACGCTGGCAGTTCAACCACTGAGCTATATGTAGGTACAGAACACAGTGATCAACTGACACTTCTGAGGATGACTGCAGACGTCAGTCTAAATATGTCAAAGTTAAATAAACTTTGCCTTCTTATCCCTGTCTGAATAAAGGAAACAATAAACTAATCTTCTACGGCTGTGAGCAGGTTATTAAATTCCTTGTATCCAGCACTAATGCCGGAAAACAGCATGCCAAACAAAATGGTTTTACGTGCTTCTGCCTCATTCAGGAGCACCTCTAACTCACATTTCATGAAATTCCATTAAATCCATTATTTTTGACCGTGGATACAGGAGAATCAAATGTGCTGGGCTTGTATATATCTATTTGCATCTAATTGCATATTCAAATGGAGGCGTGTCAAGGGAGGAGTTTGGTATTTCCTCACATGTGTTCAATTTCAAGTAGATTGGTACTGTATGTACAAAAGAAATGTGCTTGGATCCTGCATACAGACGGCTTCATACATAAGGATTTTTTTTTTTTGCTTATGGTGTTTTCTTGATTTAAACGTACGTCATTTTTCATTAGGAAATCCATGTAAGTCTTTGTACATGAGGCCCCAGGTCTCTGCTTTTAACTGCCACACAATACACATAGCACTGGACCCCCATGGTCCCTTCTGGAGGTGGTGAACCCACGGGAGGGTGGACCCATGTGGCTCGTTTGGGCTGAGCTTGGCCGGGTCCCATGGGCAGAAACCCAGCCACCAGGTGTTTGCCGTCGAACCCCTCCCCCAGGCCTCTCAGTCCAGGACGGGGCTCCAGTAACCCCATACCGGGTGTGGTATACTGAATGCTTGCTTGAACATTCATCATGAATCTTTTCGATCGCTCTTTGTCTGGCCCTTCACCCAGGACCTGTTTGTTTCCATGAGGGGAACAGCAATGATTGTTCATAAACATGTTTGAATGAATTTCACTGAATTTCAAAGCCCTGTTTCAGCAATAGCAGGTTCAACAAAATAATCTACACACTTTAATTCATTCATTTATTCATCTTCTTCCGCTTAATCCTTTTCGGGTCGCGGGGGGGCTGGAGCCTATCCCAGCATCTTTGGGCGAGAGGCAGGGTACACCCTGGACAGATCGCCAGTCCATCGCAGGGCCAACACAGAGACAGACAACCATTCATTCTCACAGTCATACCTAAGGACAATTTAGAATCCCCAGTTTGATGCCAATTAACCTAACTTGCATGTTTTTTGGCATGTGGGAGGAAACCGGAGAAATCCCACTTGAGACTGGAAATTTTTTTAATTACTGTTGCCTAATACCTAATGTCACTATTTTGCATCTTAGCTAAATTTATGTCTATTGTATGTGATATATTCAAATGAACAGTCTCCATTTAATTTGGTGTCTGCTTAACAGCAAAAACACAATTTTTTTTTTTTTTTACATAATTGTAAATATATTTTGGCCTTAAAGGCTTAATATAGTGGACTAGAAAAGTTAAAGATACACTCCGGTGGACCATAAATCCCCTATAAAAACAAATCTGCATTGTCTAAAATGGTATCTTATTCCCTTTTTTCCCTACAAAAAAAGTTTTCATTGTCTTACAGGTTCATGTCAAAATCTTTTCACTCCCACCCCCCCCCCCAAAAAAAAAGCCAGAATCTGTAACTATCCAGCTCACATACCACAAAAGCTAATGGTGGCCACCACTACATTAAATAGAATAAATCCTGTGATAAAGACTTACTGGTTGAAGGACATGCCCAGTTGTATGCACAGTGGCCTAGGTTAATTAATGACTGAAACTGCATCGGTCCTTAAAAGCAGTTAATGGTAGCACCCATCTTAATTTGGGTCAACTTTTCAAAGCAGTTTGTTAAAAATGCTAACTAGCCTGGAGGATAACTTCAGTCAGGCCAGAGAGTCCTGATTGGCTCAACACTATCCACGTCCCAGCTTCATGCACAGTTACAGGGCATCTGGAAAGGTAAAGCCAACTTTGTCATTCAATCCATACAACCAATGTACAGTAGAACGAAATTATGTTTCTCCTATCCATCCATCTTCTACCGCTTTTCCGGAGGTCCGGGTCGCGGAGGCAGCAGTTCAAGCAGAGAAGCCGAGACTTCCCTCTCCCCAGCCACCTGCTCCAGCTCTTCAGAGAGGATACCAAGGCGCTCCCAGACCAGCTGGGAGACATAGTCTCTCCAGCGAGTCCTGGGTCTGCCCCGGTGTCTCCTCCCAGTGGGACGTGCCTGAAACACCTCAAGTGGGAGGCATCCAGGAGGCATCCTAATCAGATGGCGCAGTGGTTAGCACTGCGGCAGCACAGTTTACCCTTGGCCGGGGGATCGTGGGGATCGTGGAATCGTGGGTTCGATCCCAGCCCCCGACCAACAGTGATCTGTGTGGAGTTTGCATGTTCTCCCCGTGTATGCGTGGATTTACCCCGGGATTTCTCCGGTTTCCTCCCACATGCCAAAAACATGCAGGTTAGGTTAATTGGAGACTCTAAAGTGGCCCTAGGTGTGAATGTGTGTGTGAATGTTTAAGGGATAGCGCCGTATCGTGGCTGCTTCATCCATCCAGGTGGTGGATGACCCTCAATTTCCCCTCTGGGGATCAATAAAGTATACTAAGTCTAAATCTAAAAAAAATCTAAATACCACCTCAACTGACTCCTTTCAATGTGGAGGAGCAGCGGTTCTACTCTGAGCCTCTCCCGGATGACTGAGCTCCTCACCCTATCTCTGAGGGTGAGTCCAGCAATCCTACGGAGAAAGCTCATTTCAGCCACTTGTATCTGCGATCTTGTTCTTTCGGTCATTACCCAAAGCTCGTGACCATTGGTGAGAGTAGGAACATACAGTAGATTGACTGGTAAATCGACAGCTTTGCCTTAGAACTAAGCTCCCTCTTCACCACAACAGACCGGTACAACGTCTGTATCACTGCAGATACTGCTCCAATCCGTCTGTCAATCTCTCGCTCCATTTTCCCCTCCCTCGTGAACAAGACCCCAAGATACTTAAACTCCTCCACTTGGGGCAGGAGCCTGTCCCCAACCCAGAGAGGACAATCCACCTTTTTCCGGCTGAGGACCATGGACTCAGACTTTGAGGTAATGATTCTCATCCCAGCCGCTTCACACTCAGCGGCAAACCGTCCCAGCAAGAGCTGTAGATCATTGCTGGATGAAGCCAACAGGACAACATCATCTGCAAACAACAGAGATGAGATCCTGTGGTCACCAAGCATGACACCCTCCATTCCCTGGCTGCGCCTAGAAATCCTGTCCATAAAAATTATGAAGAGGATCGGTGACAAAGGGCAGCCCTGGCGGAGTCCAACTCTCACTGGGAATGACTCCGACCGAGTGTTGGCAATACGAACCAAACTCTCACAACAGTCGTACAGAGACCGAATAGCTCGTAACAACAAGCCCGAAACCCCATACTCCCGAAGCACCCCCGCAAAAAACCACGAGGGACGCAGTCAAATGCCTTCTCCAAGTCCACAAAACACATGTAAACTGGTTGGGCAAACTCCCACGAACCCTCGAGAATTCTCAAGAGGGTAAAGAGCTGGTCTGATGTGCCACGGCCAGGATGAAAACCACATTGCTCCTCCTGAACCCGAGGTTCGACCAACGCCCGGACTCTCCTCTCTACCTTGTTTCTCCTATCTACAATGTTAATCGCATCTAGAATCAGAGGGGTCACTGCCATGCAAGGCGCCGCCACAAATTTCCCTTCTCTGTTCCATTATTGCTGAGCATCAAGCTGGACGGCAGGAAGTTCTGCTTTTATATGGTCTTTGGCATCACCCAGCTGGGATTTGAACCTCTGCCTCCCGGGTGTGGGGCGGATGCTCTACCAACTGAGCCACCACTCCGGTCCCCTAAAGTATTCACAGCGCTTCACTTTTTCTACATTTTGTTATGTTGCAGCCTTATTCCAAAATAAATTAAATTTATTTTTTCCTTCAAAATTCTACACACAATACCCCATAATGACAACGTGAAAAAAGTTGTTTTTTTTTTTAGATTTTTTCAAATTTATTAAAAATCACATTTTCATGAGTATTCACAGCATTTGTGCAATACTTTGTTGATGCACCTTTGGCAGCAATTACAACCTCAAGTCTTTTTGAATATGATGCCACAAGATTGGCACACCTATCTTTGGGCAGTTTGGCCCATTCCTCTTTGCAGCACCTCTCAAGCTCCATCAGGTTGGATGGGAAGCGTTGGTGCACAGCCATTTTCCGATCTCTCCAGAAATGTTCAATTGGATTCAAGTCTGGGCTCTGGCTGGGCCACTCAAGGACATTCACAGAGTTGTTCTGAAGCCACTCCTTTGATATCTTGGCTGTGTGTTTCTGGTCATTGTCCTGCTGAAAGATGAACAGTCACCCCAGTCTGAGGTTAAGAGTGCTCTGGAGCAGGCTTTCATCCAGGATGTCTCTGTACATTTCTGCATTCATCTTTCCCTCTATCCTGACTAGTCTCCCAGTTCCTGCCACTGAAAAGCATCCCCACAGCATGATGCTGCCACGACCATACTTCACTGTAGGGATGGTATTGGCCTGGTGATGAGCAGTGCCTGGTTTCCTCCAAACATGATGCCTGGCATTCATGCCAAAGAGTTCAATCGTTGTCTCATCAGACCAGAGAATTTTGTTTGTCATGGTCTGAGAGTCCTTCAGGTGCCTTTTGCCAAACCACAGGTTAGCTGCCATGTGCCTTTTACTAAGGAGTGGCTTCCTGTTGACCACTCTACCATACAGGCTTGATTGGTGGATTGCTGCAGAGATGGTTGTCCTTCTGGAAGGTTCTCCTCTCTCCACAAAGGAATGCTGGAGCTCTGACAGAGTGACCAGGGGGTTCTTGGTCACCTCCCTTACTAAGGCCCTTCTCCCCCGATTGCTCAGTTTAGATGGGCAGCCAGCTCTAGGAAGAGTCCTGGTGGTTCCGAACTTCTTCCATTTACGGATGATGGAGGCCACTGTGCTCATTGGGACCTTCAATGCAGCAGAAATTTTTCTGTTCCCTTCCCCAGATTTAGGCCTTGAGACAATCCTGTCTCGGAGGTCTACAGACAATTCCTTTGACTTTATGCTTGGTTTGTGCTCTGACATGCACTGTCAACTGTGGGACCTTAAATAGACAGGTGTGTGCCTTTCCAAATCATGTCCGATCAACTGAATTTACCACAGGTGAACTCCAATTAAACTGCAGAAACATCTCAAGGATGATCAGTGAAAACGGGATGCACCTGAGCTCAATTTTAAGCTTCATGGCAAATGCTGTGAATACTTATGTGCATGTCATTTCTTAGTTTTTTATTTTTAATTTTGCAAAGACTTCAAAACTTTTTTCACGTTGTCATTATAGGGTATTATGTGTAGAATTTGAGGAAAAAATGAATTTAATCCATTTTGCAATAAGGCTGTAACATAAAGTGGAAAAAGTGAAGCGCTGTAAATACTTTCTGGATGCACTGTACGTCACCAAAGCAGTGCCTTGCATGGCAGCTTCACCGCCATCAGTGTGTGAATGTGTCTGTGAATGCGTGAATAGCACGATCTGTAACGTGCTCTAGTCATCCAGAGATGAGTAAAAAAGCCCTTTGTTAAGTAAAGGCCATTTACCAAAAATGCTCCGTTTCAACTCGCCTTTTCCTAGGGGGCGGGCTTAAGTGAAACTTTACAGCAAAAAAAAAAAAAAAAAACAGACATGAGACATTTGAGTGGTTTTGCTCTTGATCTGTTTCGTAAGTATACAAAACATGTTACAGACATGTTGACAAGGAGGGGGAAAAAAAAACTTGATTTTTGGCAAAGTGTCACTAACATTTCAAAACCTATTAAAACAAAGTCTGAAATTTAACTTATCAGCTGCTGCGCACATAATAATACTTTGTACTGCTTTTTTACAAGACTTTGTTATTCAAAAATATATTTATCAGATCTTTTCCACTGTTGTACTGGATGATATAGTTATTTTCCATTTCCACACACATGCATGCTGTATTTTGTGCAACTTCCATTTCAAACTGTCCTTCCACTGGAACTCCAGACTGCCAACTCTGAATCAGTGCACTGCCTTGTCCTCTTTATGGGGTTTTTCTTATTTTTTTTTGATAAATGCTTTTGGTTTTCTAGGAATCGATGGAAGGGAATGCAGAAAGTAAGGAGCTGCAGATTAAAAAACTTGAAGCAACAGTGAAGTCACTGTCTGAGGAACTGATAAAGGTTTGTTGAGCTGAATAAGGTTTTCATCTGCTACAGCTGTCATCTCATTAGACAAACTAATGCTAATACAATGGTCCAAACAATGTGTGCAAAAATATGACCTTCATGAAAGTCAAGTTTCTTTATTATCTTTGGCCCTATTACCAAAAAATGATGTAAAGATATTATTGACAGGTTAATTACAGAGAAGAGTTCTCCGGCAGCGTGTTTTTCTTTACCACTCTCCCATAAAGCTTTGACTGGTGAAGAATCTGGTTAACAGTTGTATTAGTGTCTCTCATCTCAGCTGCTGAAGATTTTAACTCCTTCAGAGTAGTCATAGGTGTCTTGGTGGTCTTCCTCACTGGTTACTTGTGTTTGTGAGGATGCCTGCTCTAGATAAATTTACATGCGTTCCCTATTGCTTCCATTTCTTAATGATGGATTTAAGTGAACTCTAGGACTTGGAATTTACTGACTTGGGATTCTTTCTGTATCCATCCACTAGTGTTGTAGGCAAGACCTTGTTAAGTCAAGATCAATGCCAGTCTCTCCCAAGAACAAGACTCTAAGGGGTCAAGACCAAGTGAAAACCAAAACTTACAGTAGTTTTGGTCTCAGCATGGTCTCTGCCTGGCTTGGTCTTGACTTGGTCTCAACACTCTGGTCTCAGTCTGGGACTGACAACAACATTAACATCCATGGACTTAAAAAAAAGATTTAAAGATTTTTATTTGTCAATACTTCTGTGCGTACAGGACATATAGGAGAATTGAAATGCCATTTCTCTGTCTCTTAGTGGTGTGCACAAGGAGGAATAAGGATGAAAAACAACAATAGTCTATGAACAGTAATGCTACCCGTAGTGCAAATGAAGATAAAAGATAAACCCCAGCAATCCTATATACAGAAAAAGTGGAGCAAGTACAGCAAAATTTACACTTTTCAATAAACTTTTCTCAAAGTTGCTTGGAATGTTCTTTTATCTTTGTGGTGTAATTGTAGCAGGAATATGTACTGCTTAGCAAGTGACTGGACCTTCCAGACACAGATGTTTTTATACTACACATTCATTGTACTACTAACACCAAACTGGCTAGACCTCTGTTCAATTAGATCAGTCACTTTAAAGGGGGGTGAATTGTCTGCAGTCACTTAGGCCATATTTTATATTTTTATCTGACTGGCATTACTATATAGAAACGTTTTCACTTTGACTTTAGAGTTTTTTGCCTGTTTTTGCAAAAAATAAATAATTTTGGAAAAGTAATAAAGTGGAAAACATAGAAGGGAATGGGTACTTTTGATAGCCACTGCACAATGACTGTACACTGCTGCTGCTGTCACTAAGGGCCCCTTTACACAGCACAGAGAGGGTTGAGAGATTGGGCCAATTTTTAATGCATTCCGGTGAAGCTGAAAGGACCTAATGCGATAATGCTGCGTCCGGCCGTCTGTCCAGCCGTCCACATTTCACGGGAATCGCTACTCCTCCTAGAAAATTCCCTCGATATTCACCAAACTCACTCACAATGACCCATCCTCAGGTTCTGCATTCAAGTTGTGCTCAAGGTCAAAGGTCCCAAGATCTGGGCAGTTATGATTTCAGAAATATCATTACTCCTTCTAGGCAATTGTCCCAGTGGTGACCAAACCTGACTGCCAGGTGGATCTGCATCTAGGTTGAGGATCACGGTCATTGTCAAAAGTCAGAAAATCTTAACATTTATGATTTCCCCAAAAATGTTACTCCTTCTAGGCCACTGACCTTGACTTTAGGCACATCCTAGATGGGTCTGTATCTAGACTGTGTTTAAGGTAGGGTTGAGACAAGAGAACGATTCAGTGATCGCGATACTTGACACTATGCACTGATCCCTAAACGCATGGATTAATCTTTTATTAATTACATTCATTCATGTAAACGTTTCATACTGTCTTGGGTATTCAACCAATTGCGTTTTCAGTCCACTCGATGGCGCAAAGCAAGCACCCAGTCAAGAAAAGTCATAGCTTGTCTTGTGACATTTGCAGCCAGATGACGCAAAAGTGCTCATTGCCGGGAGAAGAGGATAAGGACCTGTACTTGTATCATGCTTTTTTAGTCGCAAAGACCACTCAAAGCACTTATCTAGTAGATACACTAACCCTCTGTTCTGAGGGCCTACAGATACCTAGGAATAATTTAGAGTCACCAATTAACCTAACATGCATGTCTTTGGATGGTGGGAGGAAACCGGAGTCCCTGGAGTAAACCCATACAACACAGGGAGAACATGCAAACTCCACACAGAAAGGTTCCCACCCCTGCCAGCCTGGGGATTTGAACCTGAAACTTTTGAGCTGTGATGCAATGGTGCTAACCACTGTACCACCATGCTGCCAAGTATTTGGAAAAGTCATATCTTGTCTTGTGAGATTTGCAGCCAGGTTTGAAAGTTAGGAAGCAGTTAGCACAAATGTCAGGTGTTTTTTGGATCTGATTACAAAGATAGAAGGAAGGACCTTGGCATGACACACAAACCACAAGAAGCACTGCACAATTAAAAAAAAAAAAAAAAAAGCACGCAGGCCAGCATATGTCTCAGAGCAGCGTTTGCAATGGCTAAGCTAAAAACACACTGGCACAGAGCTTGCGAGCAGCGCTCAGAGGAAAAAGTAAGTAATAATTATTTATGAAGCGCTTTTTGGAGACATATAGTCACAAAGCGCTGTACAATAAAGTAAAATAAGTTAAAACACAAGATTAAAATAATTTTAGAATATCAAACTTACCATTAAAAAAAACTGTTGAATTGAAGCTCAACGGAAAGCCTCCTTAAACAAAAGAAAGTGTTCAGCTGCTTTTAAAAGAGTCCACAGAGTCAGATAAAGGTATCTGAAGTAGGAGTCTATTCCAAGTACCGTCCACTGGAAAATGAAGCCCCGTGAATACTTTATTATACTAGTGCATACCCGTGTGTGCCCGTAGAAACCAAGTATAAGCAAGTATTTCTGCAATTCAGTTTTTTAAAGAAAAAAAAAACTGTCTTGACCATATTTTTTCAAGGAAAAAACTGGGACCTCCAGAAAAAAACTGTCCTGACCCCATTTTTTTTAAGGAAAAAACTGGGATCTCCAGAAAAAAACCTTTCCTGACCCCATTTTTTTTAAGGAAAAAACTGGGACCTCCAGAAAAAACCTGTCCTGACCCCATTTTTTCAAGGAAAAAACTGGCACCTCCAGAAAAAACCTGTCCTGACCCCATAATTTTAAGGGAAAAACTGGGACCTCCAGAAAAAACCTGTCCTGACCCTGGTCTCCTGACTAACCTCTAAGCTCTAGGAGTCTAAGTTCCAGAGCATTCTGTTCTGTTAGTGTCAGACTCTGCAGACATTTCAGCACATTGCACCACTAAAGATGATTCTTTTTCAAGTTTCTTCAACTGCTTTAAACAAAGCAGTAATTAAATGTACCTGTGAGCCATGCAGTGAAAGGGAATCGCATGCTCTCCAACTTCTTCCTTGAGCAAGGAAATAACACCTCTACGATGTCCCATGTTACCTGCAGCTCCATCTGCTCCAAAGCCAACCAGTGTTCTTAAAGGTTACACATTTTTACTGTGTCAGCACCTCTTTAAAAACGATATTGCTGAGAAAGCAACACTTTTGCTTAGTTTCTTCATCTTGAGCAAGAATACGAAGCCTGCTAGATCTACCAACTCTGCTCGTGGCAACGTGGAATTGGCCATAGCTGAAGAAACCTCATGTGCAGAAAACACCAACGCACTGTAAAGACTGGCCCTGTGACTTATTCACAGTCATGGCAAAGCAGGGTATTACTGGAAACTGTTTACATCGCGAGGTGAACAGAAAGATGTTGTCAGATGGTATGAGTATGATTCGTGGAATCAGGAGAGTGTGTCCAGCATTGACACCAATCACAGATGTTGCAACCAACAGGTGAGGCAGTATTTGTTCAGTGATGTATCTTGAGCCATTGCAATGTCTGTTTTGCTGGTCAAAGTTTCGCAGTAGCATGATCACCATTCCCAGCTTTAAAGTGATGCGATGAGGAGGAATTCCAGATGGGCAGAGAATGTATTTAGAAACTCAGTTGGGTATGTATGATGACCCTCAGAGTCTGCAGTGTCAACACTGTTGCAAACATGTTCCTCTTCTGGGAAAATCTTTGTCATGTACTCATTGTCTATGTCAACTTCAGAGTTCATCAGGCATGATATAACACGTTCATATAGCCATCTTGGATTTGAAGCATTGTCTTGCATGTCTTCATACACCCGACTGACAGTGTCTTCCAGTTTGTCACCTGGAATCATTAGTGTTTCATTGAGTTCTATTGTAAACTCCTACTTCTCTGGAACTACTGGAATTTTTCCTTCCCCAAGGTCCAAGAGAAATTTAGCAAAATGTTCTTCAGCTTGTTGATCTTCTGCAGCTTGAGAGATTCTTGTGTTTTCTGTTAGACAAATAGTTTCAACATTTCTCCATAGGTACAGTGGGGCAAAAAAGTATTTAGTCAGCACCAATTGTGCAAGTTCTCCCACTTAAAAGATGAGAGAGGTCTCCAATTTTCATCATAGGTATACCTCAACTATGAGAGACAAAATGAGAAAAAAAAAATCCAGAAAATCACATTGAATGATTTTTAATGAATTAATTGGTAAATTCCTTGATAAAATAAGTATTTGGTCAATAACAAAAGTTCATCTCAGTACTTTGTTATATACCCTTTGTTGGCAATGACAGAGGTCAAACGTTTTCTGTAAGTTTTCACAAGGTTTTCACACACTGTTGCTGGTATTTTGGCCCATTCCTCCATGCAGATCTCCTCTAGAACAGTGATGTTTTGGGGCTGTCGCTGGGCAACACAGACTTTCAACTCCCTCCAAAGATTTTCTATGGGGTTGAGATCTGGAGACTGGCTAGGCCACTCCAGGACCTTGAAATGCTTCTTACGAAGCCACTCCTTCGTTGCCCGGGCGGTGTGTTTGGGATCATTGCCAAGCTGAAAGACCCAGCCACGTTTCATCTTCAATGCCCTTGCTGATGGAAGGAGGTTTTCACTCAAAATCTCACGATACATGGCCCCCATTTATTCTTTCCTTTACACGGATCAGTCGTCCTGGTCCCTTTGCAGAAAAACAGCCCCAAAGCATGATATTTCCACCCCCATGCTTCACAGTAGGTATGGTGTTCTTTCTCCTCCAAACACGACAAGTTGAGTTTTTACAATAAAGTTCTATTTTGGTTTCATCTGACCATATGACAGTCTCCCAATCCTCTTCTGGATCATCCAAATGCTCTCTAGCAAACTTCAGACGGGCCTGGACATGTACTGGCTTAAGCAGAGGGACACGTCTGGCACTGCTGGATTTGAGTCCCTGGCGGCGTAGTGTGTTACTGATGGTAGCCTTTGTTACTTTGGTCCCAGTTCTCTGCAGGTCATTCACTAGGTCCCCCCGTGTGGTTCTGGGATTTTTGCTCACCGTTCTCGTGATCATTTTGACCCCACGGGGTGAGATCTTGCGTGGAGCCCCAGATCGAGGGAGATTATCAGTGGTCTTGTATGTCTTCCATTTTCTAATAATTGCTCCCACAGTTGATTTCTTCTCACCAAGCTGCTTACCTATTGCAGATTCAGTCTTCCCAGCCTGGTGCAGGTCTACAATTTTGTTTCTGGTGTCCTTTGACAGCTCTTTGGTCTTGGCCATAGTGGAGTTTGGAGTCTGACTGTTTGAGGTTGTGGACAGGTGTCTTTTATACTGATAACGAGTTCAAACAGGTGCCATTACTACAGGTAACGAGTGGAGGACAGAGGAGCCTCTTAAAGGAGAAGTTACAGGTCTGTGAGAGCCAGAAATCTTGCTTGTTTGTAGGTGACCAAATACTTATTTTACCGAGGAATTTACCAATTAATTCATTAAAAATCCTTCAATGTGAGCTTCCGGTCTGGACGCCATGGCGACTGCAGCTTAACACTGAAGCTCTCAGACTCAATCCAGGATAACACCTTGAAAATCAAACTTAACGGATTTTTGGAGGAGTGAAAATCAAAAGACAAAATCATCATGTCTAAAGGAAAACAGAAGAAACTGAAATTCTCCAGGCTAGGACACGTATCGGCCGGAGAATCTGAACTGGAAGATCCCCGTTCAGAAGACGAGGAGCTGGTGATAGCTAACAAAAGGGTTAGCCTGAAATCACTATTTGAGGAACTACGACGATTTCGCCGAGATGTTACGGCCGAATTTCGGGAATTCAGAGAAGAATTGAAAAGGACAAACAGCAGAGTGGACCAGGCCGAGAACCGAATCTTGGAAACAGAGGATCGAATAAAAGTGCTCGAAGATTCTGTGCTGGACCTACGCAAAAGACAAGCAGCTATAGAGGCTAAGCTAACCGACCAAGAAGGAAAACAAAGAAGAGACAACATAAGAATTCATGGTCTGATAGAAGGAACCGAAAATGGTTTTAACTCAATGGCAGAATGCGTGGAATCCTTACTAAGAGAGAAATTGGATATTCCACAAACCACCGACTTGAAGATAGAAAAGGCACATCGTTCATTAGCCGCTAGGCCGGCGGCGGAAGCGCCCCCACGTTCGGTGTTGGTAAGATTTTCCAATTTCAAAATAAAACAAGAGGTTGTAAGACTGGCCTGGCAGAAAAAAGGATTTATGCACCAGGAGAGAAAAGTCTACGTGGAACACGATTACGCCCCGGAGGTCCTTAAAAAGCGCAGGGAATACAATGACGCGAAAAAGGTGTTAAGAGAGAAGAAATTGCGCTTTCAGACACCATTTCCTGCGAAGTTAAGGGTCTTCTACGGCGATGAAACGTGTCTCTATAATTCGGCGGAAGAAGCAACAGCTGACATGGCGAGAAGAGGGCTCCCGGTAACGGTGTTTAAACCCGCAGCAGACCCGAGTGAGAAGATCAAAGCGCAAACATGGACAACACAAAGACCCTCAAAATCCACGGACCAGCAGCGGGAAACCCAGCACCAGAGCGTCGCGGATAAACTATCCGTTTTCAGGTTGGAATAGCGACCTTTTTTTTTTTTTTTTTCCCTTCCTCTTGAATCAATCCGCACATCCAACCCCCCTCATACAAGGTAACAAACTTTAAAGGAGATGCATATTCAGCATGTGGTAAAACATTTCATGGAACAATCATATTATTTGAAACAAATAAGTCTTTGTAATAAAAAAAAAAAAAAACTTGTTAAAATAGAAATGTGACAATAATCCACATGTTCTGCTCATACTAACAAATACTGTTTTTGCGTGAATGTTTGATGTGATGGGGGTGGGAGGGTGCACACAATTTCACAGGGTTTAGGCATAAAAGGAAAAAAAAAAAAAAAATCATTACAAGTTTGGATTGGGTTCTGAAACTCACGTTAAAAGCATGGGACTACTTTCAGTGGTACGAGAGGGCCCTCAACACGTAACAGAGTTTGAGGAATTTCCCTCAGGGCCTTCACTCCATCAAGGCTCTTACAGGGTCTTTAAAAAGACCTCAGCTCAGGAAGTTCTTTTGACAGTTTTTTGTTTTAAAGTTTTTTACACTATGTTCTTAATGTTTTTCTTGTTTTTAATGTTCTTTCAGTTTCTGAGTAGCACAAAAGAGGGCCACCACACAGTTATACTAAACAAAACAACACAATGGAGAAACAGGGTGTAACCAAAATAATTTCATATAATGTAAAAGGGATCCTGAATCCAGTTAAAAGATCCAAGATTCTAGGCAAAATGAAAAAAGACAAAGCAGGAATAATACTTTTACAAGAAACCCACCTAACAGACGTGGAACACAATAAACTCAGTAGACAAGGGTTTAAAATGATCTCTTCATCTTCATATAAATCAGGGAGGAGGAGGGGAGTAGCGACATTGATATCAACCAAAATTACATTTGAAAAAAAATCAGAACACAAAGATAAAGAAGGGAGATACAGTTTGGTAACTGGGCGGCTAGAGGGAGAAGATATCACCCTGCTGAATGTGTATGCTCCCCCAGGGGCTAACTGGAAATTTTATAAAAATGTATTCGACCTAATGATAACTAAAGCTCAAGGTTTAGTGATATGTGGTGGGGACTTCAATCTTAGACTGAATCCATACTGGGATGCTTCTGGTAATTCCCCACATCAAAATAACACCCAAAACAGGAAGACTCGGATGCTACTAAAAGAAATGGGAATCTGTGATGTGTGGAGGGAACTCAACCCCAGTGTAAAAGACTATACATTTTACTCAACTCCACATTCATCTTACTCAAGGATTGACTATTTTTTTATGTTTAATAGAGACATTGGTAGAGTAAAAACATGTAAAATAGGACTGATGGATCTCTCCGACCACAGTCCGATCTACATGGACTTAAATATCCAAAAATACACAAATAATACATTTTCTTGGAGGTTAAATTCAAATGTCCTGAAAGGACCATTGAAAGATGAATTGGAGTCAGATATTCTCAGATATTTGGAAGATAACGATAATGGAGAAGTATCCCCTTTAATACTGTGGGATGCATGTAAAGCTGTAATAAGAGGAAAGATTATTGCAAAACTGGCAACCCAAAAGAAACTAAGACAAGAAAAACTATCCACATTAGAGTCAGAACTTAGGAACCTAGAAAAAGAACACAAAGGCAACACTCATTCTACTGACTCGCTCAAGATTAAGGAAATTAAAAACCAAATAAATGAGATCTACACAATAGAAATCCAGAAGAAACTTACATTTCTGAAACAAAAATACTATGAAGCAGGCAGTAAATCGGCAAAATTGCTAGCCTATAAATTGAGGAAACATCAAACAGAAAGAGCAATCTACAAAATCAGAGACCCAGTATCAAAGGAAATAAAATTCAGAATTCAGGATATTCTTAAAAACTTCGAGAATTACTATAAGAACTTATACTCCCACAAAAAACATAAAAACGCATCCGAGGCATTCCTAAACACATTAAACCTTCCCCAACTTACGGAGTCACAAAATAAAACACTACTGTCAGAAATACATTCTAAAGAATTGGAAAAAGCAATTATGAAACTTAAAGCTAACAAATCCCCAGGAGCTGATGGCTATACAGCAGAGTGGTACAAAACCTTTAAACAGCAACTATCTCCTCTCCTCCTGAAAACATTTAATTATGTCCTCCACACAGGGGAAATCCCCCCCTCCTGGAGAGAAGGGGTCATTGCAGTTATACCTAAACCTGAAAAGGATAAACTAGAGTGCTCCAACTACAGACCAATCAGTGTACTAAATCAGGACTATAAGCTTTTTACCATTATCCTTGCCAAAAGGTTAGAGAATATACTGACAGACCTAATTCATTTAGACCAAACAGGTTTTATAAGACAAAGACAGACACAAGACAACATTCGACGCACTTTACACATAATTCATCATATAAAAAAATATAACTTAAATGCAGTCATATTAGGATTAGATGCTGAAAAAGCATTCGATTCGGTTGACTGGTCTTTTCTATACAGAATCTTATCCAGTTTCAATTTTCATAACAACTTCATTAGAACTATACAGGCATTATATAAAAAACCAACAGCTAAAATAAGGATTAACGGTAATTTATCATCATCTTTTGAACTGGAAAGAGGATGTCGTCAGGGCTGCCCCCTGTCTCCACTGCTCTTTGCAATCTTCATAGAACCTCTGAGCCAATGGATAAGACAAAACCAAAAAATTCAAGGTATTACACTTGGTCAGAAGGAACATAAAATAGCACTCTTTGCTGATGACATTTTAATATACCTAGGGCAGCCGGACACTTCTTTACCAGAACTAACCTCAGTTTTTTCAGAGTATGGAGATTTATCGGGGTACAAATTAAATATGCATAAAACCCAAGTTTTAACATTCAACTATGACCCAAATCATTATTCACTAAGCAAACTCAAAACTAACTGGGAGTCGGAATCTATGAAATATCTGGGGGTCAATATCCCGAAACAACTCAACAAAATTATATCACTAAACTATGATCCACTGGTGACAAAAATAAAATCTGACCTAGCAAGATGGAATATGATACCATTCTTGGGTATTGCACAAAGAATTGAAGCAGTCAAAATGAATATACTTCCACGTCTTCTATACCTTTTCCAAACAATACCGGTAGAACCTCCCAAAAAAACATGGCAGGAGCTGGACAGAAGGATCTCAAGATTCATATGGCAGGGCAAGAGACCTAGAATCAGATATAGAACCCTACAGCTAAACAAAGACAAAGGTGGGCTCGCGCTGCCAAATATCAGGGACTACTTTAAAGCCGCACAAATTAAAACTTTAGTAGAGATATGTAACCCAGTCTACTCTGCACAATGGAAGGAGATCGAATGCCAAATAACAAGTGACATCCCCCTACAGGCGATAATAGGGAACAATGTCTTACCTAAGCTTTTGAATAACACTAACCCGTGGATAGAGACCCCGCTAAAAATTTGGTTTAAGATAGTCAGAGAGAATCAAACTAAAGAGCCCTATCGACTTCTGCAATGGATCGCCTATGATCAGGACTTTACTCCTAATAAAACAGACACCAGATTTAAAAAGTGGAAGGAGAAGGGGCTGATAAAATATTACGATTTTTTTAAAGGGCAAATCTTAAGAAGTTTTGAAGATTTGAAAAAACAAGGCCTAATAAATCAAGACCTTTACAGGTTCTTCCAGCTTAGACACCACATAAACAATATACTTAAAAAGGAGGTTTTGGAAAGGGCCCAGTCAGGTGTTCTGAAGGTCTTCTTAATGGCATATAAAGGGATCCCAGGGATCAGATACATTTCTAAAATATACCAAGGTCTTCAAGACTTAAAAGGAGACAACACATCTTATATAAAAGAGAGATGGGAAAAAGAGGGGAATTTCACTTTACATCTGGAAATATGGGAAAAGCTAAATAAACAGCAATGGAAAAGTACCTCATCCCTGCAGTGGAGAGAATTTGGATGGAAAAACTTGGCAAGATTTTTCAGAACACCTGCACAAATCAAATTTACCCATAAGGGATTGAACTGTTGGCGCTTGTGTGGTGAAAAGACTGCAAATCATTTTCATGTGTTTTGGTCATGCCCAGTTATCCACCAATATTGGACCAATGTACAGACAATATTGGGGAAAATATTCAAAATTACAGTTCCCTTTTCTTTTGTAACTTTGTATTTGGGTTTACTACCGGACTCACTGGAAAGACGAGGAGAAAAATACTTATTCAATGTTTTAATATTGGCAAGCAAAAAAGCTCTAACTAAAAAATGGATGTTGAAGGACTGTCCTACACCTGAAGATTGGACTAACGTGATCCAAGACATTTACTCGATGGAAAAGTTGACATTCGCACTGAGACAGGACATGGATGGGTTCATGAACTTTTGGCAACCCTGGACCGCATATGTGTCTTCCATTAGATCTAATCTTTGACAAATACCATTTCAATAATGGTTCTGCTCTTTGTTCCAATGCTACTCAGATGCTCTTTTATCTTTATTTACTTACTTTTTCTTTTTGTTTGTTTTTTACTGGTTTGTTTGGTTTTTTTTTGTTTTTTGTTTTGTTTTTTTTTTCTCTTTAATTTCACTTTTTCTTTCACTTTAAAAAAAAAAAAAAAAAAATAAGGGGTGTTGTAAGAATTAATCTTCCAATGTTGTCAGATATCAGAAAATAAGGGAACATGTGATGAAAATGTAAACACTGCATTGCTGTAACGACCTGTATACCCTTTACAAAAACTTAAATAATAAAAAAAAAAAAATGAAAAAAAAAAAAAAAATCCTTCAATGTGATTTTCTGGATTTTTTTTTCTTCTCATTTTGTCTCTCATAGTTGAGGTATACCTATGATGAAAATTGGAGACCTCTCTCATCTTTTAAGTGGGAGAATGTGCACAATTGGTGGCTGACTAAATACTTTTTTGCCCCACTGTATGAGCTCTTGAAACACCTTCCTATGATCTCGGTTCTGCTACCATGTGGTACAACGGTAAGGATTTGCCTCCAATCGCCACTGACGACCATTGTGATGCCACCAAATGGCTTGTGTGACCCCCGGAGACACTGAAATGTTCGATCTGCTGCTTCCAGTAGACGCCGATCCATCATGGACACTTCATCCACGGCCATGACTGTATACTGTTATTTTATTGCATTGTCATTATTGCATTGTCATGAGATGTGTCATCCTAATGAGTGTTGCAGTGCTGTCATGTTCACTTACACTGCAAGTTGATTCATTAGTGAGAATAGCCACGGTTACATGGGCAAAATTTCTTCAGTCTGATTACAATTCAGATCAGAATTTTACTGTTTACATGGATCCTGAAAATCTGATCTGATTAGGACATGCGTTTCCATGTGTCACATGTTTGAATGGTCTAAATCATTTTGACATGCGCACGTCGACATTTCAACATTCCGAAAATGGTAGAAGAAGAAGCAACTTCCGGTGTAAACAAACCCTGCTTCGCGTCTTTCTCTTTTTGAAATGGACCTGTATTGTGTTATTCAGACTGTACTTTTGCTTCTGCTGATCTCCGTAATGAAGCTACAAGTACATACTTCTGCATATGATGAACAGAGGGAGACAGCAGGACGATACAGACCAGTTTTGCTTTACTCCCGCCATGTCTTACACTTGCTGCTGTAAAGGCGGAAATATGTTACATCGACGTGTGGCTGACGTACAGACATGCGCAGTAAAACATATTTTCGACTCAAGCTTTGGAGTAAGTGTTTATATGCACACCAATTGGAATAACAATCAGCATAACCCACCCGTCTCAATCAGAATGAAATTTTGATCCGAATGAGTGTGATCGGGTCAGAATATTCAGATTGGCATGTTTACATGAAGCATTTTTATTCCAATCAGGCTTTTAATCCAGTTACTTGTGTCCATGTAAACATGGCTGAGAGAACATTTTGTTCTACTGTGAAAGGTGGTGCCTTTAGGCAGCAGGGTAGCTGCAATGCCACTTGGAGCTGTTGCAAGAGCTACTTGCCCTGTGCACAGACTTTGTTGAGAATGTGGCATAATATGAATGTTTTCCAAGTTCTGCCACTTGCATCAAGTGCTATCATTCTGCCAAGTCCCTGCTCCACACTTTCCATCACTGTTGTAACAACTACTTGCTGCTCATGATTAAGTCTTTTCTCTGTGACAGTAATGTGAGCTTGAAGTTCTTCCATGTTGTGCTCAGTCTCGTGCTGAAAAATGTGAGGAATCCTACTCTGGGTGTGAAGTGGATCAGGCTCAGCGAGTCTAAAGTTTCCATTTAGGGTGAAGCCATGTCTTTCAGCATGGTCCTTAAGGCCTAGTAGCACTTGATTCACAATATAGTCATCTGGCTCATTCACCTTGGCTCTGTGTATGAAATCTTCACAAAGAACATGCTTGTGCCTTTCCCAGAACTGCAAGTGCTCTCCTCTTAAGTACAAACACGAGCATGTTGGCAAATACTCCATGCAGTGCTGGGCCAAATGTCATATTTGCTGCCTCTTCCATAACAGAATCTACTTCTTGATTATTGTCAACAATGCCATATGCAATGCAGGCAGCCAGAGAGGCTCCTCTGATCTGGAGTTTGGCCGGACCTCGGACACAGTCCAAGGACAGATAATTTTTTCACACATAAGGAGTTGTTCAGAACTCCTTATACAAAGATATAGAATGATGATAATCAAGTCAGTGGCGGTAATGCACCTGTATGCTGGTTGCCAACCGCCAATCAAATCTAAAAGAAGAAGAAGGAGGTGTCCATGACCACATGTCCAACTTTCCGAAGGTCTCTGAAGGATGTTGGTCCTGGCACATGGTACAAAAGCATTCTGAGATCGAAAAGTTCAGCATTGTGTGGTTGAAGGCAATCACTGGGATTCATCCAACAGTGTCAGCCATGCAGTCATGGTGGGAACTTAATGTTTTCTTCTGCAGTTGAAATTTCTTCTGTGTGTACATGAAGTGTTGAAAGACATACAATGTGTTGCATATGTGGATGAAGATACATGGCTTCAAAAAAGGCAGTCAGTGTAGTGGCAGGTGGCCCTCTGTCCATTAGGTTCTGGGCAGCACCTTCATCATTGAACGTGATGACCTGTTCATCCTCTAGGTCACAGGTGTCAAACTCATTCCATGGAGGGCCAAGACCCTGCAGGTTTTACCTCCACCCAGTGGCTTCAACAGGTGTTTTCTCTGAATTTCCTCCCACTGATTGCTGATCAGTGAAAACACCTGCTGAAGAGACTGGGTGGAAGTAAAACCTGCAGGGTCTTGGCCCTCCATGGAATGAGTTTGACACCCCTGCTCTAGGTGAATTGCCAGCATCCTTACTGGTGGTTGTTTCCGCTGGATGGGGAAATCATATATACACCAGTATGCCTCAGATGCAGTGATGTAGCATCCTAACTTGTGACGTGTCACTTCATCACGTCAAAGTTCCTCACAGGTGTTTTTGTCGGGGATATCCAACCTCACCAGGCACTGAACTGGCCCTTTCTCTAAGTATTTGTTGAGATATTTGACACTGGAAACAGCACAGACTATTTCAAGGTTAACATGTGCTTTGCATCGTAGCAGTATGTATGTATTGTATGGCACAACCTATCCATTATCGACAGACACATTAATGCCACCTTGATGGTCTTTGTAATTAGAGAGCCAGGTGCTCCTTCTGCACGTCTGCGGTACAGCAGGTAAGAGTTGTCTGAAAAGCTTGTGTGTTGTCTCAGTGGTTTTGGGTAATCCTTGGAGCACTTTTTGTCTACCATGCATGGACTGTCAGTATTCCATTGTCCACATGGGCCGTGAATCATGTGTGACGTGACAATGCAATGTAGTTCTGGATTTGTTTCCTTGTCAGGAATCTCTGCAAACACAACATGATTGATGTCTGTGGAGGTCCTGGGTTTGTCTCGTGGTACCATGGTAAGGAGCATATGTATATGTGGAAGATGTCTCTTGAGTTTCTTTCATGACGTATGCATCCACATGTCCCAAGATATCATACTTTAGGTGGTCTGTAAGGAGAACTTCCACCTTCATGTGGAATACTGTAGCAATGATGTCTGGTCTTTCATTGGTCTGTTGACCTTCAAAAAGTGATCCATTAATTTCAGGCCAGCTGGGGTTGTAAGTGAAGGTGAGGAAAAAGTCTGGTTTGCCTTTGACTCTGACCAAGGCCATGGCATCTTGGAACTCTTTAGCATACCATTGTGGTGATCCATAAATTGTGGGTGGCAGGATGGTTAGGCGTCCTGGGATGATCTCAGTGTCACTACTGAGGGCATCAGCACATACTTTTGTGCCTTGATAGATTTCTGGTTGTGGCGAATCCATTAATATGTTGTGACTCAGTTTTTGCCATCATGTCACATACATATTGTAGTGTGAGTCTTCCACCACGAAGCAGTAAACTGAAGTGATGTATAGTGTCGTGCACTTGTAGGTGGAAATGGTAAAAGCATGTAGGTGTGATACCTGCAAGTTCAGTGTGATATCCTTGGGAACCCTTTGGCAGAAGAAGCACATAAGATAATGGGTCATATGCTGGATGCATGGCATCGATTGTTTGAAATCCTCTTCTGAGGTGAAAGGTGACAGCCAGCTTCCCAAACTGCTCAGTAGGAGTTGTCCCTGGCGCAATGACAGCAACATCACTATCTAGTGATCAAAGATTCACAGTGCCACGATGAAGGTCACGATGTTGAGTGCGAGCTGGAAGGACAATTCTCAGCTCATTGGCATTGTCATTTTGAGTCACATACTCGATTGCTGACTGCAACTGTTGCATGTATGGGTTGGACTCATGAATAGCCTGTTGTGCCTTCAGCAAAAAGTTTTCGTTCAGACCACTGTTTGAGGCATGGGTGCGTTGTAACTCCAGTTCATGGGCAGGATCATGAAAACAGATCTGAGCAAAGAGTGTCGTTTGGCCCTGTTCAGGAAGAGGAGCAGCCATGTCATGATAAACTTTACATTGTATACGTATGCCTGGGTTGAAGCCAGGCATAGGGATCTCCTTAATGCCAATACTTGCCATTGCCAATGCATTGTTGTATTGTTTTGCTTATTTAACTCAGTTTTGATTAATGAAAAGGTCCTTGATAGCATCTGGTGGTTGTGGTGGGATTGAGCCAGGCTTGGATTTTGTGGCATCGTAGGTGAGGTCTATCTTTCCAAACATGCAACAAAATCCTTTCCTCTTTCCATGTATAGGCACCACAATGTGAGCATGTAGGACACTCAAACAGTGATGTCTTACTCAGTGTGTGTCTGTAATCGCCATAAAGTTCCTCTTGGAAGAAGTCTGTATCATCACACTGAGCGAGATTATGGTTATTTTTGTGCGCCTGTTCCAGACGTGCACAATGCATTTCCTGATGGCACAAGGCATCCCTTGTCTGTTGTACCCTATGCTGCTGAAGGGTCTCCTCCTGTCTTAGTCAGCTATGTTGTTCACAGTCATGCCTCCGATGTGCTGCTCAAACCTCAGGTGTTTCATCTTCACGGCATCTTTTCTGGTGTGCAGCAGTTCTCCTCATGCTATTGCTCCGCATGTCCTCCATCTCAGCTTGTCTGCCTTACCTGGCGTGCAGCGTTGGCAGTCAGTCGACTATTCTGCATCTCCTCAGTTTCAGCTTCTCTGTACCTTGCATGGCATTCACTGTCCTTTGCCAGTCGACTATTCCGCATCTCCTCAGTTTCAGCTTCTCTCTACCTTGCATGGCATTCACTGTCCCTTGCCAGTCGACTATTATGGATCTCCTCAGTTTCAGCTTCTGTGTACTTTGCATGGCATTCACTGTCCCTCACCAGTCAACTATTCTGTATCTCCTCAGTTTCAGCTTCTTTCTACCTTGCATGGCATTCACTGTCCCTTGCCAGTCAACTATTACGCATCTCCTCAGTTTCAGCTTCTCTGTGCCTTGCATGGCATTCACTGTCCCTCACCAGTCAACTATTCCGCATCTCGGTCTCAGCTTCTCTGTCTTGGCTGGCGTGCAGCATTGGCAGTCAGTCGACTCTTCCACATCTGCTCCATCTCAGCTTCTCTGTGCCTTGCTTGGCGTGCAGTGTTGGCGATCAGTCAACTATTCCACATCTCCTCCTCAGCTTCTCTGTTCCTTGCCTGGCGTGCAGTGTCGCTCACTTGGCGGGCATTTCGGGCTTCAACTGACTCAGCAGCATGTGCATGCCGCACTGCCTCACGTTTCCTGTCTCTCTGTGCATGAATGTTTTTAGGCATGTTAGCATCCACAGTAGGTCAATATTTATCTATAAATGCAACAAATCTCTGTCTTTCAACAATCTAAGGAGTGTTCTGACCTCACAGTGTGCCTGTGATGTCTGTATGACATCATAGGAGTTGTTCAGAACTCCGTATATGGTCATGTGATATCATAGGAACACAGCGTGCCTTTGATGTCATACAGACATCATAGGACTGAGTTTACCAACAGAAGTCTGAGCTGTCATTTTGTCATTCTGTCCTACATTTTGAGCTCCTGAACAACTCATTTTATGGTCATGTGACTGGAATTCTATGTACTCTATCTATGCCATGATAGAGAGATGATGTCATCTGGCAACGGTAACCATGGTGAAACCTGTCATCGAGAGATGATGTCATCTGGTAATGGTAACCATGGTGAAACCTGTCTTCGAGAGATGATGTCATCTGGCAACAGTAACCATGGTGAAACCTGCCTTTGACCTTTGACGTGTCTGCCTGGCAACAGTAACCATGGCACCATCTGTGCATCTATGATGTCATAGCTATGAACGTCCACAGCTCCCTTATGGACGTTCATTAACTTCCCCTCCTAAACTTTCGCATATTCGGGAGGCTGAAATTTGGGGATGCACACACTCGTAACCCCAGCACAGCATGTATAAAATCTGAGACCAGTCCATACCTGCCAACTACTCCGATTTTGCCGTAATGGTTCCGGTTTTCAAGACCCCATTCCGGGTTACGGCTTTATTAATCAAAATTATGGTTTTTCACTAAAAATTCAGTCAAAAATTTTAAATCATAAAAAAAAAAACACGAAAGCAATTCCAAACACAAAATCGCTAGGAATCGTATCTAAATTTAGAACAAAGGCAATCGGCACTGCTTCCTGTAGGTGTATTGCGCATGTGCGAGAGATCTGAGCCTAAGGTGCACCCTTTCAGCCAGAACTGGAAGTGGCGTATGGCCAGGTGGAGAACCAGTAACTCTCTGTCGAACACGCTGTATTTACGCTCACTGTCGTGCAAAGATCTGCTAAAAAAGGTGAGCGGCTGCCAAGAATCGGCGGCGCATTGCTCCACGATGGCCCCATGGCCATGTCCGAGGCATCGGTAGTGAGCGCTATCCGAGCCACTGGGTCTGGGTGTGCCAGTAGTGCAGCGTTTGCCAGAGCTGTTTTAACTTCAGAGAACGCCTGCTCCCGCTCAGGAGTCCAGTCGACTCTGTCCGCCGGTTTCAGTTTCTTGAGTGCGGCGTACAACGGCTGTATGAGCAGGGCTGCGCGGGGGAGGGAACGGTTATAAAAGTTAACCATCCCCCAAAACTCCTGCAGCGCCCTGACATTGACGTTGAGGAGAAAAAAATAGCAAAACAATTTAGTTAGATTACTTTTATGATTCCAGTTTGAAATTGACAGTGCACAGTGGACATTGACTCATAACTTTTGAATATTTCTAAGACTTGGCTACATCAGTGTTTGTGCAAAATGAACTGCTCAAGACTCAGTGGAGATTGAAACTGGTGATCTGAAATGAATGCTGAAATTATAAAAAGTAATGGTATGTTGGAATTTTATTTCTATTATGGAATAGATAAAATTAACTGATTTTGATTTGATCAAGTGTTAAAGCATGTGATGGATAATGCTTGTTGGAATATTTTAGGAATGCTATCTTCTTGGAACATAAGTCAATATTATACAGTAATAAGTGGCATTCAGCTGTTTGTTTTATGTCATTTAAGCACAGTTCTGCCCCCCTTGCCCCCCAACCGGGGCTCTGCCCCGGACCCCTGGACACATCCCTGGAGCCATTGTTTCCATTTGGAATCGCGAAGGAATTAGGTCAGCATTGTACATGTTTTCATCATGGAATCTGCCGGAGAAAAATCACAAATGAGCATGAAACACAAACGAAAATTACAGTCTTTTCATGAGGAATACTCCAAAGCATTTCCAGGAATTATTATTCGCTCAAGAAAGGGTGAAAATTACACCAACTGCACTTTGTGTAGACAAGATTTTTTGATCGGACATGGAGGAATCAGCAATGTGAAAGACCACGTGGGAACAAAAAAACACAAGTCGAATGCCAGTGACACCAGCGGCAGACTTTTCTACGTTCTTCGTAAGAAAAATAGAAACATGATTATTGAAGAAATATGAGGTTATTAGCCACATTTTAACTTGATTTAATGCTAATATTTGTTTGGTGTCGGGGGGCTTCGCCCCCCTGAACCCCCCCACCAGGACTTTGTCCTGGACCTACCGGGGCCTGCGGCCCCTGGACCCCGGCTAGCTACTAGGCTTTTCAGGCTTGAAAAGTTGGCAGGTATGCCAGTCTGACGAACGGTTCGGGAGATGCAGTATGTATGGAACAGACACACACACACACACATTCCTTGCATTATAATATGATGAAAGAGATGTCAACAGTTTTACTTTAGGACATGACTTGAGGTTGAGCAAGATGAAAAAATTTGAAAGTTACGGTATCACGATACTTTATCGTGGTATCGAGATTATCATTGAGTCATGATGGGGTCGTATTGTGATCCGAATCGAATCGTGAGGTTCTGCACAGTTTCCACCCCTAGTTCAGGGTCAAAGTCAATGGTCCTGAGATCTGAGCACCCCTGTGTGATTTCATCAGGCCAGAATGAGCTACTCTGTCAGTGACGGTCTGGCTGATCTTTGGAATCATTTGGGAGATTCTTGTGCGTTTTGGATTGAGTCAAAATTTTGAGGAGACCGTGGCACCTGTGGAGATCATGGAATATCATAGATGGATCAAAAATTGTCCAGATCTTACTGGGGTGTCCACGCCACATGCTGTCATTCCTCTGAAGCTACAGCCAGTGACTTGCTTTCTCATCCTCTTTGGCCAGCTTTATGATGGCCCACCATAACCTTCCCCTGTGAGTCCAACTTCCCACAGAAGACTGATCACTGACCTCCTCAAAAAGCCCCTACATCCAACTTCCACTGGGTGGATGGTTGCAGCCCAGCCTGTTTCTCTGCACTGCTGCTAGTTCCATGTATTTGAGCCGCTTGCCCTTGTTGGCTGCTAGTGTCCCTTCCTCCCAAGGGACAGTGAGTTCAGTGATGGTGACCTAAGTGAGGACCACGTGTCACAGTTTGGTCTGAGTGTAGTCTCTGTATGCTTTGATGGAAAATCCAGCTTTCTGCCAAGGTCGACCCTCATCTCCCATGCTTTTCCAACGGTGAGCAAAGATGTTCTTTCTGCTCCTGGCTTCTGATGGACCTCCCCTGCTCTTACAAAGTGCACAACTGTTGCTGGTCCAGTGTGGTGGTGTTTGCAGCAACTCTGCACCTCTTCAGGAACTCGGCCAGCTTCAGAAGCACCTGGTTGTGTCTCTACTGTAATGCCCCTGTACGAGCGCCACCTTGTACCCTGACAGGATGTGTTGGAGGCCTGTGCCAATGTTAATGCACGTGGGGCACTTGTCCTCACTTTCATACCAGCAGGAGAGGTTGCATGGGGAATGAGAGGGGCATAGTAAGGTATCATATGCTTTTGTTATAGTGAAGCTCAGCCATGCCTGAGGAGTTCGCCAGATGTCTGGCCAGCTGATGGCTCTTGTAATGGACAGTAATAAAACAAATTTAGCTTCAAAATGACAGTTGAAACAACACCATGCTCAACATCTTTAAAACTTGATTAAGAATGTTTTATTTCTGTTTTGATATTTCATCTCTGAATGTTGATTTACTATTTCTTGAGTTGATAGATAAATGACAAATGATAGATTCAAATCAACAAAGAAACATCCTTCCGTACTTAAGCCTCTTTTAGTAAAGCTGTGGTCACAAATACACTTACAAACAGCTGCGAACACCGTATGAACAATTTTTGAACCATTTCGTTCGGCCTTCTTAAGGCAGCCGTAGGAGAATCCAGTGTTGTTAGACCGTAAGTTCGTGACCAGATCAGTGGTCTTGTCCAAGATTTCTACGAACACCCCACGAAAACCCCTTATTGTAGGGCAGCTGTATGAATGCCATAGGAACAGTGTAAGAACTATGCAAGATGTTGGCCACAAGTACGCCTCAAGAACACTTTAAGTTGTTCTTGAGGACCCCATACAGTGGTCGTAGGAAATGCCATATGAATCCCCGTTCGTACAGAGATTTGTACAGCGTGTGTAAGGCCAGTAGTAAGTATGTCGTTCGTGCAACATTTATGCCGACAAATTGTGCCAAAAGATGTAAGATCTTTCTACCAATGACTTGGGAGTGCTGTGAGTTTCACAAAAATTTTCGTAAGATGGCAGTAAGTATGCCGTAGGAGGATCCCAAGGCACCCTTACGAAGAACATAAGAACTCTAGGGCCATCGTACAACAGAAAAGCACCTCATTTCTCAAGAATGCCTCAAGTTGTTCTTGCGAATTTAACGGCAGCCGTAAGAAATTATGTCCCCGCTCCATGAATGACTGTGAACTCCAGAATTCGTAGGAACTGGGAGATTCTTACAAACCCATCATTCGTAAGAATCTTTGTGACTGTAGCTTAAACAAAACTGATTTTGAAAAGGAAAGATGTGACTTTATCAATCCCACACTAAGGAAATGTGATATTTCAGCAGCTCCACAGAAGCACACAGAAATGGGAACATGTAGTGATAACAATATAGAATGGATTAAAATAGAAACTAAGAATATGTTTAAAAACAAAACAATCTGCATATTTATCAATAAAAAAGGACTTGTTGGTGGCTGTTTTTCAGTCCAGTATCCTATTTTTTTTTCTCTCTAGGCTAATGGTATCATAAAGAAGCTACAAGGTGAGATCAAAAGCCTGGTTGGAAAAATAAAAGTGAAAAACACAGTGACTGTGTCACAGGAGAAGGTCCTCCAGGAAACATCAGATAAACTTCAGAATGCGGCGAAAGATCTGCAGAACGCTCAGCAACAGCTCACTATAAAGGAGGAGCAGGTATGATTCAGATCCTAGGAAATGCTGCTGCACTGCTTTAATACATTTTACAGGGGTTTGGTTGTAGAAGGCAATGTACAGGTGCATCTCAATAAATTAGAATGTCATCGAAAAGTTGATTTATTTTAGTAATTCAAAAAGCGAAACTCATCTGTTATGTAGATTCATTACACACAGTGATATATTTCAAGTATGTATGTTTCAAGTATTTCTTTTAATTTTGATGATTATGGCTTATTGAGGTTTTGCAGTCACGTGACCTCTGGCAGTAATCCAGGTCCTCCGGAGTGAATCCTGCCAAAGACCATCTAAAAATGGAATTTCCTGCCACCCAGTCTGGTGCTCAGCAAAAATGGAACAGAGTAGGGAAATGTGAGTGGCAGTGGCTCAGGAGGTAGAGTGGGTCTTCCATTAACCAGAGAATTGGCAGTACGAATCCCGCTCTCCCCAGCCATCCTGCTGTTGTGTCCCTGGGCAAGACAGTTTACCCACCTTGCCTCCAGTGTCCATGACACTGGGTATAAATGTTTGGTAGTCGTCTGAGAGGCCGTTGGCATGGGTTGCAGCCACATTTCCGTCAGTCTGCCCCAGCTTACCACGACCATTGTCTGTGGAGTGAATGAATAATGTATCCATTGTATAGCATCTTTGAGTGTCCATGAAAAGCACTATATAAATCAGGTGCATTATTATTAATAAAATTCTATTTAATGAAAGAAAATTAACTAAAATGACCAAAGATGCAGTTATTCCTATTATAGTATGTCTATATATTTACATTTTTTTAGAACAATCCTCACCAACCATACAACAGGAAGAGCCTCCCATATTTTGAAATCCAAATCTTGGCAGGTGTAGTTTGTCTGAAGGCTGGAGAATGTTAACGGATTTAAGTCACTGACTTCATGAATTTTGGTCATTAGAACTCTCCGGGTACATACTAATGAAAATAAATTAATATAGTGGTTGGTGAAGTAAATCCTCAACAATTCAGTCATCCTTGCCTCTGCCTCAATTAGCCAGCATATCAAACCTAACCACACCTGGTTGCTAAGAGACTCATCATTGTCCCTGTTAGTGGGTTGAAATCACAATAAATGCCTCCACAGTGGATAAATAAATAAAATGAGACAATAGGCTTGACAATCGCTATTTAATAATGGCGGATAAATCTGTCAGAATGACGGACAGCTTTCAGTTTTTTTCTGTCACTGCTATAAATGACAGAATAAGAAGGCTAAAATGTTAGTTCAGGTTCATTTTGAAACCTTTATTTAAAAACTGGACTAAGTCTATACAAACAACAAGTCATTCTGAGCCGATGAAAGCATCAAAATATATTGAGCCAATAAAGTGTGAAGTGAAACATTGGTGTTTTGATACAAGCTCCTACACTGTTTTGAATCACTTCGTTTCAGGAAGTGTGAGAGAAGCTCCGAAGCCTCGGTATCATTTGCCCATCACTACCTCCACTGCTTACATACAGTCATGTGAAGAAATTAGGACACTCTGTATAAGCCTGTGTGTGTTTTTTTTAACATAGTTGGACATATGGATATTTAATATCAATGTTACAAACACTGGAAGATTCATGTAATACAACAAACAAAAATTAATTAGACTTTTTTCAAATATTCTGTAAAATATAATTTTAAACAAATAGTGAGGAATAAATTAGGACATCCCCCATCTTTTTTAGGACACCCCCACATTCATTCCCACTTAAAATGGCTAAAATAAATGTTAAAAAAATGCAAATAAAAACAAAAACAAGGGTTAGACATAGATGTGAACATTTCTTAATAAAGAACTGAATATTTAAAGGGGTGTCCAAATTTTTTCACATGACTGTGCCTCTTATGTTTTTTTCTCCATTGAAAGTATGCTTATTCTTCACTCTGACATCAGGGGAGCAAGTACACAGATTCAGTTTTGAGTCTCGAAATGGGATGCTAGACACACCAATGTCGGCTGGAACTGTCAGGAGAGCAGCGTGCTCCTGAAATCCGACCACACCTGACGCCAGGAGTGGCTGTTTTGACTTGTGGTGTTTGCCCGCGCGCTTGCAGAGTGACAGTCCTTAATTTATTTTCTTAGTGAAAATATATACAGTATATGTTAGGGGTGGCAAACATGCATCGCCTTTGTGGCTTTTTTTTACTGTTTTTTTTTTTTTTTTTTTTTTTTTTAATTGGCTCCTGTGGGCTCTTTGTTAAAATTATATATACAGTATATATATATTTTTTTCTTAGCATAGCGGCTCAGTTTTTGGCATGGTGGGTTGCCACACAGAAATGTTACCAGCCGAAACCCTGTTTCAAAACAAAACAGCTGATGAATCAAAAGTGTTGAGTTACTTAATACAACAAAATACTAACAAATGCAATTAAACTAATTACTATATTGTGGGTTCCACTGACAATGGTCATGTATAATTTTATATCTGAAGATGCACAGTTTTGTTGTGTTAGTAAAAACCAGCAATAGGCGCCTAGGTTATTTAGCATGAACTCCAGGAAAACTCTGAAATTAGGAGAGGATAATGGAGACTTCCCCTCTTGTGATTTCTTCAATAATCCAACCATACAATGTCAGGTCTGCGGGACACTACAAGTGCTAGTCACACATAATATAGTGCATCTGGAAAGTATTCACAGCGCTCCACTTTTTCAACAATTTGTTTTGTGACAGCCTTATTCCAAAAGGGATTAAATTCATTTTTTCCTCAAAATTCTACACACAATACCACATAATGATGATGTAAAAAAAAGTTTTTTTTTTTGTTTTTTTTTAATTTTTGCAACTTTATTAAAAATAAATAGTAAGAAATCACATGTACATAAGTATTCACAGCCTTTGCCCAATACTTTGTCGATGCACCTTTGGCAGCAATTGCAGCCTCAAGTCTTTTTGAATATGATGCCACAAGCTTGGCACACCTATCTTTGGGCAGTTTTGCCCATTCCTCTTTGCAGCACCTCTCAAGCTCCATCAGGTTGGATGGGAAGCATTGGTGCACAACCATTTTGAGATCTCTCCAGAGATGTTCAATTGGATTCAAGTCTGGGCTCTGGCTGGGCCACTCAAGGACATTCACAGAGTTGTCCTGAAGCCACTCCTTTGATATACTGGCTGTGTGCTTAGGGTCATTGTCCTGCTGAAAGATGAACCATCATCCCAGTCTGAGGTCAAGAGTGCTCTGGAGCAGGTTTTCATCCAGGATGTCTCTGTACATTGCTGCATTCATCTTTCCCTCTATCCTGACTAGTCTCCCAGTTCCTGCCGCTGAAAAATATCCCCACAACATGATGCTGCCACCACCATTAGCATGGTTAGGAGCGGTGCCTGGTTTTCTGCAAACATGACACCTGGCATTTACGCCAGAGAGTTCAATCTTTGTCTCATCAGACCAGAGAATTTTGTTTCTTATGGTCTGAGAGTCCTTCAGCTGACTTTTGACAAACTTAAGACAGGCTGCCATATGCCCTTTTCTAAGAAGTGGCTTCAGTCTTGCCACTCTACCATACAGGCCTGATTGGTGGATTGCTGCAGAGATGGTTGTCCTTCTGGAAGGTTCTCTTTCCTCCACAGACGAATGCTGGAGCTCTGACAGAGTGACCATGGGGTTCTTGGTCACCTCCCTGACTAAGGCCCTTCTCCCCCAATCGCTCAGTTTAGACAGCTGGCCAGCTCTAGGAGGAGTCTTGGTGGTTCTGAACTTCTTCCATTTATGGATGATGGAGGCCACTGTACTCATTGAGACCTTCAAAGCAGCAGAAATTTTTCTGTTCCCTTCCCCATATTTGAGACAATCCTGTTCCGGAGGACTACAGACAATTCCTTTGACTTCATGCTTGGTTTGTGCTCGGACATCCACTGTCAACTGTGGGACCCTATATAGACAGGTGTGTGCCTTTCGAAATCATGCCCAATCATCTGAATTTACCACAGGTGGACTCCAATTAAATTTTAGAAACATCTCAAAGATGATCAGTGGAAACAGGATGCACCTGAGCTCAATTTTAAGCTTCCTGGCAAAGGCTGTGAATACTTGCGTACATGTGATTTCTTAGTTTTTTATTTTTAATAAATTTGCAAAAATCTCAATTTTTTTTTCCACATTGTCATTATGGGGTATTGTGTGTAGAATTTTGAAGGAAAAAAATTAATTTAATCCCTTTTGGAATAAGGCTGTAACATAACAAAATGTGTAAAAAGTGAAGCGCTGTGAATACTTTCGGGATGCACTGTAAGTCTCTTCATCAGAGAATCAATGACTTACAGCCTTGTAATGCTATACAAGTTATTTGCAAAGGAATTAACACTAACTCAGATCAGGCAGACTATTTTTAAAATCAAAATAAAAAGACAAAAATTATCCCCCCCCCAAAAAATCCAATATTTGTGGACATTGTAGAATTTCAACCCAACTATCCAAAGAGATGGCCTTTATTATGGAGATTATTATGGCCTTAAAAGGTGCAATGGTACAGTAACAACGACTACAAGGCATCTACTTTGGGACCCATAGTGACAATAAATAATCCCACAATAAACACAAATACAATACTTTGGTATTTTTCACAAAGACTGAACTACAGAAGAGATGACCCAAGAGGCCGTGGTTAAGCCCTCACAGATAGAAAGCACTGTTTGTACAACCCCAAGTCCTAGAGATTCTTCTATCTGCATCTGACAGTATGACATAGTACCAACACTCATATGCATGTTTTAGCAACCTAACTGGACATCTGATGCATCACACGGCTGATAACAGGCTTGTCTCGTGCAAAGCTGGACTGCCAATCAATTTAGTGACTCTTACCTGGTTGTGCCCCATTTATGCTCTCGACGAATCCAGATGCGGAGGAGGCACAGGGGCCTTCAGTCAACTTCAAAGCAATAAATCTGGAAATCTCACTCAGTTAGGCAGAAGGCAAATAAATAATTAAAAATTATAGTGGAAAAGTGGCAAGAATATTGGAACTCAATAGATACAGGAAGGCATCTTTACAACATTGAAAAGTGGGTGGACTCTGGAATGGGAGTTGGCAGAAACAGGAAAGAAGAGATACTCATCACTCGATTAAGAATGGGACACACTAAACCAGACGCTACATAGAATAGGTAAACACCCAACTGGCAGCTGTGCACGTTGTGGTTCTCCAGAAACACTTCAGCACGTTTTGTTGGAATGTCAGGGATACCAGGAACAAAGGAAACACCTGATTGCAATAATGGAAAGGGATAATTTAAGCTTTGTTTAGGAAAACATGTTAGGGACTTCAGTCAAAGAAATATATGTAGGTCTATTTAGATATTTAAGTGCAACTGGATTAATTAAAAGAATTTAGTTTTTTTTTTCCCCCTTGCCATTCTCTTGTTCACACTCCAACCCGGTAGGTGGCGGTAATGCACCTGTAAGCTTGTTGCCAACCGCCAATCAAATTTAAAAGAAGAAGATGCATAAGTGAACACAAAAAGGCTTATTTATGCTCCACCTCCGCGCTGCACGTTTGCTCAAGTGTGAGGCTTCTTCTTCTTTTAGATTTGAGTGGCGGTTGGCAACCAGCTTACAGGTGCATTACCGCCACGTACTTCACTCTAAATCATCACTCGATATTCTTCTTTCAAGCTGGATTCATGCTGCACCTCTGTGAGGCTTCTTCTTCTTCTTCTTTTAGATTTGATTGGCAGTTGACAACCAGCTTATAGGTGCATTACCGCCACTGACTTGATTATCATCACTCTATATTTTTGTATAAGGAGTTACAACTCCGCCACATTTCTTCAAGTGTGAGGCTTGTGTGATGTATAAAAACAAGCAATAAAGACATTGTACATTGTGTGATGTATAAAAACAAGCAATAAAATAAATGAAAATATACATACACAGCGAAAATTAAGTAAAAGCACATTTATAAAAGTGAGTTTGTAAGTGATTTAAAAGCTAACAAAGATTTGGCTTGCCTGATTTCCTCAGGAAGGTCATTCCAGAGAGCTGGGGCCCTAACAGCAAAGGCCCGGTTGCCCTTGGTTTTGAAGTTGGTTCTGGGTATTACTAAGAGGGATCTGTTGGAGGATCTCAGGTTACGTTTTGGGACATAAGGAATTTGTATATTGCTGATGTACTCAGGGGCCAGTCCATTCGGAGCTTTAAAAGTGATTGTTAAAATATTAAAGTTAGTGAAAGATGTGCAGGCAGCCAGTGTAATGATGCTAAAATTGGGGATATGTGTTCTTGTCTATGGGAATTTGTGCTAATTAACAGAAGTCTAGAGATATTGTGTTTATTTAAACATGAATACATAGAACTGCAGTAATCCAGACGGGATGTAATGACAGTTTCCAGATTTTTAGGGGACAGAAAGGAACGGCTCTTAGAGATTCTGCATAACTGTATGAAGCATGACTGAACAACCGATTTCACTTGCTGATTAAAAGTAAGATTGCTGTCAAATATTATCCCAAGAGTTCTACAATTAGGGGTAACATTGATGGAGAAACAGCCAAGTTGTGATGCAATCTGAAGATGTGTCGAGTCTGGACTTATGATTATGACTTCTGATTTATCTGTGTTGAGTTGAAGAAAATTGGTTTACATCCAGTTTTTAACATCATTGAGGCATGCGCTGAGTGGTTAGATTATTATTTTGAGGATCAAAGGAGAAACACAGCTGTGTGTCATCTGTATAAAAATGGAAACTGATATATAGATGGATAGATAGATGTACTTGATTGATCCCAAACTGGAAAATTACAGTGTAACAGCAGCATGACAGTAGACGACCAAAACAACAGAAACAATAGTAGACAAAGGAATTACCCAGAAAAGTGAAACTGCCTAGATAACTTTATATACATCACAGATCTATGTATTGCAAGCGTTTATGGTCCAAATGTTGATGACCCATTTTTTCACACTTTCTTCACTTCTCTTTCTGAGCACTTGGACACTACACTCATAATAGGAGGAGACTTCAACCTGGTATTAAACCCTGGCAGGTTACTGACACTCTCAAACAATACATGAATGATTTTGGTCTTGGCGATGAATGGCGTTCTCTTCACCCAACTCTTGGGGAATACACTTTTTTCATCAGTTCATAGTTCACACTCCCGTTTAGGCTTCTTCTTAACCAGTAACTATTGTCAGAAATATCACAGACACTGAAATTTGTTCAAATCAAGCTATCAGTGATCACCATCCAGTATCTCTTACACTAGTAAATAGAAAAGCTATAAGGAAAACTAGGAGCTGGAACTTTAATACATCACTACTAAAAGACAAAGATTTGATGAATTACTTTAATAAAGAGGGGGAATCATATTTGGAATATAATGATGTGCCAGGAATATCGCCATGTGTTGTTTGGGTACCAGCAAAAGCGGTCATGCGAGGTAAAATAATCTCTTGATGTTCGTATAAGAATAAAAAAGAAAAAGCACTGTAATGGAGTTAGAACAGAAAATTAAATCACTGGAGATGACCTGTGCCTTTTCTCCACAGGAACAGGCACTTAAAAGGAACTCCGATTGTATTGGCATGTTAGCTCTATATGCTCTATTTTGATGCTAGTAACATAACTATAATTTTTTTGAAAATAATTTCCAGTTTTATATATTTTTAAAAAACTTTATTACGATGTAAATCATCATTTTTGTTTACGTCGCAATGCATTCTGGGTAGTGACGTAGAATGGTTGCAGCCGTTTTTTCTGTCTTATACAAGCCAAGAAGCGAAGCTACGAACTACTGCCATTTGTCAGTGAAAATGCCACATTGCGTGGCTTTTGGATGTAATTTCCAATCAAAGGGAAATAAAGAGAGCGGGGTAAGCCTCCATAGCTTTCCTAAAGAGGGAAAGTTGAGGAGAAAGTGGGGCGGCAGCGGCTCAGGAGGTAGAGCAGGTCGTCTAATAACCCAATAGTTGGTGGTTCGAATCACGCTCTCCCCAGATATCCTGCCGTTGTGTCCCTGGGCAAGACACTTCACCCACATTGCTTCCAGAGCCCATAACACTGGGTATGAATGTGTAAAAATGTTTAAATGATCGGAGGTGGCCGAAGAGGCCGTTGGCGCGGATTGGCAGCCACATTTCCGTCACTCTGAGTGTCTATGATCAAGCGCTATAGCGCACGCTTGATAAAGCACTATATCACTCAAAGCGCACGCTTCGTGCGCTTTGAGTGTCTATGATCAAGCGCTATAGCACATGCTTGATAAAGCTGATATATATATTAATCATGCTATGATAAAGCGCTATATCGCTCAAAGCGCACGCTTGAGTGTGCGCTTGAGACACTCAAAGCGCACGCTTGCGCACACTCAAGCTTGACATGTCGAAGATCTGGCTGGCAGTCATTTGTAACGACTTTGGAGCACTGCTTATGGACGTTCAACCCGCAGTCTGAGAAGGCAACAGAGAAATTGCTTTATGTTGCTGAGAGTCCATGTTTATCAGTTCAGTGCCCATCATGCTTGTAGACAATTTTTTGTGTTTGAGCATTCTGTTGTAAGTAAATCAACAATATACAAGTTTCACCTTAAAATAATGCTTCCTCGAGCGCACGCTTGAGACACTCAAAGCGGAGAGACACTCGCGGAGCAGAGAGACACTCAAGCGCTGTTGCTTTCTCAGACTGCGGGTTGAATGTCCATAAGCAGTGCTCCAAAGTCGTTCCAAATGACTGCCAGCCAGATCTTCGGCATGTCAAGCTTGAGCGTGCGCAAGTGTGCGCTTTGAGTGTCTCAAGCGCACGCTCAAGCGTGCACTTTGAGCGATATAGCGCTTTATCATAGCGTGATTAATATATATATCAGCTTTATCAAGCGTGCGCTATAGCGCTTGATCATAGACACTCAAAGCGCACGCTGCTTTGAGTGTCTCAAGCGCACGCTCAAGCGTGCGCTTTGAGCGATATAGTGCTTTATCATAGAGTGATTAATATATACACTACCGTTCAAAAGTTTGGGGTCACTTAGAAACTTCCTTATTTTTGAAAGAAAAGCACTTTTTTTCAATGAAGATAACTTTAAACTAATCAGAAATACACTCTGTACATTGCTAATGTGGTAAATGACTATTCTAGCTGCAAATGTCTGGTTTTTGGTGCAATATCTACATAGGTGTATAGAGGCCCATTTCCAGCAACTATCACTCCAGTGTTCTAATGGTACAGTGTGTTTGCTCATTGCGTCAGAAGGCTAATGGATGATTAGAAAACCCTTGTGCAATCATGTTAGGTCTGCAATGCTGTAATTGCTGCAAATGGAGGATTCTTTGACGAAAGCAAAGTTTGAAGGAAAAAATTATTATTTCAAATACAAATCATTATTTCTAACCTTGTCAATGTCTTGACTATATTTTCTATTCATTTTACAACTCATGGTGGTAAATAAAAGTGTGACTTTTCATGGAAAACACAAAATTGTCTGAGGTGACCCCATACTTTTGAACGGTAGTGTATATCAGCTTTATCAAGCGTGCGCTATAGCGCTTGATCATAGACACTCATAGAGTGACGGAAATGTGGCTGCCAATCCACGCCAATGGCCTCTCCGGCCACCTCCGAGCATTTAAACATTTTTACACATTCATACCGAGTGTTATGGGCTCTGGAGGCAATGCGGGTGAAGTGTCTTGCCCAGGGACACAACGGCAGGATATCTGGGGAGAGCGTGATTCGAACCGCCAACCATCGGGTTATTAGACGACCTGCTCTACCTCCTGAGCCGCTGCCGCCCCACTTTTTCCTCAACTTTTCCTCTTTAGGAAAGCTATGGAGGCTTACCCCGCTCTCTTTATTTCCCTTTGATTGGAAATTACATCCAAAAGCCGCGCAATGTGGCATTTTCACTGACAAGTGGCAGTAGTTCGTAGCTTCGCTTCTTGGCTTGTATAAGACAGAAAAAACGGCTGCAACCATTCTACGTCACTACCCAGAATGTATTGCGACGTAAACAAAAATGGCGATTTACATCGTAATAAAGTTTTTTAAAAATATATAAAACTGGGAATTATTTTCAAAAAAAAATACATTATAGTTATGTTACTAGCATCAAAATAAAGCATATAGAGCTAACATGCCAATATAATCGGAGTTCCTTTTAACAATCTGAGAAAATTAAAGCTGGAATTAAAAGAAATTACAAACAAAAGGACACTGTTTTTGATACAAAGAGTACGTTTTGGGAAATTTGAACACAGTCAAAGAAATGGGGAGATATCTTTCTAACCAGCTTAGGTTGAATAAAGAAAAAACTACTATCGACTCTATTAAGGATACGACTGGAAATTTTACCCATGAGCCTGAAGAAATAAAAAAACTCCTTCAGAAAGTTTTATGAAAACCTCTACTCATCTCAGATTAACCCATCTGACTCAGAGATAAATAAATTTCTGGACAATGTTAATTTACCATGATTAAATAATGAACAGATCGCAGCTCTGGATGCACCTCTTCTGGTGTCCGAACTCCAAGAGGCAATTAAGCACATCCAAAACAACAAAGTTCCAGGACCAAATGGTTTTCCAGTAGAATTTTAAAAAGAATTCTGGCCTGTGATGGCACCTACTTTCTTTAAAATGGTGAACCAAATTAAAGAAGATAATGTAGTCCCTCCAAATATGAATTTGGCTAGTATTATCCTGCTCCTTAAACCCGAAAAATAACCTACGCTAACATCCAGCTACCGTCCTATCTCACTTATGAATGTTGATCTTAAAATAATTTGCAAAGCTCTCACCAAAAGACTGGAAAGGATAATTCTGTCTATTATACACCCAGATCAAACAGGTTTCATCAAGGGCAGGCATTCGACTAATAATACACACAGGCTATTTAATTTAATAGACTAAGATTAATAAATTAGAAACCACAATTTTATCTCTGGATGCAGAGAAAGCCTTTGACCATGTTAATTTGAAATTTTTTTTTATGGTGTTAAACAACTTTGGGTTTGGTTAATCTTTTATAAACTGGATTAAAACACTATGTACTGTAGCTGTCCAACTGCATCTGCCCAAACAAATGATCAAACTTCTCAAAGCTTTAATCTCCAGAGAGGCACTAGGCAGGGTTGTCCACTCTCTCCCTCACTTTTTACCATCTTTATTGAACCATTAGCAGCAGCCATATGATAAAATTTTGATATCAGAGGTATCCAAACTAGAGAAAAAGAACACAAAATAAGTCTTTATGCTGATGATGTATTTATTTTCCTTGAAAACTCACACAGATCTCTTCTTCAGACAGTGGCGCTCATTGATAAATTTTCGTCATTATCAGACTACGCTATTAACTGGGGTAAATTAACAGTCTTGCCTATAAATTGTAATTTTTCAAATATATCCATTATTCCAATACAGTCAGGTAATATTAAGTATTTAGGAATAGATATTTCCCCCCAGGCTCTCAGAGTTATTGCGACTAAATCACATTCCCCTTCTAAAAACAATACAAGACGACCTTACACGTTGGAGGACCTATATCACAAATGGGAAGAGTCGCAACCGTTAAAATGATGGTCCTTCCTAAAATCAACTATTTATTCTCGATGATTCCTACCCAACTATCTATGGCCTGGTTAAGTCTCTAGACTCAAATATAAGTAAATTTTTATGGAAGGATAAACCATCACAGATCGGTTTAAAAACTCTTCAAAAAGCAAAAGAGTGCAGAGGTTTAGATTTACCAAGTTTTTTTAATTCCTTCTTAGCCAGCAGACTGCAGTTTGTTTTTAAATGGACAAAATCAACCCCACGAGGAAACCCATGGTTAGATGCTGAACAGGCTCTCTGTGGTCGCTAAATACCTCTGACTTACCTTTCATGAGTCCCAGTATCAAACGCCGTGACTGTTATAAAAGCATTAACATCAGCTCCTCTCTGACAGCCTGGTGGAAATTTTGAAAAATAATGGGGTCTTCACTTGTCCCTTGTAAACTCATGCCCATTTGGAATAATCCTGATATCCTGTAGCAAAAGAGGACGTTAAACTTTCCACTATGGTATGAGAAAGGAATAAAAACCTTAGAGCATCTTATTCGAGGTGGAAATTTTATCCACTCTCAGGAACTAGTGTCACAGCACAACATCAGTGATAAAAAGTTTCCTTAATACCAACAGCTTAAATCCATAATAAAAGCAAGATTCAATCTTAATCAGACAGATTTAGAGGTACCAATTAAGGTGGCAGAGTTTCTAAGTCTTCGTTCCCTTAAATTGATATTGAAAATACACAGACTATTATCAAAACTGGATGAGTCAGTATCTCTTCCAAAATCAAAATGGGAGACAGACTTATCACTCAATAAGGATGAAAGCATCTGGACACAAATATGTTTAAACACTTTCAAGATGACTAAAAACTCTAATTCATAACTCATACAGTACAAACTTCTACATAGAACTCATTACACAGGACAAAGGATGTTCAAAATGGGCTTGATTCACACAAATATCTGCTCCCACTGCACCAGCAACGCCCCTTATAGTTATATGCATGCTATGTGATCCTGTGCACTGGTCCAAAAGTTCTGGCAGAAGACATGTGAAGACTTATGTGCATGGCTTGGGTATCGTATCCCATCCTCACCCACACTTTGCATATTAGGTGATTTAAGTGAAATAAATATAGAGGCAAGGATGTCACACGTGGTTCTCATTGCCTTATGCATCGCAAAGAAAACTATCCTCACGAACTGGAAATCAAGAAATAATTTATACACGACCCACTAAAATAACCTACTATTAGATTATATTGGCCTGGAGAGAATGTCTGCCTCCTCAAATAACCAATTGGCTGAATTCAATTCTCTCTGGTCGCCACTTATTAATTCTCTAACCTGAGGGGTGGTGGGCGGTGGTTCACTCTCCTTGGCGCCTCTGCTGGCTTGCTCTGCCCTGACCACGAGGGGGTTCTGTGACCCACTGGGGCCGGTGTCTGGGAAGCCTGTTCCGGGGTGGCTGTGTGTCTGGCTTGGGGGCGGGGGGGGGGGGGAGCGGGGTTGCGGGATGTGCCGGTGGGGGTGGGCCTTGTCTCCGGGACAGCTGGCCTTGCCTCCCAGGTGGGGCTGGATCTGGCCCTGGGCCGCTGGTGTTGGGGGGGCGTTCCCCCCTCTGGGTTAGGGTCGGGTGTGCACCGGTGGTGTGGGCTGGCCCCGGCAGGGTCGTGCCCTCCCCGGGGCCCTGGCGACGCTCTGAGACTGGTGCCTGCGTCCTGGGGGGTTGTCCTCCCCATCGTCCGGGGCTTGCGTGTGTGTGTGTGTGTGTGCGCGCGCACCCACAGGTACACAAGAGTGTGGGTGTGAGTGGGTTCGTGTGTGCGTGCAGGTGTGGATGTGGGTGTATCCACGTGTGTGTCTATTGTGTGTGGGCATGTGGGGCTGTGTGTGGGTGTAGGTGGGCATGTGTGATGGTGGGTGTGTGCATATGAGGGTGGGCGGGGGGGTGTTTGTGTGCGGGTGCGGATATCTGTGGGTGGATATGGGTGGGGGAACCTCGTTGTGTTCACTATTGTGATTATTGTTGTTGTGTATGTTTGTGTGTGCAAGATGAGTGGGTGTGGCTGCTCCATCATGTTTGCGGTGTTGGGAGCGCCGGGGCGCGACGCTGGTGGGTCAAGGGGCTGCTTGGCCTGGCGGCCCTTGCCCTGGATTGGGATTTGGGGGTAGTGGGTGGCCTCCTGAACCAGTTTACGAGCTGGTTTCTGGGGGTGGGACGGGCTCCCTTTTGGACCGCCTCCCTCTCAGTCTTATTCCCCCCTCCCCGATTCTGGGTGGAACATACATCTTCTTGGATACACTTAAGGTTTTGGGGCGGGGTGTGTGTCGTACTGTGTCGGTGAAGGGGATACCTCTGATGCGCAGTGGGGCTGCCCTCATCTCAATTTTAATTGCATTTTAGACACTGAGGGCTTGGGGGGGATGGGAGCCCCACTGCCTATCGCAGTGGCTAGTGGTGCTCCAACCACCATCCCTCCGATTTTAACTGTACTATGGTAGTTCACACACCTGCACCCAATCATATCACACAACTGACACACACCTATCATGATTTGTGCAGGGGGGGGGGGGGTCTTCCCCCACCCCTGTTGCCCTCCTTCTGCCGGGGGCCTGGGACTCATCATGTTGTCATATCCCTGGGTGCTGCCAAATGAACAGATGCAAGCAAGGGAGTGAGAGAGTGATTGAACAAGAGAGTAAGCGAGAGTGAGGAAGTGATGAGTAGAGATGGTGATGGTGGGTCGGTATTGTGTGGCGCTTTGTATGTCGGGTGGCATCTCGGAGCGCCTTCGGTGGTCTGCTGATCAGTTGCTTGGGTTGCCCCTGGGGGGGGGGGGGGGTCTGCTTCTGTTGCTGCAGACGCCCTGGGGTGGGGATGGGGGGTTGCTGCTGGGTTGTGGCGCTGGTCTCCTCGGCCGCTGCTGGTACGCATGCATGCTCGCTGCATCTGCATCACAGTCCACCTAAGTAGTAAGGGTGAATGAGGGTAGGTGGGGGAGAGCACAAATGGATGTGAGTAGGTCGAGGTGTGAGTGAGAGTGCGTGTATGAGTGAGTGTGGGTGACCCTGAGGGTGAGTGGGAGCGAGATTTAACTGGTCCAGGAGTGAGAAAGAATGGGCGGGTCCAGGAGTGCAAGTGTGGGATTGTGTGGAGGAGATGGTGCGTAAGAGTAAGTGCATGTGGGTGCGTATGAAAGCATGAGGATGTGAATGTGTGGGAATGGGTGTGTCTGCTTGTCGGGAGGTGCTAGATTGGGGGGTAGTGCCTCTTGGCTACATGGGCTCCCCTGGATGGGGAGGGGGGGGGCCTTCTTTGGGCATGGGGGTCTCCGGGGTATGCGGCGGTGGCGCTTGGAGGCGGGGCTGTGGGGGTACCTTGGGGGGGTTTCTGCTGGGGGCACGGGCCGATTTCCGGCCCGGGGAGTGAGGGCACTGGCATCTGGGGCCCGGGGGTTGACGTTGTCCCCGCTGGGGGGGTGGCGGGCCTGGGGGTGTGGGCCTGCCGCGCCGGCTGCCTGGTGGCCTGGCCTCCCTCGGCCATCCCTCCTGGGGCAGATGCCTTGCTTTCCTGGTGCTTGTTGGCCTCGGATTGTGCCCTGTTGCGGTTGGTGCCGTTGCCTTGCCTGCTCGGGGTTTCTGGGGGGTGTTGCTGCGACCAACTGCCCTCTTCGTATGTTTCCTGGCAAACCACTCACATATACACAGTTATTTTGAGCGCACTGTCATATACACGCGCACGGATTCACAAACAGAAATGTCTCCCCTTTAACAGGTGCAGATACCAGACTGGTGGCGAGACCTCTTCAATGGAAGAAGCAGTCTGTCTTCTCAGTGTTTCCTCTGGTTTAAAGACCTTGGCGCGGTGGCAGCATATTTTTCCCCTGGGGGGGGGGGGGCAGTAAACATACCGGAATATGTTAATTTGATACTGTTTATTTCTTTTTAAAATTTTACACAGTAACATTGCATACAGGGATGGCAATTTTCTGCCGATCCGCGGATTTCCGCCGATTTATTTTCAAATTGATCATTTCTGTGAATCGTCTAAATCCGTTGAGAAAATTTTAGGGGGGGGGTAAGGTCCTTTATTGTTACCTATTTTAGCGAAAATCAACACGATTACATAAGCGCTCGGCGCTTCCTCAAGTCAAGTCTCCTGCGATAACCCGGATGTTATGTACTCAAGCTACTGCTGTATTGTAAACAGCCCTGCGATTGGATAGTTGCAAACGATTGGACCAATCAAATGGCTCGTTGTATGCTTTGTCAAAAATTCATGGCGGCATGTTCTCAGGGATGTGATTTTTCCGCTAATTCGCCGAATTCCGCTTTATTTTATCTTCCAGGAAGATAAAGTACGTTAAGTACGTTAGCGGCTTGTGGTCCACAAACGCAGTGAAGGTGCGCCCTTTCAGGCGAACTGGAAGTGGCGTATGGCCAGGTGGAGAGCCATTAACTCTCTGTCGAACACGCTGTATTTACTCTCACTGTCGTGCAAAGACCTGCTAAAAAAAAAGGTGAGCGGCTGCCAAGAACTGGCAACGCATTGCTCCACGACGGCCGCTATGCCCATGTCCAAGGCGTCGGTAGTGAGCGCTATCCGAGCCGCCGGGTCTGGGTGCGCCAGTAGTGCAGCATTTGCCAGAGCTGTTTTAACCTCAGAGAACGCTTCCGCTCAGGAGTCCAGCCGACTCTGTCCGCCAGTTTCCGTTTCTTGAGTGTGGCGTACAACGGTTGTATGAGCTGGGCTGCGCGGGGGAGGAAACGGTAATAAAAGTTAACCATCCCCCATAACTCCTGCAGCGCCCTGACATTGATGTTGAGGAGAAAAAAATAGCAAAACAATTTAGTTAGATTACTTTTATGATTCCAAACAGTTTGAAATTGACAGTGCACAGTGGACATTGACTCATAACTTTTGAATATTTCTAAGACTTAGCTACATCAGTGATTGTGCAAAATGAACTGCTCAAGACTCAATGGAGATTGAAACTGGTGATCTGAAATGAATGCTGAAATTATAAAAAGTAATGGTATGTTGGAATTTTATTTCTATTATGGAATAGATAAAATTAACTGATTTTGATTTGATCAAGTGTTAAAACATGTGATGGATAATGCTTGTTGGAATATTTTAGGAATGCTATCTTCTTGGAACATAAGTCAATATTATACAGTAATAAGTGGCATTCAGAGCCCTGGACTCCGCTGGGAGACTGTGTCCCCCAGACCCCCTGCTAAATTTTCAGATAATTTCCCCAACCCCAAATCACATCCCTGGTTCGTGTTGGAATTCTGAGTTTTCGGTATTGTTTTCAGCGGAATTATGAGATTTTTATCGAAGGATCAGGAGTCATCAGTGCTAGAAATAGACAAAAGTGTCAAAAATAAGTTCCGATGGAATTGGCTTGAGAGAAAAGTGACGGTAAAGGTGAAAATTGGCTCAAAGTTCAACGAGGTAACAGAAACACTCGGACAGTTTCTGAAGAAACCAGAAAAGGAGATGAAGTTCAAAGTTCAGAGACTGACACAGCTTGCTGCCAAAAGGAACAAAAGTTTCACATTAGAAGTGACTTGGTGACCAGTGTAAATAGTGTAATAAACTCTTATAGAACTGTTAAATATGTTGGACTAAAGACAGTGAGACAACATTGAAGAAAAAGTAAGTTAATTTTCATTAAATTTAATGATTTATCCAAGTCTAGTATTTCATTTTTTTATCATTTTTTTCATTCTAAATTACTTCTGTTTTACTGAAAACCTCCCAGCTTCAGTGGGGCTGTGCCCCCCCCCCCGGGCCCCCCCATAAGTCAATCGACCAAATTAGATTTCAGCTGAAATCAGAATTTCCTGTTGCCATCCCTGTGCATATGGAGCTTACCATTTGAAGTATTGTACAACTGAGGCTTGAATATTGGGCCAGTTGGGGTCACACCTATACATCCTGTGTTTAGACTTTTTAGTGGTGTTATCCTTCTCTCCTTCCTCTGCCTGAACACTTTCCTCTCCTTGGCTTCTCTTCTGTCTCATCTTGCCCTCTCTGAGCTCTGTCTAATTCAGGTTCTCTCTCTGTCTATGGTGGTATACAAACAGGTTAGAAAATATCAAGTGTCATATTTTGTCCTGCAGGATTTTTTTGTCATGGTTTACATAAATGACAAAAATATGTGTATTTTTTTGCTATCTCCATTCAGTTTTTCAACACATTCTCTTCAATGAACGAATATCCTCTTTTAGCCAGGGCTGAACAGTTTTTTGGGGGGCTTTTTTGGCTTCAAAGGTGCAATTCTGTTTAAAATGGCAAAACTTGTGCTGTTAAAATCATTTAAGATATCATTTATGTTCATTGAAGAGGAAATTTGGAAATCAGAAGAAGCAAATTCTTTGCAGAACACAGTCAAAGTAGATGACGAAGATGAAGAGTAAAATGAAGACACAGGGAAGCAGAAGCACACTATGATATGTTCTCCTGGGTTTGGTCCTTCTCACCTACCATTGTTGATGCTAATGTGTGCCGCTCTTGCTTCTGTTTTGCATAGCTGCTGAACAAACTGGCATGTCTGCACATTTGCGCTGCCTGTTGGGCTGGGGTGAAACTGCAGATGGCACTTGACCTAGCAAAAAAATGAAGCTGTGTACGCACCGGCCGTGTCCAAAGCTACAGTTGAATTGAATTACACCACGCAGGAGGTTCTAGAAATGATAATGCACTCCTAATCCGAGGATAGCTTCTCATCCGCCTCCAAGGACTCTGAGACAAGGAGAAGGCCGCATGGTACAGCTTTGTTGATGTGTCACCTCTGCTCTGAGCATCTATGGTGTGTGTAGAATAGGCTCTACTGTACAATGACAATAAAGCCTATTCGACACACACAACCTCGCCTCGAGTGCCTCAAAAAGACAACATTTATTACATTTACCATTATCACTAAAAGAAGCAGAGGTGTAGCTAAACATCTGCCACAAAGAGCACACCAGAGGGGAGAGGAAGGAAAGCTAGTAGCCGTGCTAGTGGCTAACCCGAAGCTAACACAACTACCGATGAAAGATGAACAGAAAGCTGAAGAGGGTGATTAGGTGGCACTGAGTGCGCACACAAGTGCAAGAGTCTTTAGTTAAACAGCAGTGAGAGCTGACGGTAGATGAAAAACGGCAATTAAAAGGTAATTAAAAACAATAATGTTCAAGAGAAGGAGGAGAGCCAAGTGTAGCTAACCACACTGAAAGCCAGCAAAAACAGGAAGTGACAATACGTTACCACAGGAAGCAACCTGTCTTGCCATCTCCAAAATGACTACTCCTGTACTTTTGCTCATACTTATAACCATGGCTGCAGTGCACCTGCATAAACTACCTGAGCTAAAACCAAAACAAAGTTTTGGTTCTAGCTGCTAAGTTATCTTTGAAGTGCTGAAAGGCTACTCATTGTTTTTATGATTGAGTTAGTTTCTCATGGTTTGGGCCATCGGTGACTAAACCGGCAACCCCGCCCTTCCGAGGGTGTGGAGGGTGAAACTGGGCATCCTAGCAGAACTAAAAACAATATCTGTCACAGGTCTGTGGTGGACCACTCCCAGTTATACGGGGTGAGTCTGGACATCCTGGCAGATAAGCACATCTGTCACAAGGTCTGTGGTGGACTTTTGCCAGTTGGTGCATTGTGACATGCACTACACAAAGAGCAGAGATAAACAAACCTATCAACTGGTCAGTCACTGCAACAGATATTGGAGTCAGTTTGTCTTGTCCTGTCCTTGCCACTGATAATACCTCTATCTGCCAAGAATGTGCTGCTACTCTAGCAAAAGCTAGCGGTACTCAAATACTTTGCAAGCAATTTCATGAAATGGTCAGTCAGAAAGCAACTCATACCAGCTCAGATGTCGCCCGGGTTAATAAGGTCAGGAGTTACTGGCAGCGGAAGGCGAAAGACAGAGCTGCGTGGAGGAATCTGATCAGACCTAAATGAAACAGTCATTGTCGCCCCCAACAGACTGCTATGATGATGATGAGTTTCTATAGCAGAGTGGCCCTATAAGAAACAAAAAAAACTTAAGTTGGACATGAAAGATGCATGCACACATACACACACATACTGTACATCATTATACAACTTCAATAGCGACAGACACTTATCATTTCAGTAGCAAGGCACCCTTGCAGAAAACAGTAAAAAGTGTGAAATTTTGCTGCATACTTTGAATGGGGGGGAAAGTAGCACCATCTGATGGACACATAAAAATGAAAAATTGAAAGTGAGTAGTCCAAAATTAAATCTTAATTTGAAGAAATGCATTATTTTATGTTCAGATAAATTTAGGATCAAAAATGTCATTTTCAATGGTTTTCACTGGGGCATTTTTTTGTTGCTAGGAACAAATGTGTCGGTGTTTGTGTAGCTTATCAATTTTAAGCTAATTTAAGGAACTGAGATGACGATCCTAATTTTTTTTTTTTTTTTTTTAATGGTTATCGTCTAGTAAATTTGAGCTATATTCGTTCAACACAGCTAAAATGGCTTGAAAATAAACTGAATGGCCCAAAATGTCACTAGGGTCTCTTAAAGGGTTAAAAGAAATAAACACTTCAACAAGTCCACATCCTCAAACTAATGGTTGGGGATGTGGACTTGTGACTGGAGGGTCGTTGATTCAATCCCTGGACCAGCAGGATCAGATCTGGGTGGAACAGATAACGTAGCGGTGTTTTCCCCACCCTCATTAACTCCACTGTGGGGCCCTTGAACAAGACCCTTAACCCCAACTGCTCCAGTGCAGCTGCTCAGTGGCCACAGGTCAGTCTGTGGTTGGACTGGGCAGCTTCCTGGTGTGAATGTGTGAGTGTGAGCAGGGCATCCTGAAAAAGAGAGGTTGCCTCTCAGTGGAACTACTCTGTATAAATAAAGGTTAAAAAAAATTGACATTTGACAGAGAAGCGTCACGTCTTCATTGTTCCTGCTTTATCCAGATGAATAAAAAGGAGATGTTTTGGACTTCCGGTCTGGACGCCATGGCGACTGCAGCTTAACACTGAAGCTCTCAGACTCAATCCAGGATAACACCTTGAAAATCAAACTTAACGGATTTTTGGAGGAGTGAAAATCAAAAGACAAAATCATCATGTCTAAAGGAAAACAGAAGAAACTGAAATTCTCCAGGCTAGGACACGTATCGGCCGGAGAATCTGAACTGGAAGATCCCCGTTCAGAAGACGAGGAGCTGGTGATAGCTAACAAAAGGGTTAGCCTGAAATCACTATTTGAGGAACTACGACGATTTCGCCGAGATGTTACGGCCGAATTTCGGGAATTCAGAGAAGAATTGAAAAGGACAAACAGCAGAGTGGACCAGGCCGAGAACCGAATCTTGGAAACAGAGGATCGAATAAAAGTGCTCGAAGATTCTGTGCTGGACCTACGCAAAAGACAAGCAGCTATAGAGGCTAAGCTAACCGACCAAGAAGGAAAACAAAGAAGAGACAACATAAGAATTCATGGTCTGATAGAAGGAACCGAAAATGGTTTTAACTCAATGGCAGAATGCGTGGAATCCTTACTAAGAGAGAAATTGGATATTCCACAAACCACCGACTTGAAGATAGAAAAGGCACATCGTTCATTAGCCGCTAGGCCGGCGGCGGAAGCGCCCCCACGTTCGGTGTTGGTAAGATTTTCCAATTTCAAAATAAAACAAGAGGTTGTAAGACTGGCCTGGCAGAAAAAAGGATTTATGCACCAGGAGAGAAAAGTCTACGTGGAACACGATTACGCCCCGGAGGTCCTTAAAAAGCGCAGGGAATACAATGATGCGAAAAAGGTGTTAAGAGAGAAGAAATTGCGCTTTCAGACACCATTTCCTGCGAAGTTAAGGGTCTTCTACGGCGATGAAACGTGTCTCTATAATTCGGCGGAAGAAGCAACAGCTGACATGGCGAGAAGAGGGCTCCCGGTAACGGTGTTTAAACCCGCAGCAGACCCGAGTGAGAAGATCAAAGCGCAAACATGGACAACACAAAGACCCTCAAAATCCACGGACCAGCAGCGGGAAACCCAGCACCAGAGCGTCGCGGATAAACTATCCGTTTTCAGGTTGGAATAGCGACCTTTTTTTTTTTTTTTTTTTTTTTCCTTTCTCTTGAATCAATCCGCACATCCAACCCCCCTCATACAAGGTAACAAACATTAAAGGAGATGCATATTCAGCATGTGGTAAAACATTTCATGGAACAATCATATTATTTGAAACAAATAAGTCTTTGTAATAAAAAAAAAAAAACTTGTTAAAATAGAAATGTGACAATAATCCACATGTTCTGCTCATACTAACAAATACTGTTTTTGCGTGAATGTTTGATGTGATGGGGGTGGGAGGGTGCACACAATTTCACAGGGTTTAGGCATAAAAGGAAAAAAAAAAAAAAAAATCATTACAAGTTTGGATTGGGTTCTGAAACCCACGTTAAAAGCATGGGACTACTTTCAGTGGTACGAGAGGGCCCTCAACACGTAACAGAGTTTGAGGAATTTCCCTCAGAGCCTTCACTCCATCAAGGCTCTTACAGGGTCTTTAAAAAGACCTCAGCTCAGGAAGTTCTTTTGACAGTTTTTTGTTTTAAAGTTTTTTACACTATGTTCTTAATGTTTTTCTTGTTTTTAATGTTCTTTCAGTTTCTGAGTAGCACAAAAGAGGGCCACCACACAGTTATACTAAACAAAACAACACAATGGAGAAACAGGGTGTAACCAAAATAATTTCATATAATGTAAAAGGGATCCTGAATCCAGTTAAAAGATCCAAGATTCTAGGCAAAATGAAAAAAGACAAAGCAGGAATAATACTTTTACAAGAAACCCACCTAACAGACGTGGAACACAATAAACTCAGTAGACAAGGGTTTAAAATGATCTCTTCATCTTCATATAAATCAGGGAGGAGGAGGGGAGTAGCGACATTGATATCAACCAAAATTACATTTGAAAAAAAATCAGAACACAAAGATAAAGAAGGGAGATACAGTTTGGTAACTGGGCGGCTAGAGGGAGAAGATATCACCCTGCTGAATGTGTATGCTCCCCCAGGGGCTAACTGGAAATTTTATAAAAATGTATTCGACCTAATGATAACTAAAGCTCAAGGTTTAGTGATATGTGGTGGGGACTTCAATCTTAGACTGAATCCATACTGGGATGCTTCTGGTAATTCCCCACATCAAAATAACACCCAAAACAGGAAGACTCGGATGCTACTAAAAGAAATGGGAATCTGTGATGTGTGGAGGGAACTCAACCCCAGTGTAAAAGACTATACATTTTACTCAACTCCACATTCATCTTACTCAAGGATTGACTATTTTTTTATGTTTAATAGAGACATTGGTAGAGTAAAAACATGTAAAATAGGACTGATGGATCTCTCCGACCACAGTCCGATCTACATGGACTTAAATATCCAAAAATACACAAATAATACATTTTCTTGGAGGTTAAATTCAAATGTCCTGAAAGGACCATTGAAAGATGAATTGGAGTCAGATATTCTCAGATATTTGGAAGATAACGATAATGGAGAAGTATCCCCTTTAATACTGTGGGATGCATGTAAAGCTGTAATAAGAGGAAAGATTATTGCAAAACTGGCAACCCAAAAGAAACTAAGACAAGAAAAACTATCCACATTAGAGTCAGAACTTAGGAACCTAGAAAAAGAACACAAAGGCAACACTCATTCTACTGACTCGCTCAAGATTAAGGAAATTAAAAACCAAATAAATGAGATCTACACAATAGAAATCCAGAAGAAACTTACATTTCTGAAACAAAAATACTATGAAGCAGGCAGTAAATCGGCAAAATTGCTAGCCTATAAATTGAGGAAACATCAAACAGAAAGAGCAATCTACAAAATCAGAGACCCAGTATCAAAGGAAATAAAATTCAGAATTCAGGATATTCTTAAAAACTTCGAGAATTACTATAAGAACTTATACTCCCACAAAAAACATAAAAACGCATCCGAGGCATTCCTAAACACATTAAACCTTCCCCAACTTACGGAGTCACAAAATAAAACACTACTGTCAGAAATACATCCTAAAGAATTGGAAAAAGCAATTATGAAACTTAAAGCTAACAAATCCCCAGGAGCTGATGGCTATACAGCAGAGTGGTACAAAACCTTTAAACAGCAACTATCTCCTCTCCTCCTGAAAACATTTAATTATGTCCTCCACACAGGGGAAATCCCCCCCTCCTGGAGAGAAGGGGTCATTGCAGTTATACCTAAACCTGAAAAGGATAAACTAGAGTGCTCCAACTACAGACCAATCAGTGTACTAAATCAGGACTATAAGCTTTTTACCATTATCCTTGCCAAAAGGTTAGAGAATATACTGACAGACCTAATTCATTTAGACCAAACAGGTTTTATAAGACAAAGACAGACACAAGACAACATTCGACGCACTTTACACATAATTCATCATATAAAAAAATATAACTTAAATGCAGTCATATTAGGATTAGATGCTGAAAAAGCATTCGATTCGGTTGACTGGTCTTTTCTATACAGAATCTTATCCAGTTTCAATTTTCATAACAACTTCATTAGAACTATACAGGCATTATATAAAAAACCAACAGCTAAAATAAGGATTAACGGTAATTTATCATCATCTTTTGAACTGGAAAGAGGATGTCGTCAGGGCTGCCCCCTGTCTCCACTGCTCTTTGCAATCTTCATAGAACCTCTGAGCCAATGGATAAGACAAAACCAAAAAATTCAAGGTATTACACTTGGTCAGAAGGAACATAAAATAGCACTCTTTGCTGATGACATTTTAATATACCTAGGGCAGCCGGACACTTCTTTACCAGAACTAACCTCAGTTTTTTCAGAGTATGGAGATTTATCGGGGTACAAATTAAATATGCATAAAACCCAAGTTTTAACATTCAACTATGACCCAAATCATTATTCACTAAGCAAACTCAAAACTAACTGGGAGTCGGAATCTATGAAATATCTGGGGATCAATATCCCGAAACAACTCAACAAAATTATATCACTAAACTATGATCCACTGGTGACAAAAATAAAATCTGACCTAGCAAGATGGAATATGATACCATTCTTGGGTATTGCACAAAGAATTGAAGCAGTCAAAATGAATATACTTCCACGTCTTCTATACCTTTTCCAAACAATACCGGTAGAACCTCCCAAAAAAACATGGCAGGAGCTGGACAGAAGGATCTCAAGATTCATATGGCAGGGCAAGAGACCTAGAATCAGATATAGAACCCTACAGCTAAACAAAGACAAAGGTGGGCTCGCGCTGCCAAATATCAGGGACTACTTTAAAGCCGCACAAATTAAAACTTTAGTAGAGATATGTAACCCAGTCTACTCTGCACAATGGAAGGAGATCGAATGCCAAATAACAAGTGACATCCCCCTACAGGCGATAATAGGGAACAATGTCTTACCTAAGCTTTTGAATAACACTAACCCGTGGATAGAGACCCCGCTAAAAATTTGGTTTAAGATAGTCAGAGAGAATCAAACTAAAGAGCCCTATCGACTTCTGCAATGGATCGCCTATGATCAGGACTTTACTCCTAATAAAACAGACACCAGATTTAAAAAGTGGAAGGAGAAGGGGCTGATAAAATATTACGATTTTTTTAAAGGGCAAATCTTAAGAAGTTTTGAAGATTTGAAAAAACAAGGCCTAATAAATCAAGACCTTTACAGGTTCTTCCAGCTTAGACACCACATAAACAATATACTTAAAAAGGAGGTTTTGGAAAGGGCCCAGTCAGGTGTTCTGAAGGTCTTCTTAATGGCATATAAAGGGATCCCAGGGATCAGATACATTTCTAAAATATACCAAGGTCTTCAAGACTTAAAAGGAGACAACACATCTTATATAAAAGAGAGATGGGAAAAAGAGGGGAATTTCACTTTACATCTGGAAATATGGGAAAAGCTAAATAAACAGCAATGGAAAAGTACCTCATCCCTGCAGTGGAGAGAATTTGGATGGAAAAACTTGGCAAGATTTTTCAGAACACCTGCACAAATCAAATTTACCCATAAGGGATTGAACTGTTGGCGCTTGTGTGGTGAAAAGACTGCAAATCATTTTCATGTGTTTTGGTCATGCCCAGTTATCCACCAATATTGGACCAATGTACAGACAATATTGGGGAAAATATTCAAAATTACAGTTCCCTTTTCTTTTGTAACTTTGTATTTGGGTTTACTACCGGACTCACTGGAAAGACGAGGAGAAAAATACTTATTCAATGTTTTAATATTGGCAAGCAAAAAAGCTCTAACTAAAAAATGGATGTTGAAGGACTGTCCTACACCTGAAGATTGGACTAACGTGATCCAAGACATTTACTCGATGGAAAAGTTGACATTCGCACTGAGACAGGACATGGATGGGTTCATGAACTTTTGGCAACCCTGGACCGCATATGTGTCTTCCATTAGATCTAATCTTTGACAAATACCATTTCAATAATGGTTCTGCTCTTTGTTCCAATGCTACTCAGATGCTCTTTTATCTTTATTTACTTACTTTTTCTTTTTGTTTGTTTTTTACTGGTTTGTTTGGTTTTTTTTTGTTTTTTGTTTTGTTTTTTTTTTTCTCTTTAATTTCACCTTTTCTTTCACTTTAAAAAAAAAAAAAAAAAATAAGGGGTGTTGTAAGAATTAATCTTCCAATGTTGTCAGATATCAGAAAATAAGGGAACATGTGATGAAAATGTAAACACTGCATTGCTGTAACGACCTGTATACCCTTTACAAAAACTTAAATAAAAAAAAAAAAAAAAAAAAAAAAAAAAAAAAAAAAAAATTGACATTTGAAATATATACTCTGTGTGCAATGACTCTACAGTGGTGTGAAAAAGTGTTGGCCCCTTCCCGATTTCTTATTTTTTTTGTATGTTTGTCACACTTAAATCTTTCAGATCATCAAACAAATTTAAATATTAGACAAAGATAACACAAGTAAACACAAAATGCAGTTTTTAAATGAAGGTGTTTAATAATAATAATAGGTGTTTATTAATGTTTATTATTAAGGTATATTAATTATAATTATAATATAATATAATTATAATATAATATAATTATTAAGGTGTTTATTAATAATAATAATTTTTTTCCCTTAATAAGGGGGGGAAAAATCCAAACCTATGTGGCCCTGTGTGGAAAAAGTGATTGCCCCCTAAACCTAATAACTGGTTGGGCCACCCTTAGTAGCAACAACTGCAATCAGGTGTTTGCGATAACTGGCAAAGTCTTTTTCAGCGCTGTGGAAGAATTTTGGCCCACTCATCTTTGCAGAATTGTTGTAATTCAGCCACATTGGAGGGTTTTCAAACATGAACTGCCTTTTTAAGGTCATGTCACAGCATCTCAATCGGATTCAGGTCAGGACTTTGACTAGGCCACTCCAAAGTCTTCATTTTGTTTTTCTTAAGCCACTCAGAGGTGGACTTGCTGGTGTGTTTTAGATCATTGTCCTGCTGCAGAACTCAAGTGCGCTTCAGCTTGAGGTTACGAACAGATGGCCGGACATTCTCCTTCAGGATTTTTTGGTAGTCAGCAGAAGTCATGGTTCCATTTACCACAGCAAGTCTTCCAGGTCCTGAAGCGGCAAGACAGCCCCAGACCATCACACTATCACCACCATATTTTACTGTTGGTATGATGTTCCTTTTCTGAAATGTTGTGTTACTTTTACGCCGGATGTAATGGGACACACATCTTCCAAAAAGTTCAACTTTTGTCTCGTCAGTATTTTCCCAAAAGCCTTGGGGATCATCAAGATGTTTTCTGGCAAAACTGAGATGAGCCTTTATGTTCTTTTTGCTCAGCAGTGGTTTTTGTCTTGGACCTCTGCCATGCAGGTCATTTTTGCCCAGTCTCTTTCTTATGGTGGAGTCATGAATACTGACCTTAATGGAGGCAAGTGAGGCCTGCAGTTCTTTGGATGTTGTTGGGGGGTCTGTTCTGACCTCTTGGATGAGTCGTCGCTGCACTCTTGGGGTAATTTTGGTCGGCCAGCCACTCCTGGGAAGGTTCACCACTGTTCCATGTTTTTGCCATTTGTGGATAATGGTTCTCACTGTGGTTTGCTGGAGTCCCAAACCTTTAGAAATGGCTTTATAACCTTCTCCAGACTGCTAGATCTCAGTTACTTGGTTTCTCATTTGTTCCTGAATTTCTTTGGATCACAGTATGATGTCTTGCTTTTGAGGATCTTTTGGTCTACTTTACTTTGTCAGGCAGGTCCTATTTAAGTGATTTCTTAATTGAGAACAGGTGTGGCAGTAATCAGGCCTGGGTGTGTCTGGAGAAATTGAACTCAGCTTTCCAGATGTGATAAACCACAATTAATGTTTTAACAGTGGGGGTGGGGGGGACAATCATTTTTTCACTCATGGCCATGTAGGTTTGGATTTTTATTTTTTTTTACCCTTAATAATAAACGCCTTCATTTAAAAACTACATTTTGTGTTTACTTGTGTTATCTTTGTGTTGTCTTTGTCAGTCCATCGCAGTGCCAACACAGAGAAACAGTCAACCATTTATACCTAAGGACAGTCTAGAATCCCCAGTTGATGCCAATTAACCTGTCCCTCCAGGGTTTCGTGATGTTGCGATCGTGTCAATTCACGCAAAATCAGCCAATCAGTGCAACTATTGTGCGACCTTGCAACTTTGTCCAATCACCACAACTTTCCCGCAATTTTGGCCAATCCTCGTCAACTTCTGCCAATTTCACCACTCAAATTTGTCTCTGAAACGCTCAGTCTAACCAATCAAATGCATCGCACCCGCGAGGTTTGCAACACCGTCCCTTCCTCCTTCTCCCCCAGCCTGGCGGTGGACATCTCACCATGTCTCCATCCTGACCGTGAATACGAAGTGCTGGGTTTGTGTTGAAAGATGTCCACCTGCCCCAAAAGCACCCCGTCGCGGGAGCGCACGTGACAAGAGAGTCCATGGACCATGGACCATGGATCATTTCATACATCTTTAGAGTTAAAATTATTACTACATCTTGTCAATGAGCTTTAAACCTGTGAATTTCTGATCTGGACACGGACAACACCTTCTTGCTGTGAGGCAACAGTTCTAACCATTGCTCCATCGAGTTGTTAGGATAATGCAAGTAATATGAAATGTATGCGTTTTCTAGATAGTTTCTTTTTATTGTATTTTCTTTGCTTGTTTTACGATTTACTTATTAATAGTAATTTATGACTTTTGGTATGTATGGGGGTACCGGATTCACTGGTGATCTGGCCCTGGATGGAGTAGAATGTTGATGGTGCACCTATGAAATAAATAAATGGTTTGCTATAGATACCAAAGATAACAGAAGAAAAACCCACTGCTGTACATTCAGTATAGCATTAGTAGGATTTTTGTCTTTAAAAAAACTGTAAAGTTTTAAGTGTGCATTATGTCTAGAACTTTTTTTTCCCACAATATTTTTTATTGAACCTTTTTTTACAAACATGGCACAAACAGTCAAACACTAACACTAAAGTAATTTAAAAATTTAAAAAAAAAACTAACTACAACAAAAAAAATGTACTAAAAACAACAACAACCATTAACAAAGGCAAGTCAACAACAATGGAATAAATAATATTACATAGTCTTCTTACATTATGGAAGACTTGTCTTCCCATTATAAAGCCATTCTGATCTCGGTTAATAATATCTGGTAATATTTCTTGTAGTCATTTTGCTAAAATTTTACAGATTATCTTAAGATCAGCATTTAATAGGCTTATTGGTCTCATGTTTTCACATTTATTAGGGGGTTTACCTGGTTTTGGCAACAGTATAATTAAGGCATTATTCATGTATGGTGGTAAATTACCATTTTGAAATGCTTCTAAAACCATTTCCAAAAGTGGTATGTCTAGAACATTTTTATTATCACTTTTCATCACCAGAAATTAAAAGCTAAAAGTCATAAGTTGTGCTGCAGACTGTAGTTTGTACATGAAGTTAAAACTGCTGTTTTAAGTAGTTTGGTAGCTTTGAAAAGAGCTGTTCATTTCTCAACAATCATTTCCACTCAATAATTAACTGACAACTGTGAACATGCAAATGTAGCATTAATATACCTACAAACTCCCAGGAGATTTAACTCTGTTGCAGCAGGGGAACAGGCAGGCTTTGTTTTAATAGGAATGGACCGCTGTAGTAAGCTGCTAACTTAAATTCTCTGCCATTTTTCAAAAAACTCTGTTGGCCAGTACAGTTAAAATGTCTTCCACTAGCCAAACTTATATTGCTTATCATTTATACTGACCATCTCGACTTGCATATATTGGTGAAGGAAATAATTTATTGTAGGAGGTATTTAACAATTTTTTTTCCCATTTTACAGATCTCAAAACTAAAGGAGCAGGTGGAAACAACGATGCAGAAGTTAAATGAAAGCAAAGAAGTGCTAAAAACCAATGAGAATGGTGAGAAAGCCTCTGTCCAGCTGTAGATGAGTTAGACATCGCCGTCTTTTTTTTGCCCTCAGTGGACTACACTGCTAAATGTGCAGGGTTGTTGGGTTTTTTTTGTAAATTTTGTAAAGATATGTGTAATTTACCTTTTTTTTCCACAATATTTTTTATTGAACCTTTTTTTTTTTTTTTACAAACATGGCACAGACAATCAAACACTAACACTAAAGTAATTTAAAAATAAAAAAAAAATTAAAATAAAAAAAAAACTAACTATTAAAAAAAAAAGTACTAAAAACACCAACAACCACTAACAAAGGCAAGTCATCAACAATGCTCCTCTGTTTAGTCTAGGTAATCTATTACATAAGTATTGAAGCGGATGATAAAATAAGCAGCGATGCTGAGGTTTTAAGTAGAGTTTATTAAATCATACCGCCGTCACGAGCTCCGCTCCCGGCGCCGTGCATGCATGCCGGGAGCGAGCCCAGCGGCTCTCAGAGAAGAGGAGACACACGGTGTGTGTATCCAGCAGTAGCAGTTGCAGAATCAGAATGAGAGAGAGTTTGAGTTACAGAGTTGCAGCATATATACCCAACTACAACAATACATCAAAGAGCATTCCCCAGCAGTTGGTATGATCAAAGAGATAACAGAACAGGCATGAGACATTTGCATTTGAGAGACATATTGATCTCGGTCCCTAGGTCACAGTAAGGACAGGACACATGAACACAATGCATGAAAGGCAACATTAACATCACAGAAGTGAGCCAGAAAAAGCGGGGCTGCCTGTAGACATTAATACACATTTCACTGTTCTGTTAATTGCTCTAGCCAAGCGCTGTGTCTGTCCGGTCTGTTTGTGGGGGTTACACCAAACCGCCACAGTATACATATTATACATTCACCAATTTGGAATTTGCAAGGTCCACACACATCATTCACCTTCTTCAGAAGTTATGTTTAATTTCTTTACATAATCAATGAAAGGTCTCCATATATTCTCAAACACATTTTCCTTTGATTTCAATATGTATGTTATTCTTTCTAGTGGAAGGTTTGTTAACATCTGTCTTAACCATTGAGTCACATCTGGTCTATGAATCTTTTTCCACAGTAGTGCAATACAGTTTTTGGCATTATGCAAACAGGTCTATGAATGCTCTTTCACTTTTATTAAAGTTATGCTTTTCTGGATACAGACCCAACAAAAACAGTTTAGGGTTCAATGTGAATTGTTTTGAAATTATTTTTTCAATTGTTACCCTCACCTCTTCCCAAAACATTCTGATTTTTCTACATTCCCATAAACAGTGAAATAGGGTTCCTTTACTTTACATACATTTTGTGCATGTATCTGGTATGTTTTTGTTATATCTATTTAACTCCACTGGTGTAACATACATCCGCATTAATCATTTAAAATGTATCAATTTAAGACGTACATTTATTGATTTGGTTTGAGCTTCTGTACAAGCCATTTCCCATTGTTCCTCTGAAATTTCAATTTGCAGGTCTTCTTTCCAATAATTCAGTCTTTTCTGTGAGTTTTCACTTGAGAATAGTGTCGATGAGTTTTAAAACTCTGAAATAATACCCTTTCTCTTACTATCTTTCGTCAAAATTTTTTCCAAGGATGAATAAGTAGGTCGGGTGAGAGCATTATTTTGATTTGATCAAATAAAATTCCTAAGCTGAAGATATTTAAAAAAAAAAATGTGTTCTATTAAGATTGAATTTGATCCTCAGTTCTTCAAAAGACATTATGTTATCTGAACGTGACAAATATAAGTCTTGAATCTTTTGAATCCCTTTTAAATTCCATACTTTAAATACAGCATCCGCTCTCCCTGGTGTAAAATATTGATTACCCCATACTGGGCTTAATTGTGACAATAAGTGTGGTTCTTTTAAATATTTTTTGGTTTCACACCATATTTTGATCATGTGCTTTACAATTGGATTTTTTAACTTGTTTCTGTAATTTTTTAGCCGAGTCTGAGTATATGAATAAGGGAAGAGGTAAAGGTAAATTGTATGATTCCATTTCAGTCCAGTGAGGGAGACCATTTGATGAAAAATAATATGTCATAGACCTCAGTTGTGCTGACCAGTAATATAACAAAGTTTGGACATTTCAGACCTCCACGATCAAATGGTAAATATAGTAAGGACAAACGTAATCTAGCCTTCCTATTGTTCCATATAAATTCCACTAACTTTTTTTTTAATTCTTGAGAATAGATCTGAAGGTGGTGGTAAAGGAATGTATTGAAATAAATAAAGTATTTTTGGTAAGATATTACTTTTAAGTATATTAATTCTCCCGATCATCGACATTGGTAGTGACATTGTCTATGTTTATTGCACTGTCCCTGTCAAATAAACTAATCTACTACTACTACTACATCCATCTCTGAAGTAACTCATTAATATCTGTCATTAAGGCTTCATAGTTGGCACTGGCGGCTGATTCTAGCTTAGGCAAAATTTGAATTCCTAAATATTTAAACTGATCTACAACACTGAATTGATTTACCTCAGGAGCTGGGTGATTTCTCTGGGTCTCATTTAGCATTAATATTGAAGATTTAGTTTTATTTATTTTATATCCTGATATTTCCCCAAAGTTCTTTATTAAATTTAACAAGGTCGGAATTGATTTTTTAAGATTCGACATAAACAAAATTATGCCATCGGCATATACAGGGAGATTTTATGTTCTGTTGGTCCTACTTTAATTCCATATATTTGTGGATGTAAACGTACTGCCATCGCTAAAGGTTCAATTGCCATAGTAAACAATAAGGGTGAAAGTGGACAGCCTCGTCGACATCCTCTATTGATTTTTATTGATTTTGAGATATTGCTATTTGTTAGGATTTCTGCTGTAGCATTATTGTATATTATCTGGACCCATTTTATGAAATTATTTCCAAGTCCAAACCTTTGTAGGACTTCAAAAAGATAGGGCCATTTGACCCAATCAGAATCAGAAAAAGATTTATTGCCAAGTACATTAACAGATCACTGATAACATACGAGAGAATTTGACTTGACACAGAAAATGAACCTGCATTTCCAGTGACACGGCAGCATCAGAGACGCGCCTGCCAACAGGATAGTGAGTACAAGCATGAGAATAAGAATAATACGAGGAACAATAGGAAGGAGCAAAAAAAACATTGATTCAAAATACTGGTTACATAATTAATCAATATTAAGATTTCAAGGGAAAAAAAAAGCTCTTCAATGCACATTCGCTACACAGGGTTAACAAGACACAAGAGAGCAGTGTGTGTATCTTTATTCAGTTCATGGATCAATGTGTGTGCGGTGTTGAGCAGTGTTGATGATAATAAGAGAGACAACAAAGACTCTTGGCAGGAGATGTTTTGTCTGGCTGGCGCCGAGTCCTTATCTTGGCAGAGTCCAGCTGGCTGTCCAAGGCCTTATGCTCGATGATTTTGAAAACACAGACTGCAGACAGCCAGGAGGAATTTTCATGGGGAAATTGAGCCAAATCGGACTGATCACAGAGAAGGCTTTTTATTTCTTCTGTAGATTCAGTACTTAATCCTTCATTGCGGGGCCTATCAAAGGCCTTTTCGGCGTCCAATGATAGGAGAGCTGTATCCGGTGCTTCTTTATTGGAATAAATAATATTAAACAGTCTTCTTACATTATGGAAGCCTTGTCTTCCCATTATAAAGCCATTCTGATCTCGGTTAATAATATTTGGTAATATTTCTTGTAGTCGTCTTGCTAAAATTTTACAGATTATCTTAAGGTCAGCATTTAATAGGCTTATTGGTCTCATGTTTTCACATTTTTTAGGGGGTTTACCTGGTTTTGGCAACAGTATAATTAAGGCATTATTCATGTATGGTGGTAAATTACTATTTTGAAATGCTTCTAAAACCATTTCCAAAAGTGGTTTTATTAATTTATTCTTAAATTTTTTTATAGAGGTCAACTGGAAGACCATCTGGTCCTGCTCTTTTTCCTGATTTCATATTATCAATGGCTAGCCCAACTTCTTCTTGACTAATTTTAGACTCCAGTATCTCCCTGTTTTCATTTGGAATACACGGTACAGATAATCCACCCAAAAACCCATTTAGTTTTGTTAAGTCAGTTTCATTTTTTGTATCATATAGTTTTTCATAATAATCTCTAAAGGCACTATTAATTTCTAAAGGATCTATAACTGCCTGTCCGTTACTTATAATACTGGTAATTGGTGATTTAAATTCTAATTGTTTAATCTGCCATGCCAATAATTTTCCTGATTTTTTACCTTGTTCATAAAAAGTTTGCTTCAATCTTAGAAGACTCGAGGCAGCTCTATTCGCTGATTTTTTTGTCATATTCAGCTCTCAGAATCAGTAATTCATTCTCTAACTGTGGGTTACTTCCTGCATACACTTTTTCTTGAAGAATTTTTATTTTACGTTCCAATTGGACTCTCTCCTCTCGAGTCTTCTTAGATTTTGAACCTGTATAACTAATAATATGCCCCCTAATAAAAGCTTTGAAAGCCTCCCACTTTATACATGCTGATGTTTGTGTAGTATTAATATCAAAGAACTCATCTATCTGTTTTTCTATGTACTTAACAAATTCCTCATCCTGAAGCCATTTATGCTGAAAATGCCACCTACCTGGATCCTTTGTCAATTTCTTATCTACATATATTAGACAGCAGGGTGCATGATCAGAGATCACAATGTTATCATAGAAACAGTTTTGAATCTTGCACCTTAATTCTGTAGAGATCAAAAAGTAGTCAATACGTGAGAATGTCTTATAGGTATTAGAATAACAAGAATAGGCTTTGACTTGTGGTTTCATTTCTCTCCATATATCTAGCAATCTCAATTCTTTCATAAAATGATTAATGGTCATCCTGCATCCATTGTGCGTACAGTCCAGTCCTGTTGATCTATCTATACTGGGATTCAATGTACAATTAAAATCCCCTGCTATTATACAGTATGTTGCCCTGTAAGTGATGATAAAGTAAGGAATAAATTAACGAAGAAGTTTTGATCATCAGTATTGGGACCGTATAAGTTCACCAGATTTATATTTTCTAATAACAAAGATCCTTGGATGATTAGATATCTTCCTAATTTGTCTCCAATTACATTTTTCACTTGAAATGGGACTGTTTTATGTATGAGAGTCATAACTCCCCTGGCTCGGGATGAAAATGATGAGGTGAACACATTTCCTTGCCATCTTCTCCAAATTCTTTTTACATCCTCCTCTATTAGATGAGTTTCTTGTAAAAATACAATTTTTGAATCTATGTCTTTTATTTTATTCATAACTTGTTTAAGTTTTTTTTTAGATTTTGTAGACCTCTGCAATTCCATGAAGTTAAATTAAGATTAACGCTTTGATCTATGATCAATAAGGAGTTTGAGATTACCTTGCAATATAAACATGCTCATACAGAGAAGCAAAAACATGGATGGTTGAACATTCATCCTACAAACTACACAAAAACAAATTCCCTTTCCCCACATTCGCGGTAATCCCCCCAAAATCAAAAAAATTCCGTCTCCCGTTATAGCTAGTGACTGTTCCACACCTGCGAGGATCAGTCAAACCACTCTCTCTTTCTCCTCTCAATCACCCTGACTCTACTACTATTTTTAATGACATTAACTCTCTTCTGTAGTTTTTTTCAACATAACTTCAAAGTTTTATAGCAACTTTGTACATCATAGCTTTTTTTTTGTTGTTGTTTATAATACAATCTGTATTTTGTAGACATGTTATATGTTTCAAATCAATCAGATGCCTGTACAAATGCTTAAATGTTCTACCTTTATCATGTTCATGCTTAGCTCTTACCAGTCTCCTTTTGGATCTGCTTAATGAGCTCCTGCGCCTCTTGAGGGGTCTTGAAGGTGTGGGTTCTCCCCTTATATGTGACCAGCAGTCTTGCTGGATGAATCACTTCGTGACGAATCCCGAGGTTGCACAGCTCTTTACGAGCGGAGTCGAACTGCCTCCTTAATTGTTGAATTCCTGTGGCCAAATCTGGGTAGAACCGCACCTGTTGATCCTGATATTTAATTTCCCCTTTAGCTCGCGCCGCGTTGGTGACCGTCATCTTGTCTCTGTAGCTGAGGAACTTCATAATCAGCGTCCTTGGTGGTGTCTTATTATCTCTCGGTGGGCCGATTCGGTGAGCGCTCTCTAAGACGACCGATGACTGCAGGTCCGTGTTGTTCAGCGCTTCTGGAATCCACTTTTCCAAAAAGGAACATGTATCCCGTCCCTCCACTCCCTCCGGGAGACCCACCAGCGTCAAATTATTCCGTCGCGAGCGGGATTCTAAGTCCAGGACGTTATCTTCCAGACGTTTACATTTTGATTCCAGTGTTTGCAACTTTGATTGTAGGCTGGTGACGTCATCTTCAGCGCTTGAAATTCGGAGCTCCGCCTGCGATACTCGTTCCATACAGTCGCTTATTTCCTTTCTCATTCCTTCTACTGCTGCTATAATCCCATCAAATTTAGACGAAAAGTCTGCTCTCATGGAGCTGATGGCAGCGAGCACCGCACTTGTCCCCTCCTCAGCAGTTACCACTCCGCCACTGGCTACATCCTCCGCCATAGTCTCTGGAGTTTTTTCTGCTTCGTCACAAGCGTGGAAGTCTGTTAGTTTGGATTGTTTTGTCAAATTACTTTTTCCTCCTCCTAATTTCCCAGCCTTAGTCTTTACCATATCCGCGTCTAAACGCTGGGATAGGTTTTTGTTCCAATTTAGAGAGTTTTAGCCTACTTTTTATTTTTAGGAGCAGAGCAGTGTGAAACACGTCCTCCTACGTGGCCGCCATAACTGGAAGTCGCGTAATTTACCTTTTTAATAAAATTGGCAAAGTTAATGTTTCAATTCTAAATTTGAAAACTGAATACCAGGGTACCTCTGTGGCCTAGAGGAAGTGTCAAGTCTACAGATCGTAAAACTATTGCTAGGACTAACTAGGGCTGTGCAATGTGATCAAAATGTCATATCACAATATAAGTAATCTTATTTGGTGATAACGATATACACTGGTGTGAAAAAGTGTTTGCCCCCTTCCTGATTTCTCATTTTTTTGTATGTCACACTTACTGTAAATGTTTCAGATCAAACAAATTTAAATATTAGACAAAGATAACACAAGTAAACACAAAATGCTGTTTTTAATGAAGGTGTTTATTATTAAGGGTAAAAAAAAATCCAAACTTCCATGGCCCTGTGTGAAAAGGTGATTGCCCCGCTAAACCTAATAACTGGTTGGCTGTGTTCAATTTCTCTAGCCACACCCAGGCCTAATTACTGCCATACCTGTTCTCAATTAAGAAATCACTTAAATAGGACCTGCCTCACAAAGTGAAGTAGACCAAAAGATCCTCAAAAGCTCGACATCATGCTGCGAGCCAAAGAAATTCAGAAACAAATGAGAAACCAAGTAATTGAGATCTATCAGTCTGGAGAAGGTTACAAAGCTATTTTTAAAGCTTTGGGACTCCAGTGAACCACAGTGAAAGCCATTATCCACAAATGGTAAAAACATGGAACAGTGGTGAACCTTCCCAGGAGTGGCCAGCTGACCAAAATTACCTCAAGAACGCAGCAACGACTCATCCAAGAGGTCAGAAAAGACCCCACAACGGCATCCAAAGAACTGCAGGCCTCACTCCAGACTTCACCATAAGAAAGAGACTGGGCAAAAATTGGCCTGCATGGCAGAGTTCCAAAACATAAACCACTGCTGAGCAAAAACAACAAAGGCTTATCTCAGTTTTGCCAGAAAACATCTTGATGATCCCCAAGACATTTGTGAAAATACTCTGTGGACTGTTGAGACAAAAGTTGAACGTTTTGGAAGGTGTGTGTCCCATTACATCTGGCGTAAAAGTAACACAGCATTTCAGAAAAGGAATATCATACCAACAGTAAAATATGATGGTGGTAGTGTGATGGTCTGGGGCTGTCTTGCTGCTTCAGGACCTGGAAGACATTCTGTGGAAAATGGAACCATGAATTCTGCTGTCTAACAAAAAATCCTGAAGGAGAATGTCAGGCCATCTGTTCGTGACCTCAAGCTGAAGCGCACTTGAGTTCTGCAGCAGGACAATGATCTAAAACACACCAGCAAGTCCACCTCTGAGTGGCTTAAGAAAAACATAATGAAGACTTTGGAGTGGCCTAGTCAAAGTCCTGACCTGAATCCGATTGAGATGTTGTGACATGACCTTAAAAAGGCAGTTCATGCTCGAAAACCCTCCAATGTGGCTGAATTACAACAATTCTGCAAAGATGAGTGGGCCAGAATTCCTTCACAGCGCTGTAAAAGACTCACTGCCAGTTATTGCAAACGTTTGATTGCGGTTGTGACTGCTATGGGTGGCCCAACCAGTTATTAGGTTTAGGGTGCAATCACTTTTTCACACAGGGCCATGTAGGTTTGGATTTTTTTTCCCTTAATAATAAACATCTTCATTTAAAAACTGCCTTTTGTGTTTACTTGTGTTATCTTTGTCTAATATTTAAATTTGTTTGATGATCTGAAAGATTTGTGACAAACATACAAAAAAAAAGAGAAATCAGGAAGGGGGCAAACACTTTTTCACACCACTGTATATATGATGATATATATCGAATAGCGATATAAAATTATTTCATAGAATAGTCTATCGTTGATATCATGTTTAAAACTTCCGTTTATTCAGTAAAGCTCCTCACCACTGCTTGTCAGTGCCCTGTCTCTTCCCTGCAGTGTGCAACTGCACGCACCGGAACAGGTGTGGTGAGTCGCTAAGCTTCAGTCCGGTGGTTGCTAATACTAACTCCAAACTACCGGTTCATATAGCTGCTACTCCTGTTTGCCAGGGATGTGAGACTGTTTTTCATTGTGCTGCGTCAGAGAGGATAGTTTGCTCACCTCGTTTTAATAGGAGGTAAGTAACGTTAACACCATGTCTAATTATAAAATGCTAAATGACGATGCTAAATTATGTATGCCGTGTATGCCCCGTACACCAGCATCAGCGAGAGAAGTAAAGCACTAAAAGAACTCTATCAGGCCGTCAGTGAGACACAAACAGCGCATCCACATGGATTCCTCATCACAGCAGGAGACTTTAACCATGCAGATTTAAAGGCCCTCCTACCAAAACTACACCAACATGCAGACTTGCCAACAAGAGGAGACAATTTACTGGACCTTGTGTACACAACTCACAAAGCATACAAAGCCGCCCCCCCCCCCCTTTCCCCACCTGGGTCTCTCTGATCACATCATCTCCTGTTAAGGCAAGGCTGGCATACAAACCCAGAATAAAAACAATCAGACCAACAAAAAAGCAGGTACATGTGTGGCCAGAGGGGGCCTCTGATGTTCTGAAAGACTGCTTCAGCACTACAGACTGGGACACTTTCAAGCATGCAGCCACTCACAATGTACTCACAAACCTAGAGGAGTACACTGAGGTTGTTGTAGAATACATAGCTAAATGCACTGATCATGTTACTCACTGAAAAACTATCACTGTTTATGCCAACCAAAAGCCATGGATGACTGCAGAGGTCCACAGGCTCCTGAGGGCTCGGGATGCAGGCTTCAGGGCCGGCGACACTGCAGGACTAACAACAGCTAGGGTCAACCTGTCCTGTGGCATCAAGGAGGCAAAACGACAGTACAGCAAGAAAATATGCGGCCACTTAAGCAACACCAGCGATGCACGTTCCCTCTGGTGTGGCATACAGACCTTCACCAGCTACAAACTTCCACCTCAGACCTGTGCGAGTGACATCACATTGCTTAACAACCTAAATGACTTCTTCGGCCACTTTGAAGCACAAAAGAGCACATCAGCACATAAGACCACTCCTCCAGACGAGCAGGCCATAAGTCTGGATCCGGCTAGCGTGAAGAGGATCTACTGCGGGATCAACCCACGCAAGGCAGCTGGTCCAGACAACATACCAGGTCGCATTCTGAAGGACTGTGCAGAGGAGCTCAAGAATGTCGCTGGTCATGCAGAACATCAAGTCCATCCTCCCTCCCTTCCACGACCCATCTCAGTTTGCATACAGGTCAAATAGATCCACAGAAGATACCATCGCCGCTGCTCTCCATCTAGCCCTCACCCACCTGGACTCAAAGAAGCCCTACATGCGAATTCTGTTCTTGTACTTCGGTTCGGCGTTCAATACAATCATCCCCCAGCATCTGTCCAACAACACCACATCACTGGCCAAGAAGGCTCAAACTCGCCTCCATTTCCTCCGCAAACTGAGGAGAGCACGAGTTACACCCCCCATCATGTGCTCATTCTACTGGGGCACCATTGAGAGCATCCTCAACAGCTGCATCACAGTGTGGTATGGAAGCTCACCGCCTCCTGCTGGAAAACACTGCAACGCACAGTGAAAGCAGCCAGCAAGATCATTGGTGCCCCTCTACCCCCCCACCCCCACCCCCCGGACATCTACCTCACCTGCAGAGCCATCAACATTGCAGGCAACAACTCACACTCCCTCTTCAGCCCCCTGCCCTCAGGGAAAAGGTACCGGAGCTTCCGGGCCCACTCCACAAAATTGCTAAACAGTTTTGTTCATCAGGACCCTGAACTCTGTCCACTCCCCCCCCCACGCCCCCTCCCCTGGATCGTAACGCACTCAGCCGCACAATAACTACCTCAGCTGTTGGCACAGAAAGATTGGCACACCAACAGTATTGCATTGCTGCTGTATGTCTCTGCACTTGACTGCAACCATTTGCACAAATGCCATATCTGCTGCTATCTGTTATTGCAATACTGATCATGTACAGTCCTATCTGTCACTGTCTGCACCTACACTACCGTACTGAACTTGCAACTACGGGTATTACTGCTCTACTTTTCTGTATATAGGATTGCTGGGTCTCATCGTTTATCTTTATTTGCACTATGGGAGGTCTGGGTCTATTTTTTGTCACCATTTGCACTCCGGGTAGCATTACTGTACATAGACTGCTGTTGTTGTTTTTCCAGCCTTATTCCTTTTTGGGTTTTTTTATATTGTGCACACTACTGAAGAGCGAGAGAAACGCCATTTCAATTCTCCTCTATGTCCTGTACGTATAGTAGTATTGACAAATAAACTCTTTGAAGCTTGAATCACTTGCACAAAATACTCAATTGTATGTTAACATACTGGTAAAACCTCAACACTACTCACTCTGGTTAAGGAGTCTAGTTCAGTATTAATCTGTTACATGTACCACCTACTGAAACTCCATCTGCAGTACAGTCATGAATGGATGGAAGCCTTCACTACACACTCACAGCTCCGTGTGCAGCGACCATGGGTTTTCCTGGTTAGGAGTGGAGGGCGAGCAAGTTGGTAAAACCACAGAGCTACCTGTTGCTGTCGTAGTCTAAAAAGAAGATGGATAGATGTACTTTATTGATCCCAAACTGGGAAATTGCAGTGTAACAGCAGCATAACACTAGACAACCAAACAACAGAAACACACGCATGACAGACAAAGGGATTGCCCATGGAAAGTAAAACTAACACTACTATAAGAAAAAAGTCTATCTACATCATAGCTGAAAAGATGGTGACCCGTATAGACACATGAATCGTACCCACTGTACAATGCAGGACTATCAGGAGCAGAGTGAGATGTGATTAGACTGTAAGGTGCAGTATGGCAGCATAGTTATGACCAGAATACAACAGCAGAGTGAGTTATTGTACAGTGAAATGGCATGCGGCAGGAAAGATTTCCTGTACCTAACCATGTGACAGTGAAGCTGTAGCAGTCTGCTGGAGAAAGTGCTCCGCTGTCTGTCCAGTGTGTGGTGGAGGGGGTGATCAGGATTGTCCATGATGGATCACAGTTTTGGTGTCCTCTTCTCCACCACTGTCTCAAAGGTCTCTGGCCTGAGACCAATTACAGAGCCAGCCCTCTTGATAATCTTGTCAAGATGACAAAGAATCTTGGCGACAGTGGTCTAGTAGAAAAGCTCCAGCATCCTGCTGCACACGTTGAAGGATCTCAGCTTCTTCAGGAAGTAGAGTCTACTCATCCCCTTCTTAAGCGCAGCATTGGTGTTGGATCTCCAGTCCAGCCCATTGCTGATCCTGACACCCAGGTATTTGTAGTCCTTGACCACCCCCACACCCTCCCCTCTAATCTGCAATGGCTGAGAAGGCATCCTCTTCTTCCTGAAGTCAATCACCATTTCTCTGGTCTTGCTGACATTCAGCCTCAGATGATTCTGCTCTGTCCACACCACAAATCTGTCTACCAGTGCCCTGTACTCCCACTCTTATACACCCCACAACAGCTGAGTCATCAGAGAATTTCTGCAGGTGGCATGACTCAGTGTTGTATTGAAAGTCAGTGGTGTGTGTATAAGGTGAAGAGAAAAGGAGAGAGTACAGTCCCCTGTGGAGCTCCCATATCACTAACCACCACGTCAGACAAGACACTGCCCACCCAGACAAACTGTGGCCTGCCTGTCAGGTAGTCAGTAATCCAGGAGATCAGAGCTGTCAACCCCCATCACCCGCAGCTTCTCACCCAGCAGCAGTGGCTGGATGGTGTTAAAGGCACTGGAGAAATCAAAAAAATGTGATTCTCGCAGTGTCTCCTCCACCATCCAGGTGCAGATGTGCTCGTTGTAGCAGATAGATGACAGTGTCCTCAACTCCTAAATGGGGCTGATATGCAAACTGCAGAGGGTCCAGCTACATCTTCACCTGCAGCTTCAGGTGGGCTAAGACCAGTTGCCCCAGGACATTCATCACATGAGATGTGAGGGCAACTGGTCGATAGTCATTCAGGTCAGTCAAATGAATGAGCTCATATTTAAATATTGGACATTTTTAGCTGGGCTTTGTGGGTTTAAAAAAATGGATTAAACTTAGACTGCAACGCTGCTAGCATGATCTCAGGACTTCTATTTTTGGCTGTGAAGTTCCCTGATGTATCAGAAATTGAAGGAAGGTGAGAGAGCTGATCAAAGCGGACCCAGCAAGCTCCTTCATCAAATTTGACCAGTTGGGGAGTGCACATGTAGCGGCAAACGGTGAACTGAATGACAGTGATTCAGTGAAGGAATACATCTGGAGCCCCGTGCTCTCCATGGAATGGAATGCCTGTTTAAGCCTGTAATATTAAAATTATGAAGCACAAGCGCATGAAGAGAGGAAATTTCTATTCTCCGTGGGCTCTGAGCTGTGTAGATTTGACCTTGTTTTGATGCCCTGTTTACATTCCTCCTTGATGAGATGAGCAGTAGTGGTGGCTGCTAGCCCAAACAATCGACAGACAGCTGCTGTCTTCAGTGGATGAACTTCTCAAGGACAGTCCATGTGCCTTTATCTGCAAGCGAAGAGACAGACTCCGGACTTGTTTATAAGTCACATGACTATAACATCTATCTACTGCCTGGAGGCGCCCTCTGCTGTTCACTAGCAACTGTCACACCTACACTACACAAATGCACACAACATTACACGAACTGATACATACTGTATATACTGACTCATACATACACTGCCTCTCTCAACTCTTGTTTGTGTGATCTATAGTGTCTGCTAATTGTGCATAGAGGGTTTTTTTCTGTGTAGTCAAAATTTGGCTCATTTGAGCTTTATATGAGCTTATACGAGCGTTATTCTGATTAACTATGTTTTTTCTCTCTCCTGTTGTGTTTTCCTCCCCTTCCCTTCCCCTCTTTACCTCAACTGTATGACAGGCGCCTTGCATGGCGCCGCGTCATTGGATGCGCCGAACGTGCGCGTCCAATGTCAAGTCAAATTCCTCGTATGTTTACTTGTAAATATACTTGGCAATAAAGCTGATTCTGATTGCACTAACATACTCCTAAAAAATAATAAGCTAATATTACCCTCACTAATGGAGGTGCTGCTGTTTAGGAATCAGGTGCAGGCACACTTCATAGACTGGGGTCACCAACTGGCGGACTCCAATCCGGAGCCAGACCTCAAGAGTCCTCCGTCTGGACTCCGAAGCTTTTTAATATAATTTGGGGAAAATTTATACGGTTTTGAATTTAACCAACCGAAAAAGCCGAACTCAAGTGCTGTATCAGCGGCGGCCGCCTGGACATTTTATGGCGTGGGACGTTAGACGTTCTCCGTGGGATACAGCGGTTGGGCAGCCACGCCTCCTTCCCGGTGTAACCCGCGGAATGAAATGCTACTGTGAAATTGTGTGCACCGCCGCTCTGGCTGCCTGCGATGGTACGGGTCCACCCGGGGTTTTGTTTATGGAAGGTCCACACCTTCCTGGGACAGCATCCCCGTCGGGCCAGCACAACGTTGTTTATGGAGGTAATTTCCGCAACCCTCTGATATCATGTCAAAACAATAATTTGCTCTGTCTGTTACTGAACATGAAAAGTTCCACACATCCACCTCCTCTCTCCCTGTGATGGAGTGTTACCCAGATGAAGTTAAAAAGATTAAAAAAAAAAAAAAAAAGCATTGACATAAAAAAAAAAATACCTCCAAAGGAATTCTGTACTGTGGAATTAATTATATTTTCTGCCCCTTTTTTTAGGCTTACAGTTTGAAATGTTTTGTTTTTAAATACTGAAAATATAGTATAGAGGCAGACCTTTGTGAGATTTTGTTTTGTAAATATTAATCTTTTTAAATGTATGTAATTTAGTTTGTGTTCTTCTGAAAAACTTTCGATTTTTAGGATTTAAGTTATAGATTTTAGAATTTTAGAACTATTTATTTGGAGTTCAAAAACACATTTAGTTCACCTATATTATTATGATGAAATTATTACATTTTATTTGAAACTGAGCAAAGAATTTGATTTTTTTGTTTAAAAAATACAGAACTAAAAGCAGCTAAAACATCGACTTAATAAAATAATGTGTAAAAGCAAATGATATTGTCCTGCTGAAGACAGCTGTGGTCTTAAAGAATATTCATGAAAAGATGACAGTTCTTTAAAGCACGTTTTCAGATAAATTTTTTCCATGTGACTTGTCACATTTCCTTTCCATTTCTTTTATTAAAAGATGTTTGAAGTAAATTCATGGGTCACTGTAAACACTTGACTGAAAAGTTCATCGTGATCAAATTTGGCCAAATGTGGTTTATTTTTCAACATAGTCTCCCCTTTGGTCCACACACTTCTTCCTTTGGTATTGCAGCACTTGGATTCCTGCGGTTGAAAAATAAACCACATTTGGTCAAATTTGACCACTATGAACTTTTCAGCCTATCCTCCCCCCCCACAATACTCTAGTGAAAATGCAGGGAAATAATGAAAATAAAAAATACACACTTTTTTTATATCGATTTGGCCGATTTTCATTTTAAAAAACTGGCTAAACAAAAGTATTCGAATAACAAATAAAAATCGATTTATTGCCCAACTCTACCTGTAATATTATTCAGAATCATACGAAGAAGCAACAGATATTAATAAATGACATTTTCTGAGCCAGCTGGAACAACCGTGATCTCAGTACTGATTTAAATTAATTATAATCACTGTTTGAAGTTGTCTATACAATGGACAGGAGGGAATTAGAATAGAATAGGCTTTGTCATTGTACAGTACAACGAAATTGGGGGTGCTTCACCAGGCTACTGTGCAATTAAGAGAAGGATTAGATAAAAACACAGTTACAGAACACACGATTAAACACACGACTGAAATAAAAATAGCCCAGGATTATGGAAATATACGCAGGCATGGTAGTGGTTTCACAGACGGAACAATGTACCGTACATAAGAGTGCAGAACACACAGTTGAACACACGATTGAGTAAAATGACCCAAGGATTATGGAAAATATACATAGTAGTGGTTTCACGGATGGGTCAATATATACATGAAAGTGCTGAGTGCAAAGACAGGTGTGTTAATGTAATAATTAAAAAGGTCCTCAGTTCTGTGCATGTGAGCGCCTGGAGGGAAGGGGGTGGGGCCTTCGACTCCTTGCAGCTTGGATGGCCCAGGGGAAGAAACTGTCAGTCTGGAGGTGTGGGACCTGATCAATTTGAGCTGTCATCAAGAGGGAAGCAGGTCAAACAGGTGGTGGGCGGGATGTGAGGGGTCTCCTGTGATGGCCTTGATCTTTCTGAGACAGGAAGATCTGGAGATGTCCTCCAGGGAGGGCAGAGGGCCGCCAATGTTTTTTTTTTTTTGTTGCTGTTTTTTTTTGGGGGGGGGTGAATTGAACTGAACTGAATTACAGTTAAAAGTTACAACAGATCAAAGGATGCAATATAATAATTGTTGTAATTCAGACTGTGTGACACACCAGCATGAGTGCTGCTGGCTGAGTGCCAAGATCAGAGACCCGTGGATTCTATGGCTGCATCTGATGCTACTGTACAGTGCGCAGAGAAGAGGAAGAAATTATTCAGTGAATTCATTCAGGTTTGGCAAATTCTTCTAGTGTCAAACCCATTCATGTTTCTGTGTTACAAAACTTACAGAATAAAGCTTCAGTATTTCTTATACTTAGCTGTTTCTGTTATAGAACACTATAGTAGTCCAGAAACTTGCTAACAGATTGGTCCATTCTTCATGTGGTGAACACAAAATGCATACAAGACAGTGATGATGATTAATAAATCATCTCCTCCTAATCCTTCTTTTCCTCCTCCTCCCTGAAATAACTGCCCGGACTTTAACTAATTAATACCTGGCTTAGTGGCAGGCAGCACATGCTGATGATGCTCATATGCTTTTTTACTTTGTGAATAAGCACGTCAGTCTCCCCAGCCCAAAACCGATCTCCCCATGCAGGTAAATGCCACCATAGTTGCAACCCATCTTTGCTCATATGCTCCTGCCTGTTAAAAGTGAGGAGAGGAGCCACTGTGATTGGGTTATTGCATGTTACGCCCAAAACAACTCTCAGAATTTTAGAGAGACAGCTGCTTTGCACTTTTTGCCTGTTTGTTGCCAGTGCAATAGCAAAATGGACTGGGATACGCCTGTAAATGAGTTTTCGTGCCGTTGAAAATGCACTTTTGGCTAGATCATCATAATACAGCCCTTATTGTTTAAAAATATCTTTCTCGTACCATTTAAACCAAAATGTGTATGCTCAAGTCTCCTTTATCAAGTCTCAAATCCTTTTGCATTTTGGCTTGATGGAAAAGTATTATTTAATTATGTACTTCAGTGCCCACCTCACAGATGGTTAAAGCTCCATCCCACCAGTTAGGGATACAGTTAGAGCCTGTTCACTTGGCTGATGGTTTGAGTCCAGACATAGTCACTGTTGATGTGCTTTCAGGGAACACACTGAACCACATCTTGATAAGGGCAGAATTTATTAACTGGTGAAAGCACTATGGAGGGTTTTAATCCACACACTGGAAAGGTTCTCTGAGCCCAGACCCTTAACCCTTTGTTATCCCCTTACTGCAGTTATCAATTGGCTGAATAAGCAACTCAATGAAAAGCAGCTGTCCAGAAAGCCAGTGTGTCCTGAACCACCTGAGAATCCCTCAGCCTTGACCACCATAACAGGACTCAGGGTAAGAGATTACTCCATTCCTTTGTATCAGCTTTATCATTTTATTACACCTAAAGCTACGGTCACAAAGATTCTTACAAACGATGGGTTTGTAAGAATCTCCCAATTCCTACGAATTTTGGAGTTCGCAGACATTCGGGGGTCGGGGGGGGGGCATAGTTTCTTATGGCTGGCGTTCAATTCGCAGGAGCAACTTGAGGCATTCTTGAGAAATGAGGTGCTTTTCTGTCGTACAATGGCCCGAGAGTTCTTTCTTCATAAGGATGCCTTGGGATCTTCCTATGACATACTGCCACCTTACAAAAACTTTTGTGCATCTTATGGCACTCTCAAGTTGTTGGTAGAAAGATCTTACAGCTTTTGGCACATTTTGTTGGCACAAATGACGTACTTCCACCTTATGAGCACCTCACTATCGCCTTACGCACACTGTACGAATCTCCGTACGAACGGGGATTCACATGCCGTTTCTTATGTTTTTGTGGGGCGTTCACAGAAATCTTGGACAAGCCGATCGACTTGGCTACGGACTTATGAACAGTCTATGGCTGCTGGGTTTTCCGAAGGCCGCCTTAAGAAGGCTGCATGAAATGGTCCAAAAATCATTCAGACGGTGTTTGCAGCCATTTGTAAGGGTATTTTTGACCGTAGCTTTAAGGAAACGTTGCAAGTTACCTCTGTCCTTCATTGAACAGAACAAATCAGTAGCAGTGGTAGGCTGTAGTCAAGGTGTTTCTGTGTTTCCAGGCCCAGTTTTATCCTCACATGGGAAAATCTGCTCTTTCTCCTCCGCTGGCTGCCGACGTCACTCCAGCTCACCAACAAGCAGGACAGACCAGCAACAGGCACACGTGAGAATAAATTGTTTCTTCCTCTGAGTTTCCATCTCCATGAGGTTGAGAGAGGATTCAGAGTTCCATAGATTCTTGGGTGAAACTTACTGGTGGTGTGGGTATTCATCTTTCAATAATTCAAGAATTGTAGGATCCTGCTAATGAGTTTTCCTGATTTGGAATCAATTAAAAAATGCATTTTGTTTAAAAATTAAAAAAAAGCTTTTCAGTTGGTAATTATAGGCAATAAAGTGCAGACTGATAAATAAATTGGGAGGAACGGCCTGCCCGATCTAAACCGGAGTGGTGTTCAGGTATTGGACTTCTGTGCCAATCACAGTTTGTCCATAACGAACACCATGTTCAAGCATAAGGGTGTCCATATGTGCACCAGGACACCCTAGGTCGCAGGTCGATGATCGATTTTGTTATTGTGTCATCAGACCTGCAACCGTATGTCTTGGACACTTGGGTAAAGAGAGGTGCAGAGCTGTCAACTGATCACCACCTGGTGGTGAGTTTGATCCAATGGCAGGGGAGGATGCCGTTCAGACCTGGTAGAGCTAAACATATAGTGAGGGTGTGCTGGGAACGTCTGGCTGAGGCCCCTGTCTGGGAGATCTTCAACTCAGGTTAGTTTTTCAAGTATGTCTCAGGGATGCGTGAATGGATGTGGTGGGGTGGGGGGTGAAGATATGTGTAAGTGTGTCTTAAATCATGTTCTTTTACTTATATGGATGCCGAGAGAAACGCAATTTCATCTTGCCTGCACTACATTTGTATGTACAGCAATATGACAATAAAGGTTGATTTGATTTGAACTCCCACCTCCGGAAGAACTTCAACCACATTCCGAGGGAGTCTGGAGACATGGCGTCTGAATGGGCCATGTTCTCAACCTCCATTGTTGAAGCGGCTGTCCAGAGCTGTGGCCACAAGGTTGTCGGTGCATCTCGTGGTGGCAACCCCCGAATCAAGTGGTGGACACCAGTGGTGAGGGGGGCCATTAAGCTGAAGAAGGAGTCCTATCAATCTTGGTTGGCTTGTGGGACTCCTAAAGCAGCTGAGGTGTACCAGCAGGCCAAGCGGAGCGGAGCTCGGGTGGTTGCTGAAGCAAAAACTCAGGTGTGGGAGGAGTTCAGTGAGGCCATGGAACAAGACTTTTGGTCGGCCTCGAAGAGATTCTGGCAAATTGTCCGGTGCCTCAGGAGGGGGAAGCAGCTCCCTGTCCACACTGTGTATGGTGCGGATGGGGCACTGCTGACTTGGACTGGGGAGATCATCAGGCGGTGGAAGGAATACTTTAAGGATCTCCTCAATTCCACCGACATGCCTTCCACAGAGGAACCAGAGCTTGAGGACGAGGAGGACGACTCGCCCATCACAGAGACTGAGGTCGCTAAAGTGGTTAAAAAAACTCATTGGTGGCCCGACCCCAGGGATGGAGGAGATTTGCCCTGAGTACCTCAATGCTCTGGATGTTGTAGGGCTGTCATAGCTGACATGCCTCTGCAACATTCCGTGGAAGGTGGGGACAGTCCCTTTGGCATGGCAAACTAGGATGGTGTTTTCCTCTCTTCAAGAAGGGGGACTGGAGGGTAGGGGTGTGCCATACAGTGTCGTTCACGATAATACCGGTATAATTTTTGATATCGGTGTAAAAATGAATATTGCAATATTTGGGGTCCGTTCCGCTGCCAACGGAAGTTACGCGTTGACATAGAAATGACAAAACAAACATGGCGCAGGAAGCGGCGCTCTGTACTTGAGGAAGTAATTTAGTTTTAAGGCTGTTTCTGATTGCTGCCTTCTTTAAATAAAACGGTGCAGCGATGCAGATAATCTGCTCGCATTTTTTTCTGGACGTCAATAACACGGCTTCAGTGAAAAGTTTTACTTCACCCTTAAGCAGTGTTGCTGACGTCTGGACTCCGAGGTGTCCAGAGGTTTATTTTCATTCCCTTGTGGCTGCTCGAGCTTGGTTTATTCAACCAACCAAAAGGAAAAAAAAAAACATCCTTTAACGGCCCCAGGAGTTGTCTGTGAAACGGAGATTTCTAACGCAAGTAAACTGAGAGAAAGGGAGAGAGATGGGAGGTCTGATGCAGCACTCATTTACCTGCAGAAGTGTCTAGTAGTTTGGTGGAAACGGCAGACGGGTAGGCCAAATGATGAAATAATACTTTTAAATAAGCCCACTTCCTCCCTGTTTTATTTAGACCCTCTTCCTGACCCAGTGAAATAACATACTGAATTACTTTAATATGTTAAAATGACCAAAACCCCCTCATGCCCCAGAGCATAGAAATGAGATGAAGACACAAGTAATGTGGTGAATGAGTGTCTGTGGTTATATTATACTGCTGTAGCTGCTTATAGTTTGGGGTTTACATTTTTAAATGTAATAAATAGGTTGCATTAACCAGACCCCCTCATGGATCGTCACCTTATCGTGGTGGAGGGGTTTGCGTGCCCCAGTGATCCCAGGAGCTATGTTGTCCGGGGCAGTTTGCCTCTGATAGGGTCACCCAAGACAAACTGGTCCTGGGTGAAGGGCCAGACTAAGAATGATCCAACAGACTCTCATGATAAATTCTATATCAAGGATTCAGTGTAACCCGCCCGGTATGGGGTTACCGGGGCCCCACCCTGGAGCCAGGCCTAGGGGAGGGGCTTGAAGGCTAGCGTCTGGTGGTCGGGTCTCCACCCATGGGACCCGGCCGGGCTCAGCCCGAAAGAGTTACATGGGTCCGCCCTCCAGTGGGCTCACCACTTGCAGGAGGGATCATGGGGATCTGGTGCTATGTGGATTAGGTGGCGGTCAAAGGCGGAGACCTTGGCGGACTGATCCCAAGCTTTCTAAACTGGCTTTTGGTACGTGGAATGTCACCTATCTGGTGGGGAAGGAGCCTGAGCTGGTGTATGAGGTTGAGAGATACCGGCTAGATATAGTCAGCCTCACCTCAACACACAGCTCCGGTTCCGGAACCAGTCTCCTGGAGAGGGGCTGGAGCTTGGCCTTTTCTGGAGTTGCCCCGGGCGAGAGGCGACGAGCAGGGGTGGGTATTCTTGTATCCCCCCACCTTGCTGCCTCTATATTGGAGTTTTCCCCGGTGGACGAAAGGGTTGCTTCCCTGCGCCTTCGGGTTGGAAAATGGGTCCTGACCATCATTTGTGCCTATGCACCAAATGATGTTTCAGAGTACCCACCCTTTTTGGAGTCTGTGACTGGGGTGCTGGAGGGTGATCCTCTTGGAGACTCCATTGTCCTATTGGGGGACTTCAATTCACACGTGGGCAACGACAGTGAAACCTGGAGCGGGGTGATTGGGAGGAACGGCCTGCCCGATCTGAACCCGAGTGGTGTTCAGTTATAGGACTTCTGTGCTAACCACAGTTTGTCCATAACGAACACCATGTTCAAGCATAAGGGTGTCCATATGTGCACCTGGCACCAGGACACCCTAGGTCGCAGGTCGATGATCGATTTTGTTATCGTGTCATCAGACCTGCGACCGTATGTCTTGGACACCCGGGTAAAGAGAGGTGCAGAGCTGTCAACTGATCACCGCCTGGTGGTGAGTTGGATCCGATGGCAGGGGAGGAAGCCATTCAGACCTGGTAGAGCCAAACATATAGTGAGGGTGTGCTGGGAACGTCTGGCTGAGGCCCCTGTCTGGGAGGTCTTCAACTCCCACCTCCGGAAGAACTTCAACCACATTCCGAGGGAGTCTGGAGACATGGAGTCTGAATGGGCCATGTTCTCCACCTCTGTTGTTGAAGCGGCGGCACAGAGCTGCGGCCGCAAGGTGGTCGGTGCATCTCGTGGTGGCAACCCCGAACCAAGTGGTGGACACCAATGGTGAGGGGGGCCATTAAGCTGAAGAAGAAGTCCTATCAAGCTTGGTTGGCTTGTGGGACTCCCGAAGCAGCTGAGGTGTACCGGCAGGCCAAGCAGAATGCAGCTCGGGTGGTTGCTGAAGCAAAAACCCGGGTATGGGAGGAGTTTGATTAGGCCATGGAACAAGACTTTCGGTCGGCCTCGAAGAAATTCTGGCAAACTGTCCGGCGGCTCAGAGGGGAAAGCAGCTTCCTGTCCACAGTGTGTATGGTGTGGATGGGGCACTGTTGACTTCGACTGGGGATATCGTCGGGCGGTGGAAGGAATACTTTGAGGATCTCCTCAATCCCACTGATACGCCTTCCACAAAGGAAGCAGGGTTTGGGGACGAGGGGGATGGCTCGCCTATCACAGGGGCTGAGGTCGCCAAGGTGGTTAAAAATCTCCTTGGTGGCCGGGCCCCAGGGGTGGACGAGATTCACCCTGAGTACCTCAAGGCCCTGGATGTTGTTGGGCTGTCATGGTTGACACACCTCTGCAACATTGCGTCGAGGTTGGGGGCAGTGCCTTTGGCATGGCAAACCGGGGTGGTGGTTCCTCTCTTCAAAAAAAGGGGACCGGAGGGTGTGCTCCAACTTTAGAGGGATCACACTCCTCAGCCTCCCTGGGAAGGTCTATGCCAAGGTACTGGAGAGGAGAGTCCGGCCGTTGGTCGAACCTCGGATTCAGGAGGAGCAATGTGGTTTTCGTCCTGGCCGTGGCACATCGGACCAGCTCTTTACCCTCTCAAGAATTCTCGAGGGTTCGTGGGAGTTTGCCCAACCAGTTTACATGTGTTTTGTGGACTTGGAGAAGGCATTTGACCGCGTCCCTCGTGGTTTTTTGTGAGGGGTGCTTCGAGAGTATGGGGTATCGGACTTGTTGTTACGAGCTATTCGGTCTCAGTACGACCATTGTGAGAGTTTGGTTCGTATTGCCAACACTCGGTCGGACTCATTCCCAGTGAAAGTTGGACTCCGCCAGGGCTGCCCTTTGTCACCGATCCTGTTCATAATTTTTATGGACAGGATTTCTAGGTGCAGCCAGGGAATGGAGGGTGTCATGCTTGGTGACCACAGGATCTCATCTCTGTTGTTTGCAGATGATGTTGTCCTGTTGGCTTCATCCAGCAATGACCTACAGCTCTTGCTGGGACAGTTTGCCGCTGAGTGTGAAGCGGCTGGGATGAGAATCAGCACCTCCAAGTCCGAGTCCATGGTCCTCAGCCGGAAAATGGTGGATTGTCCTCTCTGGGTTGGGGACAGGCTCCTACCCCAAGTGGAGGAGTTTAAGTATCTTGGGGTCTTGTTCATGAGAGAGGGGAAAATGGAGCGAGAGATTGACAGACGGGTTGGAGCAGCATCTGCAGTGATGCGGACGTTGTACTGGTCTGTTGTGGTGAAGAGGGAGCTTAGTTCTAAGGCAAAGCTGTCGATTTACCAATCTACGTTCCTACTCTCACCTATGGTCACGAGCTTTGGGTAATGACCGAAAGAACAAGATCGCGGATACAAGCGGCTGAAATGAGCTTTCTCCGTAGGATTGCTGGACTCACCCTCAGAGATAGGGTGAGGAGCTCAGTCATCCGGGAGAGGCTCAGAGTAGAACCGCTGCTCCTCCACATTGAAAGGAGTCAGTTGAGGTGGTATGAGCATCTGATTAGGATGCCTCCTGGATGCCTCCCACTTGAGGTGTTTCAGGCACATCCCACTGGGAGGAGACCCCGGGGCAGGCCCAGGACTCGGTGGAGAGACTATGTCTCCCAGCTGGTCTGGGAACGCCTTGGTATCCTCTCTGAAGAGCTGGAGCAGGTGGCTGGGGAGTTGGGAAGTCTGGGCTTCTCTGCTTGAACTGCTGCCTCTGCGACCCGGACCTCCGGAAAAGCAGTAGAAGATGGATGGATGGATGAATTAAAGTCATTGACTTTGTGAATTTCGGTCATCTTAACTTGCCAGGTACATAATAATGAACATAAATTAGTTAATTAATGTTAACTAAGGTAAAGGTAAAAACATCTCCTTTTATTCTTGTCTGAAATAAGAAAAACAAAAACTAATAATTAAAAAGAAGACAAAATGAACCAACTCGAGCTCCTAACCACACCTGTTAGCTAAGCAACTCTTCCATTATTGCTTCCATTACCAGCGGGTTAAAACAATGATAAATCCTCCACTGCTTACATACCTCTTCTGATTTTTTCCGTGTTTAAAGTACTTTAATAAGCTCATGTTTCTCTTGGACAGTGACGCTAGCGAGACACGTGGGCAGGGCACTTCCGAACTCTGTGTGGATGACGGTGACGCACGTTGTTCGTGTGCGCACTTGTGGACTGTCATTCCTTCATAGTTTTTTCTTAAATTTATATTTCCTTTTAGAGCGGCGGCATAATTTCAAGTGTGGCGAGTCTGCCACCCAGAAATGTTATCAGAGGAAACCCTGATTCTGTCTTGCTTCTACTGACTTTCATTCCTCTTCTCTCCAGCGCATACAGCCATCTCTCCAGGTTCTCTTCCACCTTCTCCCTACTCTCACTACACAT